>JAUPFT010000024.1:31573099-33973099 GCA_036936625.1 Parnassius smintheus behrii
ATGTATTAGAACGACTCACGGTGTTATCTTACGAAGTCACTACACAGGAAAGGCTTTGGCGAAAATTTGTGCCATTATAATAGTTGTTTCACGTAAAATTTTGCGAATATCTTCGATTCCGAAAATATTCGCTAAGTTATCGTCGTAATAAACAAAATAACTTATCTTCGTAATACATTTGTACCATGGGGCTGACAATGCTTTATAGATTATACCCAAAAAATATCATAGTCAGTATAATTAATAGTTTCTTTCACTGACTGGTGAAGAATTATACCAGGAGTGTTTATTATTTCTTGACTGGTTATGATGACATAATATAACAAAAAATAATTTTTGATGTTATAATACTCACTATAATATATTAACATTAAATATATACTTGTAAGTTATAATTATTTTGTGAATAAGATAATTGCTACAAGAAAAAAACACATTTACAAGTGTTGCATTGCCAAATATTCTCGTGACACTTTTTTATAGATGTTTTCAGTTATTTGATTGTTAAATTTAATTTAGTACTGTATTCGCATTCGGATAAACAATTTTATCCAAAAAAAAAAAAAAGAAGGAACATGGCCGTCAATCAATTTTAAGTAACTCATATAACTGTAACAGTAATTCATCGTTACAGATATTATATTTTTCGAAAACGGCACTTAAAAGTAGTTAAATAAGTACTACGAAAACAAGCTGGCGCCTCCCGTACGTATTGCCTATCAGACTCGGTGAAGTGCGCAGGCACAAGGATAGCCCCCTCGGCCCGCAGTACCCCCACCGTTGCTTTGCACATGTACATTCGTTTACCAACTGTAAGACCTTAAAACTGTGATGCTGCTGCCTTTTTCCGTTTCAGTTTTCCTACGTCGCCACGGGATGATGTGAGGTATAGGAATTCTCTTACGACGGTACTACACGGCTGTAACTCCAGCTTCATCTGGCTATTAGTGTCCGCCTTTCAAGACAACAATTAGAAATGAACAATTGAATGGATTACCTCTGTTCAGCGTTGTTGCACTGCGTCAGCGGACTTATGGGTGGCGCGGGGGCTGGCGAACGCTTCGGCGACATGGCTGGCGTCCTGACAATGGTATCGAATTTTATTACTTTGTTTAGGGAAGAATTGTCAAGTAATTCTTACGACACGCGCGGGACGATATGGGCTAGTCGATATTCTTACACCGCCCCTACACGGTTAAACTAATGTCACTTATATGACGTAAACTAAAAACAAAAAATACTTGGTTGGTAAATAAAAAATTAGTTAACAAAAAAAAAATAAGCAATAAGTTTTTTTTCGTCCGATCATAAGTTGCTAGTACAGTTCATGGACACCTGCAACCAAAGTTACACAAAGAAAGCTACAAATGAGTACGTAAGAATGAAGAATACCCACTAGCCCATATCGTCACGCAGGTGTCGTAAGAGGTAACGGAGGGAAACTAAAACAGCAGATGGGCAGCAGCATCTTCCTGATAACAGTTGAATTAAAAAAACTGCAGTTGCCAATCCACCTGGCAACTATGGAAAAATCCCCCATATGATGTAGTCTATAGCGGAGGCCTATGTTCAGCTGTGGACTTTTATAAGTTGTAATGGTAATAGAGGTGAACACTAAAAGTAGGTCCATTTTATCACGCTAGTTATTACCACTAAACGGACACCACTGAGGCAGAAAAGGCAGGTATCAACAGTAAAATTTATTTAAAAAAATGGATAAAGGTTTAGTTTGATATACGAGTACAAAAGTCAACTTACGTGGTCAACAACCAAAAATATTAGACCTGTTTTTGCTAAATACAAAACTTTTTATTGACATAATATGATACAAGCAAGTTTAGATATCGTATATTTAAATGTTACTAGCATAACATGCAACTTAGACATTCTATAAAATAACCAAATTTTAAGTACAATCATTTTTAAGTATTACTCGTATTAACCATACAGTACGATAAAGTAAGTTATAATTTAAAAAAAAACAACACGACTATAGTGATATAACTAATATAGTTTTATTCGCCAAAGTTATATATATATATATATATATATATATATATATATATATATATATATATATATATATATATATATATATATATATATATATATTTGGTTCTAGTTTTTGGTAGAATATGTTCGTCTAAAATCTGGATAAGAGAATCATCTCTTGATTTTTACTTTAAAAAATCACAGTGTATTTTTAAACTCATTTCGTTTGAAACAAAAGGCATTCAATAACAACTAACATTAATATATTAACGGTGACATACAGATAATATCATGTTACGTAAATATAATAACAGACATCGCTTATGGTGATAGCAATATTGTATGTTTAACATTGAATTTACAAAACAATAACACTAAAAATCCATAGCCGTGGTATCAAGGTCTAAGCGCTCGCTTTAAATTTCACAGTACGTGAGCAACCCGGGGTTCGATCCTCGCCGGCACCAATTAAATTATTGATTGTAATTTAATTAAATTATAAATTAGCCGTGTAGGGCGGTTGAGAATATCCATTACCCCATATCTTCCCGTGAGAGTTCCCGTAAGAGACGACAGAGGGAAATAGGCAGAAGATAGGCTGCAGCATCTTCCTGATCCATACCCCTCATGAACATCGAAGCAAATAGACGGCCCCAGCCCCCGACGGCCCCGATATTCCTGGCAACGGTGGCGACCATGGTAACGGCGATGCAGGGGGTGCTAAGAACCTCCGGTGGAGGTTCGGTTGCCACCTAAAACGACTCGACCTGACAACATACAACGCACGCACTCTGAGGACTGACGAGAAGATACTGGAGCTGAAAGAAGAGATAGACAAGTTGCGCTGGAATATTATAGGATTATCCGAGGTCCGAAGAGAGGGGGAGGACACGGTGATTCTCGAATCCGGCAACTTGTTCTATCACTGGGAGGGCGCCCATCTGTCCCAAGGAGGTGTTGGATTTATCATCCACAAGTCTCTCGTCAACAACGTTGTAAATATTGCGAGTGTGTCGACGAGGGTTGCTTACCTTATACCCAGAATCACCAAACGATATTCGCTGAAGGTAATACAGATTTATACACCAACATCGGAACATCCTGAAGAAGTAGTGGAGGAAATGTATGAGAATATCTCTAGAGCCATGCATTCCTCGTAAACCCACTATACAGTGTTAATGGGAGACTTCAACGCAAAGCTAGGCACAAAAACAAACGGTAAGCTGTGAAGGTAGGTATATTTGGGATAGGGAAACGTAACCCAAGGGGCCAGCAGCTGGTCGACTTCATGGAGAAAGAGGGACTGTTTATGATGAGCTCTTTCTTTCATAAGCGGCCCCACAGAAAGTGGACCTGGTCGAGCCCCGACGGTTCGACAAAAAACGAGGTTGACTTCATTATGACGACCAGAACAGAACTGTTCAGTGATGTCTCAAAGATCGCAAGGGTGAAAACTGGCAGCGATCACCGAATGGTTAGAGGCACACTGCACTGAACCTAAACGTTAAGTTGGAGAGGTCTCGTCTTATGAAGTCAACGCTCCGTCCCCCTCGTGCTCCGAAAACCGTTTTCAGTGTCGAGATGATTGCAATGCAGTGGACGATACAAATGACAAGCTTGTGGAAACTGTCCATGCGGTCGAAGCTAAGTTCTGCAAGAACCACCGCAGAAGAACACAAAAACTCTACGATCACACGCTTAATCACGTGGCTGTTAGATGGGAGATGAAGCTGCAGTTGTCGGCGAGACTACAACCTCAATACAACTCGTATTGAAGCAGCGATTGAGCGGAACCAGGATACAAAGTCTTTGCCAGAGATCTGTATGCCAGAAAGAGCCAACTGTCAAAGCTGAAGGATGAGTGTGGCAGCATCGTTTCCGGGACCCCTGAGCTTTTGAGTGAGATTGAGAGGTTCTATGGGCAGCTGTACACATCATCGTTGGAGCCACACGCAAGTGTGAGTAACGATCCAAGAGCAAGTCTTATCCAAGACTATTCCGATGACATCCCGGCCGTCAGTCTGAGAGAGATTAGAATGGCTCTCCAGCAACTCAAAAACGGCAGGGCCCCAGGCGAGGACGGAATTACGGCGGAGCTTCTGAAAGCGGGTGGAACACCGGTACTTGAAGTTCCTCAGAAGCCCTTCAGTTCCGTCCTCCATGGTGGCACTACTCTGGAAGTGTGGAGCAGGGCGGTTTTGTTTTTCAAGAAAGGCGACAACGCTCTCTTGAAAACTCTCTGACTCGACTCGACGACTTCCAGCCTCCCAAACATACGGTTTCCGAAAAGGTTTCAGTGCCATAGACCACATACTTACCCTGCGACAGATTGTACAGAAGACCGAAGAGTACAATCTGCCACTTTGCCTGGCGTATGTGGACTATGAGAAAGCCTTTGATTCCGTCGAAATTTGGGCGATGCTATAGTCTCTTCAGCGGTGCCAAGTTGACTATCGGTATATCGAAGTGCTGAAGTGCTTGTACAGCAAGGCTACGATGGCTGTCCGAGTACAGAACCAGAGTACGAAACCTATCCAACTGCAGAGAGGTGTAAGACAGGGTGACGTTATATCCCCGATACTCTTCCCCGCTGCATTGGAAGACGTTTCCAAGCTACTGGACTGGAAAGGATACGGTATTAACATCAATGGCATAAATACATCACTGATCTTTGGGAAAAAGGTTCTTGAGTGGCAGCGTCTTACCGATAGGCGTAGTGCAGGGCGACCCCCCACTAGATGGAGTGACGTCCTGGTAAGACATGCAGGAAGTCGATGGATGCAGGTTGCTCAGGACCGTGTTTTGTGGCCTGCCTTGGGGGAGGCCTATGTTCAGCAGTGGACTTGTGAAGGGCTGTAATGATGATGAATTTTAAGTGCTGATTTATTATGTGGTCGGCGGTGAAGGATAACATCGTGAAGAATTCTGCATGTTTGACACCTAACAAAAAAACTCGGGGGGCATTTCCCTGTATTAAAACCCTCTCAGAAATGAGAGGAGGCCCGTGCCTACCAGTGGGAGTAAGCCTTTAACTTTTTGAACATTACAAATTATATTAGAAGAAATTAAATGAAAAGTAATTAGCTTTTTTTATTTATTAACATATTTTCAAGTTGCTTATGTAACAAAAACGAAATCTTGAAAAAACGATGCCTATTTATCTTTATGGCTACATTTAACTAAAACACTAAATGGCAATAGTTTTTTTCACGAGTTTTTAATAATACTCTTGGACATTTGGAATTGAATATGTCTTGTATACTTCTGGTCTCTATTTACGTCTAGTAATTATGAGATGGTTTTAACGCAATCTATCACAAGCCGTGAGTTCTTACGAGTTGCCCGAGGACGAAATGGAGAGAGGAATCCTCTTACACGCCTATAAAACAAGTCATTGACAGGTCCAATAATGTAATAAGCGTAATAATGCATAAAAGGTAATAATACAACTGGTTGAGGCTCACAAAAAATGTACTTCGTCTATATTTTTCACGTGCCAAAATTCAAGAATATATAATATATTTTTTGGTAGTTCTTTTTAAATAATCTGATTATTTTTTGTATTGGGCATTATTCGCTTGTTAATATTAATCGATTTAAATTGTGAATACTTTTTAATATAAGCAAAAACAAACTGGTACAAAAAGTTGGTGAGATGTAATTTCATACAAAAATAAAATGTGTCCATGCGTAGTACATTTTCTTTTTCTTCATTACTTCGTCGTTTGAATAAAGTATCGTGGATTTCTTAATGTTATGCTAAATGTAATTGCATAAAACTACTGTTCTAATAATAAGTGTAATAAAACTAGTAAAAAAATAATTAAAAACGATTGAATAAACAAATGTGTTCCATCTGATTCACGTGTGTTACAAAAACTGTGTTACATAGCAGCTTTTTTGGTAGAAGCAATAGCAACACGTCATCTATTTTTTTCACAATGGCAACACTATAACTTTCAATATGAAACGTCAGTGTTTTGTCAGACATCTTGGTTTACGGGCAGTAGGCCGTACTTGGTGTGTGTTATTTTTCGTCATTGGATTTTAGAGACTTTTGGAAATAATTTTGCAAGGTAAGGAATAACATAAAGTTGTTTTGTAATATATATAGTTGAAAGAGACATTAAATATTCCTAAATAATGCAGTTTATTACGGATTTGCTTTGCAAGTAAAGATGCTACCTGAATTTTCGGTTATGTTTTTCACGAGTGTTTGTTCACGTATGTTGCGTGTGTTACAAATTTGTGTGACGTAACACACGTGAAAAGTATAAAGCTTAGTTCACATTGCAATACTTAGGTATAGAAAAAGCTAAATATTTATGTTTTGTGTCAAAAAAAGGAGGAGGTTCTCAATTCAACTGATATTTTTTATTTTCTATTGTATGTATGTTACGCGATTCTCCGGATTCTGCAGACCGATTTCAAAAATTCTTTTTGGTGATTAGAGAATGCCTTCAGGCTGGTCCCATATAAATTTGTTGTTTATATGGGAGTAGGCTATTTTTGGGTTTTTAAACCAGAAAAAAGTTTAATATACAACAAAAAGTAAAATGTAACTGTATATATGTATATATATTCAAATAATGCCAAAATAATACGATTGTGTCATTCTAAGTACAAATTTTGATCTCTTTGTTTTTTTAAGTTGTTTTATTAAATAAATAATTCTATCTATAATCGTAGTTTATTTGAAATTCAATTTTTTTATTGCTTTATGTGCATCAAGCTTAACAACATTTCCAGTGTGTTACACAATTCCAGTGTGTTATCGTGTGTTACAAGTTCTTGTGTGTTATGGTACATTTTCTGTGAGCCTCACCCAACTATGTACCTGAACAGGTCATGATGTTTGGGGCTTGGCAACGGTCTGTCGGGCGGCTCTGGCGGCGGTTCGCAGTTTGCTGTAAGTTAAGATAAAGTTGAATAAAAAACCTTCATGTCCTTGCGAACGAGCGAAAAGCTAACTAAGCACTCTATGAATTAAAATATCCTCATTGCCTTTTCTTGATCCACAAATTACATTTAAGGTAGGCGTAATATACGCCTAATATTATGATATAACGTATCGTATCATATCCGATAGGATAATAAATTTGAATTCGTTCAGAAGCAGTAACCTACTTAATATTAATATATACTTTAAGACCGATTTACAATTCGACAAGTACAGTAGCGAGTTTAGTTAAGGACATTAGTTCATAGAGTTCGTTTGAGTGTGACGTTTCAAGACTACAGAATTTTTATTATTTTCGTTTAAGATGGATCTGTGGATGGATGGTGAAAAACCCACAAGACTGGGTAAAAAAATAGATTAATAGAAGAAACGAACATGGCGCGAGTTACCAATTATTTAAAGAATTATCTGAAGAAGATCCTCTAGAATTAAAAATAGTCTGAGAATGTCTGAAACTGAGTTAAGTTGGGCCTATAATTCAAAAAAAAAGGATACTTTTATGAGATGTGCATAACCATCTAAAATAAAACTGCAAGTGGTATTGTATATGTTGGCCACTGGATGCAGTTAACGTCCCCTGAATCACTTATTTAGAGTACCCAAAGCTAGCATATCTAACATGATTCCAGAAGTCTGTAATGCAATTTATGAAAAGTTGAAGGAGCACACAAAGATAAGAAAATAGACAACTCTTTATTAGTTATATGAAATATTTATTAAGAATTCTTTTCAGTTTAATAATCACAGCACTAATCATCATTTAAGCATATTCTTATTTAATGGACGACACAGCTATCATCGAAATACCTGAATATTCAGACGTTGATTGTTCATTTTTTAAAACATAAACAACATTTGAAGAATCTGTGGGTTGCATTGTAGGCGTTTCGAAGTATATAATATTAACTTTTTGCGTGTGAAGATCGGGTATGGTTCGTGGTGAAGGCGACGACATATAGGGTGGTGTAGTATGGATTGGAGAGTCAGTACTTCGCTGACAGTGAGATTCAGTCAGCGATGGCGACGATACGTAGGTTGTAGTAGAAAGGGGAGTATGGTTGTTTATATTTAAAGAATTTGTCAAATGCTTAATTCGTGAATTAATAAGATATTTATTGATATGGCACTGTGCTTGTAAAACCCATACTGTTGGTAACGAATTTAATTGTGCTGCTATACTTTTTGCATAAATATCGAATTCAGTTTCCTCTGATGTTGAACCTGTAGGCTGATTGATTTTGTCAGTGACGGATTTCACTTTATCCATTATATTTTCTAAGCAACGTATATTCCTTTTACGGAAGTGCACGGGCGCTGATGATGGTTGTATAGATATATTAGAGGAACTTGAATCATATACAGTAGGTGTAACCGTTGCTGTGTCTTCTAATTCAGGTATTACCTAAAAAAAAGGTTTACTAAATTAATATATTATTTTTTACAGGTTCTAAGTCATGATGAATGGAAAAAACTAAACATGGTTTCAAACACAAATGGAATTTTCCTGGATGCTGTGGAACAATCGACGGCAAGCACGTCGTGATAAAAGCCCTTTTCGAAGCTGAAAGTTACTATTATAATTATAAACATCAAAACAACATAGTACTTCTGGCTTTAGCAGACGACGACTACTGTTTCACATACATTGATATCGGATGTAATGGACAAATATCAGATGGTGGTATATTTCGAAACTGCAGAATTCGTAATATTCTTGAAGAGTTGTTGCCAACAAACCATTGCATCGTTGGAGATAACGCTTTCCCATTGAAACCTTATCTGCGAAAACCATATGGTGATAGTAATTTAAGTACTGTCCAGAAAGTATTTAATTATCGACTGTCACGAGCCCGCCGTACTATTGAAAATACGTTTGGTATTCTAGTTAGACGATTTCAAATATTCGAAAAACCTCTGCCATTTAGTCCAGCCGGGGTAGTGAAAATTGTAAAGGCTTGTGGTGCCTTGCATAACTGGATCAGAAAAACAAACAACAGTGACGATTCTGTGATAGTAGATGTTGAATGTATTAGCAGAGGCATAATATTGCCGGGTTTTCGGAGGCACTTATAATTCAATGGTCTTGTACCGATCGCGAGAAGTGATTCTTATCACTCTTCTCACAATGCTCGGATGGTACGTGATAATTACGCCAATTATTTTGTTCGTGTAGTGTGTTTGTGTTCACGTTCAAGTGGATCAGTAAGCTGGTAATTGAGGATGATACATTAAACGTACCAACTTACATTGTTTTTATACCTACTCTGTAAAATTTAATTTATAACTCTAAAATCAGGAATATTGATAACTTCGCAAATTTTCATAAATGCAGCATCTCGATCAGGTTTAGTTTTATAATTTAAACTTCTACTCATTGACTTATATAAGTATTACTAGCGTAAGGACCGAGCCGACCGAACAACTAAAACGGATCAGTGCGCTGACCCTAAAATTACAGTTTAGGGCCAAAGCGAATCGGTCGACAGTGGTGCGCGCGCAGGACAGATTTGCCTGTCATAAATATGTCTAGTTGCGTGGAAATATTTTTATGCAAAAATTGCGATAAAAATATTTAAGAAAAACCTGGGATATCGTATTATCGGTAAACAACCTTATATAAATTTTGTTACAGCTATATTATTATATAAACGCATTTTAAAGTTTTATTTTACAGTTAGTTTAGTTACGTTACCAAGATTAGGCCAGGGTTGGATTCAGACCCTCGAAAATATTGTACATGTAAAATAAAAATATACTATTTTAAAAAAAGCCGGGATTTTGGCGTAACCCTTCTGGTTTATCTATACGTTTCGTTTTTTGACGGTTTTATTTTTATTTCTGTTTATTTTTTGTCTAAGAACTTAGTGTAAGTTAAATTTTGGATATTGGTTCCTAATATTTTTTATATTCAATAAGGGTAAAACGACAAGAGTACAAAAGAAACCATATCTTAATAAATAATTTATTACTTCGCAACCTTCCGCTAACTAAATACAATGATATGTCTTACCTGGATTGAAGAGCACCTCCCGCCCTCCCTCAATTGCATGCACTAACTCCGTCACCACTAGTCCCAGCACCACTACTTCCAACACCACTATTCCAGGTAAGACACACCATCGACGACAATACGACACGTGTTTCGCCTCTACGCGAGGCATCCTCAGGTAATGTAGACTCTACGGCGACTGACTGCTAAGTCACTGACTTAAAACTGTGGCGAGTTTAACTATAAAAGTACAAATATACGTTTTGGCGCGCAAACGTTGCGTTCTGTCCATAGATAATACACTATATAGATCCTGTCAACTTATGCGCTGTACTAAACTCGCTCGTGTGAACGAGCGGCGAGTTTAGTTGCGGGTGGCGGAAGACGCGCGAGAGGGCAGCACTTCCCACTTAACTCGCCAAAAAATAGCTCGACCGGCTATCCTGTTCAACTTTATTGTTAACTTGCTACTTAACTCATTACTTACAGTTCAAATGAGATTTTCTACTTCGCAAATTAACTCGCTACTGTACTTATTGAAGTGTAAATCGGTTAATGTAAGTTACTGTCTCTTGTTCAACTTCTCTGTCTTTGGCTGGCGCGTTGCCACACCGTGCACGGAGTACGTATTGTAGTGCGCGGGTGGTGAGGCGGCGCGGCGCTGCCACACCATGCGCGGGGTACGTACAGTAGTACGCAAGCGGTGTTGCGATAGTGTGTTATAAGTGTAACGTAACATAATGGCCATGCGGCGTTGCCACACCGTGCATGCGGAGGGTACGTACCGCTGTGCGCGGGCGGCGATGCGGCGCGGCGCGGCAACAGCGGCGGCTTGTCGGGCTCTGCGCCCGCCGCGCTGCCACCGCCGCGTGGTAGCAGTGGCGGCACGCGCTCCTGGCATAAATAAAATTTTCTCTATATTTGTTAATAAAAGATGGACAGTCTGCGTGGGTCCATGTGTAATCAACATTTAAAACCTGAATTCTCTGCATTCTAAAAGATATTAAAGTTTATTGTTTTATACAGAGCAATTATTATGGTAGTATGGAAGTATCTCAAAATAATGGTTTAATATGTAGAATTTAGGGAAAATAACTTAGGCATTTCAATTTCACAACTGTTAAAAGTATTAATAAAATAATAATTAAGCAACGATTTTTGAGTAATACAGTCGAAAATGAAACGTCTATTTTTGAATAATCACGTTTCGCTTGGTAGCTCAGATGGTTAACGCTCGCTGTAAATATAACAGATCGCGAATAACCCGGGTTCGATCCCCGCCGGCACCAATGAAATTGTTAATTGCAATTTTAAGTGCTGATTTACCACATGCTCGGCGGTGAATGAAAATATCGTGAGAAAACCTGCATGTCTGAAGAATAAGAAAAAATTTTTTGAAGACATGTGAAGTTCGCCAACACGCATTTAAGCAGCGCGGCGGACACTTCCTTGCCTTAAAACCCTCCCTGTAATGAGTCCAGCAGTGGGACGTATATACTTTATTTATTTACTTTACTTTACCTTTTTACGTCTAGGACATCTAAGTATCATATTTTAAGATTCTAGTTTACCTTTACCCATAAAACCATTTTACACCAAATAGCTCATTGTTTAAAAAATTACAAACCTGTTCTTGTCGCCGGCAGCCGAGATGTTCCGCACTCCTGGAGTAGAACACCTCGGCGTCTACTATGGCACTGCGCGGGGACAGCGCAGGTGTACGACGAGTCAGCGTTGACGAGTTACTCCTACAAAAACATTGTTGCTGTTTATTATTAATCACGGGGGGAATGATATTTGCCGTAGTTTTCTTGAAGCGTAAATTCACTCAGCAAGCTGTGGAAGGGCTATGTTCGTTATTGCTCTGCGTGATAGAATACGTAATGATTATACACGCAGCAAAACCAGAACAACTGTTAGCCCAACGGATCAATTAGCTAAAGTGACAACGGGCTCGCCATATAGCTCGACGAATCGACAAAGAGGATAAAAGGCAAGCGGCTAGATGG
This sequence comes from Parnassius smintheus behrii, assembly GCA_036936625.1. Lineage (NCBI taxonomy): Eukaryota > Metazoa > Arthropoda > Insecta > Lepidoptera > Papilionidae > Parnassius > Parnassius smintheus. Next base: position 31,585,050 of record JAUPFT010000024.1, read on the forward strand.
AGTGGCGACCAGATGGGACCAGAAAGTAGATGGATATAGGTGAATAAAGATCACCCTTTGTGTCATCATCAACGAAGACTTATTTTCAGTAGTGGGCATGTGAAGAGGTGTAATGATGAATGACGAAAATGAAATAAAGCTGTGCTGTAAGGAGGATGTGGATTTACGTGGAAAAGCCACGATGCAGCGTATTATAGCTGTAACAGCGAAGTATTGCCTCGAACGGTAAAAGATCACGATCGCATAGAATACCAGCTTAGTGCTGATAGTGTTTAGTAGTGTGATCACCAGCATTCGTACAGGTAAAGAAGTATTTAATCTTAGTCCTTGGGGGTAAAAAGGCATCTGCATTTTGATTTTTAATCTAGGAAAGATGTAGATAACTATGGGTCTCAGAATCCACTTTTTATCATCAGGAATTGACTGTCCTCGTCATGCCTAATTTACCTGCTCCACTTGCGACCATATAATGCCGATTCGATATATAAACGCCGAGCACATATATATTCCACTAACTGATAATCGGGTGATGATAGGAGTATCAGTATTACAATACGTCACTCTCTGCAACCGAAAAGTGTTGACGGCGAGGCTATAGACCAAATCCGCCACTGGAGGCGCGAAAACTAATGTTTCCCAGTACTCGTTTTCCTAGCCACGTAGCCATACAGTACAGGGTTCATTACGCAGGTTGAAATGGATGCCGTTTAGTAAAACACCCCTTGTGCTGCAGATGTATGCAAAAGCTTCCCCGTGCCCCTGTCAATATGCAACGAAGGTAACACACCATAGAGTAATATGTCGGGGTGAGTCAGATATAAACCGTTTTAGCCTCCACCAGACGGGTATGCGCAGGCATTTCCTCTTGAAAAAGAATAGTAAAACCGATGGATTAAGTTCTCAAATAGTTATTTACTTACCGGTCATGCCTTGGTGAATGATTGTCGCGAGGTGAAGGAGGTTCATCGCGTCCACTACTCCTGTAAAAATTTAACACGTTATTATAACAGGTCGGGAAAAAAGTTTATTTATTTTGTTTGCATAAAATTGATGAGAAATCTTCTTGTACTCTTGTTTTTTTTTTTATCTGGCTGTTTTTAATATCATCAAATATAAGACTTTAAAGAAAAGGAAAAAAAAAGTCAAAAATACATTCCTGCCATTTTAAATTGTGATTTCTTATATTTACGCGAACACTACACATGATTAAAACTACTTTTACGGATTTTATCGCGTTTATTTTTACTTTTTATTTTTAATTCACTCCGTACTCCGGGTTTAACAATGACATCGGGACGTCAGTCATCTCAGTCCCCCGTGACCATGGGTGCTGGAAAGCGCCCGAAACGTTGGGAATTAAAAATAAAAAGTAAAAATAAACGCGATAAAATCCGTAAAAGTAGTTTTAATCATTTTAAATTGTTTTTATGTCCGCCAAAATGAGTGAATCTAATAAAGAAATTCGATACATTCTGAATTTTTATTACAAAAAACGGAAAATAGAACACTTGCCGCAAAAAATATTTTGACGTTTATGGACCGAATGCAGCGTCAATAAGAGAAGCACGAAGTTGATTCAAGAGTTTTCAATCCGGGAATTTTGATGACAAAGCTCTGGTTGCCCTCATAAAGTCGATGCCATTTTTGAAAAAGTGGAGCAAGATCCGCATATTAGTAGTTAACACATAGCCAAGGAATTGGGGATTGACTACAAAACAGTTCAGACCCATTTGAAAGTCTCGCTATACAAAAAAGCTCGATATTTGGGTACCACACTATCTCACAGAGAGAAACCTAATGAATCGTGTACTCATTTGCGATGCTCTATTGAAACGTAATGAAAACGAACCATTTTTGAAAAAAAATGATCACTGATGATGAAAAATGGAGTGCCCACGACAAGAACGTGCGAAAAAGATCACGGTCAAAGGGTAGTCAAGCTCCACAGACTGTAGCGGAACCCGGATTAACACGCAATAAGGTGATGCTGCGTGTATGGTGGGAATTGAAGGGTATCGTTTATTATGAGCTTTTACCGTTGGGCAAAACAATCGATTCGGATTTCTATTGCCACAAATTAATGAGAGTTAAGCAAGAAATTGAGAAAGGACGGTCGGAATTGATCAGCAGAAAAGGAATGGTCTTTAATCACGATAACGCCAGACCACACACATCTTTGGCCACTCAGCAGAAATTGAGAGAGATTGATTGGGAAGTGAAAATGCATCCACCATATAGTCTTGACCATGGATGTAAAGCAACCGTTGACAACGGATATTTATCCAATGCAGCCGATACGCAACCGTTGTCAACCGGTTGTTTATCCGACTACAGACGAAAAAGGATGGTTATGTTTTACTGTGTGTGCGGTTGGCTAAGCTAAATCGCTTTTAGCAATGTTCATTAAAATCTACTTGACTTTTTTATTACTTACTTGATTTAAAAAATTCTTGCACTAATGCTATTATGACTGAACGATCCATTTTATTATAGAGGGCGCTAAGTAGCACAGTTCAGCTAAAAAAACATATTCCTTGATAGTACTATCAACGAATATGTTTTTTTAGCTAAACTCGAAAAGTACTTGACCGACTTTGAAAATCCTTGCACCACCAGAATGTTATGTAAAATAATTATAGATGTCTAATGAAGTATGCCTTTTATTATAGAGGGCGCTACTTTCTATGAATATGTTTTTTGGCTAATCTCAAAAAGTACTTGACCGCTTTTGAAAGTTATTTCACCATTACATTACTAATGAGAGCGTTAGTTGTGTGATTAAATTATATTATTATAATAATTATTTATATGATTAATAATTTTTAAATAAATAAAAGTAAATGCCTACCTAAGATGATCAACTCCAATTATTATTTTTACAATTTAAGAATCGTATTTACACACTTTACCTACTCAGGTTGATTGTTATACATATAGGTAATAAATCTAAAATAAAAAAAGCTCCGCTTAAACGAAAAAATAATTTATTACAATAAAACTTAAAGTTCAAAAAGAAAGTGGTAGAAACAAGCATAGATTCTACATCTAGTCAAAAAACCACTATCATTATCGCCTGCAACAAATTAGTTTGTTTTTCATAGTGTTTGATAAATGACAAAGTTGTACTGTAGGCTTTTTGGAAAAGTGCTACTCATAACTCAAAAAAATGGACTGTTATATATTATAGGGCTTTCTGTGATTTATTCATTACCAAAGAGAAAAAACTTATTGCAAAAAAAAGTTTTTATCCATTTCAAGCTATCAACAAGCGGTAATGGTGGTTAATATAGCGCATAGCGTCATATTATAGCGCGCTATCTCTTCACAACGCATAGCGCGTGCTATGTAAGTAGTCGCCATGGCGCTATGACGCTATGACGCTTTGGCGCTACTCATATCAAGCGGCAATTAGTTCCAGGCCCAGGACAGCTTTAGTTCCATTCCATTTAGTATGCGCTAGTGTCGCATTTATTGTTTGCGCCATCTTGTTGTTACCAATGTCAATGTCAGTCAAATGTCAGTCAAACAAATCCTAACAGTCAATCTTGTATTGTGTGAGTTGAAGTCTGCCGGTATATTTTGCTTTCTCCTCGGTTTATACCTTGAGTCGAGATCTCAAAGTCCACCTGCTTCCTTACCCAATCAGTGATTGTGAGTGTGTCTGACGTAGAACGCTACACGATGTCGAAATTGCGGAAGTGTTGTGTTGTAGGTTGCAATGCCAACAACAAAACTCATCGCCTTTTTAACTTCCCAAAGGATGATAAATTACGGGAATTGTGGTTGTCTTTCTTGGTGCCTGTTAATATTAAGCTCAGCGGTTTGTCTAAGGAACAATTGTTAAATAGATATGTGTGCCAAAAGCACTTCGACAGACAGCAGTTTGACGGTGTGGGTAACCGTCTTGCGCATGGCTATCCCTGCTTATTTACTGCAAGAGAAATGATGCACGGTATTCCTTTGGACTCTTCAAGTAAGTTGATTTTAAGTAATAGATATTTGTGTTACTGACATATCAATTACAATGTTTTAATGTGCTGTTAGTGGATAAGCCGAATAAAGTTTACTAACTTTGTGTATTTTTTTCTAGCTGCCCACGCTCTGAGTGATCACAACTATGGTTTACCAATAGCTGTCCTAGAAGATTCAAATGATTTCACTACTAATACCATAATCAACTGTGAGTGTGAATAACATTATTTTTATATAGAAGTAATTTCTGTCTTTTTAAGAATTTAACATTTCTTATAACTATTGCTTTGAGGGTTAAACTATAGACGTTCGGTACTCGCGTACGGTGTTGGGAGGGGGAGGGGAGGGGCCATGGGAAGCCGCCCCTACCCTTCTCCCGTTGCGGAAATGTGTAGTTTATGAGTAATTTTTTTTGTAAATTTATAACCTCACTTTTATACAGGAATATTGACAAAAAGCTACTTCTGCAGTGGCTGTAGTATTGGGAGGGGAGGGGGAGACTCGTAGAAAGCACTCCCTACCCTTCCCCCGTTGCGGAAATGTATAGTTTATGAATAATATTACAACATTAAAAATTAAAAATCAAGTAACAGACATCTACCTCATAATACGAGAACAAATTGACATATTTGCTTTTCGTTATTACACAATTTTTAGTGAAATTTGTTTTTATCTTAATTAATTCAAAACACATTTCCCCCATCTAAAAACAGTGTAATAGGTTCAAGCTTAACCCTAACAAGCCTCCTAGATAATGATTTCTTATATTTACGCGAACACTACACATTGAAATAATACTCGTTTTTACGGAATTTATCGCGTATATTTAACTTTTTAATACCCGACGTTTCGAGAGCTTTACAGCACCCATGGTCACGGGAAGGACTGAGATGTTTAACGTCCAGATGTCATAGTTAACCGCGGTTACCATAGATTAAACATTAAAAATCAAGTTGTAAATCAAGTGTAGATCGGAACAAAAGTTAAATTTTAATCTATGGTAACCGCGGTTAACTATGACATCTGGACGTTAAACATCTCAGTCCTTCCCGTGACCATGGGTGCTGTAAAGCTCTCGAAACGTCGGGTATTAAAAAGTTAAATATACGCGATAAATTCCGTAAAAACGAGTATTATTTCAAAGCCTCCTAGACTAAAAACATTATCAAAATCAGGTACCGGTTTCTTTAGCCAACCCGCTTTGAGTACTTAATAACTAATTTCCCACTGTTAAAGTATATTCTTAGTTAAATTAATTTTTTTTTCAGCACAAGACTACATTAGTGATCATAATTATGTTTTGGAATGTAATGTTGAAAAGGGGCCACCAATTGAAGAACCTGCAAATTCTAAAACTGATGGTAGGTAACAATAATAACTATGTATTTAATTTTATGTGTTTATTAATAGTAAGAATACCTCATGTTCAGTAGTCTCATGTAAACCTCACGCAATTTAACTTGGCTATGCAGATATATATTTTTAGGAACACAATGGTAACAGGAGGTGTGGGTTTTTTTTTACAATGAGTTTTAGAAACCAAGTTGAGTTTGCCTATATAATCCACACAAAGTTGCAGAAGAAAGCTTATGTGACGGCTTTTGATCTTTAAAATGTCTATCTTATTTTTTCTTGATGATTTCATTCTGTTTTTAGGACACACATGTGTTACTGACACACTACAAATAACGAAACCTGTAGAAATTGTGCCAAACCTCTCTATTGCGTCATCAAAGGCAGAATCAAGAGGTATTTTTATATCTTTTATTTCATTTTTAACATATTTTTATAATCTCACCCATAAAACCAGGCACCTCATAATCAGCAGTTGCAAATAAATTAAAGACAGACAATAAAATTGACTATTATATGACATTTTTTTTACTAATTTCAGATGTGATTCGCAATGTTGAGCAAAATCAAAAAAGAAATTCACCAAAAAGAATTAAGTGTGGAGTTAAAGTATTTTGTAACACGTACCTCATAAGAGCTAGTTATAGAATAATATGCACTAACTAGCTGTCGCATAGAATCTTTGTTAGTAGTTTATCTACAGGCATCTTCCTACCAATTGTGAGATATATGGCAAATCACCCTCACATTGGGAGAAGTGCATGTTTTGCAGTAGACTTTTACAGGCTGATGATGATGAAGAAGAGTAGTTCTAGTTTTTTTTGACAACTTTTGGTCATAAAGTAATGACAACTTTATATCTGCTCCTGCTAGTCGTGTTGTTTATTATCATAGGTTATTACAATGAACATTACAATAAACACTCAGAAATATGGTGGTTACTTTTTAATTGAATTAGAACATCTTAATTTTTGTTCTTATGATAGACATTATTTTAAAAAGAGCGACAACTTAAATCTTTGATTTGATCGACATTCTAGCTCGGCATCAAAATTTTACGAAATACATAAAGAACTTCAAAAAACATTTTTATCACCATATGAGTCATTCCACCTATGATTAATGTTACAATCAGCAATAATTATGAAGACAATTAGAGCACACCTTTTTGTATTACATTTGCACACACACAACACCATCTATTGATAACACTAGTGAACTGTTATAGTTTTTCATATTGTTTATTATGATGGTATTATGATAATATTTGTGAGAAAACATGTTATTTTTTGTTTACTTAGTTTTAGCTATAAGGATTTCATTATAGAACATTCATTCATATTAATTAATTACAATTTCTAAGATAAGGTTGAAATGCACTTAACGAATCAACACCTTTAAACATATTCATACCTATACTTCAAAGTACTAATCATAACTTGATAGAATAAACTGATTTTCATAACATAAGACTAAATGTTACTCATAAAAGAATAATTAATTTGAAAATAGTTGATAGAAATTTATTTACTTATTTTTAGTCCCTATCAAAAAATTTATCATTGGAATATACTATGTTCAGGCACCTGCAATTTACATTTTTATTATATGTATGTAGATAGCTTAACTAATTACTTTCTAAAAGCCTATAATATCAATTGATGAACTAAATAATATAATTTTTTATTATCTTTTTACAGCCAATAAACTGACCAAAGACTGCAGATGCTTCATAAGAAGAATGAAAAATATTGCTGTCAAAGAAAATAAGCTTGAAAAGCCATTTTCAGAAAGATTTGATGCTGCTAAAATTCTAAGCCATAACCTATTATTTAATAAAAGTTTTGGCAAGATGACACAACAGGCACAAGATTTTCTTCTAATGCAGTTGAAAATGGCAAGTAAAAAGAAGAAAGCAATGAGGTACACTACAAATGAAAAGCTCTTGTCACTGTCCCTAATGAAGGAAAGCCCCAAAGGATACAGACTTTTGCAAAAAATTTTTAATTTGCCTACTAAAAGAACATTGAACCGCCTTGCTGAAAACATCAAATTTAATGTGGGCTTAAATGATAATATTTTTGAGCTATTAAAGCACAAAGTTAAAAAATGGGACACGAAGAAGAAATTATGCTCTGTTTTGTTTGATGAGGTGGCTCTCACATCTCATCTCACTTATGACGAGTCACAAGATGAAATCATAGGTTTTAAAGATTTTGGAAGTGAAAAAGAATTTAAATTATGCGATCATGCCTTAGTTTTTATGCTGAAAGGTGTGTGTTCAAACTGGCGACAGCCTATTGCCTACTATTTTTGTGAAGGAACAACTGCTGCTGCTGTAGTTGTACGGATTTTAAAAGAAATCATCTCTAAAGTCTCGCAGTCTGGCTTGATTCCTTTGGCCCTTATATGTGATCAAGGACCTACATTTAGAACAGCTATAGCCATGTTGAAAAAGGACACCGAACGCAAAAGAAATTTAAATGGAGAATATAATGGTAAGTAAATGAACTCTATTTATTTATTTATTGGGGCAGCCTTACAATTGTGCAATTCCAAGATGTAATAGCCAAAAAGCTACTTTGACAGCCACTTTGACAAATTTGATTTCTATATTATTGAGCTGTCTCTGTATTTCCACCTTTACAAACTTTGTTCAATGTCATTGTTTAGATTACAATATTCAAAATAGAATGTTTTCTTTACAGATGGAACTGTTGAGATATCAAATCAAAAGTTAAATATTGTGTATGATCCACCACATTTGCTCAAAAGCCTGCGAAACAACCTACTCACCAAAGATATGTTATTTAAAGGAAAAGTTGCCACTTGGAACGATATATTAACTGTGTACAATGCTGATTGCCAATTAGGTCATACAAGAATGAACAAAAAGTTGACAGATCACCACATTTATGCAGAACGAATAAAAAAAATGAAGGTTAGCGTAGCTGCCCAAGCTTTGAGTGAAACAACTAGTGCAATGCTTAAATACACTGCATTATTTAGTAAGTTTTTAAAAACTTTATTATTAACATAAACTATCTTAATAATACTTGTCATGCATCTCTTTAATATATCTATGTAATATTTCAGAAACTACTATGATGGGCGAAAATGTCAGCACGACAATGGCCACTACCGGGGAAGCTGTAGATTTCATCGACAAACTTTTTGATAGTGTAAATGGGTCTCGGGGGAGTACTGTCAAGGGAAAATTACGAGGGCCTATAAAACCAAACAGCAAGCATTTTAATTTTTGGCAAGAAGCGAAAGATATTTTGAAAAATATTAGATTTATTGAGGAAAAAAGTAAGAGAGCGCGAAAAAATAATAAAATTTATAAGGTCAGAGTTCCTTCTCTTGATGGGTGGATTACATCTTTAGAAAGTTTTGAAAGATTGTCTAAATTGTTGTTCGAAAAATATGGAATACTTTATTTTTATCCCAGAAATATTAATCAGGACTCTTTAGAAATTTTTTTTTGGCAGAATAAGAGCAATTAACTATAGGAACATCAATCCTGATGCAAACACTTTTAAAAATTCTTTCAAATCCTTGTTAATGTCCAATGTTATGGGTCCACATTCAATTTATGCAAATTGTGAGGATGATGGAGGAGACACGGTGGTAGATTTTATTAAACTAATATCGAACTACAATCAAAATGCGACAGTAACTGATGAGGATAAAGAAAATGTTCCACCCATAACATTGGTCCAAAAAAGTTATAACAAGAGTGGCAGCAGCAACCAAGCCATAAATGCAACAAATGAAAGATTGCGCGTGCACTCTTCTGCATATACAGCAGGCTACATATGCAGAAGATTGACAAAAAAAATTGATTGTAAGAAATGCTCTGATACACACATTGAAAAAAATAAAGCTGTATTCCATAAATGGATCGAGCAACGAGAGTACAATCTTTTAAAAAATAGTAATTTAAATTACCCATCAAAAAACTTTCTATTTTTGTATAGGGATATCTCTGGCCTTATACATGATTATTTGAATAACAACGCCCACAAAAAATGCTTGAAAAAGCTTTTAAAACAATTAATACTTCAAAAGTATGATTTTAGTTGGCTAGGGTGTGAAAATCACAAAGAAATCGTGACAAAAACATTCCTTAATTTAATTTTACGAATTCATATCCATAATTGGTGTAATATTTTTAATAAAATTTTGAAAGGGGGTGTGCAAGAAAAACTTGTTAAACAAATGTGTGCACCCCAACAAATGGCTTTTAATAAATTTAAATCCCAAAGATTGAAAAATAAAGATAATAAAATTTGAGATGTTGTTTTATTCTAATCTTCAATTTTGTAAATAAGTATTTTAAAATAAGAAAGTGGTCCAAGCATATCGATCTTTTACCTGTACATCCCTAAACTATCGATATCGGTACTAGAATATTAGACCTAGTTTACATCACTACGACACTAGCGCTTTGCGAATTTATTGGAACTAACCGTCAACTAAAGAACTGTCCTATCTGTCTCTGACTAGTATATAGTTATCTGTGATTAGTTCTAGCAGCAGCGCTGTTGGGAGTAGACGTGTGACGCAAATTTCTATCAGCACGCTATTCATCGCGCGCGAACTAATTTAGTGTTAGACGTTATTTAGTTAGTGTATACTGTATATTTATAAGTGATCGAAGGACACAGTTGTCTGCTACAAAAGAAGCCTATCTAATGTTTTTAAACGTAAATAAAATATAGATACAAAAGTGTATATAATAGTGTTTGTAAATAGTTGATTTTTGTATATACAATCAATAAACTTTTAAATACACCTTTGATTTATAATTTATATTAAGGTTAAAATAACGTTTACATCAGTTATAATAAAAAATGATTAATTTTATTTTGTTTTAAAAAGTACAGTACAAGATTATAAAAAGTCTGAAAAGTATGAAAGAGCGTTCTTTAATTTTTCTTTACCATTTTATTTTATTTTAATCTAAAATGCGACTTATTACGAAACAATGTTCTTATATAGCACGCGGTCTATCCAATCAACGACATGTAGCGTGCTCTGAGATATAGCGTGCTGCTAAACTTAACGCGCTTGCCGGCCTCCTATACACTTTTTTATAAATAGCGCGCTATAACATAGCGTATTTAATAGCGCGCTAGAAATTTCTAGTTTATAGTCTCTAGCGTGCTATTGATTTGTAGTCGTTTTGAACAACTTTAACAAGCGGTTGTCAAGCCTTGAAAAGAAAAACAACCGTTGTTATCCACTCAGTTGAAATCGTTGACAACCACCTTCACATCTATAGTCTTGACCTTTCACCCTCAGATTTTCACAAGTTTCGGATTCTTCAGAATTCTTTGGTTAACATCAAGAGAGAACTGTCAAAACAACCTGTCGTATTTTTTGATTAAAAATCCCAAGATTTCTACAGCAACGGGATTGTCACTACCTACAAGATGGCAACAAGTTATCGAACAAAATGGCACATACCTACGTGGGTGGTCTGAAAAGTTTCCTACCTAACAAAGATACAAGACATTCTTCCTTAAAATTTATTTTAATTTTTCTACACAGTCTTCTACGATATAGCCCAACGGATTAGTAAGCTGAAGTGACAATGGGCCGGCCATATAGCTCGAAGAACCGATAAACGATGGACGAACGGGAAGAAAGGTTCGTACAAGGCCTCGTACCGGTAGGCGTAGTGTAGGGCGACCCCCCACTAGATGGAGTGACAACCTGGTAAGACATGCAGGAAGTCGATGGATGCAGGTGGCTCAGGACCGTGCTTTGTGGCATTACTTGGGGTAGGCCTATTTTCAGCAGTGTACTTGTGAAGGGCTGTAATGATGATAATGATGACATAGTCTTCACTTTTCCCAGCAATGCTCCCATCTCTCTAACCCATCCAAATTTAATCCAAATTATACTCGGCGTTTTTCTCTCTGCAAAATAATTGTTCACGAAGGTGATTGCCTCCTCATTTAACGAAAATCTCTGTCCTATGAGCGCAATTTTTAGATGAGGTAACAAAAAGTAGTAGCTTTGGCTAGATCTGATGAGTAAGGCGGTGGTCAAGCAGTTTAAACCGTAATTCGTGGTTTCGGCGTGACAACCGCTGAAATGTGTGGCGGCGGGTTGTCATGGTGAAACAGGATTTTCTTTTTCTGCAAATGTGGCCGTTTTTCTGCAATTTCTACTTTCAGTTTGTCAAATAGTGGTGCGTAGTATGCTCCTGTAATGGTTTTCCTTTTCGAAGATAATGGATTAAGATAACTAAATGAATATCCCAAAAAACAGTTATTATCACTTTCCCAGCCGAAAAAATAGTTTTTGCTTTTTAGAGCAGGTTCCCCCTTTGCAGTCCACCGTTTTGACTGTATTTTTGTTTCGGGCGTATAACGATGTATCCCAAGTATTATCTACTGTAATTAATCAGCGCCAAAACTCGGATTTATTGCGCCCAAACTGCGCCGCCTAAAACTTTGGTCTCTTGATCGTAACGCACAATCCTGCGGTATTCGGCCTGCGGTGCCGGACACATAATCGTATGAAAAACGAAACGAACGTGTAGAACGGTCTCTTGTTCCGTCGCAGTACGCGTCAGCGGCGAATGGCAAGCGCGGTGAAGTGGGGAGCGGGTACTCCGCACTGCGCGGTGTCGTTCTCGTTGTGACGCTGCGGTGTGCGTCACGGGTTGACAATGGATTTGTTTGAAGATAATTTAATATAATTAATACGCAATCATCCCTCTTTATGTAAAAATAAAGATAAACTTCTTTCTTCCTCCTCCTCAAACAAAACACAAATTTCAAAACTATTGTTCCTTGCTGTGGCTGCATTTGAGCCGCATACTGCAGCGTTGTGCGTTACGAGCAAGATACCAAAGCTTAAGCTGCGCCAATAAAGCGTTGGAAATTTTCATAGCCTCAGCTATCTCTCTCTCTCTCTCTTTCCATAATTCGGCGGTTGTCTAGCATCATTTGGTGAACTTTATCGAGCGATGTTATCGTCAGGTTTCAGTTTTTGGACGTCCCGAACGTTCATCATCTCCAAAGCTGTCATGGCCACGTTTGAATTCAGCTGCCCAAAATTTCACTGTGGCAAATGATGGTGCAGAGTCTCCATACACAGAATCCAACTAATCTTTGATTTGCGTAGGCGTATTGCATTTCAAAAACAAAAATTTAATGACAACTCGATAGTAATTTTTTCCTATTTCACAAAAACACTGATATCGACTCACTCAAACGACTGTCTAATAACAACTACGCGTCGAAAATGACTGAAATTTTGGTGCGTAAAATCACTAGCTTTAATGGATGAGTGCTTCCATCTTCACGTTGAGGTCGGAAACTTTACAGACCACCTTAGTATATATTACAATTAAATTAAACTTAAAAAAAAAGTCTTGAATTTGTATACAAAATACAAAGAAACTTTTACTCAGACCTTTTATACACATTACTAAAGAGTTAAAAAAAACTTTTTTTTTCGGACTACCTTTTAACCCGACTTTCAAAAAAATATTATGTTACGCGATGTCTTTGTCAATTGTGAAAAGATTTTGATAATTATTTAATTAATTATTATGTTAAACTTCAACGTGACTAAAAATAAGGTTGCAGAAAATGATTACGCCTGTGGTGTCAAAATAGCAGAAAACTGTTGACATTGAGATTTTGATATTCCATTGCCCACTCAAATGGTTCAAAAAACTTTCATAGATCTGAAAACTATAAAATAATGTCACATTCTGTGTGTCCTAGTACATAGTAAAGAGTAGAAGAATTAAAGCACCGAACTATTTTATTCTTATTGGTTTTCGAAGTACCCTTTTAAAAGTTAACTTTTACTCAAAAATAGTTGAATTCTTTTATAACCATTATTGATTTCCAAATAACAATCTTTAGCAAGAAAAATTTAAAATCCTTTTGCAGACTATCAAGGAGACCTATTTACTGATTAAAAGGTATTGCATTTTAGTCATCAACACTACTCAGCATTATGAACCTTTATTTGTGGAAAAATGCAGTTGTCTATAATCTACATCATCCATTTAGCAACAAATGGATTGTGTGTTTTTCATGCTAACTTCGATAAAAACATTGAATCTACTTTCAATTCTTTGTAATTTCAATCGTTTTGTTGGCGTGTGAGAATTCATCACGCCATTTCATCCAGTGAATGTCATAGGAGGGGACTACGGAAAGCACCAGAAATATCTCATGGCCTCTGAAACATATTTTTTTTACGACAGACGTAAATCCACTCGCCGAGCGTGGCGATTATGGCAAATCTGCTCTACAAAGGAAGAGGCCATTCTTTAAAAGTGCAGCAAGAAGTTTGTACTTAATATTACATTTTTGTATAAATATTATAAGTTTTTTTGGTATCTATCAACAAATAATACTGCGTCATAGAAATAATAATTATGAATTAAAAGAAACACTGGGTAAAGCAAATTATCCAAAGAATAATTACAATTGAAATAAATATTATTAAGTTATAGTACTTGCCTTGCATTTAGCACAACGGTGGATTTGCTCTTATCGAACAGCGCAAGGCCTTTGTCGAAGAGACTCAATTGTCCAAGTTGTCCTAAGGAGCTGCTTGAACATCTTTCCAGGCGCGGACTAGTCAAGGAGCCTCTTTCTTCACTACGAGATCCTGAATAATTAACAGATTACCTTAAAATTGGCAGTAGATTCCTTTTCAGGGTAGGACTCACCCTCGGTAAGAACTAGGGACCACTCTTTTACCTACAATATAATCGTCACGCAACAGAGCGAGCACAGTATTCCGGTCTCAAGGGCATAAAGAGGCAAAATATACTACTACATAATTACAGGGCTTGGTGATGTGAGGCATTCCATCTTTAACCTCAGAGATGGTAAGGAATATTTTTGAAGTTGGTTGCTGATATCTATGGGCTGCATTAGCCACTTATCATGAAGTGGACTGTAGTTTGTTTGTCACTAAACAACATTCTAAACAACATTCTATAAGTTTTAAATGAGTTATGTGTTTAGCTAAATTTTCATATATATGTAATGTTGTTTGAAAAAAAAATGTTTGATTTACATCATGTACAAGGTACAAAGAATTTTTTGTTTTAGATTTTGAGAATTTTTCTTTTAAGTACGGCGAAAGTTGAAAAAAAAAAGGGTTCCTATATATAATAAATTGCGGCCCGCTAATTATATCAGAACGAAATAACAATATGGCCGCCGCGTCGGCCCGCGCTTTAGCAACTGTCGCTATTACGAGACGATTCCATAGTAACAATCAACTCTTGCCGAACGGACTTTAAACTTTCGCACCTTCGACTCTACTCCCTGTCGCAGGAATTTTTTATCAAGGACATTATTGAAATTGATACCACCATTTATCGGAGATCATGAGATATTTCCTGCATTCCTTTTGGTTGCTTGTTAAGACACTTACGACGTTTTTATAATACTGATAAACACTCGCCGAACAGACATGAGATCATTAAAAAAGGAGTTCGTCAGGCGAATACGTATATGTACTTGATATTTTATCACGATCCTTGGATCGCGATCCGGTCCGATCCGATCCGATTTATTGAACGTGTAGTATCAAGTATTGATGGATCGCAATACGGATCACAGAATTTCTATATTTAAGAAAATCCAAATCGCGATCCGACGATCGTGATATATATTGCACGTGTAGTGTTGCTGCGATACGGATCGTGTTAGTCTGCTCTGGAGAAGCGATGGGGGAGGATGACTTTTGTAGCGATGCGAATGAATCGCAAACGAATGCCAGAATCCTGTTTCGACGGGACGTCTATAACTCACCAAAAATATTTACAGGATTTTGTATTATGTTTGGAAACAACCACCATATTATGGGACACATCGTGTGATGGTTTTAAAAATAATTGTAAGCGCATGAAGGCACTTCAGAAGTTACTACCATTTTATAAAAAAAAATAAGAAATAACGCTTCAATAGTAATTCTATTGAAGCGTTATTTCTATATTCAATAGTATTCTTTTTTTTCTCTTGAAGTAAGAGCCTGTTTCATTTCAGTGTCATGTTTAATTAAAGACATAAGTGGATGAAGGTGATATGTCGCATTTTCAGGTTTTGGTGTTTTTTTGCATAGACCCTAAAACTATCGATTTAAGGCGTATTTCAAAAATAGAAAGTTGATAAAGGTGTTATGTACAGTTTAGTTTGAAAATGGTACTGGATGAAAGAGGTACGAGCCCATATCACTGCGTTTTTGATAAATAAAGTAAAAGTTTTGTTCTTTTGTCGTGGAAGAAAGTGACATGTACGAACATAACACTTTCTTCCACTCAGCGAACGATAGTCGAATGACACGACATCACTTCTCCGTGAATGAAGGTGTTATGTAACATACATAGCACCTTCATTCGTTCACGTCAGTTAATTGTTTTGATTTTCGTTGTCATTAAAATTATTACATTCTCGCGGGCTTTCTAACAGAGTGCGTATTGTAGGGTGTTTTGTGTACAAAAATATTATTTATAATAGTGAATTTACGTTGGCAAAGTGAAAAAGTAATGGCAGGAGGCAAAGCAAGGGCAAAATTATTACTGGACGCTGCTGTCGGTCACCGTATAATAGCGGATCGCGGAAGTGTTGAACTTAGAAACGCACTTCTAAGATTTTTGGAGGTAGATCCAAGTTGTCAAAAACAATTCATGTGCCGAACAGATCAAAAACTTTAACATGATTGCATTGCATCAATACCTTATATTAAAAGGATATTTTAAAGTAATAGATCACAAATTCCCTGAGGTTGGCCATTCTTATTAAGACTCGGATTATGATTTCGGTAGGATAGAAAAAAACATAAACGTAGACACTGACGCCTGTCACCCAGAGAGGTAGGCAGAGACTACAGACTACCATTTGGCACGATCCTGACACAACTCTCTCGCCTCCTCCACATCCATATACCCACGCATGCATGCTCGTCGGTTAGGGGTAGTCCTAATTTGGCCCGTTTTCAATATATCGCCAATTTGGTCGATAAACTTTCACCTAGGACGTCCCTTTCCGACTCTTCCGTTCACTTCTGCAACATAAATTTTCCTTGTCGCTCTTTTCTCATTCATTCTTTCCACATGACCAAACCACCGAAACATTCTTTTCTTAATCCTGGTCACAATATCATCTTGCAAACTACACTTTTCTCTTATCACACAATTTCTTTAACATATTTTAGTTCAGCTCTAACATACTCCTTAACGACCGCATTTCTACTGCGTTTATTCTACTCTCGTGCTTCTTCTGCCACACCCAACTTTCACTACCATTCGTTAAAGTGGAGACCAACACAGCATGAATTGCCATACGTGGCTTTTTTGACATATTCTGACTCTTCACAATAGAGTGTACTCGTCCTTCTATATCCTTATCATATCTCCCATCCCTGCTAAATACGCATATCAAATATACAAACTCATCTACTTACTCGATCGACTGATAGAAACGATAGCAAAAGTCCTTAGGAAACACGATGCAGTTTTTGTTGTTGAACAATACATGAATATTATTTGTAAAGCTTCCCGAAATAATACAGTCACTGATATGAGCGGGCATTTCCGAAAAATTGGTAAGTTACAGGAAAAACTTAATTTGTTTAACAGAAAAAAGGACGTAAACAATGACAAAGTAAGTTTTAGGGATGGTATTAAACGGATACGCGTAGATGAATATGGTTCCTACCTATATAAAGAAACATACGATGAAATGACCCTTCAAAAAGTTGGACATTTTAAAAAGAAGATCACAGTTGCGCTGTTCTGTGGAGATTACGCGTACGAACGGAAAATATGGTATCGTATCAGTGGAAAAAAAAAGAACATTTACGTAAAGCCAGAATATCGGTACTTCTATGAGTCGATTTTAATTGAAAAATAGTATAATTTTTTTTTTTATTGTCAAGACCGATCTCTGTTTTATTAGCTTACGTTTCTATTTATAAAGTTTTAAGGAATATTTAAGTAATGTTTACCTTTTTGTAAAACTTTAACTACATAATGTTACTTAACACCTAATTTGAAATAGCTAAAATGCCAAAATGTTTTTAAAATGTTAGTGAAAGAAAGAGTTATGTTCAGTTTTTTTCGAAATTATATACCACAAAGTATTAAAAAAGTTTAATTGCTCACGTACCTTAATTTTTTAAGTTGGTTTACCCAACTTTGCATTATAGTTTAAATCAAAAACCAATTTTCTAACGACTTATCTCAAAAAAAAAATAGTGAAACTTCAATCTTGATTTACTCAAAACTAGTAGAATGCGAGTTATCACCTTCATCCACTCACGTCTTCAATTAAAAAAGAAGTTAATAGTTCCAATAAATAGTCAAAACATTTATCACTCATGCGAAAATAATTATTGTAGTCATCCATTTTTTATTATTTACGTGGTAGAGCCATGCTGCAGTTATATTAGTAGTATAGTTGTAGCACGAATGGGTCGGCTCGACCGGGGAAGGACCACGCTCTCACAGAATACCAGCGTAAAATAGTAGCTTAATGCTGCTGTATTTCGTATGGTGAGTGTAGAGAACCGGAGACCCTTTTTACTGGAAATGAGGCATTCCATCTCAGTCCTCACGGGTGACAACGCATCTGCATTTTGATTTGTAATGGAAGATAGATGTAGATGTCTATGGGCCGCAGCAACCGCTTACCATCAGGTGGACTGTGTGCTCGTTTGTCAGCCTATTCTATAAAAAAAAATTCCAGTAAGTCTTATCTCAACCAATAAATTTAAATGGGTATATTTTCCTTTAAGCAGGTACCTCTGTTTAGCCCAGATTCTCCTTTTCACTCTCCTTTTTAATATTATTGCCATAATGATAGCCATACAAAATTTTTCTTCATTTCGGTCCATTTTAGATATGTCTGCACTTAACAGTTTTGTGCCCAATACTGACGTGATCCGTAAGAAACTTGTAGGGTGTGTCGATATTGATCGCGATACGTCATTCCAGATCGTGATAAATATCACGCGTGTAGCATTCGCCTTAGTGCATACCTTTGTCGTCATGGTGCAGCTGCAGCGACGCCACGGACGCTCCGTCCCACGCGCCGCCACCCGTCGGCGACAGCTGCGACACGCCTGCGTACATTACGACGTTGCAATTTAATAGCTTACGGACAGGAGGATCGCGATATTTAGCGGGATGAGTATATAACGAAAAGAAACTAAAATTGGGTAGATATAAAATCGTCATAAATAAATTAGTAATAATATTTTGTGACTGTGTTCTACCTAATTGAACTATTAGAAAGCGTTTGATTTCTTTACACATTTCCCTCGGAGATGCCAGAGTGATTGTCGGTATTTAGAGTTTTAGAATAAACAAGACAAAGCTATGGGTACTATGCTAAACCATGCCCTGTTTATATTATTTAAATTGTTGACGTACTTATGTGCACCCACCAGGTTCTCTATATCTCTATACAGAAAGTTGATGGGTGAAAGTAGCTTAAGACCATGTTTTTTAGCATGTTCTTTGGGGAGGTCTATGTTTAACAGTGGACTTGTGAAGGTCTGTAATAATTATATTGAAGACAAGCGATCTACCCGGCTTCGCACGGATGATTTCTGAATCTCGACTACAGCGCCACCTACCCGGTCCAATTGTAAATCTAAACCAAAAATTTAAAAAAAAATTAAGTCTCAAAAATTGATCACTACTTTAATGATTACAAAAAAAATATTATACAATTTGTCATAAAAGTAATTTATTATAAAATAAAAGTAGCGCCCTGCATTTTTTTTTAACCCAAAACTACAAGGTAGTTAAGGTTACACATCTTGAGTTACCATACATTTTGGTCCTTCGAGCCGCATTATATTTTTAATTACGTGTATGCCACGATCATTGTCACAGGTAATAAGATGATGCTTTTCAAAGGACAAGAACAAACTAAATATTTTGGAGCTATCAACTGCATACTGACTGACTATCAATAACATAAAAACACACACGTACACGCTAAAATAGACTTATTCAGCTTTACCCATACGCGATGAGGAATTTACTTTATCAGTTTTTTTTTTAAATAATGCCAATCTTTTACTAAATAATGCCTACAACTGAGATTCGAACTCATAAAGGTCAAGGGGCAATAGGAGGAGTAAAAATAAAAACAGTAGAAATTTTGTAAACTTACTAAGATTATCATCGGTACTGGATGCGCTTGAAGCAGAGTGATGAGCATCGTGCGAGCGCCGCGACACTTTCACTGGCTTCAGAGACAGTTCAGGGTACTTGCGCGGCTGCAACACAACATATCTCTCATAATTTGCTTTATACATACAAATTTGCATTTTTGTGCTAAGTTCTATGACCTATCAAAACATTAGATGTCGCAGATAATGAAAAACAAATATAGTTTTAAAATATATTATACAGTGAATACAACATTACAGAACTGAGTTTTATAAAAGAAAACTGATATCGACCAAATAGTCCAATCCAATTTCAAACAAAAAAAGCTTCAGGTGCACCAAATTGATTCAGCAGCGGTGGAAGTTGGCGTACACCATTAGGAAACTGGAAATAAGTACATCTTAGTTACCCCAGCGGAACACCTAGGCAGAATAAACCCACCCATAGGTAAAATCTTTAGCTTTCTTGTTTGAAGTATATAAGCTGCAGAAGCTTATTAATAAAAAGAGACTTGTTGGTCTAATTAATATGAAACCACCCTTGAAGCTGCTGTCGGCCGTCGGTCTGGGTATTTTACATCTAGTATATTATAAACGAAATGTATATATCCGGAATTGCAGAAGCAATGTCTCCTTAACTTTTTCCGTAGTAGTCTCTTATGACACCCACGGAACGAAATAAAGTAATGGAGCGATAGATTCTCTTAAACCACCTCCACACGGAAAATCAAATCCATCCATTAAATCCAGTAAAAGTCCACTGCTTAACTCCCCTTCATCGGTCTCCCCCATACATTACTCATAGGGAGGACTTCGCCCTAGCTGTCACGCTTGGTAGGCGGGTTTTATTTGAAGGCGAGACAGCCTCGTTACCAGTAATAAGAGTACTACTCTTACCATACAAAGCACAGTAATATTAAGCAGCTGGTACACGCTGGTGTTTTGTGAGAGCGTGATTTTTCACGCCCAAACCGACCCATTCATGCCACAACCGTAAAACATTTGCAAACGTGGTCCTACCACATCATGTTAAATGTTCTTATTCATATTATTATCCAATGATTTAACAAATACTTACAAATTTAGGCATTTGTTTCACTGGCGGCCGTGGTTCAATCTCCAAACTCTTAGCATAAAGGTAGTTTGTAACTTCATTGTCGTCCATGCCCGGAAATGGCTCTAGCGATTCTAGAAACGCCTGCAAAATTGTGTTTTTGAGTACATTTATTTCTTAATGGACTCTCTTATGTCCAAGTTACATGGCCAATAAATATTAAGAAACAAAAATGATCAAAGTTGCATTTTAAGATGAGATAATATTGACTTTTTTACTTTTTTTAGCATTGGATGACAAACAAGCACATAGACCACCTGATGGTAAGTGAATGCTGTTGCCCATAGATATCCTTAATTAGATTCAAAATGCAAATGCACAGTCACCCCTGAAGACTAAGATGTAATGCTGCTATCTATTTTATTCAATCTATTTTATTTACTCAAGATTAGTTTACATGTCACGTGCAATGCTTACCCTCGTTCTAGGTTCTACTGTAAGGCAGTAAGGTTGATTTTGGTACTGTTGAATCTCGCCCGTTATCTCCGCCACTTTTCGCCGCTTAGAGAAATTTATCAATTCCGAATTCGGAAGGAAATCTGTTAAAAGCACGTCAATGATTGATTTTACAACATAGTATTTTAATATTTAAAGTTCTAAAGCTTTTCATCGGCAATTAGAAAGTTTCTAGCTCTCATAGACACTCCATAAATAATAAAATGAAAATAGCTAGTATAGAATGATGTCATTTTCGGTATAGTATGCATGGTTGCATATTGAAAGAATTTGTCACTACATTTCATCTTGCAGGTGTCGTTAGAGGCGATTACAAAAAAAGGCCAAATTTATTTATTCATTACAGCTTATTAACAGCCCACAGCTGAACATGGGCTTACCCCATAGATCCACATGTGCCATACTTGCCGAGCAGAGCGGGTGTGTTGGCAAGAGCAGTTTTTTATTATTACGTGCGTGCTGAGATAAAATTCCGATTAGGAAGACAAACAAAATGTGTACAATTCTGTAAATACTCGTGTGCATATTAATAATAATAAAAAATATTTACAGATTTGTACATCGCTATTGCTGGTTATACCAATTGAAAAAATAACATGTTGTAAATAAATTTAATAAAAAAGTCCCGCTGGGTCTCTTGCTGATTCTCCAGGATAGAGGTTTCTCCGACCAGTGGTAAAAGTAAAAATGACTCAATAAAAATTACACGTAAACAACATTGAATAAAAATGATTTTAATTTTATTTTAAATGGATGTTTTATTGTATATATAACATGTATACAATTGCAGTGGGGTGATGTACCTGCTAGGTGTGTGTAGAAAGAAGGAGGGTTAACAAATAAAAGGTAGTCCTGTACTAAAAATTCGCGATTTAATATTCGAAGAAGGAGAATGCACACAAGTTTACCAATTAGAAATACCGTGATAGAGAGAAACTTGAAATAAGATGTTTCAAAGATAGGCGCACGTAAATAATTTTTAAAGCGTCTGCAAGACAATGCGACAATCTCTCCGTATCGAAGCACGTAAGCGACTGATCGACTGATCAAGGGGGTGGTGCTCTCTCACCGCCAGTCCGCAATCGCTGCATTACGATATTACCATATATTATGGTCTTGTATCGGCGACGGCGCGCGGTATCGAACCTACGAGACGTCGACCAACTGGTAGGAAGGGTGTATAGAGTAAATGCATGTGTGTGTGAGTGTATGATTGTATGTTTGTGTGAAATGTACGAGTCCCCCCACAAAACCACGAAAATTGCTTAGCATCATTGGAGAGGTTCCTAATAATCATAAATGTCGTAGGCCGATTGCCCGTGGTCGCTTCCCGAACTTCACTATCGCGTTTCTGAAATTATTAGTTCTCCGCTTGCGTACGGGGTATAAACTCAAAGAGAAAAATGTTGAACATTCTATGTCAATCCAAGTCATTCAAACATTTCCCTATTTCAATATAACACTGGCAATTAACATGTCCAATGCAGAAAGGGCTTTTAGAGCATAAACATAAGATTGAGTTATGTCTGCATCAATAATTTTAATGGCGGCTGTACACGCTCGTCGAGACACCACGAGACAGGCCGAGTACGAGTTTGTAAATGGTGCTCTCGTCGCGTCGCGTCTCGTAGCCCTCGTGCGCTCTCGGAAGCGTGTCGGTTTTTTGCGCTCGAGTCAAAGGGTCTTGTGAGTCTTGCTATCAAAATGAGAGCGTACTATATTCTATTCACCGTACATGGTTCAGTTACGGTAAATAGAAATCATCCACCATCTTCTTCTTCGCCGACTTATTAATTTTATTTTTATGGTAAATGTGTAAAAAGTTATGATAACTAACAACACAAAGGCAAAACGCAGCAACAGTTTCATCTAGGTCCATTTCAGCGGGCATACGGAGTTCAAATGATACGAGTGTGTACATGGTGTATTCTCGTGTCGAGCCTCAACACGACGAGAGGAAGAGAGATGTGTACAGCCCGCATAAGCAATTTCTATTTTTACGCCCACCCATTTTACTAATTTGACACATTGACTTTACTTATAATTAGGACATAAAGACTAATTTATCGATGGAATTTCTATTGGAATGCCAAGCTTAAGGAACATTCTTGTGCAAATGTGATACAATACGTAACACATACGTGTCAGGAAGATGTTTTTGCCTCCTGTGACAACATGGACACCCATCTAAACCATAATTTTTGTCGATTTCTACTTACCAAGATTGCCCTCTTCGATGTGCAGGATGTTTGTCAGGTACATGCCGAAGAAGGGCACGCAGGGTGGGTTTATACTCCGTAACCGCTCTTGGTACCGCCGGAAATGGTCAGAGTTTAGTTCACGAAACTCTTCTAAAGCACGTATTAGCCTAAGAGGAACCATCTGAAAAGGGAAAAACGAAGAATTT
The DNA here is from genome assembly GCA_036936625.1 of Parnassius smintheus behrii. Classification (NCBI taxonomy): domain Eukaryota; kingdom Metazoa; phylum Arthropoda; class Insecta; order Lepidoptera; family Papilionidae; genus Parnassius; species Parnassius smintheus. The sequence goes on from JAUPFT010000024.1 coordinate 31,608,530, forward strand.
ATTACAAATTAACGTCACGAGTGATAAGTAATTAACTTTTTTAAATGCAAAGAAGAGCATTGGCAAGTCAAACATTTCATAAATATCACTTATTTATACCTGAAAAGTAGCTCGTAACCGATGTACAGAAGCGCTCCCGCACGCCGCGGCCACCGCCAACACACCATTAAAATTATTCAGGTCACGTAACGCAATGGCTAACTCTAGAAATCTGCAAACTACTGCAGCTCTCTCCTCCAGGTTTTCACTCTCTACTATCCACTTCTCCATCCATCTGGTAAACTGGTAATAAAACAAAATATACTTGTTTATATTAACATTGCAAAAATTCAAGTTTTATAATTTTCTTCTTTTATAAAAGTAAGAGTAACAAATGACCACACAGTCCAACATGGTAAGTGGATATTGTGGTAAAGGGATATCTCCATCTTTCCTTGATAAAGAATGAAGATATAGTTGTGTTGTCATCCCTGATAACTAAGACGGACTACTAGTTAAATGTGGTCTCCGGTCTTGCTCACTCACCATATGCAACACTGCAGCATTATGCTGGCCTTCTGTGCGAACTTGGTGTTTCCCCAGTCGTACCTACTACCTATTCGTAGTGCATACATAACCATTGCTTCTTATATACAAATTTTCATCTCTTATAATGTTCTCATTAACTTCAATACTCCAACTTTTTATTACAATCAGAAAATCAGAAAATTTTAAGTCATGAGGAATTAGAGTTCAAAACATATAAAAATGCTATGACAAAATATTGACATTCGATCGGTTCATACTAACAAACACTGAACAACAAAAATATAAACTGGCAATAAACAAAATTGAGATATCATCAATCACTTTCTTTATCGTTCTTCTATACATAACCGAAGAAAAATTTCTTATATCTATGACAGTTAAAAACCAATGAAGAAGTAAACTTACATTTGTGGTGTGTTTTATTATTCTAAGCAGGTTTGGACTGGTTTTATCCTTGTCTTTTTTGGTCCATACCGCACCCACAAGCTCTGATGGTTTCACCTAGGTAGAAAAGGCGATTTTGTTAGAATTATGTAATTCAGTTCTCCACAAATTTAACAATCAGTATAAATAATGATTGAAAAACAAAACAAAAAAAATATGAAACTAATATTAGAATAGTTTATATAGGGTCTATTTCATTACACATGCATTTATGGTGGCTAATGAGGATGGGCTTGGGAAGCCCATTCTAGATGCAAGTCGCGAGTATTATATGGTATGTTACAGTACGTGCCAAATCGATTGGGAAAAACGGACAATGAACTTTCGGTCGTTTAACCAGGGGATTTTACAAACCTTTAATATATAGGCACTTTTTATATGTAGTACTTTCTTTAATTATTATTTTTTATAATGATTGATATAATATATATTTATTAACTATTATTAAAAAGTTATGTAAAAGATCGCTGTAGAAGAAAAATCATCTATTGTTATAAAGTACTTTATCATTTAACAACAAAAAGCATTAATTTATAACATATATAAAGATTCGAGTAATAACGACACCGAATAAGTGTTTGTAGGAAGGTAGTTAAAGATAATTAATTTACAATCACAAAATACACGGATCACAGGTAATCAACTATAAATTGTACTGAGATTAATTTAATAGCTGATTATAATAATTAATTCGATTCCACGAATTAATTTTCCGAATAGTCTAGGATGAGCTAGTAGCGGGATACATCAAGTGAACCGTGCCACGCCAGAGCCATGACCACAGAACACATATACCCCTAAAGGGGAAGAATAACGACTCCATACAAATTTTATGAGGAAATGCAAATGGGCGCCATCTGTGGACAGCCCACGGTAACTAAACAGTAGAAGCTAGGGCGGGAAATTCACAGCACAGTGCATTTTACAGATAGGTATACGTTGCATTGCATTTTAGGCACAACTACAGTGTGTTTCTCGATATTTTCCTTCAAGATGGTCAATTGTTGCTCAGCAATTGACATCTGAACAAAATCATTACCGAGAAACACAGTGTACATGTGCATACAATGCTGAAAGCAAAATTTAAAGAGACAGTCTAATAAAACAAACATTAGTGTATGACTTTTTTATTTCGTTTGATATTAATTATAATTTATCAGATTTTCATTTGGGCAAATATGAAATTTTTTATAAATAAATGTTTTTGGATTATATATACATTTGGGACAAAAGGTTTTCACAAGTCACAAGTAACGTGTATTTAAGCAGTTAATCTTAAACATAAATATTATATATATTCTAGTATTTTCTTTCTGCGAACTCATCGCTAAAATAAACACAAATTCAAACAAGAGTCACTATCTCAACACCGAGTCTATATCTCACAAAAACACTTAATTTCACCAACACACAGCCACGGAGCAGCAAACTCGACTCAACGTTAACAATGTATGTAGAATTAAATGGAACTGGTTTATTTATTACGAATAAACATAAATACAAGACAAAATAGTGCTCAAGCGCCGGCAGACATTTTTCATGTGACGTCATAATCATAATCAATATGGCGTGCGGACATTACTGTTGCCACATAATATTGCTTTATCTTTTTTGTTTTTGTGAATTGAATACGTAATATTTCTTAGCAAAACATATTTTTTGGCATCAAAATAATAACAATAGCTATTTTTAGATGCAACTTACTTTAAAAATCAATTAATAAGTTCATTGTTTTGAAGGATACGAAATTTTTATTTTTGGTGGCAACATTATATAATTCATCTCTTTTACCTGATGTTGTTGTCTCTCTCTTGTTTCCTAGCCCACCTACATCTTGTTCGTAAAACAAAGTTGACAGACCCTGGCCAAGACTGCCTTAACGGCGGTCGCTTCGTCCGTTTTATACAATCGAGACAAGTAGCTACCAGAGCGCCACTGCAGGTGCAATGCGTTGGTGTGCGGTGCACGTGTTGTTTACAATAATTCCGACTAACCACAGAGACGCTGCTGCACGTGCAATGGCGCAGGTACCGACATATTTTAAAGATAAAACTTTATTTTCAATATTATGTAAGAACTTTATTTTTATTCGGTGCAATCATCACTCGTATTGATGTGTATTCAGATGAACTGTCTGTAACATTGATTAAAAACCGATCTGCAGTTTGGTCCATGCCACATGCAAAAAAGGTGACGCATCTCTGGCTGCCATTGTCACGTTTCTTTTAGAACGAACTAACGTAATGCGCGTTTTGTTTATTTTAAAGGGATGAATTTGCAAAAGATCAATATGGCGATTATATTGCTTCAAATATTTTTTTAATATGAAACTGTTATTAAATGAATTTACGCGTTACTTACCATAAATTGAAATATAAAATATAATACATTTTTCGTGATGTATCGCAGTAGTAACGCAGACTTGACGATTTCCAGCCTCCCAAACAAGTCTGTTTTGGAAAAGGTTTTAGTACCATAAACCACGTATATACCCTAGGTAGCGTTCAGAAAATTGTACAGAAGACCGAAGAGTATAATCTGCGCCTTGATGCACCTTTTTTGTCGAAATTTAATCGTTACTACAGGTCCAAAAAGTGCACAGTTGACTGTCGGTACACAGAAGTGCTGAAGTAAACATCGTTTCAAGCAAAAAGGGTCTCCAGTTCTCTACCCTCACTATACGAAACCCAGAAGCGTTAAGCTATTTTACGCTAGTAATCTGTAAGAACGTGATCTTTTCCCCGATGAGCCGACCTAATCGTATTAGAGCCATATCAATATAGCTGCAGCGTTTCTCCTGTAGTATAGATATAGATCGTACTACTTCATAGTAGCTAGGCATGGTGCTTGGGCTACGCCACGTGGCTCAGCACGTACCTGCCGGTAGAGCTGGAACTCGAGCAGCGTGAGCTGGCGCGCCAGCTCGAGCGGATGCAGCGCGAGCGGGTGCCAGGCGTGGCGCTCGGGCTCCGCCACGTGGCGCAGCACGGCGGGCGGCGCGCGGTCGAACACGTGCGACACGCCGCCGCCGCACTCCAGCTCCGCGCTCCCTCCGCTCTGAAAACACCATTTTTATTTTATTTTTTTAAATAATTTTAAAATCACAAACTTTTATGTATCCCCACATTAACCGTATAGTGAAGATTTACAACGCAGAAGCGGCGGCGACGATACGAGGAATCTCCCTCCCCTCCTAGGGAGGTCAGGTACTATCCAATAACGTGTCAATAAACGCTTGGTATTACATCGTGTGGTGTCAGGCTATCGTTTAATCGTGTTATCGGTTGAAGGGGGGAGGTGTCCCCCCTCTCCCCTTCAACCCGTCTCTCAACATCACGGGTATTAATTATTATTGAAAAAGTATTTTTTTAATAAAAAAATATTATAAAATTAAATTTTAATAAATTAAGAATCTAGTTGATAATGATAAAATATTTTAAACAGCACACATTCAATTATATTAGTTTATTGTGATTTATTTCTGGTGCCCCCTTCATCCCAATTCGGACCCTAAGTAATTGAAGAACGACACCTAATATAGAATTATTTATATCGAATTTTTCCAACACTGTATTATTATGACCTGTAATGGAGTTATGAACATAACAGCTTTTCGTAGGCTAAATACAAAAAAAATCCTAGGGGAATCGAGCCTAGGACTCTTTAGATTCGGACATTGATACTATTTCATTGAAGGCTCTCCGCCTTGACATATCGACTAACAATTCTCTCACTGTGGGCAAGACATATGACAGCTTTAGCCTAACCACGGTCTTATGAGTTTGTAAGATTTCCAGTGAGAAAATCCAACCTCCGTGGCTATTTCATTTCCATGTATTGAGGATATGTAATTACTTTATGGCGGGGGCTATGGCTGTTAAGACCGATTTACACTTCGACAAGTACAGTAGCGAGTTAACTTGCGAACCTGGCGTGTTAAGTTGAAAATCTCGTTTGAACAGCAATAAGCAAGTTAAGTAAGAAGTGCTGCCCTCCCGCGCGTCTCCCGCCACCCGTAACTAAACTCGCCGCTTGTGTCAACGAGCGAGTTTAGTTCCATTTAGTTCAGTGCAAGTTGAAAAGGACGCAACGTTTGCGCGCCAAAACGTATAATTGTACTTTTATAATTATAAACTCGCCACAGTTTGTACGGCACTGTTTATTGAATATTTATACATTTTATATTGAGTTTTAATAATGAAATGGACGGAAGATATCACGTATAAATTCATACAGGAGTATTTAGAACACGAATGTTTATATAATAGTAGAAGTTCATTTTAAAAATTCTTGAATTGCTTCTTGAATTGATTCTTGAAATGCTGCACTCATGAAAATTCTTAAAAACTTCTTTGACAACAACCAGTAATATTTTTCTGACTATATCATTTTATTCTTGACGTAATCCTTGACGAAAACGATAAACGAAAACAAGAAAAATTCTGTAGTCTTGAAACGTCATACTCCAACGAACTCTATTAACTAATGTCCTTAACTAATCTCGCCACGAAGTCATTGTTTGAACGCTACTGCCCACTTAACCGTTTACTGTCAACTGCCCTGTAACTAAACTCGCTACTGTACTTGTCGAAGTGTAAATCGGTCTTTAGGATGATAGAGAACTACAGTTGTGGAAGGAAGTTAGGACACTTAGGTTACAGCTCTCCCTACCATTTCTGTAGTCACCTAGCTATTACAGCAATCAAAAATATAAAGCACACGACAACACTACACAGTGCAACAGTAATAGACGCGCAATGCCACCATAAGTTAGCTAGTTGACTCTACAATATTTAATAATTTGCCAAAGTCACTGTTACATATTACATCATAATATTTTAAGGAGCCACAACAACTTCTTACTAGGAACACTTTCATAAAACTTTATGTTTATCACTTTGTAATCCAAACCTTTCTCTGTACAGTCTTGAGGACACTTTGCACCCACTTCTTCATGGGTTTTCCGTCGACGGACTCCAAAAACTCACGAAGTTTTTCTAATAGCGTCGGCTCGCGTTCAAAATCGTAGAAATGCTGGTCCACCCAGTGTCGTAACACGTTGATAACTCTGAGAATTATAATAAATATAGGTTATCAATATCAAACATAATAGCAAATAATAATAATAACCACATACGGGAGAGTAAACAATCTCAAAACTTTTAATATTATGATTAAGGGTTTACATTGCATCCACTTAATTTCCATTGTTATACAAACGGTCCATGGCTAGATATTGGCTTTCCCATATTATAGAGAATAAGCCTTAACTACCATGCTTGGCAACCAGATTGGCCAAGCTTTTTTTTATAGGATAGTGTGACAAACGAGCACACAGTCCAACTGATGGTAAGTGGTTGCTGTGGCCCATAGACATCTACATCTATCTTCAATTGCAAATCAAAATGCAGATGCGTTGTCACCCGTAACGACTAAGATGGAATGCCTCGTTTCCAGTAAAAAGGGTCTCCGGTTCTCTACACTCACCATACGAAACACAGCAGGCATTAAGTTACTATTTCACGCTGGTATTCTGTGAGACTGTGGTCGAGCCGACCCATTCGTGCTACAACTACACTATTAATATAACTGCAGCATAGCTCTACCACGTATAAAATGAAAAAAAAACTATTAGTAAGTAAGTAATCGAAGGAATTAGTAACATACTGTAATTTTCAAGACATTGTAATAGGTGGGTTGTAAAATTTCACTTATGTAGATTATTACTAAACCGCTTTTACATATGAAGGAAGATCTTGGATATGTTGTTTTGATATTCCAACCTGTGAGTAATTACACTTTAAAATTATTTCCTCAATACTCTCGAGATTAGGTCAAAATTTAAAACCGTTTTAATTTTAATATGACTACCGGTTATCTTGTTCTATAAATCACATGACATACAGATAATTTAAACTATATATATATATATATATATATATATATATATATATATATATATATATATATATATATATTATATTATATATTCCCATATATTATGATACTATACAATACATAGAAAAAAGAATACATAAAACATACATAAACACTCACGACTGTCACCCAGAGGGGTAGGCAGAGACTACAGACTTCCATTTGGCACGATCCTGACACACCTCTCTCGCCTCCTTCACATCCATACACCTACGCATACATGCTCGTCGGTTAAGGGTACTCCTAATTTGGCCAATTTTCAATAAATCGCCAATTTGGTCGATAAATTTTCGCCTAGGGACGTCCCCTTGCCGACTCTCCCATCCACTTCTGCAACATAAATTTTCTTTGTCACTCTTTCCTCATTCATTCTTTCCACATGACCAAACCACCGAAGCATTCCTTTCTTAATCCTGGTCACAACATCACCTTGCAATCCACACTCTTCTCTTATTACACATGTGTAATTACGTTAGTAAACAAAGAAAAAGATAAAAATTTGGCTAGAGCTTTATTATAACTACAGAAAGAGGTGTAGTTGCAGCATATTTACTGTATCAGTATCAAATATCAAACAGTGACTCCTACATAATTATTTCTCCAAATAATTATTTCACAAGGCCCACACTAGGGTTGACTATACTACTTCTAGTAAATAATATTCAACACACCTAAACTTCACTGGCTGCTGAAACTCCTTTCTGTATCTCTTCCAATCCTCTCTTGCTGTGTTTTTACTTAATTTTTCGGCATCACTGCTCGCCGTACTTTCCACACAATCTGTCAAGGAATTGGAAATATTTAGTGAATAATGTAGATAAATATTTAAATCATAATAACAAGATAAAAACTAAAGCAATTTTGTTTATTAACATGTGTTTGCACGACAATCAAATTAAATAAATAGAGACATCACGATACTTAACCGATTTCAATATCCAATATAGATGAGTTTGGACTTATATCTTTCTTCAGAGGCTTGATCCTTGAGACTAGCATGCACAAATATTGAATAAATTTTTACTTAATCATTAAGTGCATATTATATATAAAAAATGCATATGTATATAATATGCATATAATTCGACTTAAAAAGCCACAAAATTTCATTAATATTTTTTTTATTTTAACATTGTTGGTTAATAAATTTATGTGAACAAAGTTTAGCAAACTGCTTAAATATTTAGTTTTTTTAAACATTTACAAGTTATGACTTAGATTAGACACAATTTTCTTTTTACAGATTCATTGAAGACAAGAAATCAAGGAGATATATAAAGAGGACAAAGAAAACAAAACAATATACTGAAATATTTAGGTATGAGTAGATATTTTAATATACCTGTTCTTGGTGCATCATACACTTCACTAGGCTCTGGAATGCGGAACCGCTCAATCAACAAGTCTAACAGCTCACTCGGGGAGCAAAATGAACGGTATGTTGTCAGGAATGTTCGCACCAGATTCAAGTCCGCGTAGATATGATACGTAAGCCTTTCCACTAGTTTCAGAAGTGTGGCACCCTGTAAGAAATATTCAATTTTTCTAACTTCTTTATTTCACTATTCTACATAAACAGAGCACCTAATACAAAGGATTTAATATGTACGAGGAAATATCGAAATGAACACCCATAACCCATAAGGGCTAACCAGTCGAGATAAACAATATCAATATGGTGGCTTTAACTGAGAATGCGAATTGTATCTCTATTACTAGTCGTTCACTTCAAGAATGCCGTTACCTCCCGCCACGCCCCCTCATTCCGCGCCTCAAGCGTCGCCCTTTTAGTACCGATAGCAACGTCGAAGTGTACTTACGTCCGTTTTTTATGCTCCCGTACGTTCTCTAGTTTGTTAATTTGTTCTGTTACAATGAGAAAATCTTCGAAAATCTTTAATTTGATATATTTAAAATGTAAAATAAAACTATAAAAAAATATTTTATTTTATCGAACACGTTATTATTTCATCATCATCATCATTCAAAAAATATTTTATTTCATCGAACACGTTATTATTTAACTTTATTGAAAATATGAATACTAAAAAACATAAACATGATGACTTTTTTCGTCTACGGTACCGTCAGCTGTAACGTCGTAACGGTCTACGACGGCAAACTCGAAATGAAGGCGTAGTATGTGCAGACAATAACTTCAAAAGTAGTAACACAAAAGTGGTGTAATTGTAGTGCAGGTGGGGTGAAGCGTAACCCTTAACGGTAGAGATGGCCCTCAATTTTAGCCGACATCGAAAAAAAGGTTCACAATTCTACTGTTTTTTTTTTGTATGTATGACAAAATACTCGATATATTCATCAATAAGTCAAATTTTTATTAAATATTATGTTCAAGTAAGTGAAAATTATAATGTTGTTAGTATGTGTATTTTACTTTCATTTAATTATTAAATAGAGAGTTGATAATTAAATTATATAAATTATAAATAAATTATCAACTCTCACCGAACAGACATAATACATAAATAAATGAGATTGATACCTTAATTAGAGGCACTGGTGATGTGTTAGGTGAGGCTCGTTCCTCCAGCACGATATTGTCAGGCGAGTCGGGAACGGCAAATCGATACAAATGGACCGGTGGTAGCTTTAAAGGATGCCGTCGTTCCAGGTCTAATAGTATACTGCAGAGTAAATATTTTATTAAAAAATGTTTAAATTACTAATCAAAGTTGCATACATACATAACAAAAAAAAGTTGCATACATAACAAAAAAATTATCAGCACAAGACTAAGGCCAGTCAGTACTCAGAGACATTCTCATAGGGAAATATTTTTCACATGTGGACAGTTGCCACACTTGGGTGGGTGGTTTTTATCGTTGTAACCCCTCAATCCTCTTAAAATTCCCATGCAGTCGCATGCGTCCGTCAAATCCCGAGCGGTCGCATGCGACCGCACCCACCCACAGCACTTTAACACATTGAGTGCCAAAAACGCAATATTGCGTAGGTTGAAGCAATGGTGGAAGCCAACTACGAAATATTACGTAGAGCTTCCATAGCCCATAAATGGTAAATTATATTAATTGGCACCCTGTATTGCAAATTTTTATGTTCTTTGACCTCTTAAATAAAATAAGAGACAGAAAAATACTAACTTTATTTCTTTGATATTTCACAAATGACATGCTTTCTTAGGCAATTTTAGTGAAAAATATTAGTTTTCTAATGAGATACTTCATATTAAGTTTACTTTTTATAACAAAAGTAGTAATTATTTATTTTAAAATAAATTTAGAAAACGTATTTCTAATGAAACGAAAAATAAATCGTAACAAAAAAATTAAAATAAGCTATGCAATAAGAGGATCAGTATAGAAAATTTTAGAGCAATTATTTACACATAAGGCAGGCTTTTCAGGGCAAGTAGCACACACAAACGATGATTCCTTTTGCTTATTGTTTTTTGCGCAAACGCGGCAAGGTTTGGCTGGAACGGCTTTCTTAGCGGTGGGTGGTAATTTTTCTAAGTAATGAAAGTTTTGCAATGGAACTCGTGCACCTTCGTTTGCCGATAAGCGACTTGCAGCATTAGCAGGCGATCAGGCGGTGGTTCAGAGGGCCCTTGTAACGACGACAAAGGTATAAGTTGAAGTTTGTTTTGGGCATCTTGTGGTTGTACAGGTGCTGCGCATGATGCCCCGGATGACACTGCTGCTGGATTCAAACTTAGTCCCATGAGATATTTTACGAAATCTTCACGAAACTTTATCAGAAGCATTTTCGAAGTATGATCGTTGACACGAAGTAATTGATGGGCATTTTGGACTTAAACTTCAAAAATGTGTAATACCAATTTCTTATGCCATCTAAGAGTTTTTCGAAGGCACGAATAATATGAAACCATCTGGTCTCCTCTGTCCACACCAGACATCCCGAGGTTGTAGTCAGCAACGATAGTAGGCTTCAACGAAAATTTCCCGTTCCTTTTCTTAGTGTCACGAATTGCAATTTATGTTTGTTGGAAATCACTAAGACGTTTTGCGTTTGTCTTTCTACTTACAAACAGTAATGTCATTGCATACTTTTGATGCCATTTCGCCACGCTTCAACTTAGCGTTGGCTACGTCTAGAGGAAGGTTCTTGCAGATCTTTCGAAGAGTACTACATATGTACGTTTTTCTTTGACTAAGACGCCTTATTAGATCCGGTGAGTTATAAATATTGTCAGTGTAGATAACATGGCCTTTGTCTAAATACGAGGGTGGATTGAAAAGTACTCGGCCTAACACAGATCCATTCAATTCTAAAAATCAAATCTACCCACATTATTTAGTTCAGTTCAGACTAGTTCATTGTGTGAAGTTCGAAACGTGTGCGATAATTAGTTGTGATTTTATAAATTTCTTAACAAAGTAATCGGACATAATTTCCGCGAATGGAGCAAATCGAGCAGCGTGCCGTCATTAAGTACCTCCATAAGAAGGGGCTATCATCAAAAGCCATCCATGATGACATGGTCAGTACATTAGGCGATTGTGCTCTGTCATATTCATCCGTCAAAAAATGGATAGCAGAATTTAAGCGTGGTAGAGAGAGTGTGAAAGATGAACCCCGCTCTGGAAGGCCTTCGACGTCAACTACTGACGAAAATATTAAAAAAGTACTTGATTTAATAATGGGAGACCGCAGATTAAAAATTAGACAGATAGCCGAGATTATAGGCATCTCTTATGAACGAACTCAAAACATCATTGTCAACGAGTTGGGTTTCCACAAGGTGTCTGCGAGGTGGGTTCCGTGACTGCTTTCAGTTGAACAAAAAAGGACGCGATTGATTATTTCACGCGACTGTTTGGAGTTATTTGAAGCCGATGCAGATGATTTTTTGAATCGTTTTGTTACTATGGACGAAACATGGGTTCATTACTGTACACCGGAAACAAAACAACAATCAAAACAGTGGAGAAGACCTGGTTCACCACCCCCTAAAAAGGCTAAGTCGATTTTGTCGGCAAATAAGGTGATGGCTTCAGTATTCTGGGACTCGAAAGGTGTGATTATGATTGATTATCTTGAAAGGGGTCAGACTATAAACTCTGATTACTACTGCACCTTACTACGTCGTTTACGAGAGGAAATAAAAGAAAAACGTCGAGGAATGCTCAGAAGAAAAGTCCTGTTTCATCAAGATAACGCCCGTGTTCACACGTCAGTACAGTCAATGGCTGAAATTCACAACTGTGGCTTTGAACTGTTACCGCATCCGCCGTATTCACCTGATCTGGCACTATCAGACTTCTTTCTGTTCCCTAACCTAAAAAAGCACTTGGGAGGTCAAAGATTTTCGACAAACGACGAGGTCAAAGCAGCTGTAGACGCATATTTTGACTCTAAGGAAGAATCATTTTTTTTTCAACGGTCTAAATGCTTGGAAGGGGAGGTGGCAAAAGTGTATTGAACTTGATGGTGATTATGTAGAAAAATAAAAATATAACTGATTTATTATGTGTTTATTTTCTTGGTTAGGCCGAGTACTTTTCAATCCACCCTCGTACCCTTCCATTAGATCTAATACAACTTCGATAATATGTTTCCGGAGGCGGCTTCTCACTCTTTCCTCTATAAACACGTATCTTCATAACTATTCCTGATGATTCGCAAAGTTCATACAGTTTCACGCCATATTTATGTTTTTTATTTTTTATATATTGACAAAAAACCAGTCTTCCTCTCCATAAATCCAACGATTCATCAATACTTAAATCAGTTTGTAGGTAATATATCCTAGACGTAATATTGTTAAAACGATCTAATATTGGTTGTATTTTATGCAGTCTTGATGTTGCTGTGTCATCACTTTCAGAAAAATGAAATATTTGAAAGCGATTTCGACTCATAAGTTTTCTAAAAATTGGTAACTTGTACAGTGGATCTATTTTCCAATAATGACTTATAGTAGGTAAACGAACGAGTCCCATACAGAGCAACATACTAATGAATTTACGCATTTCTTCCTTCCTGATTAGTATCTTTCCAATACCTAAAACGAGCATGTTTTTGTACAGGCCCTTTTGTGTCTTTTGTGTAGTTGTTTGTTGCTTGCACTAATGAATCCACAAAATGGTTTGAAAAAAATCACCTAGCAATGCAGGAGTAAACAGGACGAAAGTAAGTAACAGAGATGCCAAGCTACGCAATATTACGAATACGTACTATTGCGTAGATTGGCATCCATGGGATACTTTTTCTAGTGGGTGCCAGCTACGTAACAATGCGTAGCACACCATTTGTATGGTGACCACCGATTTCACTATGACGCTAACTTTTGGCACTCAATGTGTCCCTCAAATCCCGAGCGGTCGCATGTTACCGTACCCACCCGCAGCACTTTAAACCATTATAACTTATATTTATAGACTCCTTTTCCTTAAAGAAGTTTGGCATTATAGAATCTATACAAAATTCTCTGTCCTGTAGTCTAAACAAAAGTCAATTACTCTATGTATTTTATTTTTATTTTCGTGTCAATTAACGACATTTGCCGACCATACGAAAATGGCGCAATTTTACGGTAGATTAAAAATAAAAATTCATAGAGTAACTGACTTTTGTTTAGACCACAGGACAGAGAATTTTGTGTAGATTCTATAATGCCAAACTTCTAGTTTTAGACTATAGAATAGAGAATTTCGTATAGATTCTATAATGCCAAACTTCTTTAAGGAAAAGGAGTCTATAAATATAAGTTATAATGGTTTAAAGTGCTGCGGGTGGGTACGGTAACATGCGACCGCTCGGGATTTGAGGGACCCATGCCATAAAAACTTATATTTATAGACTACTTTTCTATACAGAAGTTTGGCATTATAGAATCACACAAAACCCAACATAATAGTTTAAACAAAAGTCAGTTATTCAATGGATTAATCATTACAAAAATACGTCATTGTATTTTGATAACTACATACCAAGCGGATGTCGGTAGTGTGAAAATTACTATTATTCCTATATATTACTCGAAATTATTTACGTTAAAAGATAAATTACATTCACACAAAAACTTTCATAACAATTTTATAATATAAAAATCTGTTCTTAACTTAGAAAAATCCAAAAATCAACGCAACAATGTACAACAACGAACACTCAACAATGACGCATTTTGAATGTAGATTATAAATGTGTATCTATATTTGTTATAAATATGTATAAATGAATATCTATAGACTAACTGAATTTTTTTCAAATAGGGGTTAGAAAATTTCATATTGAGTCTATAATGCCAAACTTCTTCATAGAAAAGTAGTCTTTAAATATAAGTTTTTATGGGTTATAGTGCTGTGGGTGGGTGCGGTCTAATAAGACTGCTAGGGATTTGACGGAATATGGCCGCGGTCTCATGAGACCGCTAGGGGATTGAGCGGTTAAGTTGTTATCAGATACTACCGCCCATTTCCTGTTTTATTTCTCTCTGTTGCTTTTTACAACACCCATGGGATAATAGTATGAAAATTTTTCACTAAAATTTGCAACTATATTATTGGTGCCGGGTTGCTCACGTACTCTGTAATTTACAGCGAGTGCTTAGCGCATGAGCTCCACATGATTAATAATCTGTAATTTTATCTTGTAAGTCCGAAACAAGTTGAGAATTCCTGACCTGTCTAAACTGCGATCCAGCATGGGCTTGGTGTTAAGCATGACAAGGTCGCACATCCAGTTGCGCTTTTCCGCGCACGACGCAGCCGCCAGAAGCACAGGCGGTCCCACGCGTGGGCACAGCTCCACCATATGTCGGCCCTCTGCACAGTTCTTCAGTTATGTAACTTTCATCTCGAATAATTAAGAATTGTAACTATCTTTGGGCAAATAAATAATCAACACAAAATTTATAAGTGACCAAGGTTATAAATGGCACAAAAGAACTCAATTAAAATTCTCTACTTATTATAACATACATAGCATGTCTTTTAATATATACAGCATGTTATTAATATGTCAAAGGTGAAAAAAACATATGTACAGGTCACATGCGGTAGACGTGAAACCTTCAGAAAACTAAACTTCGAGAGAATGAGATAGATGCAAAGTATCAGAAGTAGGATAATTGTAGGGTTTATATATTATAATATTGTTACCAAGTTTAAAAATTACATTATACATTAAAGGAAACACTATACTGGATTATATTTCATTCTCTCGCAGGCTTAATCCTATGGAATATGCTTTTCTCTTTTTAATGACACTTTTTGGTTACATCGATTTTCAAATGACGATTCTAAGAAATTTACAATACAAAAACTTTACATAAAATTTAGAATATAATATAATCGTGATAAATATTCACATACAAAATTGCTTAGTTTTATTTAAACAAGTACAAGAATAACTAAATATGTTAAATAAAATAGTAATTAAGCTTTTACCATCCGTATCAGGTCTGTCAACTAATTCCAATTTCCGCACGTGTAATTTTTCTTTCAGTTTCAACTGCTGGCCGCCACTTCCACCGGCCGTCAAACCGCTGCTATTGACGGCCACCTTGAAAAAGTTAAATAGGTTTAATTTAAAAAATCTCGACTTTAAATAGCATTTCACTAATGAATTATACTATTCATATAATACTTACCAAACTGGTAATAGGTTTACAAAGTAACAGTAAACCATCGAAGAGATACGCCCGACGCTCTGCTATCCGTTTCCCCGGGCCTATCTTCGAAAGTGTATCCTCTAAAGTAATGAGAAGTCATTTAAAATATCTCTTTACTATCCATGTATATTTTATCTATATTTTTGAATAAACACAGAAAACTCCCTGACCTCGTATGAACTCATTGCACCATTGTCCCACGT
This sequence comes from Parnassius smintheus behrii, assembly GCA_036936625.1. Lineage (NCBI taxonomy): Eukaryota > Metazoa > Arthropoda > Insecta > Lepidoptera > Papilionidae > Parnassius > Parnassius smintheus. The sequence continues at coordinate 31,624,259 of JAUPFT010000024.1, forward strand.
CGCGGTTGTCCCAGTTGTCGACCAGCCGCGCTAACTCATTGCACTTCTCTATCGCGAGTTGCCGTCTCGCTCGCGCCGCCGTACGTAATGTTGCTTCCCTAAAATAAGATTACAATATTGTTAATGTCCATAAAAAGAAAATGCATCCGTAGTAAGCTTACCTGCCTACTTTCTTAACTAGACTGTGAAGCGATCGAGCAAACCTTGTTTGTAAAAAAAATAACTTATACTAATAATGTCCTCTGGACCGACTTTCGATAACGGCGTCAAATGTCAAAGGAGACTAGCCATTAGGATAGTGACCGAGTGCAGAGTGCAGTGCACAGGTGCACTCTCTATTTCCTCACTCTCGAACGGTAATCCAACACTACCAGAGAGAGATCAGGAGCTGGACAGAGGTGTAACACAGCCAACTTCCTGACCCTAGGCTACTACTGAGAACTTCTGAGTCATTAGCACCTACCAACTTACATGTCTAATTTTCCCAGGGTTGATTGGTAGAAAATGCCATAAGGCATTAAGTCCGTCCATTGTAACCTTTACATTGAGATGTATCACAATAAAGATTAAATAAATTAAAACTTCTTAGCAGAAAAAAAAATGATTTTGGCCCGCCCTGGCATACGAAGCCAGGATTTTATTATCAGCAACCACGTTAACAACCGCTAGACCAACTAGGCAGTCACTTATACCGCCCATTGGTGGATATGCTATTGTTGCGCGAATAAGTCGACGTCATGTATCCGGCACTAGCGCCATCTAGTGTCAGGGACGAGCGACGGGAGCTTTCCAGAAAATGACACCACTAATCTTTCAACCGACAGCGCCATCTAGTCTCGGAACGAACAACTAAGCTTCTAGAAGTCGACACTCGAACTCTCGGCCCCTTGCGCGTGTTTACTTGAATATTCCGGATGTTTCGGTGCTAATTTGTATTTATAGGCGCTGCAAGATGCGATCGGGGAAGTATTGAATTTGGCGAGACAAGCGAAGCTTCGGAGCGGAATAAAGTGAATCAGTGTGATTAATTATTAGTGTTTTAAGTTTAATTAGTGTAAAGTGAATTAAAGAGTTAATTTTGGTAATTCTATCGGCAATTTTTATTGTCACGAACCTCAAGCTCGTAACAGTATAGTGGTCACCAAACTGCTATGTTTGCCAGTCATCTCGCTTTAATGTTGCACCCTGTTGTTGTTTTAAATATTTTACATCCGGCACATATACGAGATTGTTCTACCGCCATTTATCAGAAGCTATGAGACCTTCCAGGCCCCTTACAACACCTAAGACACTTTGACATGAATTCTCTTACTCCCACCAATGGGCGAATCGATAGTTTGAACTGAGACGGCTTGGTATCGGTAGCTAAGCGTATGGATGGGATGTTGCGCTAACTATTCAGTGGCATTTTTATATATTCAAACATTAACAAAGACTGTACTTACATCTTTGGTCCATTCCCGAGGGCTTTTATTAACAATTTCTTTATTGGATGAAGATTGCATTCAACCTGAAAGTGGATTTTTTATAGATACAAATGCATTATGAACTACTATAAATATGGCACACAATATAAATAACCGAATCTACTGCAACTTGAACTATCTTTTCACATAGGCTCACCTGTTTAAAACTCTCCCGATCCTCTGAAGCCGGTGCAATTTGTAACAACGCCAGCACATAATTATGGTAGAGAAACACATGGGCTACAGGTGCTAGAAGCAGTTTTGGCAGATAGTACTTGACTGCTAGCCGAAAACCGTGACCTGCAGTGTCTAACCTCTCTGATAACTGGAAAGAAAGGAATTTTGTTAAATATGACACATCAATCCACTGCTGAAGCTCACTGCAGATGCTATGCCTGGCATTTGCGTTGGTGAACGCAAACTAGTCCGTTCGGCGAGAGCTGATAAAAAAGCTGGGTTCCTAAACTTAAATCGCGTCTAATCTTAATCTCCTAAATTATTAATAGCGATAGTGATAAATATGTCGCTGATCGGCTCGCCTGCAAATCCTAGCGCTTGACAGCATTCGGACATAAACGATCCCCGTCACGCAGATTACGAGACCCTAACAGTCGCTATTACAAAACGTTACAGGTCGTGCCACGTAAGATGAAATTAAATATAGTCTACTGCGCATGTACAATCAAGCAGAAAAATAAAAATTTTATTATGGCATTTTAACATGTAAAAAGTCAAAGTATATATATATATATATATATATATATATATATATATATATATATATATATATATATATTGTTACGAGCTTGAGGTTCGTGACAATAAAAATTGCCGATAAAATTACCTAAATTAACACTTTAATTCTCTTTACACAAATTAAAACTTAAAACACTAATAATTAATCACACTAATTCACTTTATTTCGCTCCGAAGCTTCGCTTGTCTCGCCGAATTCAATACTTCCCCGATCGCATCTTGCAGCGCCTATAAATATAAATTAGCAGCTAAATATCCAGAATATTCAAGTAAACACGCGCAAGGTACCGAGAGTTCGAGTTTCAACTTTAAGAAGTTTAGTTCTTCGGTTCGAGACAAGATGGCGCTAGTGCCGTCGACTTGGGCACGTAACACTGCCCCCTCCTAAGACATGCTCGTCCCGAGCATTATCGGCCCCATAATATAGCGCCAGGCGATCCACAAGGACGATCTTAGGAGTCCCTCTTGCGCCTTTCTGTAACGGCTCCGCAATGTCAAGGGCTGTCCTATCCCATGGTGCACCAACATTGTACAATTTCGGTGCTCCTCTACTACGTGTCTGAGGTCCCCGCACGGCCGCACAACTTGAACATGTACGACACCAAGCCTCGACATCGTCACGATAATGGACCCAGTAAAACTGTTCTCGGACCTTCAGCAGAGTTCGTTTAACTCCCAGATGGACTCTTGAACGACCATCATGGCACAGCTGTAGAACATTCGGCACTTTAGCCTTAGGGACAACCATTTCATTTTTGAGGCCTGTTGGTCTAGCGGTTAGTGATACTGACTGCTATGCCGGAGGTCGAGGGTTCGATTCCCACCCAGGACAAGTGTTTGTGTGATGAGCACGATCATTTGTTCTGTGTCTGGGTGTAATTTATCTATAATATTTATGTATTTAGAAATATATAAGTATGTTTATCAGTTGTGTAGTACCCATAACACAAGCTCTGCTTAGCTTGGGACTAGATGGCGTTGTGTGATGGTTATGGAATATTATTATTATTATATATTATTATTATTATTATTATTATTTGCAAACGACAGCTGTCTCCTCGACCATTGTCCCATTTACGGCACAAGACTCCATCCTGAATCAGCAAGCCGTCCCACTGGGCCCAATAGCCTCTAGTGGTCGAACTCATCGCTGAGACGTCGCTCCACTTAGGTTTAGTAGCACGGGCCCTCATCCATTCCAGAATCGCCTTGATGTCCGGATCTTCCTGCTGTGCATGTCGTAGACTGTCCTTCCACTTGTTGCTGAGGTGGTCTGTCCTAGGCATCCTCACGGATACCATTTCCTTACTCTTTTGCCTAGTAAAATGTTTCCGATCTTCAGGACAAGGTCTTCTTGACAATGCATCTGCGTTGCCATGAGATTTCCCGCTGCTATGCCCGATAGTAAAGTCGTATCCCGTCTGCTGCTGGGCGGTGATGTTAGCCGCACTTCCCTTCTGAGATCGCTCACCTTCCCTTTCTAGGGTTCGCTTAGGGCAGCTGGATCGAAGATGGCCCCTTTCCCCACAGCCATAGCACCTAGGGCTGTATCACTTATTGTGGTCGCGTACCGTAACTGCTGCAACCTCCCTAGCGCGAGGGGAACGACGATCCCGCCACCGCCAGGCGGTGCCCTTAGCTGCACTACCCTCTCGAGATCGATCAACTCTCCTTTCCACGGTTCGCTTAGGGCAGCTGGATCGAAGATGGCCCCTTTCCCCACAACCATAGCACTTAGGGCTGTATCCTTTATTGCGGTCGCGAACTGTAGCTGCTGCAACCTCCCTGACGCGATGGGAACGATGATCCTGCCGCACGGCTTCCACCTCCAGTGCATTGGCCAAGGCGTCCTTAAGCGTCTCGTGGTGCCCGAGTCTCACAGCAGCTCTGACTTCAAGGTCGCGGATGCCGTCGATGAATGTCTGAACCAGGTTCCCTTCAATGAGCGCAGGTACAGACTGGTATGCTTTTCGAACCATCTTCTCCACCTCAAGGGCCCACTGCTGCAGGTTTTCGTTGCTGCGCTGCACGCGATCTTTAAGCTGCGCGCGAAAGACGTGTTCCAGGTGGGCGTCGCCATATCTCGCCTCCAAGGCCTCAAGGAGCTGCTCGTAGGTCACTTTCTTACCGAGAGCTTCCAACACAGTTAAGGCTTGGTCGCGCAGGCCTAGGGTGAGTGCAGTCATGGCTTGGATTTTATTCCAGCCGTTCGCCTCCATGATGGCCTTGAACTGGATTTTGTAGGCCGCAGGAAGGGGTCTCGTCGAACGACGGCACTTTGACTCCACGTAGCGAAGGTGTTGTAGCTACTACGGGAGCTGTTGGTCCATCCCCAAGTTTGAGGTCGTCCAGCGTTTTCTTCACGTCAGTCATTACGTTGTCAACCCGATTGTTTACTTGGTCGATTCGGGTTTCGGCCTCCGACAGGCGGTTGTCATGTTGAGCAACCTTATCCTTCACCTCCCGTATCTCTTTTCTGAAAATAGCGTGAAGGTCCTTCATGAGGAGCATCTGCTCTTCCTTATCGCGTTGGAGTTGCTCTTCTAAACGACGGGCCTGTTCCTCCTGCCGACGGGCCTGTTCCTCCTGCCGGCGGGCCTGTTCCTCCTGCCGGCGGGCCTGTTCCTCCTGTCCGCCCCGCAGCTGCTCTTCCAAACGACGGACCTGTTCCTCCTGTCGGCGGGCCTGCTCCTGCAGCATCACCATCAGAGCACTTAGTCAGGTGCTGCAGATGTAGGAGCTACTGACGGGCCTGCAGCCGGCGGCTGGCCCTCCGACGTCTGCGGCGTTGCACCGCCAAATCTTTCTTCTCTCTCATCTTCTCCTGCTGGCGTTGACTTCGGGTATGGACACCCGCCGTTTCCTCCTTAGGTAAAATCGGCATGATTTTATCCCACTTCTGACACCAATTGTTACGAGCTTGAGGTTCGTGACAATAAAAATTGTCGATAAAATTACCTAAATTAACACTTTAATTCTCTTTACACAAATTAAAACTTAAAACACTAATAATTAATCACACTAATTCACTTTATTTCGCTCCGAAGCTTCGCTTGTCTCGCCGAATTCAATACTTCCCCGATCGCATCTTGCAGCGCCTATAAATATAAATTAGCAGCGAAATATCCAGAATATTCAAGTAAACACGCGCAAGGTACCGAGAGTTCGAGTTTCAACTTCAAGAAGTTTAGTTCTTCGGTTCGAGACTAGATGGCGCTAGTGCCGTCGACTTGGGCGCGTAACCATTTGCACACTATTTGAAAATATTATAGAACGATATTTTTAAAAGTACATAAGTAATCGCAAAAATTTAAAATTTAATAACAGGTAGTCGCTAACACTTTCCACATCGATAGTACACAAGACGACACAAGAAGGTGCGCGGGCGATGGGACGAATGAAGAAACTACTTGGGAGTAGCGCGTCGCCCGTTGCTATAGTTTCGCTTCCCCGTACCTCACACCTCACCGTGCCGACACCTATTTTTCGGTTCTGCGCAGTTCCATCACTCGTGGCGTTACCTATACCATAATATTAATTAATTCTAGAGATGAAACGGGTATCCAGTAACTATCCGTTATTCGGCCTTCTTCGGATAATAAAAGCCTATCGGATCGATCGATCGGTCGAATACCGGATTAAAAAAGATACAAAATATAAAATTTAGTTAAGTACTTTAGTTATATCACTTCACAATTGTTTATATCAAAATGTTCCCATAAAGGCGATCTTTTCTTTATTGATGTCATTTTTGTCGTTAAATCTGCAACTATAAAACTTTTCAAACAACTAAAGCACGTATCTTAATAACCTCAAACGATCGTGTTTGCAGTAAATACAACAAGTCAATGAAACAATTGCTAACTTCGTTTATTTATTTATACTTTTTTGTACACCACAATACAGAAACATCAATATAGTTAAAACTAATTAAAGTATGTACAATAGGCGGTCTTATCACTGAAAGTGATTTCTTCCAGACAACCTTTGCGTAGAGGAAAGATGCAAACAAAAGTTACAAATAGAGGGGGGCATACAAAATAATAATAAAAAAAAATACAATAATACATACAGATAAAAGTAAGTGAAAGTTATATATAAAATATCATATAATAGATTAAATGAAAAGAGTAAGAGAAAGGTAAAGTAATTTATCTAATAGCGTTCTAGATAATACGATTTAACAAGAATTTTGAAAGAGTGAAGAGATTTAGCACGACGAATATGGAGAGGTAAGGAGTTCCACAATCGCACAGCGGTTACGGCGAAGGATTTCTTGAAAAAGGAAGAAGAGTGCAAAGGTGTAGAGAGAGAAAGATTGATGGATGATCGAAGGAACCGATTATGGGTAAGAGAAAGATACTGGAAACGGTTTTTTAAATAAAGAGGAGTTCGTTCTAGAACGGAAAGACCAGAAACCGTTCGGGTCCACAAGATCGCCACCACCAGCGCCACCTACGCAAGTTCGTTTCTTGCGATGCACCTAACGGCAATGTTCTGCAAATTATCCCGCGGCCGGATATCCGGCTATCCAGCGATAAGACTGGCCAAATATCCGGTATCCGACCGCCTGTATTCCCGCCGAACAGACTTTAAACATTTCGCACCTTGGACTCTACTCCCCGTCGTCGGGATCTTTTATCAAGGTCATTTATGAAATGGATATACCGCCATTAGTTGGAGATCATGGGTATTTCTTTTCTCATATTATATTGGCCATATTAAATGATATTGTTGCGTGAATAAGTCAACTAGCGCCATCTAGTGTCAGGAACGAGAGCGAGGGGAGCTTTGCAGAAAATGACATCACAAATCTTTCAACCGACAGCGCCATCCGAAGAACTAAGTTTCTAGAAAATCTACACTCGAACACTCGTCGCTTTGCGCGCATTTACTTGAATATTCCGGATGCTTCATTGCTAATTTATATAAATAGGCGCTGCAAGATGCGATCGGGGCAGTATTGGATTTGGCGAGACAAGCGAAGCTTCGGAGCGGAATAAAGTGAATTAGTGTGTTTAATTATTAGTGTTTTAAGTTTTAATTTGTGTAAAGTAAATTAAAATGTTAATTTAGGTAATTTTATCGGCAATTTTTATTGTCACGAACCTCAAGCTCGTAACAATATAATAATCTCTTCCTTCCTCACTCTGCTACAATTCATCCTATGAAATTCTATAAAATAGCCAATCAAACCAGTTACATAAATTGCAACAGTATATCTATATGCCCTCCCAAAATAATAATATTGAATCAGAATTATGTACATTAAAGTAAATATCAAAGTACTTACTTACTTACTTACTTATCGTCACGCACAATCCCTAACGGGGTAGCCAGAGAGAACAGATCGCCAAGTGTCACGATCCTTACATACCTCTTTCGCTTCTTTCAGGTTCATTAACTTCTTCATACATGCACGTCTAGGTATCCGAGTACTCTTGACCCTCCCCTCTTCGAGCAATTTGCTCACATGGTCTTCGAAAGTTAGTCTCGGTCTACCTCGACACCTTTTAATATTTACTTTCGCTCTATATATTTTCTTCACCATTCGGTCTTCACTCATTCGTTCAACGTGTCCAAACCATTGGAGTACGCCCCTATCAATTTTTGTGATAAGGTCATCTTTCAATCCTGCCATATTGCGAATCTCTTCGTTTCGCTTTCGGTCGGCTATGGTAACGCCACACATTTTACGAAGAGATCGCATCTCCACTGCATTCAACTTGCTTTTATGCTTCTTCTGGCATACCCAGGTTTCGCTGCCATATAACAAAGTCGGTACCAACACTGCGTTATGTATTGCAAGGCGTGCACTCTTCACCACGCCTTGCCTTTTTATTAATGCATTCAGGGCACCATTGACTTTGTTTCCGGCAGCGACACGCCTATCCACATCTAAATCACATCTTCCATCCCGGCTGAAAGCACTCCCCAAGTATACAATTTCATTTACCTGTTCTAAAGTCATTAGGAGAAAATGTCACCTGCTATTTAATAATCGAAACCGACCAAAATCGACGCCCTATCGAAATCTCACAGCAATTAGTTCTTTACGTGGCAACAACAAAATTGTATTTTCAGTAAAATACTCACCACTGGATCATCCACTATATTTTGTAACGCCTCTCGCGATTCTTTACGCGTTACAATATTTGCATAGCGGACATACGCACGGAACTCTTCTACTTCAGCCAGCTCTGCGAAAATAATAAAATTTATTTAATTACTATATTTTTTTAAAAAGCACTGATATATTGAACAAAATAAACAACAAACCTTCGAAACAGCTGCCGATGTATGGAGTTGGCGAATCTTGCGACATTTCCATTGCATCCTCTAGGTTACCAAGCAGGGTCACAGTCAGCTCATATATATCAACTATGTTCCCGAATATTAATGATATTGCCTGCAATAAAAATAATGTGGTCATTTTCTGATGTAATAGTAATTTAAATTTATTACTGTTGGACCTAGAGCTCTTCTCGCAAAATGATAATGAATCTACATCTATGATGTCGTGGCCAGTGTCAATTTTAAAATAAATGGTAGTTATGAATTGTATAGGAGATTCTTATGCAACATGTGTGAAGCACAACGGCACTTATACGTCTTATACAGCCTTTATACATAATACTGCTGGTCTCAGGCGTCCTCTTATTCCCGAGTTTTATGGAGCAATTAGGCGGCTCACTGCAACAATGCGTGTTGACTTCACATGTCCTTGAAATATTTTATTTCTTGGATATGCGGCGTGCAGCTCGCGTGCTATCTCCGCGTACGTGTGTGTAAGTACGTGCGTTTGTGCGTGTGTGTGAGTGCGTGCTTTTGTGCGTGTGTGAGTGCGTACGTTTGTACGTATGCGCCTGCGTGTGCATGTGTTCGTGCGTCGGCGGGTGCGAGGGTAAGTGCTGTGCGTCTGCGTGCATGCGTGCGTGTGTGTTGGAGGATACTGACCCGGCTATCACGCTCGAGGATCTTCTCGAGCTCGTCCTTGAACACGCGTATGATGAGGTGCAGGTCGCGCAGAAAGTGGCGCTCGTCGGCCAGCAAGTCGCGGACCAGCTCAGCGTACGTGAGTGAGCCGCGCCGCCCGCGCCGCTCACCCGCCGCGCCCGCCGCCAGCAGCTCTGGTTCTTGGTAGAACATGTCCATCAGCACCTGCACACGTCCGCCACCCCCCCATTCACTATATAGAAGTTACAGTACAGACTACAGCCGGGCTAGCATGGGTAGGAGAGAATATATCCCCGGGGAAGGGATAAAATTTTTATCCCTTGCTTAGTTTTATCCACCCTGCGAGCATGGGCAAGAGACAAAAATTATATCCCCCGATTATATCCGTTGACAAGAGATAAAATTATCTCTATAGTATATCCCCGTTTGACATAACGAGTGGACATATATCTCCCCGTACGTAGCATGGGGCCAAGGGAAAGAGAAAAAATTATCCCTTTTTGACATTTGAAAGGGACAATTTTATCCTCTTTCGCGGACGTGGGTTTAAGTTTATCTTCAAACCATTTTAATACAAAAAAGATGTCTCGAGCCTATTGCAACTTCATTTTCGTGTCAGAAATTGAAAAACAAGAAAGAAAATTACATCAGCGATCGATACGTGATCAGAATACTTAATCTATTGGAATTCTCCGACAACGAATTTCTACGCCGGTTTCGGATGCTCAAAGATTGTTTTGTATTTGTGTAAAGAACTCTATGAGGCTTTAAAGTCTATTAATTCTGTGGATGGACTACCAGTGCATATTGAAGTAAGCATCTATTACAACCACCTTGTCCAAAAACATCGTATATTTGCAATCAATACATGTGGCTTATATAACTTATCTTAATATTTTTTCTAGGTAGGTAATATACATCTTTCAGTTTCCTGGCAGAGATGGTAGCTACCTACTAGAGAGGTACGATTCAAGACCATGGCATGGCTGTTGTTCAAACAACAAATAATCAGCAAATACTTGACCTAAATTATTGGGGCCATCATTAGAGTGTGTGGAGCAATATACTTTAATTTAGCCTCTTGTGTAGGTAAATACAAGTTTCAGTGCATCTACTTCTTTCATTTTATTTTTGACTAATACTGAAGTGAATGTCATTTCCGGGCATATAACAAGTAAGGCATAATATTATAATCTGCTTTGTGTTTTGTTATCTGTATATTTGTTTGTGGTGTACAATAAAATTATATTCATTCATTCATTAATTCAAGGCAAAATGTAGCTAGAAGATACCTAGCAGAGCATGGTCTGCCAGATATTCTTAGGACTATTGACTGCACCCATGTTGATATATTTCACCTACCATCCCAGACTGGGGTTTAGTACAAGGAAAGGGTGGTCTACAATTCTAATTTAAATTGTTTAACTGGTAATAGCAAACGAGTTATAGTTTTTAAAAACCTAAAACCTAATAATCAAGTTTTTTTTATCTATTATATAATATTCTATATTAATCTAATATTCCCCTTTCCCCAAAAAATAACTGTAATGCATGTGTGCCAAAATAGTCTTACAGGTGGTCCCATGAGACTATAGTCGCCCCGGTTAAAGATTCTACAACCTTTCAGATTGTAGTCACACCTTAAACATTGAGTTATTGAGTCTCAATAGCTCAAGGCCATGATTTAATTACATAGGTTGTGTCAACAATACCCAAGGCGAGTCCATGGTCAAGTCATATTTAGTGATAATAGATTCGGTCTATACCAGTATGTATATATACTACTACTACTAAGTATTATATATTATATAACATTTTAAGATAAAGTTATCAAACTTAGTAAAGTTACAATTCAAAGGTTTAAATTAAGAAATATGTTAATTCTTTAGCAAAGCTTGCTAAATATACTATACTCATGATTATAAAATTATTTATTCCTTGTTTTGTTTGAAATCATTACATTTTTATTCTTCATGCTTCATCATTTTCAATTAAAATTAAATCTTTGTGACTTAGAGTAGACATCAATTTTGATGTAATGCTATCACAAGCGAAGTAATACCTGCGATTTGATACAAGCAATGTAAATATTATACAAAAGAAAATAAAGAAAGAATTAGAATAACAGAAAAAATAAAAACAAGGCAGAAATACGCTTAAAATAAATATAACAAATATTATAAATGACATATTGTTTAACAAAAATTATTAACAGTTTAGCAATATAATAAACAAAAGGTAAAAGAAAATATAAGTTAATGTAAATCTACTTAATCTTAAAACTAGTTTATAGCTAGTATAGTATATAGCTTTATACTATGGTATATTATCTATGTGCAGGATAAGTTTATCTACTGTCGATATTATATCCACCATAGGCCCATGCTCGCAGGGTGGATAAAGCTTTGACATAGGGATAAGACAATTTTATCCCTTAAATATTGTCAGTGGATATAATCGGTGGATAAAATTTTTATCCCCTGCTCATGCTAGCCCGGCATAGGGTTAAAGGCAACGAATAATCCGCAGCGATGATTCAACCAATGAATGCTGGTGGGCTTTATAATAATAATAATAATAAATTATATGCCCTCGATTTTTTCTATAATACACAACAACATTTGCCTTCCTATTAGAATATTTATATTCCTATTTTCAAGCATGGTAACTAATCACTTACTTACTTGGGCCATTCTAATTGCTGATTTTCCATGCAATTCTGTATGGCAATTAAAATTTTTATTGGTGCATTCAAGCTATTAAGCCTGCTGTCTTGTGCATCATGTGTATGTCATACATTGAGTGAACATTACCTTATAAAAACTGCAGGAATGTTAGAGAAAACTCATTCCTTTAGTGGAAACATGTAGAAATATAAATATTTTTAATGTATGTACAATGTATGAATGTTATATACATACAATTATCTAAAATAAGGGAATTTTAAGCCACTTTAACGACCTAGAGACAGAGAACTTTTTACTTTCACTCGGAGTATACTCTAAGGTCAAATCTTTATTTATGTTAGACTACATAAGCTAATTTTTTAAGAAATAATACATAGCACCAAAGGTCTTTATACAATAAAATAAATAGACAATCATAACTTTGACTCACTTTATCTGCGCACATAGCCGTCTTTATATCACTGCATGTTATAGTCTGGTAGCCAGATTTCTGTGAGATTTTTTTCACAAATGTACCAGCTAGTTTTAATATATCGCTGCTCACATATTCGAGAACCGCTGTCATGAATACCGACACTGATGTGTCGATCTTGTAAAGAAGGACCTCCTATAATAAAAAATAAAAAATATCAATGACTGTCTTAACATTGGACAAGCCTCCATATTAGTATATATCAGTATAGATAACTCCCTCTTAATCTGTTCTTCAAACTCACAATCAGAAATGGAACGGTAAGATTTAATTTAGTAATAACGAAATTCTGTCACTTTTTTTGACAAGAAATTAAAAAAATCACTACACTGTGGATGATACTGATTTATATTTGGCTATAACAAAATCTAAAGAATCCTCTCACATACTTTTTGTAGTAGATGGTGAAGCTTGTCAAGTGGTAAATGCAGCCGACGGCGACGGCTTGTTGCAGCTTCGCGTGCATCCACCAGTGCCCATTTGTCCAAGGGTGTTGGGAAAGTTCTAGCCACTCGTTCTTCAACATCCTTGGAAACAAATAAATTATAATTAAATACCAACTTATTGCAGAACTAAATATTTAAAAACTAAAATGATATGACAACCAACAACATAGTTTGCATTGTTTTGGCCAAGAATATCATTATTACAGCCCTTCATAAGTCCACTGCTGAACATAGGCCTCCCCCAAGGAAAGCCACGAAGGACGGTCCTGAGCCACTTGTATCCATCCACTTCCTGCATCTCTGATAGCCTGTGTCACTCAATCTAGTGCTTGTTTATTGACCCTTTCAACTTTCATTGATAAGTGATAAAAGATAGATATATATGATACCGACTATGGTGATATAAGCACACACAACTGTAGTATGTTGTAATATAATGATATAAAATCATGGTTAGGTTATATTGAATAAGGTACATAAGAATACTGCCTGTGTCAAATTTCATCATACATTTTCTTCAATTCAATTTGTTTGAAATAGTGGTAAACTATAAACATACCAAACATAGCAGTTATATCAAAACTTTCCAATGTTCTCAGATATAAGAGGATTGAACTGGAAATGAAAAAAGTTAAAAGGATATCCAGGCAGCTATTAATCCATGAAAACAGACTCACCTGTCGTTCTTCCATGATAATGACACTAGAGAAAATAATTTTTACAATACAATTTATATATAGCACTGACATGTTCCTATGTTAAAAAAAATTTAATACTTTATTTAAAAACTTAAATGACTAAAACTGCCCACTAACATTAAACTTCTAGTAAAAAATTTAATAAACATAAAAAATAAAAGAGAAGCACATAGTCATAGCAACATGACTCTGAATGGATGTGTTGTCACGCAAAAAGAGCATACCTTGAGACCACTTTCTGGTTCTTTTTTCTTTAATCGAAAAAACATCACAAGTGATAAAAATACTTCTGGAAATAATAATTTTTTAAACATGCATCAGTCAGTTTAACTATAATACCTGGACGGTGAGTGGTGAAGGGACTGCACAGAGCATTGCCAGTAACCGTAGACACAGTGACTCGACATATTCAAGTGCACTCTCCTCAGCTGTTAATGTTGGATGCACTTGCTCCAAGACCTAAAAATTAGCAAATACAGCCATAAAATTTATCAGAGATTTAAATACATTATCTCATATAGTAGAATTATGCCGCAGCTATATTTTGACTGCAGAACAAATGAGTCGGCCCAAGAGGGGCAGAATCACGCTTTAACAGAACACCAGCATTAATTAACAGTATAATACTGCTGTGTCAATTAAGAGCCTGTACAATCTCAGCTCAAATTCTAATTTCATCCCCACTTCCCCGCGCATAGATTGATTGGTAGATAAATATTTCATAATGTTTATCATATGTTTGCCTGTTTCTTTACAACAACCCAGTCACATCTAATTTTTGATACGGTTATTTCCCATTTTAATTTTAAGTTGTCCTGTTGCATAATGTATATTCAGAGCACAAGCTACACAACTTTACCGTTAAAAGCTGAAGCAAGACTGAGGTACTTGATTTTTTTAATTTTGTTTTCTGTTTTAGAGGTTTGTCAGCGTTAAGCTCAAACCTTTTAAACTGTTTTTGGGTTTTGGAAATGCCTTTTGAATTAATTGCAAAAGAGAATTTTCACTAAAAGTTACATATTATAATGAAACATAAATACTAAATATGTCAATTTGTTTTTTTAACACAGATACACCCATAAAAAAAATAAACATTCTGACCCAGACAAGTTGACTGAAGACACAGGACTCATACACAACAAATAGAGTCACAGCTGAGAGCAGTCAAGAGGTTTTTCAGAAAACACTGTCCCACCCCTAGATTGTTTTTATAAAGCTGTTTGTGCGGAGGGAGAGCAGCCCTCCGCCCAAGCCAAGCTGCGGGGGTGAGCATGGGTGCCTGCATACAACAACAACTACATACAACCTTGAACTTCCTACATACATCCTTTAGTTGCATTATTAAATACAGTGTGGGTTGTTCTTTACCACACTTGTTGAGATATAGGATGATCACAAAAGAATCTATTTAAAAAATCACTATCTCTTAATCATAAATGTAATGCCACTTTGGCTAAGTATTGTATTGGTTACTCTAAATCTGTTGTAAATATTTCTCGTTCATTTTATTTCTATAAAGCATTTTAAACACCAAAAACAAAATAGTGGCAGAAGTACAATATAACTTAAATGTCGTAACAGTTATGGATATCATCATAATAATATTTTATAATGCAGAGAAATTTCAATAAAATCCTATTGTAATGGAGTTTTAACTACAGATATATATATATAAACTAAGTAACATAACACTGCCAAAACGGCAAAAGAACAACTCTCAGATCTAGAGGTGATCAAGCACCATGCTCTGGCTGTTTACTTTTGTTTTCAGATGATGGAAAATACTGAACAATAAGATGTAAAGTAATTGCTCAAATGCTGCTCAGCCAAGGTAAATGAATACAAATATTAAATACAAATTTATAGTCACATATAAGTGTAATATATTTATAATACAAACCATGTATTTTCGCATATTTAGTTGCAATATTTTATTTAGAATGTCACAAAAACATACGGATGTCAGTTAGTGTCATGATTTACAATTAAATATGTCACAGATGGATACATAGTAATTTAGCAAAGGATATAAACTCCTTTAGTAAAATTCTTTATTTGTATTTACATTTAAAAATCGTTATTTATATTTGATATTGCTTACGCTTTAGTACAATGTATTGGTCATAAATACCTTGTGTTATTAATGAGGTAACTTTTGTCCTGACATTATTATATTGTACACAAACCTTGCGAAGCGAGTTCACGAACAACCCCCGCCATTTTTCTGCATTATCCGGGTCCTGGAAGTCGTAGCCTCGACTCTCCTCCACTGTCGGCAGCATTTTGACCCCCAGCCCTGTCTCGGAATCATGTAAACATTTGATATCACACCAACTTTAAATTATTCACCATTGCGCCTTTAGCGGAAACTTAACAGCTTCCCAATTCCACAGAACACTTTTAAAAAATAACTTCTATATTTGGAAGATTTATAAGGGAAACAAGCGACTAATATAACTTTTATAACATAATACAGAATAAATTATTCTCAAGCTCATTTGATCGGCAAAACGACGCCATTTTCAATTTATTTACTACGTCATTGTTCTCTATCCCTACAACCAACTCCGTTCAAAAAGAGTACCGTAATTTGATTGGTCATTTTACTACATGACGTAATACCCTAACGTTTAATTGGTGAATTCAATTTGATTGACATTGCGTCACAGCATTAAGTGTAAATACGAAAAATTCTGTTCTCGTCGTAGGGTCGTAGGATCTCGTTCAAAAATACTTTTTAATTTAAGCATATTAACATACATATTATTTCTTATATCCAATATTCCTATAAATTAACATTGAATCAACGGAATCGTGGAATTTATTTTAAAATTCACAATTTAGTGTTTAAAATTTGAAATTTTCATAGATAATTCTAAGAAACATAACTAAAATAATAATTAAAATTATAATATAATTTACAATTAATACTAATTATATATAAAATTTACTTATTCAATGTTAATTAAAATTATAATATTTACGATTAGTACTAATTATATACAATATAAAAAAGGAACTATAATATAGATAAACTAAAACTAAAAATTTAAATAGTCAAAAAGACCGAGAAGAAAAAGAATTAATAAGAAGGCTGGTTCTTTCCTCGCTCAAAGGCTAAGTATAGCTAATCAGCGAGGAAACGCAGCCAGCGTTCTTGGCACTATACCACGGGGAGCAGGTCTTTTTGACTATTTAAATATTTAATTTTAGTTTATCTATATTATAGTTCCTTTTTTATATTGTATATAATTAGTACTAATCGTAAATATTATAATTTTAATTAACATTGAATAAGTAAATTTTACACATGTGCTTAGTGGAAACGTAGAGAAACTAAATGGTAATATGTGTTTTCTTTGTTGGCCAAAAATATGTGAAATATTGATGTCATATTAAATTAAACGAAATTTTATTTTATTAGGCACAATATGATCATAAGATGATGATGCCAACCCGCTCGTCAAGCGTGGCAACTATGGATATATACCCCCGATGAATAATTACACCATAGATGGCCCCGAGTCCCCGGCGGCCCCACTATTCCTGGCTACGGTGGCGAACATGGTAACAGCCGGGCAGGAGGTGCTAAGAATCTCCAGTGAAGGTTCGGTTGCCACCCACGACGACTTGACCCGCCAACATATAACGCACCCACCACGAGGACTGACGAGAAGATCCTGGAGCTGGAAGAAGAGATAGAAAAGTTGCGCTGGAATATTACAGGAGTATCCGAGGTCCGAAGAGAGGAGGAGGACTCGAATCCGGCAACTTGTTCTATCACCGGGAGTGCGACCATCCGTCCCATGGAGGTGTTGGATTTATCGTCCACAAGTCTCTCGTTAACAAAGATTGGGAGTGTATCGACGAGGGTTGCGTACCTTATACTCAGAATCACCAAACGGTATTACCTAAGGGTCATACAGGTTTACGCGCCAAAGTCGGAACATCCCGATGAGGAGGTGGAGGAAATGTATGAGGATATTTCTAGAGCGATGCATTCCTCCAAAGCTCACTATACGGTGTTAATGGAAAACTTCCTTGAAAAAAACTGGGCACAAGAAAGGACGATAAGCTGAAGGTAGGGAAATTTGGGATAGGGCAATGGAACCCAAAGGGCCAGCAGCTGGCCGACTTCATGAAGAAAGAAGGACTCTTTATGATAAACTCTTTCATCCAGAAGTGGCCTCACAGAAAGTGGTCGAGCCCCGACGGTTAGACAAAAAATGAGATTGACTTCATTATGGCGACCAGACGCCAACTGTTCAGTGACGTCTCAGTGATTGCAAGGGTGGAAACTGGCAGCGATAACCGAATGGTTAGAGGCACACTGAACATAAACGTTAAATTGGAGAGGTCTCGTCTAATGAAGTCAACGCTCCGTCCTCCTCATGCTCTAATCCAGAACCCCGAAACATTTCAGCTCGAGTTATGTAACCGCTTTCAGTGCCTAGAACACACTCTTAATGTCACGGATGTTAGACGGAAGATGAGGCTGCAATCGTCAACAGATTTGATAGCATACAGGCTGGTACAGAACACTAACATAATAACATAATAGCAGGCAGGAACAGATAGATCAAAATGCATGCGGTGAGACTTACGCAACTTTAATACTGCTCGTATTAAAAAAGCGATCGAGCAGAATCAGTGCTACAAAGTCTTTGCCAGAGATCTGTCTGCAAGAAAGCCAACTGTCAAAGCTGAAGACTGATTATGGTAGCATCGTTTCCGGGACACCTGAGATTTTGAGTGAGATTGAGAGGTTCTATGGGCAGCTGTACACATCATCGTTGGAACCACACGCAAGTGTGAGTAACGATCCAGAGAGATCCAGAGCAAGTCTTATCCGACACTATCCCGATGATATCCCGGACGTCAGTCTGAGCGAGATTATAATGGCTCTCCAGCACCTTAAAAATGGCATGGCGAGGATGGAATTACAGCGGAGTTTCTGAAAGCGGGTGGAACACCGGTACTTAAAGTCCTTCAGAAGCTTTTTATTTCCGTCCTCCATGGTGGTACTACTCCGGAGGTGTGGAGCAGAAGTGCGGTAGTCTTGTTCTTTAAGAAAGGCGACAACGCTCTCTTGAAGAACTATAGACCGATTTCCCTTTTGAGCCGCATCTACGTTCTGTTTTCGAGAGTCATTATGAATCGCGTCGCACGCAGACTCGACGACTTCCCGCCACCCGAACATTCCGGTTTCCGAAAAGGCTTTAATATCATAGACCATTTACCCTTCAGCAAATTGTACAGAAGTCCGAAGAGCACTTTGTCTTGCGTATGTGGACTATGTGAATGCCTCTGATTCAGTCAAAATTTTGGGCGGTGCTGCATTCCCTTCAGCTGTGCCAAGTGGACTCCCGGTATATCGAAGTGCTGAAGTGTTTGTACAGTAGGGCTACGATGACTATCAGACTACAGAAGCAGAGGACGAAACCTATCCAACCGTAGAGAGGTGTAAGACAAGTTGATGATATATCCCCGAAACTCTTCACCGCTGCATTGGAAGACGTTTTCGAGTTACTGGACTGCAAAGGATTAATAAAAAATAAAGTATTAACAATGAACATGGACAAAACAAAGACCATGTTTAATGTCCATGTTACACCTATGCTGGTAGTTGTTGGGAGCACAATGCTCGAAGTTGTTGAAGAGTAGGTTTACCGTGGACAAATAGTTCGACTAGGTAAGTTCAACTTCGACATTACGACACGTCTTCTCGCCAGGTATTCCTCAAACTCTGAAAACTAGAATGTACAACCAGTGCGTGTTGCCAGTGATTACGTACGGATCTGAGACGTGGTCCTTCACTGCTGGCCGTATGAGGACGCTCAAAGTTGCTCAGCGAGCTATTAAGAGGGCTATGCTCGGAGTTTATCTGCGTGATAGACTTAGAAATGAGCATATCCGCAGTAAAACCAGAGTGACCGACATAGCCCAACTGATTAGTAAGCTGAAGTGGCAATGGGCCGGCATATAGTTCAAAGAACCGATAACCGATGGGGAAGAAAAGTTCTCGAGTGGCAGCCTCGTACCGGTAGGCGTAGTGTAGTGCGTGTATATTGGCGAAGCTCCTGGTGATTTGAACCTCAAAATAATGTGTCTGCTTCAGCGTCTTGTGGTAATATCATGGGGGTTAGAGAGAAGGAGATCATTATAAAATGGTGAAATATTATTTAAAAAATTATAATAAATCAATAGTAATTTATATTTATAATAATTTTTAATATAAATTGTAATTAAAAAACATAATTTATAAGTTATTTATTAATAAATAATAATAAATTCGCAGCCCGCTTTTATTGAGACAACTTAGCAATCGCAGTGTCTCACTTATTTTTCAATATTTCTGGGACACTATTTTCTACAGAGATCGTTCCTGTTCTTTAACCTCCGTGCAACATAGCGTCATGATTGACATTAAGGAGTTTTGGCAGGAACTTGGCCGTCGACGGATTGTCGCTTCTGTTTTGTCGCTTGAATAATGGTTTGAAGAGGATTTTTATTCGTAAAAGTGATGTGATTTTGTGAATTAAGTGTCTGTGCGTGTGAACTATTAGAGAAAACGACGAAACAAGTGCTCTGATGTTAATATAAACCTCAAGTTAATTTGATCGCTTGGGCGCTTTACGGACTTCAGTGGCTGTGGTCATCAACTGTCCTGTGGGTTGAGCTGTCGTCGAAATCACCTAAAAGTTTCGCCATGTGACGCATCAGCATATTGTGAAGAAAAAATATATAAAAAGATTACGAAAGATTTCATAGGCTCAAATGGGCTAGAACCCAGAGTCGTAAAGCCAGTTAAATAAATAAAAAAAGATTGACATTAACAATGTCAAATCACGTTGACAACGTTCATGTCATTAATGTTATATACATATATATATATATATATATATATATATATATATATATATATATATGATATATTATTTATATTTATATTTTTATAGAATAAGGGTACAAACGAGCACACAGTCCATCTGATGGTGAGTGGATGCTCTGGCCTATAGATCATTTTATCTCGGTTAAAAATCAATTTGCAGATGCATTGTCACGCCTGAGGACTAAAATGGAATGCCTCTTTTCCAGTAAAACGGGCCCCCAGTTCTCTACACTCATCATATGAACAACTGGAATATAGTTGCTATTTTGCTCTGTTATTCTGTGAGAGCATATATGATTACGAAATTTTTAAGGGATTTATGCTCCCGGCAGACCCCACTTCATACAGACTGTAGGGGATGAGAGCTAAGTGGACTGTATTTATTTGTTTTTCTATTATGTATACGCGAGGGATTACTATATTGTTGCAAATGAATTTAAATTAACTAGTACTGATCCTAATTCTGTGACATCTGTCTGACTGAGTTGAAATTAAAGTAGTTAAAAATGAATTCACTATATTTACAATTACAATTACGCAGCAGTTAACACTAAACGATTAGGGATATTGAAGGCTACTTGCTTGCTTGTTCTTCCGATTGGGCCGCTTGCTGTCGCTCGAATGACGAAGCCTTTTTTTTTGCGCCCGAAGCAATTAAAGGGCTACCCTATACGTAGGGAGGCGGAAAATGCATTACGCATACCACGATAGCCGGTCTATCGTGGTTATGAGGGACTCACTGTCCTACCGGGGACCCTAAGTGTTACCCTCTAAAATCCGCCTTTGGGGACAGGCAACTGGCTGATTAAGCTGTATTGTGCCTTATCATGAGCGACCCTCTTTTGGGAAATGAGGGCGCAGGCGACTAAGAGCCGCTGAGGGAATACCTACGAAGGCAAAATAATATTAGTAAATATAATAATAATTAATTTAATTAGAAGAATTGGCCTGAGCCGCCAGGAGGCAGTTCAGGTCGTTTGTCAGTTTATTAGGCGGGTCCGAGAGAGAGTTTCTCGGCCTGCGGACTCGATAGCGAGAGGGGGGTGGAGCTGCATAAGCTGGGCTGGTGTAGCTGCCTCACGAATTAAATGGTTTGGATGCGACTCTGAGGCTTTGAAAAAGTTCTCAGAGAGTTTTTTGAGAAATTGTTGAATTGTTGGGAGCTCTAGGTCCCGATGAAGGTCGGCATTACGGACGTACCAAGGTGCGTTCGCAGCTCGACGACAGAAATGACGAAGCCGCGCCAGAAGCGCTTCTTATATTCTGTAGGACCGAGTTAGTGAGAGTGTCGTCCGCGCGGGGCCCTTGTTCTAATGGGGGGCGCGAGGGGACGTGTCGACGTGGGTGCGGTGCGGGGCGATGAATGAATCTACTCGCCATCCACAACGCAGACTTATTTATCAGTAGGAAAACACACTTCGGTTAGATAATTGTTCCTACCCTTTTGAGTCTTTACTATAGGAATGTTAATTCAATTTTATTAAGAAAGAGAAGGCAAACTAGCCTAGACTTACCTGATAGCTAGTGTTCAGCTTCACCCATTGTTGGCGACGCGCCTATAAGAATGTTTCAGTTTATTAAGTCAACCGATGACGCATAGTTATAAAAAGCAAATTATCGAGCCACGACGCTCTGATAAGAAAATGCTTAGTTAAATCTTAAAGAAATGTCGAATTAATGATAAGAAGGTCTTGGGTTCGACTCCCAGGCCAGACTAGTTTGTTCGTTTTCCTAAGTAATATCGCTTAATAAATTCATAAGGAATTTTATGTTATAAATTATATTACCGGATTTGTTCCCCGGTTGAAATCGTCTTTCCAACGATGTAAATTCAAAGGAATATTAAAGTGAAGTTAGGGATCGGATTGGTTCCCCGGTCTAGATGATCACTCTGTGCATAAACAGAATTAACGGAAGTTAATTGCATAAGTATTGTCTTGTATAAGTATGATATGTTTGTACGAAAACAAATGCCTATTTGTTATGATTGATTAATGAAAACATTCACTTGTATTGTTATCTGATAAGAAGCATGATAACGAATAAGAGTCTTATCAGAAATAGTTTCCTACTGTTTGAAAACTATGTAGAAGCACTTGTTTATTTAATATTGTTAAAATTAAGTGTATTTCAGACTTTCATTTTTCTGATAGCCGAGAGCCGTGCAAAGTTAGTTGTTCAAATAGTGTGAGTTCACGGAAGCACGCTGGCCACGCCCTTAGGAGGCCGAATATGTAAAAATTTAAAATGTTTGTAATTCAGTGATTTATGTAAAAATGACTTGTAAAACATTTCAGGTTAACTGTATGTGCTAAAAAGGTGAATTCTGTGTTATTTTTATGTGAAAATTCCTGTGTATAAGTGAAATAATGATAGTTTTGTATAAGAAATTTAAAAGTGTTTTAAATAGTGAAATAAATAGAGAAAATGTAAATTAAACTATTGTATTAGTTAACATATGTATAAATTCAAGTAGGAAACATTGTTTTAACTTTCTGTGTTAAATATTTAAGAAAATTCGATTTCGAACTTGTGAGTAAAATAGGTGGTTTTCGTTTAATAAATGAAAGGTTTTTTGTAATATGAAGATATAATGCATATCATGGTGTAGATATTGTTTTGTACTACCTATATTGACAAATTGTATTTGTATATGACTTGAGTAAATAAAGATATTAAGTGAAACGTGAGAGAGTAATAGTACAAATTCATGTTGTTAAGTTGCGCAGGCACGCGAATGGCGCGGCTCACTTTCGCGTTTAGCTCTGGGGGTAGCTTAGTAAACGGGTTTTATTGCAATTCGTTCGGGGAAGAAAATAGTTCGGGGAAGAAAATAGTTCGGGGAAGAAGATAATTCGGGAAAATAGTTCGGAAAAACAAGAAAATCCTTCGGGAAAAGTGAAAATCAGCAGTCAAGAAGAAAAGTATAGGGAAAAGTGATTACTCTCTCACGGAACGGTTTGAAGATAATTGCTGTTTCATTCCCAAGATCCCTTAAGTTATACAGTCCACATCGAAGAATTAAGGCGTCGGGACCGGGACGACTTCGGAAGACCCGTAATCCCCGTCTGAACCTACTTGCTGAAAAGGAACGAGGTTATCGCCCTAGTGTGTTACTCCGTTGCGGAGATCACATACGTTGTTCCCGAACCCAACGTAGGCGTTATAGGAGGCCGGATCGAGAGAAGCCTCGATTCCTCCCTTCTGTTTCTTAGTTTCCGTCCGTTGTGTCCTTTTCAATTGGTCCTTGCGAGCCGAATTCCTTTTCACCCATAAATATCTTAATGTTATAAATAATAAATTTAAATATAACCTTGATTAACATCTTACATCTTCTTCGTGGATACAGTATAACACTAAATGATTAGGCAATACCTTTTTTTATAATTACCGTTCTTAATCGTAAAACTAGTAAATTTGTTAATAGTGTTGTGTGAATAAGTCAACTAGCGCCATCTAGTGTCAGGAACGAGAGCGAGGGGAGCTCTGCAGAGAATGACATCACACTCTCAACCGACAGCGCCATCCGAAGAACTAAGTTTCTAGAAAATCTATACTCGCAAACTCGTCCCTTTGCGCGCATTTACCTGAAGATTCGGGATGTTTCTTTGCTAATTTAAATAAATAGGCGCTGCAAGATGCGATCGGGAGACAGAGTTGAACTCAGCGACACAAGCGAAGCTTCGGAGCGGAATTAAGTGAATTAGTGTGTTTAATTATTAGTGTTTTTAGTTTTAATTTGTGTAAAGCAAATTAAAGTGTTAATTTAGGTAATTTTATCGGCAATTTTTATTGTCACGAACCCTAAGCTCGTAACAATTGGTGTCAGAAGTGGGATAAAATAATGCCGATTTTACCTAAGGAGGAAACGGAGGGTGTCCGTACCCGAAGTCAACGCCAGCAGGAGACGGACCAACGAAGATTTGGTGGTGCAACGCCACAGACGTCGGAAGGCCAGCCACCGGCTGCAGGCCCGTCAGTAGCTCCTACACCTGCAGCACCCGACTTAGGTGCTCTGATGGTGATGTTGCAGGAACAGGCCCGCCGACAGGAGGAACAGGCCCGTTGGTTGAAAGAGCAGCAGGAGGAACAGGC
This sequence comes from Parnassius smintheus behrii, assembly GCA_036936625.1. Lineage (NCBI taxonomy): Eukaryota > Metazoa > Arthropoda > Insecta > Lepidoptera > Papilionidae > Parnassius > Parnassius smintheus. The sequence continues at coordinate 31,648,728 of JAUPFT010000024.1, forward strand.
TCGCCAGCAGGCGGAACAGGCACGCCGATCTGAAGAGCAGCTGCGGGGTGGACAGGAGGAACAGGCCCGCCGGCAGGAGGAACAGGCCCGTCGTTTAGAAGAGCAACTCCAACGCGATAAGGAAGAGCAGATGCTCCTCATGAAGGACCTTCACGCTATTTTCGGAAAAGAGATACGGGAGGTGAAGGATAAGGTTGCTCAACATGACAACCGCCTGTCGGAGGCCGAAACCCGAATCGACCAAGTAAACAATCGGGTTGACAACGTAATGGCTGACGTGAAGAAAACACTGGACGAACTCAAACTTGGCTATGGAACTACAGCTCCCGTATTAGCTACTACACCTTCGCTACGTGGGTTCAAAGTGCCACCGTTCGACGGGACTTCTTCCTGGTCAGCCTACAAAATCCAGTTCGAGGCTGTTATGAAGGCGAACGGCTGGAATAAAAGTCAGGCCATGACTGCTCTCACACTAGGCCTGCGCGACCAGGCCTTAACAGTTCTGGAAGCTCTCGGTGAGGAAGTGACTTATGAGCAACTCCTTGAGGCATTGGAGGCGAGATATGGTGACGCTCACCTGGAACACGTCTTTCGCGCGCAGCTTAAAGATCGCGTGCAACGCAGCAATGAAAACCTGCAGCAGTGGGCCCTTGAGGTGGAGAAGATGGTTCGTAAAGCATACCAGTCTGTACCTGCGCTCATTGGAGGGAACCTGGTGCAAACATTCATCGACAGCATCCGCGACCTGGAAGTCAGAGCTGCTGTGAGGCTCGGGCACCACGAGACGCTTAAGGACGCCTTGGCCCATGCACTGGAGGTAGAAGCCGTGCGGCAGGATCATCGTTCCCATCGCGTCAGGGAGGTTGCAGCAGCTACAGTTTGTGACCGCAACAGAGGATACAGCCCTAGGTGCTATGGCTGTGGGGAAAAGGGCCATCTTCGATCCAGCTGCCCTAAGAGAACCGTGGAAAGGAGAGTTGATCGACCTCGAGAGGGTAGTGCAGCTAACGGCACTGCCTGGCGGCGACAGGATCATCGTTCACCTCACGCTAGGGAGGTTACAGCAGTTACGGTTCGCGACCACAATAAAAAATACAGCCCGAGGTGCTATGGCTGTGGGGAAAGGGGCCATCTTCGGTCCAGCTGCCCTAAGCACACCCTAGGAAGGGAAGGCGAACGGTCTCAGGAAGGAAGTGCGGCTAACAGCACCGCCCAGCAGCAGCAGGAATACGACTTTACTATCAGACACTGCAGCGGGAAATCTCACGGCAACGCAGATACATTGTCAAGAAGACCTTGTCCGGAAGATTGCAACCATTATAGTAGGCAAGAGAGTAAGGAAGTGGTATCCGTGAGGATGCTCAGGACAGACCACTTCAGCAACGGGTGGAAGGACAGCCTACGACGTGCACAGCAGGAAGATCCAGACATCAAGCCGATTCTGGGATGGATGAAGGCCCGTGCTACCAAGCCTAAGTGGAGGGACGTCTCAGCGATGAGTTCGACCACGAAAAGCTATTGGGCCCAATGGGACAGCTTGCTGCTTCAGGATGGAGTCCTGTGCCGTAAATGGGACAATGGTCGAAGAGACAGCTGCCGTTTGCAATTGGTTGTCCCTAAAGCTAAAGTGCCGAATGTTCTACAGCTGTGCCATAATGGTCGTTCAAGAGTCCATCTGGGAGTTAAACGAACTCTGCTGAAGGTCCGAGAACAGTTTTACTGGGTCCATTATCGTGACGATGTCGAGGATTGGTGTCGTACATGTACAAGTTGTGCGGCTGTGCGGGGGTCTCAGACACGTAAGAGGAGCACCGAAATTGTACAATATTGGTGCACCACGGGATAGGACAGCCCTTGACATTGCGGAGCCGTTACAGAAAGGCGTAAAAGGGACTCCTAAGATCGTCCATGTGGATCGCTTGGCGCGTTATTATGGGACCGATAATGCTCGGGACGAGCATGTCTTAGGAGGGGGCAGTGTTGTGTGAATAAGTCAACTAGCGCCATCTAGTGTCAGGAACGAGAGCGAGGGGAGCTCTGCAGAGAATGACATCACACTCTCAACCGACAGCGCCATCCGAAGAACTAAGTTTCTAGAAAATCTATACTCGCAAACTCGTCCCTTTGCGCGCATTTACCTGAAGATTCGGGATGTTTCTTTGCTAATTTAAATAAATAGGCGCTGCAAGATGCGATCGGGAGACAGAGTTGAACTCAGCGACACAAGCGAAGCTTCGGAGCGGAATTAAGTGAATTAGTGTGTTTAATTATTAGTGTTTTTAGTTTTAATTTGTGTAAAGCAAATTAAAGTGTTAATTTAGGTAATTTTATCGGCAATTTTTATTGTCACGAACCCTAAGCTCGTAACAATATGTTATTAATTTGAAAAAGTTATGTGTAAATTAATGATTACTCAGGTAGTATAAAAATGATACAATTTGTATTATAATTGTTTGAATTTCTAATCTAATATATATATATATATATATATATATATATATATATATATATATATATATATATATATATATATATATATATATATATATATATATATATATATATATAATTATATATTATAAATTTCTAAGCTAATCCACCAAATCAGTGTTGTAATAGATTGGATTAATTAAATGCACATTTTTCCAACGATCACGCGTTCATAGAAAGGCATGTCTGGGATGTGTCAAATTGAAGTTCGTAGACTCTGCCTACTCCTTTATATAACAGGCGTGAGAGCTTATGTGTGTATGTATGTATGTAAAATACAGTAAAATATGTGAACTACAAATTGTAAAAATACAGATTTCATTTCATGGTTTCTGCATATGGCAGCACTTTACGTCAACAAAATATGCTAATGGCCTAAAGGTCTAGATACCAGGCCATAAACTCCAAAAAAATACTATAGTTCATAGAAGATATAAATTATATTCGTAGACAGAGAACTAATCTGTCAAAATGGGCGACTGCAGCGTCAAAAGGTGTAGTTGGGAAACTCAGGGAAACGACTAAATGTTAATGTTAAAAGAAATGTTATTTTCTCTCATAGAGTAGAGTAATATATACAGAAAGTTTCTCTATCTAGTCTGTGAGTCACTGTCGTATCTGTATTCTGTAGCTTGCTACATATTTATTTATCTATGATCTATGAAATCATTTATTTAGATTCACAGAGTACTTTCTAATATACTGAAATAGAGAGGAATCTCAAGCACAAAAATGAATTCTAGAATGTGCTGCCGTCTGGTGGTGTCAGATGAAACAACTTTTTTTTATCATATAGCTATACTATACAGGCACCTAGTATATATAGCTACTATAGTTTTCTATATTCCAGTTTCTATATTTTTTTTAATTTTACTTATTGTAAGAAATTTATTTATGTGTACAATTTCTTACAATAAGTATTATAGATTCTGATGTAAAAATAAAAACACATATCAGAAAGAAAAATGCATTTATTGAATAAAACGTCTTTTTTTACACTTGTGGAAATATTTTTTGGCTTTCATTTGAAATATATCATCATTATCATCACAGTCTCTTTTCCCACTGAGTATCTTATTTATATTTTTGACATAATTGAATATGAAAAAGCGGCAAGACAAATTTAATAAGTAATCAATTATTTTATTTTTATGTAAATTACATTGCAGAAATTCAAAATCTACATAAATTAATATCAAAGTTTTTATTAATTCTTTAATATTGTCTTTAATTAAATAGTTTTTTAAAACTGAATTTGCTATGTCTTGCACTGCAGATACACATACTATAAGTGACTCAGTGGGACTGCAAAGCCACCGTTTACCTGCATATTCCCGGAATTTAATCACTTCATTTTCTTGTAAGGTGATTATGTTAGCAGTACATTCGCTACAGTTTTTAAAAATATTTTTTTAGCACATCTGGCAAAGTATCCACTAACATAATCTAGTGCCCCCTTTATATGTGGAGCACTTTTCTCTTCAATATTTATTATTTCTACATCCGGGATTGTTTTAAGGTCACAGGCTGTAGCAGCTTTGCAGTTATCTGTGATGATAAGAGATTCTAAAGCCTTACAAGTGTCTTTTTCACAATTAGCACCTGGGGCATGGACACTGGACATATTGTTAATTAAAAGTGTAGTGTAGGCACTCTGAAATTGTTCTGGTGTTGGATTAACATTGCGGCACCCATGACTTCTAATGGCCCCGAAAAAGTTTTCAATAGGGTCTTGGTTGAGGTGCCGCATCCAAACTGAAGTAATACCATACTCACTTTCCATTTTTTTTAAAGAATTTGTATACCATTCAGTGTCCATACCCAATTTTTGATTGTTGGTACATTTTCAGCACTGTTTGACGTTTTATTTATAAATTTCATATTATTTAACATAGCTTTAGCTTCATTCCACATCCTATGATGTTCAGAGTTTGGTCTTGCTGGTCCAAGAAGAGGCTTTCCATATCGTTTTTTTTCTTTACTATAACTTCCATTGACGGAATCAAATACTTTGTCAAAGAAGAGGAGTACTTCAGCAGTTTCCTCACATTCTTTGGGAAGAATGCCTTTTTCTGTAAAACAAAAAGAATTAATCTATTAGTAAACACTAGTATAATCAGAGCATAGCAAGGTTTGGTGACATTTTTCTTTTCGTCCAACAGTAAACTTAATAGGCCAATTAAAGTGTACTGCTGGACTTGAAACTGTCATGCTTGGCAGGTGGGTAATCGTAGTTTTAGACGTGAACATCTTTAATGCAGCTTGTCCGTCGTCGATTTGGATATTTTACGTCTGGCGTAAAGGTGATGGTTATATTGCCGACTAAACGGAAGTCATAAGTTTCTTTGATATTTCATCTCTCATGACAGCCACGGGACAAAATGAGGCAATGTGTTCTCTGTTTTATTTACACAAATTTTTTATAGATTAAAAACTTAATTTATTTTAGCCATAAATACATAAAAGACTTAAGCTGAACCGAATAAAAGAACAGAAATTTGATAAATAATGAGACATTTTTATATTTAATGTTTTATAAAAGTTACAGTATTAATAGCAACCTTAATCATTTAATTACAATTTTCAGTACTAAATTTACCTAGCCTGTATGTCTGAGAAATGTCTACCAACCAGAACTTGAGTCTAAAGTGACATGATCTTAGCCATACTGCAGCTATAGAAGTAGTATAGTTGTAACACGAATGGGTCGGCTCGCCCTAGGAAGGACCACGCTCTCACATAATACCACCGTAAAATAGCAGTTCAACGCTGCTGTGTTTTGTATGGTTTGTATGGTGTAGTGTAGAGAACCGGAGACCCTTTTTACAATAGAGGCATTCTATCTTGATCATCACGGCAACATGGCATCATGACAACGCATTCGCATTTTGATTCGTAATTGAGGATAGATGTAGATGTCTATGGGCCACAGCAACCACTTACCATCAGGTAGACTATGTGCATGTTTTTTACCCTTCTCTTATAAAAAAGGTACATTTATAGTCTGCAACTAATTTTTTTATCATACTATTCCTAGACCAACACATTGTTACCCTTATCAAATCAGAATAAGTGAGTGAAAGACGGAATATAAAATTACAATATTAAATATATTAGAATATTAAATTATTATAATAAACTATTTCTTACCTGCAAGATATCCCATATTAGATGCCACAGTACGACTAAAAATTTGACTTGCATATTTTACCTTCATCTTAGGGATCTTGGTGGGTAAAACATGATTATCTGTGAGTTTGGGTATTAGTCTAATAGTCTTGTAGCCAGGATTTTCTTTATGAAGGAGTTCAATATGTTGCCATTTGGCTGTCTGAGCTTTATCATTTACAACATATTGAAGATCCTTCGTAAGTAAGTTATTTCTAATGCACTTCAAAAGATGTGGAGGATCATATAAAGGAATAATCTCTTGATTATCAATCATTATGACATTTTCCTTGGGCTCTTTTCCTGCTCTTAAAAAGGCACCTCGTGTTTCATTTAATAGGAACTTAATTGCTTGTCTATTGTTAGTACCCTGGTCACAGACTGTTGCAACCACTGTGAAACCGGCTTCTTGTAATTTTTTTACGATCGTCTTTAGATGTGTTGCTATTTCTGATCCTGAATTAGCAGCAGCAGAGAAAGTGTAAGACACAGCCTTTTTATAATTTTTAAGAAGTCCCCGAATCATGAACACTTGTACATGATCCGCCATGTCAGACTTGGTGAACTTTCCGTCAGTTACAAATCCAATAACCTTGTCTAGTCTCTCACTATATTTTAAATTGGCTTTCAGGGCCATTTCATCAAAAAGAAGCACACAAAGTTTATCTTCATTTTTCATTTTCTTGCTTATATCTGCTAATTGAGTGAAGATTTTATCATTAATTCCAGGTTTCACATCTGCTTGGCATAATAATTTAGCAAGCGTGCGAGGTGCTGGCAATATAAAAATATTACGCAAAAATCGATAGCATTTTGGACTTTGTTTCAGTATCGATAGTGCTTGTATTTTTTCCTCAATTGAGAAGCGACGGCCTTTGCCTTTCTTTTTATGTTCTCTAAACTGCATTAATAATAAAACCTTTGCAGTGCTTGACAAGTTTTCCAGTGAATTTAAAAATGTAGGATTGTTGATAATATTTTTTGCTGCTTTAAGACTTGCTGACTGCTCCTTGACCTTAGTACGGCATTTTGCAAGTTTATTTTTTACCTGTACCAGCTTCAAGTACAATTTCTTTTCGGCATGAGTAGTTGCAATGGTTTTCTTAATTTTCTGAGTAACAGCAAGCGAGGGTGTACGGCACTCTAGAACAATAAAGACAATTAAAATTTTCACATGTAGAATTCTACAATAATGGATAGCTTATTAAAAGATAGTCATATTGAAAAAAAAAACATAACATAAACACTCACGCCTGTCACCCGGAGGGGTAGGCAGAGACTACAGACTTCCATTTAGCACGATCCTGACATACCTCTCTCGCCTATTCTACATCCATATACCTACACAAACATGCTCGTCGGTTAAGGGGCTTAATTTGGCCCATTTTTAATATATCGCCAATTTGGTCGACAAACTTTCGCCTAGGGCGTCCCTTTCCGACTCTTCCATTCACTTCTGCAATATATATTTGTTTTGTCAGTCTTTCCGCATTCATTCTTTCTACATGACCAAACAACCGAAGCATTCTTTTCTTAATCCTGGTCACATGGCATCATCTTGCATCTTGCAAACATAAGTTTTGAATGTCCCCTGGTATTTCTTACGAGTTTCCAGATCATTTTATGATCATTTTATGATCTGGAAACTCGTAAGAAATACCAGGGGATATTCAAAACTTATGTTTGCAAGATGCAAGATGCCATGTGATATTTGCCTGGAAGTTATCCGATATTCTTCTATCATTCTAATCCATTCCTTCTTGCTTTTTCCTTTCAACTAATTATTTTACTCTCTTGTCTAATAATTTCAACTCTGCCTTTTTTCTTCCAATCTCATCATTCATACCGCCAGAATTACCAGCTTTGGTTGCTAGTAAATCTAGCCGAGCTCTCTTCTTTGCTTCAACTTCCATACGTACCTCATCACCCCACCATAATGTATTGTCTTTCCTTTCATTCATTCTCTTACTAACACCACATACTTCGGTAGCTGCACCCACTAAACCTTTATTAACATTATGCCACACATTCTCCAAGTGTAACTCATTGACACACATTCATTCAAATCACTTATATTTTCTCTCAGTCTACATTTGTACTTGTCTTATATTGAACTAAGTTGTATATTTTTTTATTTAATATCTCATTAGGGGAATGGTCTTTTACCTTTACTTAATTGCTTAATCTCTTTTCTTGCAAGAACCACTTCATTTTCCTTATGAGAATGTAACTGGATATTGGTCATAGGCTCTGAAATAACATGTTAATAATTAAAATACATGAAGATATACATATATAGTACATAAAAATTAAGCACATTAGTGTCAATAAGGTTGTTTCATTTTAAGTATATCAAAAATAGGAATATATAATATAGAAATATGTTTCAGTCCGTAAACGTAGGATCTTTGGAACAAGTTATAAGGTTTGTATTTGATTTATTCTATTTAAAGTACATAAAATAAAAATTCTTAACAGTAACATAATTTACATACTGTACAATAACAAAAACGTATATCATTTTCAAGTGTGGTTTTGATATGTATTTTAAAAAAGTGCCATTGTTAGTACATCATCCATTACCAATCACATTGCAGTCTGAACCGTGATAAAACTAGACATCTGGTACTATATAAAAAGGGATGATAAGTGGATATTTTCGTTATTTAAGTAGAATATGAGAACTTATATTTGCACAGTTTGAGTACTTACATGAAAATTTGTAATTCAAATTTATGTTTCGATTTGGTTACTGTATACCAGTAAAATTTGAGTTGCATAATTTTACATGTTTTTTTTTAAATTGTTTAGAAAGAGGATGACCCCTCTCATTCCCCAGTCGCCATCTCGTTCCCTTTTTTAGGCATCTCAAATTATTCAGACTTTTAAAAAAATGAAATACCTTTCAAACTGGAAATAGGTAAAAATAAAGAGTGAACCATCTTGTAAAGTAATAAGTTACAAGCTATATTATTTCCACTAAAGTGTCTTAAATAATATGAAACTAAAATATAAAAAAATATCAATCAAGTGACATACCAATATTTTCTTTTTCTGTAAAATCAGTTTCAAAAAATGTAGTGGTAAAACCAGCAGCACAACCTAAAATAAAACCATTATTAAAGTAACAATATTTAATTATATGATAAACTAGGTACAGCTAGCTAACACAGCTGGATGGAAAGTAAAGCGAGGTAATAAAAATGTAGTTGGTGTCATAAATCTCAAAGTAACAGTAACAAAATTAAATGATTTTTTTTAATTTCGAGTCAAGACATTAAGATTAAATTTGTGAGGACACTTTTGCAGTGTAGTTATTTTAGTTCCTGTAAAGTTTCATATTGTGTTAAAGTTAAATGTTTCTTTTACTAAGTTACAAAAACATTATAACATACAACAAACATTCATGCAGTTAACAATAATGAAATGCAACCTTTGTATAATTACCTGATGAGGTTGATGGTACAGGTTTGGAAGAATACTCTAATTGCCTAAGTGGCCTTCTTTCAGAGAGTGTAAATATTGGGAGAGATATTGATTCTGAAAAATACAATGAAATGGTTTAAACATTAAGCGTAACTATAGTCAATGAACATTTGATTGCTTAAACATCAAAAAATGTGATTTACTGATAGACATATTTAGATGACATAAAATATTCATGGCAACTCATCAACTAATGTTTATCCCTTATTTGATTTCATTTTATAGTAGTAGACCCTTGCTGCGGCTGTGTTATAGTTGTAACATGAATGGGTGGGCACGACCGGGGAAGGACCACACTCTCACAAAATACCAGCAGAAAATAGCAGCTCAATGCTGCTGTGTTTTGTTTGGTTCATGTGAGAACCAGAGATCATTTTTACCGGATATGAGGCATTATATCTTAGTCCTCAGTGGGGGGACAACACATCTGCAATTGAGGATAGATTTCAATGTCTATGGGCCACGTCATCCACTTACACATCAGGTGGGCCATCTGCTCACATATCACCCTTACCCTATAAAAAAAGTTATAATTTTTGTGTACTATAAGTTAATTTTTAATAAGGATGAAGAATGTATTGTATGCTGTGTATTTATGACATAAAAATAATTTCAACATAATATGGTACAATTAAAAGTGAGAAATCATATAGCTTACTTGGCAAATTTATTGTTGGCACTGCAATATTGCTTATTCTGTTATTTCGGCAGCAATATTTCCCTTCAAAGTGAGCATGACAAACACGACGTTGTTTAAAAATGTACTCATTATTCAAACCAAGAATATCCCCTCCAATAGATAAAACCCACTCTTTAAAGCGCTCAGTCTCAACTGGATTTGGAAATAAATGAAGTGTCTTGTGTGACTCTGAAATAAAGATTATGAATATTCAAAGAAAAAATTTATAAATTTATATTATTGCTATCATTTTCACAATAACTATGTTTAAATTGACACATCATAGCCTATTATTGAAAAAAAAAATTCAATAATAAAAATAAAAATATTACTAACACTCCGAACTTTTACAAAAAGTGTCCTTTCATTAGTTTTTACTTTCGTTACTTAAATTATGTACCTTAACACTCTGTAAATAGACCATTGTAGGATATAGGCCTCCAAAGGAGGATTTGCTACAACTGCCACACTCAAATGTGTGCCAGCAGTACCCAGACACTTCTCAATTAGATGCTGCTGCCCATCATCAATCTGCTTAATTTTATTTTGGTCAGGTACAAGAGAGGTTATCTCACGTTCTCTTAGTTGCCTCTTACAACACATATAGGGTTATGCCAATACCACAATTTTTTTTAAAAAAACTTCAAAAAGGAGATGGTACTTAATTCAACCAAATGTTTTTTTTTGTGTGTTCGGAACTTTTTCTGGGTGAACCGATTTTGATGATTCTTTTATTATTTGAAAGCTAGCGCTTTTCATGTAGTCCCACATAAATTTGATCAAGATTTGATCAGTAGTTTTTGAGTTATCATTAAGTTTAGGAGTCCATTACGGACAAACAACGTGACACGCAATTTATATATATATATATATATATATATATATATATATATATATATATATCGCTTGTCCAGAAGAATATAGTATCATGTCAAAATTTGGCACTAACTGACTTAATAATACAGTTCCACTAAAAAAAGTATGTTCTACCTTTGAAATTAGGTCGATTATTGCTTTCACCTTGAATAAACCAATTACGAAAGTTGCATCTATATCCTTCTAGCTCTTTCTGTTTCGCTAGAAAAAGGAAGAACGACACGTTTAGTGTTGATCCTGTACTTGAACTAGTTTCACCCGTGTTGTTATTTGAAACAGAGTATTATCTGTTAATGATACATATATTCGGTTTTATCATAAGAAGAAAAGTGTACTATTGTGATTTCTTGCTGTATTTTCCTTTAAGTAAGTATTTTATTTTCCAAATCCTATTTAGAACAGAGTTAAAACACGAAAATTAACCTGTATTCTTCACTATAACGTAACGCTTAGTGTACCCTGCATTTAAATGAACTAAGTACTATTTTGAGTTGTGCCTATGATCTATTAAAAGTTTTGTGTATTTTTTTGTTTGCTACTTTATTCACCATAAGTTGTATCTTATTCAAGTATTATTACAAAATGTGTCTGTGTTCATTTGAATTTTAGTTTACGTTAATGTATCAAAGGTAAAAACTGTGATGTTCTCTTTACAACCATTTAATTTAGATAGCAGTTTGTCTAATTCTGTCTATGATCTTCAGTTTCATATTCTTTATTTGCCTTAAATGATCGCGTAATAAGGACTGCCTTTGAAAAGCGTATACCTACAATGAGTAACGTTGTAGCTGTAGATGGTAGAGGAAAGCATGGAAATCTTGCCAAAATACTGAATATTATTAAATCCGAAATAAGGGAGCACATACAATCTATTCCGACTATGGACAGCCATTACTGTCGCAGTAACACTAATAAGCTTTATATTGATAGCAGTAAAACATTGATTGATCTCCACAAAGATTACATTATGTCAGACTGAATATAAGCCATATGGTAGCTATGTTTTGTATAGTCATATATTTAATAATGAGTTTAATATTGCCTTTTATTCACATAAAAAGATAGGTGTGATACTTGTGAGGCTTTCATCAATGCTACCGGGGAAGAAAAACAACGTCTTAAAGTTGAGTATGATACACATTTAGTTGAAAAAGATCTATCGAGAGGATCAAGACTAATTGAAAGGGAGCAGTGTGGTAGTTGCTGTCTATGACTTACAAGCAACAATGTCTTGTCCAATCGGTCCCCCCTGAATGTGAGTGTGAATGAGATTGCAACTTGCATGTGGAATTATCTTAACCAAATTGACACAAAGGCTGAGTAATTAGTTGATGTAATATTCTACAGTGATAATTACTGCGGGCAGCAGAAAAACCATTTCATGATTTTAATGTACATCTTAGCAGTAAATAGATTTCAAAATATTCGTTTTATTACTCACTAATTCCTAATTAAGGGACATACCCAAAATGAGGGTGATAATTGCCATTCTCTGATTGCAAGAAAAATTAAAAAGTCCCTTCGTTCAACTATGATATATACACCTTATCAGTATTTTACTTTAATTGGAACTGCTAAATCTAACAGTAAACCATTCGCAGTTAATCAATTAACCTACGACAGCTTTTACGATTTTAAAAAAATGCCAACCAAAGATTGGAAAAAGCTTTTCCAAAAATATTCTGAATGAATCTGTAAAAATGAATGATTTCAGTATTATTTATGTGTCTAAATCAGAACCTGGATCTTTTTTTTTACAAATATCTTACTCTGACACCTCCTATAAGCAAATAAAAGTAGAGGGTCCACTCGCAGCACTCAAAACGACTTGATGTCACCAATTTACCTGCAGCTTATTCTGAGAGGAATAAAATTACAAATAAAAAGAAACAGGGGCTGTTGAAATTATTTAAAAAAAAACATAATTCCTAAATACTATGAAGATTTTTATCAAAATTTATAAGTAACTTTTATATATATAATACAAATCCTCATAGTAGTCATGGTTTCACTTATTCAATAATGTATCACTAATTATTTTTAATAATATTCTTAAGTATGTACTATGAGGACTTTTTTCTGCTTTCATTCGAATTTTTTTCTTGTGTAATTAGTAATTAATTGTGTTTTTTTTTCTCAACTAATAATTTCATAATTAGTATGTTTTTTCAAAAAGTTGTTGTTCTTCAAATATTTACCAGGTTACACTCTGCTTGCAAAGCGTAAAGTTCCTATTAAGTTAACATAAGTAATACTAACTTTTAACATTTTTGAGATTTTTATTTTTGTTTTTACTTTGTTAAATAATAATACTGACTAGTTCAATAGTTACCTTGTGTTTCTTGTTTTGATACAAAGACTAGAATTTAGATATAGACTAGAATAATACCTTAAGATTGTTATTCATTAGATTTTTATAAGTCAAGATTGATGCTAAGGTCTTTTTGTAGTAAATAAGTGAGAATTGATTTCATTTTTTTGTTTTTTTCATCACTTTAATCGCATTTAAAAATATATAAATACTGTTTTCGTTTTAAACTAAACATCTTGAACAAAAGTAAAATTCAAAAGAATACAGTCACAAGTGGTAAAAAGTGTAAATAATTTAATAAATAATGGTAAATAGAGTAATGTGTCTTTAAAGATAATTATAGAGTACATACTAATACATATTAATAATAAAAAACAATCTGTTTATCTTATGGATATACCACAATATTTTTAGTTAAAAACTTTAATCGCTTCTCCTGACAAAGTATGTTTTTAGAGTTAATACAGTATTCTTGCAGGCAAGCTATATATTATGATATATTGTCTTTTGTCATGCTACCAATCTGAATACATAACAATATTCAAACTGTGTTTTATATACTGAACATATTAAGTATATTATGTTTATATATTAATTGAAAATAATGTGTCCGGAAGGAAAGCTATAATAGAGTAATGCTGTAATTGTTTAGTTGGTAGAATAGTTGGTTGCTGTGCACATGTTATGATGCTTGTGTGGTGCATTCGGTGGGCCAGGCATCAGACAACAATATCAGCGCCCTTGTAGTTGTGAGAGCATGATGAATAAAAAGTCATTTTGTCTATCTAGTCCACTTATTTCATTAAAGTACTCCTAAATTTTACCATTACACTTCATTTACTCCCATATCTAGCGTCTAGCTCTCTTCAGCTAGAATTGAAAAGTGGTCAAACCACAAAAAAGCCTTGAAGTCTTACAGGAAAGACTTCATGTGCAATGATGATTATGCTATCCTTGTTTATTACACTAATACTGCGAAAGCTAGAGCAATATAGGTGTAGTTTTTATTGAATTTTTGGACATGAATCTGTCGGCGAAACGGTCAACTTCACGAGACGGTTTGCTGGATGGCCCTTTTTGACATTGAGCTCTAGGAGTATGATAGATAGACGAATGGTAAGACAGAATTACACTCCTCCACTTATCGCTAACTACACTTTTAGGCTATGTTGCAGTCGGTCAAAGAGTCCCATCAAGGTTTTCCATTAAAAATTAAAATGTACAATAAATTGCTTTTAGAAATAACAAGACTAGCGCGTTTCATAAGTGTTAAATGGATATACGCCTACAGCCGTTCATACAAGGCACAGCACTGATGAAAGAGATTTTTGAGAATATTTTGAGTTTAAATCTTATCAAATAACTGATAATACTCACTTCCAGAGTCCATGCAGCCGGGAACACAACACTTTTTACTAGACATGTTGAAGAGTCTGTCTCTAAAACAACACTATAAATATAAGAGTCTTTGTCTCAAAAACGCAATAAGTCACACTGGAGGAATTTCCACTCAACTCAACAGCACTAAAAACGAAAAGGCTTTGATTTTCCACGGAAATTATCACACGGAACGCACAATTCACAACCGGTGAAACCAACGAATTGTGAAATGTATAGAGATAATGCAAATGGCGGCTACTCTTAGCATAAATAATTATACGATCATTTTAAAAATGTTGTCAAATATGTTGTCGAATCTTTAAATCACATAGCGTTCTAATTTTATCTTCTTATATCTACAGAGGCGACAACTCGTGCAATCGGCTGGAACTAGTATATTATAATCACGACAAAATCGAAAAGCTGTACGGTTGATAGACTTTACATGTTCTTTTGGTTCATCTAAATTTAATATGATAATAATAGCGTTTTTTAAGGATTATTGTACTAAGATTCCATGCCCTGTTTAGATTTTAGATTTATTGTACCTATCTGATATGTAAACATTTCGTTGTTCGAAAATTTTGTTGCTGAATGCTAAGAATTGTTAAGTACTTACTTGCAGTGATAAAGACGTAATATAAATGATAGGCAATGATTCAGTTATTCTACTTTTGCTTTTTAATAAGAGTCGGAGCTTATTCTAAGGAGGTGAATAATGCTGTTTTTAATGTGACCCATAGAAAATTCATTTATGATACGTAAGTTTGAATAATTTATTGTTTGCTGATTGTAATGTTTGTTTTAACTTACTGTGCAGCTTGCACAGTAAAGTTTGATCATTAATGATTATTTTAGTAATGATATGTTTACTTTATAATTTACAATAATTTTAAGATTAAAAAACTTGTTATACATATGCATGTATACATTGTTCTTTTTCTAAATAAGTTTTCTGTAAAAGTTAGTTAAACGTACTGACTTAGCTTTACAAATGCCTGTTCACACCTGCCTTGAGGGCACTCACATTATAATAAGATAGAAAGAATGCTGGGAGATTATTCCACTTCTTTGCTGTACTCATTATGAATGAAGATGAAAACAGTTTAGTTTGAATCCATATTGTGTCGGCAATAAGGGGGTGGAGACCAGCCGAGTCTGGTGGTCCAACAATGGAATGGAGGATTAAGTCAAGCAATTTTGAATAGTTTTTTAAAGTGAAAGCTTCTTTAGAATTATTGAGATTTAAAAACATCTATAGGATTTAGTCTGTGAGAGAATGAGTTAGACTATAGTGTGGACTGCAAACTCAAAAGGTTGCAGGTACGAATCCACCATTCGATTTTTGTTTTTTTTAGATTTCGTTTTTATTTATTTATTAAATAAATAAAATTAACCATATTGAATAAAATTATCTTAATAAATACCAATCTATTTTTAACAATCTATGAGTTCATACATTCAAGTCATCTAGCATCTATTATACATATCACCTTGAGATTCAATCAAATTTTCTTTGATAAAAAGACTATCTATAAAATGAAGGAGATGGTGCTATTACAAAGAAATTTAACTCAAAAGAATTCTTTCTTTTCATTTAAATATTACACTAAAATTAAGTCTAAAAATAACCTTTCAGCTGCGGAGACTCTAACCATCATACTCCATTGACTGCGGAGCTGTTTAATAAAATTGATGGCGCATTGGACGCAATCCGTTTAAATGCAAATTTCTTGATTTTGGTATATCAAATACTATACCATGTATACATTTCTGAATTCTCTATGAAATTTCCTATAAATAAGTACATAAATTAAATAAAGTCCCAAAGTAATAAGTGTAAGTAAATATTGAATTAAGACAAAATTATCATATTTCTCGATGAAACAAAGTTTTTTAATGCTTTGATTTTATTTTCGTTTAATTTTTAATCTATTGTTTACAATATTTTATGCGCAAAATCATAGGCTACAATACAATTTTTTATCATAAAACTAGCTTATAGTAATCTTACAAGAACCAAAAATCAACTTACACTGATGTAGAATGTAGTTCGGACCAGAACGGCATTAACAATTAAACTGCCGTCGGTCACATTTTAAATGCAATACTCCGTACAAAGTGACTGACACGGCAGTCAAAAGTGTAATGCATTAGTCAATAAAATGATCACTAGTTTTTTTATTTCATTAAAAATATATACAGTGAATTTCGGTTATAACGACGGCGGAGGGACCACTTTAATGTCGTCGCTATATCCGGAGGTCTCTATATCCGAAATAATAAAAAGTCATGTACATATTTACTTATCATTTATTTAATTATGTTATACATGGGTGTTTTGTGATTTTTCTTTATTTTCAGGGATTTTGATTCAAAACACTCCATAATTTTAGCACGGTTTTTACACATCATTGATATTGTAGAATGTGAAACTCCAAATTGTTTACACAGATCAACATTGTTTTGTCCATTTTGCAGTCTCGAAATGATGTCCACTTTTTCTTTAACAGTAAATGTATGTCTAGGAGACATATTCACAAGTTTAAGAAACACTGTTCACTTACTAGAATTTCTATGTAACTGATTCACAAATTTAACTTCCTTAGCATGCTATGTAGTCCTACATACAAACAAAGCATTAGTTTGACCATCTGTGAATGTAAACAAAGGATAAGAAAGCTTAATAGTTTTATGAATGAGTCTTTGTGCCTTTGACCACTCAGTGGCAATATCCGCAAGGGATTTCTAGGAATCCGTCATAAATGGTTCATAAAAACCCTGTACCCGAAATTGACGCTATAACCGAAGTCGCTATTATCGAATGAATTTCTTACGAAAGTATGCTTTATATTCAAGGGACGTAAGTTTGACGTCGCTATTACCGAAAAGTCGTTACAACCGAGGTCGTTATTAACCCTACATTACTACTCATGTTGCGACGTACAAAGAAACTACTCTTATGCCCGTGAGGCGCATCATATTGACTATGATTTTATTCAAAACCTATAAATGTTGTTGATATATTGACTGTTTATATAATTGTGTGTATTACTAAAAAGAGAAAAACACAATTTAAAATAATATTTATATATTTTTATTATAAAATCTTTAATCAAATAGATCTTAGGAACAAATTTTAGGAACTCAGACAATTGAACAGTCTTCTCATTAAAAATTAAAAAAATAACTAATTAAAGTGTACACTTAGCATAAAAAATAGTAAATTATGAAGTAATTAACTAAAAAAAACTAACAAAGTAACAAAAAAACATTTTAGATGCATTCGGTACATACATGAACTTGATGTTCGCCGCAGATAGATTTTTGACACTTGGCGCACGTCATTTTGGACATCCTCTTCTTTTTAGATGTACAATAGGAGCAATACCTTCTTTTTTTTTGACGGCGGTGGACCCTTATATTCTACAGAAGAGTCATCGGAAGGTTTTTTCAAGATGACTTCAATAATATCACGGATATTGCGTTTCAACGTAGGTGCCTCTAGTCTTTTTTGCATCCATTCAGTAGTCAACTGCGTGCTAAATTTTTTCATAAATTGTCTTCTACTTAGGGGTTTTTCATTTTTTGTTGATATATTATGACAATATATAACATACGAATTCACGAAAGATATATTTAGCATGTCATACAAAATAAACATTGGCCATCGGTTAGTCTTTCTAGAGCATGACATAGATGAAGTCATTTGGTCCAATGTATCTATACCACCTTTGGTCTGGTTGTAGAACATAATCACCTCCGGCTTTCCAGTTTCATTATTTATGAGCCCTTTTTCGTCGCACGAAGATAACAGGAACACCATTTTAGATGGCTTTGGTTTGTAGAAAACCAAAGTCAAAGGGCCATCGTAGGCGAACATGGATGTACCAACATGTCGACGCCGGGTGTTTTTCATTTCTTGAGGAATTTCCCGTTTGTTAGATCTTATCGTACCAACAAGCGTGAGTTTGTATGGTTCAGCAAGTAGTGATTTGGCCAGCGATACAGACGTGAACCAATTATCACATGTCACGTTACGATTAGTACCATGTATAGGACGGCTCAATTCCTTTACGTAGTACTCTCCTTGAGGTAATCCTCCGGTGTCGGTGGCTCTTCCAATATATGGCAAAGCGTTAACCATATATTTCGTATCATTGTCACACATCATAGGTATTTTGATACTTGTTGGGTTTATTCGGAATGTACATTCGAAAGGGACACCTGCCTCGAAATCCAAACAACTGTTCATCAACTGTAAGGTAGTTTCCCGGTGTGTAGTTAGACTTGCGCTGCTGTATAAACATCTCCCATATCTTCCTGGCTGGAATAAAGGGATCTTCTTGACGTAGGGCAGGACGCAAAGTCTTGTCATCCATTCTCAAACAACGCGTGAGAAAGTTGAAACGCTCCCTGCTCATAACTGCTAAATACCTAGACCCTGAAAAAGTGCTATCAAATAGCTCAGTTGCACTTAGGTGGTTATCTTTCATTGCAGTAGTTAGCGTCAAAATACCAAAATAGGCTCTAACTTCTATGGAGCATGTATCTCTGCAGGTAGCGTGGGTATTTCCAATAGGTCTTTTTCTAGATATTTCCACATTTGTCCACTTCACTATCTCACGAACAATGTCTTCCGTGATGAATAAATCAAAACACAAACTAGGCTCAAAGATATTTCTACACATCCTAGTTGGGCCTCTAGAAGTGTGCACAATGTTTCTAGCAGTGGTTCTACCTCGACTTTCACCTTTAGAAGTAGACCAACAGTGCTGGTTTTTGCCCTTCAATGTTCGACGGGCCGGGACAAGGATACGGTGATCAGAACTGAATGGCTCCAAAGTCTCACTGTTTTCTGGGACAAAAGATGGCGCAGATTCTTCAGCTATAGTTTCGTCTTCTATGTATCCTTCTTCTACATCGTCCTGAGCATCTTCATCGCTTACGTGATCTTCAATTTCAGAGTCATCTCCCGAAAAGTTATCATCACTGTTATGGTCGCTTTCTTCTAGCCAATCTGCTATCATATCATCCGTAACTCTTCTATTACTAGTCATGATGTTGAAGTTTTAAAAAGTATTAAAAAAAAATATAAAACACACCAGTAGTAACTAATAATGAAAAAAAAACACTAACAAAATAATTTGATTAATAGCGCAAAACTTACATACAAGCTACTCATACGTCTTTGGAGCGCCAAGGGTAGTAATATCAAAAAAACTAGCACACTTATAGTAACGCAATTACCGTCTTGCGACACGTGCTGGCGACGAATGAGATGTCCTTGAACGTGAATGTCATACGCGCGAAGGATAAAAAGAGAGAGCAATATATCAAAATCACGGGCGCCTCTGCGACGTAGAGTAGTAATCTAGGGTTAACAAATACAAATAGCAAGGTAGTGGCCAGCGGTTCGACTGTTCACTATTGGTTGGTCACTGTATATTTCAAAAGATTTCTTTAAATTGTACGGTGGTATCAAAATATCTATTGGTGGTAGCTGGTTTTCTAACACTACTGACTAGCAGCTTTTATCAACTAAACTAGCTGATTTTATCACTTGTGTAACTGCGGATATCAGTTACGACCTTTTTCGGCTAGCTAACACTTTCACTATATGTAACTGCGAATATCAGTTACGACCTTTTTAGGCTAGCTAACACTATCACTATATGTAACTGCGAATATCAGTTACGACCTTTTTAGGCTAGCTAACACTTTCACTATATGTAACTGCGAATATCAGTTACGACCTTTTTAGGCTAGCTAACACTATCACTATATGTAACTGCGAATATCAGTTACAGCACAGATATTTTTTTTCTTTTCAATGAATTTGCCATTCATAAAATATTATCAAAAGACATGGTAAAATATTTCAATAATTTAATATCAGTTACGACCTTTTTAGGCTAGCTAACACTATCACTATATGTAACTGCGAATATCAGTTACGACCTTTTTCGGCTAGCTAACACTTTCACTATTCACTACATACTGCTACTAGTCACTTCAGCTACCACCGGATACCACTCACTTCACTTCACTTGTCACTGGTAGTTCTTCACACTACTACGGGTACTGGGTCCCGAGCCTCTAAGGTAGACTTTGGCAATACTTTACAGTGAGCCGCTTGCCATTTTCCGTTTTGCCTCTTTATTGCATAAACTTTTCACTATACAAATGGCATAAATTATAATATTTTCAATACAAAACTAATTGCTTCACTAACATGCTATACATCATTAAATCGGTAGTCTGGTACTTTATTAGTATATCATAAAGGCTACTCAAAACATTAACATTGTAAAAAGTTATTAAACGAAATGTCCAAAATTTTCATAATATTTGGGTACATTAATTCTTTGATATTTCTATAACTACGAAATGCGTTTAATTATACAAAACATTCCTACACTTCCTTAATCTATAAGCCATATGCTAATTCAATGTCATATTTATAACTCTTTTAGAACATAAAATTATTTTCCTTATTTTTAGTATGAACTATTACGCAGTTAATTAAAAACTTCTAGAGAGTTTCACGATAAGACGCGCTGTGATTGGTCGATTTTTTGGTATATAATAAAAGTTGATTATATCACTTGTTATCAAAACGACATTCTATACAAATATACTAAGAGTTATAAATATGTTACACAACTATATTAATACACGTTTTCACTCAGTTTTGTCGGTAATTACATTATTAATACAAAAAACAATATTCTTTATCACTTTGTTTCTTAACGTTGTCAGGCCGTCGCGAACAGATTCCAAAGTCTTGTGTTGACATACATGGCATATCCAAATGCCACATCAAATTTTTTCATAAATCATCGAATGAGATTGGAATCAACCAAGCTCCGTTTATCTGCTCGAGGGCGCTAGATTCTTTACGAATCTAACAATTCAACCGAATTTGAACGTGATGCAGTATGGCAAACTTTAGTTCCTTTTTTCGCCGCCCGCAAAACAAAGAACTAGAATTCACTACTGTGGGCGTCTCATAGATGGACACTATTTCACCTATTGCGTATTTACATTGAAATTTTGAAAATATTGCACTTTATCCTCATTTTTATGTACTAAAACTGTAAACAATTAACAATTACACATATTTTGACACAAAACTGACAGTCAACACTAAAATTGTACGTACATTTCAAGTCAAATTTCCGCAACCAGCATGTTATTTCTAAGATAGCGGTTAGCTTCATACAAATTAAAAAACAATTTTACACGTACTTAATGAGATAAAACGGAAAATGAGATTACAAGTAAAAAAGTGGCTTACCCAGGCATTGTTTTAACACAATTCACCACACAATTAATATAAATTAGTACAAAATAATTGCTAACAACTTTGTTGTTAGAGCGCGTCAGTCACACTAATGGCTGACTCAAGGCACGGATGACCTTATTGGATGGTATATATAAAAGATCCTACTAAAGTGTATAAACTGTAAGGTTTTTATATATATATATATATATATATATATATATATATATATATATATATATATATATATATATATATATATTGTTTTATGTATATTATATTAACCTTTTTTATACTGTATACATCGACATATGGTAGAATGAGTTAGACGTAGTGCGTAATGCTTTATTTCGACATTAAAAGAGCGGGTAAAAAATGTCCAGTACTTGGACACCTGCAGTCAACAGAGATATTTTCGTGTCGAAGGGTTAGACGTCCGCAGGTGAGAGGATAAGTTAAATTGTTATCTTATATTTTATGCCAAACTCGTGGTTGAAAATGAAATATTTTTATTTTATATTTCATTTCTTTTGAAGGACTTAATCCTACCGCGTGTGAACTGCACAGATATTTTTTTTCTTTTCAATGAATTTGCCATTCATAAAATATTATCAAAAGACATGGTAAAATATTTCAATAATTTATTACTATTATCAATATAATAATATTGAATCTAGTGTGTTTCCTGATTTAATCAAGCAATTTATTAAATTATTCTTATTTTTCTGTATGTGTGTTTGCCACTGGACTCCGGCTAGACCAATTTTGATATCTTTTGGTGTGTGTATGAGTGGGTCCCTGGATGGTTAAGATTTACAATTGAACCCAGTAGCTGGCACAAAATTCAGAAATTACTCATGTGAAGCCAGGGTGGATCGCTAGTTTAGTTATAAATTACGATAGGACTGACATGATAGGAATTACGAAAGGTCCTTAATTAAAAAATAATTTGAAAAACTACATTGTAAATTAATGTTATGAAGTCTCACTGGATTTTCTTGCTCGTTCTTCCCAGGACAGAGGGTTTTTCGAACCAGTGGTAAAAACATAAATGGTTTTCAATAAGTAGTAAAAAGTAAAGTGAAGTTACAGCCTATATACGTCCCACTGCTGGACACAGGCCTCCCCTTATTTCTGAGAGGGTTTTAGGGCAAGGAAGTTTCCACCGCGCTGCCTCAATTGGTGTTGGCGAACTTTTCTTCTTGTATTCTATAATGAAATGAAATTATTCTATTCATATAAAATATGGTCTTGTTTGTTTTCGATTAGGGTAGTAATTTTTACAAGCCAGCATGGCATTCATTATTTGGTAGTTTTTAAGCAACTATTTTTGTTTTAGGTACAAATATGACCAAATAATTAAAGTGATAGTAAATGACACAACTTCTCAGATACTGGACTTTTATGAGGTAAGTTGAAATCCCGTAAACCTTATTACTTACCATGTATATAACGTGGTTGGAGTATTGGTTTTATACTGTTACAGCCTATTAAACTCCACTGCTGAGCAT
Source organism: Parnassius smintheus behrii (assembly GCA_036936625.1). Taxonomy (NCBI): domain Eukaryota; kingdom Metazoa; phylum Arthropoda; class Insecta; order Lepidoptera; family Papilionidae; genus Parnassius; species Parnassius smintheus. The sequence goes on from JAUPFT010000024.1 coordinate 31,671,914, forward strand.
TTATAGTATTGTTACGCGCCTAAGTCGACGTCACTAGCGCCATCTAGTGTCAGAGACGAGAGCGAGGGGAGCTTTCCAGAAAATGACATCACTAATCTTTCAACTGACAGCGCCATCTAGTCTCGAACCGAAGAACTAAACTTCTAGAAGTTAAAACTCGAACTCTCGGTACCTTGCGCGTGTTTACTTGAATTTTCTGGATATTTCGGTGCTAATTTATATTTATAGGCGCTGCAAGATGCGATCGGTGAAGTATTGAATTCGGCGAGACAAGCGAAACTTCGGAGCGGAATAAAGTGAATCAGTGTGATTAATTATTGGTGTTTTAAGTTTTAATTTGTGTAAAGAAAATTAAAGTGTTAATTTAGGTAATTTTATCGGCATTTTTTATTGTCACGAACCTCAAGCTCGTAACAATTGGTGTCAGAAGTGGGATAAAATCATGCCGATTTTACCTAAGGAGGAAACGGAGGGTGTCCGTACCCGAAGTCAACGCCAGCAGGAGACGGACCAAAGAAGATTTGGTGGTGCAACGCCGCAGACGTCGGAGGGCCAGCCACCGGCTGCAGGCCCGTCGGTAGCTCCTACATTTGCAGCACCCGACTTAGGTGCTCTGATGGTGATCTGCAGGAACAGGCTTGCCGACAGGAGGAACAGGTCCGTCGGTTGGAAGAGCAGCTGCGGGATGGACAGGATGAACAGGTCCGCCGACAGGAGGAACAGGTCCGCCGACAGGAGGAACAGGTCCGCCGACAGGAGGAACAGGTCCGCCGACAGGAGGAACAGGTCCGTCAGTTGAAAGAGCAGCTGCAGAGCGGACAAGAGGTACAGGTCCGTCGTTTGGAAGAGCAGCTGCGGGGCGGACAAGAGGAACAGGCCCGTCGGTTGGTAGAGCAGATGCTCCTTATGAAGGACCTTCATGCTACCTTTGGGAAAGAGATAAGGGAGGGGAAGGATAGGGTTGCTCAACATGACAACCGCTTGTCGGAAGCTGAAACCCAAATCAAGGAAGCTAAAGCCCAAATCGACCAAGTGAACAATCGGGTTGATAACGTGATGGCGGACGTGAAGAAAACGCTGGACGACCTCAAACTTGGGGATGGAACAACAGCTCCCGTAGTAGCTACAACACCTTCGCTACGTGGATTCAAAGTGCCGCCGTTCGACGGAACTTCTTCCTGGTCGGCCTACAAAATCCAGTTCGAGGCCGTCATGGAGGCGAACGGTTGGAATAAAAGCCACTCCATGACTGCACTCACCCTAGGCCAAGACCAAGCCTTAACTGTGTTGGAAGCTCTCGGTAAGAAAGTGACCTACGAGCAGCTCCTTGAGGCGTTGGAGGCGAGAACTGGCGACGCTCACCTGGAACAAGTCTTTCACGCGCAGCTTAAAGAACGCGTGCAACGCAGCAACGAAAACCTGCAGCAGTGGGCGCTTGAGGTGGAGAAGCTGGTGCGAATAGCATACCGGTCTGTACCTGCGCTCATTGAAGGGAACCTGGTGCAGACATTCATCGATGGCATCCGCGACCTGGAAGTCAGAGCTGCTGTGAGGCTCGGGCACCACGAGACGCTTAAGGACGCCTTGGCCCATGCACTGGAGGTGGAAGCCGTGCGGCAGGATCATCGTTCCCATCGCGTCAGGGAGGTTGCAGCAGCTACAGTTCGCGACCGCAACAAAGGATACAGCCCTAGGTGCTATGGCTGTGGGGAAAGGGGCCATCTTCGATCCAGCTGCCCTAAGCGAACTGTAGAAGGGGAAGTTGATCGATCTCGAGAGGGTAGTGCAGCTAACGGCACCGCCTGGCGGCGGCAGGATCATCGTTCCCCTCACGCTAGGGAGGTTGCAGCAGTTACGGTTCGCGGCCACGATAAAGGATACAACCCTAGGTGCTATGGCTGTGTATGGAAAGGGGCCATCTTCGATCCAGCTGCCCTAAGCGAACCCTAGAAAGGGAAGGTGAACGATCTCAGAAGGGAAGTGCGGCTAACATCACCGCCCAGCAGCAGAAGGAATACGACTTAACTATCAGATATATCAGTGGGAAATCTCATGGCAACGCAGATGCATTGTCAAGAAGACCTTGTCCTGAAAATTGCAAACATTGTACTAGGCAAGAGAGTAAGAAAGTGGTATCCGTGAGGATGCTCAGGACAGACCACCTCAGCAACGGGTGGAAGGACAGCCTACGACATGCACAGCAGGAAGATCCGGACATCAAGCCGATTCTGGGATGGATGAAGGCCCGTGCTACCAAGCCTAAGTGGAGGGACGTCTCAGCGATGAGTTCAACCACGAAAAGCTATTGGTCCCAATGGGACAGCTTGCTGATTCAGGATGGAGTTCTGTGCCGTAAATGGGACAGTGGTCGAGGAGACAGCTGTCGTTTGCAAATGGTTGTCCCTAAAGCTAAAGTGCCGAATGTTCTACAGCTGTGCCATAATGGTCGTTCAAGAGTCCATCTGGGAGTTAAACGAACTCTACTGAAGGTCCGAGAACAGTTTTACTGGGTCCATTATCGTGACAATGTCGAGGATTGGTGTCGTACATGTACAAGTTTTGCGGCTGTGAGGGGACCTCAGACTCGTAGTAGAGGAGCATCGAAATTGTACAATGTTGGTGCACCACGGGATAGGACAGCCGTTGACATTGCGGAGCCGTTACAGAAAGGCGCAAGAGGGACTCCTAAGATCGTCCATGTGGATCGTTTGGCGCGTTATTATGGGTCCGATAATGCTTGGAACGAGCATGTCTTAGGAGGGGGCAGTGTTACGCGCCTAAGTCGACGGCACTAGCGCCATCTAGTGTCAGAGACGAGAGCGAGGGGAGCTTTCCAGAAAATGACATCACTAATCTTTCAACCGACAGCGCCATCTAGTCTCGAACCGAAGAACTAAACTTCTAGAAGTTGAAACTCGAACTCTCGGTACCTTGCGCGTGTTTACTTGAATATTGTGGATATTTTGGTGCTAATTTATATTTATAGGCGCTGCAAGATGCGATCGGGGAAGTATTGAATTCGGCGAGACAAGCGAAGCTTCGGAGCGGAATAAAGTGAATCAGTGTGATTAATTATTGGTGTTTTAAGTTTTAATTTGTGTTAAGAAGATTAAAGTGTTAATTTAGGTAATTTTATCGGCATTTTTTATTGTCACGAACCTCAAGCTCGTAACAGTATTGTATCGTTGACACTATCCATAGTTGTCACACTTGGCAAGCGCGTCGGCAACCTCAGTTTTTTATTTTTTGTCTTTATTAGGAAAACGCTGCTGCTCATCTCCTTATTTGTTCCCCTTTGTCGTCTCTTATGACACTCACGGGATGATATGGGGTAGTTAATATTCTTACATACATTGGTTTTATAATAATATATAATTTACTTAATATAATTTACAGACACTTTTCTTCCATCAATGTATCCTGCTAAATGAATTTCGATAGTGAAGTAAGGTTTCTTTGTGCTATATTTATGTATATATTATGAAATTAAGTTTAATAGTAATCGAGTAAATACGAGCCCAATACCTGCGGCTCAACTCAAATTATTAATTGACTGAATTGTATGTCTGAATAATAAGATTTATTTTAGAAATTTAAAGTCTTTCAACACGTAGTGATGCAATGTAGGCGATTCTTCTCACTTATATTTTATCAATCAATAAAAAAAAAATAAAATTAAAAAACGAAACCCATTCTCAAAGAGTAAATAATCACTACATCATTGATAGAATCAGGTGTTACTTTGCGGGAATCCATTATAATAAAAATATAAATTACTTCGCAACCTTCCGCTAACTAAATACACTAATTATGTGTCCTACCTGGATTGAAGGGCACCTCCCGCCCTCACTCATTATCGTCGATGGTGTGTCTTACCTGGAATAGTGGTGTTGGAAGTAGTGGTGCCGGGAGTAGTGGTGCTGGGACTAGTGGTGACGGAGTTAGTACATGCAACTGAGTGTGGGCGGGAGGTGCTCTTCAATCCAGGTAATACACATCATTGTATTTAGTTAGCGGAAGGTTGCGAAGTAATTTATATTTTTATTTTAATCACTACATCCATTGTCTACCAATGTAATTTTTAGAGACTTATTTTACTTTTTTATTTTTAGAGCTTATAAAGTTTATATACTTATTTTTAGGAATCTGACAAATGGCGCGGGTATCCTACTCGCGTTCATGCCGCATTAAATGACAGTCTTGATGGAGAATATCCTGTATTTATTACTGCTACGCAGCAGAAAGGTAATGAAACCATTGCTTTGTTATGTACAATACATGATGATGCAATACATCAATACAAAATGAAAATAGAATAATAAACTTAATATCACGTTTATTTTAGCTTTCTTCTTCTTGCTTCTTTACCTTCTTCAGCCCATAAAAGTTCACAGCTGGCTATGGGCCGCTCCTGTGGTAGAATGGATTTGCCTTGAATGTTACACTTGGCAGGTGAATTAACAGTCGAAGTACCAGACGTTGCACAGTTTTGAAACTGCTTTCCATTACAGGCTATAGTGTATTTTACATCTGGCGATAAGATGTTTGTGTTGCCATTTATTGGAAGCAATAGGATCTTTCTAACAAATCCCATAATGCCTCTCATGATAACTTTAGGGCCCATTAGCCTCACATCCTTTCTCCTAAAGACGATGGAGAGGATGTGTGAACGGGAGTTGAGAGGGTCGGCGCTAATTAACTTGCCGCTACACGAAAAACAACGCGTCTATAGTGTTGCGTGAATAAGTCAACTAGCGCCATCTAGTGTCAGGAACGAGAGCGAGGGGAGCTTTGCATAAAATGACATCACAAATCTTTCAACCGACAGCGCCATCCGAAGAACTAAGTTTCTAGAAAATCTACACTCGAACACTCGTCGCTTTGCGCGCATTTACTTGAATATTCCGGATGCTTCATTGCTAATTTATATAAATAGGCGCTGCAAGATGCGATCGGGGCAGTATTGGATTAGGCGAGACAAGCGAAGCTTCGGAGCGGAATAAAGTGAATTAGTGTGTTTAATTATTAGTGTTTTAAGTTTTAATTTGTGTAAAGTAATTAAAGTGTTAATTTAGGTAATTTTATCGGCAATTTTTATTGTCACGAACCTCAAGCTCGTAACAATTGGTGTCAGAAATGGGATAAAATCATGCCGATTTTACCTAAGGAGGAAACGGAGGGTGTCCGTACCCGAAGTCAACGCCAGCAGGAGACGGACCAACGAAGGTTTGGTGGTGCAACGCCGCAGACGTCGGAGGGCCAGCCACCGGCTGCAGGCCCGTCGGTAGCTCATACATCTGCAGCACCTGACTTAGGTGCTCTGATGGTGATGCTGCGGGAGCAGGCTCGCCGACAGGAGGAGCAGGCTCGCCGACAGGAGGAAGAGGTCCGTCGGTTGGAAGAGCAGCTGCGGGGTGGACAGGATGAACAGGTCCGCCGACAGGAGGAACAGGTTGGCCGACAGGAGGAACAGGTCCGTCAGTTGAAAGAGCAGCTGCAGAGTGGACGAGAGGAACAGGCCTGCCGACAGGAGGAACAGGCCCGTCGGTTGGAAGATCAGCAGGCGGAACTGGCTCGTCGGTCGGAAGAGCAGATGCTCCTCATGAAGGACCTTCACGCTACCTTTGGGAAAGAGATAAGGCAGGTGAAGGATAGGGTTGCTCAACACGACAACCGTCTGTCGGAAGCTGAAACTCGAATCGAAGAACATGAAACCCGAATCAATCATGTGAACAATCGGGTTGAAAACGTGATCGCTGACGTGAAGAAAACGCTGAACGACCTCAAACTTGGGGATGGAACAACAGCTCCCGTAGTAGCTACAGCACCTTCGCTACGTGGATTCAAAGTGCCGCCGTTCGACGGGACTTCTTCCTGGTCGGCCTACAAAATCCAGTTCGAGGCCGTCATGGAGGCAAACGGCTGGAATAAAAGCCAGGCCATGACTGCACTCACCTTAGGCCTGAGCGACCAAGCCTTAACCGTGTTGGAAGCTCTCGGTAAGAAAGTGGCCTACGAGCTCCTTGAGGCATTGGAGGCGAGATATGGTGACGCTCACCTGGAACACGTCTTTCGTGCGCAGCTTAAAGATCGCGTGCAGCGCATCAACGAAAACCTGCAGCAGTGGGCTCTAGAGGTGGAGAAGCTGGTGCGAAAAGCATACCGGTCTGTACCTGCGCTCATTGAAGGGAACCTGGTGCAGACATTCATCGACGGCATCCGCGACCTGGAAGTCAGAGCTGCTGTGAGGCTTGGGCACCACGAGACGCTTTTAAGGACGCCTTGGCCCATGCACTGGAGGTGGAGGCCGTGCGGCAGGATCATCGTTCCTATCGCGTCAGGGAGGTTGCAGCAGCTACAGTTCGCGACCGCAACAAAGGATACAGCCCTAGGTGCTATGGCTGTGGGGAAAAGAGCCATCTTCGATCCAGCTGCCCTAAGCGAAGCGCAGAAAGGGAAAGTGAACGATATCAGGAGGGTAGTGCAGCTAACGGCACTGCCTGGCGGCGACAGGATCGTCGTTCACCTCACGCTAGGGAGGTTGCAGCAGTTACGGTTCGCGACCACAATAAAGGATACAGCCCTAGGTGCTATGGCTGTGGTGAAAGGGGCCATCTTCGGTCCAGCTGCCCTAAGCACACCCTAGGAAGGGAAGGTGAACGGTCTCAGAAAGGAAGTGCGGCTAGCAGCACCGCCCAGCAGCAGCAGGAATACGACTTTACTATCAGACACTGCAGCGGAAAATCTCACGGCAACGCAGATGCATTGTCAAGAAGACCTTGTCCTGAAGATTGCAACCATTGTAGTAGGCAAGGTAAGGAAGTGGTATCCGTGAGGATGCTCAGGACAGACCACCTCAGCAACGGGTGGAAGGACAGCCTACGACATGCACAGCAGGAAGATCCGGACATCAAGCCGATTCTGGGATGGATGAAGGCCCGTGCTACCAAGCCTAAGTGGAGGGACGTCTCAGCGATGAGTTCAACCACGAAAAGCTATTGGGCCCAATGGGACAGCTTGCTGCTTCAGGGTGGAGTCCTGTGCCGTAAATGGGACAATGGTCGAGGAGACAGCTGTCGTTTGCAAATGGTTGTCCCTAAAGCTAAAGTGCAGAATGTTCTACAGCTGTGCCATAATGGTCATTCAAGAGTCCATTTGGGAGTTAAACGAACTCTACTGAAGGTCCGAGAACAGTTTTACGGCGTCCATTATCGTGACGATGTCGAGGATTGGTGTCGTACATGTACAAGTTGTGCGGCTGTGAGGGGACCTCAGACACGGAGTAGAGGAGCATCGAAATTGTACAATGTTGGTGCACCACGGGTTAGGACATCCCTTGACATTGCGGAGCCGTTACAGAAAGGCGCAAAGGGGACTCCTAAGATCGTCCATGTGGATCGCTTGGCGCGTTATTATGGGACCGATAATGCTCGGGACGAGCATGTCTTAGGAGGGGGCAGTGTTGCGGAATAAGTCAACTAGCGCCATCTAGTGTCAGGAACGAGAGCGAGGGGAGCTTTGCAGAAAATGACAACACAAATCTTTCCACCGACAGCGCCATCCGAAGAACTAAGTTTCTAGAAAATCTACACTCGAACACTCGTCGCTTTGCGCGCATTTACTTGAATATTCCGGATGCTTCATTGCTAATTTATATAAATAGGCGCTGCAAGATGCGATCGGGGCAGTATTGGATTAGGCGAGACAAGCGAAGCTTCGGAGCGGAATAAAGTGAATTATTGTGTTTAATTTTTAGTGTTTTAAGTTTTAATTTGTGTAAAGTAAATTAAAGTGTTAATTTAGGTAATTTTATCGGCAATTTTTATTGTCACGAACCTCAAGCTCGTAACAATAGCATAGGTAAATCGACAGAATTGGCACTTCACCATATAATAACAAAGATTGAAGAGGCCATCCAAACAAAGTAATATGTTTAGGCATTTTTTTGACTGTTGAACTTCTTCAGGGAAATATCATGGCTGGAATAACCACATAATGCCTGCCCACACGCAAAATACACGCTTAGACGTGGAGTTGCGGAAAACAGCCCGTCGTAAACTAATTAACTATGTCTAGGCTCCTTCATAGACATAGAAGGTGCTTTTGACAGAACAAATTTCTCCAGCATAAGAAGTAGACGACTCTGTGGCGCAGTGGCTTAGCAATGACTGGCTACGCTGGGGGTCGCGGGTTCGAATCCCGCACGGAACAATTATTTCTATGGCCTATAAATAATTGTTCCGGGTCTGGATGTTTGTCCTTGTGAAATTTATGTTTGTAAACTGCCCCCACGATATAGGAGAAAATCCTAGTGTAGGGGTAACGTTTAAAAAAAAACATGGTCATTAATGAACTCATCAGCAAATTAAACGCTAATCATTTCTACACAGTCGGTTATGCAGATGATCTGACAATACTGGTCTCTGGAAAGACAGCAAGCATTGTGTGCGATCTGACCGAAGCGGCTCTCCGTATTGTGGAGAGGTGGTGCAGGGAATATGACCTAACCGTTAATACAGACAAAACGGTTCTAGTAATATTCACACAAAAACGAATGCTGAATAACTATCATCTCCCAAGTCTTTACGGCACAAAACTCCAATGTCCTTCGAGGTAAAATACTTAGATCTTACCTTGGACTACATGAAATACTTGGCCGGCATGTAATACTGTCCCGCTCTGCTGAGCACGCCAAGCTTTTTAGAGGCCAATTTGGCCTTCTCTTCCAAGTGACCACGAAACTGCACTTCACTCGATATGTCGACGCCGAGGATTCCGATACTGGCTGAGGCAACAAGGGGTTTGCCTTGAAACTGAAGAGATATGACAAAGGGGTTCTTTTTAGCGGTTAACGCGCAAACTTGTGTCTTCGGGGGGTTAAACTGGACTAGATTTAGTCGTCCCCAATCCGAGACTCTGTTCAGCAAAGACTCGACTTCAGACACAAGTTTGTCCCGGCACTCGGACACGTTTTCCCGAGAGATATTGGCTCGGCCGGTGTAAAGAGCATCACCAGTGCTGTCATCTGCATAGCAATGAATGTTACGGATATGCAACATATCATTGACATGCAGAAGAAACAGCTTTGGCGATAGCACGCAGCCTTGGGGAACACCAGCATTAATAGGCTTGTAATCGGAGCTTGCACCGTCTACAACGACCTTAATGCTCCGATCTGCAAGAAAGCTGGTGATCCAATCGCACAATTTCTCGGGAAGTCCATAGAATGGAGGCTTCGAAAGAAGCGCTTTATGCCAAATCCGATCGAAGGCCTTTGCAATGTCCAAACTAACGGCCAATGCCTCCCCCTTGGACTCTACTGCTTCCGCCCATCTGTGAGATAGGTAGACCAGAAGATCACCAGGTGAACGACCACGGCGAAAACCGTATTGGCGATCACTAATCAGCTGGTGATCCTCAAGGTACCTCGTGAGCTGGCAGTTAACAATAGACTCCATTGTTTTGGAGAACAAGGAGGTGATGGCGGTAGGCCGGTAGTTAGTTGGACGGGTCTCAGCGTTCGCCTTTTTAGGGATCGGGTGGACGAAAGCCGTCTTCCATGATTTTGGGACTACGCCTAGGGAGTAGGAGTACCGGAAAAGACGCGTTACAATCGGTGCCAAATCTGGAGCACACGTCCTCAGCACAATTGGGGGGATTCCGTCAGGCCCACTCGACATGTGGATGTCCAGGGAGAGGATTGCTTTGCGAACCGAGCGCTGTGTGAACTGCACTTCCGGCATGGAGCACTCGCACCGCGGGATGTTCGGCGGCGTACTCCCCCCGCTATCGAGAGTCGAGTTGGACGCAAAGAGAGAGCTTAGCAGATCGGCTTTCTCCTTTGCGGCATGGACCAGTGAGTCGTCCTCCCTGTGCAGAGATGGAAGAGATGGCTGACAGAAATTTCACTGGACAGCCTTGGCGAGAGATCATAATGCACGCGTTCCAGAAGGAAGGCGAACTAGTTTCTCGCCAATTCTTCCTACATACTCCGACTTTGCCTTGGCAATGACTCTTGGCAAGGACCTAGAGGCAGAATTATACTTCTTTTTTAGAGCGCTGGTGTTTACATCCCGGGACATTGATGCGTCAGCCCAGGCTTGGTAGCACTCCTGCTTATAGTATGGTGCTATTTTACAGGAGCGACCAAACCATGGCTAAGATTTGCCTCCGATGGGCACCACAGAGGAAGGAATAAAAAGTTCCTTACCCTGAAGTACCACATCAGCGACAAAATCCGCAACAATGTTGGGATCGTCCGGCGAGAAGCAAACCCAGCCCCAAGGGTAAAAAGCAGGTAAGGGGCAAAGAAAGGCCGCATCCCATCCCAATCGGCTGACCTATAGTGCCAAATACGGCGGCAGCCTGCAGAATGCAACTGCGATTTCAGCGTGAGTGGCACCACACTCCGGATAAAACAATGGTCCGAGTCAAGTAAAACGATGGTGAAAGTAAAACAATGGTGAGTCCTAAAGGGGCGTCGACGGAAATTTATTTATTTATTTAAAACTTCATATACACAAGTGGTATATAGGCGGACTTTAATGCCTTTAAGGCATTCTCTCCCAGTCTACCTTGGGATGATGCAGAGATAGAATGAAGTAGGTGTAATAAAAAGTTAATATACGAATACTAAAATAAAATAACTAAAAAAATTGTAATACATGGAAATAAAATACATAAGATATAAATGGTACCACGCAAACAATAGATAAAATTATATTAATAGTACCCGGTTGACCGAGCTTTGCTCGGTATTTTACGCTCGGTTTTTTTAATTCGTATGTTTTGGAAATTATATTTAGATACAAATTACATACTGATGAAATACGAATAATATTTTTTGATCTTAGCGACATAATAGAAGAAACTAAACTGGTTATTTGAATAAAAAATGAGTGCAATTAGTTTAATTTAAATTTTCGTGTTTTTAAAAAATACTAAAAAGGGCTCGAAAAAATAGATTTTCTCAAAAAAGAAAGGAACTTGAAAAAAAAATTAAAAAAAGTCGGTCTGATCGGTCTAGGCTCGAACCATGGTATTACGATTTTGTGACCGTCCAATATACCAATTAGCCATTTGTAATCGTTACTAAACTGTCAAAATTTACCTTCTTATTCTAACGATATTGTAGCAGTTTTCATTGCCTAAAACACGGACAAAAAGACATTTTCTAAAAATAAATCCTAGCTAGATCGATTTATTGCCCCCGAAACTGCCAGGACACTAAATTTTATGAAAATCGTTGGAGCCGTTTCCGAGATCCCGATTATATATATATATATATATATATATATATATATATATATATATATATATATATATATATACAAGAATTGCTCGTTTAAAGGTATAGGATTCATACACATATATGTATATAAAATATATAATATACATAATTACAATAAGAACAATAAGAATATATATGTATACATATATATACATACATACACACACACATATATACATATACATACAAATCTCATATCCGTCCGTGTGGGAGGCCAGCAGAAGGTCCAACAGGGAAGGTGCATGATCCTCCACATCTGGAATCCGCGTAGGCGAAGTAACCAATTGTGTCAGACCATATGCCAAGGCAAGATCATGAACAGATCTCCCCGCATGATCGGTTGAACGTGAACCAAGCCATTCGGCGTGATGGGTGTTAAAGTCGCCGAGGATCACGATCTCTGCGGAGGTGATCTGCTGTAGCAACGAATCTGTAGCCATTTGGACGTGGTCGAAGAGTCGGTATGTTTCGGCATTACCGCTATGGACCTATGGAGGCACCACGGACACGGATGGTCGTCGCTGTCTACGCGTAGCCAAAGGATGGACAGGTCCGAACCTTCAAGACTGCAGAGGCGTCGAGAACAGATGTCCTCTCTGACGTAAACGTAAACTCCAGCCCTAGGTACAAAGGAGTGTTCCAGTTTGTACCCCGGGTAGGAGAGATACGAGACATCAGCCGGTGAGGACACCTGCGTCTTGGTCAGAAAGAGCAGAGCCGGCCTCGCCGTCTCGAGATGGTAGCGGACGGCGCTTAGGTTAGAGTGAAGTCCCCTGATATTGCAGAAATTCACGGATAGCGTGGCAGGGGTCGCCTTGGTCTTGTTGCTCCGTTTGCCCCGAGCAGTTGTAGTCTTGAGCGGAATTCCCCCCCCCCCCCAGAATACGCGGGGCAGCCTGAGCACACACGCTCAGGAGTGGAGAAACATGGTCGTGGATGCTCAGCGAGGGATTCTCCAGGGGTGCTGGTACCCTCCTGGGGTAGTCTATCATATTAAATTCTGCTACCATGTTGGTGGTGGGGGGGGGGGGATCTGGGCCTCCGGCCACCTGCACTCACCAGACGAAACGCGGAAGCAGAGCTTCCACTTCAGGCCAGTATTCTGTGAGGTCGTGGTACCACCCCGGTTTGAGCCGGCCAATACGTGCAACAGCAAAGCTGCCGCGTGGCTCTACCACTGTTAAAATGGTTACTGGTTCTTCGAGCTATGTGGCCAACCCACTACCACTTCAGTTCACTAATCCGTTGGGCTATGTCGGTTACTCTGGTTCTACTGCGGATATCCTCATTCCTAAATTTATCACGCAGAGAAACTCCGAGCATAGCTCTCTCTATAGCTCGCTGAGCGACTTTCAGCTTCCTCATACGGCTAGAAGTAAAGGACCACGTCTCTCTTTCGTCACTATCCATTGGAAGACACTATTAAGGTCATTGAGCATGGTGCTTAGGTCCGCCATTGATTCTGCCATAAGGACTTTATCGTCGGCAAATCGAAGGTAAGTGATGTACTTGCCATTGACGTTAATACCGTATCCTTTCCAGTCCAGTACCTTGAAAACGTCTTCCAATGAAATGGTGAAGAGTTTCTGGCGTCTTACACCTTTCTGAAGTTGGATAGGTTTCGTACTCTGCTTCTGTACTCGGATAGCCATCGTAGCCCTACTGTACAAACACTTCAGCACTTCGATATACCGATAGTCCACTTGGCACCGCTGAAGGGAATGCAGAACCGCCCAAATTTCGACGGAATCAAAGGCATTCTCATAGTCCACATACGAAAGAGCGCAAGACAAAGTGGCGGATTGTACTCTTCGGACTTTTTTACAATTTTCCGAAGGGTAAATTGTCTGTGGTACGAAAGCCTTTTCGGAAACCGCCTTGTTCGAGAGGCGGGTAGTCGTCGAGTCCTACGTGCGAGACGATTCATATTGACTTTCGAAAACAGCACATAGACGCGGCTAAAAAGGGAAATCGGTCTGTAGTTCTTCAAGAGAGCGTTGTCGCCTTTCTTGAAGAACAAGACCACCGCACTTCTGCTCTACGCCTCCGGAGTAGTGCCACCATGAAGCACGGAATTGAAGAGCTCCTGAAGGACTTTAAGTATCGGTTTTCCACCCGCTTTCACAAGCTTCGCTGTAATTCCATCCTCGCCTGGGGACTTGCCCGTTTTTGCGGTGGTGGAGAGCCATTCTAATCTCGCTCAGATATACGTCCGGGATATCATCGGAATAGTATCGGATAAGAGTTGCTGTGGCATCGTTACTCACACTTGTGTGTGGCTCCAACGATGTGTATGACGTGTACAGCTGCCCATAGAACCTCTCAATATCACTCAGACGCTCAGGTGTCCCGGAAACGAACTACTACACGATGCTACCACTTTCGACATTTGACTCTTTCTGGCAAACAGATCTGTAGCAAAGACTTGTAGCCCTGGTTCCGCTAATCGCTTCTTCAATACGAGTTGTATTAAAGTTGCGTGAGTCCTGCCGCATGCATTTAAAGATATGTCGGTTGGTTGCCTGTATGCTGTCAAATCTGCTGCCGACTACAGCTTCATCACCCGTCTAACAACCATGAGATTAAGAGTGTGATGGGTGAGTTTTTGTGTTCTTCTGCGACGAGTCTTACAGAACCTAGTTCCGACCGCATGGAGAGTTACCACAAACTTGTCATTTATATCGTCCACTTCATTGCAGTTGTTTAGGCACTGAAAACAATTTTGTTACTCGAGTTAAAAGTTTTCGGGGCTTTGGATTAGAGCGAGTGGGACGGCGCGTTGACTTCGTTAGACGTGACCTCTCCAACTTCACGTTTAGGTTCAGTGTGCCTCTCACCATTTGGTGATCGCTGCCAGTTTTCACCCTTGCGATTACTGAGACATCACTGAATAGTGGTCGTCTAGTCGTCATAATGAAGTCAATCTCATTTTTTGTCGAACCGTCCGGACTCGACCAGGTCCACTTTCTTTAGGGCCGCTTTTGGAAGAAAGAGTTCATCATAAAGAGTCCCTCTTTTTTCATAAAGTCGGCCAGTTGCTGGCCCTTTGAATTTCGTTGCCCTATTCCGAAATTCAATACTTACATTTCACCGTTCTCTCTTCGGCTTAGTTTTGCGTTGAAGTCTTTCATTAACACCGTGTAGTGCGTTTTGGAGAAATGCATGGCTCTAGAGATATTCTCATATATTTCCTCCACCTACTCATCCGGATGTGCCGAGGTTGGTGCGTAAACCTTTATGACCTTCAGTGAATACCTTTTGGTGATTCTGAGTATAAGGTACGCAACAGAAACTTATGGACGATAAATCCGACACCTCCTTGGGACAGATGGTCGCCCTCCCGGTGATAAAACAAGTTGCCGGATTCTAGGATTACCGTAGTCTACCTCTCTCTTCGGACCTTAAATAACCCTATAATATCCCAGCGCAGCGTGTCTATCTCTTCTTCCAGCTCCAGGATCTTCTCGTCAGGCCCCCGGGTGCGTTCTTTTTATGTTGATAGGTCGAGTCGCTCTAGGTGGCAGCCGAACTTCCATCGGAGATTATTAGCACCCTCTGCTCCGCCGTTAGAATGGTCGCCACCGTAGCCAGGAATAGCGGGGCTGCCGGTGACTGGGGGCCGTTTATTTGTGTCGTTGGTCCAGGATCTTCTCGTCAGGCCTCCGGGTGCGTTCTTTTTATGTTGATAGGTCGAGTTGCTCTAGGTGGCAGCCGAACTTCCACCGTAGATTCTTAGCACCCTCTGCTCCGCCGTTAGAATGATCGCCACCGTAGCCAGGAATAGCGGGGCTGCCGGTGACTGGGGGCCGTTTATTTGTGTCGTTGCTCTTGGGGGTATATTGCCATAGTTGCCGCGATTGGCGAGCGGGTTGGCAACCGCAGTTTTTTATTGCTGTTTAATGTTATCAGAAAGCTGTTGCTGCCCATCTTCTGCTCCAGTTTTCCTCTGTCGGATCTTACGACACCCACGGGAAGATATGGGTAGTGGGTATTCTTCCCCGCCACTACACGGGAGTATGTCACTCTTACCCGCCGCTAACTATGAGTTAAAATTACTTGCAAATAGTTATCGAATAGAAAAATTAGTATGCTGTGCATGTTATTATTTACTGCACTTATTTTAAGTATGAAGAATATGAACACTCTCGGAAATGTGGGCAAGCAAGCTTTGAGATAATCTTTAATAATAATAATCTGTATTGATAAACATATTACATACACAAAATTTACAGTGGTGACATTAGCCACTAAACTGGGATATTATACCTGTATTTCAGGGGCTGGTTTCCTTCCCTATTCTTAGTTCTTAATACTATAGTTTGTTTATCGGTATTTATTATATACCTAGCAATATGTTCCAGCTGCTACTTTTTTGTTAATAAATAATTTAAATGTAAATGTAACGCTTACAGAAATTTTACGTGGTAGAGCCACGCTACAGCTATATTATAGTTGTAGTACGAATGGGCTCGCTCGACCGGGGCAAGAACACGCTCTCACAGAATACCAGCGAAAAATAGCAACGTAATGCTGCTGTGTTTCGTATGGTGATTGTAAAGATCCGGAGACCCTTTTTACTGGAATTGAGGCATTTCATCTTAGTCCTAGGGGTGACAACGCATTTGCTTTTTAATCCTTTATTGAGGATAAATGTGGATGTCTATAGCCCACAGCATCTACTTACCATCAGGTGAACTGTGTGCTCGTTTGTCACCCAATGCTATAAAAAAATATTATTATATTTTTATATCCTGATCTCAGGTGTTTCATCATGGGAACTTCCGCTGGTAGTGGCGACGCAAAATGCGGTGCTACAGTTTGATGACATGGCCAGGACCCTGTGTCCTCACGACGCTGGACCCAGTAAGTACTCACAGAAAGTATAAAAGGAAATCAGAAATAATAACCAAAAATTTATATACACAAATATGAGTTAAAACATTTTTCGTCTTATTACATAATGCAGTTTATTGATGATCTCGAGTTAAAGCTATGGTTTAAGAGGGTCTTTCTAACTAAAGAAGTCCTAGAAGACCCTTAGCCGTGGCGCTACCGCCATCGCGAAGTTTGACAATGAGGGCCAAAAATATTCCGGTCACCAGATATCGCAGTTGGGGCTGAGATGAGGTTTTTGATGCACAATGTCATTTAATTAAGAAGTTAGCTTAAATAAAACTTTATTAGTTTCTAGAATGTTTTAATAATACGCTAAAAACTTTTTATAAAATTAATGATACACTTTTTGATAATTATATAGAAATTTTAAATGAAATGAATGGTAATTTAATTTAGAATACAATTTTATTAACATTATTCAAAATACCCTCCCCTATTTTGAATATATGTCCTTAATCGACGCGGCCAATCATCAATCGCAGCACGCACCACACTAATATCTATTTCTGCCGCTGCTTTAGCCAAAGATGCTCGTAGAGATTCCAAATTCTGATGAGATTTAGCGCAGACTTTCTCCTCTTAATGTTGCCATATCTTATAATCCAGTGGGCTTAAATCTGGACTAGAAGAGAGCCAGCCTCAGTCAATTCCATGGGCGGTCAACCACTTTTGCAACGATCGTGTCTGTTTTATGGAATATGGAAGTCTGTAGTCTGTTCCTACCCCTCTGAGTGATAGGCGTGAGTGTTTATGTATATATATTTATCAAATAGTGATTTCTACTATTTTATTATTGAAATTGAATAATAAAATAGAAGTAGATAGAAAGATAATAACGGCATAATAGGGCATAATAATAAACAGAACTTACTAAGCGTCAACTTAAAAAAAAATGCAAAACTGGGAAGCTGTCATGAGCTAAGTTTTCACAACAACTGCGATATTTTGTTTTAACTCTATACTGATGCAAGAATTTCTTTCTTAATGATAAAAGCGAACCTCACAAAAAGTATTCGTTACAAATATAGAAAATTAACCCATTTTAAAACCAGTGATAAAACTATTGGTAACACTGGTTTTTAAAAATATATATACATTAAGTTTATTTGTTAATTGATGAGTAATTATAGTAGTAATAAATAAAGTCCTATCTTTATTATAATATCCACCTTTTCATCGATAATGCATATCGGCAGTCATTACAACCACGGCTGTATGCAACTATTCAATGTAGTTGCGTCACTTAATTACACTGTTATGATACAGAATGTATCTATGTCTCTGTGAGCAATTGTAAATGTATTATTTTAATTGTTATGTGTGAGTAGTGGCAGACGATTATTATTGTGTGGGAGTCTGAGAAAGTGTGCGTGGCGCAGATTTTCCTTCGCAAATAATGACAGACAGTTTGGTATCGGAAAATAACATGGAATAATATTTATTTATTTATTTATGCTTTATTTGCACACCGAGTACAAAAAGGTGGACTTAATGCAACAATGCATTCTCTGCCAGTCTACCTCCACGCTAAGCAGAGAAGATATTGTGGGTGCAAAGTGCAACTGAGTTAAAACATCTTTAAGTAGACATACACATTACATATTGCATTACATGTTATAAACATAATTATATGTATATATTATTATATAGATATACATACAAGATATATAAATATATACATATATATGCTTAATGCTGTTCTAATATGCTATATATAGTACATACATAATTAAATATAGCTGTTTCTGATTCAAACACTTATAAAATATTTGAAATAAAAACAGGAAAAAGGAACAGTTAGAATTTAAGAATATAAAAAAAATGTTAATGGACAAACTACTCCTGCAACGCCGGAAAATGATTCCATAGCAAGCGTTTGAACGATGCCTTGCTCGTGGCTGCACGTACACTGCTCGGTAGCTCGTTCCACAATCTTACCGCGTGAGACGTAATATAATACATACATAATAGAACGAGGAGTGGGCGGAGCCCGTTTAGATGTACATGTCAATTCACATCTATAAATGTCAATACATCTCTTTTGACGTTACAATCGTTTCCAATTTTCGTGTCAAGCGTCGCTGCATGCAAATTATTTAAAAAATTCCAAATTGCACACTATTTACAAATGAATATGTATGTTTTTTTAATGATGATCTTGAACATTGCTAGATTGCAATACGATGCTGTACACGCACAATCCCTAACGGGGTAGCCAGAGAGAACAGATCGCCAAGTGTCACGATCCTTACATACCTCTTTCGCTTCTTTCAGGTTCATTAACTTCTTCATACATGCACGTCTAGGTATCCGAGAACTCTTGACCCTCCCCTCTTCGAGCAATTTGCTCACATGGTCTTCGAAAGTTAGTCTCGGTCTACCTCGACACCTTTTAATATTAACTTTCGCTCTATATATTTTCTTCACCATTCGATCTTCACTCATTCGTTCAACGTGCCCAAACCATTGGAGTACGCCCCTATCAATTTTTGTGATAAGGTCATCTTTCAATCCTGCCATATTGCGAATCTCTTCGTTTCGCTTTCGGTCGGCTATGCTAACGCCACACATTTTACGAAGAGATCGCATCTCCACTGCATTCAACTTGCTTTTATGCTTCTTCTGGCATACCCAGGTTTCGCTGCCATATAACAAAGTCGGTACCAACACTGCGTTATGTATTGCAAGGCGTGCACTCTTCACCACGCCTTGCCTTTTTACTAATGCATTCAGGGCACCATTGACTTTGTTTCCGGCAGCGACATGCCTATCCACATCCAAATCACATCTTCCATCCCGGCTGAAAGCACTCCCCAAGTATACAATTTCATTTACCTGTTCTAGACATTCCTGATTTACCCATATTTCACATTTCGTTCTCTCTTCGTCCTTTTCAAATACCAGAACCTTAGTTTTATTAGCAATACGATGCTGTATATACGGATTTTAAGAAAGCTTTCGACAAGGTGAATCATGAGATTGTTCGTAACAAGATTGCATTCAACGGTATTCGTGGTAATTTGCTGCGCTGATTTGCATCTTATATTCATAACCGTTCCCAAAAAGTTGTAGTAAATGGATATTAGTCAAGGGACGTTTTGGTTACATCGGGCTTTCCTCAAGGATCCATTCTTGGACCATTGTTATTTATTATTTTTATTAATGATATAGACAAATGTTTTCTTAATTCCAATTTCATATTATATGCCGACGACCTGAAAGCCTAAAAAACTATTAAAAATATAGAAGACTGTACGAGGTGTGTTCAAAAAGTAAGGTGACTATATTTTTATGAAAAACTATTTATTTATTCATCAATATTTATGTTGTCCCCTTCAAAGTAATCCCCCTCAGATATAATACACTTGTGCCAACGCTTTTTCCAATCGTCAAAGCATTTCTGATAACCACTTTCTGGTATAGCCTTCAGCTCTTTCAGCGATGCAGTTTTTATCTCTTCAATCGTTGCAAATCTTCGTCCTTTCATAGGTCTCTTCAGTTTTGGGAACAGGAAAAAGTCACATGGGGCCAAATCCGGTGAATATGGTGGCTGAGGCATGATTGTAGTGTTGTTTTTGGTCGAAAAACCTCTCACAAGCAACGATGAGTGAGCAGGTGCATTATCGTGATGCAAAAACCATGAATTGTTTACCCACAATTCGGGACGTTTCTTACGTATTGCTTCTCGCAAATGGCGCATAACTGGCGGTCAACAAGGTAATACTCCTTATTGACCGTACGACCTTGTGGCAAGAACTCATGATGCACCACACCCCTACAGTCGAAGAAAACTGTAAGCAAAACCTTCACATTTGATCGAACTTGGCGTGCTTTTTTTGGTCTTGGTGATTCAGTGTGCTTCCACTGGGACGATTGAGTCTTAGTTTCGACGTCATAACCGTATACCCATGTTTCGTCACCTGTTATGACCCTTTTGAGCAAATCTGGGTCGTTGTTGACATCATCCAATAGCTCTTGAGCGATTGTCATGCGACGGTTCTTTTGGTCGAAATTGAGCAATTTTGGAACAAATTTCGCTGACACACGTTTCATGCCCAAAATATCCGAAAAAATTTCATGGCAAGAGCCAACCGATATGCCAACATCCTCCGCAACTTCTCTGATAGTGATTCGACGATTTTCCAAAACAATTTTCTTCACTATTTCAACGTTTTCATCGGTTGTTGACGTGCTGGGGCGTCCAGAGCGAGGTTCGTCATTGGCATCTTCTCGGCCATCTTGAAAGAGCTTGTACCACTTATAAACGTTTTTTTTTACTAAGAGTAGACTCACCGTATGCCACTGTCAACATTTCAAGTGTTTTGGAGCACGTAATTCCATTTTTTACACAAAATTTGATGTTTGATGAAATTCTTTGATCCATTTTTTTTGATAGAAGAAAATCGCCGAGCACACCAAAGTACGTCTGACCTTTGTAACTGTCAAAAATAAACTAAACATGCTATACACTTCAAACTTGAAACATATGCTCAGGACATGTGTACCAACGCAACAAAATACAAAAATCGAAAATCGAATGTGCGTTGCCCGCGAAATTCAAAAAGTCACCTTACTTTTTGAACACACCTCGTATATACCTCTATTATACCTCTATAAAACTCTAGTTCGTTCCCAGCTTGAATATGCTGTACCTATGTGGAATCCTTACTATAAAGTGTACGAAGAAGCTATTGAGAAAGTCCAAAATAAGTTTTTGCGTGCCATGTACTATAGATGCCATAAATCTTACTTGTATCGTATCCCATTGATGGGAGGGTTTGGTGTTTTGTCACTTGAATGTAGACGTAAATATCTTGAAGCTATAATATTGTGTAAAATAGTAAACAACAAATTTAGCAGTACTGAGTTAGTTTCCAATTTAAATTTCGTAGTTCCTAGAAGTGCTCATATACGAGCTGCGCGCACTCGTAACTTGTTGGCCGTCAGTACATGTCGTACAAATAACGGCTTGCGCGCGCCAGTTCGCCGTTTGATGCATTCCTTTAACGAGTTTTTCAATGATGGTAACATAGATTTGTTTACACCGGATATTGTTGCTTTTAAAAAATCTATATTTGAACAACTAAAAATGTAAATATAATATTATTTTGGCTCTTAGTTTTTTTAGTTTTTAGTTTTTTATTCAGCTTCCGCGACATTTTAATTAACATTGTAAGTAATATGTGGATAGCGTTGTGGGCTACATTATTGTGAATACATCATGTTATTGTATTCTAGATGTTACTGTATTTTGTAGCTGTTTGCTGTTCCTTAATAAATAAAATAAACATTAAAATAAAATAAAAAATAAAATAAACATTAATCAAAAGTCTAAAATGTGTAAATTTACTCAGTCTGTCAACACAGCGAATTGGATTTGTGGTAGTGATAATACGACGTAATTGCTTGTATGTGTGCTCCCGGCGACGCCGATCGTACAAAATAAGGTTGACAGGCATTCTAGTGTGTATTATAGTATTCCTGTGTTGTTCTATGCTTACCTGCTATGAAATCTTTCAAATATTTCACCTCATTCCTTGTGGCGCCGCCCTCCTGCAGAAAAAGTCGTGGATAGCTACATAAATAATTGGACTAGTTTAGTTTACGATGGGCTATTTGCCGCAAATCCACGTAGTAGCACGCCTTTTGTGTGTGAAAAGGAATATTATCATTATTCGAACCATGAAATCTCCCCGAAGAAGTTTTACAGTCCTTTCTTTGATGTTGCGAGCAACTTCGAGGAGTGATCCCGGCGTATCAAGATGCTCAGCCCTGTATGAAGCGATCATCGGACATTTCAGCAACATGTGGGTCGCTGTTTCCTCCTCCCCCATACATGCCCCGCACAGTAGTTTATATGTAACACCTTAAGTAGATAAATGTTTGTTAAAAAGCCAAATCATGTAATAACACTTGCTGCTATACTAATCTGTGGTTTGTTTAATCTCATTGAGCCTTTGTTAAACGACTGTTTATTACTGTCGGGGTCTCCCTAGCTTGCCTACAGTCTACAAAATTTTTACAAAGCTGAGCGTGTTGATTAGGAAAGTTTTTACATACCAGCCGGGCTAGCATGAGCCGGAGAGAATATATCCCCGGAGAGAGGATATAATTTTTATCCCTTGCTTAGTTTTATCCACCCTGCGAGCATGGGCAAGAGACAAAAATTATATCCCCCGATTATATCCGTTGACAAGAGATAAAATTATCTCTATAGTATATCCCCGTTTGACATAACGAGTGGACATATATCTCCCCGTACGTAGCATGGGGCCAAGGGAAAGAGAAAAAATTATCCCTTTTTGACATTTGAAAGGGACAATTTTATCCTCTTTCGCGGACGTGGGTTTAAGTTTATCTTCAAACCATTTTAATACAAAAAAGATGTTTCGAGCCTATTGCAACTACAATTTCGTGTCAGAAATTGAAAAACAAGAAAGAAAATTACACCAGCGATCGATACGTGATCAGAATACTTAATCTATTGGAATTCTCCGACAACGAATTTCTACGCCGGTTTCGGATGCTTAAAGATTGTTTTGTATTTGTGTAAAGAACTCTATGAGGCTTTAAAGCCTATTAATTCTGTTGATGGACTACCAGTGCATATTGAAGTAAGCATCTATTACAACCACCTTGTCCAAAAAAGTCTCAATAGCTCAATGCCATGATTTAATTACATAGGTTGTGTCAACAATACCCAAGGCGAGTCCATGGTCAAGTCAAATTTAATGATAATAGAATCGGTCTATACTATATTTTAGGTAAGTATTATAACGTTTTAAAATAAAGTTATCAAACTTAGTAAAGTTACAATTCAAAGGTTTAAATTAAGAAATATGTTAATTCTTTAGCAAAGCTTGCTAAATATACTATACTCATGATTATAAAATTATTTATTCCTTGTTTTGTTTGAAATCATTACATTTTTATTCTTCATGCTTCATTATTTTCAATTAAAATTAAATCTTTGTGACTTAGAGTAGACATCAATTTTGATGTATTTTGTAATTTTCTTATAATGGCAGTAATTGCGGGGATATTTTTTTTTAATTTCTTGAAGAGGTTACACCACCTCCAAAGGGTCTGTATTGTCCAGTTTCACAATTGGCTTAATTCTAAACACATATTTTTTTAATAAATGCTATCACAAGCGAAGTAATACCTGCGATTTGATACAAGCAATGTATATTTAACTTAAATATTATACAAAAGAAAATAAAGAAAGAATTAGAATAATAGAAAAAATAAAAACAAGGCAGAAATACGCTTAAAATAAATATAACCTATATTATAAATGACATATTGTTTAACAAAAATTATGAACAGTTTAGCAATATAATAAACAAAAGGTAAAAGAAAATATAAGTTAATGTAAATCTACTTAATCTTAAAACTAGTTTATAGCTAGTATAGTTTATAGCTTTATACTATGGTATATTATCTATGCGCGGGGATAAGTTTATCTACTGTCGATATTATATCCACCATAGGCCCATGCTCGCGGGGTGGATAAAGCTTTGACATAGGGATAAGACAATTTTATCCCTTGTCAGTGGATATAATCGGTGGATAAAATTTTTATCCCCTGCTCATGCTAGCCCGGCAGTGAACGAATGTTACCAAAAGGAATAGGTATGATAGGCTCCGGCCCTGTAACGGCGAGAGTCATTTCGTCTGCTGCGTCATTGCCTTTGGATCCACTGTGTCCTTTGATCGATGTTGTGTTTACATACCTTATTTAGTCATTGATGGTTCCTATATTAATATCGAGTTCACCACATTGCATATCAGAGCTTGTAGAACTGCCATGTTGTCGGTGAGTATTCTTACGGAGAAGTCTTTTACTTTCCTGGCATCTATTGCTGTGGCCGCTTTGACCATACCCCTACATTCTGTCTGAAAGAATTTGTTATGTGTACCCAGCGGTGTACATTGTGGAAATTGAAGTCTTCCGAAAAAGTCCTAGACCCTGCACCTTCATTTGTTACAGAACCATCCGTGAATATTCTAAGCTCTTTTAGTTTTAACCCCTCCGGCTGGTTAGTTTAATTTAATTGTATCTTATATTTCTTATCAAACACAAACTGTTTGGGGATCTTATCGCACTTGGCTTGTAAGAAAGTAATTTTGATGTGAATTCTAACGATTATACTTGTATAAGGGACTCTACTCTTACTCCAAAAATTTTGAATCTTGAGTCTTAATGGCAGCTAAAGTCGCTACTTGTTGTATGTGAAGGTGAAGAAGAATTAGTTCCAGCATAGCCTCTACGACTGCTGTTGGTGTAGTCCTTAGGCAGCCTGTGACACCCATACATGCCAGTCTGGTAACGCTGAATCTTCTTAATAGTGGTGGCTCTATTCGTTTTGGTTCATCATACCAGAGCGCCGTATGTGATCGTGGTCCGATTTACAGTTTTGTACAGCTACAGTATAATTTATGGCGTCAGACCCAAACGTTTGTGCATTTCCAGAAAGTTATACTAGTCTCGTTGATTTTGTTTTCTAAGTGTTTATTCCATTTTGAGTTTACTGTCCGAGGTAAGACATAAATATTTTATATCTGAGGATAACTGGAGTTTTGGAGGACTATCCCTCTCTACTTTAAAATTGAAATTGTTAAATAAATATTTCAACTATTACGACAGTGACGAAACTACATTTGTCCACTGCTCAACAAAGAGCTCCCACACAAATTGCTCAAAAACCCTTCATTACTGAAGTCTAATAAATTAAATTAACCAATTATCCAACAGACATCACGAGCGAGAATCGCCCGCTGATCCAGATAACCACTTCAAACCCGCGTAACACGTCCGTAAATATCAAGCTACGGCGCGTCACCGACTTCTACGTTGAACTCAACAAGGTACATATACTACTATCTTTATTTAAGTAATTTAGTAATAGTTAGACATTTACTGTAACTAAAAAAGAAAAGAATAGGTATCATATAGTAACCATAAACAATCAGTAATGAAAAAAAAATTATGAAATATACACATTAAGGGTTGCTTAACGTGACGCGAGCACTCGCAACCTGTGTGATTATCTGTTTTTTATTTAATTTATTAGGATCACAAAAGATGCATTATTACAACGATAAAGAAAATTCATGTTACACTTATTTCTAAATATACAATAACTTCAATGAATCACAATCACCTTGCAATGTTAAAGTTCCTTGTAATGTTAAAGTAATTTCTCAACTTTACAATATTATGTTAGGTTTAAGAAAATTACAAATTCTGATTTTGAATCCGATAAATGTAGTTGTAATCGAGTTCTTAATAAATTTTATATTTAGGTACACTGTATAAAGTCGAGAGTAAATTCTGAGTAAAATTCGACGCGCCACCTACTGAAAAGGACAAAACATCGTCTGTCGGACGAGCTTACTAAACCATAAGTTGACTATTTATCATCAGCCTGTTCATAATCGTCATCATATTTACAGCCTTTTACAAGTCCATTGCTGAACATAGATCCTTCCTAATGAATGCTATAAAGCACGGTCCTGAGTCATCTGCAACCATCGACTTCCTGCATCTCTTTACTAGGTCGTCATTCCATCTAGTAGAATGATTTTTATATGTATGATGAAAAGTGATTAAGTTAGAGCCAGTACCCTGGTGAAAGAGAGTCCATATCCCTATTTCGTTACGTAAAAATGAAATAGGGATATTAATGGTCGACCATGGGAAAAATCGACAGAAAGTTCTTATGGGCTTCCGATAGATGGCGCTTAACGATCTCGTTTACGGCAGGCGTAAAATACCCAGCTGCTGATCGCGTTCGCCGGAGCAACTTCAAAGGTGCGAGAAGTCTGTTACTGCGATCGTCAATCCTCTTCCAGTTTGGCAATTAAGGCAAACCCTTGCTACAATGAAAAGAGCCTATGTCCATCTATGGAATATTAAGGGCTAATGAAAAAGATCATAGTTACGTGATTTGACTTAAAAAAATCATTATCTACAACTTTTTTTAAATATTACAATGGTTTGGAGTCGGCAGTGGGTGACCTTGACTTGCAATAGTCAATTGACATGAAACTGATCGTATCTCGCTCCATTGATTTGGGTTCAAAACTATATGACTCATAAGCTGATTTTTTTACCAGTCTTTGTTTTCAGGAAGTGCACCTAAATGTGACACCCAGTACTCCGAAGTACTACTATTTTTCCTTTGACAAGGATCCGCTGAATGCGTCCCAAAGCTTAAGTGAAGGCATCTTACCAAGGTATTAAGATTTAGTTGTTAATAAGCCTTATTAGTTCTTCACAAAGGGATTTACAATTCAAATGTATTCTTTGTATGTATATCACGCGATATCTTTATCAACTGCAAAATTGTAAACCGATTTTGATAATTCTTTTTTTATTATACAGAATATTAAACCATATTATAGAAACACAGCAGCATTAAGCTGTTATTTTACGATGATATTCTGTTAAAGCGTGCTCCTACACCGGTTAAGCTGGCTGACAACCAAGGGTGGTTGCAACCTGGTGGAATATGGTTAAGGGGTAAAAGAAAGTCTGTGTGCACTATAGGAAATTCTGTATTAGAATGGCAATACAAAATATATCGTTTTACAAAGTAGACTTCTTTTAATTACATATGTTATTAAAGAGACTTAATGTGTATTAGTATTTTTGTATATGCCAACACAACTATAATATAGTTGCAGCGTGGTTCAAGTTACTTGAAGCTCTCAACAGGTGCAACTAACTACAGTATTTCTGGTATTTCTGTAAATTGTAATTAAATAAAATAAAAAAGGTATGCCTATGCAGAAACATTCTGTACAACTTATAAAGGCATAATAATATCTTCTGCCGTATAGGGGTGACAAATGAGCATATAGACCATTTGATGGTAAGTAATTGTGGAATATGCTGGATTAAGGATCAAAATGTAAATGCGTTGTCACATCAGGCGAATGCTACACGCGTGATATTTATCACGATCTGGAACGCGATCTGGAATGACGTATCGCGATCAATATCGACACACCCTACAAGTTTCTTACGGATCACGTCAGTATTGGGCACAAAACTGTTAAGTGCAGACATATCTAAAATGGACCGAAATGAAGAAAAATTTTGTATGGCTATCATTATGGCAATAATATTAAAAAGGAGAGTGAAAAGGAGAATCTGGGCTAAACAGAGGTACCTGCTTAAAGGAAAATATACCCATTTAAATTTATTGGATGAGATAAGACTTACTGGAAAAATGGATGACTACAAAAATTCTTTTCGCATGAGTGATAAATGTTTTGACAAATTATTGGAACTGGTCACTTCTTTTTTAAATAAACAGGAAACTGAAATGAGACAAGCCATTACTTCCTCCAAGAGAAAAATGCAATTAAATTCTATTGAAGCGTTATTTTTTTTTTTTTAAATGGTAGTAACTTCTGAAATGCCTTCATGTGCTTACAATTGTTTTTAAAACCATCACACGATGTGTCCCATAATATGGGCGTTGTTAACAAACTATACGTTTGTTAACAACGTACTAATTTTATACGTGGTAGAGCCATGCTGCAGTTATATTAGTAGTATAGTTGTAGCACGAATGGGTCGGCTCGACCGGGGAAGGACCACGCTCTCACAGAATACCAGCGTGAAATAGTAGCTTAATGCTGCTGTATTTCGTATGGTGAGTGTAGAGAACCGGCGACCCTTTTTACTGGAAACGAGGCATTTCATCTTAGTCCTCACGGGTGACAACGCATCTGCATTTTGATTCGTAATCGAGGATAGATGTAGATGTCTATGGGCCACAGCAACCACTTACCATCAGGTGGACTGTGTGCTCGCTTGTCACCGAATCCTATTAAAAAAAAAAAACTATATAAAATCCTGTTAATATTTTTGATGGATTGTAGATGGTCCCGTCGAAACAGAATTCTCGCTTTCGTTCGCGATTTCGCCCGCATCGCTACAAAAGTCATCCTCCCCCATCGCTTCTCCAGAGCAGACTGACGCGATCCGTATCGCAGCAACACTACACCGTATCGCGATCCATCAACACTTGTTCAATAAATATCATGATCCTGGATCGTGATTGATCTAAGGATCACGATTCAGGATCATCGATAAATATTACGCGTGTAGCATTCGCCTGAGAATAATACTAAGAATGAGTCCCTTATTTCCAGTAAAACAGTCCCCGGTTCCTCTACGCTCACCATACGAAACACTGTTGCTATTTTACGCTGTGAGAGCTTAGTCTTTCCTCGACCGAGCCGATCCTTTTGTGCTACAACCATAATATAGCTGTAACATGGCTCTACCACTTGTAAATTTTCTTGGAAGCCACGAAATATTTTATAGCGTTTCCCATAGTCTCCTCTTGCGATACCCACGATGACGTACGGGAGTGACAGGTTCTTGTACGCTGCCATTACCTAGCTTTATAATATACTTGTCTAATTTACTATAATTTAATAAATATGGTTTTTTTTAGGTTTAACTACACAATTCCTAAGAGTGTGATGCTGATGATTGAGTCGGATGACGACGTGTGCGCCGTTGTCTCTATACAGAATAATTCGGTGAGTTTATAGAAGTTTCACAACTATTACTTAACGTTGAAATGATTAGATTATAGTTACAAAACCTGCAGTTGCAATAGCTTTTTTTTCAAACTGCCCACAATAGAGCTCGCAAAGAACAATTAAAACTATATCTATACCACACTGTAAGTATATAAAAAGGTCGTCTTCCCCTTCCGATGCTGGCCTCCTATGCAGCCTTGACTTGGCACCTATAGTTCTTAAAAGATAGCTTGATCTCTGCGACAGCTGTCAGTAAAATCAAGTCCTGAATTTCTGAGTAGTACAGACAGTACCTGTCAATGTCATACTTTATGGGCATGCCGACCTATATCGGCATGCCTATAAAGTATGACATTGACAGGTACTGTCTGTACTACTAAGAAATTCAGAACTTCATAGGCGTGATTTTACTGACAGGTGACAGCTGTCGCAGAGATCAAGCTATCTTTTATGAACTATAATAACCAAACAGAAACGGTGTTCGGGCCTCTTCCTTCTGCTGGCTTGTCAATCCGGCAGCGAAGGCCCTACCACAACGGACCTCTGAGGCACGGGTCTTGCGCTTCTTATCAGAGATCAATCAATAGCACCACGCTGGGTTCGAGGCAACGAGGCGACGCAAGCCTCACGCCCACCTCGTTCGATCGCTGTTCGTTCGATTACACACAACGCCGTTACGTTCGATTACACACAACGAGCCCTTTTCTTAAAAGAGAGGTTGTCGACTAAGATTATGGGTCCTTAAGGAATGGTCCCGGTCTTGTCAGTCATGTACTGTACCTAATGGACTGTGTTTCTTTACTTCCCTACTTAGTATTTAATAGGAAAGAACATCGATTCCTACCACGGATGATACGCGAGGCTATTGAAATTAAAAACATCCTAATTTCAATAGAGAAGGAGGCTGGGTATCACTTGCTTCGGATCCTGTAATAAAAAAAATTAAAACTAAACCCAAGCATACCACTGCAAGACTTCAAGACACAGGAAGTTCATTCTGCGTAGACCAGACCAAAAGTAATACTTAATTAAAAAGCTGAAGGTACTCCGGGTTAACTCTAATATCGGGACGTTAATTACCTCAGGCCCCCGTGACCATGAGTGTTGCAAAGCAGCCGAAACGTTGGGAATTAAAATAAGTAGAATTAAACGCAATAAAATCCGTAAGAGTGGCTTTATTCAATGTGTAGTGTTCGCGTAAATGTAAGAAATCATTATATGATACAATTAAGTCACCGACTTGGTTTTCTTCATCTTTGTTCTGGAAAAGTGGAAGTTCGAGTTAGTGAACACTGTTTATTTATTTATTTGACTTTGAAAAAATTTTTTTTTCAAGTGTCCCGTCTTCGACAACGAAAAGGATATGTTATATCAAGGATATCACCTTACTATGATGACCAAAGGTGGAATCAGTATAACTGTGAGTTATTTCTAATTTTTTCGTCATTAATTTATTTAAAAAATCTGTTTTGTAATTATATTTAAGAATAATTCATTAAAAAGAACTTATGAGATGCTGATACACTGAAATATAGCATGCATAATACGAAGCTATAAAATACATTATAGAAATACATTATATGTGGTAGAGCCATGTTGCAATTATATTAGTAGTATAGTTGTAACACGAATGGGTCGGCTCGACTGGGGAAGGACCACGCTCTCACAGATTACCAGCGTAAATTAGTAGTTAAATGCTGTTTCGTATGGTGAGTGTAGAGAACCGGAGACCCTTTTTACTGGAAACGAGGCATTCCATCTATTCCATCCTCATGGGTGACAAACGCATCTGCATTTTGATTCGAATTGGAGGATAGACGTAGATGTCTATAGGCCGCAGCAAGCACTTACCGTCAGGTGGACTGTGTGCTCTTTTGTCACCTTATCCTATAAAAAAATAACTTACCTACGTTTTATGGCATTTTAGTTGAAATCTTTTGATATTGCTTAGTCCGCTGAAATGGGTCAAACAAAGTAAAAACCGATTTCCGGAAACTAAAAAGATTAAAATGTTTTTCACATAAAGCGACAGTAGCCTAATGGCAGGGCGCGGAGTGCGAATTGAAGAGGTCGTGGGTTCGAATCCGCCATTCAATTACTGTTGTGTACCAATACTAACATAAGCATTTGAAGATTACCAGGAGTGGTTAAAGGGAATATTATTAATGTTTATTAGCATTACCAGTATTTTTATTTAAAAAAAAAACAACAGCTGTGATACGAAATTACCTATTAATACTTTTTAATTTTATGATGTATGTTTTTTTCAAAGCAATGTGCATTAGCAATTGTGCAATGCAAAAAAATTAAACGGCTGTTTATTTTACAGCAATCTATGTTTCCAGTAGGATTCTACATAGTGTTTATAGTGAAAGAAAGCAACGCAGATTGTACGGGCGTGAGCAATATGGATACTGCCGCTAGTTTGAAGGACTGGATAGATGATGGAAGAGTGAAAAATTTTAGGTAGGTCCTTTTTATGTTGTGTATGTTTTAATTCCAATAGTTTGGTGTATTTAGTAAAGTACTTATCCATAACATTGCCCTGCTGACGGAGTTACCCACCTTAACACAATGCCACCTGGTGGCGACATGAGAAAGGCCATTAATCTATTTTTCCTGTGGGTTTGGTAACCTAGGAAAAGTTCAAGAAGATCTTCCTCTTCTCTCTTCCTCTGGTACATAGTTTTTGAGCGCTGGTCAATTGATGGGAATACATTAATAAAACGTATAAATTTATACAAAATGTACAACTGTGCTTGCAACAATCACTGATTACGAACAAACAAATCGAGTAATGGCATTCGTGTCACGAACACTGTTCTTTGTTTTATACCATTGAACCACTTACTGAGCTAAAGGCGTTCATAACAAGTACCATTCGCTATAACACTAAATTATCTTTGCCTGCCTCGTTGGTGTAGTGGTTGTAAAGCGCGACTGTTGATCATGAAGTCCCGGGCTAGAATCCCGGGTCGGGCCAAAAAAATCTGATTATTCTCAGTAGCTGCCCGGAGTCAGGAAGTTGGCGGTGTCTCACCTCCGTGCCTCGGAAAGCCGTTGGACATGCACCTGATCTCTCTCTGAGCGTGTCGGCTTACCATTCATCGGACTATGAGAGTAAGGGAATAGATAGTGCGCCTGTGCTGTCCCTCTGTCGCGCGCCAACGGCTAGTCTTCGTTGGGGCTGGCCGGCCCGACCGAAATTCAGTCTGGAGGACATTATCCTTGCGAGACATAATAGGTAATGAGAATGGTAGTCAAAAAACGAGTACAATTGACATTGGCCTGGGAATAACAAGGCTCGAATGGGCACGGGATGGAAATCTCAGTCGCAAAGAAGATAGAAGAGGCAGAGAGAAAGGAAGATAGAATAATTGCATTTTAATTTGAGACTTATTTTGAGAAGTAGAAGTGTGGGTAGGCACCGGCCCTTTTCCATTCCTGTGAGGGTTGTGGAGCTATAAGTTCGCCGCATTGCTTCAGTATTTGTTAGTGGATAAACTGGCCGACAAACTGGTTTATAGTTTGGCAAAATTAAAAAGGTGACGAATGTACACTTTTTAAGAATAAATAATATAAATGTGACCTTGAAATAATTTATCCCTCAGACATGCGGTTTTTCTCATGTTTTCCTTTTTCGCCGACACGTGGTAAATAATGTTGCGCGTCATAATTAATGCTAATAGCACCATCTAGTATCGAGTAGCAATACTTAGCTTTATAGAAAATTCCACAATAGAACTTTCTATACCTAGTCGATAGAGACCGGTATGTACTCAAACATTCTAGATGTTTCAGTAAAAGATAGCATATATAAGGCCAGTAAAAACCGCGAACGAGGCAGTATTGAATTAGCGATTCAAGTGAATACTTAGCGATATAACTGCGAACTAAAGTGATCATTGTAATTAATTATTAGTTTGTTCGTCTTCGGTAATTAAAAAGTAAAGTAAAGTAAAGTTACAGCCTATATACGTCCCACTGCTGGGTACAGGCCTCCGCTCATTTCTGAGAGGGTTTTAGGGCAAGGAATTGTCCGCCGCGCTGCCCCAATGCGTGTTGGCGAACTTCACATGTCTTCGAAATTTATTTTTATTTATTTCTCTGACATGCAGGTTTCCTCACGATGTTTTCCTTCACCGCCGAGCACGTGGTAAGTCAGCACTTAAAATTGCAATTAACAATTTCATTGGTGCCGGCGGGGATCGAACCCGGTTTTCTCGCGTACTGTGAAATTTATAGCGAGCGCTAACCATCTGAGCTACCACGGCTCAACACTTTAATAATTACGGGCTTCGGTAATAAGGTGTCAATTTTAGTAATTTAATCGGCAGTTTTTAAATGTCCCGAACCCCAAGCTTGTAACAATAAGCAATTAAAATTACAATTAACAATTTCATTGGTGGCGTCTAGGATC
Source organism: Parnassius smintheus behrii (assembly GCA_036936625.1). Classification (NCBI taxonomy): domain Eukaryota; kingdom Metazoa; phylum Arthropoda; class Insecta; order Lepidoptera; family Papilionidae; genus Parnassius; species Parnassius smintheus. Next base: position 31,705,090 of record JAUPFT010000024.1, read on the forward strand.
GAACCCTAGTTGCTTGCGATTTGCGATATTGGCGGCGAGCACTTTGTACCCCGAGAGCTCATTAGAAAAGGCGACTTAGACTGAATAGATTCTTAATAACAAAATAATACAAATTATTGGTAGTATATTTTTGAGCGTTCGAAAGAGTTTTTAAGTAAAATTATTTTTAAGTAGTTTTATGGCATAATATATTTAATATTAAGGTATTTAATATATTTTATTAAATAACAGATTCCGCGTGGTGCCAGCATTGACTTACACGGAATATATTTCGGGCGTATTGGCGGCTTTGGGTTTAGTGCTGATGGTGGCAGTGTTCGCGCCTATCTTGACTTTAATTCGTTGCTCCTTTACTGGTCAGTTATAAATTTTTTTAACAGCTAATATATATTAACTGCTGTCTAGTCAAGTGGTGGTCAGATTACTTGAGTAATAGCTCCCAAAAATCATATATTAGTTTAATTTATATTGAAAACATACTTTACCCTCCCCCACCTCCAGCCCCTAAGCAATTACTGTTGGATATATACCTCTCCCATAGTAGATGGGATTTTCCGCAGAGTAACGCTGCTCTTATAGCTACATCCAAGGAAATTGCCATGGTGGGCAGGGAGGAGCAGATGCAACCCCCCCCCCCCCCTAAGACTCAAAAATTTCTTGTCAGCCGCCACGTTTGGGTACTAACAAAGCATGTTGAATACCCAAAAATAGTCTAAGTCTCCATAAGTCTGTTTTTACGACATATTTATTTGAAATTGGTTTCTCTTGTACGCGCCACACGGCAAACACGGAATATTAACAGAATTGTGGATCAACCCATCTCATCCCAAGTTCGCCGTAAGGATCAACTAAGGTCAACATTAGAAAATATTTAAGATTGGCTACATACGGTGGTGTTACAATTTTATTGTGTGCAAGGTTTAAAATATCCAGTATCTTTAATGCTCAGACTGGCCATGAAAAGCGTCGCCAACCTATAAACAAAAAACAAATGTGTTCGTCTACCCGTTTGATTATCATGGCAATTATTTCAAGTTATTATATTATGAAAGAGCTATAGTAGTTAGGGCCTAAGCACTCGCCTTTATATTTAATGGTACGCCAGCAAGCCGAATTCAGTCTTTGCCGGCATCAATAAAATTGTTTATTGAAATTCTGAGTGCTAATCGCGTGCTTGAATTTGAAAGCGCCGTATAGTGGCGCCGTAAGAAAATCCATTAACTCATACCATCCCGTATATGACGGGATGGAGGTGGAGGAGGATGAGGGCAGCAGCGTCCTCCTGATAACAACTTTATTATGGCAAAGTAACCCTCTATGGGGCAATCCATTGGAGAAGCATGTGTACAATAGTGAACTATGTGAACTTTGATAGGTTGTAATGATGATCACGATGATGATGGTGATGATGAATGTGGAAGAAAATATCTATATGTCTTAGAAATTAAAAAGTTATGTCCACAAAGGAAAAATCAATATGCATTGGGGCAACGCGGATTTTTCCTATCCTAAGACCTTCCCAGGCTTCTGTCCAGCAATATGGCTTTCGTAGTTTGTTGCTTTAATTTTTGTTAAATAATGATGTTTTAAGTCATTGGGCTATTATGTACTATGTACTAGAGGCGACACTGCATTCAGCTACTTTGTTCCACTCAACTGCGGTGCATACACCGCATTTAGATCAGTCACTCGCTAGGCGCTTATAGAGTTGTCACGTGTTGAGTTGATTTTAAAAAAAATCTCTTGATAAAAATATGGCGCCGTGTGTACTTAGATATTGCACAAATAACTCAAGAAATGTCAATAAAAACCAAGGAATTACTTTGCATCACTTAATAAAATACTTAATCAATAAAAAAGTATTATGAATTAATAATAAAACAAATTATTCCTAAGACGCCATCTCGTGTCAGGGAATATAGATTATAAAATTAATATGTTCTGATGCGACATTTCTGTGGATACTTAAGTATAGGACAATACATTATTATACACATTTTTTTATAGAAACATATATAAGTTATTATAATTTGGCAAAATGTTTCATGTTTAAATCTTCTTATTATTCTTTTATTTTATTTTTAGGCTTCACCACATCAAAGTAAAAGTGGTATAAATTCGTCCTTTTTTAACTCTAGCGTGCGCAGCATTTATGAACGACTCTTATTCTAATTTAAATAAATATATTTGTAATTTAAATGTTGTGTGAATAAGTTTTGTTAAAATACATTTAGTATGTTTTTTATATTTGACTTAGATACCTTTTAAAATATTCACATAAAATATCATTAAAATGTAATTGTGATATAATATTATGTAATAATATATTAAATAAGCAAATATAACAAAATAAAAATATTGTTCTCGATATAATTTACCTATTTAACAATACAATCTAATATTACCTACGGGTCATTCTACCTATGTATATTCTATGATAAAAAAAAACAACCGCGCGAACATAGAGTAACGCACATTTTTTGAGATAGCTGTTCTAGTACGTAAGTACATATTACTTCAATGTTTTAAGTACTATTTTTTATTTGCAGAAGAAATAACAATTATTGAAGAGGGACCAGGTACCTCGTCGTCCGCAAACGCAGCAACTAGTGAGACCAAGCCCATGGTGCATATAGACGACTCTGAAACTGGTTTGTAGTACACTTAAGTAAACTAGTTGAGTATAATTTGATAACGCCTATGCTTAGGCAGGCTGAGTAGCCAACTTCTGGGTAACAGTTACAAGGTTAGAACCACATCCCATGAAACAAAAATTTTTTACCACCCTTTTATTGGCTTAAATCAGCTTAAAAGTGTGATATGAAATGAAATGGATGATTATATTCAATATAAATTATTACGTAATTTAATTTTCAATAAGGATCTCATATTTTTATTTACCGCTGTGTATGTATCGCTGTGTATAGGCGGCGTAACGATATCCACGACCTAATTCATCCCGTGGGTTTCGTAAGAGGCGATAGATGCATCTTTCTGAATCAAAATAATAAAAAATACGTGTGGCACTCGGGGTCTGCCGCGGTAAAGCTATTATTGGGTGCGTTTGGCAGAAAAAAGCGCTAGCAAGCGCTTACAAGCGCTGAAATAGTTTTCGGCCTGGACACGATTGCTACTTCAGTAGCGCTGACACAATCCGCCATTTTGCTTATTTAATTTGTTTCTTTTGAAATAGAGTTTATAAGTTGTTTTGTGCAATATTGGTTTTAAGTAATATAATGACATGAATAGACATATACATGTTATTAAAATTCACGATTGGTAAGTTTTTAATATGAATACTTTACAAACATATGTTTAAATTAGGTTAGGTTCCCCGGTTAAAACTAACATCGTGTCCTGGAGGAAAATAGCTACTTACGATTTGACAGCGCTTACCGCTTACCATTTCGCATTTTGCTTACAAGCGCTTGCTAGCGCTTTTTTCTGCCAAACGCACCCATTGTATAGCATTTTTATCAACTTATGCAATTATAATTATTTAATTATCCTATTTATGCAGTATTTTTTTCTTTGTTTTTTCTTTGATATTAATTCAAGTTACACTTTTTGAGCGTGGTGACCGATATGAAAACAAATTTTTTCTTTTATTGAATAAATGAGAAGTTAATATTGTTTAAAATATTTTTATTATCTTATAATACATGTAGGTTATTCAGGAATTTTTATTATTGAAACTATAGGTTTATGGTAATTAACGAGTTCTTCAGATAAACGATAATTTTCTATAGTCTGTGTTCTTAAATACTCTAAATTCACGAAAGTTGCTAGCATGAAGACAACTCATATAAATCCAAAGAATATACTTTTTGCAATGAACTATATTATTGCTTAAAATATTTTTATTTTCTTACAATACATGCAACTAGTCTACACGCATACGTCTAGTCGCACGCACACACACACCGTGCCGAAGTCTGCCGAACTGAAACGACGTTAGACGATGTTATTTTTTGGGGTGTAAGGTTTATTTTCGTTACGGAATTTCTTGATTCGGTCGCCACGCTCAACGCCTGCGATAAAGGCTATGCAATAGCTTAAAAAGCTGCGATTGCCAACTCGCCTGCTAAGCTTGGCAATGATGAAAAAATAGGGGAGGCCTATTTTCAACAATGGACTTTTGACAGGCTGTGAGAGTAACGGTATTCAAGTATGTATTGGTTTAATATAATTTTGTTATTATGTTTTCACTCACTGATTCAGTTTCACTTGTTCAACAACACAGTCATAACATTGGTACGTGTGTATAATTCGAAATGAGATAGTGACGTTAAAGAACTCATTATCTCATTTCGGGCGTCATTAGAGAAGACTGGGTAATCTCATTAAGATCTCATAGCTTTAGGTAGATGGCGGCTTAACAAGCAGTGGATAGCTGCGTCATGAGATCGATTCGGTCACGGTTCTTTTTTACCGTATAGCCTGTAAAAATAATGCACGATACACGATGAAAGGAGTTGTTAAATACTAAGTTAATCGTCCCAAAATAACTTGAGACTTCGTAACATAGAGAAAAATAAAGCCTTTTACGGATATTTCGTAGCAAAGATTAGTCTGATACAATGTGTTACTTTCACGAAATACTTGACGCTAGCAGAATTTATTGGTAGTTGCCAAACTAGGAAAAAAACTATATTGTACTACCGATCCGCCCCGGCTTTGTACTGATTTAAGATCTTGACAACATCGCCATCTAGCAGGTTCAATTATGAATCTAAACCATTCTTGAATCAACTAGACACACAAAATTTCATCAAATTCTGGAGGAGTTCAGTCACATACACACGGACAGAAGAAGTATATATAAAAATACATGCGTGCAGCTCACACGCGACAGAAGTGAATCCTTCAAATGAAATGAAATATAAAATACAAATACTTTACGGCAAATGATTTTTTTTAGGCTTCCGCTTTGCCATGCGTCCTAAGATCGATTCGGTCACCGTCCTTTTTTACCGTATAGCCCGTAAAGGTAATGCACGATACACGATGAAAGGAGTTGTTAAATACTAAGTTAATCGTCCCAAAATAACTTGTGACTTCGTAACATAGAGAAAAATAAAGCCTTTTACGGATATTTCGTAGCAAAGTTTAGTCTGATACAATGTGTTACTTTCACGAAATACTTGACGCTAGCAGAATTTATTGGTAGTTGCCAAACTAGGAAAAAAACTATATTGTACTACCGATCCGCCCCGGCTTTGTACTGATTTTAGATCTTGACAACATCGCCATCTAGCGTGTCAATTATGAATCTAAACCATTCTTGAATCAACTAGACACACAAAATTTCATCAAAATCTGGAGGAGTTCAGTCACATACGCACGGACAGAAGAATTATATATAAAAAAACATGCGTGCAGCTCACACGCGACAGAAGTGAATCCTTTAAATGAAATGAAATATAAAATACAAATACTTTAAAAAGCTCATAAATTATTAACTTTTTCGTGTCTATATATTCTTGAAGTAGCGTTATTTGTCAAAATTAATCATCATTTATTTCCTACCTTAAATGAAACTCTAGTACGAACTGTACCTACGAGAACGCAATATAAAGACTTATTGTACACAGGAAGATTTCAAACAGCTTTATTAAAAAAAAGTGTTATGGGCATGGCACCAGTCATTTATAATAAAATTCCTAATTTTGTAAAAAATCAACCGATAAGAATATTTAAAAAGAGTCTTACTTCTTTGTTATTGGAAAGGTGCTATTACTCAGTATCGGACTTTTTAGATGATACCCATATAAAATAACGTTCAGTAAATTAATTGTTTTGTATAATCTGTTAGTATTAATAATTTATAATGTAATAAGCTACCTGCAATATTACCTTACTATATATATATATATATATATATATATATATATATATATATATATATATATATATATATACCTTACGATATAATGTAATAGTAATAATAATGCAATACTTTTAATAATAATAATGTAATAACTATTTATAATCGTAATAATCATATTAAATCTATTAATAATTATTTACTAGTGTAGTATAGAAATAAATTTTAATTTAATATTTGCATGCCAAAATGGTAGAATGTACGGATCTTTTATGTACTCTGTCAACACCCTTTTTGTAAATTACCTACATTCTATTCAAATAAATCAATATTCTATTCTATTCTATTTACGGCAAATGATTTATTTTAGGCTTCCGTCTAGCTTTGCCATTTACATTCCCAGCCACTAGAGGGGGTGCTCTCCCCCGTGCATAAATACGTTCGAGATCGCTGGTGAAGGTTGCTTTACTTCATTAAATATATAACTTATTAATTTTTTTCCAAAAATATTCCTTTTACTTTTGCCGTGGTAGTATAATTTTTTACCCTTTTATATTTCATAAATGTCATTTTTAGTAATGTTTATACGGGATGTAGGTTTAAAAAGGGTATATACAACCGAAGGAAAATAAAAACTGCCTTTTCATACAAATTTCCCCTCTACCTTGTACATTTTGTACTTTAATACTATTTTTACTGACAAGGATATTTCTTCTTTTTTCTATCCATCTTCCGTTTTTTTTTTTGGTAATATATTGAAATTCTCCAAATATAAAAGTCCAAGTCAATTAATCTAATACTAATTGTAAACACTAATACACTAAAAACTAGAACTAATATTACAATTAAATAAAAATAATATATATTTAAGTAGAGCAACTTTCATGATATGCTCCGCTCAGTCCATAAGAGCTGCGCGAGGGAAAGAAATCAATCGTGCTAGCGAGAGGTAAAGTTACGTTGAGCAACACTGCACACGTCTGAACGCAGAGAATTCCCAGCGGAACTGAGAGAATTTTCAGGCGTTTCTGGTTTATAAATGGGATATAGGTGAAAAGTACGAAAATAGAGAGTTTTAACATAAAATAAGTTGTAAGAAGTTGTTTGTGTTAGGGGTCTACGCCCCAGACATAAATGGTAAGGATTTAGAAGGAAGAATAAGTTATTATGCTAGGAGATTTTAATGGAAGGGTTGGGATGAGGAGGCTTGGTTATGAAAGGATATTGGGAACGTTTGGTGATGAAAGTATAAATGAGAATGGTGAAAGTCTCCTCACTGTATGTATGGAAAAGAATCTTTTTGTGACGAACACTTGCTTTCGCCACAAGAGGATTCACATGTATACTTGGGAAAGAGGTGACGATAGAAGCATGATAGATTTCATAATTGTGGATGAATGATTGAGGGGCGCAGTGGTAGATACGAGGGTTTACCGGGGTTCTAACGTAGGAACGGATCATTATTTAGTTTTATGCCGAATTAATGGTCTATTCAGGCGTTGGCGCCATCGATCGTCTGTGTCTACCACTGCGTTACAGCGTATTAGAACAGAAAGGTTACAAGATGAAAGTGATTAAAAACAAGTTCAAATGTAGACTGAAAGAAAATATAAGTGGTTTGGATGAATTATGTATGAAGGAGTTAGACTTGGAGAATATATGGCAAAATGTGAAGAAAGGTTTAGTGGATGCAGCTACCGAAGTATGTGGTGTTAGTAAGAGAAAGAATGAAAGGAAAAATAATACGTTATGGTGGGATGATGAGATATGTATGGAAGTTGAAGCAAAGAAGAGAGCATGGCAAGATTTACTAGCAACAAAGGCTGGTAATTCTAGCGGTACGAATGATGATATTGAAAGAAAAAAGGCAGTCTTTAGACATCTTAATAAGAGAGTAAAAGAAGTAGTTGAAAGAAAAAAGCAAGAAAGAACGGATAAGAATGATAGAAGATTATCGGATAACTTCCAGGCAAATATTAAAATGTTCTGGAAACTTGTAAGAACTGCCAGGGGACATTCAAAACAGCCTATGATGAATGCTATAAGAGACGAGAATGGCTATATTCTGAATGATGGAGTTTTGAGTTTAAAGAGATGGAAGGAATATTTTGAAAGCGTGTTTATGAGTGAGGAAACAACGTGTGTACTAAGTGAAGTAGAAACACCGAAAGAAGAGGAAAGAGGTAGCGAGATAAGTATAGATGAAATAATGAAAGCAATGAAAAGCATGAAAGCAGGTAAGGCTGCCGGATATGATAGAGTTTCACTCGAAATGCTAAGGGCTGGAGAGGAAGTGGTGGCAGGCCTGCTGCACACCTTGTTTAATTTATGCTGGGAACTGAAGCGGGTACCGGTGGACTGGTGCAAAGCCGTGATGGTCCCAGTATATAAAGGAAGAGGGTCGCAGCAGGACTGTAAAAACTACCGTGGCATCAGCCTTCTTAGCATTGTGAGAAACCTGTATGCTAAGGTACTGATTGAAAGGGTCATGAAAGAAACTGATGGAAAAATTTGGGATGTGCAAGCGGGATTTAGAAAGGGAATGCGATGTACAGATCAAGTCTTTTCCATGCGCATGATCGCGGAGAAGTTTCTGGCCAAAAACCAAAAGGTTTTTTGTGCGTTCATGGACTTGGAAAAGGCCTATGACAGAGTGGATAGGGATTTGCTATGGCAAACACTGAACTCATTTGGGTTGAGCGCTGGCTTGATACAGGCATTGGAGTCTCTTTATAGGGACTCTAGTGCTTGTGTTAGGATCAACGGGGTGTACTCGGACTGGTTTGATATCCATAAAGGTGTCAGACAGGGCTGTGTGGCTTCCCCGTGGCTGTTCAACCTATTTATGGACAGTTGTTTGCAAAATTTGAAAATTGAAGAATGCGGATTAAGAATGGGTGAGTTAACCGTCAAATGCCTTTTGTACGCCGATGATCAAGTTATTCTTGCGTCGTCGGCGGCCGAGTTGCAAATGATGGTTACATTAATGAACGGGTCATTAAAAGAAAGGGGTATGAAAGTGAACGCAAGTAAGTTTTATACGTGGTAGAGCCATGCTGCAGTTATATTAGTAGTATAGTTGTAGCACGAATGGGTCGGCTCGACCGGGGAAGGACCACGCTCTCACAGAATGCCAGCGTGAAGTGGTAGCTTGGTGCTGCTGTGTTTCGTATGGTGAGTGTAGAAAACCGGATACCCTTTTTACTGGGGGCGAGGCATTCCATCTTAGTCCTCACGGGTGGCAGCGCATCTGCATTTTGATACGTAGTCGAGGATAGATGTAGATGTCTATGGGCCGCAGCAACCACTTACCATCAGTGGACTGTGTGCTCGTTTGTCACCCTACCCTATAAAAAAAAACGAAGGTTATGGTTTTTGAAAGAGAAGAAAGTAAAACGATTTGTGAAATAAGAATAGAAGAGGAGTTGATCGAGCAAGTAGATGAGTTTGTATATTTGGGCTGCTTATTTAGCAGGGATGGGAGATATGATAAGGATATAGAACGACGAGTGAATGCGGGAAATAGAGTAAATGGGGCCTTGCAATCTATTGTGAAGAGTCAAAATGTGTCGAAAAAGGCACGTATGGCAATTCACAATGCTGTGTTGGTCCCTACTTTAACGTATGGTAATGAAAGTTGGGTGTGGCAAAAGAAGCACGAGAGTAGAGTAAAAGCAGTAGAAATGCGGTCGTTAAAGAGTATGTTAGGGCTGAAACTGAATGAAAGGGGTAAGAAATTGTGTAATAAGAGAAGAGTGTGGTTTGCAAGATGATGTGGTGACCAGGATTAAGAAAGGAATGCTTCGGTGGTTTGGTCATGTGGAAAGAATGAATGAGGAAAGAGTGACAAAGAAAATTTATGGTGCAGAAGTGAATGGCAGAGTCGGAAAGGGACGTCCTAGGCGAAAATTTATCGACCGAATTGGCGATTTATTGAAAACGGGCCAAATTAGGAGTACCCTTAACCGACGAACATGTATGCGTAGGTGTATGGATGTGAAGGAGGCAAGAGAGGTGTGTCAGGATCGTGCCAAATGGAAGTCTGTAGTCTCTGCCTACCCCTCTGGGTGACAGGGGTGAGTGTTTGTGTATGTAACATAAAATAAAACTTACCTATTATTTTTTAAGCAATATACGGAATCCATCTTGAGTCAAGCCCTTGTCTTTCCGCCTAAAGTCAGCATTTCCGGCTACCTTACCTCCATGGAGGGGGCCCCGATCACTGTTTTTGCTTTTTTATTTAAGTAGTGATGAGCACCAGGTCTCGTCATTATGGCACTCAGGATGCACCGGGTCTCGTCATTATGGCACTCAGGATGCACCAGGTAGCCCTTACCTGGATTCCGGATATTGATTAAAAAATAATAGGTAGGTTTTATTTTATGGTAAAACTCTCTATTATTCGTTATGTATCAATATCCGGAATCCATCTTGAGTGATGTGTTTGTTATCACCTGGTGCTAATTACTTATGATAGTTATTAACACTATAATGTGTAAGGTAAACAATAAAAGGATTATTGCAAGAGATACACAGCAACAAACATTATATTATATTACACCACAATTGCATGATTTGATTAACTGGCGATCATGACAATAAGTTTTGATTTTGTTAATTACAATAATAAATCAAACTAATAATATTTGCTCTATCAATTAATGGCATCAAAATAATTTGACAACGATACAGAATTATTTGCCGCAATTTCCTTTTATAGTATTTTGCCGCAATTTCCATTTTGAAATGTGTGCACAGTGTTCCAATTACACGTCGCAAGGATTTTATCTACAGAAATTTTTTTAACTAATTAAAAGAAGATACTGCTGATCTTACTGAACCAGGAGTAGCTTCGATACCCGCCTCTCTCAAAAGGGATTTTACCCACCCAGCAATTACAGTACGGGATGCTGGCTTAGCGTCACCTCTAGCTGTAATAAATAAATGATTTATATTATGAATTATATTTATAGCCTTTCTGCGATTTTTAGATATCTTTAATAATTGTCTTATCCAGAAAATAATATTCAAATTTTTATCAATATGTTCTTTAAGCCTCCAACCAGACCGTCTATGATTAATGCTGTCCATTTTGGAACCAAAAGCTGGCCATAAGATTATGCTACTTTGTTCGTCTATTAAACCGTTATTGTCAATATGCAACAAAGTGAGGCCATGAACTCCGACTAGAAGCCAAAAGTAATAATGTAGCTGTATGCCTTGATACTTCATACAGATTGTTTTCATTAAAATTATATTTACTTATATACTGCATAAGAAACTCAGAATTCCAAATTGGTGGCTTTACTGGTTTGATATGGGCCATAGATATTGCTTTTAACATGTGTTTTATAAAGAAATTTGAAGATAAATCTACTTTTGAAGTTAAGTGAGTGAATGTTGAAATCACAGATTTATGTACTAAAATTGTTCTGTAAGCAAGACCTTATATCACAATGTAAATGTGCTAGATAACGTGCCACTTGTTCTGGGTTAGGATATTTATAATTAACCGAATTAGACTCGCACCATTTTTTCCATCTATTCCGTGCTGGTTTATACGTGTTGATCGTAAAGCCTCGAAAACCTGATACTAACAAGTTCTGTTCTTTATCCGTTCATTCTGTTAACATATCTTGCCACCCAAAATCAGCCATGCTTCCAAAAGCAAGTCTTGAATCTGGTGGGTGTATGCCTTTTCTCGTGTCTACTAGAGTGTGGACTAACTAGGTCTGGAATTCGATAAGGGTGGTGTAGAGCTCTGCGTTGAACATCTGCTTGCCATAAGATTGGGTGGTGGGAATAACCACGCTGGTTTGTAGTGCAACTGGACACAAAATGCGTGGTGATGTGCTTGCTTGTCCTGAATGTTCACTGAAACATACTTCGTGGTCACGTGAGCAGTACTTGACGCAAATGTCTATCTCCGGTGTGCCCCACACTCGAAATGTTTTGGATGTGACCGCTATTGTGAGGTGCCACTCGGGGCAAGCCTTTTGCCTGGAAAGTAATGTAATGAAATGTGTGTAATGGGCCTGAAGGTGTATATTGAATTTGTCTAGAAGTGCAAGGAGTTGTCGAGTTTGCTCGAGAAGCTTTTTGGACTTGCTTCCGCCTTCGTTGTTTATATAAGACACCGCTGTTCGATTGTCTGACTGAAGAAGCACTTGTGAGTTCTGTAGCAGAATTCGTTTCTGTTTGCGTGCCAGGTTAGTTGCTGGTTCATCCAGGCCCTCCCGGTACTTATATCGCCAAGTTGAGCGCCTCAGCCGATATCTGAAGCATCGGTTGTTAGAAGGTGAGTTACTACTGCATTCATGTGTATCGGTACAGATTGACCTACAGCTTGTAGCCACCACTCCATCTTGAATTTAACTGGTAGTGGAATACTCATTTGGGCGGTAAGGGTGGTCCTTTGACAACTGACGACTGAAGTATTGCAGTGTTCGACAGTGAAGCCAACCTCTCCGGGTTACTAAAGTGGCAAAATTGAGTCTCCCCATTAAGATCCGATACTGTTTGAGGGAACATTTGCCGTTTAAGAGCTGTTGCTGAAGTGCGTTGCGTAGCTTTAAGCACTTTTCTCCGATAAGGACTTCGCATTGAGTTTTGTGTCCCATGTTATGCCGAGAAACTCGAGGCACTGTGTCGGAGTCAGCACAGAATTTTCGAAATTTATCGTCCAACCTAGTAACTGCAGTAGTGATCTTTATCACAGAACACTTAATACAGCTAGTAGAAATGTTATACGAGCCGGGAATGCGCGCCATGTATATGGCTTAAAAGCCAACTACTAGAATTTCGTGACTCAGTTCGAAACAAACCGTCGTCACGTGTTAGTCGTGGTGCACGTGGTTAAAAATGGTCTATTGCAGTGTTTCGAACTGTTTCAAACTGTTCAGGAAAGGGTTATTGTTCTTCTAAAGGAATTTTTTATCATTGGTGGGTAAAATAATACATTTTTAAGTCGATTTTATTGAACGATACTTTGCCCTTCAACGCATCGTAGTATGGCCGCTGGTCCCAGATGCCAATTAAGGATGTGCTTAGATTTTAGTTTATCGACGCTATCAATATTCTATGCCTTGTATAATCAATTCTAGCAGGTTATTTTTAGAAATAAATTTTGCTGTTAAATAAAAAGCGTAAGTTTTTATTTAACAATAAATATTTTTTCTTATTCAATCAATAATCTTATATTTTTTTAGTTTTCCGATAAACCCAGAAGTTAAGGAAAAATGGATTTTGGCGGCAGGGAAAAAAATTGGTTTTCTTCTAAACATAGCAAAATATGTTCTACAGATTTTCAAGAAAAGGATTTTATCCGACTATTCACGTTTGGAAAACTTCTGAAAATTTAAGTATCTTCTAAATAAATAAAGTATTTTAGTAAAATACAAACCATCCCGTGGTTATATTATGGAAAACAGTAAAGAAATTATGTGGCGCCACTAGTATATTTTTGATACTTTATAATTCGGAAACAGGATGCAGTAGTGATAATGAGGCTCCGTACTGGACACATTCCATCTAGAAAGTTTGCATTCCTTATGAAAAAGGTCCAGTCACCGAACTGTGATCAATGCGGTGTTCCAGACGGCCTAACGCATGTCTTGATGGATTGTGCCCACAACGCTGCCTTTCGTAATGAGAAATGCCACCAAATTTTAAAAGATTTCGCTGATTGTAATATAATTTTAGCTAAGCCACATTCTGACCGGATTCTCGGATCGATCACTCACTTCTCAATGTGATTGATCTGGGAACTTTTCATTTTACTTTTTGTAACTAATTGCATATCTTCTTCAACTTTCTGTAATTAATTATTGATTTGAGAACTTTATAATGTAATAAGTTTAAGTATACCTTATGTAATAGTTTTTTTTTTGGTGATGAATTAACGGAGCGACATTCATATTGTGAATAAGCTCATTAATAAAGAATTTAAAAAAAATCGGTAACGAAACGCTTTACGACATTCTGTGTAATTATACTGAAATGAAGTCAGTCTTGCTGTCGCACGGATGGGCCGGCTCGAACCGGGGTGTTACTACGACCTCACAGGAAACCAGCGTGATTGGTGCGTGAGTGGTTTACTTCTGCGTTTCGCTTGGTGAGTGCAGGTGGCCGGAGGCCCTTTTCTTACTGGAAATGAGGCATTCATCCGTCGCCATATTTATTTCTACAACCAAAAAATGAAAGTTAAGCTGGCGACGTAACTGATGAGCAGTAGTGTGGCTAGAGCTTTAATTTTTTGTTCCAAAACTAACCAACCGGGGTTCAAGGCACAGTAGATTTTTTGCAAAATTTTAATGACTTGTTTGATATTTTAAATTCACGAAATATTAATCAGTTAAACTATAAGAAACCCATAAATTTCAAAAACAAAGATAAGGTTTTCATTTTTTAAACAATATGGAAGCATATATAAAGAACCTAAAAATGTATAACAAAACGAAAATAATTAAATCACCTAAAAAACCGGGTTTTTAGGTCTTTTGTATTATAGAAAGGTATACAGATCTTGCTGTTGCTGTTGCTGTTGCTATATATAAGCCTTCACCATTTAATGAAAACCTCAGCACAAAAAGTATCAAAAAGACAACTTTTAAATAAATATTTGCATTTTACAGGACAATAAATAAATAAATATTTCAATAAATATTTTGTTTTTGAAATGATGAAAATGTCTTATTTTATTTTTTCTATTTTACTGTATAAGTTTTACTCCTTGTAATTAATTATTTTTTCTACTTTACGTTTTTTTATAGCATTAAGTTTATTTCATTAAATTTACGTTTCATATTATATCATTTTATACTGTTTTATTTTATCACATATTTATTACCTACATTATTCCGTGTCGATATTTTATCGATAGTTTTTTTGTCAAGCACTAGCGTAAATGAGTTGAGTGTGTTAACTACCTGCAAGGAGTGGGGAGACTAGCGGCGGCAGTGGTACCGCAAGTAAATTGAAACAAAGGCATTTCTATTCACTATATTAGGTGTTCTGTGTTCATGATATATCTTTTTGTAGTTGTTGCATCGACTGGCTTGCCAATAGAAAATCGTCCAAATAAACGACACATCTGATGCCCCGATTCCTGAGAAACTCTGCTACCCAGTTTGTTATTGAGGCAAACGTTCTCGGTGCAGAGGAAAGGCCAAACGGTAAGCAGGTCATCTGGAACAGTTGGTACTGTTTTGAATTGATGTGATAATTTAGTCTCAAGTATCTTCGATGACGCCGAGCAATCGGAACGTGAAGGTAGGCTTGGCTTAGGTCTAATTTTGCCATTCAATCCTGATGCTGCAGCAAGGTAGGTACTCGAAAGTGGCTGAACAATCTGAAGGGTTTCGTTTTGACGAACCTAATCAGTTGTTTCAAATTGAATATTAGACGGTAGCTGCAGTCTGGTTTTGGCACCAAAAAGAATGTGGAAAGGAAACTGGCACTCGGCTCCGCCTGTTCGAGTACTCCGGACTTTAACATACTTGACATTAACATACATGAATTTGACGAGTCATATTTAAGGAAATTTTGGTCCTGTAGTTCTCATTTACAATTTGATTTGGAAGTATTAGAGGCGGCTTGAGTATGAATGGGATGTACGAGCCGCTTAATAGTCTGTATATTTTTTCCGGCGCGCCTACATTGCTCAAAACACTTTGAAATTGTTTCAGACAGCAGCCATGAAATTTTTGACGAGTCATTTACGATGGTCATCTTTAAAGGAAGAATGCGACTGCGATTTCTTTCCTCTTTGTTTATTTTTACCCAATTTATCTTGGTTAGTTAGGTTAGATGGGCGTGGTGCACGTTTTCCTCTTTTCGAGGGATTGCTTCGATGAAAAAATATATTATCCGCTTGTTTACTCGTCGATGGCTTTTGATTTGCATGAAAAAACTTCTTTATGAGTACGTGGCATTGATTGGGGTTAAGTGATCAATTTATCTGCCCCTCCAATTTTCTGAGGGTAGGTCTGAATGGAATAGTCGTTGAACAGAGTTTCTACGTTAGAAGGTTTTTTATTGTGCAAAACATCGCGATTCTATTCTTCAGGAATCTATCGCAGTAATGAACATCTGCGTAAGCTAACAAGATCCGCTCGTCCACCACAAACTATTTTAAACAAATGTTCAGTTACTTTGCTATATGGTGACTCCTTAGAAAATAACGTTTTTTATCAAATAATGTATTTGGAGTCAATGTTTGTTGAGAATCACTGGTCCAATCTACTAGTGCTTGTGTGTGGCAAAGTAAGACGTTAGTTAATCCGGCGAAGGAACGTTCTAGCAAATAAGAACGAAGATCATCACGCAACATTGCAGATTCAAATCGTTTTAGCGAATCATTTACAGCAAGTTCGACAAAACCGGGGGTAGATAAATATATTTTATGGGCATCGATAAACCGTGCAGCATACCAATCATCACAATTGAAACGCTGTAATTCTACTAATTTCTTTAAATGTATTTCATTTGCACGTGGGTAAATAGGATCTTTTACCGTGGTACTTAAATCTGATAGCTTGAGCTGGTTTATTTTGTCACCGCATTCTGTTGTAGGTCGGTGCAAGTTAAGATTAAGTGTAGGGACTATTTTTTGATTTTGGCAGGCAACTTCACTAGATTTTGTAGTAATATTAGTTAAAAAGGCCACTTGCTGGGATAAAAATCAAAATGTTCATTACTCACGGTTTGATCCATTTTTCTTTTCTTGTGTCTCCTTGTTAGACTGCAAACACTGTTTTCTGACGAATCACTGCTCTCCGAACTCGATGATGAAGCACGCACACGTTTTTGAGAATTTAATAATGTAACTTCGTCGACACTTTGTTCCTCGATATTTTATCAGTAGGGTAGTTATTTATCACTTAGTTTTAGTAAAATTGAAACTTTTTCGTGCTTACAAAGGCTGACTTGTAAAAGGCGCGAAAAACAACGCTATAATGACGAGACCTGGTGCTCATCACTACTGACATAACAAAGCAAAAACAGTGGTGGGGGCCTCCTCCATGGAGGTAAGATAGCCGGAAGTGCTGACTTTAGGCGGAAAGACAAGTGCTTGACTCAAGATGGATTCCGGATATTGATACATAACAAATAATATATATATTTTTAATTTTATTTATTTCTAAATCACTTGAAAATAGTTCTATTTTATGTGGTTTTAAGTACTACTTTGCTACATTTATACTTCTAATAGAAAAAAGTAGATATTTGCAGTTAAAAAAATCATGAAATTACAATTTTTACGCCCTCCAAATAAGAAAATTAAAGCATTTATAAAAAAGTGACCAGATCAGATTATTGTAGACAAAATGTAAATAAATGTGATCTGAATACTTTTCTTAATATTGTTATAGTTTGTACATAGCAGACGCTTTAATAACACCTTTTACGCATGTAAACTAATCATAGGCATGTTTAACGCCTAATAGAGCTATTAAACACCAAAATAAAATTAAAAAACAGTTTCGAAAATATCAAATCCTACACTTTAAATAAATGTAAAATATGTTTCACTTTTTCTTTTTTAAATACTATAAAAAATATTTGTTTTGCTGCAATTTTGCGAGAACACTAATTTTTACATTATTATAATTTAAACTTCAAGTTTGGCATAAAATATTTAAAAAAATAATTTTATGGTAAATAAATGTAACAATCGTTTTAATATAATATTAGACATATAGATATTATATTTTCCTTCGAGTAAAATTATAATAGCGCCACCTACTTCATTCTATAGATAGTCACTTTATCGAACAACTGATTGACACCCAAGGTGGTACGTAAAATAGACGCTAGATGCCCTGAATTTATGAAATCATGAATTTTTGATTAATTTTTTTTTTCCAATATGGTTAATTGTATTTGTTAATTTTTTTACTGCCGTTGCCACGTGGCTGGCTTTTCTATATGAAAATCATAGGTTATGAAAAGTGAACCATACAGATGGGAAACGCATGAAACTATCTACTACCGGTTTTGATGGAGTTTTTTTTTTATTCAAATTAGTATTACTTGGACTCATTTATTTTATTACTTATTTTATTTAAACGACATATTTTAATCCGTACGTAATAACCATGTTTAAAATATCTAAAGAAGTCTTCGACATTGTCAATGTACTTAATTCCTTATATAATCTTAATCTAAGCTATAAGATTAAGTAAGATATAAGCTTAGAAAAAGATAAAGCTTAGCGTGGCAACTATATTCGTATCACACACAATAAAACTAATTGAGCAACTGGAAGAGCCCGTGGTATGCATTGCAAAGAGATATTTTTGCACTACCTGCTAGTACTTTTGTTTTGCGAGAATAAGTTATAATAAGATATATGTTATATCTTATATTATAACTTATTCAAAACACAAAAGTACGGGACAGCCACTAATTTTTACGATGTACGGTAGATAAATTTCCCTTCGAATGTTTGTACTCCTTTCAATATACCTTATATAATACTTAGACAAATTGCCTCACAACCTAACACACAGGTAACTGAATAAAGTAGTTCACAGGATAACACCACATCCAGCACTAATATACACTTGGCTTAGGCCCGTGCTATTAGTAAACCGGTGAAAGCCGAGATATGAAAGTAAACAAAATAATAATAATAATAAAACCTCTTATTTTCCTTAACTTACAGAATTATAAAAGTAAATAAATTTTTGGATTAAAATAAGATTGTACATATTATTAATATATAATGCACATTTGTATAGCTAAGTTAAGGCCCCTTAACTATACCTTATATAGTACTCACTAATTACAAAAATATTTATATTAATTTTACGTATGATATACGAAGTTGAGATTTTTACCTATTACGAGAACGGACAAGTTCTTCACTGCTTGTTTATTCCATAGGCACACAACATCTTCGTACCTTGTTGAACAAAACGCGTAAGCGAAGCCGTTTTGGCGGCGTTTAGGACTTTTTCCCCGCGAGGCAATGAGCTATAATGCTTTCTATCTCATTTTCTCCCACGTTAAATCGCATGAATTTATATGTCTGTCTCTTTTTACTGTAGAAAACAGATGTTTTCACGTCAAAAATTATACAAAAAAGAAAGTACTATCAAAACATAGTTTGGAAATAATTTCACATTCAACAGATTCGGAACCAGAACTGGAATCGGAACGGGCGCCTGAACCACCAAAAGTAGAAGTGGAACTTTATCCTCCGTTAACTCTGGCGGGACTTAGCAGGGCGAAACCAGCGGCTCATAGCCGGCGGTCTGACAGGTAGTTCAATGTTTCTATTCGATGAATGATTACTATTCATAAAATATAATATATGTATTAGGTATGAAAATGGGGTGGAGTAATATACACATACCTACTAATTTATGTCTATATGACAATCTCGATTTTTATTTAAATGAAACTATCTAGTGACATGAAAATGATTCTAGCCATATAAATATGAAAAACAGGAGAAGTGGCAAGGGGGCGTGTCTGTGTCCGCGCGCTATGATCAAAATGCTCAGCTTCTATACAAATGGCCGTCTCTGCGAATTAGTGCGCTTTCGACCGTCATCGTGAAATATCAGAATACCATGTTGTTCAGTGGTTTCTTGTTAAAACCGAAGCCAAAACAAAAACTTTGTTAAGCATGGAATCACTTACCTTACCTAAGTACAAGTATTTCATTATATTTATCTTTAAAATCGTAATAAACAGCAAATAGTAAAATATTTCTTGCTCTTACTACGTTATTTTTGTTTAAAAATATCACAGTCACTGTTATATTATTGCAGTAAATACATTGCTCCATAACCACTACCTAATTATGACGCCAAGTGACTGAACAAGCAATGTAAATATCACAAAATGATACTTTATTTATGCGGTTATATTGCGTAGTACGGCCGCTGTATATTGCGACGAGCTAGTAATGTGCTTGTGCAGATCCACTATCGACAATAATGTGGATTGGCGAGTTGTTATTATAGTTTATTCTCCAATTTGTCAACCGTTTTAATTCGATGGGAAGACCGATGTGACATAATGTTTTTCACTTATTTTGATTATTTTACAGCAATTACTACGCTGAATGCGTAACCAACGGTCCTAAAGTAAGTTGATTAAATTTTAGGTTAATAATCGAAGGAGTGTCCTTAGGTTTGAATTATCGTATATTATGTCTTGTCTTAGAAAACTTTTCATAATATTTATGATTTTGGGGTTTAATATAATTTACAGTTTTCAAAAGCTTCGAATATATCATAAATATCTAACCGGCATGGTTCGAATGGTATCATAACAGTGACTTTGGTTTAAAATTAGTCAATATAATTATTCTTGCTATTTATAAGTGTGTATTTGTTTTCATATAGTTAACAATTTTCATAACAAAAGCTTGTCAGGCAAAAATTGCTTAGTACATGGTTAGGTTTAGAAGTATCTTAGTATATATGAAAATAATAAATAGGCTATTAATCATACCTTTCAGCTTCCCAAATGACGCTAATTTAAAAAAGGAATGGATTGATGCCACTGGAAGGCCACCTAACTGGTTCCCTACAAAAACTAGTACTAGTTGTCGTAATTTGTATGAGAATGAAAATTGTCATAAAAACAGCTAGTCTCGTCAATGATAAATTAGCAATTAAAACTAAAAATGTCAAACAGAAACTCTTGGCAAAGACTTTGCCGATTTTTTGTGTGAGTAAGTAGTACGGTGAAGGGTAAATGCACGCTGTGGTTTTAGAGATATGGTTTATAATTGTGTAGCACGTTCTGATGTATAAAATGCGAGTGTGTGCGCGACTGCGTATCTATTGCTTTTACTGATCTGTTTGTGTAGTAGTTGGCGCGTGGTAGGGCCAACTGGAGACACCGGGTTCCGCTATATACACTTTGAACTACTGGGCATATATCTCCTTCTTTATTATATCTATGATTCTAGCACTGTTTATAGTACGTAAATTATCTGTGCTAAATACATGATCATAATCGAAGTAGGATAATTAGTTTCAGATAAGATAACAATAAAAATTGCATCAGAATCATCATGTGACAGTTTTTCAGTTATTTTATAGCCATTTAAATAAAGTTATAGTCATAAATGTATTGATGATATTGATAGTCATATTATGACGTTTTAAACTGGGAAAGTAATTAAGGCTGCATGCTTATTTGGTGAAGTTTAGCGGAATTAACAGGATATACGATAGGGCGGCGGTTAGTCTTTACAAACGCATTCATTGGTTTTCTGCCATTCGTCTACTCTAATAAATACACAACAACCGTCGTTTATTGAGTTGTATTTCGCCTTTGAACGAGGTATCATTAGTATAAATTACTTTCCTGTTATCGTAGCGTATCTATTTATTTAACACGTTAACATCAATCAAGTATTACCTGCAGCCATGCGTCATAGGATTGCAAACATTAGTGGTGATGGCCTTAATTAGAAATTATATTCCTTGATCAAACATTAATCCTAATCATGATTAGATATATCTAAGAATTAAGTCTAAAAATAGGTAAAGTAGATTGAATGGATCAATAAATAAATAAATTAATAATTTATGTTTCTTTCACACTAATATTGTAAATAGTTGTTCACTTAAGATAATTTTTGCCAGGTACTTCTGGAGTGCCCTTACAGTGGCAGTTGTATACGCGTTGCCAGTCGTTCAACTTTTGTCTACATATCAACGTGTGAGTAAATAATTCCCTCGAATATAATACATTCTGCAACCAAACTATGTGCTGCCTATTATTTACGTTACATATAATACTAGGTTACGAATTATAATGTGTTGCTTTTAGAAAGAAATAAAGCTTGAATAAGCTTTTTCGGCAACGTTCATGTACGTTTTGGGAAAAATTATTTACCTCAAACAACCGTCATCATATGACAGTTTTTCAGTTATAAACATAGCATAATGTCATATGGGATTTTGCTATGGGGGGATGCGGCTGATTTAGAAACTATTTTTGTTTTGCATAAGAGGGCCATAAGAGTTATTTACAACCTTAAACCGAGAGAGTCCCTTAGAGAAAATTTTAGAGAAATAAATATATTAACTTTAGCCTCTGAGTATATCTATGAAAATTTGTTCCATGTGTTACATGTATGTTCACAAACACAATGGTAGTTTTAGTAAAAAAATTGATATACACTCTGTGAACACTAGGAACAAACACAAGCTAGTGATACCAGTTTCTCGACTCCACAGTCAGTAATTCATTCTTGGGGCAATGTATTCAAGAATTCCACTCGCATATCTTAAAAATTACTCTTGTATCAAACTCAAAAACGAGATGGCGGCGAAGTATACCAATGCATATGTTACAATTAAGAGCCTATACTACCTCAGCTCAAATTCTAATTTCGCCCCCACTTCCCCGCGCCATTCGTTCGCACACTGCTCGCGGTCACGCGGGAACACGAGGTCAAAGCGATTTTGTTAGAGGAAAATAAACTATAATCGGACGCGTAGTAAGTAATAAAATTATCAATCATAATTTACTATTAACTTGTCATTATATGAACATAAAATTATATATCGCAAATTTAATTTCATTGTACATACTAAGGGCTACTCAAACTAATATTCTAGTATAAGCTGACTCTTCATTGTACTGAAAGCCTATACAATGCAAGATCAGCTTATACTGGAAATTCCAAATACTGGAAGGATACGCCCATTGGTTTAGCAGGTAGTAAGTTTGCGTTTTGTAGTTTTCGCCGTGTATGTATGTAATGTGACAGCCGTTGGGTATGTAGTTATGTAGGTAGTATGTCTATGCAAGTACCTACGTTTCCGAATGCATGATTGTAAGAATTCATGATATCTGTGAATAGGCTATTTATTTCGTGTCGAAGTTTGCGTCTTTAGAAATGTGTTCAGATAAGCACTTTACTGATCTAGTGCGTGAGTCGAGTTCGACTTTGAACGGCGCCGATCCCGGCCGCCCAGCTGATGAACAGCGATCTGTGCCGGAGACGGACCGTAAACATACCGTTTAGCTTTGAATAATAACACCCCGTTTCGTGAATTTGAACTTGATTCGTGTGGCAGTAAAAATGTATAAGTTAAAATATGTTATTCAAATAAATTTCAAATTCACGGAAGTATTTCTACGGTACGACGGATCGATGTGTAAAGAGTAACATTTAGAAGCTTCTTTCATAGGCCTACAAGCTGACATGCCACCAATATAGTACGTAAATAGGTACTAGGGTCCATTCCGAGACTCGAGTTTCAAAATTTAGAGGCTCGTGTTTTTTTTCGTGGACTCGAGACTATCTAGACTGATCCATCATTCAGTCCTCGCGTAGATACCTACTCAGTTTATAAACCTAAAAGATTAGCATGAAATAAAATGTTATATGTAAATATGCATTTATTAAACAGTTTAATATGTACTTATATTCAGAATATACAATACAATTACAATAATAAAAAAAAAATCCGTAAAAAAAAAAGACAAAAAAGAGGCTTCAACAAATTACGCGACACGCAATATTCATACGTAAGTACCCACTACAAATATCATATTACCGTTATAACAAAAAGTAATGCTTCCTAAACAAAAATAAACTCTCATCATAAATAACTAGGTAGATATGTAAAACACTACACGAGAGCGCGTCATTAGGGGGAAGTCCCCTAAGCCCGGACGGCTCCTAAAGCCGGACAGGATCTGAATCAGTGCGAAAAAGCGCGCCAATTTGTTGCTTGAGTCGTGGTTAGAAAGCGTTTCCCAAGTGAAGTGTGGGGGGAGCGTGTCAATAGTTAGTGCTGACTCGTTCGACGTGGAGTGTGTAGCAAATTTTAAGGTAAGTAAAAATTTTGTTCGAAGTAATTTTTTGGGTTCTGTAAACAGTATTTAAAGTATGGGATGATAATCATTGTTATTAATTATTGTTGCTATTGTACTAATCTGATATAACCCAGGTGTTTTTTTAAGATTCATAACACATAATGTGAATGAGAATTTTTCTTGTATGTACCTAAGGGTCCCTAAGTTCGGACACTCTCAAAGTCCCCTAATACCGGACAGTTTTACAGTAAGTTTATTTTTGTTGTAGTTATTATTTTTGTGTTTTGTTTTTCAGATTCAACATGGATAAACCCAAACCGAGTTGTGGGAATACCCCCAAACATGAAATATTGAAAAATGCTCAGTTAGCTACATTTGTGATTTTTGCAGGTTGTGCAATGAAAGTTTTGTAATTTTTTAGAAACCGTTCCTAATTATGACCAAAGTTAATTACAATTAAGAATAGTTTTCTTTATAAACAGCTGATTTGATCAATTTTAATAGATATTCTTACGAATTGTTTGTTAAAATAATGTTTAGATTTAAAATTGAACGAAAAGTTGGCTGTCCGTCATTAGGGGACCTTTTTAAAAACGTCTTTTTTTCTACGTTTTTTTTTTTTTTTTTTTTTTTTTTTTTTTTTATAGAAGAGGGGGCAAACGAGCATGCGGCTCACCTGATGTTAAGTGACTACCGCCGCCCATGATCAACCGCAACACCAGGAGAATTGCGGGTGCGTTGCCGGCCCTTTAGAAAGGAGTAAGCTCTTTTCTTGAAGGTCCCCAGGTCGTATCGGTCCGGAAAAATCGCCGGTGATAAACTATTCCACAGAGAGGTTGTACGTGGAAGAAAGCTCCTTGTGAAACGTACAGTGGTGGACCGCCAAGCATCCAGATGGTGTGGATGGTATCGGGACGTTTGCCGTGTCGTGCGTTCACGAAATTTGGCGGCTGGGATTAATCCGAACAATTCCTCAGAGCACTCCCCGTGATAGATGCGATAAAATACGCAAAGAGATGCAACATCTCTTCGCAACGCCAGTGAATCGAGCCGATCGGAAAGCACTCGGTCGTCGACGATTCGAGCCGCTCTGCGCTGGATGCGGTCAAGTGGAAGGAGCTGGTACTGGGGAGCCCCAGCCCAGAGATGGGAACAGTATTCCATGTGCGGTCGAACCTGCGCCTTGTAAAGTTGCAGGCGGTGTGCCGGCATGAAATACTGCCCCGCTCTGCTGAGCACGCCAAGCTTTTTAGAGGCCAATTTGGCCTTCCCTTCCAAGTGACCACGAAACTGCACGTCACTCGATATGTCGACGCCGAGGATTCCGATACTGGCTGAGGCAACAAGGGGAGTGCCTTGAAACTGAGGGGATACGACAAAGGGGTTCTTTTTAGCGGTTAACGCGCAAACTTGTGTCTTCTGGGGGTTAAACTGGACTAGATTTAGTCGTCCCCAATCCGAGACTCTGTTCAGCAAAGACTCGACTTCAGACACAAGTTTGTCCCGGCACTCGGAGACGTTTTCCCGAGAAATATTGGCTCGGCCGGTGTAAAGAGCATCACCAGTGCTGTCATCTGCATAGCAATGAATGTTACGGGTATGCAACATATCATTGATATGCAGAAGAAACAGCGTTGGCGATAGCACGCAGCCCTGTGGAACACCAGCATTAATAGGCTTGCAATCGGAGCTTGCACCGTCTACAACGACCTTGATGCTCCGATCTGCAAGAAAGCTGGTGATCCAATTGCACAATTTCTCGGGAAGCCCATAGGAAGGGAGCTTCGAAAGAAGCGCTTTGTGCCAAACCCGATCGAAGGCCTTCGCAATGTCCAAACTAACGGCCAATGCCTCCCCCTTGAACTCTACTGCCTCCGCCCATCTGTGAGTGAGGTAGACCAGAAGATCACCAGCTGACCGACCACGGCGAAAACCGTATTGGCGGTCACTAATCAGCTGGTGATCCTCAAGGTACCTCATGAGCTGGCAGTTTACAATGGACTCCATTGTTTTGGAGAACAAGGAGGTGATGGCGATTGGCCGGTAGTTGGACGGGTCTGAGCGGTCGCCTTTTTTAGGGATCGGGTGGACGAAAGCAGTCTTCCATGATTTTGGGACTACGCCTAGGGAGTAGGAGTACCGGAAAAGACGCGTTAAAACCGGTGCCAACTCTGGAGCACACGTCCTCAGCACAATTGGGGGGATTCCGTCAGGCCCACTCGACTTGTGGATGTCCAGGGAGAGGAGTGCTTTGCGAACCGAGCGCTGTGTGAACTGCACTTCCGGCATGGAGCACTCACACCGCGGGATGGTCGGCGGCGTACTCCCCCCGTCATCGAGAGTCGAGTTAGACGCAAAGAAGGAGCCTAGAAGATCGGCTTTCTCCTTTGCAGTATGGGCCAGTGAGTCGTCCTCCCTGTGCAGAGATGGAAGAGATGGCTGACAGAAATTCCCCTGGACAGCCTTGGCGAGAGACCAGAATGCACGGGTTCCAGAAGGAAGGCGAACGAGTCTCTCGCCAATTCTGCCTATGTGCTCTGACTTTGCCTTGGCAATGACTCTTTTGAAGGACCTAGAGGCGGAATTATACTTCTTTTTTAGAGCGCTGGTGTTTACATCCCGGGACGCTGATGCATCAACCCAGGCTTGGTAGCACTCCTGCTTATAGCATGATGCTATTTTACAGGAGCGACCAAACCATGGCTGAGATTTGCCTCCAATGGGCACCACAGAGGAAGGAATAAAAAGTTCCATACCCTGAAGTACCACATCAGTAACAGAATCCGCAACAACGTTGGGATCATCCGGCGAGAAGCAAACCCGCCCCCAAGGGTAGGATGCAAAGAAAGACCGCATCCCATCCCAATCGGCTGACCTATAGTGCCAAACACGGCGGCAGCCTGCAGAATGCAACCGCGATTTCAGCGTGAGTGGCACAACACTCCGGACCAGACAATGGTCCGAGGAGCCTAAAGGGGCGTCGACGGAAATCTGATATCCGTCCGGGTGAGAGGTCAGCAGAAGGTCCAACAGGGAAGGTGCATGATCCTCCACATCTGGAATCCGCGTAGGCGAAGTAACCAGTTGTGTCAGACCATATGCCAAGGCAAAATCATGAACAGATCTCCCCGCATGATCGGTTAAACGTGAACCGAGCCATTCGGCGTGATGGGCGTTAAAGTCGCCGAGGATCACGATCTCTGCAGAGGGGATCTGCTGTAGCAACGAATCTGCAGCCATTTGGACGTGGTCGAAGAGTCGGTCTGTTTCGGCATTACCGCTGTGGGACCTATAGAGGCACCCGTAGACGCGCGGATGGTCGTCGCTGTCTACGCGTAGCCAAAGGATGGACAGGTCCGAACCTTCAAGTCTGCCGAGGCGTCGAGAACAGATGTCCTCTCTGACGTAAACGCAAACTCCAGCCCGAGGCACAAAGGAGTGTTCCAGTTTGTACCCCGGGTAGGAGAGATACGAAACATCAGCCGGAGAGGACACCTGCGTCTCGGTCAGAAAGAGCAGAGCCGGCCTCGCCGTCTCGAGATGGTAGTGGACGGCGTTTAGGTTAGAGTGAAGTCCCCTGATATTGCAGAAATTCACGGACAGCGTGGCAGGGGTCGCCTTGGTCTTGTTGCTCCGTTTGCCCCGAGCAGTTGTAGTCTTGAGCGGAATTTCGCCCCCCCCAGAATACGCGGGGCAGCCTGAGCACCCACGCTCAGAAGTGGAGAAACATGGTCGTGGATGCTCAGCGAGGGATTCTCCAGGGGTGCTGGTACCCTCCTGGGGTAGTCTATCTTTATTTAATTCCGCTACCATGTTGATGGGGGGGGGGGGATTTGGGCCTCCGGCCACCTGCACTCACCGACGAAACGCGGAAGCAGAACTTCCACTTCACGCCGGTATTCTGTGAGGTCGTGGTACCACCCCGGTTTGAGCCGGCCCATACGTGCAACAGCAAAGCTGCCGCATGGCTCTACCACTGTTAAATGTTCCTTAGTACCTACTACATTTAAAGTAAGATTTCAGGCTGTTGATATATCTGTGTTGATTAAGTATATAGTTGTGAACTTATTAAAGTGAAATAAACAAATGAGACTATTATACGTTCTTTTTTATTTTTATTGTTCCTTAAGTGTCCGGTTCTCGGGGACCTCCCCCTACTATGGTAATAATAAGAGATTTTTTTTTATTACAATATTTTAAAAGCACAGAATAAATAATAGTAGTACAGACTAAAAGTAAGTAGTATCAATATTTTTTGTCATGGGTGACATTTTCATGGTTTTCGAGGGTGTTGAAGCCGATAGTGCTGTCGAAATTTAAATCCAAGACGGCGGCTGCAATGGGTATTGATTTGTTCATCATGGGTGTCATTTTCATGGTTTTCGAGGGTGCTGAAGCCGATAGTGCTGTCGAAATGTAAATCCAAGGTGGCGGCTGCAATAGGTATAAATTTTTTCATCATGGGTGTCATTTTCATGGGTTTCGAGGGTGTTGAAGCCGATAGTGCTGTCGAAATGTAAATCCAAGATGGCGGCTGAATTAGGTATAAATTTTTTCATCGTGGGTGTCATTTTCATTGGTTTTCGAGGGTGTTGAAGCCGATAGTGCTGTCGAAATGTATTTAAACTACTTTAAAAAATTCCGTATAATCATATATATGTTAATCATATATAATCATGTTATACGTAAATTTTTTAATGCGCTTAAGGCATGCCCAACTGGATTTACCAATTTATTTTACATATTATTGAAATCTACAATGGATTGCTTACATTGTTGTATATCTGTCATGTCGTAATTGTCGGTTCTTTCCTGCGTTTTTGGGACCTTGGCAAAATGAGAATTTATTGAATTATGTTTTCTTTTCTTGGGTTTTTCTTTGATTGTGGTCGGAGGACTTATTTTTCTCAAGGGCATATTACGTGTTTTTCGCGGATCCAACAATTCCGGCAGTAAAGATTCCAAGTAAAATGTTTTTAGTTTGGGAACCATATGATCATTCCACAGTCTTTGGTCGCATTGTATTATTTCTGTTTTTATCTGTTGATTTGAACTAACCCACACGGCAAAAAGACACTCTCTCCTTCCTGTAATATTTAACTGTCCTTGCACTTGGAAATACCAGTGATGTTTCTTATTGATCAACATTTGGCCATTATCATACTTCCAGAAAGTAATTTTCCTGTTTTTCACAGCATCTTCCAAGCTAGTTCTGTAGCCTGATACTGGACATTTTATTTCTACAATCCTATTGTCATCTATCACACCGTCAGGAGTTGCTCCTAAAAATGGATGGTTTTTATCGATGAATAGCCCACAGGGCATAATTTTAATGTTTTCTTGCTGCTCTAGTTGATTCAAAGCAATTTTTTCATTAATTTTACCATGTTTGATGGAGGTAACACCAGAGAGATCTTTTTGATACAGTAAACTTTTAACTATACTACCTGACGTCGTGCTCCTCTTGTTTATAATTTTGCCGAAATTGGAAGCCGTTAACAAATTCCTTCGTATTTCCATCCATTTACTACAATCACTCTGGAGGACTGTTTCCCTTTCAATATTAATTCTTTCTTCGTCAGATTTCTCCAAATTTGTTAAAAATGTTTTTTTCATTCTTTCTAAATCTTCTGTATGCAAATCAGGCTTCATACAATTTTGACCGTAATTTTCATCTTCAGCCCTTTTCTCTTTCTGTTGATAAACAAGCTTTCTGGGTTGCATTTTAGGCTTGGAACCGTTTCTTTTTAGTTTTCGCAATTCCAGGTATTTTGATTTTGACATTGGGCTCACACCAAGAATAGATCTTTGGAGCTTATTCAAAGGTCTTTTTGTATTAAATGATACGACTGCCGTAGCGCATCTGGTCTGATATGAACGCCGAAGACAAAAGTTTATGCGTTTACCACCGATACACTTTGCAATTATGGCGTTAAACTGTTCACAACGATTGCTGTCCACGTCTTCAATAAGACTTCGTGCATTAGCTGCAATAGAGCAGACTATAAACTTTATTTGATTTTCTAACGCCGTATCTTTCAGTTTGACAGTGACATCTTCACTTGTTTTTTTGCTTTCGCAATAAAAATTCTGACAATTGGTATGACAACCGAAAGCATGATTATATGAATTGGAAATTGCTACATAAAGATCGTTTATTTGTTTTGAGCGGGTATCACTTGTTTTCTTCAGTAGGCTTACTCTTGAAAACAATTCCGATCGATCGGGATTGGAATTATGACGTTTGGTACTCTTGAAAGCGACTCTAGCGCTAAATTAGTTTAGTATTGCGTGGTGATTGTGTGAACTAATTGGGATTGGAATTGAAATTGTCCAAGCGAAATCGGTACTCCCGACGCACTTTTGACAGTAAGTTGACAGCAGCGTATTGTGTTTGATATTGAGTTGGATTTGAAATTAAGGCAATAGCAAAACAGTAACGTTTTAGGAATTGTGTTCATATTAATCTTTTGTTTTCTGCAATTATCTTATTGTTTTCGATAAAATAATGACATGTTTAGCTCTTGCGTCTATTATTTTACGCCGTAATAGTGCATTACAATTAAAATAATGACTAAATGAGCTTCAAATTATGCGTTTTAAGCACTTAAGTTTTTTTCTATGAGTGATGATGATTATGGAGCTAATGATTGTATTTTAAGAAATTTAGTGAGAAAATAGTGCATGAATATAAACCTAAATATGATCCTCCGTAGAGAATATATTTTACATCATATTGTTACAGCCTTTATTTTTAATTCGTTTTAAAGTGGTTGTTTTGTAGAAGAAATATTTTTAATAGTTAGGCGGCGCAAAGGTTTATAGAGGATTGTTGAGATATCTCAAGTATGATTAAAACATCCCACTGCTGGGCAGAGGTCTCTTATCATGTCTGAGAGGTTTATTGGCGGGTTTCACACGTAAAGGAAATATGAATATAATAAATGTATAATTTTATAAGAATTAAAAATAAAATTATATAGCTAACGTAATTTTAATAACATATAACTTAACACAACATAAACACTCACGCCTGTCACTCAGAGGGGTGGGCAAAGACTACAGACTTCCATTTGGCACAATCCTGACACACTCTTGCCTCCTCCACATCATTATACCTACATATACATGCTCGTTGGTTAAAGGTACCCTTAATTTGGCCCATTTTCAATATATCGCCAATTTTGTTGGTATTCTTTCGCCTAGAACATCCCTTTCCAACTGCCGCTCACTTCTGCAACATAAATTTGCTTTGTCACTTGTTCCTCATTCATTATTTGACCATATGACCATACCACCGAAGCATTCTTTTCTTAATACTGGTCACATCATCTTGCAAACCACACTTTTATCACACAATTTCTCACCCTCTTACTCACATTCAGCCCTACCATACTCCTTAATGACTGCGTTTCTATTGCGTTTATTCTACTTTCGTGCTTCTTCTGAGACATCCAACTTCCACTACCATATGTTAAAATGGGGACTAACATAGCCATATGTGCCTTTTTTGACACATCCTGACTTTTCACAATAGAGTTTAGAGCCCCATTTACTTTATTTCCTGCATTCACTCATTGCTTTTTAATAAGGATTTGTTAATAAAATTTTGATACAAATTTAACCATTTATTTAATATAATACAAACATAATTTATCAACCTATCACCATTACATCTATTTTTCATATTTGAAATTTGATAATATGGCTTAACATATGTAATCAAAATATATTGATTATATATCAAATGGCAAGACTATGATGATTAAAATTTTAAAATTATATCTTCAGTGACCCAAAAATCAGTTTCTTTTACAAAAGTAATTAAAAGAAAACAAATAAATTTGTAATAACATAAAAACATTTATAAAATTAAATGAAAGTCTTATTTTAAATTACAGCAATGCTATTGTTGTTGTATTCTGTTTGGAAAATTTTAAGCATGGACATTGCATTTCATTATTACTTTAGTTTCAGATGGTCCATATATTGATCATTTCTTGTTGGTAGAGTGTTGTTGCTTGGAGAATGTGGTATGGAATTAAGTTGTGATTCTGAAATGAAAATAAATATTTGATAACATCCCATCTATGTAGAGTAATGCATTATAAATCAATGACAAAATTAAGGTGGAATATTTGAATTAGAAGTTTTAATCTATCACAAGCCATTTAAAGGGATGTTTAAGATTTATTGAAACATCTATATTCTCTACACTAAGAGATAACACATATGACGTCAATTTATGTAAATTATTGCAATTAAAAAATGATGGATTACCTTTTTACCACTTGAGTGTAAGGCATACATATTGCAAGTTCCTTATTTTTATCAAACTGTAGGTAGGGGCTCGACCAAGTCCACTTTCTATGTGGCCGTGTCTAGAAGATAAAGTTCATCATAAAGAGTCTTTTTTCTCCATGAAATCAACCAGCTGTTGGCCCATTTGGTGCCGTGGCCCTAGCCTATCCATTAGATATTCCTTGAAAAATAAAATAATATTAAAATGTCTGTCTTTAAAAGTGAGTAAAAAAATATTTATTATTATTATTAGATGTCACACAACAATATTGAAAAGTTAACGAATCAACATTGTTATTTGTAATAACTAAGTAGTGAGAAAGGTTAATTGTAAGTTGAGTCTTCAAAAGCAACACTTGACCACCTGTGACTGCTATCAATCCCCAGTTTAATGTTGTTCAACAGGCCAAAAATTGCTTTTTTTCTGTGCCCAAAAATAAAAAAATACATATCTACTTATAAAATTCTTAAAAAAACATTGTTATACTTACTTTAGCCTATCCTTGACCATTATTATTTATATAGTTCCTCCTAATTAGCTAACAGTGCCCATTTCGTCTGTTTCATATGATGCTTAAATTGTGTTAATGCGGTAATGAACTATTTCAAACCGTTTATAGTTATACCCAAATTGAAAGGTCTATTAGTAATTCACTGTACACATACTTAAAAAGCACTTCACCTTTAAACTTAAAAAGAGTTCTTTGAAAGTTGATATTTGTTTACTTTGTTTCATGATCGTCGTGATAACAATTTTTTTCTGACAACAAAAAATGAGGCAAAGACACGCTCCTATACAGCCATATAATTAATTAAACCTCGCAAATATAGCGTTTTTTTATAAGAACTGTATGAAAAGATGTCATGTTTCACGAATTGCACCATTTATTAAGTATTTTTACTACTTAAACACTCGTTTATGAAAGTTACAAAGGATTTATTATGACTTTACCGGTTTAACGATAAATAAAACATGCCTGTTGCTAAGAGTAACGCAGCTAACTTCATGTGGTACAACAAAATTTTTGGCCAATCCGAGCGCAGTTCCGATGTCAATCCAATTGTTTTCAAGAGTACGCTAATTTATCAACATTGGATTGAAATTGAGATTGGATCGAAATTGTTATTGGATTCAAGAGTAAGCTTGCTGGTGTTTTATTGAAGAACAAATAACTTTTCTGATAGCCAGGATTCTTTGTGTATTCAGATACCTTCTATGCTGCAGTTTATATTTGGTATCTTTGGTAAGCGCTTGTAATTTATTACACAGGTTTCGTAATAAATGGTTTCTACACTCTATCTTTTCAACAGTGTAGTTAGGATATGGCCGGGCTGCTAAAATTTTAGAATAAGTGGAAGCGTCTCCATCAGCAACCATTTTGCCGTATATAAGACCATACATGTGCAAAGATTGTTTGAATCCTTCCACTAATATTTCCGATTCCATGTTTGTAGATGAACCAGTGTAATTTTTAAAACACATGTGCTCTGATGGTGTAGTTTGTTTATTCTTGGCGCGTACACATATGCAACAATATTTATTTTTTACGGCGAGATATAGCACTTCCCCAAACTTTTTACCTATGATTGCAGCAGCGCCTGATAACGAGGAATAGTTTTTCTTGTAGGTCCTCTTAGCCCAGCAACCATCAACGATCACGTCTATGACGGGGATTCCATCTGAATTGACTCTGCCTTCGTCCAATGCACTTTGCTTCTCACGAGCAGCCGCAGCTTCCATTTCAATTGTGGCTAACTTTTCCCATTCTTCACTAACTCGATTATCAATTTTCTTATAAAAAACTTCTGTCATAAACGGAACATTTATTGATGTAAATATTTCTTGCAATTGTGTATATCCTACACCTGTAATAGCAGCACTCGTTACTACGGCAGTATTTACATTCAAATTGTCGCTTGGACTAGGTTTGGACGTATGTGTAGTAAATTCAACATTACACATATTGCATTTGAATTTTAATTTTGAAATCAAACCTAACCTTTTCTCCCCTATCAACTCCAAATTATTTATACCGCAACCGAAGGCTGTTGAGTGGTTCGAAATTGTTTTTAATTCTTTTAGAAAATATTTAAGGGTCTATGATTCTTCTTTCGTCTGATTCTTCATTGATTTCTGCATGATTTCTATCTGACGTGTGCTCTTCGTCTGGAAACCTACAACAGTAATACATATTATTACATAAACTATAAAGCAGACAATAATAATAACATTAGTAGTTTCTGAAATATACGGCTGTGACAGACAGACAAAGTCACACCATAGTGGTTTCTTTTTTACCATTTTGGTACAGAACCCTAAAAACGTCGGATCGAGAATATCCTACTCATTTTTGAAGTCAGTAAAAATACGAGTACAATATTATCGATGCATTCATTTGTATTAGGTCTACCTTTGATTCTCATAAACCAAGTCTTCGCATTTAGGTAGGATACGAGTACTTATAGCATTGTAAAATTTTCATTCCATTAAAATTTACATACATATATACATACATAGCATTACGCCATTATTCCCCGAAAGGGTAGGTAGAGGTGCATAGTGCACCCACATTTCGCCATTTATGTTATAAGTCTCATGTAATAAAGTGCGAGCCTATTGCCACTAATCGAGCACAAATCCAGACTCCGGACTGGTACTGAGAAATTACTAATGGAAAAACCCAATACCATTTTGCCCGACCCAGGACTTCTCGCTCAGCAGTAGCTAGACCAACGAGGCAGTTAGAGAAAGAAATACTAACAGGGATTCAAAATTTACTTACTTATTTATTTTATATGTATTTATTTATGTAAATACTTACTTGTCCGTACTGTCAATAGATAGCGACGAGTCCCCTTTTCCCTGTTCTAAATGGCCAGCCGCCGCCGCCGACAACGACGTGGGCACCGCCGGCGCGCCGCTCGAGTCGCTCGCGCCGCGTGCCGATCCGTCTTCGTGCAGTCCATTCTCTAATACCGTGGGCGC
Source organism: Parnassius smintheus behrii (assembly GCA_036936625.1). Taxonomy (NCBI): domain Eukaryota; kingdom Metazoa; phylum Arthropoda; class Insecta; order Lepidoptera; family Papilionidae; genus Parnassius; species Parnassius smintheus. The sequence goes on from JAUPFT010000024.1 coordinate 31,740,006, forward strand.
CGTTTTATTCGTCACATTCTCAAGCTCAATGAATGAAATGTTTGGTTTTCTGCAAATGTATAGTCATAATAAAATAAAGTAACATACTATTCTCCAGACCAAATTTCGGTCACGGCGGCCTGCCTCAACGGAGACTAGCCATCGACGCAGGATAGCATTATAGTGCGCAAATGTATGCGCAAGCATAGGTGCACTCTCTATTCCCTCACCCTCATAATCCGATGAGACGGTAAACCGACACAACCGGAGAGAGATCAGGTGCAGGACCAACGGCTTTACGTGCATTCCGAGACAAGGAGGTGGGCCACCGCCAACTTCCTGACTCCGGGCAGCTACTGAAAATTTCTTGACGGTATCAGAAACTACGGGTAGTACCTCTCATAATACACCGGTTGATCTTTTATAAATTTCAACTTATTTACAAAAAAAAATTTTGGCCCGACCCGGGATTCGAACCCAGGACCTCATGATCAGCAGTCGCACTACTACAACCACTAAACCAATGAGGCAGTCAAAGTAACATAACATAACCCACAACATTCAAAACCTATCCCTAACCCCACAGTGATACCTATTCCCTGTATCGTGGGTATCAGAAACTACGAGTGGTACCTATCATAACACCCCGATTGATCTTATATAAACATAAACAAACTTATGTAACAATAAAATTACAAAACGTTTTTGCAACACATCAAACGAATTTAAACTTTATCAACAGCCAGCAGCAACGTGGCGTGACACTAGACATGAGCTTTATCTCGTTGCAATAAGGTTGAAACTCGAAAAATGATTCGCAAACCGATCCTTCGTGTTCGGCTCTATACATATTCGAAATACCTAAGAAGCTACGTAAACAAAAGAATAATTTGACGGCCTCCGTAGCGCAGTGGCTTAGCAATGAGTTGTTGCGCTGGGGGCCGCGGGTTCGAATCCCGCAGGGAACAAGTATTTGTATGGCCTACAAATAATTGTTCCGGGTCAGGGTGCTTGTCCTCGTGCAATTTATGTTTGTAAACTGCCTCCACGATACAGGAGAAAATCCTAGAGTGGGGGTAACGTTTTTTTAAGAAAAAAAAATTAAAAATGATACCGTTATTTATATCGGTAGTTAGATAGGTACTTACTTTTTTTTCCTTCGTTCAAAATACGGAGTTGTTCTCTTAGACGTTTCAATTGTTTTCTTTTTCCGAGAGTTTTCTTTTTGCCCATCTTTATTTACACTTTAAATATAGGTAATATATTTACACAAAACGTTTTAAACTCCTTTTTACAGTAACACCTACCACAGTACAAAATAAAAATGTCGGAAATAAATAGTCGTCTCTCCGTAATGTCGCCAAACATAGGTTCGTCCCGTAATAGATGCCGCAGCAGAATGATTGAACAAATTGAAAAGGATAGCGCTATTGCTACCACGTACAAAACAAGAGACAGAAAGAGAGTGTGCTCGTTTAGAATTAAATAACGCAAGCGCCAAATCACATAATTGCTAATTACGAGAAGACCACGTAGAAAAATAAAAAAATAAATCGTCACGATTTGAGATAACATTATTATCTATCTATTAGCTAAAAATCATCATTCAATTCCATAAGGTTTCAGAGATCTAACTAAAAATAAGTGCAAAACGAGGGTTTTTCATATTTTTTTTTATCGAGAATTTTTTATCGAATCGTGTTTTTGCTTCAACAGATTTGAAGATTATAAGTCCAGGTTTAATGTGTCCAAATAGCAAACTGTTAGGTCTTACAGATACCGAGATCCAGATTGATCAATATCACCAAAACAGCATTATGCGGCCTCTTAACACATAGCAATCGCACGCCTAGTTGTCTGTGTTGTGTAGTTTGCATGATGTCTCCCACAAATATCCAAGATGTGAAAACGGTGTCCCGAAATCAGTCCGTAAAACAATATCGAGGTCAAAACAACAGAAGGAAATGTCAACCAATGGCGCGGATGAATGACCACAGATTCAGCGATGCCAAATGACGTTCCGTTGTTCGTAATTGAACAAAACGTTTAGCTTACTATGACCTACATAATTATTTTTATGACAAGAATCCAGTACATAATAAACCAGCATATTAGTTGTGCAGCATATTAGAAATGAGTCGTCTTTAACAATTACGTGCGTTCTGAAACAATTATTTGAAGTAATTTAGAAACAGTTACAAAAAAAGAAATAATTGGATAACTTTTTTTGTGGTTACATACAGAGATATTTCTTGTATTTTAAGACCTTAAATAATAAGGGTGGGTATTTTTTAAAAATATGTCATATTGGGACGTCTTCGTTTCGTCCTCCTATTGAAATATTACTCGTTATACTCGCTCATAATAATAATGATCTAGTTCTAGTCGTCTGAGTAAGATGTTGAAATAACTAACTCGTATTTATACCTTATATATAATACCCAGATCGGCGCCGGGATCTAGCGTCAAAAATGTAAGACTCCAATTGCTTATCAATTCGGGCATCAAGGAAAATCCTCCCAATTATGAAATAGGCCTATTTCCTGGTGTGCATATCATCTTACGGGCTGAACAAGTAAATCAAGGCTACTTAAAGTCAGTTATATTTGTTTTTATTACAGAAAACCAAATTTTAAGATATCTTCACGTTCCCTAGAGTCTTGAGTCCGCTGTTTTAGAATTATATCTGTGTAATATGTGTGTACATTTACATGTGAGCATTGATATATTTAAATATTACATGCATGTAAGTCATATACTCTTTGATATAAGTTAACAAGTTTTTGACATGTCGTTGCATGATACATACCAGATTAAGTATTCATTTATATAATATCTATAGTTTTTTAACAAATCAAATCGGATATCAATGAAATGGAAACAGAAACTTTTTTATTCAATATAGATTATAAATAATACTTATTGAAAGTCACTTTTTTTTAATTTACCACTGGTTCGGAAAACACTTCTGTCCTGGGAAGAGCCAGCAAAAAATTCAGCGGAACTTTAAAAAAAACAGCTTAGAATCATGTATGTTACGATTAACAGCACGTAACAAATTAGAAATAGCTTGGTAGCGATCACCCTTCCCAGGTGTTATTATCATCCATAAATTCCTTAATATTATAATAACCCTTTTTATACAAACTTACTTTAATAAAGTTTTTGAACTTTGTGCAGGTTAAATTTTGTATATTTTTGGGATTTTGTTGTAAAAGCGTGTACATCGCTCCAAGAATAAATTACTGACTCGGTGGAGTTTAGTAACTGGTACTACAAGCTTGTGTCTGTTCTTAGTATTTACAGAATGTTAATCGCTTGTTTTTGTAAAACTAATTTTATTATTGTGTACATTACATTTTCATAAATGTAATAATAGGCCAAAGTTAAAATATTTTTTTTTAATTTTTTTTTTGAAATTGGTACTTTTGAAAGATTAATTAGGTAGGCCAAAGTTAAAATATAAATTTTTTTATTTTTTTTTTTGGAAATTGGTGCTTTTGAAAAATTAATTAGGTACCCAAGAGTAACGTCAAGGTCTCATCACACCCAAACCCAATTTACGTTTACATTTTTTTGTATTTCATATGATTTAATAACAATATATCTCTGATTCTGGTCTACTGTTTTATTATAGATGGTGTTCCAGACTGGTAACCAAGACCTATGCTACTACAATTTTCTATGCGCCCACCCACTGGGATTCTTATCTGACTTCAACCACGTATATTCCAATGTGGGTTATGTGGTGTTGGGACTGGTATTTATGGCGCAGACTTGGTGGCGGCAGATAAACTCGAGGTATCACCCGAAGGTAATTTAAAAATGACTTCTGTACTTTTATTGGTGTTTTTGAAAGATTAACCCTTCAGCCCCCAAGTGTTCTCATGAGACTGCGGCCATATTCCGTCAAATCCCTAGCGGTCTCATGAGGTCGCACCCACCCACAGCACTTTAACTCATAAAAACTTAAATATAGAGACTACTTTTCTATGAAGAAGTTTGGCATTGTATAATCAATATGGAATACTCTATTCTCTAGTGCAATAAAAAAAACAGTTATCCTATGAATATTTATTTATCATATACGTTTATTTCGTACGCCATTTTCGCGTGAATGTTATTGTGTTGATTTTTTTGATTTTTCTAGTGTTTTAGTATAGCGTTTTATTATAAAATTGTAAGGATAGTTTTTGTGTGGATATAATTTATCTTTTTACGTAAATAATTTCGAGTAATATATGTATATCGAAATAATTGTGATTTTCACGCTGCCGACATTCGCTAGGTATGTTTTGTTTTTGTTATCAAAATACAATCGTCTTTTTGTAATGAACTAAAGCCTGACTTTTATATAGAGAATTTTGTATAGATTTTATAATACTAAACTTCTTCATAGAAAAGTAGTCTCCAAATTATGGAGTGTAGATGCAAGGAGTACCAACTCCTATAGTAGAGTAGTTGAAAAAGTGGCCATCTGTAAGCAGTAAATAACAGTTCAAAAACTCTCCACAACAGCGCTGGAGTAGCTACTGGGATGAAATTAACTTAGCAGTTGTAGACGGTTTAAGTGTGCTGCTAAACTGCTCAGTACCTCTAAAATCTAAAATAATTTTACTTAGTAAATATAACCTCGAAAAAGTCGTCTATCCTACTAATATTTTTCGGTGCGTTCTTTAAAGTATACCCCGTAGCTGTAGTGGCGCCACCCTTATTTAACGGTTTTCTATGGACACTTTTTAATACACAGTCTGTACTCCTTACTTCTACACTCCATACTCCAAATATAAGTTTTAATAGTTTTAAGTGCTGTAGGTGGGTGTCGTCGCATGCGACCGCTCGGGATGTGCCAGGCGTATGCGACTGCATGAGAATTTTAAGGGGCCTGAGAGGTTAAGAAAAAGTATTTAAATAATTTATTTTTGACCTGGTCCTCATGCGTCGAGACCGAGATCTCATTTCGTTATGTGATTGTAGACAGTAGCAACTATTTTGTTGTTGTTTATTGTTACGATTCGCCAATGAAGGCAGGGAAAGGTCTTATACCATACAGCCTAGGCTAATGTGTATTTTGTTCACAAAACTCTTCAAAATGTGCTGAGACGTCACATTACAAAGTTCTTGGGCAATTTTGGCGACAGTTTAACCCAGCGGACAGTTTATGAGGATAATATCTCAAGGCTTTTATACAGATAAAAAAGAACATGAGGTTTATATGGAAATACTTGTTACATCCTTCCCGGTTATGGTTCACATGTTCAAATATTTAATACACAAAATTTTATCTATTTACTATAATTTAAACTAAATGTACCCTCTCAGAAATGAGGGGAGGCCAGTGCCCAGCAGTGGGACGTATATAGGCTGTAACTTTACTTTAATTTACTATTATTTAAACTAAATGTAGATGTCTATGGGCCACAGCATCCACTTACCATCAGGTGGATTTTGTGCTCGATTGTCACCCTTACTCTTTAAAAAAATGCTATATAAGAGATTCCATATTACAAGACCAGTAACCAGTGCACTGGTTACTGGTCACTTATGGACACTGCAGTGTCCATAAGTGGTATACTTGTGTAAAGATCAATCTCAAACACTGAAATGTTAAAAAGACAATTATTTTAATTAATCACGGTGGGAATTGATGACTGATTCTGGGGTCTGCAGAAATCTCACTATAAAAGCTTGTTGGCAGGAGCTGGGTATTCCTCAACACCACGGTCTGTTCTACTCTATGGGTTTGGCATTGATGATGGAGGGTTTACTGTCAGCCTGCTATCATCTCTGTCCCAATAAAATGAACTTCCAGTTTGGTGAGTTATTGTTGTTTTATTATTAAAATGTACATAACATCCAAACGTTTTGATCATTTTTATATATTTATTTATTAAACTTCATACAATATTATAAGCGGACTTAATGCCTGAGGCATTCTCTATCAGTTAACCTTTCAACGTTTTTTAAAAGAAAAGACTTTCTTTATTCTTTTTTCTATGTATTGTATAATATCATAATATTTGGGAAAAAGTATTGTAGTGGTCACTAATTAACTATACTACATTGCAAGTCCTTGGTTCCAATCAAAGCCAGAGATAATATACTTGTGTAAAAACATAGATTATTTCTTTTGAGTCAGGATGTGTTGTGAGGTTCCTGTGTCATGACTATATATGGACTAGGATATCACTATATCCTAGTCCACCTATGATCATATCTCATAAGCCTTACATTATACTAAGGTAAGGAAATTCTGTTAAAAAGGCATAATATACATAAAAACATACATAAACATAAACACTCACACCTGTCACACAGAGGGGTAGGCAAAGACTACAGACTTCCATTTAGCACGACCCTGACATACCTCTCTCGCCTCTTCCACATCCATATACCTACGCATACATGCTCGTCGGTTAAGGGTACTCTTAATTTGGCCCATTTTTAGTATATCGCCAATTTGGTAGACAAACTTTCGCCTCGGACGTCGCTTTCCGACTCTTCCATTCACTTCTGCAGTTTCTCACCCTTTCACTCAGATTCAGTCCTAACATACTCCTTAGCGACCGCATTTCTACTGCATTTATTCTACTCTCGTGCTTCTTCTGCCACACCCAACTTTCACTACCATACGTTAAAGTAGGGACTAATACAGCATTGTGAATTGCCATACGTGCCTTTTTGACACATTCTGACTTTTCACAATTCTATTGTGAAAAAAGGCATAATATAAAATAGATTAATATAATATTGAGGACAAAGACGTCTTCTAATAGCACTTAGTCTGCACTTCCAAGTTCCCTGATTATTTAATTATTTTTAAATTGACATTTGAAAAATATTAATATACAATTGATTCTCTACTGATTTATAATAAAATAAGTTGAAAAGCATTGGAAGACGTTTACAAGCTACTGGACTAGGAAAGGTACGGTATTAACGTCAATAGCAATTACATCACTCAACTTCGATTTGCCGATGATGTAGTCCTTAAGGCAAATCGTTGGTGGATACACAAAACAAAAGTCATGTGTAACGTCCATGTCAAACCTATGCCGGTAGTTGTTGGGAGTACTCAGCTCGAAATTGATGACGAGTATGTTTACCTGGGCCAAATAGTCCGACTAGGTAAGTCCGACTTCGACCGAGAGGTCAATCAACGGATTCAACTCGGCTGGGCAATGTTTGGAATTTTAGGATACATTTTCTCGTCAGGTATACTTCAAAACCTCAAACAAGATTGTATAACCAGAGCCAGTTGCCAGTGATGATCTATGGATCTGAGTCTGAGCGGCAGCCTCATACCGACAGGCGAAGTGTAGGGCAGTGGGTGTAGGGAAATCAATGGATGCGGGAGGCCCAGGATCGTGCTTTGTGGGATTCCTTAAGGGAGGCCGATGTTCAGCTGTGGACTTGTGAAGGGCTGTAATGATGATGATGATGAATGATGACCGTGAAACTAGGATGACCTCGGTCGTCGTTGCATCACCACCTCAGCCCTTGACGAAATCGATTAGTATTCCTCCGCCGAAACCAACCTCACAAACGTTTGCGGATGTTGCCCGAAAATCTTCACGTCAGGCACCTCCTTGTGGTTGAAAAAGAAACAAAGTGGACGTAAGATCAGTTCCTTTGTTGACCCGAAACAAGATTGATAATGACGGGTTTACTCTTATTGAGAAGAGTCGTCGACCCGTCTTTAACCAGCAGGGGACCGCCAAAATGAACGTAAGTACAACTCTGCGTGTTGTGGAGCCCACCATACAACTGTACGTCTCCCGTTTAGACAGAAGCACGTTAGAAGAAGACGTACTGCGTTTTGTGGAAGAACGAAGCCGAGGCCGCATAGAGGATCCGATCTCTTTACATTTGCAGCGTCTGGAGTCTAATAGGGTCAACGAAATTCAAATTCCAAGTACTTCAGGTTCCTGCAAAATATAAGGAGCCATTCCTCGCTCCCGATTTCTGGCCCTCTGGGCTTGTATTTCGCCGATGTAGGGACGCGCCATAGAAGAAAGTTCCATAAATAGTATTAAATTACGTTTGTTTTATATATATTTTTAGGTTAAGGTATATATTGCTATTGGACAATGTTCTTCATTTTTAACTTCTTGATGCTTGAAATAAAGTTATTGTACGTAATGCATAGTTATCGTCGATATCGAAACTGATCAGGAGAAATAAACAGAGATGATTCAATCACCGTCTCATTTGCAGACTCGTCGTTCATGTACGTGATAGCCGTATTGGTTATGGTGAAGCTCTACCAGAACAGGCATCCCGACGTCAACGCGAGCGCCCACTCCACTTTCATGCTCATTGCAGTCGCCATGTTCATTGGTGAGAATTTCAACTTAGTAATATAATTGAGATGAAATATTTCTAATATATCAAGTCTCTAGCTCATCAGGAAGTTTAGTTTCAAATCAATTATTAAGTTCGACCAGCAGAGACTTATCCGAAAGCGAGTTAATAAAAACGTGGTAAAAAGATAAACGAGACGTCCACTATATCTATATATTTACGTGGTAGAGCCATGCTTCAGTTATATTAATAGTATAGTTGTAGCACGAATGGGTCGGCTCGACCGGGGAGGGACCACGCTCTCACAGAATACCAGCGTGAAATAGTAGCTTGATGCTGCTGTATTTCGTATGGTGAGTATAGAGAACCGGAGACCCGTTTACTGGAAACGAGGCATTCCATCTTAGTCCTCACGGGTGACAACGCATTTGCATTTTGATTCGTAATCGAGGATGGATGTAGATGTCTATGGGCCACAGCAACCACTTACCAGCAGGTGGACTGTGTGCTCGTTTGTCACCCTATTCTATAATATATATATATATATATATATATATATATATATATATATATATATATATATATATATATATATATATATATATATATATATATATATATATATATATATATATATATATATATATGCTGCTGTGTTTCGTATTTCGAAGCGAGGCATTACATCTTAGTCCTCATGGGTGACAACGCATCTGCATTTTGATTCGTAATCGAGGATGGATGTAGATGTCTACGGGCCCCAGCAACCACTTACCACCAGGTGGACTGTGTGCTCGTTTATCACCCTATCCTATAATTTTTTTTGAGTGAATCGCGATCTCCGCTTCGCGTACGATGTGTGCAATCCAATACACTTCAATCAATAGTTTTTTTTATAATAATTATTTAGAAATAACTGAAATGGAAATCCCATCTCATTACGATTAGAAAAATTACAGACAATATTTACCCAGTAGAACAATATGTTTTACCTTTATTTATTTGACTTTTTTATTTAAGGTTATTTTGGCATAACGTATCCGAGCCTGTACTTCTGGGTTATATTTACCATCGTACACCTCACGGTGTGTTTCGTTCTCACGATGAAGATTTATTACGTCGGCCGCTTTAAAATGGGTAAGATCCTTTGTTATAATTGACTTTTATGTAGTACCTAAAAAGTTGCATAAAAAGTAATATAGAGTAGGAAATTAAGAGTTTCGCGCAGGTATGCGAAACGAAAACACAAATTTTAGTTTTCTATGTCTGATACATATCCTCATACATTGTGAGAGTCCCATGTCCAGCTATGGACTATTAAGGTCTTTTAAAGAAAAGTATTACAAATACTGTCGTATCCTACGGACAGGGGATCACCTCAAATTTCACGCGCTCGTGTAGTCACTCGAGTCGACTCGTTTCACCGGCACCACTAAAATTATCAATTGCAGTATTGCTGGTTCTGGTTACTGCTGGCTTACCACACGGTGCATGGTGAGAAGAATGAGTCTGCATATCTTAAAAATATATTAAAACTGAAATATATTCCACGGACATATAAAGTCCGCCAATTCGCATAGGAGCACCGCTTTCCTGCATAACCCTTCCAGTAGTGAGAGGCCTCTACCCAGCAGTCGGACGTATCAAAGCCTTTATTATTTTTATTGGGTTTGATACGTCCGTGCATTCTGGTCTCTCGCCGAGGCTGTCCAAGAGAACTTCTGTCAGTCATCTCTTCCAAATCTGCACAGAGAGGACGACTCACTGGCCCATGCCGCAAAGGAGAAATCTGATCTGACACACCACCGACCATCCCACGGCGTGAGTGCTCCATACCGGATGTGGGGTATAGACAGCGCTCGGTTTGCAAAGCTCCTTACATTTCCTAAACTAACATTGCTCAACATTAATATCAATATTTGTCTTTCCGCCCGATCACAATGTTAGTGTCTTCAAGGCGAAAGTGTATAAGCATTTGTTACGCTAAAACTGTGATTTGCCATCTAGGACATAGTCACCACACAACAGGTGGGATTGTAATCGAGCACTGACCTATAATAAGTAAAACTTGACTGACCAACTAGGTCTAATGGTCGTAAATGCGGTCGGTTGCTAATCATGAGGTCCTGGGTTCGAAACCCGAGTCGGACCAAAATCAGTTATTGGGTTTTTCTGATAAGAAATTCTAAGTAGCAGCGCAGTATCAGAAAATTGGCGGAGTTTTTCGAGGAAATTCGGTCTGGAGGACATTATTATTATAATAAAGAAGTTGCATGTTTTTATTTTTTTAGTAAACTTTCACTAAAAATGATTTAGAAAAATGAAGAAAAATTAACAATTGATTTTTCATGTAATTTTACATTTAAAAATGATTTTTCAATAATGTAAATTCAAATGTCAGTGACGTCGTTATATCGCTTTACTAACGCCACCGCATGGTGAAATGATAAAACTCTTATTTATACGTTGTCAAATAAAAAAAAAATGTCATTGCGTAATACAGGTTATATAATATATCTTTATTATGAGATTATAACTCATGTTGATCTATGATTGCGATTGACACACAGTCTCAACGGATATAATGACGTCACAACCAATCACAAGTGGGTTTTCTTTATTCAAAAATTTTACTATTTTTTTATTAATAATTACTAAAAAAAATGGATTTGTTAGTAAAAAATATTTAAATTAATTATTCTTTCATTTATATATAAATTTGTGCCAAAAAATTATAGAACTTCTCTATTAAGTAAAAAACATTGTTATACACATGGAGCAGAATGCTCGTTGCCGAAACGTGCGTGGACCGCTCTAAGGACGCACGGTCGGTACACCTTCGTGCCGCGCTATACAGCACGAGCTGCCTTACTCACCGTCGCTAACCTTGCTAACTGGGCCCTGGCTGCTTACGGGTAAGTTATCTAAGTTTTTTTTTGTGCCTCGGAGTCTGATCTTTACAAGTTTCTGCTTTAGAGCTGGAGTTCACCCATTGTTGCTTTGGTTTGAATAGAGACGGCATAATAATATAATTTGAGATATTTCATCTTTCGTTGGCGCTGATCGACTTCTTATTAAACTCCCAGGTAGAAAAGAGGCGCTACCTCCAAGGAACTATTATTTCTTGGTTGTATTTTTACAAAAAAAAAGACACACCATCGATGATAATACAAATAGTATACAAATAGTATTATCGTCGATGGTGTGTCTTGCCTGGAATAGTGGTGTTGGGAGTAGTGGTGCTGGGACTAGTGGTGACGGAGTTAGTGCATGCAATTGAGGGAGGGCGGGAGGTGCTCTTCAATCCGGGTAAGACACATCATTGTATTTGTTTAGCGGAAGGTTGCGAAGAAATTCATATTTTTATTTTTTATTACGATCTGAGAAAATCATAATCAGAAACAAGTGGTAAAATTAAAAAAAAAGTTTACCTAATGATTTCTTATATTTACGCGAACACTACACATTGAAATAATACTAGTTTTTACGGAATTTATCGCGTATATTTAACTTTTTAATACCCGACGTTTCGAACGACCATGAGTGCTGTAAAGCGTTCGAAACGTCGGGTATTAAAAAGTTAAATATACGCGATAAATTCCGTAAAAACTAGTATTATTTCAAAAAGTTTACCACCGACTTTAATATAAATAAAATCAGAACATCATCAATGTGTTCGAAGTCAATTAAATACGCATTATTTAAGGATAACTCAAAAACGGCTTGCCAGATCTTGATTAAATTTTTATGGGACCACACGGGAAGCACCAGCTTTCAGATAAAAAAAACGAGGGGTTGTTGCACTCCTGGAGTGCCAGCAGAAGTGAAAACTTGAATATTAACGTTATGCATTTTTGATATTTTGGAATGATTAGGGAATAATTTTGCACGAATTGCTTTAATTATCACACACGAACATTCGCGCAAGCGCCCTGCGCCGCCTAAACGAAACAGCAGGCGCAGGCATACATTTTCGCCGCGCCGTAGAAAGAGAGGGGGATACTTCCTCTCCTACGCCGCGCCGGCTGTCTCCCTCTCGCCATCCGTCTTACGAATTTTCGATCAGGGTCACGTATTTTGACGCGAGTTTAACATTTTTTACAAAAAAGTGTACAACGCCGCTAAAGAAGTTTTCACTTCAAAAATAATCATCAAAATCGGTTCACCCAGGTAAAATAGTTCTGAGGTGACACACATAAAAAAATATACAGACGAATTGAATACCTCCTCCTTTTTGAAGTCGGTAGAAAATCGGATTGCGTGTGGGGAGTATAGTAAAATTGTATGCAATTTCGGGCTTTATTAACTAATAATACGAATTAAATCATAAATTTAGAGAGGCATTCCGGATGTGTGAGTCCAGTCTTCCTCTTAAGTTCTTAGGAGTGCCTTCGCATCTACCTTTTTATTCTTAACCCTTCAATCCCCTTAAAATTCCCATGCAGTCGCATGCGTCCGTCAAATCTCGAGTGGCCGCATCCACCTACAGCACTTTAAACCATTAAAACTTATGTTTAGAGACTACTTTTCTATGAAGAAGTTTGGTATTATAGAATTTATACAAAATTCTCTATCCTGTGGTCTAAACAATAGTCAGTTATTATATGTATTTTTATTTTTATTCTACTGTCAATTTACATAAATCACAGAGACATGCAACACGTTGCACCACACGCACGCGATACGCACCCTTATCCGTATCTCGTGCGTAGTGAGCGTATACGTAAACGTTTTTCTGTTCGTATTGGACCAGGAAGACGTTTATCAAGTGCTTCTCGACGTTGCGACGTCGTAGAAAGCAGCGGTGTTGAGTTGCGTGCGACACCTGCGTTGGCGTGCAACAATAAATGAGACGAAGTCATAGCGGTACGAAAGGCAACACCCGTCTGACTCCTATCTAAAACAATAATCTTATTCAATCTTTAATATAAACAGTGTTTGTTCACGCTAAATTTATTATAGTCCTTATATACAATATTAGAAAGATTCGTAGGCCTAAAGATATAATTTCAGAATGTACGAACACAACAAGGACTTCGCTCGGCATTTGCTCGCGATACTTATGGGCAACGCAATCATATACATGCTGAGTTACGTATTGATGAAGTTGGTCCATCGCGAGTCCATTCCCATATACGTGTGGATCCAGCTCGCGTTGGCGCACGCTTCCTGGATAATTGCGCTGCTTCTGTTCCTCGACTCTCGCACCAAGTGGTCGGTAAGTTAAAGTATATGAATGTGGAGGAGGCGAGAGAGTTGTGTCAGGATCGTGCCAAATGGAAGTCTGTAGTCTCTGCCTACCCCTCTGAGTGACAGGCGTGAGTGTTTATGTTACGTTATTATGTATGATAGTGGTACATATTTAATTAATTATCAAATCAATTGAATAGTATTGTAAGTAAGTGCACATCGCGTCAAGATTCCCGATACCATCCTCACCATCTGGATGCTTGGCGGTCCACTTCTCTGTGGAATAGTTTACCACCGGCGGCTTTTCCGGACCGTAATGACTTAGGGACCTTCAGGAAAAGAACTTAATCCTTTATAAAAAACCGTCAAAACAACTGCAATTCCCCTGGTGTTGCGGTTGCATCAGGTGAGCCGCATGCTCGTTTGCATTTGCTCGTTCTTCTATAAAAAAAAGAACAAAGAGCCAGTATATAACAGGCAGAGTCATTCCACTTTAGTCCATCACTGGTGACAACGCATCTGTGGCTACAGAGTTCATTTACCAACAGGTGAATTGTTTGCTTTGACACTTTAATTTTATATACAATCCCTTTTCATATTCACCAGCCTGAGAAAGACCTCTGGGAAAAGTTGTATGGGTACATAGGGCTTTTAAGCTTTATTTTCTTAACAAGTAGATTGGCGTTTGCAAATCCAGAAGTCTTGGACCATTGACGCTGGTTTCCGTGAATGGTCTGGATATTTTACCTCTAGCAATGATGGTTATACTGCCGCCTAATCGGAGACCATGATAATGTTTCTGGCATATCCATATCCACCTTTTACGATATAAGGGGGTGATGAATTCAAACGCGTTCACTTTTATACGTGGTAGAGCCACTCTGCAGCTATATTATGATTATAACACCAATAGGTCAGCTCGACTGGGGTTGGGACCATGCTCTCTGAATATCAGCTTAAAATACCATCTTAATGCTGCTGCGTGGTATGGTGAGTGTTGAGAACCAGAGATCTTTTTTTACTGGAAACGTAGCATTCCCTTTTAGTCCTCAGGGGTGACAACGCATCTGCATTTTATTTTTAGTCGAGGATAAATGTAGATGTCTGTGGGCCGCAGCATCCAGTTACCCATCTTAACCATTACGTGGGATGTGTGCTCGTTTGTCACCCTTTATTTTGTATAAAAACCCGCCGTCAGTATAAACGTTAACCGTACTGTAAATCATTTCTTTTCACAGGAAACTCCCGCTCAGTCCCGCCAGCATAACGCTGCGTGCACTGCACTTAGTCTCTTAGACACACACGATTTATGGCATCTGGCCTCAGCCACCGCCATGTACCTAACCTTCAACGCACTTTTAGCGATAGACGATACATTGGTGAATACGCCCAGGCATCTAATACCAGTGTTTTAAATGCAGTCTGTGTTTGATACGCAATTTAAAATTAAAAACTCAAGCTTATTATTAAAATACCTATTGATTTTCGATTTTATTTGTAATAGTATTAAATTTAAGCTGTAGTAGCTCAGGCCGAACAGTCGCCGTATGAAATTGTTAATTGCAATTTTAAGTGCTGATTTACATCGTAATCGGCATTGAAAGAAATATCGTGAGCAAACCGGCATGACTGATAATTAAAAGAAATATTTTGAAGACATGTGAAATCTACATCTACATCGACATTTTCTTTTCCCAAAATCCTCTCAGAAATGAGAGGCCTGCACGCAGCGGTGGGGCTGGGAAGCATATAGACTGTAATTTTCCTTTTTTACGAGTAGTGTTTGTTAACTTTTGTATACTAATATAATAACCAAAAATATAAAGAAAAGAATTATACGAACCCTAGTATCTTATTTAAAGTAAAAGTAGAAACAAACTGTTTACGTCTTTTTTTTAATTTTTGATTTACTGTTATCTAAAAATATATTAATATTACTACAGTTAATATTGTATATAATGTTATTGAAAATATGACTGAATGATCTTTAAGTAGATGGTTATAACATTTGTTAGAGCATACAACATTTAGTTTAATCTGCATATGGCAAATATTACTCATAAGAAGCAATGGGATTTAATGTAATATTGTTATTTTACACCTATTTTAAATCTCTTTTACAAACCCTTCTTATGTATAAATACATATAAATTTAGGAATTAAATTGAACCATTGACCGAACGGTTTAAATATTTACTGTAAAATTCACACAAAACCTATTTTACTTGGATAAGTGAATGACGTCACCATGTGCCTAGAACTGGGTTATTCTATCCAAGTTTCTAGGTCGCGGCGATACTTATGAATGACATTTAAACTACGGAAATATACGGTATTTTGATAACGGGTGCAAATGTTATAAACAGACGAGTAAAACTATTGTATTTTATTAAATTTTAGTTATGAAGTGTCACTCAATGTTGTATCTTGTTACTCTTCGTCTGCGTGAAATTTAAAGAAATAAAGCTGAAACTCTGTAACAGTTTTGTCAGTTTTTCTTTTAGTTTTAAAAAGATTATTACATATTAATGACATGCAAGTAACCCCCTGAGCTTATTAATTGAAGGCGGTAAGTTATATATTCCAGACGGTCACTTCTAAGTTTTTTGTATGTATAGAGGCATAGAAGATTGTTATTGCCCAATAATATATTGACATATATTTTTGTAAACAATAAATTTTCTCTAGATTTTTTCCACAAGAAAATTAAAAGCATGTACTGACAGTATACCGAAATAATACTAGTTTTAACGGAATTTATCGCGTATATTTAACTTTTTTACCCGACGTTTCGAGAGCTTTACAGCACCCATGGTCACGGGAAGGACTGAGATGTTCAACGTCCAGCTGTCATAGTTAACCGCGGTTACCATAGATTAAAATTTTAACTTTTGTTCCGATCTACACAGTATGAGCTTATGGTATCATGGAGTCTTGCAGTTGTATGCTTGGGTTGGGATTTAATTTTATTTATTATAGGATCCCAAGCAGATGGTAGCACCCAGCCATCTTCTCTATTGAAATTAGGATGTTTTTTGATTTCAATAGCCTCGCGAATCATCCTTGGTAGGAATCGGTGTTCTTTAGCGAGGATTTGTGGTCTATCAAATCTGATGTAGTGACGGGGGCGATCTTGTACATGTTCACAGACTGCAGACTTCCCGGAGCGTCGATTCTTCACATCAGCTATATGTTCTTTGACGCGGGTTTTAATTGATCTTTTAGTTTGTCCTATGTAGGAGAGACCACATTCACAATCAAGCTTGTACACTCCTGCATCTTGCAGAGGGACGTTACACTTGACTGATGGTAAAAACTGACCAATCTTCTTCGGCGGCTTGAAGTATGTTTTGATGGAAGCGCGCTTCAAGATGTAGCCAATCTTGTCAGTGACTCCTCTAACATATGGCAGTACAGCAGGTACACGCTCGACTGTGGCTGGCTTCACTCGTTCTCTGTGACGTAGGCGTGGGACCCGAAGCTTGTTGTCATGCAAAACTTGCTTGACATGTTGGAGCTCGGCAGCCAGGTGTTTACTGTCACAGATCCCTCGTGCTCTCTGAAACAAAGATTTACCCACGGTAGCTAACTGTGAAGGATGGTGGTGAGAATCACCGTTTAAATATCTATCTGTATGGGTCTTTTTTCTATACACAGTATGGCTCAAGGTGTTATCAGGATTTCGAATTACTAACACATCTAGAAAAGCTAAGGAATTGTTTGCCTCTAACTCCATTATGAACTGAATTTTAGAATTTATAGAGTTAAGATGGTCTAAAAATGCAGTTACTTTATCTAAAGGTAGAATTGTGAAAGTGTCGTCTACGTACCGCTTGTAGAATCTTGGATTTATGGGAGAAGTAAGCAGGGCTTTGTCCTCAAAGTCTTCCATGAATATGTCGGCGACAATGGGAGATACAGGTGAGCCCATCGCCACACCATCTACTTGCTTGTAGAACTCCTCCTTCCACAATAGGTAGCCAGATGTAAGGCAGTGTCTGAGTAATACTGCATATTCTACGGGCATGTTGTTTTCTTCCAGCCTTCTAGTTACAATTGAGATGCAGTCTTCAACAGGTAAGCATGTAAACAATGACTGCACATCAAAACTGACCATAGTTTCATTGTCTGCCAGACGTAGGTCTTTAATCTCGCTGACAAAATGGTAGGAATCCTTTATGTGTGCTCTTGTATGTCCCCTGAGCGGTGAGAGTATTTTCGCTAAGTGTTGAGCCAATCTGTAAGTTGGTGAATCGATTTGGCTCACTATGGGGCGTAATGGAGCATTGGGCTTGTGTATTTTTGGTAACCCATACAACTTTGGTGATTTGGCGCACGTAGGTATTATCCATTTTACGTCCAGATTTAATCGCCAAAGTCGCACAACTGCAAGACTCCATGATACCATAAGCTCATACTGTGTAGATCGGAACAAAAGTTAAAATTTTAATCTATGGTAACCGCGGTTAACTATGACAGCTGGACGTTGAACATCTCAGTCCTTCCCGTGACCACGGGTGCTGTAAAGCTCTCGAAACGTCGGGTAAAAAAGTTAAATATACGCGATAAATTCCGTTAAAACTAGTATTATTTCAATGTGTAGTGTTCGCGTAAATATAAGAAATCATTAAGTATACCGAAAATTGATCTTATTCGTAGTCGTAACAATTTAAGTAAATCTAGAAAAAATATGTATAATTTATATAATGGAATTCTATTAAAATCCGTTGCGAATTAAAATGTATAATCAAAATTGTATTATGAATTGATCAACCGCGTGATGAAATAGTTGGTACAATTTGGCCATCCGTCTACTGAGATGAGGTTCGAATCATACTAACTACCAGAGTTGTTTTAACGTATTTTGATTTCTTGACTATTTCTTTTACTTATTTTAACCATTTGAGACGATCTCAAAATATAGGATATAAGTTTTATAATTTAGTGCCAAGAGCATTATTATGATTTTAATTGTATTTAATAAGTGGATTTTTATCAATTCACGCTATTACTGTTGGTTAAATTATTTTTAAAATGAAAGTTAAATACTTATTGACAATTTCAAAATTTTTGAAATTTCTTATTTCGTTATTTAAATTAAATGTTATAAATTGATTATAGCAAACATTAATCTTCAAGTGTAATTCTTCTTTTTATAATGAAATGTATATAATTAATTAAATGTTTAATATAATTTAAATATGACTGCTTGTTTTATTTTCCTTGATGTGATATTTGATTATCTACATGAAATCGATTCGAATCGATATCGATCACTGTGACTATTTTCGTATACATTCTTGCCTTTACCGACTCGACTGCCCCAGAAGGAGGGTAATGTTTTCAAGTTTGTATGTATGTCTATTCGTTTGGCCGGCTTCTTGTCCTAAAGGGTTTCATGGAATTCATAATATGGATTGTGTTTATATTCGTCATAGTTGTGGAAGTGACAGTTCATTTCAACCATTGGGCTTGTTTAATTCGTAGTATGCTGTCCACTGTTTGGTAAGAACATCGGACTTGTTAATATTATTCTTATTTTAAAAACGTTAACACTAGGATTTTTCCCTGTACCTCGGTAGTGTTATACATACATACATAAATTGCACATGAACAGATATTTCCAGGCCATGCAAAGACTTCTACGGTGCAGGATTTGAATCCGCGGTCCCGCAGTTCCGCAGCTAAATGCTTAACTGCAGCGCCATTCTGCCGTCAAGTGGGTCTGTATTTATGACATTTTAATGCACCGTAGCTGTGACAGTCGGTTGAAATACAGCACTCACTCGTCCTAACCTTTGTTCATGGGCAACTATGCCTATGCACACCAACTTCCAGGGCCATCACCAATGTCAAACTAGTACTGACTAAAACCCAGCAACATAACACATTAGCCGTTTATAGACTAGGTCACGGGAACACTTTCATCCCTTCGCACATTACCCTACCAGCGTCATCCGCCCTACGGCGACGCTTCCTCGGAAAAGAAAAACTTCTTCCTCTCTGAAGCAAGACGCGCCGGAACATGACCTACATACATGGGTTCCATTTCCGGTTACCTAGTCCGTTACGCATTTGGCCAGAAAAAATGTGCGCCTGTAAGCAACAGCTTTCTCAGAACCTTAGCGGCGGATCTAGTCTGTGTCTCCGTCGCAGACCACGTTTCGACCACGGAGGGTAGGGAGGGTAGAGAGAGCAACGCATCGTAATACCGATACTCCTCTCCTCCCGCGACCGCCTCACCACTGCATTAGAATCGTAGCACTGCGGCGCCTCACATGCATCTCCATACCAGCAGTCTTCTTCCTACGCGACTCCACCTCAGCTGCCACAGGTAGGGAGAGAGGACCAGCCTTCCGTCGCAGTCCATCCACGCGCAACTGCAGTGAGCTTACTCATCCGGAACATTCTCTTCGTTTACCGTGGACCAGTCATCTGGGTTCATCGTAGTTCACCGTGAGGGATCAAGCAACGGCTACTAATAAGCACACTGAGATCCATGCTTTTGTTCTGGTTAAGCACAGAGAATACAAAATTAATATATATGAAGAATTAAATAGTAGGTAGATATTAAAAAAAACTTGATAGCAAAAATTCGAAAATTATTAGAGATAACAAAATGGATGAGAAACTAGATTAGTAGATGGGCATCAAGGAGTTTATAATCAGTACGTTGTGCTGTATGGAGCAAGCGAACATTTTATAGTTTATATGCGAGAAGCTCCAGATGACCACTTGAGTAAGGGAAGGTCGGGTAAAGTGGCCACCCTAAGGCTTGAATGAGTGCCTATTAGATAAATATCAAAAAAAAAATTACATTACTTTCTTATGGTATTGTTGCGCGGCTAAGTTGACATCTGGCACTAGCGCCATCTAGTGTCGGGTAACAGAGCGAGGAGAGAGCTTTCCAGAAAATGAAATCACTAATCTTTCAACCGACAGCGCCATCTGTGGTCGAAACGAAGAACTAAGCTTCTAGAAGCTGAGACTCGAACTTTCGGCGCTTTGTCGATTGGTGCGCGTATTTACTTGAATGTTTTGGATGTTTCGGTACTAATGTGTATTTATAGGCGCTGCAAGGTGCGATCGGGTAGTATTGAATTTGGCGAGACAAGCGAAGCTTCGGAGCGGAATAAAGTGAATCAGTGTGATTAATTACTAGTGTTTTAAGTTTAATTAGTGTAAAGTGAATTAAAGAGTTAATTTTGGTAATTCTATCGGCAATTTTTATTGTCACGAATCTCAAGCTCGTAACAATTGGTGTCAGAGGTGGGATAAAATCATGCCGATTTTACCTAAGGAGGAAACGGAGGGTGTCCGTACCCGAAGTCAACGCCAGCAGGAGATGGACCAAAGAAGATTTGGTGGTACAACGCCGCAGATGTCGGAGGGCCAGCCACCGGCTGCAGGCCCGTCAGTAGCTCCTACATCTGCAGCACCCGACTTAGGTGCTCTGATGGTGATGCTGCAGGAACAGGCTTGCCGATAGGAGGAACAGGTCCGACGGTTGGAAGAGCAGCTATGGGGCGGACAGCATGAACAGGCCCGTCGACAGGAGGAACAGACCCGCCGACAGGAGGAACAGGTCCGCCGACTGGAGGAACCGGTCCGTCGGTTGGAAGAGCAGCTGTGGGGCGGACAGGATGAACAAGCCCGCTGACAAGAGGAACAGGCCCGTCGGTTGGAAGAGCAGATGCTCCTCATGAAGGACCTTCACGCTACCTTCGGAAAAGGGATACGGGAGGTGAAGGATAAGGTTGCTCAACATGACAACCGCCTGTCGGAAGCTGAAACCCGAATCGACCAAGTAAACAATCGGGTTGACAACGTAATGGCTGACATGAATAAATCACTGGACGAACTCAAGCTTGGAGATGGAACTACAGCTCCCGTAGTAGCTACAACACCTTCGCTACGTGGGTTCAAGGTGCCACCGTTCGCCGGCACTTCTTCCTGGTCAGCCTACAAAATCCAGTTCGAGGCTGTTATGAAGGTGAACGGCTGGAATAAAAGTCAGGCCAAGACTGCTCTCACACTAGGCCTGCGCGACCAGGCCTTAACAGTTCTTGAAGCTCTCGGCGAGGAAGTGACTTATGAGCAACTCCTTGAGGCATTGGAGGCGAGATATGGCGACGCTCACCTGGAACACGTCTTTCGTGCGCAGCTTAAAGATCGCGTGCAGCGCATCAACGAAAACCTGCAGCAGTGGGCCCTAGAGGTGGAGAAGCTGGTGCAAAAAGCATACCGGTCTGTACCTGCGCTCATTGAAGGGAACCTGTTGCAGACATTCATCGACGGCATCCGCGACCTGGAAGTCAGAGCTGCTGTGAGGCTCGGGCACCACGAGACGCTTAAGGACGCCTTGGCCCATGCACTGGAGGTAGAAACCGTGCGGCAGAATCATCGTTCCCATCGCGTCAGGGAGGTTGCAGCAGCTACAGTTCGCGACCGCAACAAAGGATACAGCCCAGGTGCTATGGCTGTGGGGAAAAGGGCCATCTTCGATCCAGCTGCCCTAAGCGAACCCTAGAAAGGGAAGGTGAACGATCTCGGGATTGTAGTGCGGCCAACAGCACCGCCCAGCAGCAGCAGGGAAACGAGTAAAAGCCAGAACTGCAGGGCGGATGCTGGCTGATGTTAAAAGAGCCCCAAGGATCTCGATCTCACAAACCCATGATGGGAACAGTCTAATTATCAAGGGCGAGGTCAACGGAATGCCGTGTAAACTGACCATAGACACTGGAGCCTTTCGTACGGTTGTTAGTTCCCAACTTATAAGTCAGTTCCTTGGGGACTCCGCATACAACCGAGAACGCATTAATTTGGTAACAGCCACCGGTCAGCGTATACCCGTCCGTGGAGAGAAGGAGATGGAGTTGAAGCTAGGCAACGTGATCTACCTGCATAATGTCATCGTTGCTGATATAATGGACGACTGCATCCTAGGCCTAGACTTTATGAGGAATAACTGTTGTGAGATCGACGTTAAGCAAGGTGTTTTGAAATGTGGACAGGAGAAACTTTTTACGGAAGGTGCGTTACCAGGGAACGTGTACAGCATTAAGAAGATTGTTCTTCCGCCGAGATCGGAAACGATTGTTCCGGTTAGTCTTCCTCGAAACGCTGGGCAAGCTTACCGTTGTGTACTTGTGGAAAGGGTAAACAATGACCTTCCATGGAAAGTAGCTCGAACCTTGGTCAGAACTACTGACATCTCAGGAGTACGTGTACTGAACCTTTGTGACCGGGAACAGATTATAGAAAGAGGCTCGCTGGTTGGTACTTGTGAGGAAGTGGATTGGTTACGTCGGTGCCAACATCTATTGAGTGAGAACCACTGCAAGGATGCACAAACGAGAGTGACCACACTTTTGGAAGACTGTCGCAGCGTTCTCTCCCCGAACGAAATGGTCAAGGCGGAGAAGTTGTTACTCAAGTATGCCGATGTATTCTCATCAAACCATACTGACATAGGAAAGACTGGCTTAGTTCAACACAAAATAAACACAGGAGAAGAATTGCCTATCTGTCAGCGGCCAAGAAGATTGCCGGTAGCACGTGAAAAGGAAGTGGAAAACATGATTGAAGGAATGGTGAAGGATGGTGTTATTGAACCTTCCTCTAGTCCATGGTGTTCAACCGTGGTGCTGGTAAAGAAGAAGGATGGCAGCATGCGGTTTTGTGTTGACTACCGCCGTCTGAACGACGTTACGAAGAAGGACAGCTATCCCTTGCCAAGAATTGATGACACGCTGGATCTAAAAAGTGGCTACTGGCAAGTTGAAATTGACCCTAAGGACAAGGAGAAAACTGCGTTCTCGACGGGAAAGGGTCTGTGGCAATTTAAAGTAATGCCGTTTAGGTTGTGCAATACTCCAGCAACGTTTGAAAGGCTGATGGACCTTGTACTTACCGGGCTAATTGGCGATGCCTGTCTGGTATACTTGGATGACATCATCATCGTAGGCCGTACGTTTGAGGAACACCTTCAAAACCTGGAACGCGTGCTCATGAAGATTCAGAGTGCCAACCTCAAGTTGAGTCCGAAGAAATGTTCACTATTCAAACGGCAAGTTAACTTTTTGGGGTATGTAATATCGGAAGAAGGTATCCGCACGGATCCAGAGAAAATCGCCGCTGTCAAGGATTGGCCGGTTCCAAATATTCAAAATATTATTTATATTAGACGACAACAAAACCAAAATTACAAGAAAAATTAGCACTAAAATGGCCTAGTCGGCCACTTTACCCGAAACGGCATGCGACGGAAAAAACGACTCAAATGTCAAATGAGGTTATATTGTCCTACTTTACCGTGAAAGAAACAGTTCATTAGATGGATTAACTGATAAACATATTTATATTGAACGCAGTAAATTATATCTAACAATGTTTAAACCACTTACCTTAGATCAGAGACCACAAAAACCACCTTTTTTGTCATAAAATCTGTCCGCGTGAACTGAGCGCGTCGGTGTTTACTGGAGCAATATGACGTCGGCCAATGAATAATTTCCATAAGCTATTGACAAATAGTGCTCCTTGGTTGGTTCTTAAAAAGAAGGTGGCCACTTTATGCGCCTGGGCCACTTTAACGAACCTTCCCCTAATAGTGATTTGTTTATTATTTAAGCAAATTTATATGGCAGATGTGAACCGCAGAGTCGGGAAGGGACGCCCTAGAAGAAAGTTTATCGACCAAATTGGCGATATTCCAGATAGAACAGTCTTCCGGTACTCGCTTCAGTTCCTAACATAAATTAAAATAAGTTGTACAGCAGGCCTGCCACCACTTCCTCTCCAGCCCTTAGCATTTCGAGAGAAACTCTATCATATCCGGCTTCAGCAGAAAAGACATTTACACCTTCCGACATTTATCGTATTGGCATCCGACCACCACCGTTTTGGCCTGTAGAGCCAGCTATATGGCTCGCTCAGTTGGAAGGCAATTTCCTTTATCCGGAATAAAGAACGACGCTACAACATTTTATTATGTAACATCAACCCCCGAACAGAGATACGCAGCAGAAGTTAAACACATAACTGTCTCACCACTAGATAAAGAAAAATATGAAAAGCTGAAGACCGAGCTTATAAAACGACTTCGCGACACGTGAAAAGGAGGCGAAACAGCCTCTAATGCACGAGGAGCTGGGTAACCGTCGACCATCACAGTATCTACGCCATCTACAGGATCTTGCCGGACCTAGCGTACTTGATGATTTTCTTAAGACCATCTGGTACCTAAGCATCGCAAACAAATAGTCAAAATAGGGGAACTTACTAGCTCAGTAGAAACAATTTCGTACGGTGTTGGGCAGGGAAGTGTCCTTGGTCCGCCCTTGTTCCTTATATACATATATTAATAACCTTTGTAATATTACTCGACGGAGGTCGTATCTTCTCATATACGGATGATACTGCCATCGTCTTTGCTGAAAACACTTGGGCAAAGGTCGACCGAAATCGGTCCGTCAATGATTGCAGATTGGTTCAATCGTAACCTCCTCACACTAATTGCCTCCAAGTCCAATTACATATGCTTCACCAAGTACACACACACTCAACCTCCATCCGAATTCCAAATAAAGATCCACTACTGTGCCAACCCCAAAATTTCTGATTGCTCTTGTACAAAACTTGAAAGGTTACAGTATACTAAATACCTGGGCATCATGTTTGATCTGTGCCTGTCCTGGCACATGCACACTAAACTGATAATGAAAATGGTTAGGAGATTAATATGGACTTTTAAAACATTGCAACACGTTACCTCTAAGAATCTTTTGCAGAAAGTCTACGTGTCGTTGGTCCAATCAATCCTTACTTACTGCCTGCCATGCTGGGGTGGCACAACAAAAACTAAATTTTTAGAACTTGAGAGGGCGCATCGATCTATGCTTAAAGTTATGCTTTTTAAGCCCTATAGATTTCCAACCCAAACCCTATACCTAACCTCTAACTTATTGTCCGTAAGAAAACTCTACTTCCTCCATATTATTCTCAGAAAACACAAATCCCTCTCGTGTGATCCCAAAAAGACGAATATGGTTAGCAGAAGAAACTACTTGGTCGCTCCAATTGTCCCAGTTAGATCTGTTTTTGCTAAAAGGCAGTATACAAGGCAGTCTTCCCGCTTATACAACCAATTGAATAAAGAGCTACACATTTATCCTCTAAAACTTCGTGACTGTAAAATAATTGTCACTGAATGGCTTAAGACTAAAACCTACGATGATATTGAGCCAATGGTATCATCGTTATCATAATCTGTCTAGAAACCGTTATAACCTCAGTAAATAAATCGTTAGTGGAAGAAGCTGTGCCTGGCTTATATTGTCGCAGGGCTAACCTAAATTCAAAACGAAAACTTATATCTACACACATGCAAACTACAAACACACACACACACATACATCACTCATGTGCGCTTCATATCCTTTTTGTATTTTGTACTTTTATTTTGTTTTTTATTTCTTTTTTTTTTTTTTTTTGATATCAATTGCATACTCTGTATAATATTAAGTGGAAGAGCGGAGTCACCTAACACAAACATCTCCTTGCTTAAAAGGTGTTCTCCAGATCATGTATGTTAAAACATTGTGTAATTGAAATAAATATTTTAAATTTTAATCTGGTGCAGCCGTCTACCATATAGCATACAGACAGTAATAACATCGCTGACAACCTCGGATTTGCAGGCGCTAGCAGACTTAGCTGACCGCGTCCACGACATTGTGCCTTAAACACCTCAAGTCACCGCTGCAGGGTGCACACCAAGTTCGGTATTACAGACGATGGCTAATAAAATTTGCGAACTAACAAAGTAAGTTCAAGCCCTCTCCATGCGTGCACACCGATCAAGATCCTCGACTCGCAACACCAGACGTGTACGTAAGACCAGCCGCTCTAGATCTGACTGCAGGAAATTCCCCACGTGCTGGTACCATCACAAATTTGGAAACAAGACATACAGACGCATTAAGCCCTGCGACTTCAAGCCGAAAAACTGCTAAGGCGGTCGATAATGGCGACACACGACTGCCTCAGTACAACTGGTCGCCAATTTGTTTCGGACCGAAGAACAAAGACGCAGTTTCTTATTGACACTGGCAGTGACCTCTGCGTCTTCCCATACACATCGCTCCGCGAATCTCAACCCAGTACTAGCTATCAACTTTACGCCGCTAATGGTTCACCTATCACAACTTACGGGTACGTACATCTGGTGCTAAATCTAGGTTTACATCGTGATTATTCTTGGCGTTTCATCGTGGCTAATGTTTTGTGAAATTACTCGTCCAGCTGGAATACCATGTGTAACACCCCATAGCACGGTCCATCATATTAGGACTACGCCAGGTTCTCCAATTAGCTCCACACTACGCCGATTAGCACTAGACAAATTCAAAGTAGCGAAACAAGAGTTTGAATCGATGATTAAAAACGGAATAGCACGCCCATCTGAAAGTGCCTGGTCGTCTCTACTGTACCTCGCCCCAAAAAAGAAAAATGGTTGGCGTCCATGTAGCGACTACAATATTTTCAACAATAGATTTGGTTAAAGCGTACAACCAAATTCATAACGGATGGGTAAGCTGTATAAATTCCGGTTAGTGAAGATGATATACCAAAGATGGTAATCACAACACCTTTTGGCCTCTACGAGTTCCTATACATGATGTACGGCCTTAGAAATGCAGGTTAAACGTTTCAGAGATTCGTCGATGAACTGACCAAAGGTATGGATTTCTGCTTTGCCTATTTGGACGATTTCCTCATTTTCTCCAAAGATGAAAAATCACACATTGAACATCTTTGTCAATTATTCGACAGACTCAAAGAACTTGGAACTATCATAAATACGTCTAAGAGTGTCTTTGGAGCAAAGGAGGTAGTATTTCTAGAATACAAGGTGTCGGCCGAGGGATTAATGCCACTTGAAATAAAAATGCAAGGCTGGACGCCTTATCTATAGATTATCCAATTCCAAGGACGGTTAGAGAACTTCGTCGATTTTAGGAATGCTGAATTTTTATCGCAAATTCATCCCCAGCGCAGCGAAAATTCAGGCACCTTTTCACGTACTACTGACAGGAAGATTGAAAGGTTCTCATCCGGTTAACATATCCGGCGATACAAAGGATGTTTTTCACAATTGCTAAAGAAGCTTATGCACAGCTACTCTTCTAGCACATCCAGACTCAGATGCAAGACTTGCATTAGTCACTGATGCGTCGGATACCGCCATAGGCACAGTTCTGCAACAACGGAAGAACAATTGCTGACAGCCATTGGGTTTCTTCTCTCGAAAACTAATCCCAACGCAAAACAAATATTCTCCGTACGATAGGGATAGGGACAGCATGCAATCTACGAACGTGTCCGATATTTCCGTAGTATGCTATAAAACTGTGCGTGTAGCGAGTGATGACTTACGGATCTGAGACGTGGTCCTTCACTGCTGGCCGTATGAGGACGCTCGAGGTCGCTCAGCGAGATATGGAGAGGGCTATGCTCGGAGTTTCTCCGCGTGATAAACTCACAGAAATGAGCATATCCGCAGTAAAACCAGAGTGACCGACATAGCCCAACGGATGGGTAAGCTGAAGTGGCAATGGGCCTGCTATATAGCTCGAAGAACCGATAACCGATGGGGAAGAAAGGTTCTCGAGTGGCAGCCTCGTACCGGTAGGCGTAGTGTAGGGCGTACCGTAGGCGTAGGGAGTAGTGTAGCCCCCCCCCCCCCACTGGATGGAGTGACGACCTGGTTAGACATGCAGGAAGTCGATGGATGCAGGTGGCTCAGGACCGTGCTTTGTGGCATTACTTGGCCTATGTTCAGCAGCGGACTTGTGAAGGGCTATTATGAATGAATGAATGATAGTACTTAAAAAAATTTGAATGGGCTCGTAATTTGGCTCTTTTTACATAATACAGGCTATCTTGTAATCTTAGGGTGTTAAGGGGATGCAATATGTTTGCTTCTTAGCTAGATACACCAACAATGCAATCGCAATATCGTCGTCCATATTCAGTGGCAAATATATGTATGTACTCAATGGCTAGCATCTCTCAACTAAGCCTTGTTATCCTGAACGGAAAGAAAACGTTTGTGTGTGATGTATGCACAGAATCCCGAATCGGAATTCCGAAACGGAATATCGAAACGGAATTCCGTATATATGTGACCGGCCTTATAGACATTATTTATATACTACTAGCTTTTTACCCGCGGCTTCGCTCGCGTGGGCTTCCGTTGAGGAACATCATTAATACTGCTCCATACCAAAATCAACAAAGTTGTATCTACCATTTGTAGAGTCGCCTCGTTGGACACGTTTGTTAGTCAAGTGATATCTTTTGAATTCTTAGAGATGTAGATGTTTTTAGAACTGCATTAATGTCATACGTCTAGCAACCCCTGTCACTTTTTATATCGGTTATGACTTCCGAGGTATCTTAAATAGGGGTAAATTATCTTTAATTCAAAGTTACGTTATTTACTTTTTACAGTTATTCATATATTAAGATAATTTAATTTTGACCAAATAATGTCGAATTTCTTTGTCTTCTATTAATGTACGGTAGAGCGTTTATTTGCGATATTTGTTTTATATCATTGGCGTATTGAATATTGATTGGCATTATAAAATAGTTGCTTATATTTTTTACTTATCCATCAAATAGAGATTAAAACTTACATCGGATAACTTAATACCAAAAGAAGTTAGTTAAATTATTGCTATGCGATATACATCCAATAAGTATAGTTACTAAAGAGTTTCTCTTTTAAATCATAGTTTTGTATACACAGCATCCAGTATAACAATTTAGTTAGTTAGTTTGCTAAACATAGCAATTACGGTAAATCATCCCGATAATGGCTGGATATTTTAAGTTTTTGATCCTGCAAACATAAGTATTTAGTAGCCTTATATTAAATGTTTTTAGCAGTTATTATTAATTTATTTAGCAGTAAGTAGGTGGCGCTAAATAAATTAATTTTAGATTAAAACTATGAAATCAAATCTCTCAAGTTATGTAAATGTGGCCAGATCGTAGAACTAATCATATTATCATGCAGTACTGGACCACTTTAAATATTGCAATAATTTCATGATAGCCTATTATTACTGACCATCTCTCCATAGTATAAAATCAAAGTCGCCTCCCACCGTCTGTACGCTTAGATCTTTTTTAGAATTTTGATGAAGTTTTCATCAATAGACAGAATGATTCAAGAGAAAAGTTTATATATTATACACATATATATATATATATATATATATATATATATATATATATATATATATATATATATATACATAATACATGCATATTATAGTAATCTATACATATAAAAATCAATTGCTGTCCGATAGTCTCGCTAAAACTCACCAATTTTGATGAAATTTATGTGTATTTATGTGGGTCCCTGGATGGTTTAGATTTACAAGTTGGTTTAGTTTTTACATCCGGTAGGTGATGCTGTTACCGATATCCAGAAATCACCCGTACGAAGTCGGGGTGAATTGCTAGTATCGTATAAATATCAACGTTTGTCAAATTTATTCTCAATCTACAATTGAATCTACGAAGTCAATTCTCGTTTCGCCATAATATCATACGAAAGCATCATCTAGAAACATCAGCGACTGTAGTGTAGTGCAGCCCCACGTCAATATATATCTATGTTAAGTTTAGAATGGGGGCAGTATAATTAAAGTATTGAGTAGATAAACACGTCTCTCTTTCATTGACATCCTTCCTAACATTACATGGCGACCCTGCCAGTCGGTGCGCGCGCGACTCCGCTCGCCGCGTGCACCGGCTGGCCACCGATAATAAAGTTATAACAAATACGTAAAAAATTGTTAAACTAAAAGTTATGACACATTCCCGGATTGAGAAAATTAATTAAAAAGTCGTGTAGAGCCAGCCATCAAAAAGTAATATCATTGTGAATAAATATTTATAAAATAAAATTAAAACATAAGAAGTATAAAACCAAAAGGCAAAGAGGCATCAAAAAGGAGAAAAGGAGATGAGAGAAATAACTTTTTCACTCCAGATAAGAAGAATATTGGTTGAGAAGATCTAAATTGAAGTACGCAATGGTGTTCACATAGGACATTTTACACTATCAAGATATATAGACAATTTTCAAAAACTCGTAACAAACAAGCGAAACAAAAAGAAGATATTTTTATTTTAAATTATCATGAATTTAATCGAGTGGTCAGTTTTTAGGAGGACTGAATTTTTCGTGTACTCCATATTACGTACTAGAAAACAGGAAGTATTTTATTTTCAAGAAACAAAAAAAAAATTATAGAGACTGTAATGTAAAAAATATGCTTGATGTATCTACAAAATAATTACTGTATAAAATGCAAATTATATGATTATATTTTAAGGTGAGTGATTTTAAGTATTTATATCTTATAAAATTCTAATTTCATAGAATTAAAAATATAATAACTTTAGTCACCAATCATGTATTTTTACCATTTTTCATTTTTTAACTCATTTTGTTCATTTAATAGATGGAACACTCTCAATAGAAAGCAAGTGCTATTTGTATATTCATATCCTTATTATTTTAGCGTTATTACTTTAATTATCTATTTGGTTCTAAAATATTTAACATAACGAATGAAAAAGAGGAACTTTATTTTATTGATATCAGATAAAAGACAAATTATGAATAAATTTTGTAGAATATAAATTGATCGATGAATAATATTAATTTTAAACGCAGCTTAACTTAATAACTCAAAAGAATATTAACTGATATGTTTTATTAATAATAAAAATTGCAACATTTTATACAGATATTGTTTAAGAATTCATCGAAATGTAATATCATGTTTTCTTTGTATTAACATTGCGCATCAAATTCTAAACAATGCTGACGTGATCTTTTGCATATAAGGCATCGGAATATTACACGTAGTTGATACAGAATGATGCATTAATATACACTACTGTTGTCTCCTGACTTGCCTTCAAAATATTGACTTTATACTTTTTCATTTACTTTATCTGCGATTAAAATCCAGTATTCAATTGATAAAAAAGACTTGATAAAATAAACTATTATTTTGTAATACAAAACTGTATAGTACTTCGATACTTTTTTTTTTGAGATAAATTGATTATTGAATTTAGGTAAGGGCTCTAATGACTTATGGACAAATATTAAACAACTTATATAACAAAAAAAAACGAAATAGGATTAATGATGTCAAAACATATGGCTTATGTGGTATGGAAAAAACAATTGTTTGTGCCTTAAAAGTAAAAACTGTTTGCATAAAAGAGTAAAAGAAAGGATAGAAAAAAAGGGTTAAGTTAAATTATAGAAAGGAAATGATATGATATGATGTATGAGAATGGTAGTATTGATAGACGTGATGACACTAAGGTTGTGTTCAAATATGTTGGGATGGTGTTTATATTTGAAAAGAACAGTAAAATATTAGCTTGACTATTAGTAATCGGCTAGATCAACCAACGAATAATTGTGGCTGTGTTAATGTTCTTGAAGAATGTTGAGATTTTGATATGGATGTGTGAAAGTTGAAGACAGGCTACGGCAAAGAAAGGAATATAATAGTATGGATTTTAAATGTTGTAATATATGTTGTATATGTGGAATGATTTATGTGATTTTTAGATAAATTATTAGAAACTATCCAATTTTAATATCAAAATTTTGCTAGTTGTTGGAATGAAGGAATT
Source organism: Parnassius smintheus behrii (assembly GCA_036936625.1). Lineage (NCBI taxonomy): Eukaryota > Metazoa > Arthropoda > Insecta > Lepidoptera > Papilionidae > Parnassius > Parnassius smintheus. The sequence continues at coordinate 31,772,223 of JAUPFT010000024.1, forward strand.
AGGCTATCGGATATTATCTTAGCCAATGTTTAGGGCCCAAACTCTGGTTATGTTAATAAACCGATATGCTTAATTGAAAGGAGATGGAATGAGATTGAGAGAATATAAAAGTAACCGAGACAGACAAAGATTTATAAAAAGAATAAAAAAAAGATGACCTTAATAAATAGGTAATGGAGAGATACGGGAACATCCATCACTGGTATAACATATAGTCCTCGAGCAGGGTATGTTTCCATGATTGGATGATAAAATCGGAAGTAACGGGTACTAGGGAACAATACCTTCAGTACAAGTGATGTACACGAGTTTACACATATTAGTACTGTTAGGGACCAGAGAAGTCTTAAATTTGTTACCCTTAATAATGGTACATTGAGGTCACATCCTTCGTTGGATCATGGTGCGAACTTAGTTTTCCTCAGTGACAATTGTTGGAGTCCTTTGAAAATGACTTAAACGTAGACCTCAAGGTTGTGCGCACAACCCAAGGTAAACTTTTACCTTGATATAATTACGATAAAAAGTTTATGTACCAATAAAATGAAATGAATGTTACGAAAATGTAATATAATACCCAAATAAATGGGGGGCCCATATTTATAAAGTACCCGCGTGATAAATATCACGAAATAAAATAAAAACGAAATGAATTAATACTCCGATTCCCAGTATCTAATAAATAAATAAATATATATAATCGAATGGAGAGAAAGAGAGCTAGCTAAATGTCAAAAATATTAAGAAAAAAAGAAAGTACGTACAAGAATTATGATAAAAGGCCTATTAATTGATGATAATACGGGATAATAAGGGGATCCCCGAGCAAATTAAAAAGTGTGATAAATGTATGATAATCTAATAGTGAGATAGGTAGTTATTTTGCTTTAATGCTACCTAAAATGCGACTAACAAATCCTAAAATGCGACTAACGAGTTACACATTTAATAACTATAGGGATCGATTTACACAATTACGCGAAAATGTGTTGTGTGTGAGTATGTATTGTGCGCGTAATTGTTTAACCACATTTGTTTTTTTTGTTTATGAATTTACGATTTTTTTTCATATTTAGACACATTAATTCACATTTCCAATAATTCTGGTTGGATTTTCTATCATATGTTTTTTATATAAAATTTGTACATTTTAAACTATATTTGGTTTATATTTTGCTCATAAAGTACAGAGTATATCGATACACTATTATTATAAATTTATTAATGTAATGGTATTCTTTTTACGTTTTTCTTTATAAAAGACAACGGAACTTAAAATTATGTTATCTGGTTGAAATAAAATTGTTTATTTTTAATGTTAATAAATATTTGTAAAACAAATTTGAGCTGTGTACCTAGTAGTGTTTTCTTTTTTTATATAAATTTCATGTCATGAAAAATGAGTTTTCGAAATTATAAATAACTTAATTAATGATTTTTAGTTAATGTACCTATGTAAAAAAGATAATACTTTTACTAAATGAATTTTAAATTGAATGTAACAATCTATATTTAGAGGTACAGACTATATTATACTATTGGGATAGTTAAATTCATTTTATTTACAATATCATTTGAATGCATGGTTAAAACTAGGTACCATTATACAACGTAATCGAAAAAACGTTCCCATGATTATACTTAGAAATTAAAACAAAAGTGTCACAAACCGCTTACGCGGCTGAGATTGTAACTTGTATTTGATCCCTGTTGTTATGATTAATTATTATGATTATGTTGCACTAGAACCGCCGTGTGACAAAACATGTAACACCTGTACGCTCTGACAGCGCGCGACATGTTACACTCCCGTTCACTCGGGACCTTTTTGGCGGGAAAATTTCTAGGTTAGGAAATTTTTTGCAATATTGCAAATTTTGCTATATTTTCACTTTGAGACAATATTTATGGATAAAACTTACAGGAAGTCTTGTTGAATGTATAAACTATCGAATAAAATTATTTTTGGTTGCTAGAAATTGTAATAAAGTATATAAATTACACTGTATAGCATAATAGTAGTATAAACTTCAATTTTAGTGACAAAATTACTACTAATTTGAATTCTACACCTTTGTTTTTGGAGAAATTTATATGAAATTGTTTGGAAATATGTATATTTTATGTTTTATGTGTTTCCATTCGTTACTCATACCAAAATATTAAAATATTAAAAAATTAAAAAAAAAAAATAAAATAATATTTTATCTGTGACATTTCGAACAATATTTCTAAAATATGTTCGTGTGAATTTGAAATAAATACAACGTCATGTTATTTGAAATATATACGAAAACTATTTTTACTTACATTTTACACTAAAAATAAATGAGAATTTGAAAAATAACACATTTATAAAACTCACCTGCCAAAACGGGCTTTCTGGAATTTGAAGTACTTTTGGCAATTTACTTTTCACTTTTTATACCACAAATTACATATCTACGTGTTTACTATATTACAAGGAATATAAAAAAGTATAATACTTTCGTTTTTAGTCCAGACACAAATATAAAATTCTATAAAAAAGACGGACGGACCTTCATCAAAGTGACACGTGGAACGCCGGAAGTTCAGAGTGATTTCTTTTTTTTTTTTTCTAAGAAACATTGCCAGGTTATGGTTTAAAATAAAAGAGCATATCTTTGTCTTTGATACTAATATCTATTGCACAGTGTCTTTGGTTTTGTTTAAAACGAAAAAATAGTTTTTTCATAGGTAGACATGTTTACATAATTCTGATCTAATTCGATCACTACTTGGCGGGCGTAAGGTTGGTATTGCGCGATCGAAAGTGAGCATGGCTTGGCGTACAGGTTAAACGACTATCATATTTTGCCAACTAACGGTCACGCGCTAATAAGCGAATGATAAACAATACAAAGAAAAGATTCTTTTGACGGGAGTTAGAGACTATATATACTATCTGATTGAAGTTTATCTACTTAAAAAATGTATCTACTTAATAAGTTTATCTACTTAAATAATGAACGTTTATTAACATACCTATATAAAAGTCTTATACCTTTTGAAAATGATATTATATCATTACACACGATATAATTTTAATGCATTGTTAAAACTGACATTGACTATAGATATTAAAATTGCTCTTCTCAATGTTTAAATAAATTAATGTTTTGTTACATAACTGTTATAGTGATATTTTGAATTGTTATTTGTATACGCTATAATGAACATCATAATATTTCTAACAACGTTAAATTAATACGTATATTCATGTCATAATATATTGTTGTTTTCTTAAAATTAGGTGTGAATCACAACGTGTGGTCATAGTTCGATGTAATCGCAAACATTTCCGTATACGTACTTTGGAAAACCTAATAACCGTTTAATTTTTTTTAAGGTTATTCGGACACGATTAAATGCGAAATTGTAATTTTAATGTGGGAAATGATAACTTATTATGAATTGTATATGAAATAGGAATATTGCTCATATTCTTGATCATGTATGTACGAGAGCCGTGAAAGTGACGTGAAAGAAATGACACAAATATATAATAAATAGCTAAAGTGCTAGGTATGAATGAATAGCTAAAGTGCTAGGTATGGAAAATAAATAATGGTTAACTAAGAATGAAGTAAAGATATGAAAGAAAAATAATAAAATATTGAAATATAAAAGAACATGAAGATTAAGAGAATATTATATATCTTATTACTGTTGTATTAGATAAATGATAGGCATAATAACAAAATTATTATGGATACGAATAAATAATATTGTAAATTTTCGCAAAATCAATACATAATTTTATTTTATACATAATTATGCCTGATTATGCCAATTATACTACTGTGACTATGCATTTTTACGTCCTAGATATGTCTTAGATTATTGTTTTAATAAAGATATTAATTTGTTTAGAATAATTTTAGGAATTTATTTTCAGGATTGAAAAAAAAATAGATCTATAGCCTAATTTTTTTTATTTTTTTTGTCGGTGGGAGGTGTAGTGTAGTGCAGCCCCACGTCAATATATATCTATGTTAAGTTTAGAATGGGGGCAGTATAATTAAAGTATTGAGTAGATAAACACGTCTCTCTTTCATTGACATCCTTCCTAACATTATACATATTAGTAGATTGATATGCGGCTGGGGTGATCCCTGGCCTACCTCAAAGCCACGAACATTTATATATATTATTTAAATGTTCGCGATGAGGCACAGAGTTATGTGAATTCTGTTAAAAATTCTGTTTCTGTTAAAAAATGCGCAATCGGCGACGCTAGCGGTGAATAGTAAAACTATTTTACGATATAATTCGAATATTATGAAAAAGCAATGTTGGGTTTAGTTGTTAATTTCTTCAAACAATGTCTATTCATCGATTTGGTCAAGCCTTATCATATCAACACTGTCTTTTGACCATCAACAGAGAGTGTTAAATTTCACGAAATGCCGCAATTTCATGTAATGATCGAATATTCATGATAAAATCAATGCTACGATCTGGCCCCGAAGTATACAAAAATATCTTTAAATAAAGTATATGTGAAATGATAGTTTTGCAATAGTCGCAGGCAAACCAATGTTAACCAGTTCATTATTATATATTAGTAATAAAACTAAAAACCATCTGAATTTTCATAGATTTCACTATTATCTATTTAAATTATTACTATTAAAATGAAAGAATAAAAACTTAAAATAAATCTTAGAAATTTCAAATCATTTAATAAATATAATTATTTAAACATATAAATGTAAGTTATTTATGTTATTGAATTTATTAGTAATTAACTGATAAAGTGATAACTGAAGCATAAATATACTACTTTTTACTTTTTATGACAGTACGTTGGCGTAGTTTCAAATTATTATATAACAGTTAAAACAAATTTTAAACTTTAATTATAAATATTGTATTCGTTTAAAAGAAACACTACGTTATCCCGCTTAAAACTAACGGAATCATACATAATAGAAAATAAACTTCTAAAGAAAGGAAAATATTTAAACCCCCTTTTTAAAGTTCCGTAATCGGATAAAAAGTAGCCTATAAGTAGCTCCGGGTCACTAACTGCCTGCATACAAAGTTTCATGGAGATCTGTCAGGTAGTTTTTGCGTGAATCTCTAATACACAGACAGACAGACAGACAGACAAAAATTCTAAAAACTTGTAATTTGTCTTCAGTATCATTTATTTAGTCCCATGGACTTGTTTTTTTCCAGGAAATATTAGAATTACAGACACGATTTATTAATTATAAATATTGTATTCGTTTAAAAGAAACACTACGTTATCCCGCTTAAAACTAACGGAATCATACATAATAGAAAATAAACTTCTAAAGAAAGGAAAATATTTAAACCCCCTTTTTAAAGTTCCGTAATCGGATAAAAAGTAGCCTATAAGTAGCTCCGGGTCACTAACTGCCTGCATACAAAGTTTCATGGAGATCTGTCAGGTAGTTTTTGCGTGAATCTCTAATACACAGACAGACAGACAGACAGACAAAAATTCTAAAAACTTGTAATTTGTCTTCAGTATCATTTATTTAGTCCCATGGACTTGTTTTTTTCCAGGAAATATTAGAATTACAGACACGACTTTTCTACTGATTTATTATATTTATATGTATAGATAATATTGGTTAATAAAATTTAACATTGGCTAGAAATTAACTCGTTTGGTAATAATTTTGAAATAAAATATTTTCTACGAGGCCTACGACCGAAAGTGGACGGCATGAGACTGATGATTTGATGATCTAATGCTTATTTTTTTAATTAAATGCAATGATCAAATGTTTACAAAACTTAAAAGAATTTATTAAATTATCATCAAGGTAGATTACATAAATAACATTCAATTCTAAAGTTTTAGTTTTTTTTTACATTGGTATACATGGAGCCATAAAATGAAAAAAGGCGTGGGAAGTGGACAGAAACTCAACTAAAAGCAGCCCCTTCAAGTGGTACAAAGAAGAAAGATGTCACAACGAAAAGCAACTGCAACGTTTAACATACCAAGGTGTACATTACGAAATCTGTATCTACAAAAAAGATTACTGGTCCTACTCCAGTTTTTAATGAATCACAATAAAAAGATTAATGTATAAGGGTGATATTGATAAGATTCTTGCTCAGGTCGGCCTGCTTTTGACTTCCAAAAAGTTCCTAAGTAAGCGTATGAATTTTGTAAGGCAAATAATCTATCAAATTCTTTTAATTATAATAAAAATATAGCTAGAAAAAAATGGCTGAAAAATTTTGACAAACGAAATCCAGAAATTTCGCTTCGCAGGAACTTCTGGATATAGGAATCTGAATACTTATCTTACTTCACTCTTACTCGGTACTTATCCGGAGCGTCTTTATAATATGGATGAAAAGGAGTGCAGATTAACATTCCACCACCAACACAAAGTATTTGCTGCCAAAGGGACCATACGGGTGCACTTTGTTGCCTAAGAACACGCAGAGAATGTTACAATTGCTATTTGCGTGAATGCAACAGAAAATACTGTGCCACCAAGGGTAATTTTTAAGGGCAAAAGATTACGACCGGAATTTTGCGGTAAATACCTCCTGGAACCTTAGTAAAAATCGCCGCGAAGGGAAGCATGACGACCGAACTATTTGTTAGCTTTATTAACCACCTGGGTCAATATAAAAATTTTGACGGGACTTCTTCATATTTGGATGTCCGAATTGTAGATATTACTGATGCTCATGACACTGTGCTTGTTGACTTGTTTAGTAACCAATTTTACACATATGAACTACAACCCCTTGACAAATCAGTTAATAAATGTTACGAAAAGTGGCAGCACCAAATACTAGAATATTATACAGGGAAAGGCAGCACTCAGTTGTTTGTGCGTTAATAGCACGCAAGCTAATTTCGTTTTTCTTTGAGTTTAATTTGCATAGTAAAATGAGTACCATTAAAGAAATTGATACGGATTACTTGCGATGACGCAGCACCAGTGTGGCTGGTAGTGCGTCAAAATATTTGCGTTGCGACAACTATTACGGCCTCACGGCCTACGGTGGACTCACTATTACGGCGGCCGCTCCATCCTTTTTCGCCAAGCAAAACAAGTAGCCACACGGGTGCCACTGCAAGTACAACGCGCAGGTCTTATATTTACTATACTCTTTTGCGCAGGTGTGCGTACGTGTTGTTTACAAGAATTCTGGCTAACTAACAAAGGCGCAGCGCAGGCGCCGTCATATATTAAACTTTGTTGATTAGTTTTAATTGAAAACTGTATTTACAGAACAGTATTAGAAGGAAAATTTATTTGAATATACGTTAAGCGTAGATATACATTAATATATTACGGGCCTTATTCGGTGACCGCCTTCCTAAGATGATCCACCACCACCACTCACGTTTTAAAAACAGTATTTATTAATGTCAACGTGCAAAATAACAATGCAGATTTTTGACCATTGTATTTTTAAATTAAATACTTATTCCATTCTATTCTAATGATGTTTTTTCTCTATATATCTTCATTGATGATTTCACAAGGTTTTGAAATTAAGTGGGCCTTAACGGGTGCCAGTACCTTAGAATATTAAAAAAAATTAAGGTGTAAAAAAATTAAAGAATACAGCACTCACGCATTGTTTTATGTTTGTTTTTTTATAGGATAGGGTGACAAACGAGCACACAGTCCACCTGATGGTAAGTGGTTTCTGTGGCCCATAGTCATCTGCATCAATCCTCAATTACGAATTAAAATGCAGATGCGTTGTCACCCGTGAGGACTAAGATGGAATACCTCGTTTCCAGTAAAAAGGGTCTCCGGTTCTCTACACTCACCATACGAAATACAGTAGCATCAAGCTACTATTTCACGCTGGTATTCTGTGAGAGCGTGGTCCCTCCCCGGTCGAGCCGACCCATTCGTGCTACAATATACTTCTAATATAACTGCAGCATGGCTCTACCACGTATAAATACACTAGAAACAGAAAAACTTTTATTTGATACGCAGCTTTTCAATGATGATGACATTGTGTGACCAGCTGCGTAATGAATTAGTTCACCTTAGTCGCAACTAGCGACATCTGGTGAGTGTACGATTATTAGCCCTTATTACTGCATAACGTTTTTAAGCGACAATTCTTTACGTTTATGTAACCAGTTGTTCCCGTGGATGTCGTCAGAGGTGACTGAGGAAAATAAAACAAGAGATGATCTACCTAATAATAACTCCAAATAATAAATAACTGCGGTTGCCAAACCCCTGTCAAGCATGGCAACTACTTCATATATCAACTCTATGAGGCATTACATGGGGGAGGCCTATGTTCAGCAGTGGATTTTGATAAGCTGAGATGCTAATGATGATGAACGACATCTTCACCCAGTATTTCTTTTTAATACTACTAGTAGTAAAAACTAGTACTACTTATTAAAGTTGGTAGGAATTACTTCGCCCATATCCGCACAGAAACAGTTAGCCACCGCAGAGTCTACATAACCTAACGTCACGTCATTTTATTTCGTTGAGCGGATATAGGCGAAGTAATTCTAACCAACTTTAATATAATGGATTTCCGCAAAGTAACGTCTGATTCTATTAATAAGTAGTACTACTACTAATATCACATAAACTTTCAAGGCTGTCGATGTTTTGCTTTTTTTATAGTGTTGGCACCATCTTTACCGATTTAAACGACATGTCTCTTCCACGGCACGTCCATTATCATACTTATTATACTCTTTGCACTGAACGGCAGGCACTTGTATAAAGAAACATCCTAGTCTCCTAGATTGCATCTGCGATATGCAGTGCGGGTAAGCTGGTCTTACGGACAGAATCTCGATTCACATGCAATTGTGACCTGAAATCATAGGTGCGCCCGTCCAAATTTCAGAATTAGGAGGAATATGAGTTTTTTCCCGACCAGTGGTAAATTAAAAAAATAAGTGACTTTTATAAGAATAATTTATAATCTATAATGAATAAAAAAGTTTCTGTTTTTGTTTCATGATAACTATTTGCCTTTTCATACGGTGATCAAAGAAGTGACCTAGGGCACTCTCCACCACTGCCCCGATATTGTCATCGATTGCATTGTAGTAAATTTAATTATTTTGCTTGCTTTACTTTGGATGCCTTGGTTTCAGTGGAATGTAAAATTGGACAGTAGCACGTTTCCAAAAAGCACCCAGTCACCATCAAAAATTGTTTATATATTCTTATGATACAAATCAATCATTGAAACAGAAAACGAAACTTTTTTATTCAATATGGATTCTTATTGAAAGTCACTTTTTTCATTGACGACTGGTTCGCAAAAACACTTCTGTCCTGGGAAGAACCAGCAAGAAACCCAGCGGGACTATTTTTTAACAATATACATATTATACATTTTTATGACATTGAGTATATTAGTATAATTAAACATCTAATAAAGTATGCTGGAATTTATTAACTAGTTTATTGTGAAATAGGATATCCCAATTTGCAGCTGATGGTACATGTTATTAAATTAAGCTTAGTTTTATGTACTGCGACCCAAATCATAACAATTATAATATATACATAGCTATATGGAGTGACCTAGGAGTAGCTCGCAGGAACAGTCGATGCCCCAGTGGCCTAGTTCATTGAAGAGTATACTGCGCATGTACTTGTCGGGAACTGAATGGTTCCTTTGACTTCACTGACCGAATGTGCACCTGGGCAACCGGCGGTTTTAACAGCAACAAAAGTCTAAGATGTCTTTGAGGAATCATGAATTTGATGGGTACTTTTGAAAGTATGTATATTGATTTTAACATATAGTTGGGGATTTATATAAATAATGTAAGCCACCCTAATGGGAGCATTTAATAATATATACATTTGTGTTTTCGCTAGCCCTTTTAAAATATAAATAAAATAATTCACACCATTCGGTAATTTTTTTATAATATATAAAAAAATTGTCATTAAAATAAATTATAATAATTACGTATTATTTTTTAGGAATAAAAATGACGGAATTAATTGAAAACAAGAAGTGTGAACTAGCAACACAATATTGTTGTCTTGAAGAAAAATGGCCGATTCACGTAATGTCAACACCTTTGCAGCTTTTATAGCCAAAAAACGAGTAATTTGTCCTTAAAACGACACGAAAAACGTTATTTAAGTGGCAGTGAAGTGTGAAGTAATTGTGTTTATATAGATATTTTAAATTATTATTATTTCCAATAATTCGTATAAAGTGGTGTATTGTTGGACTGTATTGAACTGTTGATTTCCATGCACGGTACGTATTTTCTTGCTATTTCCTGCTTAATATGCTTAAATTTTGTATTTATGTAGTGAATAGTTAATCATATACATAGTATCTTATACCGATGTGAGTTAAAATATTTCTCAATTGCTATTTAAAGCACCATATTTTTTTAAATATGTATTTTAATACAAAGCTCTATGTTCATCAGTTTCTGGTGAATTACCCATAAAAACAAAATTTTATATCCAAAAAAGAACGATTTTGGAAATTTAGCTTCCTTTAACATTTGATATATTATTATATGTTTGTCTTACTGACTCATATATTATGTTTCCTTTACACAAAAAAAAAATCGCACGCATGCAATTTAATATCTCGTTACACATTGCTAGAATTGAACTTACCTTGTGGTTTTTTTGAAGTATGTTTCTTTGATAACGGTCTATAGTTCAAAGTTAATGATAATTTACTTTGTGTGTTTGTTAAATATTAGGATATTTTACATTTATTGATCAAGATTTATAAATATATCATGGGGGATTTGTAAGTTTATCAAAGTCTAATTATTTAGCCTTCTAATTTGTAAGTAAGAAAATGTAGATTATTTTAAAGCTGTGCACAAAACTGGTATTTTTGCATTTTTGGATATTTTATATTGTCAGATAATTTAAGTATAACAGAGCAAATTTCCTAAACAGCAGGAGTTGAATAATTTAATGTGCTCAATATCTAAGAAGAATTATAGGAAGGCTGACTATATTAAACATGGGCTGAGTGTGTTTAGGCAGCAAATATAGCCTGCACTTTAGGCTAATGTCAGTGTAAATAATAAACTTAATTTCTCAGGCCCGACATTGTATTGGACCAATTTAGTAAGACCTATGGTTAGACCAAGCACAATATTTTTTTTAAATAAAGGTAAATATAACATAGTTATTTTGCTAACTAATTTTACTATGTTTTTGACCAAAAAAATAAAATAAAATTAACAGTTAAAATATTGAGTTATTTGTATATGAAGGTCAAGTAAGCACTAAAGAAATGATGATTTCAAGACATTGTCGATAAATATAATGTTTTGAAACACTATCAATTGCTATCCATATCATCCTGTTGGTGCCTTTAACTAAAATTGAGAAAAAGGTGTTTAAATAACCATGACCATCATTCCGGTAACAAAAAAGTCACAGTGAAAAATCATTATCGCATTGGATAACTACTTGGAACACTAAAACAACTTGTAATGTGACTTTATAAGTACAGTAAAAACCGGATATAAAGACATTGAATATAACCGTATAAATTCAGCATTATATCGGATAGTTGTTATAAGCAATATACAGAAGTACAGTCATATGAATAGTCATAATTATGTATGTTTAGAATTTTTAATATAAATGTTTAGTTTATGACGGGCTGTTTTCTGCAACTCCACGTCTAAGCGCGTATTTTGCGTGTGGGCAGGAATAATGTGGTTATTCGAGCCATGATTTCTCCCCGAAGAAGTTCAACAGTCCTTTAATGTAGCAAGCAACTTCGGGGAGCGATCACGGCATGACAGCATGTGTAGCCCTGTATGGAGTGACTTGTGGACATGTCAGCAACATGTGAGCTGCCGTTTCTTGCTCTCCCATGCATGCTCTTCACAGGGGGCTATCAGTAACATCTATGGTAAACAAATGCTTGTTAAAAGAGCCATGTCCTGTGATAGCACTTGTTACTATCCTGATCTGTGGCTTGTTCAGTCTCATTAGAACCTTGGTTAGACGACTGTTTATTTCAGGCAGGGCCTCCTTAGCTTGTCTGCAGTCTTCTAAATTTTTCCAAAGCTGAGAGTGTAAATTATTGAAGTATTTACGTACCAGTGAATGAACGTAGCCAAAGGGGATTGGTATTATTGGTTCCGGCCCTATAGTTGCCAGAGCCAATCCCTTTCTGGCCAGTTCATCTGCTGCATCATTGCCTCTAGATCCACTGTATCCCTTGATCCATTCATGGCACTCATATATCAGTCCTTAGTTCGCCACATTGCAACTCAGAGCTTGTAGTACCGCCATACTGTCAGTCAGTATTCTGATGGAGAAGTCTTTCACCTTCCTAGCTTCTTCTCTCCCTCCATGCTTATGGCTTTACAAAATACTAGGGGTAGGGCAGACAAGACTATGTGGAGTCGGGGCGTGCTGTTTCAGTTTTAGATAGAACAGATATTGTGGTAAATGAAACAATGTAATGTGAATTGTTGAATGTTTTCTGAAAAACCACTTGACTGCTCTCCACTGTCACTCATTTTGTTGTATATGAGTCCTGTCTTCAGCCACAAATAGATTTTCTGGTCTGTGTGATTAACTTTTTATGTATATATTTGTGTTTTTGTTATATGCTATTTTTAGTGAAATTTATTTTTATCGTAATTAATTTAAAAGGCATTTCCGAAATCCAAAAACAGTGTAAAATGTTCGAGCTTAACCCTGACAACCTCCTAAGTTGAAAACAAAATTAATAAATCAAGTCTACTTCATAATAACGCATCATATTGACATATTTGAGTTTTGTTATAAGCAATTTTTAGTGAAAAATATTTTTATCGTAATTTATTCAAAACCTACTTCAGACATCTAAAAACCGGATGTCTATAGCCAACCCGTACTGTCCCCTGCATTTAAGAATGATGATTCCACATATAAATGATCTTATCTAAGAGTTGCGTTGTGTTTGTGATCACATCTTAAGCCTCTTCTCCTTTCATCAGCTTCCACTTGATTTCAATTGGATTCATATCTAGGCTATTAATTGGCCAATCCAATACAGGGATATTTTGCTGTTCCAAAAAGGCTTTAATAGACCACGCTGTGTTCAGAAACCTTTCTCTAAAGCTCAACAGATTCTATTAGACTATTTTGTACTGATCATGCCTCACTATACCTTTTATCACATACAGACATCTAGTACTCTTGCCCCTGATGACTGACTGATCATCGCTTTTGTAGGGTGCTTAACATAATTTTTCAACATTACAATGATGTAAAAACACAGCTTTATTCTACATAAGTTCAAATGTGCTTTTTCATCTCTGCAGCGGATGGGTCCAAAATAGAAATTATGTTAACTGTACATATGTGATGAAATTATACCGACTTACTGATTTCCAGTAGTCCACATTTTTAGTATGCCACAGTTTGGCCCGCTTCAGAAGCTTTGCTTTCATTGCATTTGTTAACTTAGGCTTCCCGGGGGCGGGGCGGCATGTCTTAAAATCTTTTAATTTTCTTCGAACAGTGTACTCAGAAGCGCATTGTGAGCTATGTGAATACATTAGCATCTTGGAGTTGCCATTTTATCCGTTTTGTGGAACAACACCTGGAAAACAGATTTGCAAATCTGTTTTCCAGGTAAATTTTCTTTAAACATCTTTCTGTCTTTAGAATTCCTCTCCTAACTCAATTTTCTTCTTTATGCTTCGCAATTTAGCTTCAGAAACTTTCTATCTTCGTGATATGTCACTGGTTTGAAGATATTATAGTGTAGCCCGAGGAGTGGCCAACACTCCGTGTGATTGTTCAGAGATGTTCTATATATACTGTTTATGATTCGGAATTTTGATAGCGTGATTTAGGTAGGAGATTGCCTTGTAGTCTGCAGTGAGTCGAAAAGAAGGCAAGTAATCTGCTAGTGTCGTGAAGCAGAGGCAAGCAGTAAGGCTCAGAGCCGTGCCGAACACTGTATAGCGCAGAGAGTAGCTTGAAGGAACAGGAAGCATTATTATTCCAGTGCTTTGATGAACCTTGTGAAGCTAGATGGCTTGCAGGATATGAAGACTGCAGACGATATCTGCTCGGGAGCGAATGGGTGGGGTACTCTATGACGATGATGAAGCTTGAAGTTTTCGAAGGTAGTTAGTTGCGTGTTCAGATCACGTCGGGGTCACCACTGTGGCTGCGAAGCAAAAGGGGAGATCTCCGGCCGGGCAAGGTGTTCTGCCCGGGGAGCGGCCAACACTCCGTGTGATAGTTCAGAGATGTTCTATATATACTGTTTATGATTCGGAATTTTGATAGCGTGATTTAGGCTTCGTGTGTTTCGCTTGCAGCGCGACGTCAGCGCCGCCACAGTAGTATTCACGAGGGCCTTTACTTCAGCTTTTTTACTTGGTGAAAGATCGCCTTTTTTACCCATGATTAAAATGTTCCAATTAATATTTGAACATATATTTGCATGGTATAAAACAGCGAAGCAAATAAACACACTGCATAAAGCCACAGAAACAAGTCCGTACCTGAAGCACGCGTAAACACGACTGAAACAGATTTGTACTTGCTTATGTTCATATGTCAGTTGGTTAATCTAGTTACACAAAACCCCACCTCTTTTACATATTAAAATTCTCAAGTTTCGGGAATGTGAAGCTATACAATAAAACACATAAAAAATTGCAAATATCATTTACCAACACTGTCTAAAGATTATTTTGTGACACTGAGTTTGGTTCGCTATTACAAAAAATGTAATTTTCTAATCTTTATATGCAAACATGCAATGTTTATGCATCCAAAACATACATTAACATTGCATGTTTTGGAATGCTCATAATTGTCGCCGCAGAATTATTTAAATGATGTGAAAACTTTTAAAGTGGGCAAAATTTCGGAAGTATTGATTACATTCATGAAGCCACTAAAACTGTGTTAAAAATTCTTAGAAAAGGCATAAATTGTAAGATGATCTGCAAATATTTAAATTAATTCAATCTCTATGAGCTCGTCCCATTGAAGCCGTAAGAGGCGACAGAGGGAAATTGAAACTGATGTGCAGCAGCACCTTTCTGATAACAACTAACGATACGACAAAGGAGTTTTGCCTTATTTATGGAAAACAGCTTTAGTGACTCCGGTTTACAAAAAGGGAAACAAATTAGATCCTGCAAACTATAGACCGATAAGCTTAACTAGTGTGATGTGCAAAGTCATGGAAAAGATAATAGTTAAGCACATGAGGCAGTTCCTTAACAAACAACAAACTATTGGCAAACAGCAACATGGTTTCTGTCCTCATAGATCAACGATTTCCAGCATGATACCTTGCTTATCATCCAGAGTCAACAGTCAAAATGATCGAGAACCAATAGATGTTATATATCTGGATTACGAAAAAGCTTTTGATATAGTACCAATAGGCAGGCTTTTACATAAATTGGAATTTGTTGGTGTTCGATGGAAACTGTTAACTTGGATTGAGAGTTTCCTACGACAAAGAACCTTCAGAGTAAGGATTAGCGACACATTGTCAGATGAAAAAGAAATACAAAGCAGTGTGCCACAAGGTTCTGTACTGGGACCGGTATTTTTTATACTGTTTACCTTTGATCTACCAAAAAGCTTGAGTTGTAATGTTCGCTGATGACACGAAGATATTCGCAAACCCACTAGTGGACTTTGATCGCCTTCAAGCAGATCCAATTAAAATATCAGATTGGTCAAAAAGGTGGCTTATTAAATTAAATATAAATAAATGCACAGTCCTCCATATAGGAAACCGAAACCCTCGTTTCATATATAAAATCGATGATATACCTTTGGAAGAAGTTAAAGTACAAAAAGACTTAGGTGTGTATATAAGTAACGATTTAAAATGGAATCATCATATAACAGTTATAACTAAAAAAGCAAATAGTTTTATTTACCTGATTAGAAAAGCCTTCGGACATCTTATACCAGAAATGGTGCTAAAAATACATAAGCCATACATTCGACCTATTTTTGAGTATGCATTCCAAATCTGGAGCCCCTATTTCAAAAAGGATATTGAGTTATTGGAGAAACAATAAAGTCCCTAGAGTATTGAAAAACATACCATATGAAGAAAGTTTGAATAAGCTTAAACTAACGACACTGAAGGATCGTAGAGAATGGGGAGACTTGATCGAAGCATATAAAATTATACATGGACACTCGATCTGGAAAATTTTGACAGATATTTATTCCAGTACTCAACATACACACATCTTAGGGGACATCACTTCAAATTAACCAAAACCGTGTCACATAACAACCCACACAAGCACTTTTTTCAAGCCAAAGAGTGGTTGAAGCATGGAATAAACTGCCATCAGAAGTAATATCTGCACAAACTATTAACCAATTCTAGAACAGATTAGACAAACATCTAAAATAAGAATAATTACATATTTGAAAATAGGATACGGGCTTACATCAGTTGTTTCAGCTGCTAGCCTGTTAAGTAATAATAATGATAATAACAACTCATAATAATAAAAAAAACTACAGTTGGCAACCCGCTCGCCAGGCGTGGCTGGAAAAAAATGTGGGGTAATCTATGGCAGAGGGCTATGTTCAGTAGTGGAGTTTTACATACTGTTATGGATGAATAGAATCTCTAAGAAAATAATTTAATGTGGTAAAAAATATCATTCTACAGATGCTCTTTCTGTTTCTATTAGTGCTCAAGTTGATCCTAATATAACCATTATACTTTGAAATTTAGGTTGACTACCTAATATTGTTTCCTTTAATTCAGGCTTAGTTAATTTGACTCCTTAACATTTTCCATACCTGTAACTAGGGTTGATCAGGACTGAGAAAGTATTAAAAATATGTTTTGAACATACATTTTTGACATGGTAGAGCCATGTTGCAACTATATTGTGGTTGTGGCATGAATGGGTCAGCTCGACTGGGGTAGGACCACATTTTCACAGAATACCAGCAGTGATGATATGTAGAGGAGGAAGAGGATGAAGAAGGGGTGTGGGTGAAGAAGACAGAACCTCAAAAGAAGACTGATTCTAAGTTTAAGGTTTGAGTAAAAGAAAGATAGCTTTCTTTAATTAAAAAAAAAAGAATGTCAAAATTAACACAGGGTAAAATTTTATGAAAATTTACTTTCATCATTATATATATCATCACAACACATGCCTATACATCCTATACATATGCCTCCCCCTAGAAATGCTACAAAGCATGTCCAGAGCTACCATCAACCTCCTTGCCCTTACTAGGTCATCACTCTTCTTAGTTCTACTTACACTTACTAGTATTAGGATACTCATACCTTGAACATTGACGTTTCTCCGCCTTTGGTTGTTGGCTCTTTAAGCATTATGTTGCTACTTCAACATTCTTAAAATTAACATTAAACATTTCTTTATTAAATTTAAACTAATCCAGTATCATTGAAAAGGCGCATGTTAGGGGACACTAGATAAAGGAGCTGAAAGATACTGGCGGACAGCTCCGAAATGCTTATAATATTTGAGGTTCATTTTCTAAGACGTAGAACTTCTCGAAGACAAATAAATGACAATGTAATTAGTTTTGGCGACTTCAAGATAACAAATCTGTCGATAGTTGCGGTTGGACTTTCTTCACCGTTACTATTAGGAGCTGATGAAAATTCTCAAAATAAGAAAAAGTATAATAGTAGATTTCTTAATATTACTAATATTCTCGTTAACCAAATGCTTGTTTTAGGATCACAACCATAGTCAAATGACAGGTGTGAACCCTTAACCTTAAGTTTACAGTCTGTTCCCTGACTATTAAGCTATTGTCGTTTGGAATGGAAACATAAAGGCCGCGGTTTGAATCAAGTATTTGTATGACCTACAAATTATTGTTCCGGGTCTGGATGTTTGTCTTTGTGAAATCTATGTATGTAAACTGCTCTCAAGATATCAGAAAAAATCCTAGTATGGAGGTAATGTTATTAACACTTTCACTGTCCGATTTTCAGACATAATAGTAATGACCTATATGTAGTGCATTGGACAGTAAAAGATTTAAAATAAAAATAAAAAATTATAAAATTAGTATCCTAAATTATTGTAGAGGAAGCGAATAGAATACAATAATTTTTTTTTCAATATAGATTGCATTTAATTATTACTGAAAGTTACTTTTTACTTTTACCACTGGTTCGGAACAAAACCTCTTTCCTAAGAAGAATGAGCAAGAAACTCAGCAGGACTTTGGAATCCCCATAAACTCTACCTGTAACACTTAAATGTAGATGTGAGGTGCGGCCCGGTGGCGGCAGGCGAAGCTGGTGGGGCACTTGCATGTTTTTACAGGTCTGGATAATTGTAATTGTGAAATTTATGTATGCAAATTGGCCCCACGATATAGGAGAAAATCCTAGGGTAACGTCATTGAACTGTATTACTAGCGTATAGAACAGATACCCCGCACCAAAAGTTTGCTTCATTTTGATAAGAGTTCTAAGTAACTAAAGTTCGCTGCAGTGCTAAAATTTAAGTTACGTCGTTTAACCAAACTATTAAAACATGCAGCGCTAGTTTGTATTAGGGATTAGTTTTCTCGCGACCAAAATGTCATAAGTTAACGTCACGCGTATCTTTCAACGTTGTTCCACTCATTGGAGAATCGAGAGATCGTACAACAAGTCGCTCCCATATATTTTACATTTTGCCCGATTCTCGGGAGCATTGTAACAACGCGAAATTTTATTTCTGGAGTGTTTTATGCAAAGCGAACACGACTCGTCTGCAGTGTTTCCACTTTAATGATTTCCTTTCCCCACGCCTCAATTGAGATTTCCCCTTCTTAGAACTTTTTTCCCCTCAAAAATTATTCTGCTGTAGTTTTAGCACTAGTAGTAAAAATCTGCTCATTCAACCTTATAATATCATTGTGTGGTACACAATCACTTATAATTGGGTGATATATACTAAATAATAACCAAGCATAGGTACCACAGAGTAAAATTGCGCTGAAACATCGAAGAAACTTGTCGACTTTGCTCATCACTAGTTTGATGTAACTGCACATATCACTGGCTGTCAATTTCTTTAGGATTAAAGGATGATTCACGCTACAAATTACGGTCCGGCCGCGCCACGGTCAAACATTGTGGTGTACTTTTTGTATGAAGCGATTCATGCCTGACCGTGGCCCGGCCGTGCCCCGGCCGTACGCCGCTGGGACTCGGCCGGGGCACGGCGTTGAAATGTCGGTGGGTATTGTTTCCCGGCTCCGGCACGGTCCGGCCCCGACACGTTGTAACATGATCATATGCCCCCGGGCGCCCGGAGAGCAGTCAACGTCAAATCTTAGTGAAGTGAGCAGCTCAACAGCAAAATGGACGATGAAAAATTATTAGAATGTTTGCGCAAGTACCCTGTGATTTACGATATGAGCCATCCTAAGTATTTAGATAACAAATACAAAAATATTATTTGGAAAATCATTTCGGACGAAATAAAACAATCTGGTAAGTTGTAACTTTTATTTCTATTTACATTTATAATAGTTATTCAAGTGTCACTAATTACTTTACGACAACATGTAAGTACATGTCAGTGGGATTATCGGTTTTTAGTAGGTATTTTAGAATATGTTAGGTAAATTATAAGAAGTATATTATAGTGTAAGTATGTATTTATTCTTGATACTGTTGTCCTATAAAATTACGTCCCGCTGTTGACGCTAAATATTCTTTAAACGTTTCTCTTACCGCAAATGCATCATTAGCCGGTCTTCCTGGTTGAACGCTCAATGGATTTAATAAATGTGGTTGCGCATTTTGTGCACTATGATTGATAAGCCCTGTGTAATCTTTTTGTTCGCATAAAAAATTATGCAGTACGCATGTAGATAGAATAATGTAATTAACATTTTCTGGAGCAAGTTTCATTCTTCTTTGAAATATTCTAAATCTTTGTGTCAAAATACCAAAGGCATTTTCGACTAGTCGCCGGGCCAGACAGTCTATGATTGAAATTCGTTTTATTAGCGTCACCTGTTGCTTGGTGTCCTGGATACGGTCGCATTAGGTATGTTTTCAAAGGAAACGCTTCATCACCAACTATTACATATGGTGCAAACGTAGAGGAACCGGGTAAATTTTTACCAATAGGTACATGAAGCGTCCCATTTTCTAAACGTTTTCCAAGATTACATTGTGCAAAAATGCCACCATCACTGTTTCGTCCGTAAGCGCCAACATCAACTGCAATAAATTTGTAGCACGCGTCCACTAATGCCAATAAAACAATTGAGAATGTGTGTTTATAATTAAAATATATAGAACCACTATTGGCTGGGGCTTCAATAACAAAATGTTTTCCGTCCAATGCGCCTATACAATTTGGAAAACCTCTAAGGTTTTCAAAATCTTCGGCATTTTTACGCCACATTTCTTCTGTTGGTTCTGGTGTAACGTCTTTCTTAAATCTTTTAACGATAGATCGACATGTGCTATGTACAATTTCGGTCACAGTTGAATGCCCCAATCGAATACTGTACGAAATAGTTTTAAACGAATCCCCAGTAGCCAGGAACCTGAAAAAATAATAATGGTATAATTTCGCGGTATCTGTGTACTACAGTGAGCTATTACGTATTAACAGTACTATTTATACAGGTTGTAAAGAAAATTACTTAACTTGTTCATTCTATACTATCTTTTTGCAGATGATGTATGTAAAAAAAGGTGGGCAAACATACGGGACCACTTCAAAAAACATAGAAACAAACGTAAACCAAGAGTGGACAGGGTGCTGTGGCTATAAAAAATATAAATATGAAGAGAGCTTGAATTTTTTACTGCCTCATATACAGGATCGAAATACAATAACAAGTATCGAGTCTGAGAACGAAGAGACGCAAAACGAAACGGTTACTTCGCCAGTTACTACGCCCAACGAAACAATTAACACCGATGAACGGCAGCAGCAGGAAGATCGCTCACCAGCTATTAGTGAACCAAATTTTACGCCACCTGCTGATCCGAATCCATATCCCCCGTCAACTGCACAATTCACTCGTTCCGGCAACCGCAATCGCAATGCAACCGTTGCAACTGCACACAATCGCCGTCGTATAGTGCCACAATACCTGTCCTCTGCGTCAAGCGCATTAATGGAATACATTCAAAAAAATAAAGAAAAGTCCAACACACAAGACATTCATCCTATTGATGCTTTCTTCAACGGTTTGGCAGCCACCATAAAATCTTTTTCCCCTTACTATCAGCATCTTGCAAAAGGAAGAATATTTGCAGTAGTACAAGATTTGGAGTGGGAGCAATTGTCATCAGAGCCTTCTTCTTACACATCTCCAATGAGTGGAACAACGTCGGCGTCGTCTACTAATTCAAGGTCGGTGTATGCACTGGTTCCGATGACTACACCAACGCCAACACCGGAATCAACGCCTACGGAACCTACGCCTTCGGAACCTTCGCCTTCGGAACTTACGCCTTTGGAATCTAATAATTTGTCTACTTCATTTTCAGAGTTCACGGCAGTCTAATGAAATGAATAAATACTATGCGAATTATTTAAATTTTTACTTTTTTTCATTCACAATGCAATTTTGATTATTGAAAAATTGAAAATGAAGTATTTAGAATAAATCGACCCATCTTACAACCAGCTCTGATAGATGGTTGTGAGACGGGTCAATTTTTAAATACTACATTTTTAAATAACATAACATAACATAAACACTCACGCCTGTCACCCAGAGGGGTAGGCAGAGACTACGGACTTCCATTTGACACGATCCTGACATACCTCTTTCGCCTCCTTTACATCCATATATCTACGCATACATGCTCGTCGGTTAAGGGTACTTTTAACGTGGCCCATTTTCAAAATATCGCCAATTTGGTCGATAAACTTTTTTCTAGGGCGTCCCTTCCCGACTCTGCCGTTCACATCTGCCATATAAATTTGCTTTGTCACTCTTTCCTCATTCTACGTGACCAAATATTTAAATACTATGTGATTGTGATGTGATTTAGTGCATACCAATTTATTATTTACCTGATACAGACTGCTAATCGTTCGATGGGAAATCTTGTAATTTTTTGGTTAGGTCTGGTTTTACTTTTTCAAGTAAAAAAGTAAAGCATTCTTTAGACATTCTAAAATAACCGTAAAACTTGCTCTCATCATCTATTAATTCTTTGTAAAGTAAAGCAAATTCTCCTTCCGCTTCTCGCTTTCTCCAGGTTGGATGTACACCCCATCTTCTTTTAGTAGTTTCGCTTCGTTTTTCCAATACTTCATCATCGATGGCAATTGCAATAGCTGCCAATTCAAATTGTGAAAATTGCATATTTACGTAAGCGTGAAGTCTATCGACAGATGAAATCACTAGCTGACAAAAACCACATAACACAGAGTCGTGCATAAGCCACGGTCGTGCAAACATCCCGGTGTAACATGAATGACTGGCCCGGCCAGCGCACGGTGGACGTGTCCCGGCCGGGCACGGCCCGGTGGCGACACGTTGTAGCGTGAATCATCCTTTAAAAGAGACGAATCATTGTGCACATCTTCAAATACAAATCGTTTCTTAATCTGTACGATCGATTCAATATAAAACATTTTTGCCGTCTCGGAAAACTTTTTCAACTTCACAGTTTTCTTTATTTTCCACCTATGTTAATAAATGAATTGCATCCACACCTAAATAAATAAGTTGCAATTCAAGATGTTCTTCTGTCTGATAAGAATTGATTTGGTTAGCAGGGGTTGTTTGACATAATTTCATCATTTGAAATTTAACGCCAATGTTCACACATTACTGTGGATTTAACAGAACTAGACGAGGAATGGAGAAATCAAAGTCTCCTTGCAGATATGGATTCTAACGATTCCACGGATACTGTACGGCATTGGAAAAAAATGTTTGAAAAAAAATGTTGAGGGCAGAGGCATATTCATTCAACTGCCAATTTTGGTAAACTATTTTATGTCACTGCCTTTTTCCAATGCTGCCGTAGAACGGTTATTTAGTGATATAAAAACTATTAAAACAGATAAACGCAATAGGCTCGATAATGAACAGTTTGATCAATAAAATCTGGTTTGAAAAGAACGGGAACAACCTCTGAACAACTTTAGAAAAATCAGTTGGAAATACCGCACCTTAAGTTCGTACAGTCCAATGCAACTGCAAGCGATTCCGAAAAAAAAATAGACAAAGCATGAATAAAGTATAATTCAACATTCAGCTTATTTATAGCCTGACCAGAAATATATTAAACCCGCGTGTCGTCTGCTTAAATCGCAGACCTCGTAACTCCATTTTTCAAAATGACATTTTTATACTGTTGTATTACTAATTTTTGACTGCATCTAATAGCAAAACTCCCAAAGCCCCCTTAAGTATATTATGTATATAAAATTAAATTAAACCTTCCACAAAAAATTTCGTGGTGAAGTTTTTCGTGCTTCCTGTAAAATTTCCGTTTTCCCGTTTCTTTTATACGGTAACACTATAGTTCACGGTATAGTCCACACAAAAATAACTCCGAAATTTTCCGCAATATTTTAAGCTAGGCTTTACCCATGATTTCCCCTTTTCGTGTCTTTCCCTTTTTTCTTCCCCTCTGGACCCTAATTTTCCCTCAAAAGGGGAACTTCCCCTCATTGTGGAAACACTGCTCGTCTGTGCGGGCGCTGGACACTCACTAAACAGTTGCGGTCAACGATTTCAAAAGGAAGGATAGGCCCGTCTAAATATTTTACTCATAACTTTTTCATACAAGAAAAAGTAGCGCATCTGTCATAATACTAATTGTACCATTATTTCATAGTTTGTAGTATGTAGTATCGTAATAATACTAAGCGAAAATACCATAATTTTACCTAAAGGTCGAGATGTATTATGATTGGGTCCTTTTACATTTTAATACTAACCCTACGATATCGAGAATTTCTGTATTGTACATGAGTACCGCGTTTTTTTTTTTAATAAAATTAGAATTAGCTCCCTTTCTAGTCAATCGATGCTCGATTGATGCATTTATGTTGCATCCTTGATACAACTATAATGAGGGGCTACCACGATAAAAACTCTATGCTCCAGAAACAATCGGTTTGAAAACAGAATTTCGAATAATTTTATGAATCAGATTTTCAGATTCAATTAAGCAGATATGGTTTCCTTTGTACTCTTTTCCTTTTACCCTTATTGAATATAAAATACATTAGGTACCAATATTCAAAATTTAACTTTAATTAAGTTCTTTAGACAAAAATTTAACAGAAATAAAAATAAAACCGTCAAAATCCGAAACGTATAGATAAACTAGACGCGTGACGCTAAAATCCTGGCACATGGGAAAAAAGAAACATGAAATGTCAAACGCGATATAATTTTTTTAAAACAGTATAGTCTCATTTTCCATGTACAATATTTTTGAGGGTCTGAATCCAACCCTGGCCTAATCTTGGTAACGTAACTAAAATAACTGTAAAATAAAATGCGTTTATATAATAGTTTAATTGTAACAAAATTAATATAAGGTCATTTACCGATGATACGATATATATATATATATATATATATATATATATATATATATATATATATATATATATATATATATATATATATATATATATATATATATATATATATCTTTGTATCGATATTTTTGCGTTCTTTTATTACGCAACTAGACATATTCATGACAGGCAAATCTGTCCTGCGCGCGCACCACTGTCGACCGATTCGCGTTGGCCCTAAACTGTAATTTTAGGGCCAACGCACTGGTCCGTTGTAGTTGTTCGGTCGGCCCGGTCCTTACGCTAGTAATATATGTCAATGCTTGCGGTACGGTGTACCGCAAAGCGTGGCGCAAATTCATTGGTACGTAACGTACCGTCACCTCAATGAGTAACGTAACGTTTTTATAATTCGAAAAATTTAGGACCTTCTCATTGTAACGATGAGGAAGCGAATTTCTATCAACCCCACCTGTAAGACTTGCATCTGTGTAGATGTGAGGTGCGGCGCGGCGGGGGCAAGCGGGGCACGTGGGGCATGTGGGGCGCCGCGGCGGGCTGGTGGTGCGGCGCGCTGGCGGCCGCGCTGCTGCTGCTGCTCGCGCTGCGCTGCCGCCGCCCGCGACACAAAGCTGTCTACGACGCCTCGTGGGCTCCTCGCGCCACATTCATTCATCAGGTGGGGTGACATATCCGCTTTAAATATATCATAAATAAATATATTTCTATGTATCATCTTATACTGAAAAGTAAGAGCCAGTATAATCATATTTTTTTTAAATAAAACTGAAGTGACAAACGAACTTAAAAAATAGCGAGAATAGTAGCTTAATTCTGCTGTGTTTCGTATGGTGAGTGCAGGAAACTGGAGACCCTTTTGCCTGGAAACGAGGCATTTCATCTTAGTCCTTCAGAATGACAATGCATATTTATGGGTCACAACGTACACTTAATATCAGGTGAGCTGGGTGCTCGTTTGTCACACTTATTTTATAAACAAACACCCACTCAGGCTGTGATCCTTTCAATTTTAACCCACTGGGTTGATAAGCCATGCTGGAATTTGGTTGCAGGAGTACATGGGATTAATACAGTAGCCACTTACTATGGGGACTATTTGCTAGTTGGTCACTTTAATATTATAAAAAACAAATCAACAGAGTTAAATGAAAAAAAGTTTTAAAATGCTAATATGGGAAATGTCAGAAAGATTATCACTTCCGACAGGTGTTTATAATAGCATCTCAGTTACGCCAGGTGCAAGTGTTGAATACTGAGACTGGTGACTGGAAGCAACGTCAAAGTTATAAACGTCTAGTAATGCGATTGTCTATCCGGCCTCCTTTGGTATTAAAGGTGAAGAATTCATATTTTGTATTCCGGTCTGCGGGGTACAGGGAGCCAGTACAATTACAGGCTGTGAAGCATTCCATCTTAGCCCTCAGAAGTGACAACGCATGTAGCTTTGTTTGAAGTTGGCTGTAGATGTCTATGGGCGAATGCAGTATCGGACTTCGTCTTCGATCAAAAGTTGTCGAAAGTACTCAGACTTTATATCTTTTATAAATATCGGATAGTTGTATCGCCATTTCTTTAAAGCTAAAAAGGTCTACGAAAATGTTCTTTAATTTTATTCTTGTGATAATAATTAGATTTTTATACGCTTTACTTAAAGATTTATTTTATCCATGATTTTTACTTTTTTTATCATGAATTTAAATATTTTTATCTTTAGGTGCACATTGTAAGCGGCAGCAAGGCTTACGTATCACACGCCACTGTTCCGGAGCCACGTTGCACACACACGAAACTAGCCGGCGCTCCCTCCGACCGCGTAGTACCTACGCCCTCCAACGATCTCACTCCTACATCACACCCTGATCCTCCTCAAATCATCATTGTTCAGAATTTCACTCAAAACACTGTCGCGCAAGAAGCATCCAGCTCCGAGTCTCGACCTCCTCCCCCTCCTGTGCCTCGACTTCCGCCCCCAGACTATTGGTTGCACAAACGACACTTTGACTACAAGTATCCCTGCATTCCTCGACCTTTAGCCCAATTAGTCAATACTGATCTTGGCGCTGACTTATCTAGAGAATCCCGAGCAAAAAAATATAGCGCTACAAGATCACCGTCTTTAGAAAAAGACGACAAATCCCCTTTTGTCAGCAACGAGTCTGATGCTGAAGTATTTGGTTTTGAAGATTTATCAGTAACTAAAATGGGTGATTTAGGAGAAGCTTCGACAGATATGTCACCGGGTAACCTGAAAAGATATCGATCCGTCAGTACTAGGTTGAATATATGCAGTGTTAATGAAAATCCTCACGGCGATGGAATAGAGAGAGTTGAAATGCAGAATTCACCTCGGGTTCTTGAATGTAATTCAGCTAAGGATAAATCTTCAGGTTCTAAGTTTGACTTTTCTCCGAAGTTAGTAGCTGAGAGCCTGAGTTCTCCTCGATTTTACACACCGCCTGAAATGGTCTCACCTGCATTTTTCGCGGAACCATCTCCAAAGTCAGTTTACTATGACAGTGTTAGATCACCAAAATTCTTTCCTGAAACTCCTCGTGACGCTGAGGTGCCGCAGTCGCCGAGAGCGCTAAGTGATCATTTAAATAGAACTAATGGTTTATGTGAAAAACCTAGCTCTCCTAAAGTTTTAAGTGCTCGACCTAGTCCTAAAATTCATAGTTATAATAAAGAGAATTACTTCACTTTTGAACAAGTAGCTTTAGAAGAAGGGGCAGTGAGATCACCACCGCGTCCAAAAAGGTATGGTGGGAGGTATTCCATTGAAAGGGAACGATTTACGCCCCCAGCAGATAAGGAAGTTAAAAAGTATAGAAGACATAATAGTTGCGATAATAATTTAAAAAATAATGATGAAAGTTTAACGAAGTACGATGACAACAAGGAAAGTGACTCAAAAGTACAAGTTATAGAAAAAGACGTAGTTGATTGCTGTGCTAAAATCGACTTAATAGAAATTGAGAATAAAAGGGAAATTGAGAAAAAGAATGAATTGACGCCGAGTGAATCGAGTTCAGCGCACGCGAGACGACAACGTCTAAAATCGATATCTTTAGATTCTGACAACGCTAAAATTATTGAACAAAATTTAGGTTTACCGATAGCAAAGCAAATGAAAGATCAAATGAACGAAGCATACAAGAATCAGGAAACCAGTACGTCGTGTGAAAACATGGAAAGGCATACAAAAATGACTGCCAGTGAAAGACTGGCTTTTAAGTTTGATGAAGATCAAAAAAATAAAAATGTTGAAACCGAAGATCCCAAATCTCCCGACCTTATTCAGAAAAAAGGATTACGCCAAAGTTCTGATACTCAGTCATTTTTAGACATGCCCAGGTTTTCACCGAAAGAATTTGAAATTACTGTAACGTCAGAAGAAGGATCAACTGTACCCGCTGAAACAAAAACGAAACGAAAAGGCAAGAATCTGCGAAATCTTACAATAGATTTATCGAAACGTGATAGTGAGCTAGAAAAGGAATTGTTAGAATTTGAAAAATTGTACACTGACGCAGAAGAAAAAAAAGTAAAAACACCTACGTTGAAGGTTAAAGCTACATCTTTAGATTCGTCCGAGACGGTTAATCTTTCTTTACCCCAGAAAAAGGCTCTAGAGGTACCACAAAATTCCATATCGGTACCAAATACTCCAAAGAGACAGTTAAAACGAATACTTGCTCAAAGAAGTATAAAACATGACATATCAGGAGCGAAAATGGGCTACAACTCTTTACAGTGTAATGCAGAGCAAAGGCGGCTTTATATGAAAGGTCAAGATAGTGGTATTTTCCTAAAGGATAACCATGCTAGTCTTATGTTATATCAGGCAGGACCTTCACGGATAGGCTCTCGTACTATGCGTTCATTTGAGGAAAATATAACCGATTTTACTGAAATTACCCCTGAGATTAACATTTCGGGAGTTGATAGTAGGCCTGGTTTGCCCGTTGAACCTGGGCAAACTCTTGGTTCCAATTTGCTTAACTATAAACAAAATTTGAGTGTGTCTAGCACCAACTTAAAGACGTTACCAGAAGGTGTACCTTCAGACGATTTCGAACCGAGTGCTGGGGATGAGAAAATAATCAAGAAACTTCATAGGAGAAATTCTAATCAAAGCTTAATGTTGAGCACACATAGCTTGCAAAGTTCGAATTGTTCAATAAGCAGCGCCGGTGCATCTTGTCATAATTTGGCGTCAGTAAGAACGAGTATTTCGAATTTTAGTTTGAATTCTGAAAATAGGCAAAAGAAGTTGTCAATAGATAGAAGAGATTCTAATTCGTCTCTCATAAATACTGAACATTTAACACCGACAACACGCGTTATATGTTCTTCTAACAACAATCTTTTAGGGGAGGGGTCGAAAAATTGTCTTTTGCAAAGGCGTGGTTCAAACAATAGCTTAACATTGAACATTCTTACTGCAAATAGTCTCAGTAGGCACTCTAGCAATAGTTCACTTAATAAGGAAGCCAAGGTCAGTAAAAAAAAAGGGTTGTTAGAGCGCAGAAGTTCAAACACATCCTTAACCCTCAATATTAATACTTCTAATACTCAGCTAATAAGTAATCAAGGGCTTAGTGTTTCAAATTATAATCTTAATGGATCTACATGCAACCTAAGCATGTATAATAGTAACCAAAGCATTGACAATCCTACGATTGAACCGCGTAAAGGAATTTTGGAGCGACGAAGTTCAAACACATCTTTAACTCTAAATATTCAACCCCAGGAACCAAGAGATCTGGAAATTGATGAGACTCTCCTTGACAATAATTTAAAAGAGTTACCACACCGGGACAGACATAGAAAATCACTGAGCACAGAAAACTTAATTCCCAAATCTTACAAGAATAGAACGAAGCTACGTACCACAGACAAAGGCATTGGTTTTGGGTCACATGATAATTTGTGGTCGTCGTCTTACGCAACAGAACCAGAATACTCAGAGAATTTAACTTTCGTGTGTGGCGATCAGGAAAACGAAATTATATATGCGTTTGGTCGTCAAGATGACCCTAATTTTCAACAAGGTTTCGTTAAAAACATAACTACCAAGCCTTTGAGCCCGCAAAGCACTTCTGAAGATTTTAGGTTGTACTTGGCCAATATGCAACATTTGCAAAATGCATCCAGCGTCTTAACACGGCATCAGTTAAGAGATTTGAACGACGTATTCCAAAACGGGTACTCTAAAGTAAAATGTCACAGTATGAATGAGGGTCAGCATTCCTGTTCAGGGCGTGTTGATCTTAACACCGCCGAGGAAAATCCCCAGATGGTTCTACCTGAACCAGTTGCAATTCAGCCTTGCTCGGAGTATCAAAAGATGTTATTAAGGAACTTACATCAAGAGTTCTGGGACATGCCGACAAATTTCCAAGAGAAACCAATTGTTTCAGGCTCCCACCCAAAAAACAGATACAAAACTATTCTGCCCAATGAACATTCAAGGTTCATCTTACGCGCAGACCCAGGTACCATCGGCGAAGGATATATAAATGCCAACTTTATAAAGGTACGTTTAGCAAATAAAAAATATCGCTTATCGACTATATGTTCGTTGCCGAGCCGTGCCGTGTTCTTTCTAATGGATGTGTTAACTATTGAAGTAGATGTCTGTCAAATATATATCCGTGTCTGCTAAGCCTCTGTCTGAAGGCGTGTGACTATTATTAAAATTGTTACATTAAGACCTGTAAATGTAAAACAGCCTACAAAACAGGTTACGGTTTGCTGCAGTGCCGCATTGCAGTTTTAACCCATATCTTCCCAGTGATCCATTTTTGGATCTGTAACATTGATATATTGTTTTAAATATAAAAATTACAAATCAGTATTTTTTTTGCGTACGGGTAACACCGGATTACTTGTCTGTCAAAAGCAAACGCCGCAATGTGCATTGCGCGAGGATTTTGATTGGCAATTATTGTTCTGTTGTTAGTAATTTTCACAAAATGGCGTCACACAGTCGGTAAGTAAAATGTTTTTATGTTTATTGTAAAATTATGTATTTCCTGGCAAATAATAATTGATTTTACTGTTATCTATAATATCAATAGTGGAACGAATAAATATTTTGAGTATTTAGTGTACATGACATGTTTTCTGATACTGTTCCATTTTTCAAACAATGGGAACATATTACTCTGTTAATATGGAGAAAATGTATGAATACATTAAAGCTTAGTTTTGCATGCTTTTTGTTTTAGATTGACGGTAGATGACACAATTTCGTATTTATTTATTTAAAAGAACATGATGATGTACTGGAAGCTGACGTTTATATAACTCCCTCCGAAAATTTTGATAAGAGCGACAACGACAGTGGTAATGAAGAATCTACTGATATCAACTGCTTGTTTCGGCATCAGTTATTAGCAGAAGCAGAACTTAAAGCCAAGGTTGCTTTAGAGGAACGGATTGACAAAATACATTAGAAAGAATCACAAAGGAACAGTCCACTCCAAGTCCCACTCCACTTCACAAAACCCACGCCCTCAAAAACAAAGTAAGCGTACGATTTCGAGGAAATTGCGAAATGTGGATATCGCACAAAAAGCGGAAAAAGAATGAATACCTCCCAGTTTCTTGGACGATTTTGTTAATCCTCAAGATTTTTTTGAGTTGGTTCATTTCTTCACTTCATCATAGAAGAGGTAATAGAACTACTGCGGAAACAGAGAGAACTACATGCAAAGCAGAAAGGAC
Source organism: Parnassius smintheus behrii (assembly GCA_036936625.1). Taxonomy (NCBI): domain Eukaryota; kingdom Metazoa; phylum Arthropoda; class Insecta; order Lepidoptera; family Papilionidae; genus Parnassius; species Parnassius smintheus. The sequence continues at coordinate 31,803,475 of JAUPFT010000024.1, forward strand.
ACGTCAATTTCTAAGTTAGTTCTTATGAAACCAAGCGATTCAAGAGTATCCTATTATTGTCTGGCTACAATGGTGTTTCTTGATACAGAATGTATTATGAGCAAAGCATTGATCCTAGTGTAGCAGCTTGTATGTCGAGAAATAGGTTTGAAGAACTACTGCGATTTTATCAAGCATGCGACAACGCTAACCTACAGCTAGGAGACACATTTTGTAAGGTACGCCTTTTATGAGATCTCCTCGATCGAAGATGGCTCAAATATTTTCCAGGCGACAGAAATTTAAGTATAAACAAGTCTATGGTTCCATATTTTGGAAAACATCCCACTAAACAACATATTCATGGTAAGCCTATAAGATTCGGCTACAAAGCATGGGCTGTTTGTACTCGGTTAGGTTACGTAATTTATGGAGAACCATATCAAAGAGCTAGCACTGGACCACACATACATTCTTTAGAGTCGGCGGATCTGTAGTTCTTGATTTGATATTAAAAATTCTACTTGCTAATTACGGCTTCTACATGGACAATTTTTTTTACCTCAAAACCTTTGTTGGCGGAAATAAAATCTTTAGGTCACGTTGTCACTTGAACCATGCGGGGAAATAGAGTAGAAAATGAACCGCTAAAAGATTCCAAAGACATGAAAAAAATGAAAAGAGGTTCGAAATGAAACCACAGATGTGTCATCAGATATTGTGTTGGTAAGGATCACAAAGGGAAAGTAAAAAGATGGTGCGATAAACAGAAGAAAGAAGTGTACCAGCCACACTGCTTCACAAATTATAATAAATATATGGTAGGTGTCGATCGATTAGATCAAAATGTTGGCTGTTATAGAATCGGCATCTACTCATGTTTCTTCTCAACGTAAGTATAAATTATGCTTACCGGCTATCCAGGTTATCGCCGACTGCTCAGGAAAAAGATGCCCATGTCCTTCACTAGGTATGTGTTGCAGTCGTACTTTATGACAAAATCCGTGAGGAATGACAGCATATTATCCAACGACACGATAACAAAAGCGAAGCATGTACCCAAATCTTCATTAGATGTCATAAAACGCGTCCCTTCAAGCATTCGATTAGATCGAAAGGACCATTACGAGGGCGGCACTGAAAATTTCGGGAATCAAGGAAGTGACACAACATTACTATTTAAAAATGTATTTATTGATTTTCGAAGTGTTCTCCGCAAAATTTGACACATTTTTCCATACGATGGAACCAATCATTGAAGCAACCATTCCATTCGGTATTTGGGGTCTCCAAAATGACCGTTCTGTAGGCGTCCACAGCTTCTTCAGGTGATGAAAATCTCTGTCCACGCAATTTATTCTTTATTTTAGGGAAAGTATAGAAATCATTAGGGCTTAGGTCAGGGCTGTACGGCGGATTGTATAATAATTCTATGTTTTCTTGCTCTAAAAACTCTTTTGTTCTATGTGCGGTGTGAGAACTCGCATTGTCGTGATGGAGGATGATGCGGCGGTTTCAGTTCTTTTTACGGAGTTCCGAAACGACCTGTGGCAAACAAATGCTAGCATACCATTCTGCATTAACCGTTCTTTGTCCCTCAAGAGGAATAGTCGTAACATGGCCGGTTTTGGAGACAAACGTGGCCACCACTTTTTTTGCAACACTCCGTGAATGAACAATTTTTGTTGGCTTTAACTCATTTTTGAACACCCAAACTCGTGACTGGTTTTTTGTTTCGGGTTCGTACGCGTATATCCAGGATTCGTCATCTGATACGATGTTGTATACAGCATTTGAGGATCCTGCGTGGAATCTTTCGAGAGTTCTGACGCACCAAGTAACGCGAGCCGCTTTTTTCTCTTCACAGAGCGAATGCGGTATCCATCGTGAAAACAACTTTTTTACACCTAATTGTTCATGCAAGATTATTTGTATTTGACTCATGCCAATGTCTAAAGTTGTCTGAATTTCGCGGTATGTCACATGTCGATTATTCCTCAATCAGCTTACGCACAGCATCAACGTTTTCTTGGGTGACTGCAGTTTTTGGACGACTTTGACGGGGATCATCACTGAGCTTGACACGTCCATTTTGAAATTCAGCAAACCAGCGATAAATTGTGGTTTTGGATGGGGCTTCATCACCAAATGCAGAAATAATCCGGTCAACACACTGTTTTTGTGTTAAACCACTACGAAAGTCATAATAAATCATCGCTCTTGAATTTTCTCGAGTCAATTCCATTTTCTCAACGTCTAAACAAGTTTGACAAAACCTTGTGACAAGACCGAGAATCTTTTTTTAAATAAATAAATGGTATTCGATTTTTAAAACCAAGGAGTTTTCAATTAAAAAAGATTTTAATATGACAGGAACAGTGGAAATATTCCATTCCCGATACTTTTAGTGCAGCCTAGTACATAGTGGATAACGGCAAGCAGAGCCATTGTGGATTGTGTAATAAAAATACTACGAAAAAATGTGACAAATGTGCGGTTGCTTTGCATGCGGAATGCTCAGGAGTATTTGATACAACCCCGTAATATTACATCATTTAATATATCTTAGTTATTTTTGAATAAACTTATCTAAACTACTTCTTATTAAGCTTTTATTTGGTCTCCTTTACTTTCTCTTTACAAAGAAAATACATCAGCATATGTTCCCAATTTTCCACTATTGGATCAGTATTGTAATTGAAAAGGTCAATGACCAATATTTTTCATTTTATAAATGTGTTACTTTGCCCTATAGTATAAGCAAGGAGTAAGGACCTGAGGGGAAGCTTCCTAACAACGTCGAAAATGTATACCTATTTTGATATGGTTGTCACCTGATGAATGTGAATAATTTAAGGAAAAAAATAACAATATTATATAGTATAAAACAACATTTGCCGTGTAGTGGCGGCTGAGAATATCCACTACCCCATATCTTCCCGTAGATGTCGTAAGAGGCGACAGAGGGAGGCAGGCAGGAGATGGGCAATAGCATATTCCTGATGACAACAACTATACAATAAAAAAAAAATTGGTTGCCTGTAAAGTCGGTATACGGGCGAAAGTTTTACGTGACAACGACTTTGAGTGGTAAAATAATTTTAATGTGAATATTCATTCGTATAGTAGGAAGAAGGATGAAATAACACTTTTTATGTCTGTCTCTCTCGCTCTTAGGCGGGCTAACCATGCCCGAGTGGAAGGGACGCGTGCCTCTCACTCGCTCTCATTGTGAGCGCATAACGTGAGCGGAGCGTAACGCAGTTTCTTGAAGTGTCACCCGGCAAACCAATTTATAAGACGTTGTCACGTCAAAAAACTGCGGTTGCCAACCCGCTCGCCAATCGCGGCAACTATGGCAAACATCCCCCCATGAAGAACGACACAAAAAACTGCCCCCAGTCCCCGGCGGCCCCGCTATTCCTACGGCTACGGTGGCGACCATGGTAACGGCAGGGCAGGGGGTGCTAAGAATCTCCGGTGGAGGTTCGGTTGCCACCTATGACGACTCGACCTGGCAACATATAACGCACGCACCCTGAGGACTGACGAAACGTCACCGGGGGGGCAACCATCTGTCCCAAGGAGGTGTCGGCTTTTTCGTCCACAAGTCTCGTCAACAACGTTGTAAAGATTGAGAGTGTGTCGACGAGGGTAGCGTACCTGATACTCAGAATCACTAAACGGTATTCGCTGAAGGTCATACAAGTTTACGCACCAACCTCGGCACATCCCGATGAGGAGGTGGAGGAAATGTATGAGGATATCTCTAGAGCCATGCATTCCTCCAAAATCCACTATACGGTGTTGATGGGAGACTTCAACGCAAAACTAGGCACAAGAGAAAGCGGTAAGCTAAAGTTAGGGAAATTTGGAATAGGGCAACGGAACCCAAGGGGCCAGCAGCTGACCGACTTCATGGAGAAAAATGGACTCTTTATGATGAACTCCTTCTTCCAGAAGCGCCCCTACAGGAAGTGGACCTGGTCGAGCCCCGACGGTTCGACAAAAAATGAGATTGACTTCATTATGACGACCAGGCGCCAACTGTTTAGTGATTGCGAGGGTGAAAACTGGCAGTGATCACTGAATGGTTCCAGGTACACTGAACCTATACGTTAAGTTGGAGAGGTCTCGTCTAATGAAGTCAACGCTCCGTCCCTCTCGTGTTCTGATGCAAAGTCCCTTTCAGCTCGAGTTACAAAACGGTTTTCAGTTCCTAGAAGATTACAATGCAGTGGACGATATGAATGACAAGCTCGTGGAAACTGTCCATGCGGTCGGAACTAAGTTCTTCAAGACCAGCCGCAGAAGATCTCTCCGATCACACTCTTAATCACATGGCTGTTAGACGGGAATTGAAGCTGCAGTCTTCAGCAGATTTGGCAGCATACAGGCAACTGAACAGACAGATCTTCAAATACACGCGGTGGGACTTACGTAACTTCAGTACAGCTCGTATTGAAGAAGCGATCGACGAGCCAACTGTCGAAGCTAAAGACTGAGTGTGGCAGCATCGTTTTCGGGTCACCTGAGATTTTGAGTGAGATTGAGAGGTCTATGGGCAGCTGTACACGTCATCGTCGGAGCCACATGCAAGTGTGAGTAGCGATCCAAGAGCAAGTCTTATCCGACACTATTCCGAAGATATCCCGGACGACAGTCTGAGCGAGATTAGAATAGCTCTCCAGCACGTTAAAAACGGCTAGTCCCCGGTCGAGGACGAAATTACAGCGGAGCTTCTGGAAGTGGGTGGAAAACCGGTACTTGAAGTCCTTCAGAAGCTCTTCAATTCCGTCCTCCATGGTGGCACTACTCCCGAGGCGTGGAGCAGAAGTGCGGTGGTCTTGTTCTTTAAGAAAGGTGACAACGCTCTCTTAAAGAACTACAGACCGATATCCCTTCTGAGCCGTGTTTTCGAGAGTCATTACGAATCGTCTCGTAAGCAGACTCCATGATTTCCAGCCTCCCGAACAAGCCGGTTTCCGAAAAGGCTTTAGCACCATAGACCACATATATACCCTTCGGCAAATTGTACAAAAGTCTGAAGAGTACAATCTGCCACTTTGCCTGGCGTATTTGGACTATGAGAAAGCCTTTGATTCCGTCGAAATTTAAGTGGTGCTGCAGTCCCTTCAGCGGTGCCAAGTGGACTGTCGGTATATCGAAGCGCTGAAGTGTTTGTACGGTAGGGCTACGATGGCTATCCGAGCACAGAAGCAGAGTACGAAACTTATCTAACTGCGGGGAGGTGTAAGACAGGGTGACGTTATATCCCCGAAACTCTTCACCGCTGCATTGGAAGACGTTTTCAAGCTACTGGACTGGATAGGATACGGTATTAACATCAATGGCGAGTACAACACTCATCTTCGATTTGCCGACGATATAGTCCCTATAGCAGAATTGCTGGAGGACCTAAGCTCTATGCTCAATGACCCCGATAGTGTCTCCCAACGGATAGGCCTTAAGATGAACATGGTCAAAACAAAGATCATGTTTAATGTCCATGTCACACCTACGCCGGTGACATAGCTTCCCTTCTGGTCGGTTTCTTTACTCATGTGGTATAAGCTTATGTAAACATTAAAAAAATGCTGACAGGAGTGATGAGTAAACAGCCAAGTTGTTCTAATATTGGGGAGTCCACCATTATTATTATTTGTGCGTTTCATATCTGCGGGCAAAGGCGGAGTGCTTCCCAGCCTTTCGATTTAACGCAGAAAAAGGTTATCCCGTCACTAAATAGCACTTCTGACATCACAGTAGGTAGAAAAATTATGGTAACGTAGTTTTCATATAGACCGCGGTACCTGTGTTGTCTATTTAGATGTATGTCTTAGGTTAAGGTTAAGGTATCTTGATACAGATAATATTGTACATTGAAATTTCCATATTACTACAAAAATCTTTGAACATAAAAATGTATTGAGCCGTATTTACTAAAAATAAAACTTCTCATTTACTCACTATAAATGTTCGTATTTCAGGGGCATGAATATACCAAAAACAGCTATATAGCTACACAAGGTCCGCTTCAAAACACCATGTACGATTTTTGGATGATGGTCCAACAAAATACAGAGGATTTTCTAAATGAAAAAAGTGAGCCAATGTCTTCGGGAACTGTCATTCAGAAGATTGTGATGCTTACCAACTTTGTCGAGAACAATCGTCAGAAGTGCGAAAAGTATTTTCCATTAGAATTAAATGAGGAAATAAGAATAACAAGCCCTGAATTAACTGAAACAAGGTTTTTTAGTGAAACAGAAAGTGTTAAAAACAGTTTTGTAATTAAAAATACTGGTATGGTTAAAAAATCCGGCTACACTATACGAAAATTGTATGTGAAACATTTAATACCGAGAGTTGATGAAAAGAGTGAAAGTGTAATAACAGTATACCATTACTGGTTTCATAATTGGGCAGATCATAAGTGTCCAAAGGATGTTAATGCATTGTTAAATTTAGGTTTGGACGTGTTGAAGGAGCAAAGTTATAATTTTAGCGAAAGTGGTGAAGAGAAAGACGAACAGTGCAACTGTTATGATAGTCCAAAACCTGATCATAAGTTCGTGTTTCCACCATTAGTGTCTGAGAGTGTTGCTTGTCCTGTAACTGTTAAGGTATCTTCTCCACTTGATTTGTCTGCAGAGAATAAGTCACCACCAATAATCATACATTGTTCAGCCGGTATTGGTAGAACTGGCTGTCTCATAGCTATTTTAAATGGTATAAAGCAGCTAACTAATGAACAGAAAGTCGATGTTCTAGGTATAGTTTGCAACATGAGATTAAATAGAGGTGGCATGGTACAGAATTCTGAACAATATGAATTAATTCATAAGGTTCTATGTCTTTTTGAACAGGCATGTCTACCCAGTTTATAGCTAGACTAGATAAATAGTTGCTAATAAGAACTAATATATAAATGCAAGCTGTATCATTACAGTCGATATTTTTTTTTATTTATACTGTTAATAATTTATTTGTGAATTGAATGTGTATTTGTTAGATAAATTCTTGGGTATTTCTCATATAGAACTTCAAATAAAATTAATTTTACTATTTTCAAGAAATGTTAGAGTAAGAATAAATTTAAAACAAGTTTAAACAAATTTTGTTAATTATTGATTTCATTCTTGTTAGATCCATAGAATATATTTACAAATTGGAGTTTTTAAGTTTAGACTGAAGTTCCATTTAGTTCCTAGTCAGTCATGTCTCCGTAAAAGGTTTTTGACAAGTTTGAGAATTTTTTTTATATAAGATACAAAAAATTATACAAAGATAAATTTTATATTTCACTAAAATAAAAATGAACACCGTTTCCAAGTCAAAGAACTTTTAACACTGACCGTTTTTAGCAGATAAAAAACTGTGATAAATTCTTACAAGCTATATTCTAAATTTGTTGATATATCCTTTTAACAATATAAAATTTAAGCTTAATTTGTTTTCGTCCCTCGCTGTAAGTTTATTCTTGTAATTTTTTTATTGTAAACATTTTCTATTGATATTGTTTTATAATGTTCACATATTTTTATTAGCTTTATTAAATACTATGCAATCTTTGCATTAATTATGAATGTGGCTAAATATTTGTAGTGGAATGTGTAAACAAAATAATTTGGTAACCAAAAAGAGGAACATAAAATTGTTTCTTTGTTTAATTAATTTTTAATACTATTAGACTTTTTTTTCATATGAGCCATTGTAGTTCAATACTTAGATAGATCATAAACTAGCACAGTTAATACCTTTAAATTCGGTTTCTTTTCAAGGCAACATTGAATCTTATATCATTCAGAATCGTAAAAAACATTAACTTTAAATAATGTTCTTCTATAATCTGTGCCATGATAGAATTCGAAAACTTGAGTAAAATGACGTAAAAACAGGAGTTGCTGTAAAGCTAAGAAATACTTTCTTAATTTGTGCCTTGTTACAAAAATGGTGACAGTAATTTCCACATAAGTTTTTTTAAACATTAACAAAATATCCTGTGTTATATTTGAATTTATTGTATTTGTATTGTATTTTACTTTTGTAGTTTAATTCACTAGTTTCCTAATTCATGTAAAAACGGGCCTGTCTTACGTACAAATTTAACCTCCTTTAATAAAAAAGTAATTGAGGCATGCATAGTCCCCAGAATAAGTTATTAAAAAGTTAGGAAAAAGCAGCGTCATCCTAATATGTTCTTCAAATTATTCCTATTAACCAGCCCATAAAAGTCTTCCTCATAACATCTCAAATTAATAAAAGCCAAGCGTTGCAAATATGTCAAATATTGACAGGCCTGTTGGTCTAGTGGTTAAGTGACCCTGACTGCTATGCCGGAGGTCGTGGGTTCGATTCCCACCCAGGACAAATGTTTGTGTGATGAGCACGATCATTTGTTCTGTGTCTGGGTGTAATTTATCTATAATATTTATGTATTTAGAAATATATAAGTATGTTTATCAGTTGTCTAGTACCCATAACACAAGCTCTGCTTTATTATTATTATTATTGGATCGTTGTAGACTAGGTGGACTGTTTAGATTGGATTGATGTATGAAGTATTTCAAATGGTAGCCCTACGTTCAGCCGTGGATTTTTGATAAGCTGTAGCAGTAACATGAGCAGGAGTTGAGTACCTATCAGTCTATCGTAATTATTTTTGATGGCCTATCTACATTACTATATTAAGTAACGGTATAGTGATGGGAAAGATTATGATTGAAATCAATAAGATATGGGGTAGGGGTACTCCAGACCCACGAGGATTCAGTGACAACTTGAGAATCCGGGGAGAGTTGTACTGTCCGTATATAATGCGTCTACAACGACTAAATAATGCGGATGCAGACTAAGTAACTTTTTTGTTTCGGTATCAATACGTCGATTGCGATTATATCTTACGCATTAAGGTCACCGGTATCGCACAAAAATTAACTAAAAATTTATCTAAATTTGTTATATGTTTTATGTAAATATAATTGTGGATTGATGTTTGATTGGCATGGTATTACCTGGAGACAATAGCATGTTATTATTTAGGTGATCTTTTCACTAACCTACGATACGCAGCGTATAAAGTCAGGAGCGTAATTATTTTTTATTTTTACATGAAATGCGTTGGTGCCTATTACGTTTTTATGTATCGTATTTTTTTCACCGAAAATTGAAATAGAAAGTACATAAGTGTTGTTTTTATTCGTATTGATGTCACATACCCTGTATCATACCTACTATGGTTCATAAATGGGCATGCCGACCTAATTAGTGCATGACCATAAAGTATGACATTGATAGGTACTGTCTGTACTACTAAGAAATTCAGGACTTCATAGGCGTGATTTTACTGACAGCTGTCGCAGAGATCAAGCTATCTTTTATGAACTATAATATATTACATCTGCTCCACGCTTTTTATTATTTATTTTAGTTATTTTAATTTCCTAATTCTAATTATTATATTCATAATTAGTGATTTGTTAAATCAAATTAGCCCAATACTTGTACTACTTTTGCAGCCACTAAAATTGTTTTTCGTTTAATATTTTAATTACCATTTATTAGTAGCGACGAAGTGCAAATTAGTTCGCCATGTTTTGACGTGCTACACTGTGCATATTTGTCATACGGTTGTAAATTTTCGCACAAATCTGATATTAAAAATAAGTGTATTGTAGACTTATTAGTTAACAACACTTTTTTTTTTTAATATATAACGCTTTTACGCGGTAGAGCCACGCTGAGCTATATTAGTTGTAGCACGAATAGGTCGGCTCAACCGGGGCAGGACCACATTCACAGAATACCAGCGTAAAATAGCAGCTAAAGGCTGTTGTGTTTCGTTTGGTGTGTGTAGAGAACGCAACTGCCAGCGTGACAACTATTCCCCTAAAGGTAATATGTGGGACAGGCCAATTATTAAAATGTCATAGTTATTGCCATGTGATGACAAATTCCTTCTACTTACACAAACACCCATCGAATTGAAAATCACAGACGCGGCGGCGAATCGCTCACGCTACTATTTTGGCAATACGGTCCCTCGCTTCATTGATTTCGGGAAATGCGACGTTAAAATAAGGTGGGTGTACCATAAAAGACCCCTCTACCAAATAAACAGTTATTATTCGTTTATTTACTGGATAAATGAAACCAACAAATATTTAAGTAATACTTTGTTTTATTACGTAAAAAGATTTAATCGCTGTTTATTAAACCTTAGTGTTAAATGACTGATTTATTATAATGGCTTTCTAAGAAGCCTTGTTCCTAGCAAGGCCATTTGAAAGAGTTCAATGGAACTTAAGTTCAATCAATATTGATTAAATCTGCAATTTAAAAAAGTGTGTATATGTTATGTAATAAAACAAAGTATTACTTAAATAAATATAAATACGGATTAGTGTTTTATCACAAATTAAACATAAGGTATGCGAGAGAAAGGAGTTAATAAAACACCTACCTCCACCTTTTAATGAAGCAGTAATTTGTAGACTATCATAGATCTCGATATCTTGTGAAGATGATCTTTGCCACAAAGGCGCATTTTATCAATTTTGTCATTTTAACCCCCCGACGAAAACAGTGGGGTGTTTATAGTGTGTGTCTGTGTGCGTCTGTGGCATCATAACAATTGAACGGATGAACCGATATTGATTAAAAAAAATCTTTTGAAAGTTGTCTTAATCGAAAGGGCTCTTAGCAATGTTTCAAGAAAATCTGTTCAACTGTTTGCAGATCATCATTTCTTTGTAACAGATTACACTACCGCGTTTTTTCATTTGTCTCATTGAAATTGAATCAAATTTTATTGACCTCCGTCTTTAACGTTTACAACAGTAGTACTTTGTTTATTTCCGCCGTTTGAAAATCATCAGCTATTTTTGTTTCGGCGGTTTTCAAATTTTTTATTTTAAGTCATTTATTTCATTGTAACAGATTCGTTGTTACACTACGACGTATTTTCGTTTTTCACATTCAATTGAATTTAATTTTGTTGATCTCCGTCTTTAACGTTTACGACAGTACAATAGTAAGTCCTTTATTTATGTAAAATGTAAACAATTAATTTAAACAGAAAGCTTATTTTGTGTTGGATTATACACTTTGAAAAAAATTTAATTTTATAAGTAAATTATATGTTGCGAAAATGTGGCATGTTATTGTAAACCATTGACATAGCGATTAGTTAATATAACGGGATACCGAATTTATATAAGTTTATTGACTAGATATATGTGTTGCCGTAAAGGAAGGAAATATATTTGTAGGATATTACTTATTCGTTTACTGGCAACTCTCAGTATAGTCAGTGTTGCCAAATATATAAAATATATGTAATTTTATTTCTATTTAAAGTAATGTGTATTTGTGACAAGTAGCGTAAATAATTTTATGTTATTTGTATTTCTAGGTGTCTCTGGCTTTGTTCCTTTTATCGTTTTTACTTTAGCAAATTTTTGTTCGCTGTATGGAATTCTTTACATGTGTACAAAGAACCTGAGGCGCAGGCAACTTTGCAGTTCAAATGCATTGTTATTAAATTGTAATAAAAATAGAATCATTATGTGAATAGATAGTAATATTAGTTGCAAATTTTCTTGGGAAAGAGCATTCATGCTAAAATAATTCCTTTTACCATGAATTAAGGCACCTTCAATATATACAAAAATATAAGTTTCCGGTAGCAACATTTTTAACTATTTTTAACTATTACACATTACAATTATGTCTTAATATGATAAATGCATTTGAAATTGTCAGTGTATTTGTATATTATTTTAGTTGGGTTTACCAATGTTGCCTTGTCTTGAATATAAAATTAACTATCTAATATATATGGGATTTATTTTCACACGTCAGATTTTTAAATATGTTGTTCGCACAAACACAATATTTTTAAGTAGTTTGTTGTTGTATATGTTAGTAAAATGGTAAATAATTTTTGTGTGAATTTTAACTTATTCATATTTGATATAAAGCATCAAAGTTATTATTTATTAATTTTTCTTAGAATTAGGAAACTCAACTTTTATTTCGATTAAAGGCACAGGGAGGTGGTGTAAATGGTTATTCTTTCTTTATCACTACTATCACTATTATGTGACATGCAAAAAATTATAATATAATATAATACAGCAGTGAAGAACAGAATTAGATGTACCTAAAGATTTTTAATACTTAACATTTATAATTTCCTCTACTTATGCCTTTCATTTGAATAAATATATATTAATAATTTATTTATTGTAAATACTGTGTGCCTAATTACTGTTTTTTTTTTCAATTATGACTACTCAATGAAATATATTTATGGTACAATTTTATGTTTTTATTTTATTTCGTAAAGAATAGATGATAGTTTTATGTCAGATAGCTCTGACTGCTTTTTAGTTTATATATTTAACGTATCGATATTTTGGTAAAATAAACAAAGGCGTATAAACAATTATGATCACATCATATCAGCATTCTATAATATTTTACGTGTTGGAAGTTTATGCAAGGATTGGTAAATTTTACACTTTCGTTGTGACTACATTTGACATATTATCGCGCGTTCTGGGATCGAATCCGAAAACAAGCAACATAAATTGTTTTTTTATACTTATTTTATGTTATTTTTATACATTGCCGTGTGTATGTTATGAAGCCTGCATCTCTATTTTTAGAACTGTTAACGCTTCAGGGTTCGTACCAAAAGTATTCAGTAGGAGCAATTCTTCATCAGTTTTTTTAAAATATTTTATGTGACTCATTAAAAATTCAGGAGGTGAGCTGACTGGCTACGCCAATTCGTTCTGCAATTAGATTCTTTATTGTGGTAAGATGTCGGCGTCTATAGTCCATAATATCCACTTTACTGTTGTGTGTTTCCACTTAGCATTATAGGGAAGGGATGCCCGTTTGTCAGTCTTGTATTTAAAAGTGGCCTTTCGGGAGACCTTATGTTGTGTACATTCGTGTGTAAGTGAAACTAAGTACTAGTCAAAGTATGTTATTCTTTAGTCACAGGTCCCGATTTGAAACTTAATCGAAGCTAATATTTGTGTAAAATTATTTATTTTTGGTTTTCTAGGTATTTTGCTTTATTAAAAGAGAAAACTAGTACATTTTTGCTGTTGTACATTTATCAATATTAAAGTTTATTGTAGAATATTTAAAGCAGCCCAGCGGACTGTATTTCTATCAATTAAATTGATATACATTGATTACATTGATATTGTTACGAGCTTGAGGTTCGTGACAATAAAAATTGCCGATAGAATTACCTAAATTAACACTTTAATTTACTTTACACAAATTAAAGTTAAAACCACTAATAATTAAACACACTAATTCACTTAATTCCGCTCCGAAGCTTCGCTTGTGTCGCCGAGTTCAACTCTGCCCCGATCGCATCTTGCAGCGCCTATTTATTTAAATTAGCAAAGAAACATCCCGAATATTCAGGTAAATGCGCGCAAAGGGACGAGTGTGCGAGTATAGACTTTCCAGAAACTTAGTTGTTCGGATGGCGCTGTCGGTTGAGAGATTTGTGATGTCATTCTCTGCAAAGCTCCCATCGCTCTCGTTCCTGATACTAGATGGCGCTAGTTGACTTATTCACACAACACTGCCCCCTCCTAAGACATGCTCGTCCCGAGCATTATCGGTCCCATAATAACGCGCCAGGCGATCCACATGGACGATCTTAGGAGTCCCTCTTGCGCCTTTCTGTATCCGGCAGGTCACATCGTTGATCCTGGTTACAATCCGGTACGGGCCGTCCCATTTAGCTTGAAGCTTAGGAGATTTCCCTTTGCTGCGGACTGGATTGTGCAACCACACTAATGAACCTTCGTTGAACCCTTTATTGTTCATTTTGCGATCGTACCGGGTTTTCATTTTCTCAGACATTTGCTGGCCCGATTGTCTGACGTGCTCATAAATGTCATTCATTTTGTTCCGCAAGTCATTTGCATAATCGGTTATACTGCGTGGGGCATCAGGTGGTATCCCGGTGATCAGGTCTGCAGGCAGCCGTAATTCTCTTCCAAAGTTTGCGAAAGCTGGTGTCACTGCTGTACTTTCGTGAACAGAACTTCGATATGACAATAAAAACGGTTGTATGTGCTTGTCCCAATCTCGTTGCCGATTGTCTACAACTTTTGCTAGGTACCTCTCCAATGTCTGATTAAGTCGTTCCACCATTCCATCAGATTGCGGGTGATAAGAAGTCGTTCTTGTTTTATGAATACCCATAACTCGGCAAGTTTCCTGGAATATTTGAGACTCAAAATTCCTTCCTTGATCGCTGTGAATCTCTAAAGGTACTCCAAAACGACAGAAGACTCCATGAACTGGTTTATCTGCAACTGTTGAAGCTTCTTGATTTGGAATGGTGAAGACTTCTGGCCACTTAGTGAAGTAATCCATCACAACCATGAAATACTTGTTACCGCTTTCACTCTCCGGAAACGGCCCCGCCACGTCAATGGCTATTCTCTCCCATGGTGCACCAACATTGTACAACTTCAATGCACCTCTACTACGAGTCTGAGGTCCCTTTACAGCCGCACAACTTGTACATTTGCGACACCAGTCCTCGACATCGTTTCGACAGTGGACCCAGTAAAACCGTTCTCGGATCTTCAGTAGAGTTCGTTTAACTCCCAGATGGCCTCCTGAACAATCATTATGGTACAGCTGTAGCACATCCGGTACTTTAGCTTTAGGGACAACCATTTGCAAATGACAGCTGTCTCCCCTAACATTTTCCCATTTACGGCACAGAACTCCATCCTGAAGCAGCAAGCTGTCCCACTGGGCCCAATAGCTTTTAGTGGTCGAACTCATTGCTGAGACGTCGCTCCACTTAGGCTTGGGAGCACTGGCCTTTATCCATTCCAGAATCGGCTTGATGTCTGGATCTTCCTGCTGTGCATGACGTAGGCTGTCCTTTCTGTCTGTCTGTCCTGAGCATCCTCACGGATACCACTTCCTTACTCTCTTGCCTACTACAATGGTTGCAATCTTCAGGACAAGGTCTTCTTGACAATGCATCTGCGTTGCCGTGAGATTTCCCGCTGCAGTGTCTGATAGTAAAGTCGTATTCCTGTTGCTGCTGGGCGGTGCTGTTAGCCGCACTTCTTCTCTGAGACCGTTCAGCTTCCCTTCCTAGGGTGTGCTTAGGGCAGCTGGACCGAAGATGGCCCCTTTCCCCACAGCCATAGCACCTAGGGCTGTATCTTTTATTGTGGTCGCGAACCGTAACTGCTGTAACCTCCCTAGCTTGAGGTGAACGATGATCCTGTCGCCGCCAGGCAGTGCCGTTAGCTGCACTACCCTCTCGAGATCGATCAACTTCCCTTTCTTAAGTTCGCTTAGGGCAGCTGGATCGTAGATGGCCCTTTTCCCCACAGCCATAGCACCTAGGGCTGAATCCTTTGTTGCGGTCGCGAACTGTAGTTGCTGCGATGTCCCTGACGCGATGCCTGTTCGTCCTGCTGGCGAGCCTGTTCCGCTTGCTGGCGAGCCTGTTCCTCCTGTCGGCGAGCCTGTTCCTCCTGTTGGCGAGCCTGCTCCTGCAGCATCACCATCAGGGCACCTAAGTCAGGTGCTGCAGATGTAGGGGCTAGTGACGGGCCTGCAGCCGGTGGCTGGCCCTCCGACGTCTGCGGCGTTGCACCACCAAATCTCCTTTGGTCCGTCTCCTGCTGGCGTTGACTTCGGGTACGGACACCCTCCGTTTCCTCCTTAGGTAAAATCGGCATGATTTATCTCACTTCTGACACCAATTGTTACGAGCTTGAGGTTCGTGACAATAAAAATTGCCGATAGAATTACCTAAATTAACACTTTAATTTACTTTACACAAATTAAAGTTAAAAACACTAATAATTAAACACACTAATTCACTTAATTGCGCTCCGAAGCTTCGCTTGTGTCGCCGAGTTCAACTCTGCCTCGATCGCATCTTGCAGCGCCTATTTATTTAAATTAGCAAAGAAACATCCCGAATATTCAGGTAAATGCGCGCAAAGGGACGAGTGTGCGAGTATAGACTTTCCAGAAACTTAGTTGTTCGGATGGCGCTGTCGGTTGAGAGATTTGTGATGTCATTCTCTGCAAAGCTCTCATCGCTCTCGTTCCTGACACTAGATGGCGCTAGTTGACTTATTCACACAACAATATATTGGAGCCGTGGTAGCTCAGTGGAGCCGTGGTAGCTCAGTGGAGCCGTGGTAGCTCAGTGGTTAACGCTCGCTGTAAATATAACAGAACGCGAGTAACCCGGGTTCGATCCCCACCGGCACCACTGAAATTGTTAATTGCAATTTTAAGTGCTGATTTACCACGTGCTCGGCGGTGAAGGAAAACATCGTGAGGAAACCTGCATGTCTGAGGAATAAGAAAAAAAATATTTCGAAGGCATGTGAAGTTCGTCAACACGCATTTGGGCAGCGCGACGGACACTTCCTTGCCCTAAACCCTCTCAGAAATGAGGGGAGGCCTGAGCCCAGCAGTGGGACGTATATAGGCTGTAACTTTACTTTACTTTACATTGATATACTATGAATTGTGTTCCTTTGAGCCAGATATTTTTTTACAGAAATATCTTTTCTTACTCGTTGTTTAGAGTTTTATCTATCTATTCCGTTTAGTGTTTATCACCACTATCTTGCCGCACTGGCGCCCATGCTAGGAAATCACTGTGGTGCGAGGTTTAAACTGAATTCGATATGGGTCACGAGCTTCTTCACCTTTTGAGAAGCTAAAAATGACTGAACCTTGTCCGCGGTATGCGGTCAAGCATTGGCATGGTGAAAAATGATGTGACTTCTTGGTCCTTTCTCCCTTATTTTTCAAAGACACTGTACAAAAAAGGTGGTGTACCACTCAGCATTTACTGTTGCTAATATTTTGTTCATCAAGTGGGATTGCGCAGACACGACAAAAAACACGCATTCATATTTTTGCTCACGATTCTTGCCTTTCTCAATTTTGTTGGTTTGCTGTCGCCTTCGTTCATCCAAGTTGCTGCTTGCTTTGCGAAATGTAACTATAAGTTTCATCTCGTGTCGCAAGGTCATACACAGCATTTGAACGTCCGTGATCGTGATTTAACAATATTTTTTTCACAAATCTATTCGAGCCCGTTTTAGTTTGGTGAGTTCACGAGGAATCCAGTAGCAAGAAAGATTTCTATTAAATGTTGATGTCATTTTTTTTAATTTGGCTTATACCATTACCCGAATGTCCTCGATTTCATATTAGTTGATGCACCAGTTTTTTCCCTTAGTCGCTTGACAATAGCCACATTTTCCTCAGTGATCGCAATTGATGGTCGACCTTCACGACCTTCATCATGGAGAGAAATGGCCACGATCAAATTCTGCCTACCAACGCCTTATGGTAGGTACTTAGGTGAGGCTACCCTCCCAAAAGCATTATGAAGACAAGCTATGCAATCTTGCGGAAAGTGAATTTTTAAATTCACAAAAAATCATCGCCGTAAAATGTTTTTGCGTTATTCCATTTTTTGCTACGAAAGATTAAAGTTGTAATAAAAAACAATTGACACATGATTTATCGTCATAATTATATAATCTTTAAATTACTTTCATTATGAGTTTTTTACTTTGTAGTGTAGTTGGTACTCCTGTATTATTTTGAATTTGATGGTGATGTGAACCTCAAGTTATTGTGCTCGCTAAGGTGCCTTGAGACACTATCGTCATCGAATGTCTGCTAGCTCAAATTGCTGTTAAAATCTCCAAAAAACTGCAATATGCCGCATCAACACATTGTAAAGTTTTCGAACAAATTGTATTAGGATAATTTCATATTAGGTACTTGACACAGGCAAAGGTACAACTGTACGAGTCCTTTACCAAAGAATACTGAGACTCATTATGTTTTATAAAACTTAACTTTTAGCCGCACAGGACAGGAGCGCAGAACTTACATTGTGCCCTATTTAGGCATATGCGATTTGGTATTTTTCAAGTACCCGATAACAATACGAAATCTTAACTTTTTCTCTATGCGCGTCGTAAATTTCATAATACGCGAGTAACCCGGGTTCGATCGCCGGCATTACTAAGAACACTATTAATTGCAGTTTAAAGTGCTATTTTACCGCGTGCACAGCGGTGAAAGTAACATCGTGTGGAAATCTGCATGCTTGAAAAATACTATTAAGTAATTTGAAGTAAGCTTTTTGCTAGCGGTTGGTTCTAGGTCAAGAGCGTTACGTTTTTTTACGTGGGGTAATGTCTACGCTTACCCGCCTCGTGGGGGTAAGGACGCTTATGTCGGACTCGCACCGACTAAAACCCCAGCACTGGCCGCTCCATGACAGCCCTTCCTTGGGGGAGCACTTCTCCCCAATTTCCTTTTCGAGCAAGGCGCACCAGAAACACAAGGCAAGCCTTTCTTCACTGCCTTCAACTCCACCTGCGTAACGGGCCACTTTCCTGTCCAGCGGCGGGTCTAGTCTCTGGCCCCGCCGCCAACCAAGTTTCGGCCGCGGAGGGAAGGGAGAGCGGTGCTTCGCAATACTGACTCACCTCTCCCTCTTTGGTCCTACCTCCACCGCATCAATGGTTCAGCCCCGTCAGCAACGCTTTTCTGCCCCCGCGACTCCACCTCGGCTGCATTAGTAGGGGGAGAGGACACCCTTCTCGCCGCAGCCCACCGACATACATCTGATGTGGGCTCGCCAAGCCCACTCCGAGTGGGCCACCTCGGGCTGGCCCTTCATCACGGGCCAGCCAAATGGATTTCTCTTTGTTTTCCGCGGGTGACCAAGCCACGGCTACTAAGGCACGAAGCCGCCACAATAAGGCAGGAACTCGTTTGGGGGGTCAAGAGCGTTACCTACACCTACAATTTCATTAATTACTTACCACGCGTATAATAAGGCTGCACACACAGAACACGGAATAAGACATTAGAACGGCTCCAATACACTTTTTGTACGAGAACCTGCGTCGGCAGTAGGCGGAACCCTGTTGTCACAACTACATTTGCAAATATAAGTACACGCTCACACGTGCATTAAAGACGCCAATCTAATATGTAAAAGAGCCAATCAAATTACATGCAAAATCGAGCGAACTAATCCGGCGCGTGCTCACTCACACATCCACACATACATGTAGTGAAGGCGTTAAGACGCGTAAACAACTAGTGAGGTGAAGTGGCGATTGACAATTTTTTATTGATATCGATAAAAACTACAAGTTGAGTGTTCGTGTTATGTAGGAATGGATGTAGGAAATGGATACAGTTTGTATTTAGGTAAGTTATAAATAAAAAAAATTAATTACTGTATTAAAATTAATGTTGTAATTATGAAGCAATTTTGATCAAATTTAGTACACAGATAAATTAGATCTTGGGGAAGGACTTTATTTGGTTGACAAATTTTGTTGAGAGCTCTAAAATACAAAGGGTTAAAAATCACATAAAATAATTTGATGTGATGAATAAGCAAATCACTTCTAAAAATTCACTTTAAAAGAGAAAGTTTTTTTTTATTGCCCCTGAAATATAATATATTTGTTTAATAGTTGCCGCTTAGTTTCTTTTTGTGTCATAGAGTTTTTCAGAAAGAAGTGAAGTCGAATATTTAGGTATTTCTCTGTAACAGCCTTAGTTAAATCGGTTATGTGGTTAGAAAACGGAAATTGTCCAATGTCATGAAATTTGATTGTGTCAAACAAAGAACTCTCAACGAAATTTGTCAATACTTTAACTTCGATTGATTTTTTATTTATGTTTATTGATTTCACCATAATATGTTGCCGTACAACAAGTTCCGTAAATTTACAAATTTTTATTACGTCACTCGAAGGATAGATAAGGCCACCTTTGTCTTTTTTTTTAATTAATTTGTGGCAAGAGTCAGTTTGACTGCAAAAAAGAGCTCCGATACATATGTCGCATTTTATTTTATTTATGAGGGAATGAACAACGTTGCCAGCTATATAACCTAAAACAGAAAAAAATCTGTAACATAGGGATACACTCAAATAAGGACACCTGACTCGCGAAACTAGGGAAATGTGCTATCAGGAGTCAGTGATTATGACAGGAGTAGGCAGTTATAGTACTTGATCTGCCAAGTCGAGCAAAAAAGCGGCACGGCCGTACCATCCTTTTCTCGAAGCAATTCAGGTCATTTTCGATTCCCTATAACTTTGTCGTGGATAAAACTAGAAGCCTGAAATTACAGTAAAAAAACAGACATTGTATAAGCACGGTATATTTCAAATTTTATTCAATTTGAACCAGCAGCTTAAGAATTATAACTAGTCAAAATTTCTTAATTTTGTCACCGACTGACTGACTGACTGACCGATCATCAAAAGTCTAAGACACTTCTAGTAGACATAGAAGCTTGAAATTTAGAATACAATTAGTGTTTAGTGTATAGATCAAGTAAAAACTAAAAAAAATATGTTGCGTTTTTGGTCCAGTTTTCTAGATACACCAACTGCACAAATAACTTTGTAATCCCATATAATTATATAGGATTACAAAGTTACATTTTCAGTGAACGAATCTGTGTACATGTATTTGTAATATGTATAATGGAATAATAAGTAAAAAATAGTAGATAGTTACCTAGATATAATTATCTACAAAAAGAAATAAGATCCCTTAAAAACAAAACTTTTAAAAAAACCAAGTCTCGCAACTCCGTTCTTCTACCGTAAAAAGTTGTGAGATCCATGTAATACCAAGTCGGTTAAATAAAAATATTGACTTGACTATCGCACTAAACAATCTAATTTAATATAATATGTATTACTTGTTAGATACATTGTGTTTTCATGCGATGGCCAAGTCAATCTTTTTATTTCACCGACTTGGTTTTACATGGATCTCACAGTTTTTTACAGTAGAAGAACTGAGTTGCGAGATTTGTTTTTTTATAAGCTTTTGTAATATGCAAAGGGTAAGATTTACGATCAAAACTTGAAAAATGATGTGTGAAAAAAATTACCTATAACTTGCATACTGAAATCTGTCAAATAATAATGATCCAGCTTTTCTTCTTGGAATTCATTGTCTGATTCGTTGCCGCAAGCTTTTTCTGTTGACGGCGTGGTCAAATTAATCCGGTCAACAGCTGAGCAGGTTAAAATAGATAACTGTTCAAGCGCATTACAGTTGCCACTGCCGAAGTCCTTGAGTTCTATGTGAACTAATAGTTTTTTATATGCAGCTTTAAACTGCCTGGCTGTCGGATTGTTATTAGATCCACCATGATTGATTGACACCATGATCTAATATTACCAAAAAGTAATTCCAGATGGTCCTGGCTTGTTTTATAAAAAGGAAAAAAGACCAATTCTCCAGTTTGAACAAGAGTCTCATAAACGTGTCTGATAGCTACAGCGCAGCCGATAAATCCTTTGAAACCTACTTTCCTTTGGCTTTCAATCAAAAGTGGGCCATTGTCACACTTTAAATTAGATATATAGCCAGCAACTTTATCTACATATCCTAAAATTTCTTTAGCATTATTTTCATTAATAGGTTTTTTATAACCGTGTTGTGACATGCTTTTTGAATTAAGTATATCAAAAAAATTATTAATTGTTTTTAAGAAAACTGTTTTTGGTAAACTTTCACGAAAAATTGGTAAATTTAGTTCTTCTCTGCAAAAATCTATGGCATCACATACGCTTAACTAAATAATTGGGTGGCAAGTTTAACTTTCATCTTTTGATTGTGATAGTGTATATGCCGATATCTCAACTTGTTCGCCAAATGAAATTTTTCCTTTTCTTGGAGCTTGTTTAGTTCCTCAAGGTAGGACCACTTTATTTTATTGCCATACTCGTCAACAAACACTTGGTAGACCTGTAATATTATCAAATAACACAGGTGTATATGACAACTTGCCGAAAACTGAAATCAATTTTCGTGAAACGTCACACTTTAAAAAACCGTAAAAACCATTGCCTGATCCTGATGCAATATGTGTCTCCAATCTAAAGAGATAAATCGTGTTGCGCAGATCCTTAATGAATTGGGATAACGACAGGGAGAAGAAGAAAACATATATCAATATTTCCACGCAAATCACGTCGTGAGCAAAACATAGTTAAAATTAATTACATAAGTCATAGCAAACCTGAAATGCGTTCCGTATTAGCTTAACCATGTGAGATGGATCTAAAAGTGCCATAATTGGATATTTTGTGACCGGCTCTTCAAATTTCATTTTTCCCTCTTCAAAGTTACATCCCAGGTGTTTCAACATAGCTATGTTAGAGGCACAGCCATCAAAAGTTAGAGAAACAATTTTTACTCCAGTTTCATGTATCTTTTCCAGACATTGGTTTACTAGTTCAGCTCGTTGAACTCCAGTCATTCCGTCAATCAAAAAATAACCCATAGGCACCTTAAAATTACAGTTAATGCCAGTCACTAAAAAAACTAATGCCTCCTTTGCTTCCGTTATATGGTCACCTTCTATTCCACTACCGATCTCAACATGCCCGTGCAGTCTTACTCCGTCCCATTCTATACGACGTCTTATTGCCATTTCATCTATCACTAGACCAGCTATGATTGGATATTTTATTGAATTTGACTTCGCCTTAAGGGCTTTGAAGGATTCATCTGTGAAGCCTGGTTCTCCTTTTACACTTGTGTACCATTTTCGTAAAGTACGTACATGAGGCAAGCGTGTTTTAAATGTATCTCTTACGTAATTATACGCTTTGGGCGAATAGTAATGTAAGGTAAGTGCAAATGTTCGGAGAGCTGGGGAATAACGCTGTTTTGTAATTCCACCGGATTTTTCTTTTGATATGTACCGACCAATCAATTCTTCAACCTACAAAATAAAATAAAATTTGTTTACTAAATTCATTCAAAAAATATATTGAGATGTAAAAACCGAAGGAATCCCGTAACATACATATAAAAAATTTAATAGTAATAAAAATTCGTTTTAAAGAGTAACCTTTCACCTGTAAATTTGTGCCTCTCAATGCACTTGTTGTTGAATGTTTTTCTGTTTTCTACGGCTGCACATATGCTTACCAATCGTAGTGCACTGACTAGTGACTAGTGTATCGAATAGTGAAAAAAAAATTTTAAACAAAATTTGTTCAGAGTAATATAACTTTAACATAATAGCTTCTGAAGTCGACATTAGTGTATCGGAGATTAAAAAAAATTTAATTGTTTATTTTGATTCGATTTGATACCGAGTACTTTTGTTTCGATACCGAGTATGTATCGTAAGATTGATACGATGCTATAAATACTTGGTATCGAATCAAAAGTATCGAGTACCTACTCGTATTTACTAGTATCGGAATATCCCTAGCCGTTAGTCTGTCCTCTAGGGTTGTAGCTGTTGTAGGTGTAACGCAAAATAAATTAAAATGGTTTACACGAGATGTGTGATAAAAAATTGTGGGTCGTCCTCATTTAAAGGTAATTAAAAGTTTCATCAGTTTCCACATACACAGGAATTTGTTTAAACATGAAATAAAATAAAATCAGTTTTTTATTTTTTATTACTTCCCGTTCTGATAACACTAGCATAGTTTATGTGGCTTTTACGGCAACATCAAACGCAATGAGTGACGGTATGTTCTAAGGCTGCGGTATTCTCTTCTTCTTAATCAATTTATATTATTTTACTTATATATTTTTAAGAGAATAAATACTTTTCTTATATATTTGCACATTTAAATATGTTTTAATCTATTGATTTTCATTCGAATAAGTGAAACAAGTACACTTCTAGATACTTTTGACTGAAATGTATGTAATCCTATAAAATAAAACGAGACAATTTGCAAAATAAGGGACGTTACGACTCTCGCGAGCCGGTTCCTAAGCCTAGTCTAGTCTAGTCACATGATGTGAATTTCGTTACTTACGTTACTTTTTCACTTTTTTTATTATTTAAAGTTTATTTTCACATCCGGTACCTATAGGCTAAAGAGCTTCCACGGTTACAACCTTAGAAATGAGAGGAGGCCCGTGTCCAGGAGCGGGACGGATATAGGTTGTAACTTTAGTAGTATTATTGGTAGTTAATTTGTATTGAAGAAAAATAATTAATTTTGGTAAATATCTATGCTTCTGTATGCTTCTACTTCGTTCACCTATTACGTTCTTTTTTCCTTACGGTATAAACTTCGACAATATAAATTTCCCTGTCTAGCTTTTGACCCTCAACCCCTTTGCGACATGTTAACAAACTGTGCGTACTATTTTTATTTTACTATAAGTAGGTACTAGTATTAAAAAAACCGGCCAGCGTGTCGGGTCACGCTCAGTGTAGGGTTCCGTAGTTTCCCGTCCGTCACAATAAATGTTCCCACTTATGAGTTTGTACAAAAACTGTTGTTTCCATCCAAGTTCAAAATGATTTTCCTAGAAAGTCCTTATAAAGTTCTACTTTTCAGATTTTTTTCATATTTTCTAAACTTATGGTTCAAAAGTTAGAGGGGGGGGGGACACATTGTTTTTTACTTTTGGAGCGATTATTTCCGAAATTATTGTCATTATGAAAAAATTATTTTATTAAACCCCTTTTCATTTTTAAATACGTTTCCAATAATATGTCACACGTTAGCGTTGAAATTAAAAAAAAACCTTCCCACTTTACATATAGGGGGGCTACCCTAATAAAACATTTTTTTCCAATTTTTATTTTACCACTTTGTCGGCGTGATTGATATACATATTGGTACCAAGTTTCAGCTTTCTGGTGCTAACGGACACAGAGATTAAGCGAGGACAGACAGACAGACATAAGAAACTATACGGGTTCCTAGTTGACTACGGAACCCTAAAAAGGGGTTGTGAATAATGACAGATTATATACAGAGGCGAAGTTAAATAATCCGCGTGTTACCAATTTAGTACCTATATTTTTACCACGTTTTATTAAATCACATTCTTGTTTGTCTGCCTGTCTATTCGTCCGTCATTACGGAGGGAATTCAGTTCTTTTTATTATAGTAATAGGGTGATACGAGCACACAGTCCACCTGACGGTAAATGGTTTTTGTGGCCCATAGACACCTACAAGTGTTCTCGATCAAATTAAAATGCAGATGTGTTGTCACCCGTGGGAACTAAGATGGAATGCCTCATTTTCAGTAAAAAGGATCTCCGGTTCTCTGCACCCACCATTCGAAACACAGCAGCATTTTACGCTGGTATTTAGTGTGTGTGGTCCTTCCCCGGTCGAGTCGACCTATTCGTGATACAACTATACTACTAATATAGCTGCAGCATGGCTCTACCAATGATTTTAAACTAACATCCTCTGGCTGAAGCTTGAAATTTTGAATACCCACAGCTGAAATTTGGATGACAATCATCCATATAAAAATATCTATCAATCCAATCCATCATATATAAAAATATATAAAGCTGTATAGCCAATTTTAGCTATGTGTTGTATGATTGTCATCCAACTTTCTAGCAAGAATATGAAAAAAAAAACGTGGTATCTATATATTTTTTTAATACTTCATTTTAAATAAATGGATAAACCAAACTAGGGATTTTCCGGAAAGTAGTAAGTGTAAAGTATTAAGTGTAACGGATTCGAATCTCTGATCTACATGCAGTAGTACAGTTAAAATGTGAAAAAAGCGCTACTAAGCTACCTCCGCTTATAATTATTTAAATATTATTTCCATTTAAAAGGTACCTAACAGAAAATACACACTAGTTTCTTTTTTTTAATAGTGGTTATTGAAAATCTATACAACATCCCTTAAATTAAATTTAGAAATAACTCTGCTTTAAAACATATAAACGGGCATATGAAGGACTAAGTGGTCGTTGTGTATAAATATACAGTAAATTAAAGAGTAATTATTTTGTTTTGTCAAATCTTTCACGATTATTGTTATATAGTTTTTAATAATTTTAAAAATAGCACTTAAGTCTAAAATATATAAATTCTTACCTTCTAATTATTTGCTTTTGCAAATAAACGCTTTAATATTATACCTGCATTAATTGTTTTGTAGTTATATTTATGTGCAAATTTCATTTAAATTAAATTTTATATTTATAGTTCCTTTTGGATTGTGCATTAATAATTAATTAAGATTATATAGACATAAACAAAACAAGAACACCAAATTAATAGCTATTAGTACTATTATATATATATATATATATATATATATATATATATATATATATATATATATATATATATATATATATATATATATATATATATATATATATATATTAATAAGTAAATATATTTAATGTAACTTTATGAGGTAAAAAATAGGTAAAGAATTCGGAATATCTAAAGCAAATTATCTAATATTCTATCGGAATTCGTCTTTAATATTATGATATTAAATTGTATAGATTAAGGTAATTGTAGATATCGTGTAATAGATTTTGAGGTGATGTGTATGTATACCGGTGTAATTTTGATCGGTGAAATTGCCGTGTAAAATAGTACCTAATGTGTGTGCAAGTGAAAAAAGGAACGTAAGGTTTTTTTATAAAATGTGTGACAAAACGAACTTTCAGACCACCAGATGGTAAGTGGCTACTGCAGTCTATGGACGCCTGCAGCGAACTTCAGAGAAAATAGGCAAGAGGTGCATAATAACCCGAAATAATGCTGGCTCTATACTTATCAGTCCAAAAAACAGCAGTGCAAGCACCACTATTTGACGACAGAAATAGGAGAGAGTGGTACCTACCTAGACGGACTCCTAGGCAAAAATAGTCGTACCACCAAGTGAGGTGCTTTACAAAGCACATACATATATGAATAGGAGATGCAAGCTACGTTATTGGCTGATATTTCATCATTTTACGGTAAACATGTTGGTCATGGGACACCATAATATTAGGATTGTAAGACTGCTCCTGACTCTTGAAGCTTATATCCATAGAAATATTTTCAAAAGAGATGGGTACAATATTTTAATGAATGTGTACAATTAAAGAAATAACTAATAATTACTGTACGTATGTGTTAAATGGATCTTATATATATTGTGAGTTTCTATTTCTTTGTATATCTGTATGTTCTATTTAAAATAAAAATTGACCCCATAAAGTGGGTACTACCATTTGTTTTATTAATACTGAAAACATGTTAATTGTTCCATATACAACATGTGGTTCCCGTTAGGTGTGTTATCAGAATCAGTATCCAAGCGTATAGAAATAATTAAAAAAAAAACATATTTAAAAAAAATAATTTTAATGAAAAAAAAATTAATTTGCAAATTGTATGTGGTTTTATTTCCTCTAACTCACACGAGTATCGGTAATGCGGGGTCTTTGACAATCCTCTAACCCCCTCGGCCAATGCAGAGATAATAAAACCATATACAATTTGCAAATTAATTTTTTTTTCATAAAAATAATTTTTTTAAATGTGTTTTTTTTTGAAAAAAAAAATTGTTTCCACATACTTGCATACTGACTCTGATAACGCAGTTTACGGGAACCACAGGGTTTTTGTTACATGTTGTATAATTTCTTATTTCGACAAAATACATGTAGGCGGTTAGCCGATTGTTGATCCTGTATTATCATTACTACATATCACAGCTATTACGATTCATACGCATCTACGTATTAACATTATTATTACACCCCTTTACAAGTCCATAGACTAAAGAGCATAGGCAAAGGAACACCACAAAGCATGCGGTTGAGCCACTTGTCTCGACTAGATGGGCAGATCGTCACTCGATCTAGTCGAGCTGTATGGCCAGACCACAGCCACTTCAACTTACTGATCCGCTGGGCTATGTCTGTTACTCTGGTTCTACTACGGATATCCTCATATCAAATTCTATCACGCAGTGAAACTCCAATAACAGTCCGATCAGCGACCTTGAGTTTCTTAACAGCAGTGAAGTACCACGAATCAGATCCATATATTCCAGTGATGACACTAGAAACACGCAAAGGTTGTTTTCAAGTTTTGAGCTATACTACGGCTAGAACTCTAAGACGTGTCGTAATCTCTCGAACGCTGGCCAGCCGAAGAATTTGTTCTAGGTAAACATACTCGTCAAGAACATCGAGCGTAGTACTAACACCTACAACTATCGCCATATGTGTGGATCTGCCCGCCGGTTCCCATCCAGCCGTAGTGGGGGGCTTATTAGTCGTGCCTTGGCCAACCAAGTCCAAGACTAATCCAACATCGTGAGTTGAAGAGCTGCGACGAGAGGGGTGTCCTCTGCCTGTACCGCTGCAGCCGAGGTTTGAGTTGGGGGGAAAAGAGGAGTGTTGTTATGGTGATGCGCCATTCGCCATAAAGTAATTTAATGCTTATATCAACATCGGAGTACTGTTCCGTAGTTCACTTGCGCCGACACATAATACGCAAAAACACATCTTTTTTATGTATCAAAATCCACTACCAACCATAATTTGAACCATAAACCAAAGGCAACAATTCGTCGACGTTTCATTCAAAACTACAAGTCTTAGAGAGAAAAAGTCATGCCTAAGCACAAATAATTGGTCAATAAAATGGAAAAAAAAGAATAATCTTTACGCGATAGCGTCACGCTGCAGCTATATTATGGTTGTAGCACGAATGGGTGGGCTGAAACGGGGAAGGACCACGCTCTCACAGAATACCAGCGTAAAATAGAAGCTTAATGCTGTTGTGTATTGTATGGTGAGTATAGACAACCGAATACCCCTTTTTACTGTTTAAGAGGCTTTTCATCTTAGTTCTTAGGAGTGACAACGTATTTGCATCTGCAGTATGGTTCTTAATCAAGGACAGATGTAGATGTCCATGGATCACAGCATACACTCGCCATCAGGTGCTCTGTGTGCTTGGTTGTCATCCTAATTATATATTTTTTTAAATAGGGTCCCTACGATGGAACGCCACGAAGTTCTCTGATATAGGCTTGAGTAACTCGGCAAAAGTTCTTAAGTCGACCTAGCAACACAGCCGCACGTTCGTGTGTTGGAGCACCGGGTAAACTCCACATCGCGTCATAACACATTTTGTATGATAAACATTGAAGTAATATGTACTTACGTACTAGAACAGCTATCTCAAACAAAAAATATGCGCTACTCTGTGTTCGCGCGTTTGGTTTTTTATCATAGACTAAACATAGGTAGAATGATCTGTAGGTAATAGTATTAATATTTAAATTTTGTCATTTATTTTGTATAATATATTTGTTTATTTAATATAATATTACATAATATTATATCACAATTACATTTTAATGATATTTTTATCTGAATATTTTAAAAGGTATCTATGTCAAATATAAAAAAAACATACTAAATGTATGTTTAACAGAACTTATTAACATAAAATTTAAATTACAAATATATGTCGCCGCAAGGATATCTTCTAAGCCTAAACTTTGCATTGTCTTTTAATTTTTATAAATTATAATTGTTAATATTACAATTTAATAACAGCAATTTATCAGAAACATAACATGTAACTAGCTAGTACTTTAAAAACTCTTTTGGTTTACAAATCTCTTTATTGACAACTAATTCCTGGTAAAACAACTATTTATTCCATTATCAACTTTTAACTCAAATATTGTTTTAAATCGTATAATAAATAATTGTCGATTTGATTATTAATCCTGGTAATTGAAATTGCTTAAGTAACCTAATGAATTCAATAAAAAGTTATTGTTTAGTCAAGTATTGACCAATCAAATCGTCGACCAATCAGAGCACACCTAAGTCGTTATTACGTTTTCCTTATTGAATGAACGCGGGAACAGAATCACTTCAGTTCCTGCGCTCGCCAGTGTAGTTCTATTTTCCTGGTAAAACTTTGCAAGTATTATTTGTGAGTCTCATAATAGGAAGTGTAGAATAAAGTTGTAGTGCAAAATTAAAAAAGGGTGTGGTCTTAGATCTCTTTCATTACAATGGAAACAGTACACGGTAGCTCGACTGAACCCTTGTCAAATGGGGACAGTGGTGCTGCCTCACCATAAAAACAACCACTGGGTTTTCCGCTCCAACAATCATGTAGTTGTGTCCTTCACATTGCGCCGGTGTGTAATTGTGACAGAGACACACTGCAGTATGGTCAAACTGTAATTACTCTATGCTGAATGTATAGAGCGTTACGCTGTCCTATTATTGGTAACAATAAATTGCGCAAGCAAGAGGGCAAGTTGAATATCAGCTCTCACATTTTTACCATTTTTAATAATTAACGCTATCCTGTTATTTCTCACACAATTTTGGCTTATCGTGTTATACTTTCCGACACATATTTATTTAAATTAGAATCATAAATGCTGTAAATAATCGTTCGTAAATGCTGGGCACGCGAGAGTTAAAAATGGATGAATTTATTCCACTTTGACTTTGAAGCGGAAACCTAAAAATAAAATAAAAGAATAATAAGCAGATTTAAACATGAAAAATTTAGCCTAATTACAATAAGTTAAATACGTTTCTACAAAAAATGTGTATAATAATAATATATTCGTCCTATACTTAAGTACCCACAGAAATGTCGCATCTGATCATGTTAATTTCATAATCTGTATTCCGATACGAGATGGCGTCTTAGGAATAATTTGTTTTATTATTAATTTATAATAATTTTTTATTGATTAAGTATCTTATTAACCGATGAAAAGCAATTCCTTGGTTTTTACTGACATTTCTTGAATTATTTGTGCAACATCTAAGTACACAAGACGGC
Source organism: Parnassius smintheus behrii (assembly GCA_036936625.1). Taxonomy (NCBI): domain Eukaryota; kingdom Metazoa; phylum Arthropoda; class Insecta; order Lepidoptera; family Papilionidae; genus Parnassius; species Parnassius smintheus. Next base: position 31,834,160 of record JAUPFT010000024.1, read on the forward strand.
ATATTTTTATCAAGAGATTTTTTTAAATCAACACAACACGTGACAACTCTACAAGCGCCTAGCGAGTGACTGATTAAAGTGCGGTGCATGCACCGCAGTTGAGTGGAACAGAGTAGCTGAATGCAGTGTCTCTTCTAGTACGTAGTACATAATAGCTCAATGATGATAAACCAGAGATTCTGTTGTTATATATTTTATTTACCTATACACAAAGCTATCGCCTGTTTCCAACTTATTTAATTTTCGCTCAAGTTGATGAGCTTTAGTATGTAATGCTTACGGTGACGCTTAAGAGATTTTTTAAATAATGTTGATTTTATAGAAATCCTTCCTCTAAATTAATAATTTCAGGGCATGTTAGGGACCACAGCTGTGAGTTCTTACAGTAAAGTGATTTAACTCAATAATATGCTCAGACATTCAATTATGTGTCAACTTAGGTACTGTACGTTTTTTTTTTTTTTTTTTATAGAAGAGGGGGCAAACGAGCATGCGGCTCACCTGATGTTAAGTGACTACCGCCGCCCATGATCAACCGCAACACCAGGAGACTTGCGGGTGCGTTGCCGGCCCTTTAGAAAGGAGTAAGCTCTTTTCTTGAAGGTCCCCAGGTCGTATCGGTCCGGAAAAATCGCCGGTGATAAACTATTCCACAGAGAGGTTGTACGTGGAAGAAAACTCCTTGTGAAACGTACAGTGGTGGACCGCCAAGCATCCAGATGGTGTGGATGGTATCGGGACGTTTGCCGTGTCGTGCGTTCACGAAATTTGGCGGCTGGGATTAATCCGAACAATTCCTCAGAGCACTCCCCGTGATAGATGCGATAAAATACGCAAAGAGATGCAACATCTCTTCGCAACGCCAGTGAATCGAGCCGATCGGAAAGCACTCGGTCGTCGACGATTCGAGCCGCTCTGCGCTGGATGCGGTCAAGTGGAAGGAGCTGGTACTGGGGAGCCCCAGCCCAGAGATGGGAACAGTATTCCATGTACGGCCGAACCTGCGCCTTGTAAAGTTGCAGGCGGTGTGCCGGCATGAAATACTGTCCCGCTCTGCTGAGCACGCCAAGCTTTTTAGAGGCCAATTTGGCCTTCCCTTCCAAGTGACCACGAAACTGCACGTCACTCGATATGTCGACGCCGAGGATTCCGATACTGGCTGAGGCAACAAGGGGAGTGCCTTGAAACTGAGGGGATACGACAAAGGGGTTCTTTTTAGCGGTTAACGCGCAAACTTGTGTCTTCTGGGGGTTAAACTGGACTAGATTTAGTCGTCCCCAATCCGAGACTCTGTACAGCAAAGACTCGACTTCAGACACAAGTTTGTCCCGGCACTCGGAGACGTTTTCCCGAGAAATATTGGCTCGGCTGGTGTAAAGAGCATCACCAGTGCTGTCATCTGCATAGCAATGAATGTTACGGGTATGCAACATATCATTGATATGCAGAAGAAACAGCGTTGGTGATAGCACGCAGCCCTGTGGAACACCAGCATTAATAGGCTTGCAATCGGAGCTTGCACCGTCTACAACGACCTTGATGCTCCGATCTGCAAGAAAGCTGGTGATCCAATCGCACAATTTCTCGGGAAGCCCATAGGAAGGGAGCTTCGAAAGAAGCGCTTTGTGCCAAACCCGATCGAAGGCCTTCGCAATGTCCAAACTAACGGCCAATGCCTCCCCCTTGAACTCTACTGCCTCCGCCCATCTGTGAGTGAGGTAGACCAGAAGATCACCAGCTGACCGACCACGGCGAAAACCGTATTGGCGGTCACTAATCAGCTGCTGATCCTCAAGGTACCTCAAGGTAAGGTAGGTAAGGTATGTTTGTGATTATGTGGCGTAGGCTTGGCGAGTTACCCAGACAGCGAGATAATTTTATCATTGATAGTTCTGTTTATGTTGAACGTATTCGCCACAAACTAATATTTTATTTTAGTTTTATTAATATATTATGAAATTGATCTATCAATAAATAGGTACTACAGATTTGAAATAAACTTTCGGTACTAAAAAATAACAACAAAATTTTGAACTAAATATATAAATCAATTAGAAATTAATACAATTTCATAATGTGTTAATGTAAAATTAAAAAAATGTAAAATATTGGTAGTATGTGGCGAGCCTAAGGCAAAAAAGATGCAAAAATAGTACTTTTCAGAAATTCAGTAGAAAAAAAGGACTTACACATTTATTTTTGATCTTTATGTCTTTTCCATTTATATTTTTAATTGCGCTTTGCTTTGGCCATCAATGATCTAACCACCTTACCTTTTACCCTATCTTTAAAATAATTATAGTTAGGAGTCCCAACAATGTAGATTCATATTAAAATAAATTAACAATTAATTTTTAATTATATTAATACTTGCTCTTTTTCTTTCTTTTTTCAATTTTACAATAATGATTAAGAAATCTTTACGTAAAACATCGTGTTCCTGACTTCCCATCACAGTTAATATAATAATGCGCGGCAGTTGAATTGGGGTTAAAAATATAGTATTTTTCGTACTATATTATATTTCTAACATATATAATGCAATTGACTGAAATCTTAGACCATTCAACCCAAATGGACTTGTCTCGCATGATTATTCCCCTCTGCGCAGGTATTTTTAAAAATCTTGTGCATTTATCTTCGATCAACAATATGTACCAACCATAACAGTTGCTATTATTGATCGAAGGCATTTATAAAAACTGTTTACGGAATCTATTTTGTCGTTACAAGAATCGTTTCCGTCGTTGTAAGTGTTCTTTAAATAATGCCAATCTGTCCGCTTAACGTGTGCAAAAAGAAGTCTATACTTCTAATTTAGGTACAAAATAGACAGAGTTACATTTCATACGTAAGTATTTTTATTGTGATATATGCTTTCTTCCTATTATAATCATTTAAAATTATATCATAAATAATAATCGAGAACTATACCGTTAAGATAATCGAGTTATACATAATATTTCTTAAAAATCGTAGTCATAATCGAAATGTGAGAAGCGCACTCCCCACGAGACTTGATGACGAATGCGAATGTTACAAATTAGGTTTAAAATTGAACACTCAAGCACAGCCGCACTTCTTTAGGAGACTGGTTCTCCGATAGGAGTAATAGTGTTCTGTGCACAGAACACATATACCCCGTTCTGTGGATTGGTTTATATTTGCAACATAATATAAACAATAAAAGTGTAACCAGTGTTGCCGTTTTAGCGACTTTTTCGCTAGATCTAGCGGATTTTAATGATGTTTAGCGGATAAAAAAATCGTTTTAGCGAGATATAATTATTTAGCGACGTTTGGACTTTTGAGATGGCGACTTTTTTATAAAGTAATTCATTTCAAATAAGTCTTTTATCATATGTCCAATTTTGTAATCTACCGTTGGTTACACTGTATACAATATGTAACGTAATTAACGCACACCCTCAGACACCCCAATTACTATATTATGTTATAATCATAATACATACACGGAATTTTTAGTTAAACATTTTTATGCACTGATTATTTATCAAGTTAGTTATACTAATTCCGGAAGAATGTTGTGGTCACAGTACAAATCCACGAACGCAAAGACTTTAACGTGCTTGAAATAAAGTTCATTTTTCTTTATTTTTATTGAATGACAGAATTAGTAATTATACAAATAAAACTGCACTCTTAAAAGTTTTATTGCCTTAAGTTACGGTCCATTTCAGTTTGTTTTGACTGTACAGATTTAGTGTGACTGTAACTTACGTAGTTTTAATTATTAATGGAATAAAAAATTACCTTTATTAAAAATGATAGGAATCGATTCAGTAAACGATTCTTAACAAACTACTTTCTCAAAGTGCGTTAATTATGTTACATGCTGTATATAATATAATTTCACGGGAATTCCCGAACACCAACTAACAATTCAATGTCGTTTATTCACTTTCATCTGTCTCGACATACAAAAATGCAGCAGGAGTAAACATATTCGAAGATTTATGTAATTTTGCAATAATAATATTATTACTACCGCATTCAAATGCAGAATTTGAACGCGTATTAGGTGCTATGAATATTGTTAAAAGCAAACTGCGAAACAAGCTATCAGAAAAAACTTTTAATTATTCAATTCTTTCAATAAGAAATCAGTTAAGGATTAGAAAAAAAGAATTGCGTAACGTACGATATTCCTAAAGATGTTGTCAACTAAGTCGGTAAAGGCAAACCAAAGATATATATAAAGATAGCTCTCTATCTTTATATATATATCTATCTCTATATATCTACATTGGCGAAGCTTCAACTTCCGCTGAAGTTATTTTTTATCCATACTTCGCTATTAATTTAGGTACAATTTACATAAGGTACAAGAACGTACTGAGCTAATTGTTTCATTTTTAATAAGATGACTAATGTTTAAACGTGCTTTAAAGATTAAAGATTTATTTTTTTACAATATTTTTTTTATTTTGTACATGAATAATTTTTGTTTTGGTTTTCATGTCATTTACCTACACTGTAAATAATTGATTTATATATAATAGAGTCCGCCCTTTTTAAGGTTGTTCTGAATTTATGGATTTAGATTTTCGGTATTCATTGTATATATAGGGACATCTAGCGGATTTTAAGAAAAAGACTCGTACTTTGAACTTAAGAGCACATAACACATATTCAAATATGTCCAAGTCGAAATCTACGCGATCGCTTTGGAACGGCATAATATTGACGACACATATTGATTACAATGTTATCTCTGTGTACGTGTCAGGGCGAGCGTGAGGCTATAATAGTTGCCTAACGACGACTACGAATCACTTTGATCTTTGATACTATTGTAACTAAAATAATAAAAAAATAATTTCCATATAATGGCTTATATAGTGTATAGAAATCGGAGGCTAATATGTGGAGATTGTTTTATTCTTTTAGTAAATTGAAGTCGGCTTTACATTTTCACCCTATTGAGTATATTATAATATGTATATGTTCTAATTGAAAAATATGTATTGCATAAAATATATATCATTTGATAAACTTTTATTCTGTTTCATAATGTAAACATAATTCTTTAAATGATGTATATATTTCATAAATACTTTATTGAGAGCCGTGATAGCTCAGATGGTCAACGCTAACTGTAAATATGCGAGTAATGCGAGAAATTGTGACTGTAACTTTACTTTATTTTTGTGCTTTATAATTATTATTCGGGTCTGATCTCATGAACGAATAACTTTTCATCCAAACATCGTAAAAACTTAATTGTTTTCATTTTAGGCAAATTAAAACATTTTTGAACTATTTGTTTTTTTTTTTTTGCAGTCCCTAAATTTTTCAAATCACTCATTTTAATATAATTCTGTTTAAAACTTTTGTGGTTTTTTTTCGACGGTGAGACAATGTCGTCGTAAAAATATTTTAATGTGGTGGTAGCTAATAGATATAATCATTTTTGCTGTCAAAATTATGGATTAAGGTATAGAATAAGAAGGTTAGTGAAAATCGGGACATTTGGCGTCCCGATCAGGGGTGAATCGAGACGTGTCACTAGACCCGTGAAAATCGGGACGTCCCGCGCAAGTCGGGACACCTGGCAACACTAGCGGCGATCGAGCCCGGATTGTTCGCGTTTACGGCGAGCACTACGCCCTTGAACTACTCAACTCAAGCACGGCTCATATTATGTTTTATATCTGGGGGCACGGTAGTGCCCCAGCCAAGTCGAGCAAAACAGCAGCACGGCCGTATCATCTTTGCGAGACTTGGTTATTTTACAAGTTATGTTTTTGATGGCATGTCTTTGTTTAACCATCTCCACACTAGGAATTTTTCCTAAGCACATCATTGTCGCAGTTTAAATACATTAATTTCACAAGGACAAACATCCAGACCTGGAACAATTATTTGTAGGTAATACAAATTTTTGTTCCATGTGGGATTCGAACCTGCGGCGCTCAGCGCTACAACTCATTACCAAGTCACTCCGCCACGGAGCCAAAGGTGAAAGCCAACGATTTTGTATTTTTATATTCATTTATATATTACACTAGATCAGTAATAACAGCGCCAAAGCGTTGCCACTGCAATATGGCCACAGCCAAATGTGCAGTGGCAACGCTTTTTTTCACTAGCTAACGTCAGTTCAGCTTCAGTGTTCAATGTGACGCCGACAGAGTTGAGCCGCGACAAAAATGGGTAAATGCGTAGTGAAAGAATGCTATTCAAGATCACAAAAACGTAATAAATCAAGCGGAATCACTTTCAACACATAATTTTTAGTTCTTGTTTTCGTATAAACGTAAAAAAATCTCAAATAATTAAATAAAATTATCGAATATTACCATTAAGGTTCAATGTTGCCACTTTTCCGCATTTGTGATTATCCTACATTAATGGGAGAGACTATATAATTAATGTAGTAAGTTAATTTATTACCTCTGATTTGAAATATTTTGGAAATTATAATAATAAACTTCGTTTTAACTTTCATACAAACTAATTAATTATTCTTATTTTAGTTTATTCATGAATTATCTATTAAATTTATTTTATTACCTACTTATTTTATATCAATAAGTTTATATCAATTATAATTTAATATAAATTTTATTACAATAAAATACTTATAAAAATATGTTTTATTTCATCATTATGTTTACTTCTATGCATCTGATAAGCTTTGTATCCTTTTTTCTAAGGGAACGCAATAAAAATTTTAAAATAAAATATATATTTTTAATATAAACACAATTAACTGCAGCTTAAAAAACTCATTTTATTGCGTATTGTAACGCGCTCAAGTCGACGATATACTAGCGCCATCTAGTGTCAGGAACGAGAGCGAGTAGAGCGTTGCAATAAATGACATCACAAATCTTTCGACCGACAGCGCCACCCGAAGAACTAAGTTTCTGGAAAATCTACACTCGAATACTCGTTGCCTGGCGCGCATTTACCTGAATGTTCGGGACGCTTCTTTGCTAATTATATAAATAGGCGCTGCAAGATGCGATCGAGGCAGAGTTGAACTCGGCGGCACAAGCGAAGCTTCGGAGCGGAATTAAGTGAATTAGTGTGTTTAATTATTAGTGTTTTAACTTTAATTTGTGTAAAGTAAATTAAAGTGTTAATTTAGGTAATTTTATCGGCAATTTTTATTGTCACGAACCTCAAGCCCGTAACAATTGGTGTCAGAAGTGGGATAAAATCATGCCGATTTTACCTAAGGAGGAAACGGAGGGTGTCCGTACCCGAAGTCAACGCCAGCAGGAGACGGACCAAAAGAGATTTGGTGGTGCAACGCCGCAGATGTCTGAGGGCCAGCCGCCGGCCACGGAAGCCGGTCCGTCAGCAGCTTCTACGTCTGTGGCACCTGACTTAGGTGCTCTGATGGTGATGCTGCAGGAGCAGGCTCGCCGACAGGAGGAGCAGGCTTGCCGACAGGAGGAGCAGGCCCGTCAGTTGAAAGAGCAGCTGCAGAGCGGACAAGAGGAACAGGCCCGCCGGCAGGAGGAACAGGCCCGTCGTTTAGAAGAGCAACTACAACGCGATAAGGAAGAGCAGATGCTCCTCATGAAGGACCTTCACGCTATCTTCGGAAAAGAGATACGGGAGGTGAAGGATAAGGTTGCTCAACATGACAACCTCCTGGCGGAGGCCGAAACCCGAATCGACCAAGTAACCAATCGGGTTGACAACGTCGTGAAGAAAACGCTGGACGACCTCAAACTGGGGGATGGAACAACAGCTCCCGTAGTAGCTACTACACCTTCGCTACGTGGGTTCAAGGTGCCACCATTCGACGGGACTTCTTCCTGGTCAGCCTACAAAATCCAGTTCAAAGCTGTTATGAACGCGAACGGCTGGAATAAAAATCAGGCCATGACTGCTCTCACACTAGGCCTGCGCGACCAGGCCTTAACAGTTCTGGAAGCTCTCGGTGAGGAAGTGACTTATGAGCAACTCCTTGAGGCATTGGAGGCGAGATATGGCGACGCTCACCTGGAACACGTTTTTCGTGCGCAGCTTAAAGATCGCGTGCAGCGCATCAACGAAAACCTGCAGCAGTGGGCTCTAAAGGTGGAGAAGCTGGTGCGAAAAGCATACCGGTCTGTACCTGCGCTCATTGAAGGGAACCTGGTGCAGACATTCATCGACGGCATCCGTGACCTGGAAGTCAGAGCTGCTGTGAGGCTCGGGCACCACGAGACGCTTAAGGACGCCTTGGCCCATGCACTGGAGGTAGAAGCCGTGCGGCAGGATCATCGTTCCCATCGCGTCAGGGAGGTTGCAGCAGCTACAGTTCGCGACCGCAACAGAGGGTACAGCCCTAGGTGCTATGGCTGTGGGGAAAAAGGCCATCTTCGATCCAGCTGCCCTAAGCGAACCGCAGAAAGGGAAAGTGAACGATATCAGGAGGGTAGTGCAGCTAACGGCACTGCCTGGCGGCGACAGGATCATCGTTCACCTCACGCTAGAGAGGTTGCAGCAGTTACGGTTCGCGACCACAATAAAAGGTACAGCCCAGTGTGCTATGGCTGTGGGGAAAGGGGCCATCTTCGGTCCAGCTGCCCTAAGCACACCCTAGGAAGGGAAGGTGAACGGTCTCAGAAAGGAGGTGCAGCTAACAGTACCGCCCAGCAGCAGCAGGAATACGACTTTCCTATCAGACACTGCAGCGGGAAATCTCACGGTAACGCAGATGCATTGTCAAGAAGACCTTGTCCTGAAGATTGCAACCATTGTAGTAGGCAAGAGAGTAAGGAAGTGGTATCCGTGAGGATGCTCAGGACAGACCACCTCAGTAACGGGTGGAAGGACAGCCTACGACATGCACTGCAGGAAGATCCGGACATCAAGCCGATTCTGGAATGGATAAAGGCCAGTGCTGTCAAGCCCAGGTGGAGTGAAGTCTCAGCGATGAGTTCGACCACCAAAAGCTATTGGGCCCAGTGGGACAGCTTGCTGCTTCAGGATGGAGTCCTGTGCCGTAAATGGGACAATGGTCGAGGAGACAGCTGTCGTTTACAAATGGTTGTCCCTAAAGCTAAAGTGCCGAATGTTCTACAGCTGTGCCATAATGGTCGTTCAAGAGTCCATCTGGGAGGTAAACGAACTCTACTGAAGGTCCGAGAACAGTTTTACTGGGTCCATTATCGTGACGATGTCGAGGATTGGTGCCGTACATGTACAAGTTGTGCGGCTGTGAGGGGACCTCAGGCACGGAGTAGAGGAGCGTCGAAATTGTACAATGTTGGTGCACCACGGGATAGGACATCCCTTGACATTGCGGAGCCGTTACAGAAAGGCGCAAGAGGGACTCCTAAGATTTTCCATGTGGATCGCTTGGCGCGTTATTATGGGGTCGATGATTCTCGGGACGAGCATGTTTTAGGAGGGGGCAGTGTAACGCGCTCAAGTCGACGATATACTAGCGCCATCTAGTGTCAGGAACGAGAGCGAGTAGAGCGTTGCAGTAAATGACATCACAAATCTTTCGACCGACAGCGCCACCCGAAGAACTAAGTTTCTGGAAAATCTACACTCGAATACTCGTTGCCTGGCGCGCATTTACCTGAATGTTCGGGACGCTTCTTTGCTAGTTATATAAATAGGCGAAGCAAGATGCGATCAAGGCAGAGTTGAACTCGGCGGCACAAGCGAAGCTTCGGAGCGGAATTAAGTGAATTAGTGTGTTTAATTATTAGTGTTTTAACTTTAATTTGTGTAAAGTAAATTAAAGTGTTAATTTAGGTAATTTTATCGGCAATTTTTATTGTCACGAATCTCAAGCCCGTAACAGTATTTTAGGTAAAATTTCATATAGTAAGCCACACCAACCCGCCATTGCATGTTTGTGTGTCTATCTTTATCCAATCTTAGCGACGATATTGTTTTCGCAACTTGTGTAAGTGAGATAGATATATGTTTATTTAAAATTGTTATTAGTTTAAAAGCTACGTCGTCGCTTTTGGATAGTGGAGCTACACTTTTTTCGACGCGCTATAATGTGGTTTGCTCCTCTAGTGTTGTATAACTCAATGTATTTTTACTTGATCCGAATTGCTTACGTTCATTACTCATTTTTTCTAAAAAAATATGTATGAAATGAAAATTTGCCACCATTACATCATTTAATATTTAAATATTACAATCATAAACATATTTCAAAATTACTTACTACCAAAAATATCGCTTATAAAAGTCTCAATGGTTTAAAATGCTCGATGGTGCTATAGGTATCTAGTTATAGTATGGTGTAGTATAGCCCTATCGGTGTATCAACGCGATCGCGCGGTGTCGGTGAGAAAAAGTAATACGTCCTGTCATTGGGATTATCCGGAGCGTACTGCGCGAATCGAGCGGCGTCTGCGCATGATGTTTTATAGTATTTTTAAAATAATTATATAAAATAATTGACAAAATAAAGCGAGCTAATTTTTTTTTTGGATATTTAACATTACATGTAGTTTGATAAAATAATTAAAATAGATATGTTTATAAGCAAATACATAGAAAAAAATACATTGAAGTAGACAGTTTTAGTGATTTTATAATATTATTTTATAATATTAAATCGAAATATTTTCGTAATTTAGGTTTTGCTATACACTAAAAGACTATATATTCCATTATAATAACGCTTAAAATAAAGTATTTTAGCTTATAATAATGGTTGTATTCAACCTGAAAGATAACTCTGATGCATATTTTCGTAAAACACTGTGAAGGGATTTTCATCGCCCTAAAAAACCGTCATTAAAAACTATGATTTTGCAATGCTATGTACTAAATAAAGAATTCATCTTTCTAAAGCCCTAATTTTCAGCAAATAATCTCCTCACGTCGTTACGATATCGCCTTTGGAAAAACCATAAAACATGTAGTTTTCGACGCGAAACGCATATGCCCTCTTAACAGTAAATGACGCTTCTAAAGTGTCAGATGCTACAATAAATTTTTTAATCTTGTGCAAGAGTTATATAATTTTTTTCGTCATCCGCAAAAAGGTGGGATATTCTGACAAAAAATGTCCCTGGGTTAAGTTTAAAGCCTCTAAGTGAGACAAGATGGTTGAGCAGAATTGATTCAATAAAGCTCCTTAAGCTTTATTTAATTAAGGTTTGCGAAAGTCTTCTAGAAGTAGCTGAAGATAATTCCTTTCACATTGGTGCAAGACATCAAGCGAGTTCCCTCTTAACGTCTGTACAAAATTTCAATTTATTTGTGGAATTATTACTTGGCATGCCGTTTTATTTCACATAAATATTGTCAGCAAACAAATGCAAAGTGCTACAAATAATATTAAAGCATGCCAAACCTACCTAAAATTTAGTTGATCACTTCCAGCAATATAGATCTGACCAATCGTTCGAAGAAATTCTTGTACAAGCGAAAGAAGTAGCATTCTGTTTTGAAATTGAAGAAGACTTTCCACCGTAACCAACGGTCAGTAGGAAATTTAAACCAAAACTGACTATGTACACCGAGATTAGACCCCTCATGATCCAAAAACTGCCTTTAAAATTAGTTTTTCCTAAAAATTGTAGATAAAACATAAAGCTCTCTAAAAAACCGATTTGACTTATTAAAATGAGTATGATAATATTTTCAGATTTTTAGCGACATATTTAAATTAAGTGACAGCGATATTTTGAAACATTGTTCTGTTCTTGAAGAACGACTGACAGATCAGGATAATGAGGATATAGACTCTAATGATTTGTTTAATGAAATTAAAGCGTTTAAGTTGTTTTCATTACCTGATGATACTGAACCCCTTAAGTATTTTACAATATATATTTGAAAACAATTTAATCTCCACCTTTCCAAACGTAAGCATTTCACTAAGTAATAACGATGTTAATTAATTTGCAACCTTCCGCTAACTAAATACAATGATGTGTCTTACCTGGATTGAAGAGCACCTCCCGCCCTCCCTCAATTGCGTGCACCAATCCCGTCACTACTAATCCCAGCTCCACTACTCCCAACACCACTACTCCTGGCACCACTACTCCCAACACCAATATTCCAGGAAAGGCACACGACGATAATACGACACGTGGTTCGCCTCTACACGAGGCATCCTCAGGTGATGTAGACTCTACGGCGGCTGACCGCTATCGCTTATCACTAAGAAAATATCGCTGCTACAATAGCTATTTTGTATTTTTTCTATTGTACCTAGCTAACATTTTTGATTTCATAACGAAGTTACCTAGGTATTTGTTATCAGAAGTATCTACATAGCATATTGCATATTTTTTTAAATATCTAAGTGTTAGTAGAATGTAGTAGTTTTAAATATGTAGACATTAGGCAATATTTCTGTTATTTGTTCCTAAAAAAGATGTGATTTTTGGTTTTGGGTTATTTTCTAGTATTTATAAACAACGTGTCTGTACCCAAATAGTTAAGTAAATGCTTTAAAATGGCTGTGAACAAGAATTTATTTTAATTTATTTAGTTATGATTTTATTCTGTTTGTTTCATTTTGATATTTTAGTCTACAAATAAATATGACTTCTAAAGTTCATTTTTAGCTTTATTTCAAGCACCTGCCTACCTACCTACAAAAAAAAAATACCTTCAAAAAATAAATAAATAAAACATGATCCGAAATGCCTACAGGGGCGCCAAAATCAATTTCTTCACACAGGCGCCAGTAGCCCTTACGCCACACCCTGATGATAGCACGCAGCCTTGTGGAACACCAGCGTTAATGGGTTTGTAATCAGAGTATGCACCGTCTACTACGACCTCAATGCTCCGATCAGCAAGAAAACTGGTGACTCCAATTGCATAATTTCTCGGGAAACCTATAGGAAGGAAGCTTCGTAAGAAGTGCTTTGTGCCAAATCCAATCGAAGGCTTTCGCTATGTCCAAACTAATGGCCAACGCCTCCCCCTAGGACTCTACTGCCTCCGCCCATTTATGAGTTAGGTAACCCAGAAGATCCCAAGCCGAGCGACCGCAACGGAAATCGTACTGGCGGTCACTAATCAGCTGGTCATCCTCAAGGTAGCGCATGAGCTTGCTGTTAATAATAGATTCCATTTTTTTAGAGAACAAGGATGTGATGGCGATAGGCCTATAGTTGGACGGATCAGAGCGGTTACATTTTTTTAAGGATCGGGTGCACGAAGGCTGTCTTTCATGATTTCGGGCCTACGCCTAGGGAGTAGGAGTACCGGAAATGATGCGTTAAAATGCCGTTGCCAACTCCGAAGCACATGTCTTCAGCACAATAGAGGGGACGCCATCAAGCCCACTCGACTTGTTAATGTCCAGGGAGAGGGGTGCTCTGCGCACCAAGCGTTGGGTAAACAGCACATCTTGTATGGAGCACTTGCACTGCGGGATGGTCGGTGGTGTGTTCCCCCGTCATCAAGAGCCGAGTTGGATGCAAAGAAAGATCCCAGTAGATCGGCTTTTTCCTTTGCGGCATGGGCCAGTGAGTCGTCCTCCCTGTGCAGAGATGGGAGAGATGGCTGGCAGAAATTCCTTTAGTCAGCCTTGACGAGAGACCAGAATGCACGTGTTCCAGAAGGAAGGCGAACTAGTTTCTCGCCAAGTCTGCCTATGTGCCAACTTTGCCTTGGCAAACACTTTTGAAGGACCTGGAAGCAGAATTATACTTCTTTTTAAGAGTGCTGGTATTTGCATCCCGAGACGTCAATGCGCGAGCCCAGGCTTGGAAGCACTCTTGCTTATGACGTAATGCAATTTTGCAAGAGCGACCAAACCAAGGCTGGGTTCTGCCTCCGATAGGTACTACAGTTGATGGAATAAAAAGTTCCGTTCCCTGTAGCACCACATTAGAATCAGCAACAATGCTGGGATCATCCGGCGAGAAGCAAACTTGCCTCCAAGGGTAAGATGCAAAAAAAAGATCGCATGCCGTCCCGGTCTGCTGACCTACAATGCCAAACACGGCGGCAACCTGCAGTACGCAAACGCGATGTGTTGCGGACGGCGAAGAGATGATCGTCCATCGTCCGCACCACACCCACGTTGACACGTCCCCCGCACCCCGCATCAGAACAAGGGCCCCGAAAGGACAAACGCTTGCACCAACTCGGTGCCTACGTCACACCGCCCGCTGAAATAAAAAAAGCACTCCTGGCGAGGTTCCGTCATTCGTGCGGATTCAAGCGGCTACGGCAGAAGAACAAGCAAGATAACAAACAGTAAAGAAGCCCTCAAGATCCCTATTGGGTTTTAGTATTAACTGCCGCACATTCAACTATACATAGTGATTAATATAGTGATTAAATTACAGTTCTTTTATTTCAACTCAAGCGAATTCCCTTGTAATTTAAAATAGCAATTTTCGTTTTTAAAGTAATTAGTCAGATAGATGTCACAGTAATAGTTCAGTAGTTCAGTTTTAATAGTTCCTAGCAATAAATAAATACAGTCCACTAGTTCTCATCCCCTACACGATGAGAGCGTGAGTGGCGCCGTACTCCGAATCAGACAATGGTTCGAGGAGCAAAGAGGGGCATCGGCGGAGACCTGATATCCATCCGGATGAGAGGTCAGCAGAAGGTCCAACAGGGAAGGTACATGATCTTCCACATCTGGGATCCGCGTAGGCGAGGTGACCAGTTGTGTCAGACTATATTACAAAGCAAAGTCATAAACAGATCTACCGGCATGGTCGGTTAAACGAGAACCAAGCCATTCAGCGTTTTGGGCATTAAATCATCAAGTATCACGATCTCTGCGGATGGGACCTGTTGTAGCACGAAGTCTGCAGCCATATGGAAGTGGTTGATCAGTCGGTCTGTGTCGGCATTATCGCTACGGGACCTATAGAGGCACCCGTAGACGCGGGGATGTTCATCGCTGTCTACGCGCTGCCAAAGATGGACAGGTCGAGACTGCCGAGGCATCGAAAACAGATGTCCTCTCTGACGTACACGCAAACTTCAGCCTGGGGCACAAAGGAGTGTTCTAATTTATAGATATATATGTTAGAAAGAGCAAGGCTGGTTTCGCCGATTCCAGATGGTAATGGACGGCGTTAAGGTTTGAATGTAGTCCCCTGATGTTGCAGAAATTCACTGATAGCGTGGCGGGGGGCACCTTTGACTAATTGCTCCGTTTTTACCCCGAGCAGGTTTAGTCACAAGCGGAATATATTGCCCCCCCCCCCCCCCGAATACGAGGGACAACTTTTTTCTTTGAATACCGTTTTTACTTCGAATACCGTTTTAAAATAGAAGATGTTTTATCACTAAGATCAGCCTAAAATTAATATTATTTTTTAATTTGATTTATAAATTTTATCCTTTATATTTATTGTACTAATTAATAAGTTAAGATACTTTATTTTTATTTCACAAAAGCATTTAATTGTAATGATATAAATGTCTATGTAAAGACAAATTTTTAATGTGTTGATTGTCTTATTTAAAACATAAGTTCCTCCAATTTTTGTTTTTGGTACTTGAGTCTCTTTATTTCTGGTATTCATGGTTCATTATCATTATCATTACAGCACTTCACAAGTCCAATGCTGAACATACGCCTCCCCCAAGGTATGCCACAAAGCACGGTACAGAGCCACCTGCATTCATCGACTTCCTGCATGTCTTACCAGGTCGTCACTCCATCTAGTAGGGGGTCACCCTACACTTCGCCTACCAGTACGAGGCTGCGTCTCTCTCTCACTCGCGAACCTGTTTGCCCCAACAGTTGTCGGTTTTTCGAGCTATACGGCAGGCCCATTGGCACTTCAGCTTACTAATCCGTTGGGCTATGTCGGTCACTCTGGTTCTACTGAGGATATTCTCATTTCTAAGTTTATCACGCAGAGATACCCCGAGCATAGCCCTCTCCATAGCTCGCTGAGCAACTTTGAGCGTCCTTATACGGCCAGCGGTGAAGAACCACGTCTCAGTTCCATAGATCATCAATGGCAACACACACTGGTTGTATAGTCTCGTTTTCAGGTTTTGAGGTATAGCTGACGGGAAGATGTGTCGTAATTTCCCAAACGCTGCCCAGCCGATTTGAATCCGTCGATTGACCTCTCGGTCAAAGTTGGACTTACCTAGTCGGACAATTTGTCCAAGGTACTCGTCAACAACTTCGAGCTTAGCGCTCCCAACAACTACCGGCATACGTGTGACGTGAACATTAAACACGATCTTTGTTTTCTCCATGTTCATCTTAAGACCTATCCGTTGGGAGTCACTATTGATGTCATTGAGCATAGTGTTTAAGTCCTCCAGCGATTCTGCCGTAAGAACTACATCGTCGGCAAATCAAAGGTGTGTGATGTACTCGCCGTTGATGTTAATACCATATCCTTTTCAGTTGAGTAGCTTGAAAACGCCTTCCAATGCAGTGGTGAAGAGTTTCGGGGATATAACGTCACCCTGTCTTACACCTCTCTGCAGATGGATAGTTTTCGTACTCTGGTTCTGTACTCGGATAGCCATCGTAGCTCTACTGTACAAACACTTCAGCACTTTGATATACCAACAGTCCACTTGGCACCGATGGGGACTATAGAACCGCCAAAATTTCGACGGAAGCAAAGGCTACATACATACTATACTCTTCGGACTTCTATACAATTTGCCGAAGGGTATGTATATGGTGTATGGTGCGAAAGCTTTTTCGGAAACCGGCTTATTCGGGAGGCTGAAAGTCGTCGAGTCTGCGTTCGAGACGATTCGAAATGACTCTCGATAACAGCACGTAGAGGCGGCTCGATATCGGTCTGTAGTTCTTCAAGAGATGGTGTTCACCTTTCTTGAAAAACAAGACTACTGCACTTCTGTTCCACGCCTAGGGAGTAGTGCCATCATGGAGGATGGAATTAAAGAGCTTTTGAAGGACTTCAAGTATCGGTTTTCCACCCGCTTTCAGAAGCTCCGCTGTAACTCCATCCTCGCCCGGGGACCTGCCATTTTTAAGGTGCTGGAGAGCCATTCCAATCTCGCTCAGACTGACGTCCGTGATATCTTCGGAATAATGTCGGATAAGACTTGCTATTGGATCCCCACTCACACTTGCACGTGTCTCCGACGATGACCAGTACAGCTGCCCATAGAACCTCTCAATCTCACTCAAATCTCAGGTGTCCCGGAAATGATGCTGCCACACTCGGTCTTCAGCTTCGACAGTTGGCTCTTTTTAACGGACAGATCTCTGGCAGAGACTTTGGAGCCTTGGTTCCGCTCGAACGCTTCTTTAATACGAGCTGTACTGAAGTTGCGTAAGTCCCGCCGCATGTATTTGGAGATCTGTCTGTTCAGTCGCGTGTATGATGCCAAATCTGCTGAAGACTTTATTTTCATTTCCCATCCAACAGTCATTAAATTAAGAGTGTGATTAACCATACCAAATTTCTCTTTAGAATACCAATAGTGTCTGCACTAAGCCGCGGACAAACGGTCAGACTGACAAACTTGGCGAAACTATAAGCGTTCCTTGTTTTGTTCCTACGGAACCCTCAAATGACTTGCCATGCTGACCAACTAAATAACTAATTTTAATTGTTTTAGTGCATTTTGCTAATGCTTGTGAGTTTTTATCTTTTTCTTTGGAAATCTATCGATATAAAATACTTTATAACTAACAGACATAACTTTCTCTATGTTGATGTATTTATGACCTTTTATAACCTATATGTATGCGTAAAATGTAATCGTGTTGGAAATTTCGATTTGTGGGTCATAATGACACAAAATTTTATTGAGTAGGTTTGCAGGTGTAGGAGTACTGTCTATATAGTGTTTCCTCCCCTGCACGGAAAGTGACATACTTTTTTTTTCGTAGCATACTATATATTAAAGAACGGGTGGCAGCCCCGCCTTAACAGCCTGGCCACGGGACATTCACCGTAGCGAATATTCGCGCGGCGCGAACGGCGAGGCGTCTAGCGACTAAAACAAATGTATAGAAATGTATGGAGCAAGCCACGCGTAGCGGCGAATAGCGACGCGACCGGCAAAATTTACCGGCCGAATCGCGCGGGTGACTGGCGGCGCGGCGGGCGAATGTAACAAATCTTTTTTTTAAATTATTAAATAAAATATTAGTAATCCTATTAATTAACATTACTAATATTCCCTTTAACCCCTCCTGGTAAGCCGAAAATGCTTGTGTTAGGAGTGGTTCACGACAGTAGTCGAATGGTGGATTCGAACCCACGACCTTTTGAGTTCGCGGTCCGCGCCCTGCCATTAGGCTACTGTCAATCAGTACGGTGCAAGCAACGGAGTCGGGCGGCAGATGCGGCGAATAGTATAGGGAACAAAATATTTTAGTTGTTTTCGCCGCGAAAAATGCCGGGCCGACAAAAACAATTTAAAATTCTATCCGCATTGACTTTTATCTCCAATTCTAGTTGAATATTAACTAGAATATAATCGCATGTTTCGACACTCATTCTGGTATTTACTTACTCAAAATTTTTTTCTAGATGCATTCTATTTGTTGTGGAATTCTCCATTTATAACCCGATTCCTATTCAAATCATGTACTCCACAATCTTTTCCAAATATTATGTGTTGAATCAAAAAACAATTAATTACTTTCTAAGCAATATCGAGATAACTTTGATAAAGACATTTCACTCTCGGCCTCGACATCTAGTCGCGGTGGCAAACGTGACTTCCCGTGGCCCTCAAATCGCGCCGCGCGAATTTTCGCCCCGCTTGTCACTTCGCCGTTCACGCCGCCGTTCCCCGTGGCCAGGCCGTAAGTTCGCCACAGAACTCCGATTCGGGATTCCGAACTCAGCAAGCCATTATAAAAAAAGGACCCGTCACACACCTACGGTAGTTATATATTTGTGGCCGTGGAAGGAAAAGGGGAGATCTCCCGCCAGGCAACGTGTTATGCCCAGGGAGTGGCCGACACTCCGTGTGATAGTTCGGAGATGTTCTATATATGCTGTTTATGATTCGGAATGTTGATAGCGTGATTTAAGTGTGTTTCGCTTGCGGCGCGACGACAGCGCCGCTACATATTATACGCAAAGATTAGACTACAGAAATGATTGAATTGAAAGATGACTTTGAGTATAGGTACTCAAAGAAAGATGATCATAACGTGCTCTTATTAGTTTGTGATCATAACAGCTTATGAAAGTAAGATCCATAGAGTAGAATAATATATACGGAAAGGTAAGATGTGGCTAAATCCCTTGTATGCAATCCAATAAAATCCATTGAAAGGCAAAAAAAAAAGTAATGTCATAAGTCAAAACTGTGGAAGTAGAATTAGTTTTTGCCTGCGAATTTCACGAATTATTTTTGTTTGATGATAAAAAAAGTGTATATTAACGAATTGCGCTACATTCAAAACATTATTTTTCTCTCTTAAGGTGGTAACAAAGTAGATAAAGTGATAGAAGAGTGAGTTATCATTTTGTAATGATTTGAATTTGTATTATTTATGTGCTAAGTCGATACTGCTGAGTAATTTAGTGAACGATCTCCAAGTCGCTTTGTCAGGCTGTTGTCACACTGCCAAGTTCATTGCGTGCTGGATGTCGCAGAGCAGACCAAACTGACTACGTCTTTTCTCTGCATCTTCTGCACCCAGTGTGTGCTGCCTGCGTTAAAAACGGTTAATCTTATCGTTGACATTCACCTACCAGTATATTCCTGCTTAATGCAAGTCTTATCATTCATCTATCAGTATATTCCGGCTTAATGCTGTAGTAACTAGCTGACTAGAATTTTTTTAGTCTATTAAGTACATCCAATTTTGTATTTCTTAAATGTTACCAATTCCTCAATTTTCTTATATTTAATTAAGTACTGCCTAATTCATTATACTTAAAATAATCTGTAGTTATTAACCTTATAGTTTTTGCACGTCTGACTTCTAAAAAGAGCCTATATTTTGACCATAGTTTGGTCAACAGCTGTATATTTGTGAATCGGCACCTGTTATGAATATGCTCATAACCAAATGGGGCTACCAATCTCAATTCTGTAAATTGTCTAATTGTGATTATTTTTTCTGTTTTCATGAACATTGTTATAAATATAGCTGTAATAACCTAGCCCATCAGAAGTCACATTTAAATTACAAAAGTTGTGTTCCTGAAATATTTAGGTTTTTCTTCGAAATGATATGCCCACGTAATAAGGAAAATCCTTATATTTTTAAATTAAATAACAATTACATATAATCTACATAGAAAAAATAATATTTCATATAAATAAAAATAGGAAATAGAACACTTAGTAACCCCCACTTGCTACAAAAATTGCCGCGGAAAAATTATGAAAAGTTAAAGTCAGTATTGTATGTTCGAAAAGATTTTTAGTCTTATTTATCGTTGCAATATCTATTCAAAATTTAATCCTCTGCCAATCAAATTTAGTCTCTGTCTTATTGTAAATTGCAGTAATAATGGACTGGGTAGACTTCAGCCAAAAATTCATCTGTAGCCAGTTCAATGTGAATGAATATGAAAATGACATGCTTGTGTTTTTAAATTATTAATTGTATCAGTATCTAAAATAAAAAGTGAAGTATTTGTCCATATTTATTTACAGGTACATGAGGTTAGCTCCCAATGATGTCACTAAAACCTAGAAATGTGGACTTCCAGGAGACATGGGCAAGCCTTAAAGAAACGGTTTGTGTTTAAATTTTTCCAATTAGTATTGATAGTGTAATCTACAATGACATCTAATTATTTTTTGTAAATATAATATTTTAATTTATTCAAGTAATCTTATTCTATCTTCACTTAAAGTGAAACCAATATCTTGCTTTAGTTGCATTTGAAATTCAAGTCCTATAATATATTACAGGTAGCAGGCGTAGTGGCATTACAGGCAGTAGAACGTGCAGTTTGGAACATGCGCTTCTCTGATGTATATGCATTATGTGTAGCACATCCTGAGCCTCTAGCAGACCGTCTTTATGACGAGACTAGGTAAGGTTTTTTTTTAAGAGAAATACTAATTAATTAATATGTCTAGAACAGGTAAATGAAATTGTATACTTGGGGAGTGCTTTCAGCCGGGATGGAAGATGTGATTTAGATGTGGATAGGCGTGTCGCTGCCGGAAACAAAGTCAATGGTGCCCTGAATGCATTAATAAAAAGGCAAGGCGTGGTGAAGAGTGCACGCCTTGCAATACATAACGCAGTGTTGGTACCGACTTTGTTTTATGGCAGCGAAACCTGGGTATGCCAGAAGAAGCATAAAAGCAAGTTGAATGCAGTGGAGATGCGATCTCTTCGTAAAATGTGTGGCGTTACCATAACCGACCGAAAGCGAAATGAAGAGATTCGCAATATGGCAGGATTGAAAGATGACCTTATCACAAAAATTGATAGGGGCGTACTCCAATGGTTTGGACACGTTGAACGAATGAGTGAAGACCGGTGAAGAAAATATATAGAGCGAAAGTAAATATTAAAAGGTGTCGAGGTAGACCGAGACTAACTTTCGAAGACCATGTGAGCAAATTGCTCGAAGAGGGGAGGGTCAAGAGTACTCGGATACCTAGACGTGCATGTATGAAGAAGTTAATGAACCTGAAAGAAGCGAAAGAGGTATGTAAGGATCGTGACACTTGGCGATCTGTTCTCTCTGGCTACCCCGTTAGGGATTGTGCGTGACGATAAGTAAGTAAGTAAGTAAGTAAGTACTAATTAATCTATTAACATTATTAACCACTCCAAGTTAACTTAAAATTATTTTGTTAGATTTGGTACCACAGCAGTCAAATGGTAGATTTGAACCTATTGGCACCCTTATTGTATAAAAAAGTGCCTTTACTGATACATTCTGACTTCCGACATTAGAGTGAAGGGCTCCATTTACTCTGTGTCCTGCATTCACTCTTTGTTCTATAACCTTATCATGTCTACAATCCCTGCTAAACACACGTGCTAAATACACAAACTCAGTTACCTACTTATTTATTGCTTTAATATAAATACCAAATAACTTTTTTTTTAAAAATGCTATTAAAAAAAAAACTACTGAATATTTTTTCACATTTTTTTTTATTTGAAAGTACAATCCTTCCGGTTAATGTTGGAAAATAATTTCATTCAAATGGCTGCCTCGGCTGGCCATGCAGTAGCCTACACGATCGGTCCAATTTTTGAGTACATTATCGATTGTGTGCAGCTGTATTTCACCAATGGCTTCACGAATATTGTCCTTTAAAGTGTCAATTGTCTCTGGCTTGTCGGCGTAACACTTATCTTTGACGGCACCCCACAAATAATAGTCCAACGGTGTCAAATCGCAGCTCCGAGGTGGCCAAACGACATCAGCTCTGCGGCTGATAATGCGATTTTCAAAAACAGGGCGCAAAACATCAAGTGTAGCGTCGGCTGTGTGGCACGTTGCGCCGTCCTGTTGAAACCAAATATTGCCAATATCCTCCTCTTCAATTTCTGTGAACAAAAATTCATTCAACATGGCCCGATAACGATCGCCATTGACTGTAACGGCCACACCTTGCTCATTTTCGAAGAAAAATCGCCCAATTATGCCTATGGACCAAAATCCGCACCAAACAGTGACTCGTTTTGGGTGCACCGGCTTTTCGATGAATGCGTGCGGGTTTTCTGTGCCCCAAATGCGACAATTCTGCTTGTTTACATACCCGCCAAGTTCGAAATTAGCTTCATCTGAAAAGATGATTTTTTTGGCAAAATCCGCATCTTCTGCAAGTCGATCGCAGGCCCACTTAGCGAAGCGAAAACGCATTGGATGGTCAGTTGGCTTCAACTCCTGAACCAATTGGATTTTGCACGGCGTCATACCAAGGTCTTTACGCAAAATTCGTCTCAATGATGTCTCCGAAATGTCCAATTGTTGAGAACGACGGTGAACTGATGTTGATGGCGTTTCACGCACACTTTCGGTCACAGCAGCAATATTCTCGGGTATACGCACTGTTTTTGGCTTTTCACGCGTTGGTTTATCGATGAGGATGCCAGTTTCTTTCACTTTTTTCACAAGGTAACGAACATACGGAGCTGACGGTGCTTCATTTCTTCCAAAATCCGTACGCAATTTTCGCACACATTCTGCAACATTATCATGATTTTCAAAGTAATGTCGCAATATTTCCCAGCATTGTTCAAGCGTATACACAACCATATTCGTTCAGCGGAAGGATAAAACTAATTATCTGTCAAATTAGACATTAGCTAAGTGTTGCCATTCACGAAATAAGCACTAGTTGAAAAAAAAAAGTTAGATGGCGGACCCTTTATGTAGTGTGTCTAATACATTTTTTTTTGGTTGCCTGGAAGAGATCGCTATGTAGCGATAAGGCCGCCAAATTGTACATGTAATCTGCTCTTTGTTATGTTCTTTGTAAATTTGTTTGTGGTGTACAATAAAGTATATTCATTCATTCATTCATACATTTATCACAAACTAAGCTATGTTATATGTTAGCTTTTATTAGTGTTTTGTTTGCTGTGTAGAGGTGGTGTAAGAATAACTACTACCCAATAACATGCCATGGGTATCATAAAAGGTGACAGAGGAAACAAATCAGGAGATGGGCAGCAATATTTTCCTAACAATTAAAATACTGCAGTTGTCACTCTGCTGGCCAAGAGTGGCAACCACAGAAATCGTTATAATAAGACAGTAGAAGTCGCATAGACGCATTACTTTGTCGCAGCTATTATGTGTTGACGAACATAATTCACTAGTTTGTGATTAAGTTGTGCGGGGAACGTCTTACGTGAATTAATGTTATTATAATGGTGAACTGCACCATAATAGTAAATAAAAGTAGTAAAAATCATCAAGGTATGTGTAAATCAACTAATAAAGGCATAAAATTTCGTAGGTAAGATTATTTACTAATTATCATTGTTTTAACTAATTTACATCTCGATGAATACTTTACTTATCGTTGTAAACTTTCATTTATTACTTTTTGTATTGACAATAACCATTGCTGCTTTTGTGCTATGGTAATATGCGACGCATGCAACGTTGACAAACTCACATCATTGTGCATTGCATATGTTTATAATATGGCTGTAGGTGGTGACATCGGTTTTGGAAGTAATCGAGCACTAATTAATTTCTGTTGTCTTATTATCACTATTTCTGTGGTGGCAACTATGGCAATATTCCCCCCCTATGGGGCAATCTATGGGATAGGGTTTCTGCAATGGACTTTAATAAGCTGTAATGGTAAGCTATGTTAATTTCCTAAACAGAAAAGTAGTAAGGCTTTTTCAGCATGACATGTTGTATGACCTAAAATGTGATATTCTTATTTTTCAGAAATTTTTTGGAAGAGCATGTAACTGGGCTTTTACAGAGAGTTCGCGGAAACTCACCTCTCGAAAGCAGTGATTATAACGATGGACTGCTCACCAGGTGTGCACTCAAATTTTTATTTATTTTTATACTTGCTTCAGCAGTGTATAACAAGATAATATTGTTGGGAACATGGATTTTTTTTACTGTTCACTTGAAAAAGTTAACTCAACTTTGTGTTTTTATAAAATAGTTGAGTAACGCTATGTAGTGGCGGTATAGGTAATCCACAACCCCAAAACCGCGCGAGTATTGTATAAATAATAGAAACTGAATTTAATATTAATATGTTTATTAAGCAAAATTGACACCAACACAAAGGGACACTCGCTCGTCGAGCACACTCGCAAGGCAGGGAGGTAGTATAGTTTTTATTTTAATGTTGCCATTATATGTGAAAAATGAAACACTACTATAATAATACTATAATATATCCTGGATTATCAATCAAAATTCAGATGCGTTGTCACCCTTGAGGACTCAGATGGAATGCACGAGGCAAAATGGGTTTCTTTTTCTCTACACTCACCAAACAAAACACAGCAGCATTACGCTGCTATTTTACCCTAGTATTCTGTGAGAGCAAGGTCCTTCCTCAGTCGAGCTGAACAATGCTTGCTGCAACCATAAATAGCTGCAGCGTGGCACTACCACGTGAAAACATTCGTGATATGTAAAACAATGTACAAGTTTGTGGTATATAAATATTTTTAAATAATTCCTATGACTAGTTTTTATTGTTCATAAACTGTGGGACAGAATATTTACGTCGATTTATTTATTTATTAGGTATGTGGCAGCATGGCGGGAGTACAGTCAGGGTGTAGCGTATCTTAACAGTCTCTATTCTTATCTCAACCTGCAACATGTCAAAAGACAAAAGGTAAGATTAATTAATTAACTTATATATATTCGTTTATTTATATTTTACAGAGCACACAACTATGCATATACTTCAATGAACAAAATTAAATAAAGCAAGAATTTGTACACAGGCGTGTGTGAACTGCAATAGCCGTAGCTCAGTGCGCGTATTTCCCACTAGGAAGCAAAACACTGATATTTAGCTACCGCCCCAATTATTTAAGATAACTAATATTGGCTACTTTGTTCCAGGTATCTGATGCTGAAATAATATATGGTTCATCGGCAACTGTTACCTGTCCTGAACATGACTCTAGGCAGCTGGAGGTAATAACTTTAAATATGTTTCAATGATGAATAATGTTTTATTTTATCTAAATTTATATCTAAATTATTATGGGATGATGATTGCATAATATCATATACTGTACTGCCTATCAAAGGGTTGACAAAGGAAATAATATTTAACTGTAAGCAACATAATATACATACTGTTACGCGCTCCAGTCGACGACACACTAGCGCCATCTAGTGTCAGGAACGAGAGCGAGGGGAGCGTTGCAGTTTATGACATCACAAATCTTTCGACCGACAGCGCCACCCGAAGAACTAAGTTTATAGAAAATCTATACTCGAACTCTCGGTACCTTGCGCGTGTTTACTTGAACATTCCGGATATTTTGCTAATTTAAATAAATAGGTGGCGCAAGATGCGATCGAGGCAGAGTTGAACTCAGCGACACAAGCGAAGCTTCGGAGCGGAATTAAGTGAATTAGTGTGTTTAATTATTAGAGTTTTTAGTTTTAATTTGTGTAAAGTAAATTAAAGTGTTAATTTAGGTAATTTTATCGGCAATTTTTAGTGTCACGAACCTCAAGCTCGTAACAATTGGTGTCAGAAGTGGGATAAAATCATGCCGATTTTACCTAAGGAGGAAACGGAGGGTGTCCGTACCCGAAGTCAACGCCAGCAGGAGACGGACCAAAGAAGATTTGGAGGTGCAACGCCGCAGACGTCGGAGGGCCAGCCACCGGCTGCAGGCCCGTCTGTAGCCCCTACATCTGCAGCACCTGACTTAGGTGCTCTGATGGTGATGCTGCAGGAGCAGGCTCGCCGACAGGAGGAACAGGTTCGTCGGTTGGAAGAGCAGCTGCGGGGCGGACAAGAGGAACAGGTCCGTCGTTTGGAAGAGCAGCTGCGGGGCGGACAAGAAGAACAGGTCCGTCGTTTGAAAGATCAACTGCGGGGCGGACAAGAGGAACAGGCCCGTCGGTTGGAAGAGCAAATGCTCCTCATGAAGGATCTTCACGCTACCTTCGGGAAGGAGATAAAGAGGTGAAGGATAAGGTTGTCGGAAGCTGAAACCCGAATCGGCCAAGTAAACAATCGGGTTGACAATGTAATGGCTGACATGAAGAAATCACTGGACGAACTCAAACTTGGAGATGGAGCTACAGCTCCCGTAGTAGCTACAACACCTTCGCTACGCGGGTTCAAGGTGCCACCGTTCGACGGTACCTCTTCCTGGTCAGCCTACAAAATCCAGTTCGAAGCTGTTATGAAGACGAACGGCTGGAATAAAAATCAGGCCATGACTGCTCTCACACTAGGCCTGCGTGACCAGGCCTTAACAGTTCTGGTAGCTCTCGGTGAGGAAGTGACTTATGAGCAACTCCTTGAGGCATTGGAGGCGAGATATGGCGACGCTCACCTGGAACACGTCTTTCGTGCGCAGCTTAAAGATCGCGTGCAGCGCATCAACGAAAACCTGCAGCAGTGGGCTCTAGAGGAGGAGAAGCTGGTGCGACAAGCATACCGGTCTGTACCTGCGCTCATTGAAGGGAACCTGGTGCAGACATTCATCGACGGCATCCGTGACCTGGAAGTCAGAGCTGCTGTGAGGCTCGGGCACCACGAGACGCTTAAGGACGCCTTGGCCCATGCACTGGAGGTAGAAGCCGTGCGGCAGGATCATCGTTCCCATCGCGTCAGGGAGGTTGCAGCAGTTACAGTTCGCGACCGCAACAAAGGATTCAGCCCTAGGTGCTATGGTTGTGGGGAAAAGGGCCATCTACGATCCAGCTGCCCTAAGCGAACTGAAGAAAGGGAAGTTGATCGATCTCGAGAGGGTAGTGCAGCTAACGGCACTGCCTGGCGGCGACAGGATCATCGTTCACCTCACACTAGGG
The DNA here is from genome assembly GCA_036936625.1 of Parnassius smintheus behrii. Taxonomy (NCBI): domain Eukaryota; kingdom Metazoa; phylum Arthropoda; class Insecta; order Lepidoptera; family Papilionidae; genus Parnassius; species Parnassius smintheus. The sequence continues at coordinate 31,861,501 of JAUPFT010000024.1, forward strand.
AGGTTACAGCAGTTACGGTTCGCGACCACAATAAAAGATACAGCCCTAGGTGCTATGGCTGTGGGGAAAGGGGCCTTCTTCGGTCCAGCTGCCCTAAGCACACCCTAGGAAGGGAAGGTGAACGGTCTCAGAAAGGAAGTGCGGCTAACAGCACCGCCCAGCAGCAGCAGGAATACGACTTTGAGATCGAACATCGCAGCGGAAAATCTCACGGCAACGCAGATGCATTGTCAAGAAGACCTTGTCCTGAAGATTGCAACCATTGTAGTAGGCAAGAGAGTAAGGAAGTGGTATCCGTGAGGATGCTCAGGACAGACCACCTCAGCAACGGGTGGAAGGACAGCCTACGACATGCACAGCAGGAAGATCCGGACATCAAGCCGATTCTGGAATGGATGAAGGCCCGTGCTACCAAGCCTAAGTGGAGGGACGTCTCAGCGATGAGTTCAACCACGAAAAGCTATTGGGCCCAATGGGATAGCTTGCTGCTTCAGGATGGAGTCCTGTGCCGTAAATGGGACAATGGTCGAGGAGACAGCTGTCGTTTGCAAATGGTTGTCCCTAAAGCTAAAGTGCCGAATGTTTTACAGCTGTGCCATAATGGTCGTTCAAGAGTCCATCTGGGAGTTAAACGAACTCTACTGAAGGTCCGAGAACAGTTTTACTGGGTCCATTATCGTGACGATGTGGAGGATTGGTGTCGTACATGTACAAGTTGTGCGGCTGTGAGGGGACCTCAGACACGGAGTAGAGGAGCATCGAAATTGTACAATGTTGGTGCACCACGGGATAGGACATCCCTTGACATTGCGGAGCCGATACAGAAAGGCGCAAGAGGGACTCCTAAGATCGTCCATGTGGATCGCTTGGCGCGTTATTATGGGACCGATAATGCTCGGGACGAGCATGTCTTAGGAGGAGGCAGTGTTACGCGCTCCAGTCGACGACACACTAGCGCCATCTAGTGTCAGGAACGAGAGCGAGGGGAGCGTTGCAGTTTATGACATCACAAATCTTTCGACCGACAGCGCCACCCGAAGAACTAAGTTTCTAGAAAATCTATACTCGAACTCTCGGTACCTTGCGCGTGTTTACTTGAACATTCCGGATATTTTGCTAATTTAAATAAATAGGTGGCGCAAGATGCGATCGAGGCAGAGTTGAACTCAGCGACACAAGCGAAGCTTCGGAGCGGAATTAAGTGAATTAGTGTGTTTAATTATTAGTGTTTTTAGTTTTAATTTGTGTAAAGTAAATTAAAGTGTTAATTTAGGTAATTTTATCGGCAATTTTTATTGTCACGAACCTCAAGCTCGTAACAATACTATTTCTGTCATCAAATCGTAGTCTCTAATTAATCGATCTATCTCAAGAAAATATTTATTCCCTAATAAATTTAGTTACTCTCTAGGTACACTCGTTTATATTAAATTTATTTACAAGATAAAACCTTGATCACGATTATTTTATGCCTTACGTTAAAGCTTAGCTAAACAGTGTTAGCTCAGCTGTTGTAGTAGCTTAGCAGTGCAGTGGTTGCTTAGCAGAGCTGTTGTAGTTTAGCAGGACTGTGATAGCTTAGCAGGGCTATGACAGCTTAGCAGGTCCATGATAGCTTATCAAAGCCGTGGTAGCTTAGCAGTGTAGTGGCAGCTCAGCGGCGCCGCTGTAGTTTAGCGGGGCCGTGGTAGCTTAGCACGGCTGTGGTAGCTTAGTAGAGCAGTAGTAGCTTAGAAGTTGTGGTAACTTAGCAGAGCTGTGGTAGCTTAACAGAGAGGGCATTGTTGATCATGGTAGCTCAGCATTGCCACGGTAGATTTGCAGAGTCGTGGGCTTCTGAAATCTTTAAAGTACTGTATGTTTATCATCAAGAGCTCTGCGGTGGAGGAACTAGGAACATCGTGAGGAAACCTGTATGCAAACCTGTCAATTTGCACTGGAGTAGGGCGGTGTATTCAACTTTCGGCTCTATGACCCTCAGAAATGCGAGACAATTTGTGCCCAGCAGTGGGACATATTTAGGCTGTCACTTATAAGCTACGCACATATTTAGTGTTCATGAAATACCCCTTTTCTGTTTAGGTAGGTGAGTTGGGTCTTGTCACCTGGGAGCGCGTTCTAGTCAAACCACTTTCCGGCGCACTAACTTCTAGGATCGTAGCAGCTTTATCAGCTGCACGGGACTCCCCGCTAGAAACCGCTCTGGCTGACGTATTGCACGCAGCGATTCATAGCGCCGTACATGCTCAGGTAAGAAAATTTTGGATTGTGTAATTGGCATTTGGCTTAGTATCGCAAAACAAAATTGCAGCAGGGTTAGCTACGTTGAATTTCTACAAGCTTTAACGCTAACAGAAAAAGTAATTTTAACAATATTATTTAAACAATAAACAATTTATTATTATTTATTTTACACAGACATGACATATCTGCGTACAGTAATATTTTGCGGAATAATTTTCCAACATCTTTCGTTACATACGGTTACAGTGTGGGTGTTTTCAAGGCAAGAGTGAATTGGTAATTGTAAAGCTAAACTGTGTAGTTGCGGTGTAAGAATACCCACTACCCCATATTACAAAAAAAATATTGACCTGTGGGTGTCGTATGAGGCGACAGCGGGAAATTAATACAGAAGGTGGGCAGCAGCATCTTTCTGATGATAACAACTTATGATAACAAAAAAACTGCGATTGCCAATCAAAAGTGGCATAGTCCTGCGGATGAGGAATCTATGCGAGAGGCCTATGTTCATCAGCGGAATTATATAGCCAGTAATGGATGGATGAAATCAGTGCGCTTTACCGTCTTCAGTCATCACCACTACCATCAGGTGGGATAGTAGTCAAACATTGGCTTAGAATAGTTAAAAAAATAAAATATTCCAACTTTAAGTTACGAGACTAATCGCTACTAACTACATTTATTCTAAAGATATCTTTTAATTGATAAAATAAAGTTAAAAACTAAACAAATTTTTAAATAAATAAAATTAACCCTAATGAATAAAATTATCTTAAAATCAGATTTATATTACATTAGCCGTCTTTATGCCATCTAGCGTTTACTTTACGTACCACCTTAAGAGTCAATCAATTTTCGTTCGAAAAAATTACTTTACCTATAGAATGTAGTGGATGGCGCTATTTTACAAAGAAATTTTACGTAAAAAGAAAATATTATATAAAAAAATTAATATTATTTTAATCATATTAAAATTTAGGCTTTACACATGTCTAAAAATAAGGATTGTAACAATTATTTGCTAAAATTAAATTTACATCTTATATTTCATGCTGCACTTGTGGTTGAAAATTATCATATATAAATCATTTGCCGTTAAATATTTTGAAGTGTTATATTTATTAAACTGAAAGAAGTTATATCTTAACTCAAAGGAAATTATATCTTAACGCTATTGGCCAAATTCATTAGTGATTGATGTTAATTTTATGTACTTTATGGTTCCGCTATTCTCTGAAATATTGATAGGTGTTAATTTAAACTAAGCGTGACAGTTTAATATTATTTTGTTTACTTTTTATCAAAATATTACAAGGATTTTTTAAAAGTTTTGAAGTAAAATTAGGGAAGGTCATAAAGATTTTTTGAAATTAGTTTTTTTTTTATTATTTAATGCACTTGGGGCATTAGCGTACAAATATAAGATTTTAGTTAGAGTTTAATTTTCACCTTTTATGATGCTGAGAGCTGTGGGACAAATTGGCAATAAGTAATTATTAAAAAAAAATCGTATAAAGGCTCAACCAACAATCTTAAGACACACTTGAAGTTAATTATTAATAACAAAAATTCAATACAAAAGTAAGTAAGTAATATTTTAACTGTTAATTTTATCAGTTAAAAAAATTAACAAGTAACTTTTAACAAATAAATAAATTTAACCATTAACGCCATGTCTAATTTATTTGTATATTTTTCTATGAGTGTTAACGGTTGTAGTTAGACAACTTCGCTAACCTCGCCTTTTCATCTTCAGCTGTGACACAATTGTTAGACTCTTTTATTTCGTAGAATCCAATGATATTATAAGAAAAATGGGTAGATAGGTTATACGCGCACCGCAAGTGGCACGTAAAAACTAGGCTAATTAGCAAACTCGAGCTCAGTCGTCGCGCTATCGTCGCGTCATTGACAACGGCGTTGATAGTAATTCGTATTTTGTTTTTGCACCGAAAATGCCGTTATATGTGATGAGATTCTGCACAAACTACACAAGAAAGGTTTCCAAAAGTCAAAAGGAATCATAGTTCATTCGTTTACTATTTCCTTAATTTATTTTCGTATTGTTTACAAATTCAAAAATTACGTATTTTTAAAATATATTGTCAGAATAAATAGAGAGGGATAAAAATACCCCAATGAGTGAGTTTGAAAGAGAATATTGTTTCTGATCAAAGAATATAAAAAACAGATAGGTCTCTTCTGAGTATCGTAAATCAAATTGTGTACATATATTTCTTGTTTTATTGAAGGGTAAATTAACTATGTCATTATTAATTAATAAGTTCAATTTATTTGCTTTGTAGCGTAACGAAGTGGTATATACGTTCGTATATAAATAATCATTACAGCACTTTATTTGATAAAAATTTTAATAAACTCCAATTTTTTTCCTACTTTTAATGTATTTACTACTTTATTACTTTTACTACTTGCATTCATGAGTGAATCGCGTTTTAGGCATAAATCACGGTGTACGGTATAACGTCATATCTGATTAATTATTCTACATCGTTCCTACTACACAAGACCACGCACTGTCGCAAATTACATTTGTCTCTTTTACGCTTGCGAAAGTTTAATCATGCCATCCTACTTTGACGTCTAATCGTAATGTAGTGTGCTATTGCAATATTTAGTTATACATGTGTGCGTTAGTGTGCCGTTTTTGAAGTTCGAATATTGTGTAGGTAACCTATCTACACCTTTTTACTTGTAATATCATTGGTAGAATCACATTGCTTCTTTTCTTCACATATATATAATAAATACGTCAGCGCTGGTGACAGTCGTGGTCATTAATTAGTGACGCAAATAGTTTTGTGCACGTGGATTATCGATACTTCGAATTCAGTCATCGTTGGAAATACTTTTCATCACTCATGACCTATAAGTAATTATATAATTTTAATTTACCCACTCACGCCATCTTGCTTATCTGTACTGCAGTGCTCTATGTCTCTCTAACTAAACATTTGTCATCTGTTTACTAGTTTAGTTATACAGTAGTACTTAGTATTATACTAATTTAAAACTACAGTATTACCAGTATTTAAAAAAATTGTTAGTGACCCTATCCATCCAAAAATTAGTTATTAGCTTTTTCTGTCAAAAAATTCTTAGTAGCTGCCCAGAGTCAGGAAGTTGGCGGTGTTGTTTTTGTAAAGCCGTTATCCCTGAACTCTGGTCGAATCGGTTTGTCGTCTCATCGGACTATGAAGGTGCATACACTGTGCGTTATATTCCTGCGCTGGGCAGAGAGCTAGTCTTCGTTGAGACTGGCCGTCGTGACCGATATTCAATCTGGAGGACATAACCACTAGAGTATTTACATACTTTTTAGATATGAGAAAATGCACTGTTTTTAAAAGAAGTATAATTCAATTTAATCATCTTGTGGCTATTACATCATCCTATAAGGCCTTTAATTGCAAGCGAGAGCGCAAGATTATCGATGCCGTTCTATGTATGACCAAGAATGCCACGAGCGTTGGGTTTTGTATGGCCTAAGTTTCAAACACTAATACTTAAAACTGAAAACATCAATATAACACATTATATCAGCATGATGTAGTCATTATTTTTTAAACAAAAATAACCGAGGTACGCACTGGCCACACAGGTGTGCATGTTCCTTTAAAAAATCATATATGAAGCAGCCTTTCATTGTTATCATGTTTTATATTGAGCTAATTTATCCAGTTTCAATTTACAATTATGCGGGTTATCCAGAATAAACTGTTAGAGAACCACATAATATGCACTAACAAAATGACAAGTGGTAAAATTAACCATTTTGTACAACCGACTTCAATATAAATATAATTATACGAGTAACTTAACAAAAAGTAAAAACCGACTTCAAATTGCTAAAAAAGAAGTTATTTGTTTGCAATTTCCTTAGGGATGGACTTTTTTACAAATTTGAATGGGACCACCCTTGAAGTATATATAATAACCTATTTAAGAAAAAAACAATTACTAAAATCAGTTCTTCATCTGAGAAGATATCACATTAAATTCCTTAAACAATAGTCTAATATGAAAATTTTCCCCCTATTTTCCACTCTTGGGGGCAGAATTTTTCTTCAAAGTTTAATGGGACTACCCTTAAGGTAAAGCCTATTTAGTAAAAAAAAATTATAAACGGTTCACAATCTGTGAAAATATCGCTTAACATTCACTGGAATTGATAACCTCCTCCTTTTTGAAGTCGGTGAAAATGAGAACATCATGAATGTAGGGTGTAGGCGAAGTCAATTAACTACCTACGCATTATTAAAGATATTTAAAAAGCTAATGGTCAGATCTTGATCAAATTTATATGGGACCACATGAGAAGCACCAGCTTTTCAATTAAAAAAAAAAGTATTATCAAAATCATCTCACCTAGAAAAAAGTTCTGAAGTTAAATGCATAAAAATACAGTCGAATTGAGAACCTCCTCCTTTTTTGAAGTCGGTTGAAAACCACTAAAATTTTTTTTACACATTAATATTTTGCGCATTTCAAACCTCATCATTTTTCTTTTACAATCAATCACCGTTTCATATTGAGGTTCCTCTGAGCGGAGAAGAAATGGCGAAAGAAACTGCACAGGTATACATTTTTGTATTTTATGTTCCAATAATACAATAATTATTTATTTTAAAAATGAAAAGATCGGTATAATATTTAGGCACTCCTTTTATTATGCTTGTTTAATTGAGTCCATAAATAACTACCAAGACTACAATTTTAGTAACGAAGAAAGACCAGATCACCCGGTGGTGAGCAGGACTCAGGAATAAAATTGCATGAACATCATTATTTAAATATATTTTATCAATGGATTGTCATAATGTTTTTAAGGCCAAGGGGCAGGGTATATCATTCCTAAGCAAAAGGTGTCCCAAGAGACATTTATATTTCTAAACTTTTTTTGCTTTTTAATCATTAGGCCCATCGAGTCCGCGCTCCGTTACAGCTGTACCAACAGTTAGTGTTGGAGCCTTACCTAGCTGCTGCAGCCACACACCACGCCCGGCGTGCGGCAGATTTGTTGCAAGATGGTGACGTCTCACATTATATGAAGCATATACTTGAAGGTAGACTTTTACTGGAATACATACTAATTGTCATTTCCATATTAATAATTTTAAGCACATTTTTATTGTTAAGTTGTAAACAAAGTAATCGACGGATTTCAAACAGTTTTCCTAACACCAAGCATAGACAAAAATTATTTTGTGTTAAATCTGTGTCAATGTAATTTTCTATGATACACAAAGTTAATTTTTTTCTGAACTTTTAACTTTAATACTTTAATGAGAGACTTTTGAAAAAGATTGCGTACTATTGTAAACAATGTACTGTGTAAATAATGAACTGTGTTTATAGCACATGGACCTTTCATTATAGAAAGTATACGGTAATTTCTCTACTTCATAGCTAAATTGGCCGCACTCGGATGGTAGATTTTTCTGATTTTTTTCATAGTCAAAGGGTGTGGGTTCTACCCACGAGAGGTAATGGAGTAGTGGATGCTTTTACGCTGCTACCAAATGGTGACTAATCTAAATATAAACTTTGAACACTACTATTTTCGAAATGAATTATAAACGATAGTTCTAGAGTGAAGTAGGGTTAGCAAAAAAGTTCTAATTACAATAGTGACAGTGTAACTCATATTTTCTCTTAAATTTTGTCACATTCGTATTTATACATACATTATTTCATTTCAATTAACTGTATTTTCTTTTGAGAACGTTTTATAATTTTGGGTCATTCCTTTTATTTACCCTAAAGAATCCACCCTAGGGTGGAAACTCGGAAATGCGTGTTCGTCTATATAGTCGGAATTCGTGTATATTATTTTTCTTTGGACCTTCCCCCTCGGCTGTGTACAGTCACTTATAGAAACAAGATAAAAACTGGCTCAAGATACTTAGTAGATATTACTTATAAAATATATACTATACTCCTTGTTTGAAAGGTCAATGTTGAAATAAAAGTAGTCCCTGACAGGAGATTACAGATTCATTGCAATTTGGTAATAAAATAATTTATTTCCTTGGAATGCTTGCAAAAAGACGCTTTATCCTTCGCTATTACATTTGTGAGCAAAGAAATTTTAAATACGATTGCAAATGAACATTAAAAGTGATGAGTGTATCCAGGATTTCAAAATAAGTCTACTTAATAATGAAATTAGTGTTGTTTTGCCCGGACATATTACAAAATTTATAAATTACCGAATAATATTGTTTTAAAAGAGGAAGTTTAATTTGATTTAAATGCAATACGTAATGCGTGGACTTTAATAGGCTGTAACGGTAACGGCAACACATAATAGGTTTATTGATAAGGGTTGTGGTTATTAAAAAATAATATTTAATAATTAAAGTAGGGTCAGGTGGGGTAATTGTAACAACGGGATATAAGCAATAGGGTGTGTTTACGGCTTAACTAATAAAGAAAACTAGTGCTGTCATCTCTGATATATGTAAGGTACTTGTTGAACTTCGCGCCAATCAATTCACGAGAGAGTTTGACGGATCGATGAGTGAATGAAACCTCATTAGTTGAGTGACGTCGATGCCGCGTGTTGTAACACGATGTAACACTTTGTTAACCTAACTTTCTATCGTTTTTCATCTTGCAAAGAAACGTAAGTTTTTGAATTTATTTGTATTAGTTTGATAATATTCTGTGTTGAGAACGAATCTAAATGCTAATTTCTACTTAATTGGTGAAGGTTGTTCTTTTATGGCTATTATTGCATTTACCTAATAAAATTTTGGTTTTGGGGCAATTGTAATAACATAGCAAGGGGCAAATGTAAAGTTTTATTACAATTACCCCTTTTTTGCAGATGGTGTGAAATTATCTCAAAAAAAAGGACCACCCAAATACTCAGAAGAAAAATTACTGAGAGCTCCTGATGAAATAAAAGCCGGTACGCTTACCATACACAAGGCGTCCGTTCTTTACGGAGTTCCGTTTGCAACGTTGTATTACCGAAACAAGGGAACTCGAGGAGCTATAAAAAATTTAAAGGACGCAGAACTGCACTTCCCCGAGAATGTTGAAAATATTTTGGAAACATCTGTTAAAATACTGGCTAAATGGGGCTTTGGTCTTAGTCGAAAGGAAATTATAGAGCTAGTAGGCCAGTACGTTAACGTGAATAAAATCGAAACCTCATTTAAAGGAGACATACCAGAGGAAGACCGGTTCCTTAGTTTCAAATAACGGCATCATTTGTCAATTCTTTGAGAAAAAAGGCTGCTACGGATCCATTCATCATCAATGGATATTTTGACCTTTTAAAAAAAGTTCTGACGGAGCTAAACTTAGAAGACAAGCCCAAGCAAATATGAAATTTGGACGAAAGCAGTATCAGTATAGACCCGTCGAAATCCAGAATAGTGGGAGAAAGAGGTGAAAGCTCATCTAGAGTTATCAGCACATCTGGAAGAGAAAACACGACTTTTGTGCTGGCTGCTAATGCTGCAGGTGGTCGAGCGCCACCTCAGTGGAAGGCACCACCAGACAAAGTGGTGCCTTCCACTGATACCACCACCCAAATAGTTGGATGGAGACGGGTGTTCAAAACTATTTTGAAAAAGTCCTTATACCAGTTCTGGGTGACGAACGGCCTGTACTGGTCATATACGATGGCTACTCCACACATGTGTCTCTCGACCTAGATGAAACCGCTTTGGCCAAAGACATAACAATTCTTAAACTGCCAGCCCACACAAGTGACCAACTGCAGCCATTAGGCGTTTTTTTATTCAAGTATTTTAAACAAAAATGGGACCAAACAGTTGCCATTTGGCAGCGACAGAATATTGGTAAGAAGCTACCTAAAGCGCTGTTCTCGTAATTTTCGGGAGAAACTTAGATCAGTGTCAGTGAAGATGTTATCATGAGTGGATTTAGAAAATCGGGGATATTTTCATTCAATTCTGACGTCATTCCAAGAGAAAATTTCTCTAAGGATGCTTTAGAGCGCTGGGAGAGGCACCTTGCAGGGTAGCTTACGAGACATAATGAGGCGAATCCTAATCCTCATCGGTCAAATTTTAATAATTCATCACCATCGATTTTAAATCTACCAGCTTTCGAGGGGGAGGACATTCCCACAACACCTCAATCATCAATTGTCAATTATCAGCAACTCCTCAATCAATGAGATGCAAGCTTTTAATGCCGCGCCAACAATATCATTTGAACAGATGATTCTTTCAACTATACAGCAAAAACATCTGCCTGTAAATAAAGAAAAGAAACGTAAAGTTGCCTCAGGTGCTGAAGTTGTCACGTCTGCAAAAATTCTTGAAGTTTTAAAAGAAAAAGAAAAGTTAATCGCAAACAAAAAAGCTAAAATAAACAAGAAAATAAGAAAGAAAGAAGGAAAAGTGAAAAAAAGGCTGAAGATTCAGAAAGTTACACTACAGACGTAGATTCAGATAATGAAGTGCACTATGCAAATTCGGACGAAGGTGAATGGGTGGAAGAAGAAGCTGAAGTCCTTATTGCGTCAGACAATGAAGATGAAGTGAACAAAGAAAATAAGGCAGAAGAGGAGACTGCACAGATATCAATATTAACAAATGGGTGATTGTAAAATATACTTTGGTGAAAGGACATAAATAATACGTAGGCTTCGTGCAAAAACAGATAGACAGTCGTTGGGAGGTAAAGTTTGTACGACGTAAGGGCGCAATTTTGCATGGCCTATAATAGAAGATGTTGATACAATCACCATTGATTCGATCGTTAAAATATTGCCGAATCCCACAATAACTAAGCGTGGTAATATATTTTGATTTTAAATTCAGGAATATGATTATATCGTAAACCCAAGATTGAATTATGTAGTCTGTAAGAAAAAAAAAACATATCTTTGTAAGCTTTCGTGTGACTCTTTGAAATAAATACCTCTTTGATAATATAAATAATAATCTCTTTGATATAAGTTTGTAAGAAAAAGTTCATGTCTTTGTAAGCTGTCATGCGATCAGTTTGAAATAAAAAGCCAAAGTTAATTCATATTTTTCATTTTATTGCTATTATCCCTGATTTGTAACTATCTAAAGTCCTGAGAAATTGACCAACATTATTACATTTGCCCCTGAACACCTGGTAAATGTAATAATTGAGCCATTTTTTTAAATAAATTTGATATTCTTAGTTATCAGAGAGATTTTAATTAAACAAGTAACATAAAACAATAACCTAATAAATACTTAACATACATGGTAATCATAAATTTTATACTGTTATAAAGTATAATGTTGTCTATGGTTGAATATGTCATTCTCGATATGGTCCTCGCATTGGGGTACTACCAGACCCTATATGTGTTGAACTGTACTTGGGTTAAAAAGTTGGAAGAACAAATAAAAGTGAATTACGATTATTCACCCCGTCTGGGGTGGATCATAGAATACTATAATGCACAATAGAATGGCTGTCATTCTTATTTTGTTCGAGGATCGGTATTGCTGGGAGCTTACATACAAGCAATTCCGTCGTATTATCACTACTACTAACCCGGTTCGCTATATTGACAGTCAGGAGCGAATTTACACATTTTAGTCTTTTGATTAATCTTTTGGACATATCAATATTTCTTTATTTTTGTTTCTAATTTTCACAAAATATAAATAGTTCCGACTTACTGGTCTGGATGTCTCCTTTATTTAAATTCCATTTACCGCTGTTCTTTCGATACGTAATTATTGCACAATTTGCCATTTTTCAAATAATTTGCATGCAGTCGCATTGCGACACTTGACACGAAAATTGAAAATGATTGATTGTGATGACGTTTATAGGTGTGAATTGACATGTTAGTGACATGTTAGTGGCTACACGGGCTCCGCCCACTCCGCCGTTCTATTATGTATGTATTATAGTATTCTATGGCGGTAGATAGCGGACACGCGTTTCCGAGTATCCACCCTAGGGCGGATAAACGGAATTACCCAACTTTTCTTTTAAATATTTCTTATTTCAACATTTTTTGCTCGCCAAGAGTGTAGATTTTGTCATATCATATCCACAAATAGATAAATGAAATGACGTATGCTATATTAGATTTTGCTACTCCAAGCATGTTGGGAGAGTGGCCATTGTTCATTAGGCAAGGGCTTTTTATTGGTACAACATAATACGTAATTATTATTTGTATTAGTGTATACAAGTATATCACTGATTTTTATATTCATATATAAAGCAAGCTGTATTTATATAGAACACAGATAACTAATATACAAAAAAATAAAATAAACGCTTTTGTCTCATACAGACACCACACACACTATTGAAAAAGGAACATATGAAATCATACAAATTTCACAGCTTATTCGGCCAATCTGTGTGTAATTTTTTGACACCATTTTTAAATCCTTTGGCGACAATTTCTACTCTGTGCGACAGTTTGACCACAAACATTGTTTGACAGTGGCCAGAATTTGTGACATTGGAAGTATGAACGTAAACAAAATGTTTTACTTTGCATGGTATAGCCACACTGCAGCTATGTTGTGGTTATAGCTCGAATGGGTCGGCTCAACCTTGGTAGGAGCACGCTCACACAGAATACCAACGTAAAATAGCGTACTTAAATAATAAAAACGAAGCGTTACGCATGTTTCGTATACACACACAGTATCCACTTACCATCAGGTGGACTATGCACGTTTGTCACCCTTATTCCATAAAAAAAATTGAATATATTTGTAACACATATAAATTTTAGCTTTTCACACACTTCTTCTATGTAAGCTTTATTTATGCCAAATCTCACATCTCCGTGCACGCAATATGCCTAAAGGGGGGGTTGCAAAGTTTTCTCTGCATTTATACTTATATAGAAGATTGTGATGAAGTTTCAAATGTGATGTGTTTGCTTCTAGGTCTAGAGCGCGAAACGGCGCTAGGCGCACGATATCTCCACTCGTCATCATCGGAAGCTGTGCGTGGTTGCTACGAGAGAGCAGCGGTGGCAGCTCACCTGCCAGCGCTGCACGCGCACACCGAGCGGCTCCTGCGTGAGGCCTGCTTGGACGCACCCGAGGCTGCACAGGTACTGTGCCTACACTCCAACAATAGAAGGGAGGATTTTGGCGGGTCTATATCGAATTGCTGTACCAGTATTGTAGTTTAATAGCCGTTTTAAAATTTCGATATTTGAAAGCGGTGCGATTTCTCGTATTTAATAAATATCTGCGCATGTGAAATACGGAAACGTTAAAACAAGTTCAGATGGTGGGTGTGGGTGGTATAACCCTCAAGTTATTTAGTATGTTTAGACGCCTTTAGATACTTTCGTCATCGATTGTCTATTGGCATTAGCTTTCATATGAATTTCCCGAAAATAGAAATATTTATATTGGATGACCTTTTTTACCGTCTCGGAAAAATAGGGTATATAACATGTGAAAATCTATCAAAATCCAAATCATATCCACCCTAACCTGTGACCCTGCGAAGTTACAAGGTCAAAGATGCCTACTAAATTTATTGTTTTATTGCCGTTCTTAAAGTCAAAGCACATCCACCCTGGATGTGATTTGAATTTCAACAGATTTTAATTAATTAATTTATTTAATTCAAAATTTTGTTTTATTTTTTATAAACGTATAATATAGGGTTCTACTCCGTTCACATATTATATTCTATTTTTGCAGACGGTAGAAAAGGTCATCCAGTATATTGCATTTTATAATGTACTAGCGATCTGCCCCGGCTTCGCACGGGTGATGTCTGGATTCTACAACAGTTCCACCTTCCGGGTCCAACTATGCCTTAACCTTCGCGGATGTGCGAGCAATATGTCGACAAAGTTTTACCGCAATCATATGAACGGTATGGTAGCGCTTGAAATACGAACCAACAAAAATTTATTTTTATATATTATGTTCTTTTTGGCTGAAGCCAATGCTGCAATAAATAAATTAATAACAATAATAGAGTAGAATTTCCTCTGGAAATCAAGATGAAAAAGAAGCACACATTCCACCTAATAAAAAGTGGATGCTTTAAACCACGGAAACCTTCAGTTATTCTGGAAATAATTAAAAGAATAAAAAGGATTAACCTCCCTGAGGATGGAATCGTTAACAACAGAATAGGTCTATGGTTCTCGTAACTCACCAAACAAAACGCAGCAGCATTATGCTACTATTTTACGCTGGTCTGGCTGTTTATTGCCAACATTACTCGGAAACGCCAATCAAATCCGTGTTGATGGATATGTGAACATTTAGATTGTTTAACTATTATCGCGTAAAGGGAAACTGTTAATAGTATATTTTTACCGCCAGCGCCGTGAAGACTTGAAGCGAATGTACACACTACTGAAACCTTTGAGTGGACAAGGAGCCCTTCGGCCATTGGTCGACGCTGCTCACGCTCAAGCCGCAAGAGAGGGACTCGCTCTCTTGGCAGCCGAACACAGCAAAGATGAGGTAAAGTATTATTATGCAAACCCATAACGTTCATAAAAGTATAATAGGGTGTTTTTTCTTCTGAAGTTTAAGCCTTACCACCCACACTAGAACCACTCCTGTATCGTAGAGTTAGTTAAAGTTGGGCACAGGCCTCCTCTAATTTGTGAGAGGGTTTTAGGAAAAGGAAGTGTCCGCCGTGTTTTTCTTATTTCTCAGACATGCAGGTTTCCTCTCGATGTTTTCCTTCACCGCCGAGCAATCGAATAAAATCGCAATTAACAATTTCATTGGTGCTGGCGGGGTCGAACCCGGGTTGCTCGCGTACTTTGAAATTTACAGCGAGCGCTATTCATCTGAGCTACCACGGCCCAGACGGAGACGGAGGCAGTTTACATACATAAATTGCACAGGGACAAACATCCAGATTCGGAACAATTACTAGTAGACTGTACAATACTTGTTCTGTGCGAGATGAGAACCTGATGAAGAGTGAGGAAGATGAAGAGTAGATTGGCTCATTAGCAGGCGGGTTGAAAACCGCAGTATTTTTTAAGTTACTATTAGGAAGATGCTGGTCCATCTTCTCTGGTTTAGTTCTCTCTGTCGCTTTTTACGACATCCTCGGGATGATATAGGGTAGTAGATATTCATACATACATAGTCAATTATGTATTTAAGATATGGCATATATTATTATGTAGTAATGATTGAGGACTTGGATCTGAATGATTGACATTATTCGCTCGATGATTACCTACAGTGCAACTTATTTATATGTACATATTGCAGGCACACACGCACTTTGTGAACGCAATGTTGTCGCTCCACGGAAAGTATAGCAAACTTTTCGCGGAGGTTTTTGGTGGAGCGCAAGCCTTCGTTGGGGCACTTGACAAAGTAAGTTATACTGCAATAGATTCCACTAATCCATAATATTTTTACGACAGTCAGTTGCGTATTGCGTCACATTGCACGAGAATGTTCCCGACTATAAGGGTGGTCTTTGTCAAGTAATAAAATGTGTAAGCATAAAAATATTAATGGCAACAAGAAACAACCTTATGTCTACGTGCATAAAGACTTTTCTCCTTTGGATATTGTTATCGTTATGTAAGTTCGGGTGTTCTAGTACTTTCCGGTTGAAAGAGTGGAATGACTTGGATTGGCCTAGAAAATTCTATATTTATTTTATCGAGTATAAAAGCGTGCGCCAGGAATCAGAGAATTGGTTATTTCATGAAAACAAAAGTTAACTCTACTCCGGAAGCGACATCGAAAATTTGACTTACGACATCAGCGATTATTAAGGATCTCACCATAGAGGCTTAGCAATTTTGGAGGACGTTATTATATACTTGCTATGTGTGTGGAAAAATACATCCATTTTCATCCTGATATTACTCCCCCGCACATAACGCTATTATCCTGTGGGTGTCGTAAGAGGCGATCAGGAGACAGATGGAAACTGAAACTAGAAATATTTAGTAGCAGATTTCTAGTAACAGCTCAAAATAGTTTAAAGAATGCCGTTGCCAATCCGCCTGTGGAGTGTGGCTACTATGGCAAATGTAGGGCAATTTATGAGGAAAGCAATGAACTTTTTATAGGCTATAATGAATGAATAAATGTACAGTGAATTTGGGTTATAACGACGGCGAAGGGACCACTTTAATGTCGTCGCTATATCCGGAGGTCTCTATATCCGAAATAATAAAAAGTCATGTACATATTTACTTATCATTTATTTAATTATGTTATACACGGGTGTAATTGCAAAAACGTGTTATAGTGCACTGTTTAAGTTTAGTTTTTTGTGCATGCTGTAAGGTGTATTCCATTTTCATAATTCCTTCAACATCTAAATTATTTTGGCCATCACCAAATAAACAGTACTTTTTGAGCGTTGTTATAGCACATAATGCATCTCTATTTGTTGAAATCTCATTTAGATTGCAATCTTCTTCCTCTTCTTCATCCTTCTTTTCTTGTGTTTGAAGCAAAAACAAAAGATAAGAAAGCTTAATAGTTTTATGAATGAGTCTTTGTGCCTTTACCGACTCAGTCGCAATATCAGCAAGGGATTTCTAGGAATCGGTCATAAATGGTTCATAAAAACAAGTCGCTATACCCGAAATTGACGCTATAACATAAGTCGCTATTACCGAATGAATTTCTTACGAAAGTATGCTTTAAATCACAAGGGACGTAAGGTATGACGTCGCTATAACCAAAAAGTCGTTACAACCGAGGTCGTTATTAATGAAAACCACTGTATATTTTTATTTTATACAACATGGGTGCCAAACGAGCACAAAGTCCACTTGATGGTGAGTGGATGCAACGGCTCATAGACATTTACTACTTGTTCATTGCAAGAATGCCGTTACCTCCCGCCGCGCTCCCTCACTCCGCGCCTCAAGCGTCTCCTTATTAGTACCGATAACAGCGTCTTCGTAATGTATTACGTATTTAAAATGTCGCTCGCTTATTTTGCGCTCCGCATACAGCGGAGAAGGAAGCGCTAAAAGCCTTTTAATATCCGAAATCCCTGCCTCAGGTTACTATTTCAGGCTGATATTCTGCGGTAACATAGTCCTTGACCAATCTAGCCGACGTATCGTTGCTAAAACCATAATATAGATGTAACATGACTACCATATATAAATAATTTCTGAATATCTTATCAGGTCTTCACTTAATTTAGTGAGGATTTGCACAGTAAAATTTCATGATTTACATGGTAGAGCCATGCTGCGGTTATATTAGTAGTATAGTTGTACCACGAATGGGTCGGCTCGACCGGGGAAGGACCACGCTCTGTCAGAATAGCAGCGTAAAGTAGTAGCTTAATGCTGCTGTGTTTCGTATGGTGAGTGTAGAGAACCGGAGATCCTTTTTATTGGTAACGAGTCATTCCACCTAAGTCCTCACGGATGACAACGCATCTGCATTTTGATTCGTAATCGAGGTTAGTTGTAGATGTCTATGGGCCACAGCAACCACTTACCATCAGGTGGACTGTGTGCTCGTTTGTCATCCTTTTCTATAAAAAAAAATGAATTAATAAAGCGTTCCATTCGTAGGCCTGCAGTGCGGTGGTGAATGCGCGTCAACCGGGCGAAAGTTCTGCGCGAGCGCCGGAGCTGCTGGCGCGCTACTGCGACGCGCTGCTGCGACGCCGCGGCGCTGATGCGGACGCGGACGAAAAACTTGCCGCTGCCATTGTTGTCTTCAAATACGTTGATGACAAGGACGTCTTCCAGAAGCATTACGCTCGAGCCCTCGCCAGGCGCCTCATCCACCAGCTCTCCGCCTCCATGGAACAGGAGGAGGCCATGATCAACCGGCTCAAAGCGGCCTGCGGCTACGAGTTCACGAACAAACTACATCGGATGTTCACCGATGTGGCCGTTTCCGCCGATCTCAACGCGAAGTTTCAGCAGCATCTCAGGGATAATAATTTGTCTACGAACACCGGATTCTTTATACAGGTAGCTGATTGTTTTTTTTTTCATAATGCTTAATTTATTGCTGGATATAAAAACGTTTCAAAAATGTTGTCACATTATTAAAATAATTTGGCAAAATATTAGTAATTCGGAAAATATTGTTAGGATTAGGGTTTAGCATTTTCAAATAGACATTAATTAACCTTAAAATTTGTAATGTAGTTTGTAAACAAAATAATAAAATAATGTTGAAAAACATATCTTATATATATATACCTTTGGTATTTTCATTCATTATTATTTTTTTCGATTTATTTATTTTCTACTAGGAATAATAAATTATTTTGTTTTACTTCCAGTCATATTGCACTAACGTTATTTCTGACGACGCGAAGCAGTATTTGTTATAATAAACATGCTTGGCACGTTTGTCAATTACAGCACCGCCATTTATCGAAACTCATATAAGACCGTTCACGCATTTCTCATAGTTGCCTCGTAAACACTTACGGGATGTAATGGAATTTTGTAATGGATTTTCGTGCGTCGCCGCCACACATCAACAAACACAATTTCAATGTTTTACAGGTATTACAAGCAGGAGCGTGGCCGCTAGGTGGCGCTATGGCGCCGCTAGCGCCACCTGCACAACTGGAGCGGCCGGCGAGACTATTCGAGGCATTTTATCGAGCCTCTTTCAGTGGTAGAAGACTCGCGTGGCTCCATCATCTATGCACCGGTGAATTACGAACGCGTTATACGCAACGAGTGTACCATATCAGTGCCACTACACCACAGGTTATTCATACAATATATTTTAAACTGTTGGTTAAATTGTGGTTAAATAGATGACTGTTTTAATTAACTACTTGCCGCCTGGAATAGCTTATAGACCGGGAGCTGGATACATAAAAAATGTTCGCATTAAGTACACGGTTGATTTTTATTAAAAAAGAAACCTTTTATGCAGCTGAATACGAGGATGACACTGAAAGTTCTTAGACTATCAAAAAGTGAATAAACTAGCAAGTTAGTTTTATTATATCTTTTCAAAATAGTATCCATTTACATCAATACATCGCTGCATCCGATGGAACCACTGAGAAAAGCACTTTGCCCACTCGTCCTTAGGGGTGTCTTCGACGGCATTTTGAAACGCAACCACTACTTCCTCGGCGTCCATAAAACGTTTTCCTCATAGTTTTTCTTTTAATTTCAGAAATAAATAAAAATGGTCGGGGTTATAGAACGGGTGACCCAGTAATTCCACGTCTGACGTCGTTAAGTAGTCGATGTTTGCTTGGCGGTGTGCGACGAGTCGTTGTCGTGTCGTTTTCCATGACAAGTGGCAAACAATTTAGATAACAAGTTAGATTACCACTCTGCAGTAACTGTTTTTCGATCCTCTAAAACAATTGTTGCGTAATGACCTCTACTTCCGAAGAACGAGGCAACCATCTTTTTTTCCACGCTTCGACCTCTCTTCACTTTAGTTGGCAACTCCTCGATAGGAATCACCCAGACAGCAGACTGTCTCTTAGTTTCAGGATCATAACAATATATCCAGCTTTCGTCACCCGTAAGTATGTCGAACACAGCATTTGAGTCACCTCCGTTCAATCTTTGAACCATTTAATGACACCAATCGACACAACGGAGTTTTTGGGCCTCTGTAAAATTATAAGGTATCCACCGAGTACAAAGCTTCCTGACCGTTAAATGTTCATGGGGGAATTTGTGCACTTGACTCATACCAATGTCTAAGCTTGTCCGAATCTGCTGATAAGTCACTCTTTTGTCAGTCTCTATCATACGCCGCACAACACTGATGCTATCTTCAGTCGTCGTCGTAAAAGTCTGTTCCTCACGCAGATCATCGGTGAGATTAGTGCGTCCACGTTTAAACTCATTAAACCAGTTGTAAACAGTGGCGCGAGGCAACTTCATCGTGAAAGGCCAATCGAAGTCTATCATAACTTTCTTGTTGACTTAAATGTTGTCAAAAGTCATTCATTGTACGAAAAGTTTCTCGCGTTAAATTCATGCTGACATGACACAGACAATTTTCAATTTGCCGCCAAATCGTAAACAAATGACAAACTAATAAAGTACATACACTATAATATTGGCAGAGTTCCATTTTCAAAATTTGAACAATTTTTTTTACAACTGGCCACTTCTAAATACTTCTACAGTGTTGCCCTCGTATTTATTTACCTGTCTGCCATTGACACACTTGATCGACGCACTTGGTCTAGAATCCGAATCAGATACTAATAGTGAATTAAAAATCTTTAATTAACTAGCTTTTTCAAATTGCCTGCCATGTTTTACGTCCCCACTTTTCTGTCATGTACTAGTCGTTTACTTCAAGAATGCCGTTACCTCCCGCCGCGCCCCCTCATTCCGCGCCTCAAGCGTCGCCCTTTTAGTACCGATAGCAACGTCGAAGTGTACTTACGTCCGTTTTTTATGCTCCCGTACGTTCTCTAGTTTGTTACTGTTTTTGCTGTTGTTTTTGTTACTGTTGATTTTTTGTTTCTGTTGATATTCGTTAATTTGTTCTGTTACAATGAGTAAAAGAAAAGAGAAAGGTCTTGCAGAGTGGCGAAAGCAATTTATTATATAAGATAATGACATTCTTTGAATAAGAATAGGTAGGTACTATGTAGTATGTCGTTCGAAGCCTACCAAAAAATATGAAATTGACGAAATTGTCCAAAGTCATGGACACGAAGTCTTACGCCTACCACCGTACCAATGTGATTTGAATCCCATCGAGTACGTGTGGAATCTAGTGAAGCAAAAAGTAGCCGATAAAAATGTAAGCCAGTCTGAAAAAGAAATACAAAAACTCACTCTGGAAGCTATTAATAGTATCTCTGTAGAGGACTGGAAAAAAGAGGTAAACCACGTTGACGGTTTACGGCAACAATATTGGGAAAGCGATAGGTTGCAAGAACTCAACGAAAGAGAATTGATTATTTCGGTGGGCGGAGAGACTGATGACAGTGACACAGAAACAAGCGATTTCGAAAATCTTTAATTTGATATATTTAAAATGTAAAATAAAACTATAAAAAAATATTTTATTTTATCGAACACGTTATTATTTCATCATCATCATCATTCAAAAAATATTTTATTTCATCGAACACGTTATTATTTAACTTTATTGAAAATATGAATACTAAAAAACATAAACAGGATGACTTTTTTCGTCTACGGTACCGTCAGCTGTGACGTCGTAACGGTCTAAGACTGCAAACTCGAAATGAACGCGTAGTACTGTGTATTTTTTTTTATGAACACCCCCTCAGCGCGTTCTGGTGGTACGTAAGTCCCTAGCAAACTGTCTTTAATATAAATAAAAGGTTTTTCCCTAATTAGAATCCGTGCACCTTATAAAAAAATTCACGTTATGTTTAACCGCGCGCCCCTACTTTATGCACCAGCTTTGCGATGGGTTCACAGGCAAATTGATGTTTGGCTTCAGAATAGGTTTCTTTTTTAATTCAAATCAATCGTGTGCCTGATGCGAATATTTTTTATGTAGCTCTTAGATCATTAGGACGATAATTTCGCCAAATATCTTGCACTCCTCCCTCCTCCTCTTAATTTTCAATAGTATTGAAATGTAAAAATGTAAAGATCAAAAATAAAGAAGTAAATGAAAAAATCGGTAAAAAATCTTCAACAATTAATAAAACAATATCTCTATTTTCAGAACTTTTAATGCTACATAGTCCGATATGTTTTTATGTCGAAAATTTTCGATTTGTTTTTTGGCATAATTTTAAAAACTTACTGACTAAGTTACTTTTCCCGATTCTTCTTTTCCAAATTTCTACACCCGTATTCCACCCACCGCCCACTCTTTGCTACGTCACTGTAATAATATTGTTGCGCGCCTAAGTTGACGTCTGGCACTAGCGCCATCTAGTGTCGGGTAACAGAGCGAGGAGAGCTTTCCAGAAAATGACATGACTAATCTTTTAACCAATAGCGCCATCTAGTATCAATTTGAAGAACTAAGCTTTCTAGAAGCCTCACACTCGAACTTTCTGCGTCTGGTTGGTCGGCGACAGTATCTACGGGAATATTCTGGATGCTTCGGCGTAAAAGTGTATTTAAACCCGCTGCATGCCGCGATCGGGGCAGTATTGAATTTGGCGATTATTGAAATCGGCAGTTTTTATTGTAAACCTCAAGCTCGTAACAATATAATAAAAAATATTTGTATGAAAAAAAAAACTAAAATGATTAATTATTATTTGTGAATCAATTAGTACAACTTTGGTTGATTAGGGACTAAGAGCTTGCCGTAAATTTATTACTCGATCCACCCATGCCAATGAAATTGTTAATTATAATTTTAAATTCTGATTTATCACGTGCTCTACAGTGAAAAAAACCTACATGTTTGACGATTGATGGCGGCTGTGTACATGGTGCTCTCATCGTGTCGCGTCGAGTCTCGTGGCCCTCGTGCGCTCTCAGAAGCGTGTCAGTTTTTTGCGCTCGATTCATAGGGTCTCGTGAGTCTCGCGATGAAAATGAGAGCGTACTATATTATATTCACCATACATGATGTTACGGTAAATATAACATATAACATAAATAAAATATAACATATACATATAAAACCATCCAACATCTTTTTCGCCGTGGCTTATTAATTTTATTTTTCCATCTCAGCGGGCATACGGAGTTCAAATGAACAAATTAGGTTTATAAAGTAATAGTTTATAAACCTAAGGCATATACGTCGAGCCTTAGAGTTAGAAGGAGATAACTAGAGCTATATTAGATCAACCAGACCATAGTGAACCTAGGCTAGCTTGGCTATCAAGTTATAAAACAAAAAATCAAATGAAATTGATCGGTACGAATGGCATAATGCATAAATATTCAGTTTGTTTATCATTACAGCCCTTCACAAGTCCACTGCTGAACCTAGGCTTTTCACAAGGAACGCCACAAAGCACGGTCCGGAGCCACCTGCAACCATTGATTTCCTACATGACTTACCAGGTCGTCACTCCATTTAGTGTGTGTTCTCGTGTCGAGCCTCAACACGATGAGAGGCACGCGAGGCGACGAGACGAGTGTGTACATCCGGCACGAAACGTCTCAAGGATATGTTGTGTAGTCACAGATCGCTATGATCAGAAAGAGTTATCGAGTAACTTCCGCAGTGTGCACTGCTGCTGATGTTCGAGAACGCGGACGCCGTGAACGCTCGGGAGGCGCGCGAGGCGCTGCAGCTGGGCGGCGAGGCGTGGGCGCGCCACGTGCGCCCGCTGCTGGACGCCGGCCTGCTCATCGCTCGCGGCGACGTGGACCCCGACTCCGAGCCCGAAACCGACTCCGAGGCCGCAGCTGAAGCCGAGCTAGCGCTTAACCTCGCCTTCAGCTGCAAACGGACCAAGCTACGTCTCACCTGTGCGGCGGCGCCGACGAATCCTGGTGAGATTATATTGTGTTAAAGTGAAGTAATTAAATGTGTCAAATATAAAATATCAGGAAAAACCGGTCATTAACTTAATCTTCATTCAAGTTCTAAAATAAGTCCCACTCATCGCTATTGCTCCGGTTCTGTTACTTCTGTTATTATTGAACTTCTAACAGTTCATTTATTAAGGCTTCGTGTCTGATTCTTGTTAAAACTGCTAATTCCGGTAAATTACAGTGCTAAGCATACCAGAAGCATACTGCTAAAGTTTATTCTTCTTCATTAGTCCTTAAATGTCCACTAATGAACATAGAAATAAAAATAGACAGTCTTTCTGTCTATTTTTATTTTTATAAATAATACTTTTTAAAAGTCGTTTTTATTTTTCATTTAATATTGGTTAAAAACATGACTGCAATTCACACGTAGAAATGAAGAAAAAAAAACTTTCAAATGAAATGAAATATAAAATTAAAATATTTCACGGCAAATTATTTATTAAATAGTCATTTGATACGTAATCATTTTCAACCACAAGTGTGGCATAAAATATTTAAGTTTAATTTTTAGCAAATAAATGTTACAATCCTTAATTTTAGTATAATAAATCAAAATAATATTTTCTTTTGAGTAAAATTGCTTTGCAAAAGCGCCATCTACTTTTATTTTTAATTGCATACATTATATTTCCGTAATTTAATACAGAGACCAAAGTTTATATATTTATTTACAAACCCTTTATTGTACATCAAGAAAAGATAAATATAACAAAAAATGAACAATTAATGAGAAAAAAACAAAAGGCGGTTTTGTTGCTACATAGCTATCTTCCAGACAACCAAGAAAAAAATATAAATAAAAAAGATTAACTTAATTAAATTATCATTTACTTAAATTTTTGTCTTAGAAACTTTGGGTTTTAAATTGTGAATTCCCTTTTGCAAAACAAATAATTATACTTAATTTCTCTATGTTAGTAGACTTTATGTTATAGAAATAGCTAAAATAAACTAGAAACCTAACCTGCTTTGAAACGGCTAATCTGAATAATCATTTTTGCAGCATATGCTGCAGAACTAAATAGTAATGGGACACTCCTATTGTTATAATTTTACTTTAGACGAATTGCTTAGACCTAAACTAAATGTCAAGTTCAGTAAGTGTAACACAAGTAATTATTACCGGTACTTCGAGCACCGCATGTCGAGCGTGATTATGGCCAAACACTCCCTTTACCGTTTCCGTGTGGTATCTAGCAGTAGACCTATATATACATGGATGGGATACATTATGCCTGTGTTCCGAAATAGTACCCAATAGAACATTTTAACTATGTACGCTGAATGAAGCATGCCAGAATTTGTTTTTATTTATTCAAATACATAAAATGGCAGAGCTGAAGCAATTAAATCTGTACGATGAAGAGAATGAAAAATCATACTCATTCTTTGTTACTGAGGTAGAGTGGTCAAGAGCATGTATTATGTCATATACTGGCCAATGTTTTGAAATGAATCACCAGTATGGCGTCGATTTATGACGTCATTTGCATCGGCCAGTATACAGTATACTGGGTTCTATTGGGAACACAGGCTATATTATTTTGATTGTAGGCGGCGGTGGCAGCGGTGGTGCCACCGGTGGCAGCGGCGAAACGGCGCACTGCGATGACGACCGCAAGATGTACCTTCAGGCTGCGCTCGTTCGCATCATGAAGCAACGGAAGGTATTTTATAAAATAAACATAAAACTTCTGAATATAAATTTACGATGTTCAGAAATTTGGAGCAATAACCAAGAAGAGATTGAGTCTGTCGCAGGAGATAGGGCTTAGATTGAAAACGCAGGAAAAGTGTCGGTGTTCTATGCTAATAAGCCTGTTTGACTAGCACGTCCACGTTAGCCTGTCTAGCTAAAGCCAGAGTGAAGTTGTCTATGAAGAACCTAAATATTCGAAATTCGTACTTAATTATCCAGATTGAGAGAGTAGCGAGTGCCGTGCAAAGACTGTTGCCCGAAACGATATTCTTTGAGACTCGCTTTTTAACTTTGGGTAATCTAGAGTACACGTACGTAATGGTGTACAATCCGAGTTTTCCGCCAGGGTGGGGTAATAAGCCAGACTCTTGGTGGCAGGACTTTAGCTGCTTAGATGGCCGTTTCGCTAGGTAAGGTAGTGTAGGTTAGGTTAGGTCAGGTTTCTTTCTGCTGCTAAAGAGCAGTGCGTGCACAACTGTGTTCTGATTTGTAGGGTATAGAGAGCCAGTATAGTTACACACTCTGAGGCATTGCATCTTACACTTGATGACAGATGACAACGCATATGTAGCGTTTTTTATTTGAAGTTTTTTTTTAAAGAATATTAACAATGC
The DNA here is from genome assembly GCA_036936625.1 of Parnassius smintheus behrii. Classification (NCBI taxonomy): domain Eukaryota; kingdom Metazoa; phylum Arthropoda; class Insecta; order Lepidoptera; family Papilionidae; genus Parnassius; species Parnassius smintheus. Next base: position 31,887,467 of record JAUPFT010000024.1, read on the forward strand.
TATAAACATTACTAATATTCCCCTTAACCACTCGTGGTAAGCTTAAATTGCTTGTGTTACGAGTGGCTTACGCCAGTAGTCGAATGGTGGATTCGAACCCACGACCTTACTGCTTGTGTCCATGGGCTGCAGTAGCTACTTACCTTCAAGTGGACTTTGAGTTCTTTGTAACTTTAATTCAATAACGAAGAATTTTAGAATTTTTTCATTGTTCTTGTCATTGGTCTGGCTGTTTTTCCTACTTTTATTAAACAGTATTAAATCGTAAAGTTTTTATGAGTTGATCCTTTGAGCCCGATATTTTTTAGTTCCTTTACACGCACGCACGCAGCTTTTTTACGCATACACGCACTAAGTGCATAGTGCGTGTATGCGTAAAAAAGCTTAAGGAAAAGACAGATACAGAGAAGTCTTTTTTTATCAGTTAACACCATAATTTCAATACACAATTGATTTCATAAACTGTGTAAAACTATTTAAATATTTTAATAATGCTTAATTTTCACTCACGTTTTCCCAGGTGTTGCGTCACACGGAACTAATTCAAGAAGTAGTGGCTCAAGCGAGAGGCTCATTTGCGCCATCTGTTGCCATGATCAAAAAATGTATAGAGGCTCTCATAGATAAGCAGTACCTTGAACGTGCCCCAGGAACTCTGGATACGTATTCATACCTCGCGTAGGACTAACTGGACCTTTGCTTGACGTCCTACGTCTAGATATAGCAAAGCGTAAAAATGCAATTCAATGGGGAAAAATGAGCGCTACAAATCACGCAATGTAACAGAAAGTTAAAAAGTTAAAAGTTGACTTTTTAACTTTATGTTTATGTAACAGAAAGATTAATTAATTATGTTGTTTACTGTACTTTGTAGGACTCTCAGTACATTGCGTATTTTAAAGTTGCGTGCAATTAAAAGAAACTATAAACTGAAAAATTGTCAAACGAAGACGTTGGATGAATTTAATATTATAGGGATATCCAGAAGTTGATTCGGTATCGTATTGGACTTGAATCGCTACACGATATCGTATTCCTTGTATCGGTTCATACAATATTATGGATACCACATAAACAATTATACAATTTCTGCCATTGTGTCTATTTATGAAATTTATGTAACATTCGAATTTATTAGCGGTATGATGATAAGTGTATGTTGCCTCAATCAAACATTACGGTGTTGATTTCGTATAAACCAAATTGTTTGAATTTACGAAGATCTAAAATAATTTTAAATTACGATATCTACCATAATTCGAACAAAACTATGAAATATACTAAAATTTTTATAGTACTACCTGTGCGGTTAAAGAATGCAATTAAAAATTGCATCGCTTCTATTTGCCTCTCGCTCACACACTTGCCATCTATACTCACACCCGCCTGTAAAGACTACAAAAAAAGTAAGTTGCGATATGCGTTTTTCGTCCAACTTGTTATTGAAATTATTTATAACAAGATGCCATAAACTAAAAAAAAATCTGTCCGGTTAGGCTAATTTGTGAGCGTGTCTAGCATTCTGTGAGTTTTCTTCATAATAATTCTTGATTTTGTTTGTCAATATTTTTGTGTATAATATTTACTATGCCATGTCATTGAGACATGAGTTACCATTTTTAAAATTTTTGTTTGCTTGTTGCTGTCTGAGCTAATCTCAAAAATTTTGAGATTTTATTAAAATAGATAATATAAGATGAAATTAATGGTTTTAATGCTTATCTTAAGTTTAATAAAGCCAAGTTAATATATCGCACCCAGGCGAAGTCATAGCTGTTCGCTATGTTATTTTACAATTAATATACCTATTTGCGTATATAATTCTAATCAAATATTTTGCCATTAAAAGAAAATTTCCAATTAACTGAATAATGTAACCTTATAACGATATACCGTTATTAGCGGGCTTCCGCAATTTTTTTTTCTATTGGTACTGTGCACGTTGACTGTACGGCACGTTGTCTGTGGATCGATTAGCCGCCATTTCTAATTCCATTCTTTATCCGTAGGTACTGTACTGTATATTGCAAAGTATCGAGCATCCCTATTTGTGGCATTCAAATGAACCCAGGTTACTAAAAAGCAATATGTAATCGTCAGAAGTACTTACAACATGCTTAGTTTACATATGAATTTAAAATTGCTCTCATCCTACCTACTTCTAAACAATTGTTGGGTTCAATACAGCCCATGTCACCGAGCAGTAAAATATAATATAACATACCTGTTACAAAAATTACCTTTATTTTTACCAGTACCTGGTTGACCGAGCTTTGCTCGGTATTTTTCGCTCGATTTTTTTAATTCGTGTGTTTTGGAAATTATATTTAGATACAAATTACATACTGATGAAATATAAATAATATTTTTTGATCTTAGCGACATAACAGAAAAAACGGAACTGGTTATTTGAATAAAAAATCATGAGTGCAATTATTTTAATTTAAATTTTCGTGTTTTTAAAAAATACTAAAAAAGGGGCTCGAAAAAATAGATTTTCTCAAAAAAGAAAGGAACATGAAAAAAAAATTAAAAAAGTCGGTCGGTCGGTCGGTCTGTCTGGGCTCGAACCGGGCTTCTAAGATTCTGTGACCGACCATTATACCAATTAAGCTATTTATAGTCACTAACAATTCGTCAAAATTTACCTTCTTATTCTAACGATGTTGTAGCAGTTTTTCATTGCCTAAAAACACGGACAAAAAGACATTTTCAAAAAATAGATCCTAGCTAGATCGATTTATTATCCCCGAAACTCCCTGGACACTAAATTTTATGAAAATCGTTGGAGCCGTTTCCGAGATCCCGATTAGACGACAATAGAATGGCTGTCAACCTTATTTTGTACGATGATAGGCGTTGCCGGGAGCATACATACAAGCAATTACGTCGTATCATCGGTTAATCACTACTAAAAAGTCGATTCGCTGTGTTGACAGACTGATTTTAATACATATTTATTTGTAAATAGCATGCAATTTGGCATTTTCTAAATAATTTGCATGCGAAATTTGGGAACGATTGTAACGTCAAAACACATCTCGTGTTGACGTTTATACGTTTGAATTGACGTGTTAGTGGCATTTTAGTGGCTACATGGGCTCCGCCCACTCCCTTGTTCTATTATGTATGTATTATAGTATTCTATTTGATTTTGTAACCATTTGCTTAGTTGTAGTGATAAAATCGTTTAAATTACATATCGTGTTCAATCCGCATGTTAATTAAGAGTGAGCAATCTTCCTAAACATAACAAATTGTAACCATAACTTGATATTTGTAAACCTATGATTGAGTTTTACTTTAATAATATTTATATATAAACTTGAAAATGCCTCGACTGGTTTTGTTGAAATTTTTATGCGTGTTTGAGTGAATCCCCAGATGGTTTAGATCTACAATAAGACCCGTATAGGTCGTGCTGTTGTCGAGATTAAGAAATCACCCGTTCGAAGCCGGGGTGGATCGGTAGTTGTTACATAAAAATCAAAGTAAAATGGAGTTCTATCGCTAAATTAATTGCTTCGTTTGTATGAAATTCGGAATATTATAAATTCGAAATTTTTGGATAAAACAATAACGGGGCTATTTATTATTGTTAAAAATTGCAAAAAATATCATAGTTTGGATGACGTTGTAATGCATACTATGCAAAAAATATTACATAATTAATATATGTAAAAAAAGACGTGTGGCACTCGGGGACTGCCGCGGTAAAGCTATTGCATAGCATTTTTTATCAACTTTGCAATTATAATTAATTATTTATTTTATTTATGCAGTTAAGTCTTTGATATTAAATCAAGTTACACTTTTTGAGCGTGGTGACCGATAAGAAAACAATTTTTTTCTCTTATTGTATAAATGAGAAGTTAATATTGTTTAAAATATTTTTAATATCTTACAATACATGTAGGTTATTCAGGAATTTTTATCATTCAGTTAGCAGCTAGTGTACACGCATACGACTAGTCGCACGCACACAAACACCGTGCCGAAGTCTGCCGAGTGCCGAAGTCTGCCGAACTGAAACGACGTTAGACGATGCACGGCTTTCAACGCCACACCTCCGTGCCCGTCGGAGTGGGGAGCGTGAGGTTTTTTTCGTTACGGAATCTCTGGATTCGGTCTATCGCGGGCCTTGAGCGCGGGGCGCTAAGCTATGCAATAGCTTAACAAAGCTGTAAGGCGTGTAGCTCAGGATCACATTCAAGTCCAATACTTTATTCATGAACAACCAGACTTCGATTTCCAATGAACGCATGTCTCAAACTAACCAATGATAAGTGCTGAATTACCATTTGCTCGGAGTGATGGAAACATTACTAGGGAAATCTGTATATTTGAGAGACTGTGCAACGTGGCGGACTTTTTACTCCATTACCGTCTCAAGAACAAAAGGCCTATGCCCAGCAGTAGGACACAATAATATATAGGTTACTATTTTATCAAGATGGAGTCATGAGGGAATTGTTGTATATTATAGGCTAACATAGTTTTAATGTAGAGTACAATAAAGTGCAATCTGTAACGTCATCGCACTGCATCTCAAATTATAATTTATGTATTAAAATATTGTTTAATAAATATTGTACGGACGCCGTTTATTAGCGTTTTATTTCAATTACTGCTACCTGTTAAACTTACACTATTTATAAAATTGACGAGTCGGGCTTGCTGGTCAAGTATTAGATGCGAGACACCTTTAATTGCAGTCACCAATCTAACAGCAGCCCACCTAAGACGGAGGCCTAAGCCCAACAGTGGACTGTATACAGACTGATAAAGAAAGGTAGGGATGTTGAAATCTCTCCTGTGATATGGTGGTGATATAAGATAGTCCATTTTTCTTTCAGTTGTTACTAAAGTCGACAAAGATAAGTCAAAATAACCTTATGGCTAGTGATGCTGATGCACATTGCTAGACTATCGACACTATCGACATCGCCCTTAAAACCATCTCAAGATATTGATAATTCACATGGTCCATAAAATAGCATCACTTACGTGTCAAAATCATCATACCAATACTTAAACGATAAAACGGGAGCAACCAAGTAAAGTCCGCACGCTTTGTCTTGGCCGGGTTGAAGTTGGTTGCGTTGGTAAGAAGGTTGGGCGGTTACAAAAACTAGAGATGCGAATACGCCTATTGCGCGGTTACAATTACGTAAATAACCGATTACCGTTATATATATCGTATTTTATTTTATATTTTTTATGGTTCATTGGTGTGTAAATGCAACATGTTTTAAATACAGTGATTATGATGATGTGCATCAAAAATTTTATTGAAAAAATGAAATATATTATTATTTAAGGGTTACTGAAAGAATTTATTGTCCCCGCTAATATACTGTATTTTCTATATATTCCAGCTGTTTATCGTAATTCTTTATTAGATACTATTGTTGTATTAAAATTTATTCTGTAATCGATATAGGCAAAACAAACTGTTAACCTCTGTCGACCTAAGTAATTTTAGGAGCGAATATGAAGTGGCACATCTCTATCGGCTAGCGTCTGTACGTACGCAAATGTCTCGGAAGCCAACTTCAGCCCGGCCAAGATAGAACGCGCGAACCGTAAACGTAGTGATTTATTGACGTGAACGTACGGAGAATTTTTATCCGCTGGCGGTCGAGTTCCCGCCAAAACTCCTATTGAGATTTCAATATTTGTTTATGGACTCGTACGGTAATACTTTTGCCAGTATCAAACAATAAAAATTATCCATAAAAAAATAAATATAAAAACTTTACAATATGCTGATTCGTCACATTGCGGAGATTTTGACGGCAGGCGCACCATCATGATCATTGGAAATTTTGTAGGCTCGAAAAAGGGTTACCAACTTCCTAAAAATTAAAACTATAGCAAACAGTGCTGTCTATTGTACAAATTCACCTCTTCCCTTTTTTTTGCAATGTGCCATAATTAAATTATAATTCTTTATAAAATTTTTGTAACAGCCACAAACACACAGCTTTGAACCACTTAAATATTTTATGAACACGAGTGAACTAGCAACTACGTAATTACATATAAATAAAATAAACAATACACCACGTGGTTAAAAAGGTGAACTCAATTAGTTGTCAAATTGGACAATAGACAGCGGTGTTAACTATAGTTTTAATTTTTCGGAAGTTGGTAACCTATTTTTCGCGCCTACAAAATTTCGAGCTTGATGGAAAACTCGCTCTTAAGCCGGTACCCTGACCAAAACCTGGCAAAAGTGCGTTTTTCAGAGACTATTATCTCATTAGTTATGAGAAATAAGCTACATCTAAAAGCACATTATTAATGTTCGATATCCTATCATCACATTCCACGTTCTAATTCGTTTTTATGTGTTATGAATACATTTAAAATCTACTTTTAAAAAGTGACTAAAATTATTGATTACATGCATCTGTTGCTAAAGGAAATGCTCTAATCATTTGAGAATTACACTAATGGATAGATAATTTAAAAATCTATATTCTACACGTTTTATTTAATTTCTTAGGTTCGCTTATCTCTTTTAATTGAAATAATTCCAAATATTCGGGCGTATTTTTCCGTGATATATTGTAGCGAGAGCGCGTGGATTGTATGGGACCGAACGCTCAAGGTCTCTCGCTAGGGGAACCGGTTCCCCAAGTAAAAACCAGTTCCCAAAAGTAAAAAACAATGTGCCCCCCCCCCCTCTAACTTTTGAACTATAAGTTTAGAAAATATGAAAAAAATCTGAAAAGTAGAACTTTATAAGGACTTTCTAGGAAAATCATTTTGAACTTGGATGAAAACAACAGTACCCACTACCGGGAGCAGTTTCATGAGCGTGGAGCGCTGCTGGAGCGCGAACATAATGGATACCCACCTTTAAACTCATAAGTGGGAACACTTATTATGACGGACGGGGAACTACGGAACCCTACACTGAGCGTGGCCCGACACGCTCTTGGCCGGTTTTTTTACGTATAAAATCCACTTTGGACCATTATTTGAATTTTAAACAATAACACATAAATATCTTACACAATAATAATGCAGGAATCCGGCGGCGCAGCGAGGCGGTTAAGTTTCCGCCTTGGCGGTCAAATTCCTGCAACAGATTAAATTTCTGCAACATTACTATTGATAATTGACAATAATAAAGGATTTTGTGCACATAGTGCTAAGTCTGATATATATTTTTTTCAGCCACTTTTTCACAATATGATGATACATTGCAAAGGTTTTAGATGTTTATGACAGCATACCACAAGTACACAATATTATATTTACTCTAAATTTGGAGTATAAATACCTTAATTTCACGTTATCATTATCTGGCATACCTCCTACGTTCGTGCAGAAATGTTTAATAGTTACAAAAACATACTACGAGCTTTAGTAGTCGTAGCACCAGAAACTTCATAGGAATACTGATAATGTACCAGCCTCGATGTATTAGTCGTAAACGAGGCTGCTGTCCATCTGGTACCCGAGTTTGAGACCAGGGTCAGGCCAAAATTATTTATTGAGTATTTCTGCCAAGAAATTCTCAGTGGCAGCCCGGAGGTGGCAACGTTTCTCTCATGGCCTGGAAAACATGTAAAGCCTTTGGTTTTGTGGTTCATCTCTCTACGGTCATATCGGATTGACGTCCCGTCCTACTACATTAAGGAAATAGGTCGTGAACTTCTGCTTTTGCAGACACTCGTGCGCTATAATTCTGTTCTGCGCAGATAGGTAGTCGCTGCTGAGTAGTAGTGTAGTACTATTAGATCTGAACAGAAATTTCATAAAGTCTGAATTAATATGCGAACGCGATTTTTTAGAGTTTAAGTTAGATTACAAACAAGCAACGCGAGCCTTGCCCATAAAATACAACAGAACAAAGCCCAGATTTGTTCTTTCTACAAATCGATTTACCAGAGATGTTACAGATAGTCCGTATCGTTCCGTAGGTGTTATAGGAGAAACGGTGGCCACCTACTACTGGTATTTCCGGAGGTCGCCACATACAGCGTTGAAGATAGTAGAGTAATATTAAGGGATTGATTGATGAACTTCTTCGAGGAGAAGCTCTGTCTTACCAGCAACGCAAAGAAAGGAATTTGCATTTAGAAAAAGCCAAACTGGCCAAGGGCTTTTTAGATGCTCTCCCTCCACGCCTAAGGTTTTACAAAAAGACTCTAGGGGTAGGGCAGACAAGACAACGTGGAGTCGGGGCGTTCTGATTCGGTTTTAGCACTGATTCGACCTATCTCATCTAAACTGTATATAGCTGAAAAAAATGCCGTTCATACCTTATAGTAAGGTAATGGTCGTCTGGACCCGATAATTCCCAGAATATTACCATCATCTACATCCGACCTAACTCCGAAATCTTTCAGAACTTAGCACTTTATTCCTTGCTATTAATATTTATCGTATATCTATTACCGTCACTGCGTGCCAGCGATACGTTTGGCAGCAACGCATATATCGACAGTTCGTTGCGGTGAATACTTTAGAGCACCGAATTTTTAAACTTGGCACCTAATTATCACCTAAAAAGCTCCTAATTTTGCCTTTGTCTAAATGCAAATTCCTGACTTTGCGTTGCTGGCGAGACCTCATGGCTATAGTAATTAAAATAATCTTGCCGATACTCAAAAATACGTGCTTTGCGTTGACTTGAAAACTAGCAAAACAGCAAAATCCAGGCCAGTTTTTCAGATTACCAAGTTTGTATGTTAAAACACGAAAATAGTATTTTGCGTGTCTTTCTTATTATACCTACCTAATTCCTTATTACTCAGTGGACACAGGATATTTTAGGGAATCATGTAACTGACTACGGAAGACGAAAGAAAACTCAGAAATAAGGCGTAATTTTATTTAAATTTATACTTACATCTTTACTAAGAAATTTCTTAGTCATGCCTGAACGTGCAAATGTAATCGAGAAATGGTTTAATGATGAAAGGTGGACACGCACGTGTACAATCAATCAGGCATGTGTTTACATATTACTATATTATTTTATAGATAGTAATTACATAACTATTAATGCATAGATTACACAACAGTCTGCACGTGTTTATTTTCAATAAGTTTATGATGCAAGTGTGTTATGGAGGAGGATAAATACAAAGCTGTAGAGCAGTGGTTCATGTTATTTTACAATTAACGCTTACAATGAACACTCTCATCGTCTTTTGTTCCGTGATGGCGCTACTGCAGGTACTTTAACTACATGTTAATACCTAATGCCTAAATACTCAAAAGTTGCTCAGTTTCAAGAAGCCATTAAGTCTCGTGCTGTCTATACCACATAATATCTATAAGTCACTATAGGTCAGTGACTGCAACACCACGAGACGTAAAGAAATCTTAAAATTGAGCAGCGTTTGAATATTTGGCATTGTCTTTTATATCAATAAGCTAAAGTCCTTACTAATAAATAATACAACAAATACTTTGCCGGTTCATTGTCTCACATAATGCCACCGTAAAATAGCAGCTTAATGTTGGAGTTGTGTTTCGTATGGTGAATGTAGAGAACCTTTTGGTAACGAGGCATTCTATCTTAATCCTCAGGAGTGACAACGAATCTTCATTTTGGATCTAAATTGGGGATAGATGTAGGTGTCTATGGGAAACAGCAACCACTTACCATCAGGTGGATTGTGTGCCTGCTTGTCACACAATCCACCTGATGGTTTTTATCCTATAGAAAAAAATCTAGAACAATAACTAAAATAATTTTATTTCGAACACGCCTGGCGGACGCCAATCCGAGGGTTTTGTGGCAGAGAAGTCTGCACATGTCTTGCGATATCTATTTATATACTTATATTTAACTTCTTAGAAGTACAGACTTCTTCATGGATCATATTTTTTCTTACAAATTATATACCTTTCAGCAAGCCTACGCGCAGTGTTTGCCAACGGCGTACTGTCTGCCTGCGCCCGCGCCGGCCCCAGTTTGTCTACCGGCCCCAGCACCTGCACCGATTTGTTTACCGGCGGCTCCCGCCTTACCCCCGCAACTAGCCGCACTTGTCCCATTATTAGCTTCAACACTGTCGGCTTCATTAGCGGCTACTCTACCACCACTTCTAGAAGCAGCACTGCCGACAGTGCTGTCGTCTGCTTTGGCAGCTGCCGCTCCTCTGCTAGCTGCAGCCTTACCTCAGTGTTCAACGTGCGCAGCATTACCAGCGGCACCGGTACTGTATCTCTAAGTGGTCACATTTTTTTAACATTTTGTAAAATAAAACAATTATAGAATTAATTTAAACGTCGTTTATTTTTACGGCTTTCCTCTAACTCAGTACCAAATTTAAATTTGTATAGATTATAAGGTAAATGGTAAATGGCAATAATTGACGTTTTTCGGGTAAATTTGTAATTTTTGTAACTAGAACAAACAGTAGCAATATCGTTTGGGAGAGTTATAAAGTTACGATACACGAGCCACTCAGTATAAGTTAGGTAATTGTACTATGCGCTATAAGTTACTTGTCGCGCAAGTGCAAGCAATAAGTTGACAAAGTTTTAGCGCAATCTGATAAATGGTATGGCAACGCATAAAATATGAACAAATAAACATAATTTTTATATATTAGATAAACTAAACGGCAGTAGTATGAATACAAAATCATAGAACCACAGAAGTTGCAAAAGATTTCAAAGTAATAATTTTGTTAATAAGTAGTAGTATATTTAAAACTACAAAATATACAGGGTTATTTTTCAAAGAGTAGCCAAATTTTAAACTTAAGTTCAAATATGTAGTACCTGTGGGTAATAAGGTAAATTCGAAATATAAATGGCGAAATATCCAATTTCACCTACAGATTTTAATAAAATTCATTGGCTTTATAGAGTTTCTATAAAGTACGAACGAAAAATTGTAACATTTGCCACAAAGGAAAACAAAATTAAACATTTCTAATAACCTTGCTAGTAGGCCGTATTTTACTATGGTGGGGTAATACCTAGGCTGCACTAAAAGTATCGGGAATGGAATATTTACACTGTTCCTGCCATATTAAAATCTTTTTAATAGAAAATTCCTTGATTTTAAAAATCGAATACCATTTATTTATTTAAAAAAGATTCTCGGTCTCGTCACAAGATTTTGTCAAACTTGTTTAGTCGTTGAGAAAATGGAATTGACTCGAGAAAATTCAAGAGCGATGATTTATTATGACTTTTGAAGTGGTTTAACACAAAAACAGTGTGTTGACCGGATGATTTCTGCATTTGGTAATGAAGCCCCAACCAAAACTACAATTTATCGCTGGTTTGCTGAATTTCAACGTGGACGTGTCAAGCTCAGTGATGATCCCGTCAAGGTCGTCCAAAAACTGCAGTCACCCAAGAAAATGTTGATGTTGTGCGTAAGCTGATTGAGGAAGATCGACATGTGACATACCGCGAAATTCAGGCAACTTTAGACATTGGCATGAGTCAAATACAAATAATCTTGTTTTCCCGATGGATACCGCATTTGCTCTGTGAAGAGCAAAAAGCGGCTCGCGTCACTTGGTGCGTCAGAACTCTCGAAAGATTCTACGCAGGATCCTCAAATGCTGTATACAACATCGTATCAGGTGACGAATCCTGGATATACGCGTACGAACCCGAAACAAAAAACCGGTCACGAGTTTGGGTGTTCGAAAATGAGTTAAAGCCAACAAAAATTGTTCGTTCACGGAGTGTTGCAAAAAAAATGGTGGTCACGTTTGTCTCCAAGACCGGCCATGTTACGACTATTCCTCTTGAGGGACAAAGGACGGTTAATGCAGAATGGTATGCTAGCATTTGTTTGCCACAGGTCGTTTCTGAACTCCGTAAAGAGAACTGCAACCGCCGCATCATCCACCATCACGACAATGCGAGTTCTCACACCGCATACAGAACAAAAGAGTTTTTAGAGCGAGAAAACATAGAATTATTAGAACATCCTCCGTACAGCCCCGACCTAAGCCCTAATGATTTCTATACTTTCCCTAAAATACAGAATAAATTGCGGGGACAGAGATTTTTATCACCTGAAGAAGCTGTGGACGCCTACAAAACGGCCATTTTGGAGACCCCAAGTTCCGAATGGAATGGTTGCTTCAATGATTGGTTCCATCGTATGGAAAAATGTGTCAAATTTCGCGGAGAATACTTCGAAAAGCAATAAATACATTTTTAAATAGTAATGTGTCACTTCCTTGATTCCCGAAATTTTCAGTGCCCCCCTCCTAAGACCTACTGCTTTAACGAACTTAAATAATCAAACTATGCGTAAAATATTTAGTTTATATGATCAATAAGCAAATGAATTAAGATTTAAAATCCTAAAAAAAATATGAATTCTATTTTTCTAACTAAATTTCTAAATTCTAAATTCTAACAGCACTTTTTTTTTCGTGGGGAAATCCTCATGGATACTATTCGTTGCGGGGGCCACGAGGTTATGCCGGACTCCTACCGGCTAAATCCCCACGGTGGTCACCATCAGCGTATACGAGGGGTCCCGGGATCTCTGTTCGGAACGCAACCGGAGCCCCTCCAACACTTTGCTACACTAATAGCATGTCCTAAGGGCAATACTTGCTACCCCCAGCACCCTCGCAGTGCTACCACGATGTCTCGAGACCACTTCCGAGCCACAGTCCTCCTCGGGGGTTACATAACTAGGCGTTCGAAGCCACCGTCCAGAGCGCCTGCAACCCCAGAGGCCCCGTTTCTGGAAGGGAACACCGTTTTCAAGAGAAGGGCCATGACTGACGCCTTGGCAACGTCGTCTCCGAGCGGGATCCACCCTCTCCCGTTCTCGCTCAGAAGCCGCCTTCTGAATCAAAACGGATTTACAGAATGTGGCTACGGCCCACCACGCCAAGTCCCCGCCTAGCATCGCCGACACGACTGCTGGCAGGGAGAGGTTCCGTCCAATGCAGTTTACCAGAATCGTCGTCTTGGTCCCGTCCTCCGCAGTGGAAGCAGTTCGCCGTCGCCTCGCGTCCGATATTACACAGATAATCACCGAAGCACCTGTGTCCGGTAATTATCTATATAAGTCTGTAGGTGATTTTTCCTACTCGTCGCTGCATCCAGGTTTCGAAGACCGGCAGGATTGCTCCAATGACGCGTTTGCGTTCATAGCGCTCCTCGAGACGAGTGCGCCATGTCGTCAGGGCATTTTGCCGTTTAATTAATTCGAGTGCCTCAGCTCACTACCACCGCTCTGACGGAGGGCACGAATCCGGATGTAGACCCTCGCTTACATCTCCTCCAGTATATCTAGTAGTGGAAAGCGAGTCAGGATTGATGCCGCCTCAAAGGATATAGTGCGGTATCCTCGTACGATCCGTATCGCCATCCTCCGCTGCACACTGTAGATTTTAGTTTAGTCACACCGTCGAATGGCCAGCTGTTTTGCCCATACAGGCGCTCCATACAGAGCTACGGCCCGTATAACTCCCGCGTAGAGGCGACGTACTTCCTCCGTAGGTCCCCCTAGATTAGGTAGCAGTCTATGCATAGCAATAGCGCTCTTTCAATCCGGGGGACTAGACGCTCGAAATGTTTTTCGAAGCCCCAGCGACTCTCCAGGTGGAGGCCTAGGTACTTCATGTACTTCCCCACTCTGACTTCATACCCACCTACGCGAACGCACGAGTGGGGTGGTTCCCTGCCCGTGGTAATTTATGAAACCATAGAGCCTCGGTCATGTTAGGCGCTACGTCTAAGCCCAACTCGTGGATTTTGGCGACTTCCGCCCCAAGCTCGGCAAGCTCTTTAGCTCTCTCGACAGTTACCCCGCTGGCGATTACCAATGTGTCGTCGGCATAGCACACGATATTTGCGCCATTGGGAAGGTTGACTCGCAGAACCGCATCGTACGCGAGGTTCCACAGTAGTGGACCCACCACCGAGCCCTGTTTGTGGATCTCCACGTTTGATTTCCCTCCGGATCTTCCTACCATCTTGCCCCATGTACATGATGAACCTGTCGCGCAAGTAGTCCCCGGTAATACCTTCACCTAACAGCACTTATCAGTGCGTAGCAGCGGTTGTGTCTCAAGTTGAGATGAGAGTTATGTTGAGGTGAGTAGAGTTGAGTTGAGTGAGAGTTGGGTTGAGTTGAGAGTTAGGTTGAGTTGAGAGTTGGGCCGAGTTTAGTTGAGAGTTGGGTTAAGTTGAGAGTTGGGTTGAGTTGAGAGTTGGGTCGAGTTGAGTTGAGAGAGTTTAGGCGCAGGACCAATAATTTAGTAGCTTCTGATGTCAAAGCCTTAATTCTTCGACACATTTTACCTTTGCACTGTTTGGACCGCTAAATTAGGTCGTTTTATGATTACGACATAAAAGCGTACGATTTATTTGCATTTATAACATTTTAACAGTAATACAAAACACATTATTAAACAAAAACGAAAATACACACGAAGAGGGACCTATGGTGAAATTTAGTAGGCCTTAAAAACCGCCGACAACCGATGGAGATAAAAGGTTCTCTAGTGACAGCCTCGTACCGATAGGCGAAGTGTAGGGCGAACCCGATGGACAACCTGGTAATACATGCAGGAAGTCAATGGATGCAAGTAGTTCAGAACCGTGCTTAGTGGCATTCCTTGGGGGAGGCCTATGTTCAGCAGTGGATATGTGAAAGGCTGTAATGATGATGACGGTGATGAATAACCGCCGACCAAGTATTTAAGAAAAACCAAATCGAAAAAAAATTGACTGCGATACGTTATTCAAATCTTCAAGAACAACTTCACAAAGATAAAGATTACGATTTTAGATAAGTTAAGTGTAATATTAAAACATATCTGAGATTTATTTAGACCGATTTTTATTATTGGTGCAGTGCGGTCGTACCCTATGATAGATAATGCATTTATCGTGTAATGGTAGTCTGTTATCTCCTTTAGCGAGAGCGGTTATTATAAATACGATTTTTGTTACTTAGGCCTTATTACCCGCAGGTACCCTACATATAACGATATACTATTATTGCAGTTTTTGAAAATACGAGTAAATATTGCTTCTACTTTTATTTAAAATTATTCCAAATTGACTGTGATTTATGGGAAACAACGATTTCGCCTACCGATCGACCCTTACGAATGTAAGCGTCCGCAGTGCAATCAGTTAAAATAATGCATTAACACGCATTTTTAATTAAAAAGATAAAAGGACAGAATATTACAACAGCCACTAGATGATATTATAGACAATTACAAGAAATTAATAATCATGTCGATAGTCCCTGATTTTGTTTTTATAGGGAAATAAAATATAATAATGATGGTTACATTAATGAACAGATCATTAAAAGAAAGGGGTATGAAAGTGAACGCAAGTAAGACGAAGGTTATGGTTTTTGAAAGAGATGAAAGTAAAACGATATGTGAAATAAGAATAGAAGGGGAGTTGATCGAGCAAGTAGATGAGTTTGTATATTTGGGGTGCGTATTTAGCAGGGATGGGAGATATGATAAGGATATAGAACGACGAGTGAACGCAGGAAACAGAGTAAATGGGGCCCTGCACTCTATTGTGAAGAGTCAAAATGTGTCAAAAAAGGCACGTATGGCAATTCACAATGCTGTGTTGGTCCCTACTTTAACGTATGGTAGTGAAAGTTGAGTATGGCAGAAGAAGCACGAGAGTAGAATAAATGCAGTAGAAATGCGGTCGTTAAGGAGTATGTTAGGGCTGAATCTGAATGACAGGGTGAAAAATTGTGTGATAAGAGAAGAGTGTGGTTTGCAAGATGATGTTGTGACCAGGATTAAGAAAGGAATGCTTCGGTGGTTTGGTCATGTGGAAAGAATGGATGAGGAAAGAGTGACAAAGAAAATTTATGTTGCAGAAGTGAATGGCAGAGTCGGAAAGGGACGTCCTAGGCGAAAATTTATCGACCAAATTGGCGATTTATTGAAAACGGGCCAATTAGGAGTACCCTTAACCGACGAGCATGCATGCGTAGGTGTATGGATGTGAAGGATGCGAGAGAGGTGTGTCTGGATCGTGCCAAATGGAAGTCTGTAGCCTCTGCCTACCCCTCTGGGTGACAGGCGTGAGTGTTTATGTATGTATGTGTATGTATAAAATATAAAATAACAATGATGCCAGTAACAAAATATTTATTCCTTTGGTTACAGAATTTAATCATCCATTAAACTCTTAACAATAAATTGATGGAAATGTAGTCTCTCCTCTTTGTTTCAATCAAAACAAGAGGATGGCTGCAATTCCTCCCCGCACCATAACTTACCACTAATTATAATATTTGCTCCACGGTAAAAACAAAAGTTATTTTAATTTGCACTGTTAACACTGCAAATAATTGTAAGATAGCTTTGGCTGAAAGCCCATCTGATGATAAGTACCACAATCTAAGCGTTCAAATGGTAGACAAGTTAACCCTGGAAAATTCTATTCTTGTCTTCGTCAATCTACCCTAATATGTAGTGATTAGGGAAGTCTTGCTGCACGTACTAGAAACGATGAAGAGAACGCTTTGCTCACATTCGAAGCACTTCCCTAGCTGAACGAAACCTATAGAACACAATAAGGCTGACAACTCTGCGCCTGTGTTCAAAACTATACAAGCACCAGCACAAACTCAACTTTTAGAATTTGGTTGTCAGCACAATTTTTAATTAGTATTTTAAATTGAACAAAATTGCCATGTTCTCATACTTCGTGCTAATTTTAACAGAGTTTAGACAAGGATTCAATTTTTTTTCACATCTAGAGTACAAATGCATAATCAGATATATTTCTGAAAACTTCATTAAAATAATTTTTCTTTTCACCGTGTCACTTAACAATTAATAATTTTATGTTGATATCTAAAATCTGTTTGATTTGTGCACAATTTTTAATACCACAGTTTGAGAAGCACAACACGACGTTATTTATATTTTGAGCAAAATTTTAGTGGGTGAAGTTTATGTAGTAATGTCGGGTTTTATGTGGCAACACTATGGCACATTCAAGTTGTATGAGAGACTTCTAAATGGACATAAATACTTTGAAAATTATACCAATGAATTTATTTTTATACTAAATAAACCTACAAAACCGCAAACATAAGTTAAAGTATTATATATATTTTAGAAACTATATATAATACTTTAATTTATGTTTATAAATTTTATAGAAACTATTTTGACTAGATTATGACTGTTTTTTAAAAGAAAGTAAGGTCTATACTTGCAGATATACATAAAGTTTGAGATTCGTATTTCACGTTATATTTGTATACTATTAAACAATTTCTTACTACATTTACTCCAACAACAATGCCTATTTTTAATAAAAAATTTACTCCGCAGAATTTTTGATCCTAAAATTTTATTAGAAATTTTGGTAAGCCTTCAAACTGTGGCATTCCAAACAGTATAAATTTTAAACAAATTGATATTATATTTCTTAAAAATATTCTACAATTAATTTGGCTAAAATATTGCACTACTATCTAAACTATCTACTTAATGGCATGATTTATGACACAATTTTCTTTAGTTATTTCTTTGACATTTTCTTGAGCGACAAACTTACATTGAATCAATGATTAAAATAAAATATACCTATGGAAAGTCTATAATAACAAGTATAGACAAGATAGATACAGTTATATCAAAAAATATATACGCCTCGTTAAAACATTGCTTATATTAATGCAATATAATTTGAGACAAAAATATTATTTGAAATAAAAAAAACCTTTTAATATGTATGAGATAAAATAAATTGCTTCACGTCGTCGCCAGTGTCTGTAAACGAAATGAGAAGGCAGTAGATACAAAGTATTTTAAACAGATTTATATTTTCATTACTAGTAATATTAATAAATAAACTTGTGCATAATGACCAAAATGTCATAGGTAGGAAATGATTCATTATCAGTTTACTTAATTTTTGTTCATTTTATATTATAATTCTTGTGGGTGATTTTAATTCATACTTTCAACTTTCCATCGCAGAAACTTTTAAGGCACAAAAGGTAAAGGAAGGAAATGAATCGAAACAAAGGGCAGCCCTCTCATTTCTTAATATACGTTAATATGGCAAATTAGCCAGGTGGCCAGCCCATCTGTCGGCCGCCCATTACGTGCAAATGTAGATGATAAACTGACTGCGCTCCATGACGTCCGTTGTTGACAACAAGACGCCAGCCGGCTGGTGCTCGTGCAGCGCCAAGAGAACGCGCCACCAGCATTAGGTGGCCGAGGATCTGACGAAAAAAGACGGTTATTGTGTTATAATGTTAGTGGTCACAACTACAAGTGCGTTATATTTATTAACAGAATTTACAAACAGTATTATTTGGATTAATTTTCTTTGATTTATTCAATTCATAGTAATAGTAATTATGCTATGCTTTTTTTGTCTTACAAATTGTACTTTGTTTTCTGATACGGTTTTAATGTGATTGTGTCCTCGACATTAAAGCCTTCCTATATACTAAACATGTAAACGTAAATCATTACATCGGACTCGGGGAGGTTATGATAACTGAAAGTAGTTTCGTCTTCACCCCAAGAGCAGACGACGTAAGTGTGTCCAAAAATGTTGAAACGCAGGCAAATATATTCTCATGCAGTTAATTAGAGATGTAATCATAAGTATTTTTTCTGAAAAGACACCGATTATTGTATTATATAATCAGCTCTCCCGACTTCGAAAAGATAAATACAAGCGTCAAACTAAAATTAATATCTTTTAATTATTAAGAAAGTAACTACATAAGTAATTATTTATCATTAAACGCAGTACTAAATTGTTATACAATGTTAATAATTAAAGTACACTTTGGACAGATTTTTGTTCAGAGAGCAGTTTATTAAAGTATTTACAGATAAACATATATCTATTTTCTGTAACGTTGGTGCTGTTAGTCTATAGTCTATACGGCTCATCTGACTCAGGTCTTTCGGGACTTGAGCTGATTATTGTAAATAGTCTGTTATGCCAATTAATTTATAAGATTATACGTGGTATAGCCATCCTACAGTTGTTACAGTCGGCACGGTATAGAAGGACCATGCTCTTACAAAATAACAGCGTAATATATAAAATAGCAGCGAGCATGTGACCCTTTTTACTGGAAACGCGGCATTTCATCATAGGGCTCAGGGGTGACAACGCATCTGCATTTTGATTCTTAATCTAAGATATGTGTAAATGTCAATGGAACACAGCATTCACGTACCATCAGGTGGAGTGTGTGCCTATTAGTCACCCTTTTTATATTAAAATGAGGCAACTGAGATTATTATCTGCTTAAGACAAATACCCTTACGCAAACGCGTGAAATAGTAGCTTAATGCTGCTGTATTTCGTATGGTGAGTGTAGGGAACCGCAGACCCTTTTAGCTGGAAACGAGGCATTCCATCTTAGTCCTCACGGGTGACAACGCATTTGCATTTCGATTCGTAATCGTGGATAGATGTAGATGTCTATGGGCCACAACAACCACTTACCATCAGGTGGCCTGTGTGCTCGTTTGTCACCCTATCCTATAAAAAAAAATATCAGATCTGGGAATGTCTTGCGAAAAATACAATGTTCAACAATTACGGCAACGTCACACGCGGCTTTTCCGCCATCAAGTCTGCGACGGAAACGGCACAGCGCGTTTTGCGTGCTTTTCAAATTGTTTGAATTGGTTAAAAAAAAAGTCGCGATCTACGATATATCGAACAGCCAATTATATCGGCCAATATATTGGTATAGTTACATCACTACAATTAATAAAATCGATTAAAAATACATTAAATGTCTTGATTGTTGTGTGTAAAAAGCTAACTATAATAACCATTAAATCAGTCATTTAATAAAAATGAATTTCCCCTTATCGTTAGAACCTATTAAAACCCACTGCTGAATATAGGGCTCTATCATAGATGCCCCTCTGTCGTCTCTTGCGGCACCCACTGGACAGGATTTTCTAGAAGGCCTCCAAACTAGATGCCCTACAGGCTACAGCTAACACTTGAGGCCGTAAGTGAATTCCTCTGCGAGTGACACAGATTACAGAACTGGGGTAGTATTCTAGTGTTGTAAACAGTCTTCTTCTTATCATCAGACTTTTATAATTATGTAAGAAACATTTTGGTCTCTATATCAAAAATTATTGCTTTCCGTTAAAGCGCTTCTACACGGTCGGGACGGGACCAACCACCAACCGTCGTGACCTCGGTCGGGTGAACCGATTTTTGTATTCGTTCTACACGGTCGGGTGGTTGACTCAACTTGTCAGTTGTCTCTGGTATTTAAAGAGTAAAGACGTAATGTAGGTAGTTACTTTTAAAAATGGCTCATTGCTTTTCTATACAACAAAAAATCGGTTTAGCTTTAACGATTCTATGCTTGAATGAAGATGAAAAAAATAAATAAAATTGTGGCTGAAAGAGCGCATTACTTTAAACAAACATGACATGGTACTTTAAGACATGGTAAACCACAGTACAGTGACAATAATTCGGTCAGGACCTTACGTTCTTTGCTTCCGTTCGTATCCATAGTTAAACATCCACCTGCGACGACTGCTAAGCGCGCACTGAGCCGCTCTCGTCGGCCGACAGCGTTCCACACGGTCGGCGTCAAACACGGACCCGACGTGTCGTGAGGGATGCGCTCGCGACCAAGGCCGTCGGACTCAACCAAAATATTGGTCAGACAACCGATGTCTACACTGTCCATTTTTACATCAACTCAACCAAGGTCACGACGTTTGGTGGTTGGTCCCGACCGTGTAGAAGGCCTATTAGTCTCACAAAAACTCGAAAACGGTTTGACCGGTTTTGATGAATGTTTCCGTGTAGATGGTTTAAAAACTCAATTGTTTCATTACAATTTTTATATGTGGTAGAGCCATGCTGCAGTTGTTTAGTAGTATAGTTGTAACATGAATGGGTCGGCTCGATCGGGGAAGAACCACACTCTCACAGAGTACTAGCGTAAAATAGTAGCTTAATGCTGCTGTGTTTCGTATGGTGAGTGTAGAGAACCAGAGACCCTTTTTACTGGAAACGAGGCATTCCAGCTTAGTCCTCACGGGTTACAACGCATCTTAACACAGCACTTAAAACTATTAAAAGTTACATTTAGAGATTACTTTTCTATGAAAAACTGGCATTATAAAGTCTATACAAAATTCTCTATCCTGTGGTCTAAACAAAAGTCAGGTTTTACTTCATTACAAAAAGATTTTATTGTATTTTGATAACAAAATAAACGTACCAAGCGGCTGTCGGTAGCGTGAAAATCACAATTATTTCTATATAATTGTGATTATATACGTAAAAGATTACTCGAAATTATTTACGTAAAAGATAAATTATATTCACACAAAAACTTTTATAACGATTTTATAATAAAACACTATAGTAAAACACTAATAAAACACCAGAAAAATCGAAAAATCAACACAACAACATACAAATGAAAATGGCGTACGTAATGAACGTAGATGATAAATTAATATCCATAGTTTAGCTGTTTTTTTATTTCACTAGAGGATAGAAAATTTCATATTGATTCTATAATGCCAAACTTCTTCATAGAAAAGTAGTCTCTAAACATAAGAATTTATGAGTTAAAGTGCTGTGGGTGGGTGCGGTCAAATTTGACCTCTTGAATTTTGACAGAATATCGAAGGCTACGGTCTCCTATTAAATACCATACGCGACGCCCGACTTCAGCGCAAACGTTCCTTTCCTGACGCTTGGCGTTTGAGAGGCTAATTGAGATGTAGATGTTTATGGGCAGCATTCACTTACAATCACATGGACTGTGCGTTCGTTTGTCACCTTTAACGTTATAGCCTATCAAAAGTTCACAGCTGTAAGCTTCCACCTTAGATTGCCTCATAGGGGGCATATTTGCCATAGTTGCCATCCTAGGCAGGAGGGCTTACAACAGCAATTTTTAATTTTTTATCGCTTTCAGAAAGACGCTGCTGACACTGTCCGGGTTTGATTCCCTATGACGTCTATTACGCCATCCACTGGACGATATAGGGTAGTGGATAGTCCTATACCGCCGACTTATATAATAAAACACATTTAATATAACAAAGGCTATATTACACAGTTATTCGTGTTGGAATTCGGTCATTTTTTCTTCAACTTCTTTATCAATTGCTATGATTCAACACGTTTCAATGACAATGTAATAGGCGACGAAATCCATTGAAAATTTCAACGTAATAATTTTAGTATTAGTTCGACTGCTTTATTCATTTAGTGGATGGTAAGCGTGACTACTGATCATGTGGTCCTGAGTTTGAATCCCGGGTCGGTCCAATATTAGTTACTGCGTTTTCTGGAAATAAGTTCTCGATAGCAAACCGGAGTCAGGAAGTTGGCGGTGTTTTACTCCCGTGGCTCGGAAAGCACGTAAAGCCGTGGGAATATAAAGTTCTGGGAATTATTTCTCTCCGGTCGTGTTGGATTACCGTCCCTATTGGACTGTGAGGGCAAAGGAATGGACTTGTGCTTACGCACACACTCATACACTGTTATTATTAGTGATGCAACGAATACGAATATACATATTCGCCGAATAGTAGACATTTCCCGAATATTCGTATTCGGCGAATACTAATCACGAATATCTCAACTCTAATTACTGGCAGACTTTAAAAACACGCGTCGTCGGCGCGTAAAAAATACGATGTGTGCATAGGCCCTTAGCTGCAACGACGGATACACTAGGGCAGGGGAGTTATTATCCATCAACTGAAAGATTTTCAACAAGCTAACAATATACCGAAACATGTTTTGTTTCAAGATGTTGAAGCTAGATGGGACTCAACATATCAGATGTTAAAGAGATTACATGAATATCGCATAGCGATTCAATATGTTTTACCATCTCTAACAAATTGTCGTCATGAAATCATAGCAAGGCGATGGGCTCTTATGAGCCAAATTATTGATATTCTGGCCAATTTAGAAGAATATCTTTTTTTTCTCTAAAAATATCTTTATCTTTTATCTCAAGCAATCCCAATACTACGAAGTCTTAAATCTTGTCTCCGATCCTTTGGTCTGTTATTTGGGGAGATGTCCATTTTCCAAGGCTGTGAAAACTGAAAAGTCGCCCAAAATATTTTTCACTGAAACCACGTATATCGGAAAGACTTTTTTCAACGACTGGGAACATCCAGACTGAAAAAAGAAATCGCCCAAAACCAGAAAATCTACAAATTTTAGGTTTTTTAAATGAATATTTGCCTGTTGTAAATTTTAATTATAAGATGAATAGAACATCATCAAATAAATTAGTTTTTCAGTACCATAGCGAGATATTCGTATTCGTATTCGCCGAATAGTAGGTTTGATATTCGTATTCGTATTCGTAAAGGTAGTATTCGTAGCATCACTAGTTATTATTATCCTGTCCTCCGTTGAGACTGGCTGCTGAGAGAGAAATTCGGTCCGGAGGACATTATGATTTGTCAGTATAAAGCAGATGCATACTTCGTACCGCACAAAATACCTAATTTTACGTCAAATCACGCCATAAAACCGTATCGAGATAGTTAAAATAAAATTAACACATGTTTACGTGTCACCCCGCCCAACTACCTCGTCTTTGAGATTCTAATCGACAGTCCGCTGCAAAAACAATCTTATTCTCTTATAACTTACGTCCAGATTTACGAAAAAATAATACTATCGGTGAGGTATGTGAACGAGTGTATAATCAAACGATCAAGCCAGTTATCAGCCGCGACTAGAATTCTTAGCAGGTGAGTCATACGGCCATTATTGCACCTTGCTTACTGAAGACAAACCTAGCGGTATCGAGTCCACAAAGCTGATTTAATTTAAACTTTAGAACAAGATTTTTTTTTTAAATTATGAATTTCCATTTTTTACCATTATTTTGTTATAAGGAATAATTCTATAGCTACAAGCCCAATAGTTTAAAGAAATCCCTACTTTGTCAAAAAGTTCCCTTAAAAGAAAAAAATGTTATACCCTCTTGGCCAAATACTTAAACGCTACTCAATTTTAAGCTATCGTTAACTCTCGTGGTGTCACAATTAAAGTGAAAGAGACAGCACGATTTGGGCATATTATGTCACTTCCACATGTATGACGAATCTAACGATGGCGTGATCAGGGATTCCCAAACTATTTTAGGCAAGAGACCCCTTTTCCAAAATGAACTGTTACCTCAGACCCCCACAGCATAGACAAAATACTTGCTAAAATGTTATCTCTTTTTTCGCCTATTGATACAAAATACTTACCAATTTAAAAACTTTGCAGTTGGTTGTAACTATTTTTTTAAAGTACAACAATGACACTTCCTACTAAAATATTAGTCATTCTTATAACAAGTTGGTGTACACGTAACACAACTTATACAGTATCATGAAAGTTTCAAATTAGAACTTGTGTTAAATAATAGGGTTCGATTTTTAGACCTCGTCGACCCCCAAAACCAGTTTTTGTTTATGTTGACCATGTGAAACCGATTTCAACCCCATATCGACCACTTTGGGAATAGCTGCTTTAAATTATCTAAGCTACAGAGCATGATAAAAAATTAGACATAATATGTACATACACTCGAAAATCATCACAAAACCCTCCTTCTGGGGTAGTCGGGTAGAAAGTACAGCAGCAGCCTGCATATACGGGTGCGGAGTGTAACATATATAGGCTATATGTCGCGCTCCTCAGGGCAAGCTAATTCTCGTTTCAGAGAGTTTTTGGAGCAGATAGGAGTCCATCGTTCTACGCTAAGGGTGGGGGCTTTACATTTACTGTGGTGTCGGCGGCAAACTATATTTTAAGTATATATTCGATGTAATAATTTGTTCAACTTCTAAAACGTTTATACGTAAATTTTGCGAAATCTTATGGGTTCCATGTTGCTTAATGGTAATTAAATTATTGATTTCGTGGCGAAATTGCCTGGCTAAGCGTTTGGTCAAGAAATTGCTAGACCGCGTGTTCGAATTTCGCACGGAACAAGTGCTTGTATGGCCTACAAATAATTGATACGAGTGTGGGTACGCATCCTTGTGCAATTTATTTAAACCGCCTGCACAATGCAGGAGAAAATCCCTAAATAATCCGACATAGAGTAACCTTATGAAGTTGTCAAAAGAGAAATAAAGGTCAAAGTAGACATATCGTGCGGTATCGTTATGTGGCAGTATATGTTAGAATAATTTTAAAACTTGCCAAACCTA
Source organism: Parnassius smintheus behrii (assembly GCA_036936625.1). Lineage (NCBI taxonomy): Eukaryota > Metazoa > Arthropoda > Insecta > Lepidoptera > Papilionidae > Parnassius > Parnassius smintheus. The sequence continues at coordinate 31,912,660 of JAUPFT010000024.1, forward strand.
TGGGTACGAGGAATAAGGGTCGGAATAACGCACGTTAAGGCCCCAACCACTTGTAGTATAGGCCCTTCTTTCTTATTGCAAATTTCTGCTTTCAAACTACCAAGGTAAATCGAGCACTTTTGTATTTTTTTTATCGCTAACACTTCACCAACGAAAAAAACACAAAATATGTTTTTTTTTAGTTGTTCTAACCCAGCGCTTAGCTATAACCCCACCTGATGGTAAGTGGTGAAAGATGTTGAATCGTACTGACTTAATAAAAGCCTATTCACCCTTGCCTTGAAGTAACAACACTGCAAGCAAACACTGTAATCGGATGGAAAGACAGATGCTGGGAAATTATTCCACTCCTTTGCTGTACGCATGATGAACGACTTAGCAAACCGTTTGGTTCGAATGCATGGTAAGTCAACAACGAAAGGGTGAAGATTGGCCGAACGTGTGATTGTCCGCTGGTGGCAGGGAGAGGGAGGAATTAAATTATGCAAATCCTGCACACACTCCGAAATGCATCCTGTAGAAAACCGAAAGGCTGGCCACTTTGCGCCTGTGTTTGAGGCTAGTAAGTTTGGTTTTAACCAAATTCGGGTCACCAATAAGCCTGTTAGCACGCCTTTCCATTGAGTCCAAAGCTCCACTATATATGGCACCACCATATATGGCAGCAATACTCCATGCACGACTGGACTTGCGCTTTATATAAAGTAAGCTGCTTACTGTAAGCAGCTGTCAGCTGTGAAGTATCGCCGCACCTTTGCAAGGACTCCTAGCTTCCTTGCAGCTGCTTTGACCTTGGACTCAATGAACCGTAGGAAGTTCAGATTTTAGGATGTCTCAACCCCCAACAACTGGAGGCGATCGGTGTATTCCAGTGATACATTTCGGAAAGAAGAAGCCAAGGTGGGCTGGCTCCTTTTTGCAGTGTAGAGACACGTTTGTGTTTTGATTGAATTTTACTAGATTAGCAACGCGGCATTCGGAGGCTGTCCATAGTGTGGGATTCACACGCTCTACCATAGCTTCTCTTTCGGACTGGATTTGATCCTGACTGGCCCGAGGACTTGGTTGGTATTATTCCACAACTGTGCTGTCGTCTGCGTACCCATAGATACCGGGCATAAGCAAATCATTAATATGCAGCAGGAAGAAAGTTGCGGAGAGAACGTACCCCTGAGGAACACCGGCGTTAGTCGCCACAGAATAGAGCTATCGACGACGACCTGGAGAGACCATTCACTCAGAAAGTCCTTTACTCAGTCAATCAGATCAGAGGATAAGCAGCAGTATGCTGGAAGTTCATCCAAAAGGCTAGCGTGCCATACTATGTCAAAGGCATTCGAGACATCAAGGGAAACAGCAAGTGCTTCTCCACTGTTCTCGAGTGCCTCGCCGCATACGTGTGTGGCACACTAGAGGGTCCCCAGCTGACCGATTTCAGCGAAACCCGTAATGCCGGTCACTAAGGAGGTCATTCTGTTCTAGGTATGCCATTAAACGGACGTTCAATATAAGCTCCATATTCTTGCAGAGTATGGAGGTAATTGAGATTGGCCGATAATTGGCAAGGTCGGCACGGCACGCATTTTTTTGGAACAGGCTGCATGTTGGCCAGCTGCCAGGATTAAAATATGTAATTGAATAATTGGCTAAATATGGATACTAGAAATGTGACCATTTATTTTTATAATTAATGTGACAAACAAACACACAGTATACAGTCCACTTGATGGTAAGTGGCTACCTGCCGTTAGGTTTGCCAGATCGGAAGACCAAAATATCTGATTTTGGGGCTGTCGGGAGAAATTTATATTTAAAAAAAAGTTTATTTTTAAATTAAGAGGCTACAAAAAGTACATTCTTTTAACAAAACTAATTTAAGTTCACTTAATTTTTAGGTTACCACATATATTTGGCATTGAGACTTTACTAAAGTCCACCAATTTGGATGCTTTAGTTGTATTCAGAAAATATATAAAATTCATACAATTTACTTCAAAGTTCGGTCTAATTACTAACCACCACCAACCAGACCACAAGTTAACTTTCCGAGGAGCTGTATGTCTGGAAATTTTGAGTTTGTTAAAATGTCGGGCATATCCAGATGAATCCCGACTATCTGGCAACTCTAACTGCAGTCCATGGATAACTTTAGCCTTCACAAAAACATATTACTTTTATTGTTTACTTACTTAAGTTCATACTGTGTAGATCGAAACAAAAGTTAAATTTTTATCTATGGTAACCGCTGTTAACTATGACATTTGGACGTTGAACATATCAGTCCTCCCCGTGACCATGGGTGCTGTTAAGCGCTCGAAACGCCGGGTATTCATAGTTAAATATACGCGATAAAATCCGTAAAAACTAGTATTACTTCAATGTGTAGTGTTCGCGAAAAATAAGAAATCATTACATAACTTTTATAAAAACAAGAGGTACATTTGCTACGCACACATTGTCACCCCCGAGGATTAAGATGCAATGCCTTACATACCTATTTACTGTAGAAAAATGGAAGAACTTGGTACCTAACTGGACTCTTAGGCAGCAAGAAGTCCTACCACCTAGACCAAATACCGAATAATTCAATTACGCTAATACCGAATAATTTAATTAGACCAAACACTGAATAATTATGCTTCTGTGAATTTATGAGGCTCATAATCCAGACTTTGGTTCTATATCTAATAAATAGGTAAATAAATGCTATAATAAAAATTAAAGGACATACATTTAAACCACAAAATATTTCATTTGTTCCTTTGGTTGGTTGTTACAAAATAACTTATTGTAACTTCATAGTTATTGTGAATTTGTTATGTTGTAATAACTAAAGAATTTTAATTTCTTATGTAATGTATGTTAGTAATTATGTAACTTGACCGATGGAAATCATATCTACACAACACATAGTGAAAATTGATAACTTGAATTTCAAGGGAAATGCTAAAAATTTCCAGTTAATGAGTTTTCGACTTAGCGAGAATTTCTTTCCCAAACACAAACAAACATAAGTTACACAGATGTATTACTTAGAGAAAGTTTAATGAATTGAATTTAGAACAGAGGCAACAATCATTCCTGTTGGATTTTATTGCTATGAGATTGGGTAATTCTAAGTAAGATGTTACTATATTTTACTAACTTCGATTTACAGGAGTCTGCTTTTTGAGATTCGAATTATAGAGTATAAATATGCACTATCAATACTTCACAGGGAAATAAATTTTGTTCGAGTTACAGTCTAAGTAATACTGCATATTTAGGAGGTAAGCAGAAGAGAATGGTAATTTTTTTGTCTTACTGAGATTAGACTTATCGAGAATCCACAGGATTTGATTTGTCAAGACAGTGGTTCATAGCTATGCATAGGTTGACAAATTCTATATTGCTGAACCAAAGGGATTTACATTCACAATATATAGTGGCAGATGAATCATAAAATCAGGACCTGAGTGGCATTGTAGTTAAGTTACTTAAAAAATTATATTCTCTAAAAGCAGTAAATTCAGGGTGAAACCTATAGTGCCTCTTACCAGAAAGGACAAAATACACTTTATCTATACTTATAAATAAAATTGAATTGGTCGTGTGTAATTTTGAAATAATTGACTCCTATTAAGGGAAAGGAGAGATCTCCCACCAGGCAAAGTGTTCTGCCCGGGGAGCGGCTAATACTCCTCTAGGTAGTCCGGAGATATTCTACATATATTATACTGTTTTACTTCGGAACTTTGACAGCGCGATATAGACTTTGATGTGTATCGCTGGTGGTGCGACAACACATGCTATTCAGACATAAAAAATCATTTTTCAAATTTTTGTCTGTTTATGTGTGCAGGCTAATCTTCTGAAAGGCTGAGGCCTGACACACAACAAATAGACAGAGAGAAATGCCTGGAGGAGCTATATTTTATGAGAGACTTGAATGTATAATGACTTCTTATATTTATGCGAACCTACACATTGATTAAAACACTTACGCATTTTATCGTGTTTAATTTTAACAATTTTTTATTTTTAATTCCCAATGTTTCGGGTGCTTTCCAGTACCTATGGTCACGGGGGACTGAGATGACTGATGTCCCAATATCATTATTAAACCTGGAGTGTACCTTCTGCTTTTTTAATTATTGTTTATGGTCCGATCTATGCAAAATGAACCGACTGTGTCTTGAAGTCTTGCAGTGGTATGCTTGGGTTTAGTTGCAGGTGTTAGTACCCAGCCCCCTTCTCTATTGAAATTAGGATTTTTTTTTATTTCAATAGCCTCACATATCATCTTTAGTAGGAATTGGTGTTCTTTCGCGAGGATTTGTGGTCTATCAAATCTGATGTAATGTTTGGGGCCGTCTAGGATATCATCACAAACTGTAGACTTCCCGGAATGTTGATGCTTCACATCAGCTATATGTTTTTTTACGCAAGTTCTAATTGATCTTTTTGTTTGTCCTATATAACAAGCACCCGAAACGTCGAGAATTAAAAATAAAAAATAATTAAAATTAAACATGATAAAATAAGTAAAAGTAGTTTTAATCAAAATAAATGGACTTTGATTATTTTAAATGTTAATGACATGGCGCATTAATAGATCCTATCTAGGCGAACCTGGGGAGGTTCATTAGAATGTGATAAAAAGTGTAATGTAAGGTAATTTATATTAACATGTTTAAAAGATAATGTGTACACAACACTAGTGTTCAAATATTTTAAAATAGACCTTGTTACCTTATCTGGAATTCCTGTAATTTGCTTTTTATTACTGAGTGATAAAATAAAGTTTCATCTGATAACAATGTTGCTTTTCCAACATTCCTTTGAGATAACATTCAATTAAAACAGAATTAGTTTCAACACTTAAATATATGAAATAGCGAAAACAACAGACACCCATACCTGTTTTCTTGCTGTTTTTCTTTGAAAACTTTACTTTTTGGTTTTTCTTTCGTATTGTAGAAGCAGTTTATAACATAAATTGCAGTAGAACAAGCATTCAGACCCTGAACAATGGTTTGCAGGCATAACAAAACCATGTTGAAACCCTCAGACCTCAATTCAATGCTAAGCTACTGCACCACGGAACTGAGGATTATGTATCTACTTGAAAAATAGATGTGAGTTACCCAGTGTTTCAGAGGTGTCAAACTTGATTTGACACATTCACTTTGTTTTAGAGCCATTTACAAAACTATGCCTGCATGCGATGTTTGACATAACTGTTATTGTTTATTTCAATTTATGTTTGCTTAGGTGGGTTTAAATATTTAGTATTAACAGAATAAAGTTCATTATTTTAAGAAATCCTCTTCATTATCATTATGATGATGGCGGGAGCCTTATTTTAAGCAGTGGAATTGTGAAAGGCTGTAATGATGATGATGATAATATATTTTGGCTTTATAAATTGTAATATCTACTCTCAGAGTAACAAAGAAAGATAAATGGAACGAAGTAACATCGAAATTGATCCAAGATGCTAAACGTAACATAAGAACACAGATATGTGTATAAAATCATCAATAATCAAGTAAATGGACTAGCACTGAGGTCCAGCAGTAGCACAGAAAAAGTAGAAAGATGTGTGCAAGTAACGTTGCCAGGCATCCGGATAAAGCCAGACACAGTCAAGCATCTTGGTTGCATATCCAGCCAAATTAGAACATGTCCGGCTTTTATTAGACTTTTTAAGCATTGTTTTACTTTAAAAAAATTGTCATGTTATACTAAGAGTAAAAAATTAAGGGTGTCCAACCTTTTTACCAAAATGTCTGGCTAAGCTCGCTGGTCTGTGCGGCTTTTGGGTTTTAAGACATGGCAACCCTATGTGCAAGAGCGCACATCAACAAGTTGAGCACGGTTTCTGCCACTTTAGTATTACTTGTACTTAAAACTATTTACAATATGCAAACCTCTTTATCGTTATCTTCGGTATCCTGGAGTCTAGGAATTCGTCTCTTAGGAATAACTAAAAAATGAACCGGTGCTTGTGGGCTGACATCATTGAAAGCAAGGCACAGTTCGTCTTCATAAATTATATCGGCTTTAATTTCTTTTGATATTATTTTGTCGAAAATTGTAGGACCTGGTGCTGCAACGCTTTGAGCTTGAGCACGAAGCACCTCATCACTATACGGACGCCGGACAGCGATGGCTGCCCCGCGCGTTAGATCATAGATATTCGTTGGATATGATTTTTTCAGGCGAAATTTCAAAGCACGTTGAAAAACTTTATCAAACATTTTTCACTGAATTCACTTTTACCGGAAACAATTTTGGTATAACTATTCTTTGGACCAAATCAATCGCATTTGAATCCTATACTATTCGTATCTTAAAACGTGCGAAATGCGAATACTATTGATGATGCCGAGACCGAGTTGCTGAGGTGAGCGTAACTCAAAAATCAGTTTTGATTTTGAGTTTGACAATTGACATTGACGTTCAAGCTGTGTTGCCAAATTAAGTCCAATCAAGTTGCCAAACAAAAAAAGATCAAGGGAAACAAATTAGCAGCAGCAGCGTCTTCTAATGACTAAAAAAAAACTGCATATCGTCGTTGCGCGTGCATTTTTCGCTATGTGTTTTTACCCTACTTTTCAGGAGAGACAAAAAACTGATTATATCAAGTTGTGTGTGAGTCATTATAATACTTTTTTGTATGGCAATAGTAATAGCACAATTTACATATTTTAACATTTCTATCTTTGCAAATACCTTATTAAAAAGCAAAAAAAAAAAAGAATTCGATTATTTCTACACATAGCGTTTATAATTAGAGTCATAAATATCCGCTAACTGTCCACAGAGCACATAGCGACAAATGGAAGTCGTATCGTCTACTATATATATGCTGTTTTTTTCACATAGCTATTATATAAAACACCATTTTTTATATCAAAATAAAATTTATTTAGAAAATTGTCAGACACATAGTAAGAAATGACACAATAAACAAATATCCGCTGTAATGTTGTAAAATAAGTATTTTTTATAAAGTAGTTATATATATTATATTATAATAGTAGGTAATGAATGAAAAATAAATTTCAAAAATGTGTTAGGTAAATTAATGACTTAAATTATCATAAAAAAATGATAGTCACGATGCATGTACCGCTTCAGACCTTGTAGATGATTAAATTTGGTTACATCTATGTTGATGGGGCTGTTATATAATCTTACAGGTGCTACTGGTTCTCTACTATTAATTCTCCTTTGTGGTAAAGCTTCCCATTCATCAGAATGGCGTACTTTATATTGCACTTTACCATTGACGTAAAGAAGTCCTCTGATATTATTAACAGTGGCATCACCAATCCTTCTACCTGGTCTTATTGTGGTAAAATTGCCAGGCACTTCTTCATAGTTTTTAAAGAAATTGAAACCTAGATAATGAACAACGTAGGGCTGCGAGGACCTACATTGTCTCATTTTGGACACATAATCCATTGGTGTAAAAATTGGTGCCTTTAACTTTTTTCCAGAGTGGAATGGACGCCGTCCACTTCCATCATTGTATGCCCTTTCTCTAATATAATTTACTCAATGGTAAGCTCTTTCATAGCACTTAAATTAGCTAAGGCACTGCACAAAACTTTATTTTTATTTTGATATGCACAGCCGTCAGAAATAAGAATTACTTTCTTTTTGTTTCTACAATACTCTTCTAAAAAGTTAATGGTGCAGCTCGTAATATTATTTGCTGTTATTCCTCCCTCTCCTTCATGCCAAACGTATAAATATACATCCTTAGTATTTTTTACATAAAACGTATAATTATGCAGAGCTAATTTCATTTTATAATATTGCTCAGAAACGAGAAGTTTAGGAGACAGCAGCACGCTTTGAATATCTATTGATACAACCGCAACATCGTCGGACATTTCCTGAATAGCATTAGACTTAGCAGAGTAGGCTTCCTCTTTCTTCGTGATGTGTAGTGTATACATAGCTTCAGGAATGTTTCCCTCTTTGTGCCCAACACACAGATCGCATTGATCTTTCCGTGGCTTAAAAATTGAAATTTTATTATCTTTTAAAATTTCCTGAAACCGTTTTCTTTGTATTGCAGAATAGTTGTTCTCTTGGCACCAAGCTGTGTAGACCGTATGCATGTGTGTCATTGACTCGAAGGAGGCTTCCACATAAACACGATTAGTGTTACTTCGGCAGTAATGGCTGGGTACCTTTGGTATTATTTCAAGCCATTTCATAACTGACTCAGACCTAAGAACCCTGGTACCAGCCCGATTAGAACTATCAGCAGCTGCTCTTCTGACTATGTTAATCGCTCCACTATTTGTTACATCAATGCCGAACTTCGACCTTATCCACAACTGTAGAACATCTTTTTTTAAGTCTAATGTGGCTAAAAATAACTGCTTGCAAACACGTAGTTTAATACCGTCAAGCCCCGGTAAGTAGCAATCAAACCCGCAATTCTTTTTATTAACATCTGCGGAGATATTTCTACGGCGAACAATCTGCCTTGGTTGGATAAGTCCGTTTACGTAGGCTTTCTTAGCATCCCATGTAGGGAGTTGCCAAAAATAATGAAATATATCTGCGCGCATATTTTTTTTTTTTTTTTATAGGATAGGGTGACAAACGAGCACACAGTCCACCTGATGGTAAGTGGTTACTGTGGCCCATAGACATCTACATCTATCCTCGATTACGAATCAAAATGCAGATACGTTGTCACCCGTGAGGATTAAGATGGAATGCCTCGTTTCCAGTATATAGGGTCTCCGGTTCTCTACACTCACCATACGAAATACAGCAGCATTAAGCTACTATTTCACGCTGGTATTCTGTGAGAGCGTGGTCCTTCCCCGGTCGAGCCGACCCATTCGTGCTACAACTATACTACTAATATAACTGCAGCATGGCTCTACCAAAATATATTATCGGATATTGCAGCGCAGGCAAAACTTCTTTCGGAAATTTTAGCCGCTCCATGTTCACAAGGCTTTTCTTTCATTTATCTATTTGGTTTCGTAACTTCTTGTATTCTAATTTTATCTTCTTCTCTAAGAACTTGTTGCCCTGTATAAGTCATGCCTAAAAGCCTTAATTTTTGAGCCTTCTTTCTTTTTTTGTTCTCACTAAGAACCACTTCCTCCTCATTTTGTGGGATGGAAGTGCAAATATTTTCTTTTTCAAAGAGCGGTTCAAAATATCCAGTTTGTTCATTCAACTGCAGCAGGAACTGGTGTGTTAGTAATGTTTGCCTCGTTATCATTTTGTATTTCTAAGCAGGAATCAGATGTTATGCTGATATTAGCAGTATTAGTAGTTATTAAACTTTGAGTTGTACCTGTAATCCCTGAAGCTAATTCCGCATTTGTAGTACAAATCATATTTGTGAGGTCGGTAAAAGTACTCATGCCAACGTCGGCATGTTCACCTTCGTCAACAGCTTGAATAATTATCGATGGAGCTGGAGGTGGAAGTGATGGAAATAATATTGAAGATGATTCCTCTTCTAGCTCCATTGCTAAATGGTGTATCGATTGCTGTTGATCTTCTACGCATAACGATACAAGCTGTTTACTTCTCCAAAATCTTGGCATGTTCAGTTCCTAAAAAGCGGTAAAATATAAAGCGTTAGTAAGCAATAGCAAAATTAATATTAAGATATTTAGATAAAAATTTCATTCATTCATTCAAATTCTTGTGCCGTAGTAAAGCATTACATTAAGATGTTAAGTCAAACTTTAGTTAGGGAAATATTAGTTATTGTTCATATAAAATGCTTTTTGAAAAAATGTTTAAAAGATTGATTTTCCTAAGATAAATAGTAAATTTATATTGGTTATGTAAGAATAGTAATACTTATTTTTAATGAAAAATAGTTTAAACAGGAAAAACTTTCTAAATACGTCACCACAATCTTAGCAAACTAAAACCAAAAGCAACCCTAAGACGAATTTATCAGTAAAAAAAGTAGGTACTTACTTGGTAGGTATATATTTGTTCATCAACGATCCCAAAAAGTTATTAAATTTACAATTATAGGTATAACTTGCACTAATTTGTTGAACAGTTCGAATGACACTGACTAACTTAATTAATAGACAATCTCAGTTATGTGACGCTCGACGAGCGCTTTACACGACTGAACTGGTCCGAACTTGTCAGGAAAAATATCGCTATGTGCAGGGAATCACATATCGGGCGCAATTCATAAGTCTACTACTACGATGAACTTTTTTAGCTATGTGATTTAAAGCACATGTTGATATTAGACGCGCATTGAATGTATGAACCTCACATGGATATATTTCGTAACCTTGTATACGTGAATCTTACACAAAAATCTGTTTTGTAGCCTATGAGTATTGACCTAAAGATCAGAATGGCATCAAAAACAAAAAAATGACAAAAAAACACATAGCGATTTCTGCTCGCGCAGCGACGATATGTTAACCCGCTTGCCAAGCGTGGCAACTATAGTAAATATAGGATATCCCCTATGAGGAAAATGAGGGTGACTTATGTTCAGCTGTGGACTTTATTAGGTTGTCAGTAAGTTGCTAAAAATTCGTCACCAAAATAGCTTCACGTTTTTATAAATTTGTGTGTTTAATGCAATGATGTATAAACTTATAGATACGTTGTCCGCACTCTAAAATGGCAACATGAAATGAAGCCAATTGGCCACATCGCGCTTAGTCACGCACCAACCTGTCGCGCGACGCTACGTTTGTTTTTAATTTATTATATCGTGATTCGTGTGTGTAAACCTGTGCAAAACATAAAGAAAACATGCCGTCGTGTGTTTTCAGACGATGTACAAATTATACCCCAAAAGTTAAAGACAATGTGTCATTTCATGCGTAAGTTCACAAAACTACCTATTTTCATTTTCGTACGGTGTCATATTTTCTTTCTCTTTCTTCACGCGTATAAGTAGTTCTAGTATTTTCGCCGTTTTTAAGCGCTGCGATGTTCGTTCATGACGTGTCTATATATAATACGTCATTGGTTTAATGTATGGAATTTGACACTAGAGGTCAAACTTCGCAAAGACTATGGTGCCGTGGCTAAGGGACTTCTTTCATGAAACAGACTCTAACAAAATTAACGGTAGTATAGTCTTACACCGATTATTTATTTAAAATATTTATTACATTTTCTTAGAAAAAAGTATACAAAGTTATACTATTGTCTAGGTACATACTGTTACGAGCTTGAGGTTCGTGACAATAAAAATTGCCGATAGAATTACCTAAATTAACACTTTAATTTACTTTATACAAATTAAAGTTAAAAACACTAATAATTAAACACACTAATTCACTTAATTCCGCTCCGAAGCTTCGCTTGTGTCGCCGAGTTAAACTCTGTCTCGATCGCATCTTGCGCCACCTATTTATTTAAATTAGCAAAATATCCGGAATGTTCAAGTAAACACGCGTAAGGTACCGAGAGTTCGAGTATAGATTTTCTAGAAACTTAGTTCTTCGGGTGGCGCTGTTGGTCGAAAGATTTGTGATGTCATAAACTGCAACGCTCCCCTCGCTCTCGTTCCTGACACTAGATGGCGCTAGTTGTGTCGTCGACTGGAGTGCGTAGCACTGCCCCCTCCTAAGACATGCTTGTCCCGAGCATTATCGGTCCCATAATAACGCGCCAAGCGATCCACATGGACGATCTTAGGAGTCCCTCTTGCGCCTTTCTGTATCCGGTAGGTCACATCGTTGATCCTGGTTACAATCCGGTACGGGCCGTCCCATTTAGCTTGAAGCTTAGGAGATTTCCCTTTGCTGCGGACTGGATTGTGCAACCACACTAATGAACCTTCGTTGAACCCTTTATTGTTCATTTTGCGGTCGTACCGGGTTTTCATTTTCTCAGACATTTGCTGGCCCGATTGTCTGACGTGCTCATAAATGTCATTCATTTTGTTCTGCAAGTCATTTGCATAATCGGTTATACTGCGTGGGGCATCAGGTGGTATCCCGGTGATCAGGTCTGCAGGCAGCCGTAATTCTCTTCCAAAGTTTGCGAAAGCTGGTGTCACTGCTGTACTTTCGTGAACAGAACTTCGATATGACAACAAAAACGGTTGTATGTGCTTGTCCCAATCTCGTTGCCGATTGTCTACAACTTTTGCTAGGTACCTCTCCAATGTCTGATTAAATCGTTCCACCATTCCATCAGATTGCGGGTGATAAGAAGTCGTTCTTGTTTTATGAGTACCCATAACTCGGCAAGTTTCCTGGAATATTTGAGACTCAAAATTCCTTCCTTGATCGCTGTGAATCTCTAAAGGTACTCCAAAACGACAGAAGACTTCATGAACTAGTTTATCTGCAACTGTTGAAGCTTCTTGATTTGGAATGGCGAAGACTTCTGGCCACTTAGTGAAGTAATCCATCACAACCGTGAAATACTTGTTACCGCTTTCACTCTTCGGAAACGGCCCCGCCACGTCAATGGCTATTCTCTCCCATGGTGCACCCACATTGTACAACTTCAATGCACCTCTACTACGAGTCTGAGGTCCCTTTACAGCCGCACAACTTGTACATTTGCGACACCAGTCCTCGACATCGTTTCGACAGTGGACCCAGTAAAACCGTTCTCGGATCTTCAGTAGGGTTCGTTTAACTCCCAGATGGCCTCCTGAACAATCATTATGGTACAGCTGTAGAACATTCGGTACTTTAGCTTTAGGGACAACCATTTGCAAATGACAGCTGTCTCCCCGAACGTTTTCCCATTTACGACACAGAACTCCATCCTGAAGCAGCAAGCTGTCCCACTGGGCCCAATAGCTTTTAGTGGTCGAACTCATCGCTGAGACGTCACTCCACTTGGGCTTGGGAGCACTGGCCTTTATCCATTCCAGAATCGGCTTGATGTCTGGATCTTCCTGCTGTGCATGTAGTAAGCTGTCCTTCCACTCGTTGCTGAGGTGGTCTGCCCTGAGCATCCTCACGGATACCACTTCCTTACTCTCTTGCCTAGTACAATGTTTGCAATCCTCAGGACAAGGTCTTCTTGACAATGCATCTGCGTTGCCATGAGATTTCCCGCTGCGATGTTCGATCTCAAAGTCGTATTCCTGCAGTAGTTCAATCCACCTCGTAACTTGTCCTTCTGGGTTTTTAAACTGCAATAGCCATTTTAGTGCAGCATGGTCAGTCCGTAAGTGAAACTTTCGTCCCAGAAGATATTTGCTAAAATGCTGCAACGACTTTACCACAGCGAGCAATTCGCGTCTTGTGACACAATAGTTCCTTTCCGGTTTTGACAACGACTTACTGAAGTACGCTATCACGACCTCTTGGTCACAATTCCGTTGAGACAGCACACCGCCAAGTCCTATATCACTTGCGTCTGTGTCAACTATAAATTCTTTGCTTGCATCAGGGTATCCCAAAATAGGTGTTTTGCACAGACGGTCCTTGAGCTCCTGGAATGCGATATTGCAACTTTCATCCCAGCAGAAATGTCGCTTCTCCTCGGTTAGCTTGTGCAGAGGTTTGGCTATATCTGCAAAGTTCTTCACGAATTGCCGGTAATAGGAGCACAAACCCAAAAATGCTCTAACCTGCGTCTTGTCTTTTGGAACCGGCCAATCCTTGACAGCGGCGATTTTCTCTGGATCTGTGCGGATACCTTCTTCCGATACTACAAACCCCAAAAAGTTAACTTGCCGTTGGAATAGTGAACATTTTTTCGGGCTCAACTTGAGGTTGGCACTCTGAATCTTCATAAGCACGCGTTCCAGGTTTTGAAGGTGTTCCTCAAACGTACGGCCCACGATGATGATGTCATCCAAGTAGACCAGACAGGCATCGCCAATTAGCCCGGTAAGTACAAGTTCCATCAGCCTTTCAAACGTTGCTGGAGCATTGCACAACCCAAACGGCATTACTTTGAATTGCCACAGACCCTTTCCCGTCGAGAACGCAGTTTTCTCCTTGTCCTTAGGGTCAATTTCAACTTGCCAGTAGCCACTTTTTAGATCCAGCGTGCTAAACCATTTTACTCCTGTAAGCATGTCCAGCGTGTCATCAATTCTTGGCAAGGGATAGCTGTCCTTCTTTGTAACGTCGTTCAGACGGCGTCAATCAACACAGAACCGCATGCTGCCATCCTTCTTTTTCACCAGCACCACTGGTGAACACCATGGACTAGAGGAAGGTTCAATAACACCATCCTTCACCATTCCTTCAATCATGGTTTCCACTTCCTTTTCACGTGCTACCGGCAATCTTCTTGGCCGCTGACGGATAGGCAATTCTTCTCCTGTGTTTATTTTGTGTTGAACTAAGCCAGTCTTTCCTATGTCAGCATCGTTTGATGAGAATACATCGGCGTACTTGAGTAACAACTTCTTCGCCTTGACCATTTCGTTCGGGGAGAGAACGCTGCGACAGTCTTCCAAAAGTGTGGTCACTCTCGTTTGTGCATCCTTGCTGGGGTTCTCACTCAATAGATGTTGGCACCGACGTAACCAATCCACTTCCTCACAAGTACCAACCAGCGAGCCTCTTTCTATAATCTGTTCCCGGTCACAAAGGTTCAGCACACGTACTCCTGAGATGTCAGTGGTCCTGACCAAGGTTCGAGCTACTTTCCATGGAAGGTCATTGTTTACCCTTTCCACAAGTACACAACGGTGGGCTTGCCCAGCGTTTCGAGGAAGACTAACCGGAACAATCGTTTCCGATCTCGGCGGAAGAACAATCTTCTTAATGCTGTACACGTTCCCTGGTAACGCACCTTCCATAAAAAGTTCCTCCTGTCCACATTTCAAAACACCTTGCTTAACGTCGATCTCACAACAATTATTTCTCATAAAGTCTAGGCCTAGGATGCAGTCGTCCATTATATCAGCCACGATGACATTATGCAGGTAGATCACGTTGCCAAGCTTCAACTCCATCTCCTTCTCTCCACGGACGGGTATACGCTGACCGGTGGCTGTTACCAAATTAATGCGTTCTCGGTTGTATGCGGAGTCCCCAAGGAACTGACTTATAAGTTGGGAACTAACAACCGTACGAGAGGCTCCAGTGTCTATGGTCAGTTTACACGGCATTCCGTTGACCTCGCCCTTGATGATTAGACTGTTCCCATCATGGGTTTGTGAGATCGAGATCCTTGGGGCTCTTTTAACATCAGCCAGCACCCGCCCCGCAGTTCTGGCTTTTACTCGTTTCCCTGCTGCTGCTGGGCGGTGCTGTTGGCCGCACTACCCTCCTGGGATCGTTCACCTTCCCTTTCTAGGGTTCGCTTAGGGCAGCTGGATCGAAGATGGCCCTTTTCCCCACAGCCATAGCACCTAGGGCTGTATCCTTTGTTGCGGTCGCGAACTGTAGCTGCTGCAACCTCCCTGACGCGATGGGAACGATGATCCTGCCGCACGGCTTCTACCTCCAGTGCATGGGCCAAGGCGTCCTTAAGCGTCTCGTGGTGCAAAAGCCTCTCAGCAGCTCTGACTTCCAGATCGCGGATGCCGTCGATGAATGTCTGCACCAGGTTCCCTTCAATGAGCGCAGGTACAGACTTATATGCTTTACGAACCATCTTCTCCACCTCAAGGGCCCACTGCTGCAGGTTTTCATTGCTGCGTTGCACGCGATCTTTAAGCTGCGCGCGAAAGACGTGTTCCAGGTGAGCGTCACCATATCTCGCCTCCAAGGCCTCAAGAAGCTGCTCATAGGTCACTTTCTTACCGAGAGCTTCCAACACAGTTAAGGCTTGGTCGCGCAGGCCTAGGGTGAGTGCAGTCATGGCTTGGCTTTTATTCCAGCCGTTCGCCTCCATGACGGCCTCGAACTGGATTTTGTAGGCCGACCAGGAAGAAGTCCCGTCGAACGGTGGTACCTTGAACCCACGTAGCGAAGGTGTAGTAGCTACTGCGGGGGCTGCAATTCCATCTCCAAGTTTGAGTTCATCCAGCGTTTTCTTAACTTGGTTGATTTGGGTCTCAGCTTCCGACAGGCGGTTATCATGTTAAGCAACCTTATCCTTCACCTCCCTTATCTCCTTCCCGAAGGTAGCGTGAAGATCCTTCATGAGGAGCATTTGCTCTTCTAACCGACGGGCCTGTTCCTTTTGTCCGCTCTGCAGCTGCTCTTTCAACTGACGGACCTGTTCCTCCTGTCGGCGAACCTGTTCATCCTGTCCACCCCGCAGCTGCTGCAGCATCACCATCAGAGCACGTAAGTCAGGTGCCACAGACGTAGAAGCTGCTGACGGACCGGCTTCCGTGGCCGGCGGCTGGCCCTCAGACATCTGCGGCGTTGCACCACCAAATCTCCTCTGGTCCGTCTCCTGCTGGCGTTGACTTCGGGTACGGACACCCTCCGTTTCCTCCTTAGGTAAAATCGGCATTATTTTATCCCACTTCTGACACCAATTGTTACGAGCTTGAGGTTCGTGACAATAAAAATTGCCGATAGAATTACCTAAATTAACACTTTAATTTACTTTATACAAATTAAAGTTAAAAACACTAATAATTAAACACACTAATTCACTTAATTCCGCTCCGAAGCTTCGCTTGTGTCGCCGAGTTAAACTCTGTCTCGATCGCATCTTGCGCCACCTATTTATTTAAATTAGCAAAATATCCGGAATGTTCAAGTAAACACGCGTAAGGTACCGAGAGTTCGAGTATAGATTTTCTAGAAACTTAGTTCTTCGGGTGGCGCTGTTGGTCGTGGTATATATATATATATATATATATATATATATATATATATATCATACAATCGGAATCTCGGAAATGGCTCCAACGATTTTCATAAAATTTTGTGTCCAGGGAGTTTCGGGGGCAATAAGTCGATCTGGCTAGGATTTATTTTTAGAAAATGCCTTTTTGTCCGTGTTTTCAGGCAATGAAAAACTGCTACAATATTAGAAGTTAAATTTTGACAATGTGTTAATGATCGTAATAGCTCGTGGATAGCGAGCAGTCGCGAAATCGTAATGCCTTGGTTCGCGTCCCCATTTTGTAAACTGTATTAACTGCGCATATTTTTTAAATAGTTGGCCACTTTTCATTCTTTGCTGTTCAGTGTTTGTTCAGTTCTTCATACTTTTTTCACGAATGGCTCCCAAACTTTAGTCATTTTTTTTACAAAATTTCATGCTAAAAATTGAAGTTATTTTGAAAAAGTAAAATAGATACTCATACTCTTTACTGCATTTCTTATAGAATAGTCTGTGAGGAATAAGAGAACACCAAAACGCAACTAATTTCATTAATTTGCGGCAGTGGTGTGCATGAAAGTACTAAGGTCAATAAAAACATTTTTTTAAACCTTCGTATTTTTGGCACCACTTTGAATATATTTTTTGTATTTTTATTTGAGCGCCTGATACCTGTACTATTAGGCGCTCCAGGATTATCCATTCTTTCTGGGACGCTCTGTATATGGTAGGTCACATAATAAAAGGACGGGGAAAAAGTTCCTTCGTATTTATATACAAATTCAAAGTTTAATTACATTCAATTATATTATATATGTGCCATTTTATTCCATAACTTGTTACATCCTGTAGGTAGTGCACTGACCTCTATATATACATACTTGTATATATAGAGGTCAATGTATTAAAGTAATTGGACGATAATAATTGGTAATAACATCTCTCTTACCCTTTTTAAATAACGGCTTCACAATCAAAATACCATGTGCAATCATATAAAAAGCATGTCGTGCTTTAATAATTATATAATAATGTATATACAACATGTAACAAAAACCCTGTGGTTCCCGTTAACTGCGTTATCAGAGTCGGTATCCAAGCATGTAGAAACAATTTTTTTTCAAAAAAAAAAACACATTTAAAAAAATTAATTTTAATTTAAAAAAATTATTTGCAAATTGTATGTGGTTTTATTATATCTGCATTTGCCGAGGAGTGAGAGGATTGTCTAAGACCCCGCATTACCGATACTCGTGCGAGTTAGAGGAAATAAAACCACATACAATTTGAAAATTAATTTTTTTTTCATTAAAAATAATTTTTTTTAAATGTGTTTTTTTGAAAAAAAAAAATATTTCTATACGCTTGGATACTAATTCCGATAACACACCTAATAGGAACCACAGGGTTTTTGTTACATGTTGTATATATATATTGGTGGAGCGACGAGCCTAAGGTTACCGAAGTCTAATTCCCCGGTCGAACCTTAAGCCTATTACGCGAGATATTAACTAAAGTGGACTGTATATGCGAAATGCTTCTACGTTTACATAAAATGGCTACTATAGGACGCGGTACAATGCACTCGCTCTTAGCTAAAAACAATTATTTGCCAAATCTATGAAAGGAATCCTGCTTGATTAGGAGAAAACAAAATTGGAGCGGATTAACACAATTAAACACAATTATATCAAGCAGGAAATATTATTAGGAACGTTCACTCACCGGGGTGTTTTCTTCGATGCTGCTTGGGCACTATAGCTGCGACTTCTGGAAGATACTCTGGGTAGACTCTCTGGGCCCCAGAGATACGTCGGGAGAGAAGCGGTGTGGTTTCAATGACGAGCGCGGCGGGAAGAGCGCGC
Organism: Parnassius smintheus behrii; assembly: GCA_036936625.1. Classification (NCBI taxonomy): domain Eukaryota; kingdom Metazoa; phylum Arthropoda; class Insecta; order Lepidoptera; family Papilionidae; genus Parnassius; species Parnassius smintheus. The sequence goes on from JAUPFT010000024.1 coordinate 31,931,208, forward strand.
GTCGGTCGCGCGTGCCTTTTATTCCTCCGGTTGCGATGATTACGTGATATTCTAGAATCATCTTCTTTCCCCTCCCACCCCACCACCCCGATGTGTCGATAGGAGGGTATGAATGATATCGTTTGGAAAAGGATAAACGATTTGGCAAATCCCTACCGTCAAAATAAATACGAATGGTTTTCCGCGCAACCATCTCCCCCGCCCTTGAAGGATTTCCTTCAAAATTAACTAAAACAACTAGAGCTAAGATCAAACTAACAAAATAGCTAACTAACGCTAAGATTACCTAAATTCAACTACAATTTCTAATTTAGAAAGCTAATTTAAATTATGGAAGAGGCAAGGGGCACAAACGGACAACAGGACGCAGGTAAGACCCAACCGTGGTCTTAACGCGAGCTACCCTAACTACTCCGTCGGAACCGGGAAAGACCTCTTCGACAATTCCTAACGGCCAATGGAGAGGCGGCGTGTTCTCTTTGGTGAGCACAACTACAGTTCCTACAGCTAAAGGCTCAGTTGCTGCGTTCCATTTTTGCCGAGACTGCAAAGTATGCAAGTATTCCATCCTCCATCGTTTCCAAAACGATTGCACTAACCGGTCTAATAATTTGTGGCGTGCGGAAATGCTAAGGCTGTTCTCATCCATATCTGCGGCGGGCAAATACTTTAAAGGCGTTAAATTCAAAAAATGTGCTGGAGTTAGAGCCAGCGGTTCCGAGGGGTCACTAGACAACGTACGACAAAGTGGGCGGCTATTCATTACGCATCCAATTTGAGCGAGCACCGTACTTAGCTCTTCGAAGGACAAAATTTGATCTCCTATTACTCTGTATAAGTGACTCTTTAGACTCTTAATATTAGTCTCCCAATTGCCCCCAAAATGACTCGCGGCTGGGACATTCAGAGACCACTCAATGCGGTTCTCGGCTAGAATGTGAGCGAACTCCGAATTATAATACTTGCTAGCCAAGAGCTCATGTAGTTCTGACAAAATACATTTTGCAGCGACGTAGTTCGTACCGTTATCCGAATACAATTTACTTACAGGGCCACGGCGGGAAAGAAATCTTTTAAATGCACCCATAAAGCCTGCTGTGCTTAGATCACCAACGAGTTCTATATGCACCGCTCGAGTAGTTAGACATACGAAAATGCAGACGTAAGCCTTTGTGGATCTTATACCACGCCCACGAGTGAGCGTGACCTTAAACGGACCAGCGAAATCAGACCCGGTGTGCGTAAAGGGCTTTACTGATTGTATTACTCGACAAGATCTAAGTTCCGCCATTTCCGGAAGTGACGGCTTGGGGCGTGCCCGAAAGCAAGCTATACATCTGTGCACCCGACTGCGTATTAAACTACGTGCGGAAAGAATCCAATAATTCTGACGCAAGATCGACATCAGCAAGTCGGGGCCAGCGTGCGAGTTCAATTTATGATGGTAATCGACTAATAAATTCATGATATGGTCTTTACGCGGTAAAACTATAGGGTGCCGTTGGTCGAACCTCAACTGCGAGTTGGACAAGCGTCCACCTACCCTTACAATCCCATCCCGTAAAAATGGCTTAAGGCGTTGAAAGGCTCGACTACAAGCTCTATTCGATTGTAATCTTGTAATTTCTTCAGAGAAATGCGCACGTTGAAGTTCACGCAATACTAGCGACTCGGCATAGTTGTAATCGGACGCTAAGACATACGAACGTCGCGGTAAAAGCTTCGCGAATCGACAAACGTAAATTACGCTACGCAATAATTTCGACCAAGAGGACAAGCGGTTCGCCAAAGCGATGATTGGAGAAACCTCGCTCGAAACGTTCGCCACTAGAGCGTGTCTCTTCTCTTCCGGCGGTTGTGACACTGACGAAGGTTCGGAATTGGTTATTGGCCATTGCGAGGGATCCAAGTGAACCCAAGAGGGTCCGTGGAACCAAAGCGGGTGGTCAATTATTTGCATCGGGGTGAGTCCACGGGATAGACAATCGGCGGGGTTTTCCGTACCGGACACGTGATAAAAGTTCCGCGTTTCTAACTCGTCTTGGATCTTGGCCACTCGGTTCGCGACAAACGTATCCCAACGGTGGGGTGATGAATTAACCCAGCATAAGGCGACGGTGGAGTCGGAAAAGGCAAATATCCTTTCTATGTGAACTCTATCCCTACATGCGCTGATAACTGCGGTAATAAGCTTGGTGAGTACTAATATTGCGCAAAGCTCTAAGCGCGCCAGAGAGACAACCTTACGGGGGGAGACTCTCGACTTAGAACTAATGAGGCTAATCGAATTTCTACCATTATTCTGGACGTGGAAATATACAACGCCCCCGTAAGCCTTCTCGCTGGCGTCTGCAAACCTAACGAACGTTATGACGCTATTTCTATCGACGTTTATATGACGCGGTATTTTAATTTCTCTTAGTAAAGGAAGTTCCTCTCTAAAACGCTGCCACAACCGAACAATGCTGTCAGGCGGCGAGTCATCCCAATCGCATTCAAATAACCAAAGTTGTTTAATCAAAAGCTTAGCGTATAATACCACCGGAGCTACGAAACCCATGACGTCCCATAATCTAGCAACGCATGACAGTATTGTGCGCTTTGTGCACTTCTCTACGGGCGGATTTACCTTAAGGCTAAACACGTCGGACTCTGGTGACCAACACAGACCGAGCACCTTGTGTGTATCAGAATCGTCGAATTCCTTTATCGCCGAAAGACGGTGTGATAGTGGGATTGTATCTAAAACCGGACGCGAATTACTAGTCCACTTCACAAGATCGAATTGACCCGATTTCATGAGCTTTATAACCTCGGCGGTGGTTAGGGTGGCCTCCTCCACGCTATCGACCGAGTATACAAAATCATCCATATATAAACCGCTCTTAATTGCCCTCTTAGCTTTAGGGTAAGAGAGACCTTCATCGTGAGCGAGCTGTCTCACCGTGCGTAACGCATGAAATGGGCTCAACTTTAAACCAAAACAAACGCGGTTAAATTCAAACACCATTAGAGGTTCCTTTGGGTTGAAACGACATAAAATGCGTTCGAATCTACGGTCGCATTCACGGACCCCTATGCAAAGGAACATTTGGCAAATATCGGCGGATAGTGCTATACTAAACAAACTAAAATTGGCTATTATATTAAATAAACTGCCCTGTAAATTTTGCCCACTATAGAGGATATCGTTAAGCGACAGGTGAGTGCTAGTTTTAGCACTAGCGTCGAGCACTACACGTAACTTAGATGTAAGTTTGTCCTCCCTAATGACCCCGTGATGTGGTATGAAATACGACGGTGTGTCTTCGTAGTTATCTAATTTCGAAGCCACAAGCGATATGTAACCTTCTCTTATATATTCGTTAATGACGCCGTCATAAGCTTCTTTTAACTAGGGTGAAACGAGCATCCTACGCTCCAAGCTGTAGAAACGTTTTTCCGCCATGTGACGCGAATCGCCGAGAGATAAAACATCTCCTTTAAAGGGTAGCGCTACACTATATCCAAATTTCCTCGCATAATCTGTCATCTGAGCTAGCTATGGGTGGGACGTTCACCTCCTCCATCTCCCAAAAGTTGCGAACTAACGACTCGAGCGGTTCGACAGCCATACCACAATAAGAGGTTGCCAAAATACTATCTATGATGGGGGCGGAGCCAACGATGACATATCCCAATACGGTTTCCAGTGCGTAAGGCGCGGTATGCGAGGAGTTGCCCCTGACCTTATTGTTTAACAAAAGATGAGGGAAAAGCGATGCTCCAATGAGCATGTCTATGTTTCCAGGAACGGCGTAAGTGTCGTCCGGTAGAGTCAAATTTTTAAATTCAATCATTGCCGAGGTGTCAACCGAAACGGTTGGCAACCGTTCAGTGACCCTATCTACTACTAGTGCATTTATATCAAAGTTAACATTACGATCTATCCGAGAGTAAAATTTTAAATTTATATATCTCTGGGTAGCTTTACTAGTACCTCCGATGCCTTTGACTACAGGGCATGAAAGTGACCTATTTATTACTAAACCTAAGCGCTGACAACATTGTCGCGTTATAAAGCTATTTTGGGCTCCGCTGTCCAGCAGTGCACGGATGCTTTGTTCGTTTCCACGCGAATCCCTAACCAAAATACGTGCCGTACCCAGTAACACGGTTGAATTAGGTTGTGCTCCCATATTTGCCAATGAGCACAGAGCGACATCACCAGGTCGACCGCTAGAATCGTTGACTTTAGTAGGGGTGAATTCCTTGTCCGCTTTACTTGACGCCGCTATGTTGCTATTTTCAAAATGTAATAGCGTGTGATGTTTCCTGGCGCACTTGCTACATACGAAACTAGAATTGCATTTTGCAACTAAATGCTTATCGCTTAAGCAGTTCAGACATAGGTTGTTTGTCTTCATTAATTTATAACGTTCGCTTGGTGAATATTTACGAAAAGTCGCACAATTGTATAAATTACCGTGTTTATCTTTACATACGATACAGGCATGCTGAAATGGTGCCGACGTTGCGGTTACGTACGTTAACGACCCTGCTATTTTAGATGGTTGAGTCTGTCTACGGACGACGCACTTTTTAATCTCCTAACGACTAAGTCATAGCCTTGTATTCTGAGCATCATACGTTGTAAGCGGGCTGGGACGGACATTAATGCCATTTTAAAGAAACTTTCCAAAGGTTTATGATCTGTTTCTACGACAACATTATTTTTTGCAAAAATATATTGGTGAAATCGTTCACAGGCGAACACAATTGCTAACAATTCCTTTTCCACTTGTGCATACCGGCGTTGCGTATCTGTGAGAGTTCGCGAGGCGTATTCGACCGGCCGACCACCCTGCAGTAGTACCGCACCGAGTGCATTGCGAGACGTGTCTACCGAAAACAAGACAGGCTGAGATACGTCGTACAACGCCAACACTGGCGCTGTGCAAACACATTCTTTTAATTTTTCGAATGCTGTCTGCTCACTAATTTCCCATCGCAAACTACTATCTTTTTTCTTATATTTACGCGAACACTACACATTGAAATAATACTAGTTTTTACGGAATTTATCGCGTATATTTAACTTTTTAATACCCGACGTTTCGAGAGCTTTACAGCACCCATGGTTACGGGAAGGACTGAGATGTTTAACGTCCAGATGTCATAGTTAACCGCGGTTACCATAGATTAAAATTTAACTTTTGTTCCGATCTACACAGTATGTACTTATGGTATCATGAAGCCTTGCAGTTGTATGCTTGGGTTGGGATTTAATTTTATTTATTATAGGAACCCAAGCAGATGGTAGCACCCAGCCGTCTTCTCTATTGAAATTAGGGTGTTTTTTGATTTCAATAGCCTCGCGAATCATCTTTGGAAGGAATCGGTGTTCTTTAGCGAGGATTTGTGGTCTATCGAATCTGATGTAGTGACGGGGGCGATCCTGTACATGTTCACAGACTGCAGACTTCCCGGAGCGTCGATTCTTCACATCAGCTATATGTTCTTTGACGCGGGTTTTAATTGATTTTTTAGTTTGTCCTATGTAGGAGAGACCACATTCACAATCAAGCTTGTACACTCCTGCATCTTGCAGAGGGACGTTACACTTGACTGATGGTAAAAACTGACCAATCTTCTTCGGCGGCTTGAAGTATGTTTTGATGGAAGCGCGCTTCAAGATGTAGCCAATCTTGTCAGTGACTCCTCTAACATATGGCAGTACAGCAGGTACACGCTCGACTGTGGCCGGCTTCACTCGTTCTCTGTGACGTAGGCGCGGGACCCGAAGCTTGTTGTCATGCAAAACTTGTTTGACGTGTTGGAGCTCGGCAGCCAGGTGTTTACTGTCACAGATCCCTCGTGCTCTCTGAAACAAAGATTTACCCACGGTAGCTAACTGTGAAGGATGGTGGTGAGAATCACCGTTTAAATATCTATCTGTATGGGTCTTTTTTCTATACACAGTATGGCTCAAGGTGTTATCAGGATTCCGAATTACTAACACATCTAGAAAAGCTAAGGAATTGTTTGCCTCTAACTCCATTGTGAACTGAATTTTAGAATTTATAGAGTTAAGATGGTCTAAAAATGCAGTTACTTTATCTAAAGGTAGAATTGTGAAAGTGTCGTCTACGTACCGCTTGTAGAATCTTGGATTTATGGGAGAAGTAAGCAGGGCTTTCTCCTCAAAGTCTTCCATGAATATGTCGGCGACAATGGGAGATACAGGTGAGCCCATCGCCACACCATCTACTTGCTTGTAGAACTCCTCCTTCCACAATAAGTAGCCAGATGTAAGGCAGTGTCTGAGTAATACTGCATATTCTACGGGCATGTTGTTTTCCTCCAGCCTCCTAGTTACAATTGAGATGCAGTCTTCAACAGGTAAGCGTGTAAACAATGACTGCACATCAAAACTGACCATAGTTTCATTGTCTGCCAGACGCAGGTCTTTAATCTCGCTGACAAAATGGTAGGACTCCTTTATGTGTGCTCTTGTGTGTCCCCTGAGCGGTGAGAGTATTTTCGCTAAGTGTTGAGCCAATCTGTAAGTTGGTGAATCGATTTGGCTCACTATGGGACGTAATGGAGCATTGGGCTTGTGTATTTTTGGTAACCCATACAACTTTGGTGATTTGGCGCACGTAGGTATTATCCATTTTACGTCCAGATTTAATTTTTCGGAGTGTTTCTTCATGAGGTCACTAGTTGTTTTAGTGTGTTATTTGTTGGGTCGTTTTTAACCTTTTTATAAGTACTTACATCCGACAAAAGTTCTTGTATTTTAGAATTATAATCTGACGTATCCATGACTACCGTGGCGTTTCCCTTATCTGCGCGGAGAATCGTAAGTTCTGGTTTATTGCGTAGGTTCTTTAACGCTATAAATTCGTCTCTGGGAAGATTCGGTTTAGGCACTGAACATCGACGTAACATAGACGAAATGTCTTGACGTATCGCCTCCAAATCTTCTTTCCGCATATTGTTTTTAAATAAACAGTCCTCGACGCTACAGATAATTTCTTCGTACGGTAATCTGCGCGGACTTATAGCGTAATTGAGTCCTTTGGATAAAACCTTAATTGTTGCATCATCCAGTGTTTGTTTTGACAGATTATAGAACGCGATTAATCTATGATCTGTGTTTGTCAATGGTTGCTTTTGGTTCTGGCGTTGATTCGGATGTTTGACATTTGATTTGGCCGTTAATTTTTGATATTTTTCTATATGTTTGTTTTTGCATTCGTTATATTTACTAATTTCGCGTTTATTTAATGTTTCCATGCAAAATTTATAATCAAACGTCGTTAAAACTTTCTTTAATTCACTGGATGATGTGTCTATGGATTTATTGATGTCATATAGATCGGAGCGTTTTTGTTGGATTACCGCCCGTAACAACTTTTTACTCGCCTGATTTAAGATCTTAGCGCTTCCTCGAATGTCCTTTTTGGTGGATATTTTGACACACGTAGGAATGAGATTATGGTCTCGGCATCTCTTCAAGAAATTTAAGGCTGTTAGATATCTTGCGCGCTTAGTCTTTAGATCTTCTAATCGGCGTATTTTATTTGCAATTACCAGTCCGTACTGGTTTACATAATGATTTCTTATATTTACGCGAACACTACACATAACAAACATAAACACAACACAAAATTAAATCTGGACGTAAAATGGATAATACCTACGTGCGCCAAATCACCAAAGTTTTATGGGTTACCAAAAATACAAGCCCAATGCTCCATTACGTCCCATAGTGAGCCAAATCGATTCACCAACTTACAGATTGGCTCAACACTTAGCGAAAATACTCTCACCGCTCAGGGGACACACAAGAGCACACATAAAGGATTCCTACCATTTTGTCAGCGAGATTAAAGACCTGCGTCTGGCAGACAATGAAACTATGGTCAGTTTTGATGTGCAGTCATTGTTTACATGCTTACCTGTTGAAGACTGCATCTCAATTGTAACTAGGAGGCTGGAGGAAAACAACATGCCCGTAGAATATGCAGTATTACTCAGACACTGCCTTACATCTGGCTACTTATTGTGGAAGGAGGAGTTCTACAAGCAAGTAGATGGTGTGGCGATGGGCTCACCTGTATCTCCCATTGTCGCCGACATATTCATGGAAGACTTTGAGGAGAAAGCCCTGCTTACTTCTCCCATAAATCCAAGATTCTACAAGCGGTACGTAGACGACACTTTCACAATTCTACCTTTAGATAAAGTAACTGCATTTTTAGACCATCTTAACTCTATAAATTCTAAAATTCAGTTCACAATGGAGTTAGAGGCAAACAATTCCTTAGCTTTTCTAGATGTGTTAGTAATTCGGAATCCTGATAACACCTTGAGCCATACTGTGTATAGAAAAAAGACCCATACAGATAGATATTTAAACGGTGATTCTCACCACCATCCTTCACAGTTAGCTACCGTGGGTAAATCTTTGTTTCAGAGAGCACGAGGGATCTGTGACAGTAAACACCTGGCTGCCGAGCTCCAACACGTCAAACAAGTTTTGCATGACAACAAGCTTCGGGTCCCGCGCCTACGTCACAGAGAACGAGTGAAGCCGGCCACAGTCGAGCGTGTACCTGCTGTACTGCCATATGTTAGAGGAGTCACTGACAAGATTGGCTACATCTTGAAGCGCGCTTCCATCAAAACATACTTCAAGCCGCCGAAGAAGATTGGTCAGTTTTTACCATCAGTCAAGTGTAACGTCCCTCTGCAAGATGCAGGAGTGTACAAGCTTGATTGTGAATGTGGTCTCTCCTACATAGGACAAACTAAAAGATCAATTAAAACCCGCGTCAAAGAACATATAGCTGATGTGAAGAATCGACGCTCCGGGAAGTCTGCAGTCTGTGAACATGTACAGGATCGCCCCCGTCACTACATCAGATTTGATAGACCACAAATCCTCGCTAAAGAACACCGATTCCTTTCAAGAATGATTCGCGAGGCTATTGAAATCAAAAAACACCCTAATTTCAATAGAGAAGACGGCTGGGTGCTACCATCTGCTTGGGATCCTATAATAAATAAAATTAAATCCCAACCCAAGCATACAACTGCAAGGCTTCATGATACCATAAGTACATACTGTGTAGATCGGAACAAAAGTTAAATTTTAATCTATGGTAACCGCGGTTAACTATGACATCTGGACGTTAAACATCTCAGTCCTTCCCGTGACCATGGGTGCTGTAAAGCTCTCGAAACGTCGGGTATTAAAAAGTTAAATATACGCGATAAATTCCGTAAAAACTAGTATTATTTCAATACTATCTTTTTTTAAATAAATTCGTTAGGGGAAGAGCGCGGTCAGAATAACACGGAATAAATTTCGATAAATAATTGACGGCTCCCAAAAAATCTTTCTAAACTTTTTCTGTCTGAGGGTTGAGGCATCTCAGAAATGGCTTTTACTTTATTAGGGTCGGGCCTCATACCGTTTTTATCAAAAATATGTCCCAAGTAAGTAACCTCTTCAACTGCTATTTTGCATTTCTTTTTATTAAATTTTAAATTAATTTCTCTAGCTCTTTGTAACAACGCGACTAGTCTTCTGTCGTGTTCATGCTTGTTCCGTCCTCAGACAATTATATCATCTATAAAACTATCTGTGCCCTCTAAATCTTCTAAAATCTGCCTCATTTTAGCGTGAAATACTTCGGATGAGCAATTAATACCAAACGGTAAACGAAGAAGTTGATATCGACCGAACGGTGTGGCAAATGTACACAAGTCTGCACTCTGCTCATCCAGTTGTATAGCCCAAAAACCTGAGTTGGCATCCAAGACGGAAAAGAAGCGTGCTCCGTGTAGCCGCGCTGCGAGCTCCGACGCAGTGGGAAATTGGAAATGCGCGCGCCGCACTGCACGGTTAAGTTCTCGTGGGTCTAAGCACACGCGAATCCCGTTGTCTTTTTTTGCGACTAGAACTAGTGGATGCACCCATTGAGATGGATGAGAAACTTTTCTTATTATGCCTTGGTTTTCCATATTTTTAAGCTCATCTGCTAGATGTTGACGTAAACTTAACGGAATCTTCCTAAGATTACAAATCACCGGAGGTACGGATTCATCTAAAACAAAATGATACTTTCCTGGAAGACACCCAATACCACTAAATAAGTCTTCATAGTCTGATATATTAATTTCATGAACTCGTTTGACTAACCCTAACTTCTCACACGACTGTCGTCCCACCACGCTTTGACAATGTAAATCGGCAATCGCAAACTTTAAATTATAACAAACATTTTTATAAAAACATTGTAAATAGCAAACGACTCTTACCGGTATTATGTTACCACTATACGATTCTAATTTAATACAATCATTTTTTATTATATTGGAATCAAAACCCAGTTGCAAAAATCGCTATCTATTTTCGATACCCTTCTCAAAATATAATGTTTCGAACCAGCCATCTGAAGAACTTTCTTGACCATTTATGGTTGATATAAAAAACGATTCACAATCGATAGAACGCGTAACATCTTGATTTTGTTCAATGTCATATACACGGTTTACATCGGCCTTATTACTATTTAAATTCTGCTTACATACCCGAGCGAAGTGACCTTGTTTACCACAAATGAAATACGTGGCGTAAACGGCCGGACATCGAGGCATTGCACAGCGCTCGAGTCCACAGCGCGGGCAGCGCAGCGCGGAGCCCCATAACTACACCATCTACAGGAGGGACGAGGTCGATCCTCAAGGGATCGCTTATAGAGGGACAGCGATTCTGGTGAGGAGAGACATCGTCCACCAGGAGCTGGACCTGCCAGACTTCCAGACGATGCGTTCAATCGGCATAAAAATGGAGGCGGCGGGCGAGGAACTAAGGATCTTTGCAGCATACCGCCCGCCAGGGACTCCATTTCACTCCTCAGACATCCGGACGGTAATAGAAGGTACGGTACCCACCATCGTCGCCGGAGACCTAAACGCCAAACACCCGGCGTGGGGGTCCAGAGTGATCACCCCGACGGGTCGTGAACTATATGACGACGCGGAAAGCCATAATTATGACGTTCTAGGTCCCGAGGAACCGACGCACATCCCTACTGACCCTAGGAAGCGCCCGGATGTATTAGACATCGTGCTCACTAGGAACGTCTACTATCCAGTAGTGGTAGAAGTGCTGTACGACCTGAATACACAGAACCTACCGATTCTGATAACCCTTGGCACTAAGGCAGTGACTTCGCCGCCCAGGGCTGTTAAGACCAAGATTGACTGGAGGCTCTACTACCAACACCTGCAGGATAGACCTCCAGTCCATGCACCGATCAACTCAGCGGACGACATAGAGGCCGCTGCAACTAGAATAACCACGAGTATCCAGGAGGCCCTCAACGCGGCCTCTACGATCGTCCTTCTCTCGGGGAGGAAAGAGGAGCTGCCGTTGAGAATACGCGTGCAGCTAAATCACAAAAGAGCGCTGAGAAAGCTCTGGGCGCGCACTCGCTGACCTAGAGTAAAAAGAAAATTCAACACCCTGTCAGACGTACTGTCGGTTGCAATACAGGCCCACAGAGGAGAGGCCTGGGAGCGGCGCATTTGGAAGATCACGCGTCGCTCTACGAATTGAACCGGCAATTAACGAAAACTCGACCACCTGTTTGCCCGCTGACCAACAACGCGGGCGAACAACGTTACGGTGCCAAGGGCAGAGCGGATATCCTAGCTGAGCACTTTGAGGAGCAGTTTATGCCGAACCCAGCAAGTGTGGAGTTCCTGAAAAACTGCGGAGGACAGTAACCCGCCTGCAACCGAGGAAGGCGCCGGGACACGACGGGATTACCAACGCTGCGCTACGACAGCTGCCCAATAGAGTCCTTGTGGAGATAGGTCGACTCTACAATGGCTTATTGCGGACATCCCACTTCCCGGAGGACTGGAAGAAAGGTAAAGTCATCGTCTTGCCGAAACCCGGGAAGGACAGGCGTAGAGCTGCCAACTACAGGCCGATCACGCTGCTACCGCATATAGCTAAACTGTGCGAAAGATTATTGCTAAGACGTCTCCGCCCGTGCATCCAACTTCGGACGGAGCAGCATGAATTCAGGAGGGATCACTCAACAGCAACACAGCTGACCAGAGTGCTGCACCTGCTTGCGTCCGAACACAACCGCGGCCGCACATCGTTGGGCGTCTTTCTCGACATCGAGAAGGCGTTCGACCGGGTGTGGCACACAGGATTAATCTATAAGTTAGACGATCAGACTAGTAATCCCTCCTGCTATATTGCGGCTAGTGGCGTCCTTCCTCGTAGACAGGAAGTTCTACGTCTGTGTAGAGGACGTCGAGTCCGCAATAAAACCCATAACAGCTGGTGTGCCACAGGGCAGCTGTCTGCCTCCAGTCCTGTACGCGGCGTACACCAATGACATACCTACCCTGGCAGGACACTTGCACGAATGGGAGGACGACGTCGAACTAGCGCTTTTTGCGGATGACAGCGCATACTTCACGTCGTCCAGAAGAGCCCACATTGCAGCTGCCAGGATGCAACGTCTGCTGGACCTGCTGCCACCATGGTTAGATGAGTGAAGGATGGCCGTCAATGTTAGCAAGACGACCGCTCTGCTCACTCGCCGCTATAGAAATCTACCACCACCGCTAACCCTCGGAGGCCAGGAGATCGCATATGAGAAGGCCGTGACCTACCTTGGATGCCGGATCGACAGGATGTTGCGCATGACTGCACACGTCGACTTTGCTATACGCAAAGCTCGATGTGCTCGGGCAATGTTCCGCCCTGTCCTGACATCCAAGTTACCGACAAAGTCGAAGTTAACTATCTACAAAACATACAGAAGACCCCTACTAACATACGCTGCTCCGGCCTGGTATGCACTCCTGAGCGATCATCAGAAGCGGCGACTTCAGGCCCAGCAGAGTTTGTCATTACGAACTATAGTCGGTGCGGGTCGCTATGTCCGGAACGACGTCATAGCGGCCAACCTAAAGATAGAGAGCCTACAGGAATTCGTGGTCCGGCTGGCGCGGGGTATGTTCGACTGCGCCGACAACGGAACACATGAACATCTCAACGGCTTTGCGCCGTTGAACTCACGGCCGCCGGACGGGCGACCCTATCCAAGAGAACTCCTCCCTATATAGATTAGGGAGTCAAGTAAACCCCACAATGCCGCAGAAAGGCCAACTTCGACAAAATAATTTATGTTAAACACAAATTTATTGATAACCTCCTTTAATGAAAATTTTAACCGACTGCGATAAAAGTCGCTAAATACATCGCGCCTTTATTACCAAGGCGCCCAGGACCGGCACATTGCAGTGTGCCGTGAGGAACATCCGGCTAAAGGGGTATACCCCGAGGCCCGAGACCTGCATGGCATTATGCCTTGCAGAAGAAAACGACGATACAAGTAGCGCCGCCAGGCGGCAGGAATGCACAATGCTTATCATGATAATATTATGCTTAAGACTCTATACAGAATATATTTTATCTTCTTATTAAATTAAATTCTATTTTATAATGAGAAGATAGATTACAAAAGTGATTAATTGACATATTATCGTTTTAAATTACTATAAAAGAAAAAGAATTAAACAAATCATTAAATTTACACTTAAATGTTAATATCTCTAATACAGCTCTTTAAAATTATAATAAGAAAAGTTCTAATAAGTAACTAAACTCATATTTCGTTTCTAACATTCTAATTAAACCTAAATAAGCAATTAGATTCATATTTTCGTTACAGACTTTGTTACTAATTTTCGTTACGTAATTTTTAAAATAAGAATTGAAGCTAATATAAGTAATTAATTCATTTTCTTGGTATTAACGCTATTAGTCTTTATACTTAGTTTTAGATCACAAATAAGAAACAATTGAGATTAAATGTTTAAATTCACTTGTCGTCGCTAACATTCTCCCCCACGGTGCGTAGCACTTCATCTTCTGGAGCCGACGATTCCGCTGGCACCAGCACGAGTCGAGTTGGACGGCGAAGTATTCCACCAGATGTCCGCACGTCCAGCACCCTGGTTCTTCCGTCTGGTCCGGAATAGATCTTGATAACTTCTCCGCGAGGCCATGAGTTTCGTGGTAACGTAGCGTCCACTATCAACACGATGTCTCCTTCTCTTGGGTCTCTGGTTTCTCTCCTCTCGAGTTTCCTTCGCATCAGGAGAGGTAAATATTCTTTAATCCATCTTTTCCAGAAGTGGTCTGCGAGTCTTTGGGTGGTTCTCCAGTTTCCTTTTCCGATGAGCTCCATGTCACTGAACTCTCCCGGCGCCATCGCTCCGCATGATCTTCCCAGTAGAAAGTGGTTAGGTGTTAATCTCTCCTCGTCTTCTCGGTCCATGCTGATCGGGGTGAGAGGTCTCGAATTGACGATATGTTCAACCTCGGTCATTAGCGTATGGAGTACCTCCTCGGGCGGGCTCTTTTCGTTGAAGACTACTGCTAGCGCCGTCTTGACTGTTCGTACGAGTCTCTCCCAGGCGCCTTCCATATTCGGAGCACCCGGGGGGATGAACTTCCACTTGATACCTTTTTCTTGTGCGGCCTCTTCTAATTCCCTTTTAGCCCCGACGAAGTTAGTTCCGTTGTCGCTGAATATAGTTTTCGGGGTCCCTCTTCTGGCTGCCATTCGTCGGAGTGCCATGATCATTTAGCTAGTGCTGAGAGAAGGTACTAGCTCTAGATGTACTGCTCTAGTAGTGAGGCAGGTGAATAATGCTCCCCAGCGCTTCTCAGTTCTTCTTCCGATGATGACTTGCATCGGCCCGAAGTAGTCTACGGCCGTGCAGGAGAACGGAAACTGATGATGCTGTAGTCTCTCGCTCGGTAGATCTCCCGTCGGGGGTATCTCTGGTGAACTCTTCTTTGTCTTGCACCATTGACAGCTGTGTGCGACCGCTTTTAAAGTTGCTCTTAAACCCAGGATCCAGAATTTTTGACGAATTTCGTTCATTACTGTAGGAGTGTTTCCGTGAAGGAATTTCTTATGAAAATATTGTATTATTAGACGGGTTATTTTTTTTCCCGTCTAAAACGATAGGATTCATCCTTCTTTCGTTTTGGTCGTGGAATTTCATTGTCCTACTCCTTAATTTGATGATTCCATCGTCTCGAATGTAAACGTCGATTTTCTTAAGTCGACTTGAGTTTTCTAGAGGTTTTTCTGTCTTCAATTTTCTTATGTCTGACGCAAAACTGTCGCTCTGGCTTATTTTCATTAATAATTCTTCGGCCTTCTTTAAGTGCTCTTCTTCTAGGGGTAGGTATAGGCGCTTATTTCCGTTTTTGTTGGTCGACGGGTTTGAGGCGTGTGCTTCTTTCTTCTGGGTTTTCTGTTGTGGTTTCCAAGGCTCATCCTTCTGGCGTGTGGCGGTGGTGGTCGCTTTACGGCTCTTCTTTAATAGGTAATGTGCAAAGGCAACCACTCTGGCTTTAGTGCGCAGCAGTCGCTCCCAGCTCGAGAACTTTTCCGTATTTAAAAGGATGTCTTCTGCTGCCATCGTTGCCAACACCTTCTGTTTGTGCTTTTCTTCTGGCATAATACTCTCTGGTTTGAAGTCGTGAAACGGCCATTCTTCTTTTGGTTGACGGAGAAATGACAGGCCTTTGAACCATCTGGCGTTGTGGTCGAATTCAATTGGGGTTCCCCTCGTGGCGTCGTCTGCTGGGTTCTCCTTAGTTGGTACCCATCTCCAGTCTTCTGGCTTGGACTTCTCTTCAATCTCTGCATGTCAGTTGGCCACGAAAGTTTTGAATTTTCTTGGTTCTGACTTTATCCACTGCAGTACTGTGTTGGAGTTGGTCCAGTAAATCTTCTTTGATATTTCGAGCTCTGACTCCTCTTCAATTGTAGTGGCTAGTCTGCTTCCGAGTAAAGCTGCTTGTAACTCTAGCCTCAGAATTGATACTTGTTTCATCGGTGTTACCCTTGCTTTGCAGGCGATCATGGAGACATAGATTTTTCCTCCGGGCTCGACTATTCTCCAGTAGACTACTGCTGCATCGGCTTCTTCACTCGCATCGGTGAATGTATGTAAATGTCCTTTTCTGCCTTTGGGTGAGACGCATCTTGGGATCTTCAGCCTTGTTAATGTTGATACTTCCTCTAAGTATTTCGTCCAGGCTTCCTTTTGTTGTTCGTTAATTGGTTCATCCCAGTCTATTTTCTTTCGCCAGATGTCTTGGATTAGTTTCTTTCCTTGTATAAGAACTGGTGTTGCAAAACCCGTTGGATCGAAGGACATTACTGCGCTTGTGACTTCTCTCTTTGTTGTAGTTCTTCTGCCATCTTGCAAGTCCTCCGGCGTGTTGCGTAACCCAACGTTGAAGGCTAATGCATCTTCTTTCACCAACCATCTTAGTCCCAGAGTCTTCTCTTCCTTGGTCAGTTGTAAAGAGTTTCATTTATTGGTGTCTTCTGCTTCTGATATTACCCCTGAATTGTTACTGGCCCAACCCTTCAGATGAAAGTTTGCTCTTGCGTGGATGTCTTTCACTTCTTTGGTTATCTTCTTTGCTTCAGTTGTAGACGCGAAGCTATGCAGATAGTCGTCCATGTAATGGTTTCTCTTAATTGCTTTCACTGCTTCGGGATGAGTGTTCTTAAATTCCTCTGCGTTCTTATTCATTAAGTATATCGCTGTTGCCGGTGATGACGCTGCTCCAAAGATGATTGAAGATATTCTATACTCTTCAGGCTTGCCAGTTCTTCGGCTTCCGCGCCACAGGAACCTGAGACTGTCTCGGTCGTCCTCTCTAACTTTGACTCGGAGGAACATGTCTTGTATGTCGGCCATGATGGCTACCGGTCCCTCTCTGAAGCGCAATAGTACTCCAAATAGCGATTGTAACAGGTCTGGGCCCGAGAGCAAGGCGTCGTTGAGGCTCTTTCCTTCATACTTGGCAGCTGCGTCGAACACTATTCTTAGCTTTTTCTTAACTGGATGCACAACAGCGAAGTGGGGTAAGTAGTACGTTCTTCCTTTGTTGGAGGTTTCTGGAGCTATCTCTGTGTATCCCTTTTCGATTAGACTCAGGATCTGCTCCTCGTAGTGCTTTCTTGCTTTTTGGTCTTGATCTAGTTTCTTTTCGATGCTGACCAGGCGTCGGACTGCTTGATTGTAATTGTTGGGTAGGGTTTCGTCTTCTTTTTTCCACAGGAGTCCCGTTTCATATTGACCGCTTGGCAGTTTCTTTGTAGTCTTCTCGAGGATTTCTAATGCTCTTCTACCGCTGTCGTTGGATGGCGACTGATTCTGGATCCCGAGAGATTCTAACTGAAAGTGTTCTCGGACGATTTCCTCTATGTTTTCTTCGCCAGTGGTCGCTCTGCCATAATGAGTGAAGTTTACTGTGACAGTTGCTCCTGTTTCACATCCGTGTAACACCCACCCTAAGTTTGTGAGGGAGGCTACAGGATCTGACGGTTTGCCCTTCTTCAGCTTTCTTGTCACTATTAGTCCCCAATTGTCTTGGCCTATCAGTAGCTTGGGTCTCTCAGTGACGTAGAGGAGTTGGCATTCAATTGCTTTCAGATGCTCGCAGTTTCTCACGGTGTCCTTGTTTATGCATTATTCAGACAGCTTCAGGTCGTCGATGGTTCTTGCTACGATAGTCCTCTTTTTTTATATGAACCCCTTTTATTTTGAACTCGATTTTCTGTGAACTATCTTTTCTTAACACTTTCCCGCCGACGGTTTCGATTGTTAGTTTTTCTTGCTTCCCTTCGACTCCGATTTTCTCAGCAATTGATGCGTCTAAAGACGGCTTCTCACTGCGTGTGTTATCACGCACCGTGCCGCCCGTGTTGGTTTGTACGCGCAAGCTTGCGCCACGCGCGAGCCCCGTGCCGCCCGCTTCTCACTGCGTGTGTTATGACGCGCCGCGCCGCCTGTGTTGATTTGTACGCGCAAGTACGCGCCACGCGCGAGCCCGCGCCACCCGTTTTAACTGGCGCGGCGTGGCGCGTGCTTGCCCGAACTCAGAGCCTCTGAGTCAGTCTCATAGAGTAGAGTAATATACATCTCCTAGGATTTCTTATCACTCAATATGAATAGTGTCGCCGTCTGGTATCATATCCCTTGAACTAACCTCAATATCATGTTGACTATAGATAGTTGTATGTAGTTATGTATACAGGGTGGCCCAAAAGTCGTGGATCAAACGCAACTAGGGGTTAGATGGGGTCATCAGCTGCAAAAAGTTGTTCTACGGGAGGTCCTTAAAGTCAACCCCTGCAGAGTTATAATTTATTTTGTGTTTTTATGAGAAAATTGACTTTTTTTAACTAATTCTTATTAGAATGCCAAAAAATAAACATCCTCTATCTTTTTTATAATTTTCACTAGATTGGTACTGATGAGTCCTTGCGTTAGACATGCTATTTATGGTTGTTTATTGGGTGTGTTGAAGATAATGTTAAGTTTTACGATTATTATTTTTCTCAAATCATAACTTTTTATTTACTTCGGACCCCACTGTGAAAAAAAATACTCTACCGAAAAGTGACCCTGTATTACAAGTTTTGGCGCATTTAATAGGGATTCTGAAAAGGTATTACACATGGCCATGAGTGGCTCTAATATCTTTCTAGGACGAAAAAACAAAGCAACGATTGTGAAATAATTGTTTTATTAAGCAAAACATTTTACAATAAATGCTCAAAATTCCTGCCTCTGACCATAATACATAATCTGCACCATCTAATAAAATTCCTACGTAACCTACGGAATGCACTTCTGTTGTTAGTTACTTGTACTCTAGCAAACTCGAGCTTTTGTCGTAGTTCTTGTTCGCTATTGTTCTCTCCTTGGTAAACTATTTCTTTAAAATAGCCCCAAAGAAAAAAATCTAATGGATTTAAATCGGGCGACCGGGGTGGCCACGCAACATGTCCGCCTCGACCAATCCACCGGTTGGGGAAGCGCTCGTTCAAATGATCTCTGACTGCTCGAGCGTAGTGAGGCGGGGCGCCATCATGTTGCAGCCACATTTCTGCTATTCTTTCTTCTGGAACTTCAGCTTCGTTAAGAATATGGTTTAAATTATTTTGCAAAAAATTTAAATACTGAGCACCATTCAGCCTTGCTGGCATTTCATGCAGCACCAACTGCTGGCCAATTATACCAGCCCACATGTTAATACCAAACAGATTCTGGAATCGATCATTTCTTATGATATGGGGGTTTACTCTGGAGTAAAAATGTAGATTGTGGATATTGAATACTCCCATTCTTCTAAAAGTTAACTCATCCGTCCATAAAACCTTGTTAAAGAACTGCGGATCTTCTCTGTGATATCTTAGCATCTCTCTACAAAACCGCACTCTAGGTTCATAGTCACCGGGCAGCAAAGCTTGCACCCTTTGCACGTGGTAGGCGTGATATTTTTTTCTGTTAATGACACGTTGCACCGTCGATCTTGGAATCCCGATATTACTGGATATTTGGCGTTGACTTATACTAGGATCCAATCTTAATTCTCTCAGCACTTCATCTTCATTTTCAAATTGCATCACTGGTCTGCCTGCTCTCATAGCATGCTGACCGGGTAAGACTCCCTCCATGTACGAATTATGTACGCGCATAAAGACCCTGTAATCCGGAAAACGATCACGGTTAGGGTAGCGTTGACGATATTCCCTGGCAGCAGCCCGGGCATTACCGTCGCAAAAGCCATACAGGTAATGCATTTCTGCATACTCCCGTTGGGTGTATTCTCTCCTCGCAGTAGCCATCTGTCCACTTTTGTAGCCAATCCGTCCGATTCACACAGCACTGGTCACAGGTAGGCAATCTATCACAAGTCCGAAAAACAAAGCGTAGGTCAAAGGAAAGAAACTGGTCACAAGTCGTCGTAAAACCGAGAAAAAGAACACGTGCGTACCCACAGGCAGGAAGCGAGTTACTAAAGAACACTAAACATTCTAAAGAAACATGCTCACGCGCATCCCCCAGCCCCCGCCCCTGCCGGCCCAGCCTTTTGTTTCCTAGAAAAGATATCGCTACCTGAACTGACGGGCCAACCGGCCTTTTACTGACAAAGGATTAAATAGTTAGTGTAAAAGAGAGGCAGAGAGTCTTTGTCATTAATTGTATTAATTCTAGTTTATTTTTAAATAAGCCTAACCGAGTTTTATAGTTGGGTTAACTTTAGCCTTGCCATGAATAATCGTCCTAAAAAGATATCAAAGCCACGCATAACCATGTGTAATACCTTTTCAGAATCCCTATTAAATGCGCCAAAACTTGTAATACAGGGTCACTTTTCGGTAGAGTATTTTTTTTTCACAGTGGGGTCCGAAGTAAATAAAAAGTTATGATTTGAGAAAAATAATAATCGTAAAACTTAACATTATCTTCAACACACCCAATAAACAACCATAAATAGCATGTCTAACGCAAGGACTCATCAGTACCAATCTAGTGAAAATTATAAAAAAGATAGAGGATGTTTATTTTTTGGCATTCTAATAAGAATTAGTTAAAAAAAGTCAATTTTCTCATAAAAACACAAAATAAATTATAACTCTGCAGGGGTTGACTTTAAGGACCTCCCGTAGAACAACTTTTTGCAGCTGATGACCCCATCTAACCCCTAGGTGAGTTTGATCCACGACTTTTGGGCCACCCTGTATACGGCTATCTATACTGTAGGCGGTTATATTTATATTTTAAGGGATTAGGGTTCAATTTAACTCCAGATTTCAGCAATATTAACATTTATTTTTGTTATATATATATATATATATATATATATATATATATATATATATATATATATATATATATTTAACATACACGATGTAAAAGCGTTTAACCAAATTAAATATGTCCACCGGGTTACGGAATAATAAATGAAAGCGTCAATTTCGCACAACACTACACAAACATGCAATGTGGTTCCAGCATGAAAATCTAAACAGACAACAAGAAACAGAGGGCTAATCCCAACTTAACCAAACTAATTGTAGCAACAACCGAAAATCACTTATAAACTATAATAAAACAGCAACTTGCTCAAACGCCGGGCCGGTAGCCATTATGTCATATATAAAGCCATATATAAATTTCATCAGCACCGCTACCGGACTTTACTGATTGGGAAACTTTGCTCCTTAATTTTCTATGGGTTCCCATTAAAGTATCCTTTTTTTTTCTTAATTTCTTTTAACTGCATGGTACCATTTTTTAAATTCATTTGGATTCGTAGCCAGGCCTCGTGCTGTTCGTTTTTGTTTTTATGCTCTGCACTTTTTGAATTCCACAGAGAGGGTCCGCTTTCGTACAAAATTAAAAATTTACCAATCGTCTCATTAGACCACTCCATATCTATACACACATGAAAGTACCTCAACGTCGAACGAATTACGATGAAATGAACGAGTTCAATCTTGTAAGCACACGCCGCGCCGCGCG
This sequence comes from Parnassius smintheus behrii, assembly GCA_036936625.1. Taxonomy (NCBI): domain Eukaryota; kingdom Metazoa; phylum Arthropoda; class Insecta; order Lepidoptera; family Papilionidae; genus Parnassius; species Parnassius smintheus. Next base: position 31,952,652 of record JAUPFT010000024.1, read on the forward strand.
CGCCCGCGCACCGACGCGCAAATCCGCGCCGTGCCTTTGAAGTTACCGACTTTAAACGGATAGCGCGCACCGCGCCACGCCTGCCCGCACCAAGCCCTTCACACTGCGCGCGGCGCGTGTGAAGGGCTTGGCGCGAACTTGTCCTTTTGGGCCATTGAGGTTCACTGGGATCATCTTCAGGTAGGCCTTTTCTTCTCCTTTGGAGTTATGAATTGAGGCGACCTTTTCTTCTGATGTGCTACTGATAACTTTTGCATCTTTTTCTATTGGTGCTGGTGGTTTGTCAGAATGTAAGATGGTATGATGCCATCTTTTACACAGCTTGCAGACTGGGGCTTTGCAGTTGATCCTTGAGTGCTTGAATCGAAGGCACTTGAAGCATATCAAACTCAAACTCAAACTCAAACATTTTATTGCGTTCATGTGGTTACATAAATAGTTCTTAAGTTGGATATATTAGAGCCAAACATGAGCCCTGATAGGGCGTAGCAATATTATATTATATTATGTTATATATCAATTTATTCTTATCAATTTAGAAAGACTAATTTTATTTTATTTACTTAAACTATTTACTTAAACTACTACATTACTTTTAGGTTTATTAAACATTTGCAATATTTACAACGATATTAAAGAGGTATGCATATTCAAAATAAGCAATTATTATTTTTCACCGAAAAACTCTGACAACGAATAGAAACTTTTTTCAATTAAACATTTTTTAAGCTCTCTTTGAAATTTATACAACGATTTTTCTTTTTGTAGACATTTGGGAATTTTATTGTAAATTTTTACACACATACCATGGGGTCCTGATTTAACTGTTTGTAATTTTGTGATAGGTGGAGCTAATTTTATACTAGGACGTAAAAAATGAGGCCGGGAGTATATTGAAAAAAGGTGCATATTCTTTTTAACAAATGTGCATACTTCTAGTATATATATATAGATGTAATAACGTCTTTGCCTTCCTGGTCATATCCCATTTCCCATTCAGGTTGGCTTCTTTGAACTTCTTGCATTCTAGTGCGAAGTGTTCTTCCTCGCAGAACGGACATGACTTCTTATATTTTTCTTTTGACGCTTCTTGTACCAAATGGACAGGTTTTCTTATTCCTCTTCTCTGTTCTGAGGATACTTCAGGCGGAGCGAAGTCTCCGCACATGTCGGCTTCTGTTTCTAGGAACGCTTCGACGAGTAATATTCAATCCTGAATTTCTTCATCTCTTCTGCTTCTGTGGTAGGCGAACCAAGGGAACTTCATTGATGTCGGCATCTTGTCTACTATAACTCTCAGCGTTTCAGGTGAACTAAGATACTGCGGTTTCTTCAGGGCTTTGATTGTCTCAACTGCGTTCTTTACTTTGCTCGCAAATATGCATATGTCGCTCGGGTTCTCGCCGACTCTTGGGAGGTTCTTCATTTTTTCTAGTTCTGCTAATGCCAGTGCTCCAGGTCTTCCGAATCTTGCTTCTAGTCCCTTGATTACTTCGCGTGGGTCTTCGGCGGTGAACAGCAGGCTTTGGACGGCTTCTCTAGCTTTTCCTTGGATTGCTATTCTAAGGCGCGCTAGGTTCTGATTGTTACTGAAAGAAGCGGCCATATCCTCGTATGATCTCTTGAAGGCCAACCATTCTTCACAGGCCCCATTGAAGTGAGGGACTTCGAGGCGCTTCGGTGAAACGGTGTCACGTGACTTTTCGGATATCTTGAGTATGACTGAAGCTAGTTCCTGGATGTCACTCTTCTTTTCGTCTGCCTCTATTGGTTTGTGGTTCTTATTAGGCATGTCTCCGGTCTGGATAAACCACCGCTCGACTTCTCGAGTTCGTTCGAACAGCTCTTCTCCGGCACCATCTTCTTCTTCTGACTCCGCGGTGAGAAGTTTTAATTCCGCTTGAGCAACTTTTGACCGAGCTTCTGCCAGTTCTAGTTCCCTTAATGCCATTGTCATTTTTGCTTGCGCTTCTGCTCTCTTCCTATGCGACGAGCGAACGAAAAGTGTGTCTGGATCGCGGGTCGTCTTCTTAGGGTGAGGCTGCAGACTCTTTTCTCTGGACGTTGGTATGCTTCCCTCGTTCATACATGTCTTCACTGTGATACTTCTTTCTTGAATTTGCGGCGTTGGATGACTCTTTTCTTGGTGAGAAACTGACGCTTTGACGGTGCGGGTCGGGGGGGGTGGTATGGGTTACGTCCCCCGGTGTTGATTCCTTTCCGGCAATGTTCTTAGTAAGAAGTACGGGTTGTCTGTGTACGCTGCTGGTCGATCGATCTGATGTTGACGTGTTCGTAGCCGTCGTGCTTGTAGATTCACTCGGCGTATTCATGCTCCAATCCGTCGTACTGGTACCCGTAGTAGCGTTACTTTCACTCGTAGTCTTCGACTGCACTGATTTTGATCTTGTATTTGAAGGCATCTTCCTAGTGTTTCTTTTAAACCCGATCCGGCTTTTCGAAGGACCAATGTTGATCGTGTGTGAGAATGTCAGTAATGGAGCGGGTTATGCTGGCGGAATGTTAACTGGAGAGCATGCAGTAGCAGTTAGATGAGCAATAAATAACACTTCTTCAGAGTTTCTTCTTATTTATTTTCTTGATTCCTTATTCTTACATTGCCGGATTTGGAATGTTTTACCACAAAAAACGCCTCTTTTTTATAGGCAGCTATGACCAATCAGAATTAATAAAATTTGCACGCGGCACTAATGAATTTGCACACGGCACTAATGATTCCCGTCGACCAATCAGAGCGCAGAACAACCTTTTCTAAAGGAAAGTTACAAATTTCTTTAATAAGTGTGGTAAAACATACCTTACAATATTTTATACATTCCTGACAATAGATATAACTTATCTTTATTATTTCGAACATTAAACATTCATAAAACTCTTAATTTATGCTTGTAAAAAATAAAAATAGTGGCGCGGTCTTCTTACGGTTTAGCTCCGGAGTAGCTAAGCTTTTTCCGCTTAACATACAAGTAGCGCCGCCAGGCGGCAGGAATGTACAATGCTTCATCATCATCATCATCATCATTACAGCCCTTCACAAGTCCACTGCTGAACATAGGCCTCCCCCAAGTAATGCCAAAAAGCACGGTCCTGAGCCACCTGCATCCATCGACTTCCTGCATATCTTACCAGGTCGTCACTCCATCTAGTGGGGGCTCGCCCTACACTACGCCTACCGGTACGAGGCTGCCACTCAAGAACCTTTCTTCCCCATCGGTTATCGGTTCTTCGAGCTCTATGGCCGGCCCATTGCCACTTCAGCTTACTAATCCGTTGGGCTATGTCGGTCACTCTGGTTTTACTGCGGATATCCTCATTTCTGAGTCTATCACACAGAGAAACTCCGAGCATAGCCCTCTCCATAGCTCGCTGAGCGACCTTGAGCGTCCTCATACGGCCAGCAGTGAAGGACCACGTCTCAGATCCGTAAGTCATCACTGGCAACACGCACTGGTTGTACAATCTAGTTTTTAGAGATTGAGGTATACCTGACGAGAATATATGTCGTAATTTCCCGAACGCTGCCCAGCCGAGTTGAATCCGTCGATTGACCTCTCGGTCGAAGTTGGACTTACCTAGTCGGACTATTTGTCCCAGGTAAACGTACTCGTCAACAACTTCGAGCATAGTGCTCCCAACAACTACCGGCATAGGTGTGACATGGACATTGAACATGATCTTTGTTTTGTCCATGTTCATCTTAAGACCTATCCGTTGGGAGGCACTATTGAGGTCATTGAGCATAGTACTCAAGTCCTCCAGCGATTCTGCCATAAGGACTATATCGTCGGCAAATCGAAGGTGAGTAATGTACTCGCCATTGATGTCAATACCGTATCTTTTCCAGTCCAGTAGCTTGAAAACGTCTTCCAATGCAGCGGTGAAGAGTTTCGGGGATATAACGTCACCCTGTATTACACCTCTCTGCAGTTGGATAGGTTTCGAGCTCTGGTTCTGTACTCGGATAGCCATCGTAGCCCTACTGTACAAACACTTCAGCACTTCGATATACCGACAGTCAACTTGGCACCGCTGAAGGGACTGTAGCACCGCCCAAATTTCGACGGAATCAAAGGCTTTCTCATAGTCCACATACGCCAGGCAAAGTGGCAGATTGTACTCTTCAGTCTTCTGTACAATCTGCCGCAGGGTATGTATGTGGTCTATGGTACTGAAGCCTTTTCGGAAACCGGCTTGTTCGGGAGGCTGGAAGTCGTCAAGTCTGCGTGCGAGACGATTCGTAATGACTCTCGAAAACAGCACGTAGACGCGGCTCAGAAGGGAAATCGGTCTGTAGTTCTTTAAGAGAGCGTTGTCGCCTTTCTTAAAGAACAAGACCACCGCACTTCTGCTCCACGCCTCTGGAGTAGTGCCACCATGGAGGACGGAATTGAAGAGCTTCTGAAGGACTTCAAGTACCGGTGTTCCACCCGCTTTCAGAAGCTCCGCTGTAATTCCATCCTCGTCTGGGGCCCTGCCGTTTTTAAGGTGCTGGAGAGCCATTCTAATCTCGCTCAGACTGACGTCCGGGATATCATCGGAATAGTGTCGGATAAGACTTGCTCTTGGATCGTTACTCACACTTGCGTGTGGCTCCAACGATGATGTGTACAGCTGCCCATAGAACCTCTCAATCTCACTCAAAATCTCAGGTGTCCCAGAAACGATGCTGCCACACTCAGTCTTTAGCTTCGACAGTTGGCTCTTACTGGCAGACAGATCTCTGGCAAAGACTTTGGAGCCCTGGTTCCGCTCGATCGCTTCTTTAATACGAGCGGTATTAAAGTTGCGTAAGTCTCGCCGCATGCATTTGGAGATCTGTCTGTTCAGTTGCCTGTATGCTGTCAAATCTGTTGACGAATGCAGCCTCATCTCCCGTCTAACAGCCATGAGATTAAGAGTGTGATCGGAGAGTTTTTGTGTTCTTCTGCGGCGGGTCTTGCAGAACTTAGCTCCGACCGCATGGACAGTTTCCACGAGCTTGTCATTCATATTGTCCACTGAATTGCAATCTTCTAGGCACTGAAAGCGGTTACGTAACTCGAGCTGAAAGTTTTCGGGATTCTGGATTAGAGCACGAGGGGGACGGAGCGTTGACTTCATTAGACGAGACCTCTCCAACTTCACGTTTAGGTTCAGTGTGCCTCTAACCATTCGGTGATCGCTGCCAGTTTTCACCCTTGCGATCACTGAGACATCACTGAACAGTTGGCGTCTGGTTGTCATAATGAAGTCAATCTCATTTTTTGTCGAACCGTCGGGGCTCGACCAGGTCCACTTCCTGTGGGGCCGCTTCTGGAAGAAAGAGTTCATCATCAAGAGTCCCTCTTTCTCCATAAAGTCGGCCAGCTGCTGGCCCCTTCGGTTCCGTTGCCCTACTCCAAATTTCCCTAACTTCAGCTCACCGCTTTCTCTTGTGCCTAGTTTTGCGTTGAAGTCTCCCATCAACACCGTGTATTGAGTTTTGGAGGAATGCATGGCTTTGGAAATATCCTCATACATTTCCTCCACCTCCTCATCGGGATGTGCCGAGGTTGGTGCGTAAACCTGTATGACCTTCAGCGAATACCGTTTGGTGATTCTGAGTATCAGGTACGCGACCCTCGTCGACACACTCCCAATCTTTACAACGTTGTTGACGAGAGACTTGTGGACGATAAATCCGACACCTCCTTGGGACAGATGGTCGCCCTCCCAGTGATAGAACAAGTTGCCGGATTCGAGAATCACCGTGTCCTCCCCCTCTCTTCGGACCTCGGATAATCCTATAATATTCCAGCGCAACTTGTCTATCTCTTCTTCCAACTCCAGGATCTTCTCGTCAGTCCTCAGAGTGCGTGCGTTAAATGTTGCCAGGTCGAGTCGTCGTAGGTGGCAACCGAACCTCCACCGGAGATTCTTAGCACCCCCTGCCCCGCCGTTACCATGGTCGCCACCATAGCCAGGAATAGCGGGGCCGCCGGGGACTGGGGGCCGTCTATTTGTGTAATTGATCATGGGGGGTATATTGCCATAGTTGCCACGCTTGGCGAGCGGGTTGGTAACCGCAGTTTTTTTTGTCGTACAGTTGCTGTTATCAGGAAGATGCTGCTGCCCATCTCCTGCCTGTGTCCCTCTGTCGCCTCTTACGACACCCACGGGAAGATATGGGGTAGTGGATATTCTTAACCGCCACTACACGGCGCTAATAAAGGTAACTCTAATAGGTAACTAAACTCATATTTCGTTTCTATTTAACCTAAATAAGCAATTAGATTCATATTTTCGTTACAGACTTTGTTACTAACTTTCGTTACGTAATTTTATATATATAATAAAAAATCTACACAAGGACAAATTATACATGTTATATACAAAGGTTCAACCTTAGACCACTTTCGTGTTGTCACATATTAATAATGTACTTTTTGTTAGTGTTGGACTCTTTCTTTCATTAAAATTCCATATTCCCCAACTTACATATTTCATTGATCCAAAAGTGAAAAGGGGGCCTAGTTCGATATCATCGACGATAGGGGTTGTCGACATTGTCGATAAAAGAGTTGAGATGTGAACGGGTCCCATGTTTCATAGCAGTTTTTTTTAATCATACATAGCTACAGCAAAAAAAAATGTACGATATAATTCATAATTAGATGATGAATTGTAACATGGCAATTTTTGTATCCATAATTCGACTTAATTAAAACAACTGAAAAAAATTAAAAATCGTCTTTAAAGGTTTCTAAACTGAAACAAACTTTTTGCTTGCCCACTCTGACAGCGGTTAGAGGGGTCCTGACGATTGGTAACAAACCAAATTGTAAACCATCATTATTATTATCGTTATCATCATCACCTTTCCCTTTTCACATAGCTCGCCGTCTGTAATACCGTAAATCAACAGCAGATGAAGGTGCCTAACATCACAGAATTCAGATATAGATAACGCACGGAGCGCTAGCCGCTCTCCGGGCTGATCAGCAGCGGTAGATTTCTCTTTCTCCTTTCAAGGCCAACATTATAATATAGTTGAATTTGCAAAATAAGTACTTATAAATTATAATAAACTAGCTGGTACAAATTGGTAAAAATTGGAACATTTGCCGTAAAGAAAAACAAAATTAAAGATTTCTAAAAACCTTGTTAGTAGGCCTTTTTTTACTATGATAGGATAATAAGGCCTACTATTTTAACGAACACATATAATCAAACTATATGTAATATATTTAATATTTGTGATCAATAATCACATGAATGTAGCGATTGAGACTTCAAAATCTAAAAAAAAATATAAATTGCCTCGTCTATCAGCACTTAAGTCATTAGCATAATGAATGAAGAACAAACTGACAAACAAACGCACTTCTCGTGATTATCATCAGTGTTAGCTTGAGTTGAGTATTGGTTTGATTGTTGGCTTGAGTTTCCTTCCAACCGAATTTCTGTCACAGCGGCCAGTCTCAACGGAGACTAAGCCTATCTGCACTGTACAGAATCGTAGTGTCCGAATGTATGCGCAAGCTCAGGTGCACTTTCAATTATCTCACAATCATCAAATCACAATCTGACACGGAAAGGTAGAGCTTAGGCGCAAGACAGGAGTCAGGCGCGAAGTCTCCCGCTCACTACGTTTTCTGTGAGCGGAAGAACCAGCGCTTTTGGGGGACAGTTGCGCCGCCCAAGGAAAGTATGAACTTCTGAGCAAAGCTATACCAGCTATAGTATGTTTCTAGGGCAGGCGGAAAAAAGTACATTGACCTTTGACGATATCATCGGGGTAGGCAATCTTTTTTGTTTAGGTTCATTTTTTAATCCTTTTATCATTACATACATCATCAGAGTGAAAGGCAAGGGTGCCGAACGCGAAGTTATTTACAGGCCCTATGTCTATTATTCTATAATAAAAAAAGAAGATTATCCTGTACCTAAATGAATAAAAAATCAAATGAATATTAATTTAAGTTTATTATTTATAAATCATGAGTTATTACAATTTTCATTATAACGTTAATAGTAGGTAAGTACTTTAACACTACTTGTTAAAGTACTTACCTTAAGTAGGTAGGTAAAAAGGCAAACTTTTAATGCTAAGCATTCTTCAGCAGCCAACCTTGAAACATACATAAAACTTCTCATAAAAGATAATTAATATACATATTATTGATAGAATATTATATAATATTAGTATAATTGATTTGAAAAGTGACAGGTAACAACTGTCTTATATTTTAACCAAATATTTTAATTAAAATATAATTTATATTTTATTCCTGAGATTCCGAAAAATAATGTTTTGTGTAAATAATATATTTAAATATTAATGAATATGTGATAATATATTTACAAGTTCGTTTGCCTGAAGTGATGACACGAAATACCGATACAATACAATACAATACAATACTCTTTATTGTACACCAACAAAACATTAATAAATAATGAAAAAAAATAATGAGGGATAAACAAAAGGCGGTCTTATTGCTACATAGCAATCTCTTCCAGACAACCCAGAAGAGGAAATTAATAAAAATAAAAATAAGAATAATGGGTAGGGTGCACTAAATTAGACAAATAAAAATAACTTATATACTATAAAATGACAACATACTTAGGGTATATTAGTGACCATAACTAAGAGGAGAAAGAGAGAGGAGTTAAAGAGACAAATAGTGTTCCTTAATTTGTTTCTTGAACACATTTAAAGATTGAGCACTTTTAATGGACTGGGGTAAGGAGTTCCAGAGTCTTACTCCAAGAACAGCAAAAGATTTATCATAAAATATCGAGGAGTGTATAGGACATTGGAGCGAAAGGTTTTCTTTGGACCGTAAGGAAAAATCGTGACAAGAGCTAAGAAATTTAAAACGTTCTTTCAGATAGGGAGGACTTGATACATTAAATAAGACGCAGTAGAGCGCAGAAAGTATATGAGTATTCCGACGAAGACGGATTGGGAGCCACTTGAGTTTAGTGCGGTATTCAGAGACATGGTCATATTTACGAAGCCCAAATATGAGCCGTATACAGAGATTTTGGAGTCGCTCAAGTTTATTAAGTTGCTCCTCGGTGATATCAAGGTAACAAATGTCAGCATAGTCGAGGATAGGGAGTAGCAAAGATTGTGCAAGCGTAATTTTGGTGGAAATGGGTAAAAAGTAGTTAAGCCTTCGGAGTGAAGCATAAGCCGCAAACATTTTTCGGCTCACTGCATTAATTTGGGGTGTCCAAGACAGACTGGAATCCAAAAAGATACCTAAATTTTTAACTACTTCATTATATGAAATAAGAATACCATTAAATACAACGGGTTGAATTTGACATTTTTTAATTTTGGAAATAGTTCTTGAACTCCCAATAATTATAGCTTGCGATTTTGAAGGGTTAACCGTCAACCCATAAGATCGTGTCCAGTCGAGAATAAAAGCCAGATTCTTGTTGATACATTCAACAGCTTTGGCAAGATCTTCGATGGTTGTTTGTAAATATATTTGAAGGTCATCTGCATACAAGTGGTAGAGAGAAGATATTTGGGATGTAATCGTATTAATAAAGATTGCGAATAAAAGAGGAGATAAGACACCACCTTGTGGAACGCCAGCTACGGTATCAAGCCACGAAGAAAGTCTATGTTGGACACGAATACGTTGCCGGCGCCCGTGCAAATAACTATGAAACCAGGAAATTGCAGTTGGAGATATGTTAAGAGAACGCAGAATCCCTAACAGGATATCATGATTAACAGTATTGAAGGCATTGCTGAAATCCAGCAACACCAATACTATGACTTGATGATTCTCCATACTGTGACGAATGTCGTCGGTGATTTTTAATAACGCCGTAGTCGTACTATGACCAGATCTAAAGCCAGATTGGAGAGGACTAAGGATGCTATTTCTTAAACAAAAGGAACTAAATTGTTGTTGGACAAGGCGTTCTAAAACTTTGGAAAGGAAAGGAAGAATTGAAATAGGACGATATTCAGAAAAACTTGAAGGATTTGTTTTCTTAGGTAAAGGTATGATTTGAGCGTCCTTCCATTGGGAAGGGAAAGAAGATGAGGATATGGAAAAGTTTAAGATATGGGTTATAATAGGTGTTAAAAAGTCCAACAAGAGAATGATCATTTTACGACTGACGTCGTCACTTCCGACAGCGTCGGAATGGATAGAGAGTATGTGTTTCCTAACATTACAATCTGCAAATTGCCTAAACACAAATGGAGAAAAGTCAGGAGTGGGAAACGATGAAAGTTGAGTAAGTGTTGCTGATTTTGCCATATTGTTCAGGCAAAAAACGGAAGAAAAATGCTGATTAAGCAAATTTAAATCAACGTTATTTGGAATAGGACATGAACGAGTTTTCCCAACTCCAATAGACTTTAAGAAGTTCCAAATACGACATGGATCTTCGTTTTGTACTGATTTATGGATGTGGCGGCGTCGTAAATCTCTACACATCTTGTTGCATTGATTTCGTAGGAGTCTGTACTTCTCCCGAATCCTGTCATTCTTAGGATCTGACTTGTAACTCGACTTTGCACTATTCTTCCTGCAGATTAATCTTTTAAGATCTTCGGTCAACCACGGAGCTGGAGGATGACGTATTCGCACTGGGCGGACAGGAGCATGAGCATCATAAAGTTGAACAAGAAGTGAATTAAACAATGCTACCTGTTCGTCAACATCACAAGTCCTCATTATAACGCTCCAGTCCATATTAGCAGCGTCTTTTTGAAGCTTATCCAAATCCATTTTCTCAAAATTACGCTGCAGAAGTATCCTTGATTTGGCTTTGGGTGGTCTTATTTTATAAGATAGAAACAGGAGATCATGATACGAAAAAGCATTTGCAGCACATTGACCAAAACTATCAACATGGTCAAGAGAAGAAACGATAACCAAATCAAGGAGGGATGGGATACAGTTAGGGAAAAAATGAGTTTCAGAGAGAGGAAGGATATTTAAATTGGCTGCTTCTATAAGGGACTTAAGCCGGAGAGATCGGGCATCATTCTTGAGAAGGCATGTATTAAAGTCGCCCATTAGCACTGTATGAGTATATAATGGAGTTAACTCTTCAAGGAGGTTATCCAAAGTAGTAAAAAAGTCCACTGTGGAAGAAGGACTATAAAAAACTCCGAGAAGTAATTTGTTGTGCGAAAGAAGTACTTCAACAAATAAGTATTCTGCTTCGTTCTCAGCTTGAGATGGAGATGATAAACAAACAATAGAAAAAGGAATATGAGCACGAATGTAAATGGCAACACCACCACCACCTCGCGCAGTTCGGTCGTTGCGTATTAACTGGAATCCTGGAATGGAATAGGATATAGAAGGAAGACATGGCTTTAACCATGACTCTGAAACGAGAATTGCGTGAACATTACCACTTTCAAAACTAGCTAACATATCGGGATAATGAGCCGGAATACTCTGTGCATTTATGTGGACTATATTGAAGTTTTTGATAGCTTGAGAAAAATAGGAGTCAAGGGTCTGTTTTAATTGAGGAATGCTCTCAAAACTGTCGTCATTACTTAATACATCAGAGACTGAAAAGAAAGGGGAGGAGCTTTGAATATGATCACTTTCACCAAAAGACATGTTATCCTTACAAAAATATTTAAAAAAAATCAAACAACTGTAAATTATTAAAAAAATACTAATAACTATAAAAATTATAAACTAAACCTGTTAGTTAAATTTACTACCTACCAGCATTTACAGAATAGAAAATAATGCAAATATTAAAAAAAAAAACAATCAAAAAAGGTACTACACATATGCCATTCAGATCATATTTGATTGAACAATATATATATATATATATATATATATATATATATATATATATATATATATATATATATATATATATATATATATATATATATATATATATATATATATATATATATATATATATATAACACAAGGTGCTTATGAGAAATAACTGAAACCACAGACACTGATATTAAATAGAATTATGTACAGTGAGTAGTACGTTAGGAGTCATTTGTGAGTATATATTAAACATTAAGTCAAAACCACTTTTATGCTTGCAATAATGTAAACAAAGTACACGTCCGACAAGGCCGCATAAGCATGGATACCTTTGCATTTAAAAAATACAAGTAAACAAATCTCCATGTTAGTACACCAAGAGCATTTAATACCTACTCTGTAATGAGAGGATATTTTCTCTAAGGTAAATAACATAGTGATTATATACTCTTTGCATAATTGTAGAAACAAAAAATTATTAATCTGTGGTCGAAACCTAAAATAACAGTTAATTATCAGTATCAATATCAAATACCTACATTGTTAAAATAACCTAACTTAGAACAACAAAATCAGAACAATAGACAAAGTCTAAGTTTCAAAGTGATGTAGATAGATAATACTTCGTATATAATAGGAATCCATAACGACTAATTAACTCACATCTTATTTAACACTCAACATTAGACTGGTATAAAAGAATTAAGGTTATCGAAAGTACAATGCAGAGACTAATTAACTCATATACGAGTATATATAAAACTACTAGACTAATTATATATATATATATATATATATATATATATATATATATATATATATATATATATATATATATATATATATGAAAAAATTAACTCATATCTTAAATAACACTTAACATAAGACTGGTAAAAAAAGAAATAAGGTTAGCAAAAAGCACAATGCAGAGACACTGAAATATTGACAGAAATCATAATGTGATAAAAGACAATACATACAGTTTATTGAAGAGAACTAAAGGTCCTATACCACATAACTATCACTTCTTCACTATCCTCTTGGAGCGCTGAACTACTTTGTCAGTAGATCTATTACTTCCAGCGACTGCCTTCTGTGCTTGGGTAGCAGCAGCTGATGCCACTGGGACGACTTCGAGCTCAGCGAGGGATTCAACTTGATGGCGCGAACCGTCATAAGTGATAATATGAATGTAACCATCTCTAGTCCAGCAATTACTTATGCCAAACTTCTGCCTGGCCACCATGAACATCTTGTGACGATCTTTTGTTAAAAACTCTTGTTAAAAACTCGGACATAGTTACACCCGTGTCTTTCAGTTTTGTTTTTGAGAACCAAACTTGATCACGGACTCGGACATCCCGGAACTTTACAAGAACTGGTCTTGGCTTCTTTTCTGTCGGACGTCCAAGGCGATGGCAGCGGCTAAAAGAATCTTTAGAGACATTGGGAATCTTGAGCTTGTCCATAATTAGGTTAGAAGCCATTGAAGATGTATCCTCGGACTTGTCCTCGGGAATACCATGAAGCAGCAGAATCTTACGACGCCGTCTTATCTCCAAGCGGTCGATCTCTCTCCCAAGAAATTCAACCTGTTTTTGAACAGTTTCAAGAGCAGACAAGATAAACTTTCTGAATGTTGCGAACTCCGTTGAGAGTACAGATATATTTGAGGCCACAGTTGGACTAGTCTTATTTAAGTCCTGCTGAAACTCATTCATACGAGTATTGAAGAGTTCTGACATAGCTGACAGTGATCCTTTGAGGGCTTCCATGGCAACGATGGCCGAATACTCCAAGATTATATTTTATTTTGCAACAATAATGCCAGGGAGAACTTTAAAGAAATATTAAATGAGAAAATAGAACAACGTCAAAATAACAAAATCAATGCCCACTACACTTCTTCTGATCTCAAGAAAACAACAAATGCCGCGTTTTTATTGAGATACTTGAGCGTTTTATTGAGATTGTCACCAAAAGAAGCTTTGAAACCATCAACTGTAAGCGGTTATAGTTGTAGGTCACTTCAAGATGCAACGCCTGGTGATTCATCGTACACAATATTAATATTAGATTGCTTCAAGGCGATAATCAAAGCTCGAGAACTAGGTTTTTCTTTTAATTTTAAGATTTTGATTTACACTAAATTATAGACTTTTGAGTGCTGTAGATATATTTTTACATTTTTAATTTTTTACTTTTTCTATGAATATTATCGCTCCGATACATTCACAGCCGGATTTCCTACGGTGTCAAAATTGTACCGAGGGTAGGCTATTTAAAGGTAAAAAGGGATTAAATATACACATTAAACGATGCCATAGTAAAAGTATATAAGTAGCCTACCGTAGAAATTCATGACTCTTCCGGTAATACACCTAATGACACAAATTCTTCACTTTTTTCGGAACAATTATACAATTTGTATAGTAACGTACCAGTGGTTAAAAGAATTCCCAGAGGTGCGAGGATGCAACTTGCTAAAGCATTATCATTCACTATTCAAAATTGTCTAACGAATTGTGAAAAGAGTTGGCAAAAATTATTTACATTCGCGTATTCCCATTTTCATTTTAATAAGACAATAAATAAATCAATTAGGTACGTCTCAACTAAAAGAAAATTCATTTCAAAATGTGGATTACCCGATTAATACTCATTTCTCTTGACCTTATCCTAAATTTGATTTAAAAAAGTACTTGAATCAAAAGTAATGGACGGTGACTTAAAAAATGCATCCCGTATTCTATTCTCAGATGACATTCTCGCTCCTCGTAGTGTCGAAACTCTTGAAGGCCTTCGTCAGAAACATCCTTCGGTCAATCCTTTCCAGAATTTACCGCTGCCTCCCCATACTTCTATGCAACCTTTACAAATTTCTGAAAAAGACACTTTAGACGCAATATTGTCATTTTCGAATGGCTCTGCCGGCGGCATTGACAGGATTACGCCTCAGCATCTCAAAGATCTTGTAAGCGTATCTGCCGGTGACGCCGGTAGGGTACTTCTTAATGACATTACAAAATTATGTAATTTTATGATTTCTGGTAATGTCAATCCCAATTTCATTCCCTACTTATATGGGGCAAGATTGTATGCCTTCAAAAAAAAGGATAACGGTATCCGTCCTATTGCTGTTGGTTCTACATTTCGACGCTTAAGAGGATATAGTAAGTCAGTTCAAATTCTAATTTCGCCCCCACTTCCCCGCGCGTCGTAAGCTATGTACTGACATGTTTACTACTACTATACATGTACTAATACTGTAAGTAGATAGGTCGTTAGATACTTATTTCATTAGGTTTATCATATTTATGCCTGTTTCCTGACGCCAACCCAGTCGCTTCTTATTTTTATAACGGTTATTTCCTATTTTAATTTTACTGCGTCCTGTTGCGTAATGTGTATTCTGATCGTAAGCGACACAACTTCTCCCTTCAAAAGCCTAAGCGATACTAACGGAGCAACAGGAATCAAGCTTCAAGACGCCTATAATTTAGGTAATTTCTTTTTACAGTGAAAATAATGATATTTTAAAAAAGCAAGTAACATAAGCACTGCTTTATAGTTAGTTCAGTTAGTATGCAAAGTTTTATGATCTTATTTAAAGTATTTTATAAATAACAGCGGTTTATTGTTCAGTTTGGAGGTAACTTTTGATTTTTTTTCTATCGAGAAAATTTTACGGAATCGTGTTTTCGACTAACATAGTCCTTTCCATTAATCCTCAACTTCACCATATATTTATTTCAAAATTAATGCTGCAATACTTTCGGCATAACGGAGGATCTTGTTAAGCCATTTGAGGTTATATTTCCCCTTAACTTCAAAATTAGCTTGCAGGCACATAATCTCAAACCTTAAGACAAAATTCCAACCTACTCAACTAGGCTTTGGCACCAAAGGTGGCTGTGAGGCGGCGGTACATTCGGTGCGTACTTTCTTAACTAATTTCAATGCAGATGTTCTTCTGAAGGTTGATCTTAGAAATGCTTTTAACTCTATTGATAGGATAACCCTGCTGAAAGAAGTGGCTAACAATACCCCCGAAACATATCATTATGTTTGGCAATGTTACGGTCAAAATTCAAACCTGTTTTATCAAATCCATATTATTGAGTCTGCTGTCGGTGTTCAGCAGGGTGATCCATTAGGTCCAGCTCTTTTCAGTTTGGGAATTCAACCTATTATTTCAAATTTAAAATCCAAGCTGAATGTCTGGTATCTGGACGACGGTACTCTGGGAGGTAAAGCAGATGACGTCCTCAATGATCTTACTCATATTTTTCAAAATTTTAAAAATAATGGTCTTGAACCAAATACCAATAAATGTGAAATATTTATTTCAAATAATTTATCTAATTCTAACAGAGATACCTTAATTCAAAATTTCAATCAGATTTCTCCAGGAATAAAAACTGTTAATTCGGAATCGCTTTACCTGCTCGGTGCTCCTTTGTTTTTCAATAGTATTAAACCTGTTTTAAAAACAAAATTTGATCAATTTTTAAATCACGTTGATAAATTATATATTTTAAACCCCCATATTGCCCTTACCATTTTAAAATATCGTCTCTTTGTACCTAAATTTAGATACTTGTTACGCTCAAGTCCAGTCTGGAATTTTCGGATATTTTAAAAGATATTGATAGTAATCTTAAAATTGCTTTAGAAAAAATTCTAAATTTGAAATTAAATACAATAGCCTGAAATCAAGCCACTTTACCTATCAAATTTGGTGGTATTGGTGTAAGAAATATTTCTAGCGTCGCATTGCCTACTTTCCTTGCTTCCGTGCATAGTGTCATTGATCTATGTAACACAATTTTAAATAATAAAGTAGACCTGTGCTTTGCTACGGAGGCAAGGCAAACATGGCTAACGTTCTGTCCCGGCGAAAATGTCCCACTGGAAGTTAACCAACAAAAACAGTGGGATATTCCGTTGGTACGGAGTGTCCAGAAAAATTTATTTGAAAGTTTCTACAGTCAACAAGATCAGGCTCGCCTTCTAGCTGTTTCGACTAAGGAATCTAGCCACATGCTCTACCATCAAGTAATCTCGGCACATTGCTTGATGGGGAAAGCTTGCGCATCGCCGTATGAATCTGGCTAGGAGTGGCAATTTGTCAACCTCACCAGTGCCCCTGTGGTAGCAGCGTCGATGAGTTTGGGCTCCACGGACTTTCATGCAAGAAAAGTGCAGGTATTATATATGACCGCGAACTCCAAAAGGTCGTGGGTTCGAATCCGCCATTCGACTACTGGCGTAAACCACTCGTAACACAAACAATTTAAGCTTACCACGAGTGGTTAAGGGGAATGTTTTATAGCATTGTTAATATTCTTTTAAAAAAATCTTGATTCATCGAAACGCAAATTTACATAGTAGGTTTTCCCGTCACGGTTCTTTGAACGAAATCATCCAAGGGCTCTTGTCTCCATAAATATCCCCTCGGTTTTAGAGCCTTGCGGGATATTTAGAGACGATGGCAGGAGACCCGACGGTGTGACATTGGTCCCTTGGGAGAGAGGTAGAGCCCTAGTGTGGGATGCTACTTGCGTTGACACTTTGGCGGCCTCCCATCTCAAGGGTACCTCTTTTAGAGCCGGGGAGGCACACGAATTTAGTAAATGGTGCAAATATGAGTCATTGAGAAATGACTACATATTTGTGCCATTTGCTGTAGAGACTATCGGTCCGTAGGGTCCACGTGCAGTGAAGTTTCTAAAGGAACTCTATCCACGACTGGTCGTCGCTGCCGGTGATAAGAGGGCTGGTTCTTTCCTCGCTCAAATGCTAAGTATTGCGAGGAAACGCAGCCAGCGTTCTTGGCACTATACCACGGGGAGCAGGCCTTTTTGACTATTTAAATTTTTAGTTTTAGAATTTCTATATAATAGTTTCTTCTTTTATATTGTATGTAATTAGTTTTAATCGTAAATATTATAATTTTAATTATTATTTTAGTTAAGTTCATTATTATAATTTTTATAATATTGTGTAATTTGGGAAATATATTATAAAAGATTGTCAGAGACACTTGACAGACTATTCATCTGTATACATTTCAGAATCATTTTATGATGATGTAGATGTAGAAGAGTCCGTCACTTTGATCATAACCTAGAATATCGGCAGTCTTCTTTTTCATTCCGTTTCTTTTACATATTTATAGATGTTTACGATCATTATTTTTTCGGTTTCCGAAATATACGACAATTTCCGCTTCTTTCGTGGCGACGTAAAGTCTTTATGAGATTCTCATGTCGATGGACCCGATTTCATAATAGTGATAATATACAAAACATCACAATTCTTTAATACAAAACGTAATAATACAACTAACAAAACAAACTTAATAAAAATTAAAACAACTACTATAACCGAAAATTTTAAATCTCAAACTTTTTTCACAAATTTGGAATGCGCTTGCGTGTAGATAACACGCAAGCGCATGCCAAAGCAGAATGAGGAATGAGTTCTGCTCCATCCGCTTTCTCGAATACGCACGGCGTGAGACAGATTTATTATCTCTGAATGACCGCTTCCTTCACCTATCTGCGACCCTATCCCGTACCATGAGACACGCTTAGCGCATAACAATACGTAATCTATAAAGAAATGTAAGCAATAACTTGTTTCGACGCTAACATAATACTTGAGGTCAATGTACTATTTTCCGCCTGCCCTAGAAACGTACTATAACTCATTCGCAAGGGAAGCGGGATGCGAGGCATGATCTTGCCGTTGGTCGACCGCATGTGCCACGTGCCAAAGACTGCCTCGCTAATTCGCGAAAAGTTCCGAAATGCTCCACTATGTCAGTTGGCAATTGGATGAGGGGATTTGGTGGCCATTTCGGGGGGCTAGAGCGTTCGCGCGGTCTCCAAATAAATTCCCCATTGGTTAGCTAAGCTCTTGAGTCTTTAGTTGGTATATTGAGCAGCGCCTCGATTCCTCTACTGTTTCTCCACCAAAAACGCCGAACCAAAATGAAAAAAGTGACACCGCTCTAGAAACAACCTCGCGATTGCAAAGTTAGGACTCGGAGGGTATGTGCGAAGAAGAAAGCTTTTAATTCTGCTGCCAAGTCCTGCAAACGGGTTCTCCGCAGTGCACGATTCGACTATGTCAGTCGTATAGGGGTCAGGGTAGGAAGCAAATCTGGCCTACCAGGAGGTAATAAGCAATTTTGGTCTCTGTCGAAGGCTGTCGAATCTAAATTTTGCCATCCCTCATTGGTTCGCAGTAACACTAGCTCACTCAGCGACTGAGAAAGCAAATTTATTTGCATCCTGTGTGCGAGCAGATCTCGTCTAGATGCTGGGTCTAAACAACTGCCTACCCCACCTTGCTGTAATTCTGCGATGCCGAAGTTCACTATCTATAGGAAAGAGCTACGTAGGACTTTGCAAAACCTGGACGTGAACAGGGCCGGTAGACCTGATGGTATTCCTGGCACTAAAGCATTGTGTGCCTAAGTTGTCCCCTGTTCTGACGCGCGTTCTGTACCACCTCTCTCTTAAAACTCGAAACGTGCCAAAATCTTGGAAACTTGCCAATATGCAACCAGTACCCAAGAGGGAAGTCATGCCGATCCCTGTAATTATCGACCAATCGCCATCATCTCCGTACTCTGTGAAGTTATGAAAAGGGTATTGATTAGTAAATTGCTGACGTACCTTGAAACAAATGAATACCTAAGTGACCTTATATTGCTTCCAGTGGGGCGGCTTCTTGTGTATGTCAAGCACTTCTGGGGTGAGACCATCGAGAGAAACGGTGAAGCTCTCGCAGTTTCGCTCTATATCTCGACGGCTTTTTACAGGGTTTGGCACGCAAGTCTGCTAAGTAAGCTTCCTACTTACGGCATCCCCGCCGTATTTTGCAACTGGATAGCTGACTTTCTCAGTGAATTGTCGATCAGGGTAGTCATAGATGGCTGCTCTTCTGACTTAATGCATATTAATGCCATAGTTCCTCAGGGGTCTGTTCTCACTGCGACTCCTTTCCTGCTGCACATCAACAACCTACTGCTACCAGGTATTGTTGGGTATGCAAACGACAGCACAGTTACTGATAGATTTATGTCCAGTGCAAAAGACGAAGGGGTAGTAATACTTTCACTCAGAAAGGCCATGCGACCTTAAGTCTTGTTTCCCAATGAAATAACGACAACGTCTGATCAGTTTCAATGCCGCCAAAACGCAGGCCTTTGATTTGACTCCTACTTTCCGAGGTACATCCGTGGAGGTTATTAATTATCTCGAGCTTCTGCTAATATCAACTTTGGCGCTAACAGTGAGTTGAAAGCACAAACTGCGGACAAAAATCTGGGTATTTAAACAAGGTGAAACGATACTTCATGTCTAGACAGCTATTAATATGCATGGAGATTTTGCAGTCACCTTTGGGGTGACTTAGCAAAATATTAGCTTGCCGCACTCAGTACTTAGTGCAACGCAGAGCCTAGAGGCTTATCGGCGACAAAAAGCTGATGGAAACTAAGCTTCACAGCTTAGCTCACCGACACCAAGTAGCTAGTTTGTCGGTCTACTACAGATTTTACTTTGGAGAGTGTGTCCACGAGCTTCATAAGTTCACACCGCCATCTCCATTCTCCTACCGGAGTGTCAGACGTACTGCAGGTAACCATGCACACTTGGTTGATTTTCCGAATATTCGCACTAAGCGCTGTAAATCATTTTTCTTTCAAGAAAAACTAGATAAAAAAATGAGACCACGATATGTTATTCAAATCTTCAAGATCAACAAAGCATTTATTCATAAAGATAAAGATTTCAATTTTAGATAGCTAAGCGTAGTATTACAAAATATTCCGACGATTTATTTGGACAGATTTTTACTATTGGTGCAGTGATTTCGTATTTTGTAATGGATACATAATGCAACTCTGGTGGCAAGATTCGGGCAGCGCGTCACTGCAAACTTGTGGATAATGAATGCAAAATCATGTAATAGGAGTTTGTTATTATCTGCTTGAATAAGAGCGATTATAACCGCTTTTACTAAATAAATACGATTTTTGTTACTTATTACCCACAGGTACCCTAAACGTTTTAAATTTGAAAGTGTTATATTGTTTAATTAGAAATGAATCGAATTACATTCATTAAAATCGAATTTTTATATATTAAGAATATGGCCGGAGGAGGAGCGCCGATGATGTACAAGCCTAGGGTGCTGTCGACATTGAATCCGCCTCTGTTGCCACATGGTACTTCTCCTCAATGACACCCTTTATATTTTTGATCATTGTTATGATCAGCTGGCATGTTCCTGTAAAGACTTGCCAACAGTAGGTTTAAAAAAACACAAGAATACTCATAAATAGTATATTTGTAAATATAATTTAATAACAATAAGTTATATTGTACTTAAAAATCTGGGTTTTACAATTACAATTAAGTTTTGTAACTAAACTAAATTAATTAAAATTATTATAATATAATAATATATATAATTTAAAAAAAAAACACAAGAAAACTCATAAAATATATATTTGTAAATATAATTTAATGACAATAAATGTATATTGTACTTAAAAATCTGGGTTTTATAATTTCAATCAAGTTTAGTAGATAGGTATATAAAATTTCCCTTATGCTCATAGAAGTAAACTTTTTAGTTTAAGAAAATAGAGCCTGTGCGCTTAACGAAAGGCGATGATGGGAAAGGGAAATAATGAAAAGAATATCTGAGCTGTAAGAAATTTGAGGAATAGATTTTTTCGATCTAGTGCTGGTGTGCTTTGGTCGAATGACAGCAACCTAACTGATTATAATGCAACAGCAAAAATACTACCTAAACATTCCAGTGCTCTCAAATCCAATGTTTTTTATTTTTCTTAGCACTGACTCTATTTTACACCATTATAATTCCGACTCTGCACGGATCGCCAAACTCTCGAACGACCACTCATGAATAACTTAACATCGAGTGTGTTGAGCTAAAAAAAATAGCGATGGGCAAGCCCAAGAAGTTAAGTCGATCGTTTTATTCTAAGGGTATTTAGATGGTCCTCGATTATTTTTTCGCAATCGACTTATTAACAGTCACGAATGCAACATCTCGACCTCGAGTCGCGAGTCGTAGGGCCGTTGATTGAATCCGATGCTAAATCTAAACCGTTACCTAATGCGAATGCAATTTGTTAGGAATATATTTGATTGAATTTACTGTCGAATTTAGAATAAAATATACCAAAAGCTATAAGTCTTAGGTACAACAATACTTCTGAAAATTTTCCAACAAAATTCACCTTCCGTGTAATGAAATGCCTACATACCAAATACGCAACACGCGAGTCGACCTGCAGCTAGGGTTGCCAACCGTACTATAATATATAGTATTGTACTATATTTCGGGTCTGCGTACTATATACTGTTTAAGAAATATATAATATGCAAAAATACTATACTTACAACACCGAAATCTAACAAACAAATCCTTAATTTTAAAAAATTTTGAACGCGTCTTTATATTAACTTTTGATCGTTGCAATAGGGTGTATCCTACAAGAGAAGTGCAAGTATTGTATTACTATATACTCTATGGCAAGTATTTTGAACAAAAGTAAAAGATTGTAGGGAGTTTATTGAAAAAAATTTAGGCAAAAAATGGCGGTATATTTTAAAAAATACAGAAAATAACTTAACTAATTTATTTAAAGTAATTTAATTCTTGCTCTCTATTCTCGCCACTTCGGCATTCACAGAAAGCACATTTTCGGTTATGAATTCAAAATGACAAGAAGAAAGAAGAAGTAGTATCTCATTAATTAAAGTTGGTAAGAATTACCTCACCCATATCGATAACACTAGGAGTGTTGTGTAGTGGTGTTGGGATTAGTGGTGACGAGATAAGTGCACGCAATTGAGGGAGGGCGGGAGGTGCTCTTCAAACTGGGTAAGATACATCATTTTATTTTATCGAGCGGATATGGGCAAGGTAATTCTTACCAACTTTAATATAATTAGGTAATTTTCACAAAGTAACACCTGATTCTATTAATTATCTCATTAATAAAAAAACAAGCTTTTGCTTTACTTTAATTTAAAAATTGAATGTGAAATGCATGTGAAACATTTATTTTAGGGTGAAATTTGTTAAAAAAGGCAAGAAGTGCAAAAAATATACTAGTTTTATAAAAAATAAATAAGTAAAAATATATCTTTGTCTATTTTTTGCTTTTTCCTTACAGTGTTATATTTTTGTAGCTTATTTTGAAATATTATTATATTTCGCCGTAGAAATATTGGCAACCCTACCTGAAGCATATACAAATACTCTTTGACTTACTGGGATTCTTTCGATTGTTAAAATATCTCCTAGCTAGTTATGACATAGTGCAGTAACATAAATAACGTATAAATTTAGTTTCACAGTACAACATTGTTATCGATTGTACTATTGTTAATGTGTCTTATTCATACAAAAAAAGGATAGTGCTTAATGTTTATAGTTAGTCCAAATCAGTAACTATTAAATTAACAATAACCCTGTAGTCAGTAGTATCCTAAATTGAATGTGATTTATTGGTAACAACTACACGCGCTCCTCTGTGTGCGATTCAATTCACAACGTTTTTGCGTTAGATATAAAATGGATTGCAATCAGTTATTATCACGCATTCTGAATTTAAAAGATAAAAGGACAGAGTGTTTAAGATGTTTTAAATTAATTTTTCTTCACCATTCGCTTTGTTACTTATTTAGAACCTCTGCAAAATAGGGCGTATTTTTTGTGAAATAACCCTGTATAATGTATTAGCAATACAACAAAGGCACTGATTGCATTATCCATTACTTAAAACTAATTATTTTGTCTAAATTTATACACGTGCTGTAATACGAGAATACGTTGTACTAACAATATACATTAATATTTTTAACGTTCCGTATACAAAATCACGCATGTATCTATTCTGTAGTATTAGCCGTAAGACCAGCAGTATTGTGAATATTATCGCCCCCTTGTGAAGGAAGTACATTCTGAAAAAAAATTAAAAATTACATCAATAACAGATTAAAAAGGTTCGATTCTACATCTATAGGTACATATAATATTTCTGTAGAAAGGACGTGTTTGTAATTCTAATAATTTCTGGAATAAAACAAGTCCAGGGGACAAAATATAGAGCAGTGAAGCCAAATTAGTAGTTTTTAGAATTTTTGTCTGTCCGTGTGTTTGTTGGTGTATTCACGATTCACCCCAAAACTACTAAACAGATTTCCATGAAACTTTGTGTGTGGATAGTTAGGGATCCGCGAACTTCAAAAAAGGAGGGTTACGTATTTTCCTACCTTTATACGATAATTCCTATTTTTGCGGGTTGGTAACCGCAGCTTTTTATTACTTTGCGCTGTTATCAAGAAGATGCTGCCACCCTTCGATCAACAATACCAACTAGATGTCGGGTCGGCGCAAAAAATCTATCTACGTAAATAAGAGCGCACATGAGACGCGAACTCTTGCACGTGAGAGTGTAGCTCGCAAGGCAATAACGGGAAAAAGAACTTTATTTGTTATAACTTAAGGTTGATTTCACACTAAATGTTATTTATGTCTTTTCATTGTTTATATTCATGCGGACGGTATTTAACTATGATTTTGTACGTGACCCGTTATCTAGTTGGTATTGTTGATCGAAGCTGCCAGCCATCTGTTTCAGATTCCCTCTGTCGCCTCTTCCGACACCCACGGGACGAAATGGGGGAGTGGTTTCTTTTCGCCGCCTCTACATGGCTAGTATATGTCTACTGCTGTTTATCAATTGGGCTCTTCCACAGATTGCCAAATAAGTTGGATATTTGCCGTAGTTGTCACGTTTGGCATGCGACTTGCCAACTGTATATTTTTATTATTTTGAGCTGTGATCAGGGTGACGCTGCTGCCCATCTTTTGTAGATTTCTACTCCCATTCATGAATTTAGTTGTTCACGTTCACCGTGAATAGAATTACATTTGTGAAAGTTTGAAGTCTACTCGAACGTAAATAAATACTGGCATGTATTTTATGGTGCTAATCAATATTCAATGGGGCAAATATTAATAAAGACCACGATAATCAACATTATTTTGTCAAAACTATATCAACTTTAATTATGAATATTATGTAAATAACGCCTTTCTGATTCCAGGGCACTTTTCCCTTCATAAAGACACGTCGGAAGACCTGCCCGATATAAAAAAGATGTTGCTAGATGTAAAGCAATTCCGAGGTGTCTCACAAGCGATCCAGTTTTACTAATTTTAGTACGAAATAGTATTACTTATTACTGTTTCTAAATTCAAGGCCACGCGAGCTAAGCCGCGGGTAAAAAGCTAGTTTCAAATAAATATTTTGTAGCCGCAAAATTAAAGATGTTATAGCCGCAAAATTGTTGTCATATGTAGATAATATTATATTGTTCGAAATGCCGACTTCGGTCACAATTTCTGAATTATTGCAAGTGTGTATTCATGTACCAAAAACAGACACACGGGATTAAAATATAGTAGAATTTTTCCTTGCCTAGGCATTTGTCCGTTACTAAAAAACCAAACTACTTATTTATACCGCCAGCCAGCCATCTTTAGCCTTTTTCGTTTAAGTTGGTTGCAGATGTCCAATGTTCATGGCCCGTATTTACCGTTTACCATCAGATGGACTGTTAATTTGTTAGTGGTTTCAATTTAAAAAAAATTAAAAAATCACTCAGCTGGACTCGATAGCCTATGAATTTGAAACGGTTTAAAGTAAACATACAAACAAAGTAACTATCATTTTATGTCAACAAAGTTAGCGAATAAGCCGCTGGTACTTTAACGATTTTTCTCTGCGTGATAAACTTAGAAATGAGGATATCCGCAGTAGAACCAGAGTGACTGACATAGCCCATAATAAGCTGAAGTGGCAATGTGCCGGCCATGTAGCTCGAAGAACCGACAACCGTTGGGGAAAAAAAGTTCTCGAGTGGCAGCCTCGTAGGTACTGGTAAGCGAAGTGTAGGGCGACCCCCCACTAGATGGAGTGACTGGTGTGGATGGATGCAGGTGGCTCAGAGCCACGCTTTGTGGCATATCTTGGGGGAGGCCTATGTTCAGCTGTGGACTTGTGAAGGGCTGTAATGATGATGATGGTGATGATGACTTTAACGATTTGTCCGATTTTTACATTAAAGAAACGTTTCGTTGCTTGTTATGAAAAGTTTTCCAATTCGAAGCGACAGTAGCCTAATGGCAGGTTGCGGACCGCGAACTCAAAAAGGTCGTGGGTTCGAATCCACCATTCGACTACTGGCGTGAACCACTCGTAACACAAGCAATTTAAGCTTATCACAAGTGGTTAAAGGGAATATTAGTAATGTTTATAGTATTGTTAATATTCCTTATATATATATATATATATATATATATATATATATATATATATATATATATATATATACAGAATGGGTATGGTAACATATATGCAATAAATGAAACCACAAGTAATACTAGTCCGTAGAAGTGTAGAAAAATTAAATATTAAATTAAAACCCGTAAAATAAAAAAGTGAAATTTTCAAACAAAATAAATATTAAAATAAATTCAGTAAAAGTGAACACTCTGGTTAGACAACGTACCTTGACCCCTTGGAAAAGTGACAACGTTGCACGCGGGTGGCACGCCGACAAAAGACACCGCTGTCGATATGTCGCAATACCAATAGTTTGCACTGCGTGGCAACGTCGCTTTTTAATGTTCAAGGATTCATTCAAGTTCATTGAATCATTGACTTAGTGACCCAATTCTATAGAGTGTTCAAATTTGCTTAAAATTAAAACTGTACTTTTTGACCTAATTACTGGACCGATTACGTTCATTTTTTGTATATCGTCAGCAAAGGCGATAACAAGTATATGGTTTCATTTATTGCATATATGTGGGACCCATTCTGTATATATATATATATATATATATATATATATATATATATATATATATATATATATATATATATATAAAATTAAAAATGACTTCAAAAAAAAAGAAACTAGGGGGAATCCCCTAGCGCCGGTCAACACATAGTACCGGACAAATCACATCGAAACATGAAATAAAGTTCTTTTTACCTTTTTAGCACCCGCTTATAGAAAAACGTTAATCTCTCAATGGACAAACGCCCCGCAACGTGGGAGGCGTTAGTTTCGCCCGATACAGCTTAAAGGTGACACTTAGTTATTTTGCGGGGGAATTCGTTGCATCGAGTAGCATTTACAACGTCGTAAACCACTATTTAGCGTGAATAAATTGTGTATAGTGTGTGTTAAGTAGATACTAGTAATCTATTATTAGGATATTTAATGGACTTTCTGCGCTGCAGAACGGGTCGTTAGAGAACAAAATGTTATTTACTATTAATTAAAGAAATATCGTTTTAAAAAATGACACGTAGGTATATAACTAATATCATATTATCACGTATTTTAAGTTTATGACATACTATTACGGATGTTCGACACACCTGCGTATATGGCGTTTTGCATCGTCCAAATCTTGATCCTTTTCTTTGAATATATGTCTTCTGGTACCAATGATAAAGTTTTTGTAAAGATCCTGCCAACTGTAAAATTGATAATATATATGATAAATAAAAGCTTTTTTTTTTAAATTGTAATAGGAAATAATTATGATTATTTTGCGGCTCTGCCACTGCGCGACTGACAGTAGACTAGTAGGTTGTAGTACCAGACACGTCGCGCTTCTGACATTATTCTTTTCTTTCGCTGGTCTAGGTTTTTTGCATGGCATTAAATTCAAGAGGGTTAGACTGCCATCTATCGGATCAGATCGTTCTATGGTCGCTTCTTATGACACCAAAGACAGGAAAATAGAATGACGTTCTCTTTTGCTGCCACAACACGTATTATTTACATAATAATAAAATACAACAATAATGAAACATGGAGTCTATTTTATTAGTATGAAAATTCATAGTTTCATGGTAACAAGAGTTCAATCCGCGCCGTCACGAATTTAATTGTACAATTTTAAATGCTGATTAATCGTGCTCGGTGGACGGAAGAAAACATCATAAAATCAAGAAAAACGTCGTAAGGAAATCTGATTGTCTGAAGAATAAAAAATATGTCGAGGACATGTGAAGTTCGCCAGCACGACGCGTAGTGGTGTGGCGCGTCGCACTAATTGGTTCATATTCATAACCCT
Organism: Parnassius smintheus behrii; assembly: GCA_036936625.1. Classification (NCBI taxonomy): domain Eukaryota; kingdom Metazoa; phylum Arthropoda; class Insecta; order Lepidoptera; family Papilionidae; genus Parnassius; species Parnassius smintheus. Next base: position 31,980,656 of record JAUPFT010000024.1, read on the forward strand.
CACGAAAATATGACGCATATGCCCATCAGTTGAAAATATATAGGCTTTAACTTCACTTTAACTTTACTTTAACTTTACTTTGAATTTACTTTAACTTTAACTTTACTTTAATTTTACTCTAAATTTACTATAAAACATACCGGCGGCTCCCTGGCTTCGACTGAAATGCAAAGTATGATCTTTTCTTTAGACTCAATAGTCTGACAGGTAACTTACTCGATAGTTTTCGGGTCCAAGTTGTATATAGCTCTGTCTTCTGGCGACATGCGAGCGTTGAGTCGACGTACGTTGTCAGTACTGAAGTGCCATTCGTTAAGGGCGAAGAATCTCAGAACGCCGTTCATTGCCCGTATTTTCTGACTCGCTGTTATAAGGTTTACTCTGAGGAATAAAAAAATAATCACGAGGTATTATATAGAAATAGGTATTATATATAATCACACAAAATAGTAACCTGGTACCCTAATAAACTACAAAGTAGTAGTAGTATAGTACCCTAATGCTTTTAGATAGTCGTACTCAAAGTGTGCTCCGCGGAGCCATGGGGTTCCACAAAGTCTCAGCAAGGTCTTCGCCGAAATAATAGAAGCCCAAAACACGTTAACGTTTGTTACATAATGAGGTGACATGCACCATATTAAGTCTAGAAAAGAAGAAGGAATGCCATCAGGAGTAAAAACTACAAATATAATTTGTAAGAGTGGGTAATATTTCGTCTTCAGAATAGTTGAAAGCTCCGAAAAAACTTAGTGTTTTGAAAAGGTTCCGTCGCCAAAAAAGTTTTAGTACCGCTGCTTTAAGCAATTAATTCTTGTATAAATTATATTATAGGTAATTGGATTGTACCAAATATACAAATTACTAAAGAATGTACTCACTGTGTCTTAATTCTAAATAGGCGCAATATGTATTCTGTTGCGTGTAGAGGCATGGTCTGCAAAATGAGTTCCAACGCCTTTTGTGCGTATCTGTAAAAAATAATAGTAGTTATAATTTACTTAAGTTTTATATCAATTTGAAGGGAAGATTGAAAAGTAAAACAAGATAATTGTTGATAATATTTACACTAAATAAAATTATAAAAGTATTTGTTATATTTTATGGTTTCAGTTTTAGTTTTAGTTTTTAATGGCAAACTTTGATTTCTGCATTCTATTTTTAATACTTTTAAATGAAATCAATGAATTATTCGTGCTGTGCTAACCCGTATTTTAGTTATACATAAAAATATGTACTGTTACTGTTTAAATAACGATAATGCCCCTCAAATTGAATATCGGTCATGGCGGCCAGTCTCAACGGAGACTAGCCATCTGTATAAGTCAGGAATATAGTGCACGAGTGTGTACGCAAACATACGTGCATTGTCTATTCCCTCATTCTTATAGTCCGACGGCAATCCGACACGACCGGAGAGAGATCAGGTGCAGGATCATCGGGTTTTACGTGTTTTCTGAGGTACGGCATCGCCAACTTCCTGATTCCGAGATGTTATTGAGAATTTATTGTCAGAAAACCCAGTGTCTGACATCGCACCGACTCATGATTCGAACCCGGGACTACATGAAAAGTAGTCGCACTACGACCACTAGACCAACGGGGTAGTCCGTTAAAATACCTATGTGATCTATGGTGATGTAGTTAACTGTATACGAGAAAGGTGTGAACTGCAAAACTCTCAAGAAGTATTTTTACTATCTAACTTTCACTACACTACCGATTAAAACCAAAATTATTTCGCAAAAATTTTGTAGTACCGTACCTGCCTTCGACACCTGTTCCAGAAGGGTACCAAAAGGCGCTATTTGGTGGATATTGAGGTAAGTAGACTCGCATCGCCTTTTCAAAACTACCCCATGTTGTTGGATTTTCGTACGTGCTGCAGTTGTATACCCGTACTTCTTTTGACCTGTGAGTTGATTTATTAAATAATGTCATTGTCATCAACAGCATTGTTTTTATAACTGTTATATACTCGTATTGTGCCAGTGTTTACTACTACCACACATGATGACAAGTAGTGTTGTAGCCGAAAGGATAGAGAGTCTGAATAGAATGAATACCAGTGTAAAATGACAGGTTGTGCTGATGTGTTTCATATGGCGAGTGTTTTTTTTTATAGAATAAGGGTGACAAACGAGCACGCTGTCCATCTTATGGTAAGAATTTTAACATTTTTGTGGCAAATAAATACTTTTTATTTATTTAAAATAATTCTAACGTTACCACCGCATGGGCTCTTGAGCGTCAGAAGAAGAAACTTACTTGTCAAGAGCCGTCTCCCAAGCGGCAGCGATCAGCGTGTCGATGGCGATGTCAACAGGCAGCATGTCGGCTCTTGCTGATTCCTTCACGGAGAACACGTGAAGCAAACCTTTCCCTGCAGCGGCTATGATACCACTTGGACCGTTTAAGTTCTCTATCCAACCTGGGAACGGGTGCTGATACGAAGAAACGACTGGCAACAAAAAAATTATGCATGTAGATATATGTCAAAAAGGGAAGCATGTAGGGTTCATACTTTTACAGATGAGGAATTCACTAACTTTTTAGAGTCGGTGAGCGTCACTGTAAAACCAAACTAAAAATTTAAGACCAAAAATAAAACTATCCACAGTTACATCAAAATTACATATCGTAAACACTGGCCCCTATGCAATGCCAATAAAAATATATAATAAAATATCAGAATATAGCAGAACCATTAAAAGCCCATAAAAGTTCAAAAAGGAAGTAAATTCATATTTAACGAAGTGTTATTACTCGTTGCAGGAGTTTTTTTCAACGATTATGTAGGAAATATGAATATATAATATAGTAAGATCTCGTTAATATTTAAGTTAATTTAATTGCCAATATTTGTAGTGCCCTTGCAGGATTCTTATTTGGAACTATTTTTATAATTAAGATCGTATATATACAACAAGAAAAGCAAATTGAATTGAATAATAAATTGAATTGAATTGAGTTGAACATTTGCTTATAAAATTTTATAGATTTATTCAAAGAAAAATTTCCAGTTTTAGCTAATCTAAACTAAAGAACTTCTATTTTAACTTTCATATTTTGCTTGAAAGATGACTTGAGTTTCTTCAATGCAAGAGTGAATATAGACTTTTGTTACTCTAAGGCACTGCGATTTATTTTATCTAGGGCTTCATCTCAGCTACCACCAGGTTAGAGTTCAGCACTGGCTTAAAATAGGTAAAAAATCAAGTTGATTGGTTAGCGTTCTATTGTTGGAATGTCGAAATATAAAATAACAGCTAAAATAATAGTGTTTTAAACGACTGCCCAAGAATGGGCGTAATGTTTTTCGAGATTATGTATGCATGTATGTATGTACGAGTATATCTATTTCTTCGGCATGTTCTGTAACCTAGACGGCGCGGCGTGATGGATTTTAGCTTAAAGGTCATGGAGTGTAGAGATAAGGAGAACCGTCTCTGTATTAAAAAGTATCCGTATAGCGTTAAATAAGGGTGGCACCACTGTAGCTAAAGGGTTAATTTCAAAGGAATTTTTATAACATTTTACTGCACAAACTTTCGCCATAATTCTTTTTTGTAATAACTATTTTATTATTTTCAAAATCACTCTCAACATGTTTCACGGCGACTTTTTCTAGATTAAAAGTAAAGTAAAGTAAAGTTACAGCCTATATACATCCCACTGCTGGGCACAGGCCTCCCCTCATTTCTGAGAGGGTTTAAGGGCAAGGAAGTGTCCACCACGCTGCCCCAATGCATGTTGGCAAACTTCACGTGTCTTCGAAATATTTTTTTTTATTCCTCAGACATGCAGGTTTCCTCACGATGTTTTCCTTCACCGCCGAGCACCTCGTAAATCGACACTTAAAATTGCAAATAACAATTTCATTGGTGCCGGTGGGATCGAACCCGGGTTACTCGCGTTCTGTTATATTTACAGCGGGCGTTAACCATCTGAGCTACCACGCCTCAGGTTATATTTACTAAATTATTTTCGACAACGTGAATAATTGAGGTTTTAAATACTGCAGTTTCATAAACTACTCTAGTCACCACAAATATTAAATTCCTTAACTCAGCACACTTCACTCCGTCGATAACTGCTAAGTTCATTTCATAACCTCTAGCTACTCTAGCGCTGTTGTGGAGAGTTTTTAAACTGTTATTTATTGCGTCAGATGGACGCATTTTCAACTATTCTCTACTCTAGTACCCTCTACGTGAGACGGTTCTCCTTACCTCTACACTCCATGTGAGGGGGTGTTGATAGTTTCGTTTTTCGTAGTTGTGGAAGTGACATAGGGTATAAAATGTTTCGCTTTACAGTAAACTTTTTTACACACTCGATAAAGTCAAACTATTTTAGTAACTGTTTTGACCTTTAAGGTTGTTGTAAACTTTATAGGTTCGAGGGGAGTTTATGTTAATTACCTAGAGGCCCTGGACGTGTACATTAAAATTTTATGTGAGTCTGCTTTATGAACTGTAATGATATATTTACTGCGAGTGAAATTTGAGGTGGTCAGAGCACAGCTGTGGGGCATTTAAAAGCTGCCAATCCATTTTATTAAAGCGTAACTTACCGGGTCGTAACTACTTCTTCATTTGCTCTATCAACGATACATAGACCCTGAGCGGTCATACGATGATCAGACCTTTAAAAATGTTGATATTGGCCCCACTAGGGCTGGCTATTTACTGGTAACTCACCTATTGTCGGACGAAAGATGGCAATGGGGTATTTTTGATTGCCATGTTCCCGCACAGCCTCCTCAGCCATCGCCTTCGTGAATGTATAGGTGTTGGTTTTGGGTGAAATGTACCTAAAATTACAAATTTAGTTATTGCTTTACAATATGGACTTAGATAGAGTATCCATAGTAGTGGCAGCGTATAAGAATTAACTACCTCGTGTCATCAAAAGGGTGTCGTAAGAAAAATAGAAACCGAAACAGGCGAAGAGCAGCGCACTCAAGCATGGCGACTAAGGCAAATATCCCCCCCCCCCATATGAAGCAATATATAGTGACGGCCTATTTTTGTAGTAGACTTTTGATTAGCCGTAATAAAACAAAACGAATGAATGAATTTAGTTAATATAATATATTCATCACGTAAACAATATTTTGACTGAGGCAGAAAAGTTTTTAACAAAAATTTATTCCGTGCTGGGTTTAAACCTGTGACCCCCAAACCCCCGAACCCTAGAGCGATTCAACCACATTTATTAATTTATTTAATCGGAAATCCCTTGGTTAACAAAAAAACAGAGTAGGTAGAAAACAATTAAGCAACAGGAAACCATTTACGGGTTTTCGCAAATAGAATGTTTAGCCATTGCACTTCTGAGGAATTTTTAAATTTGTAATTCATAATTTCAGTGATGCCGGCAACAGGCATTGAACTTTGCTTGTATGAGTGCCGCTTTGCTTCTAAAATACGATACGTAGATATCGTTTTTGCGTCGCTTGTTTTGATATTAGTAAGAAGTAAGACTTCACTATATGGTGTAGGTATTAAGAAGTTCATCCGTCCCTTTCCTTGTGGTCATCCTGTGGGTGTCGTAATAGACGACTCTGGGAAATGCTAAAAAGACCTTATAGTCAGCATCAAAGGTCCCAGACATCTATTATTGTTTGGTAGGAAAAGAGTGACACGCTAGCATCCGCCTATAGACATAGACAACTATCATCGAACAAGTATCAAAATGCAGATGCATTTTCACCCCAGATGATTAAGATGGAACGCCTCGTTTCCAGTAAAAAGGGTATCCGCTTCTCTACACTCACCAAGCGAAACACAGTAGCATTTAGCTACTATTTCTCGCTGATATTCTGAGAGTGTGGTCCTTCCATGAATAAGCTGACCCATTCATGTCATAGTTGATACTGCAGCCGTTAAACTACCTGCCAAGCGAAACTATAACAAGCTGATAAAGAAGCAGAATAGTAAGAAAAAAGGACAACAACTCACTGCTGAGTAATATTAGGCAATATATCTGGCGGTACTACTTCCAGCAAGGCCAGCAACTGTTGGATTGTAGTAGGTGGTTCATACACTTTCTCTTCGATATGTGTTCGTTCAGAGTTGCTGTAGCCCGTTGATACGTGCATGAACACCTGAGCAAATTGCCAAAGAATAAGATTACACATTATTGGAATATAATAGTGTGATTTTTTGTAAGTACCTGTATTTAAATGTCATATAAATAATTTACTTTATTGTCATTTACCTTCACATCTGCGGCAAAGGAGAATAAAAATAATTCACTTAATTGTTATTTTCCTATACCGCGGTAACTTAACACGTAGGAAATTCTTAAAATAACTTTTATTTAAGTTTTTATTTTATAGGATCCAGCACACAGTCCACCCCACGGTAAGTGGATGCTGTGGCCCATAGACATCTACATTTAACCTCGATTAAAAATCAAAATGCAAATGAGTTGTAACCCTTGAGGGCTGAGATGGAATGCCTCGATTCCAGTAAAACGGATCTCCGGTTCTCTACACTCACTATACAAAACACAGCAACATTAAGCTGCTACTTTACGCTGGTATTTTGTGAGAGCGAGGTCCTTCCCCGGTCGAGCCGACCGCCGAGCGTGGCTGTACCACGTAAAAAATTAACATAGCAGTTACATTGGTGGTAGTGTGGTTTGAATCCGGCGATGCGGAGTTACCGCAGCTCTTGTGGGTCGGTGTGTTCACAGTGGTATCGGAAAACAACGCGAGGAAACCTGCATGTATAAGAAATAAAAGTATTTCGATGACTTGATGTGTAGTTCATCGACACGCACTGGAGCAGCGCGGAGGACTAAACGTTTATAAAGTATTCAAATGCAGCAATCATATCGAAATGAGAATTCAGCCTGGGAGGCCTGTCCCCAATTGTCGAACGCAACATTATTTTGTTTTTATTTATTTGTGTACATAAGTGTCATAAGTTTTTAAGCTCCAGTCTGCCACAGAAAGTACATAGCTGTACGAAATAGCATAACATAAACATAACATAAACGCTCACGCCTGTCACCCAGAGGGGTAGACAGAGACTACAGACTTCCATTTAGCACGATCCTGACATACCTTTCTCGCCTCTTCCACATTCATATACCTACGCATACATGCTCGTCGGTTAAGGGTACTCTTAATTTGGCCCATTTTTAGTATATCGCCAATTTGGTCGACAAACTTCCGCCTAGGACGTCCCTTTCCGACTCTTCCATTCACTTCTGCAACACATATTTGCTTTGTCAGTCTTTCCGCATTCATTCTTTCTACATGACCAAACCACCGAAGCATTCCTTTCTTAATCCTGGTCACCGCATCATCTTGCAAACCACACTCTTCTTTTATCACACAGTTTCTCACCCTGTCACTCAGATTCAGCCCTAACATACTCCTTAGCGACCGCATTTCTACCGCATTTATTCTACTCTCGTGCTTCTTCTGCCACACCCAACTTTCACTACCATACGTTAAAGTAGGGACTAATACAGCACTGTGAATTGCCATACGTGCCTTTTTTGACACATTCTGACTTTTCACAATAGAGTGTAGAGCCCCATTTACTTTATTTCCTGCATTCACTCGTCGTTCAATGTCCTTATCATATCTGTACGAAATAGATCGCTTATTTTAGCGATAGGATAATGTATATATAATATAATATAATATAAGATATGTGCTTAGATTTCCTACGATATATCTATACGAAGCTCAGCAGTATAGTAATGCTGCATTTTATGCTGGTATTTTTTTTTTGCGAGTGTCTTCTTTTCCTGATCGAACCAACGCATTCGTGTGCAGCTGTAATACCACGTGAATAATTTTTGCTCTTTGATTGTTTGTCGTCGCTCCATCGAGTAGGGGCTCGTCGATTAGTCGACTCTTTGCTTGTTTTACTCTTTGCATTTTTTCGAACTATGTGATGTTACCACTTCAGTTTACTGTTTACTGATGACTGTTGATTATACAGACCTCAATGTTAGGTAGTTTATCGCAGAGTTCCATCATACGCATCACTGAGAGAACGTTTTGTTGTACAGCCGTTGGCAGCGGCTCCTCGAACTTCAACGTCGCCGCTGAATGGAACACCACCGACACCTGGATAGAGTTATTTAAAATTAGATAAAGTAAAATTATTCTCTTGCTGCATAATTTATTTCGCAGCATACTTATAGGTATAAAGAGAGCCATCAATAAATGCCATTATTGATGGCTCTCCCTATATAAGTAACGTGACAAGATTGGAGAAGAGTTGAAAGGCGCACAGCTTAATTTTAAGATGCAGTTGCTGTATCTATTACTTCAAGTCAAAGTGGCTGTGTGTGATACACCACGAGACTTCAAGTCTTAGAACTCATAAAGCGATATTTACCCGCACCCGCAACGAACGGTAGCAGGACCACGACACGCATAGAATATAAGAAATGTACGTATAATGTTATAGTAAATTATTCCGCGAACCGCGAAGAGTTAATAATACGAATTCAATTAGAATCGCGCAGATCGTGATCGCTCCAAGCGCTCTGCGGTCGTCAGTCCGTGGGGAGAGGGGGCTGCGCGTGGCTGTGTTTCCTGTTTTATAGAATAATAATTTTATAGAATAAGGGTAACAGCCGAACACACAACCACCTGATGGCAAGTGGATGCTGTGGCCCATAAACATTTATCCCTAATTAAGAATCAAAACGCCTGAAGATTGAAATGATGCATGCCTAGTTTCCAGTAAATGTCTGGCATAGCTTGGGACTCTATTAGTAGATGATTCATCACAAATAACGCGCATTCTGCCCGCCCGATTTGCGATCATATGCCGCTAAGTTTGGTGGCGCTGCCGCTTCAACGGTGGGCACAAATATACACCTGTAAACAGTGAAAGGTTGCGCCTGTGCTCATGAGAGGTACGGTCGGTTTTACTTATATTAGTGTCACCAATAAGTCTCTTAGTACGCCTTTCAATTGAGTCCTAAGTTGCTACGTGGCATTATGCAGCACCAGTCTATATATGGCAGCAATACACCATGCAAAATGGGCCTAGCGTAATAGTGTAAGCAGCTGCCCAGTGTGAAGTATTGTCGCACGCAAGGACACCTAACTTCTTTGGAGCTGCTTTGGCGATGGATTCAACGAGCACTAGGCCCAAAGCTTAGGTTTGAGGAAACCTCAACTCCCAACAGAAAGAAACTCCCCGATCGCCTTCACACCGGCGGTTCAATGACACATTTCGTGTTAATCTTGTTTAAACTGAATGATTTATTACCACCTAAATGACGAATTAGTGAATTCGAATCCTAACCAAAATTAACTTTTATACTTACACGGCATGTTTTAATTATTTTAGAAAAAATAAAGAAATAATCGCTGATCACGTGTAGTGGTAGTGTAAGAATATCTCTACCTCATATCATCCCTTGGTTGTAGTAATGGGCGGCAGATGGAAACCATACCAAGAAATGGGCAGCAGTATTTTCCTGTTAAGGGGAAATATAATCTCAAATGGCTTAGCAAGATCCTTCGTTATGCCGAAAATATTGCAGCATTAATTTTTAAATAAATATATGGTAAAGTTGAGGATTAATGTTAAGGATTATGTTAGACGAAAACACGATTTCGTAAAATTTTCTTGATAGAAAAAAAATTCAAAGTTACCTCCAAAATAAACAATAAACCGCTGTTATTCATAAAATACTTTAAATAAGATCATGAAACTTTGTATACTAACTGAACTAACTATAAAGCAGTGCTTATGTTATTTACTTTTTTTTAAATACCATTAATTTCACTGTAAATAGAAATTACCTAAACTATCGGCCTCTTGAAGCGTGATTCCTGCCGCAAGGTCACTTCGCTTCGGCCTTTGAAGGGGGAGGTTGTGTCGCTTACGATCAGAATATAGATTACGCAACAGGACGACATAAAATTAAAATGGGAAATAACCGTAATAAAAATAAGAAGCTACTGGCTTGGCGTTAAGAAACAGGCATAAATATGATAAAGCTAATGAAATAAGTGTCTAACGACCTTTCTACTTACAGTATTAGTGATTACAGACATGTCGGTACATAGCATATGACGCGCGGGCAACTGGGGACGAAATTAGAATTTGAGCTGACTTACTAAATCCCCTTAAAGGCTTAAATAATAAAGCTTTTCTTACGCTTTCGTTTCCTCGCCTCTGAAGAATAAGCGGATGGCTACCGATATAAAGGCTCTCCGGTTCTCTCCACTCACCATACGAAACAGCAGAAGTACCTATAACTAATTTTACTAAAATAAAAATAAAATAGTTGGAATATCTGAACCGTGCATGCAAAACTATAATTAATTCAATATTAGAATATAAAGTTTGCATTATTCTATTTACTATCAAATTAAATTATACTAGCTGCTGCCCGCGACTTTGTACGCGGATGATGTTGTTTAAGCCGGCGACAACGGGGTCGTCAAAATCGAAGATCTAAAACGTCTGTTTTCGAATTCTAAGAGCCCGGGGACGGGAAAACAACGTGATGTGCGAGACGATTCGAGACGTTCCAGATCTTTCATTTTTGTAAGTCAACACGAAATGCCCATCAGAATAAACAACTTTTGCTAAGGCGTCATTCCTATATATGTTATAATGTCGCTGGGTTTTGGAGTTCCACAAGAGGTGTTCCAGATCTTCAAATAACTATAGCTGTACCCTTGGCTTTGCCCACGTTCTCGGTCACGCGCAAGTCGTATCTCACGCTCCTGACTGCTCTCAAGTGATCGAGCAGTCTCAGAGCGGATATTCTGAAAACTCAACCTCTGATCCCTCTGTGTAACCGTTTCGGATGCGCGAGACAAATAATGATGATCCGATCGATAGCTAAAAGCATTTCTCGTTGTTCCACACTTTCCTGAGATCGAGAAGCAGTAGTGCGGACTCGTTTAAATTCTAGTCGTAATTGGCGCTGCGTGCCAGTTTCTGCGGACAAACTTAGTGCTTTACGCTCACGGTTAGCACCTAGCCGTTGTTAAAGCTCTGCGTGGGTTCGAGAGAAACTACTGCTACTACTAACTAACCTGCGCATCTTAAAAACTCTTGAGTTTCGAGACAGATTTAATATTTTTATAAAAGGCATAGCTAGATTCCTTCTTAATCCGATACTAACGATATTCAAAATAATGAAAAGTTATCGAATAAGTACGTAATAGTAGAAAAATAATAATTATTCGTAGGAAAATTAAACACATCAACTAACACAGACAACAAAGGTAACCCCCGTTTCTATAGGATGATAACTTAGAACCAAAAGTTTGACTTGACTTCATGATAGTGTAACTTGTTGTACCACCAATCAATCTGTTTAGTAATATTGGTGTGAAACTCTCCATACAATCAGATAGGACATGTAAAGTTCCCGGATTTACTAATGCACATAAAAAGTGCAAAAATTAAACAAAAATTACGATTTTTCAAAACAATATTATAGGATTTAAACTTGCACCATTTAATGCGGTAAACATTTTGACGGTCGACATATTGTTAAACAGCTGTTCCCTTGCAATTTATAATATTACTGCCCCGCTCCTTTATAAAAATAGCGTGATTATTATGTTCACAGAGTTAAATTTTTATTTTTGTTTTAACTAATAACATATCATTTTGTGCATTCAATTATTTTGTGCATTCAATTACAGAGAAAAACCTTTTAAAATCAATACTGCTTACCCCCTATAACATACGGCGTGATAATATGTAGCCTAAAGCCTTCCTTGGTTTACAAAGAACATTTTTGCTGAATTTCAAATCAATCTATTCAGTAGTTTTGGCGTGAAGCCGTACCATACTCACAGACAAACAGACAAACAGACAAAAATTCTTTCACTTTTTGTCATCAGTTACGTTTTTCTAACAAAAGTCACTTATTTTTTCTCGAAAATACTCAATGTACAGTTTTTTTTTTCGTTACTGTTTTATTATATAATATATATATATATATATATATATATATATATATATATATATATATATATATATATATATATGTAATATGTATAGATTAATTTAACACCTAACCTCTGGTTTAAGCATAAAATAATTATGGCGGTCCATTGCAAACAGTCCCGCATTTTCGTGTAATAAAAGTCATTTATATGTAATTTATTGTTATAACATTCGACAAGAGACTACAATAATTAAATTATGTTGAACGTCATATATTTAATTATCCTAGTATAAACATATACTCAGTAAGCACATCTATGATAACAACACAACAAATAAAAGACAAAACTTACTGTTACTGTATCTGTACATAATATTTATGTATGTATGTATATATTTGTATATAATATGTATGTAAAGGTTATATTTCTGTAGTTTATTTATTAGTATGTTACACGTATGTAGTTGTTTCTCACTTTTGTTTTGTTTTTTTTGACACCTAAGTACGTCAAATTGTCACCATTCCCTGGGTTGACCAGTTAGAGAAATAAATAAATAAATTTGCTAGTGGTGTTTCATTCCTGTGCCTCCATAAGCACGTCAAGCCGTTGGTCCTGCGCCTGATCTATGTCCGGTCGTATCGGATTAACCGTCTGACCGGATAAGAGTGTGAGAATAGAGAGTGCACTTCTGCTGGGCACTATACGAGGGTGACACCGAAAGTTCTTAGAAAATCAAAAACTGAACACACTAGCAAGTTATTATTATTATATCTTTTCAAAATAATGTTCATTTACATCAATACATCGCTACATCCGATGGCACCACTGAGAAAAGCACTTTGCCCACTCGTCCTTAGGGGTCTCTTCGACGACATTTTGAATCGCTGCCACTGCCTTCTCGGCGTCCATAAAACGTAACGTGAGGCGTTTTCCTCGAAGGTTTTCTTTTATTTTCGGAAATAAAAAAAATTGCAAGGTGCGAGGTCGGGGCTATAGGGTAGGTGACCCAGTAATTCCACGTCTGACATCGCCAAATAATCGATTGTTAGCTTGGCGGTGTGCGACGAGGCGTTGTCGTGGTGAAGGAGGATCCTACTGCAAGGTCGTTTCTCCTGAACTTTTTCCAAGGCAAGTAGCAAACAATTGTTAGTGTACTACTCTGCAGTAACTGTTTTTCGATCCTCTAAACAATTGTTACGTAAAATGACCTGTACTTTCGAAGAACGAGGCAACGCTTTTTCCCACGCTTCTCCACTTTAGTTGGCAACTCCTCGATAGGAAACACCCAGACAGCAGACTGTCTCTTAGTTTCAGGATCATAACAATTAATCCAGCTGTTAAATCTTTGAACGATTTCGCGACAACAACACGACAGAGTTTTTGGGGCTCTGTAAAATTATGAAGTATCCACCGGGCACAAAGCTTCCTGACCGCTAAATGTTAATGGAGGATTTTGTGCACTTAACTCATACCGGTGCCTTAGCTTGTCCGAATCTACTGATAAGTCATTCTTTTGTCAGTGTCTATCATACGCTCCACAACAATAGTGTTATCTTCAGTCGTCGCTGTAGAAAGCCATTCCTCACGCACATCATCGGTGAGATTTGCGCGAACACGTTTAAACTCATTAAACCAGTTGCAAACAGTGGCACGAGATGGGGCTTCATCGTGAAAGTCCAATCGAAGTCTATCATAACTTTCTTGTTGACTTAAATGCCATTGAAAGTCATAAAAACTCATTTGCGAAAATGCGCTTGTAGAGTTGTCACGTGTTGTGTTGTTTTAAAAAAAGTCACTTGATAAAAATATGCCGTCGTGTGTACTTAGATATTGCACTAAAAATTCAAGAAATGTCAGTAAAAATCGAGAAATTACTTCTCATCGGTTAGTAACATAATTAATCAATAAAAAAGTATTATATATTAATAATAAAACAAATTATGCCTAAGACGCCATCTCGCGTCATGGAATATAGATTATGAAATTAATTTGTTCAGATGCGACTATTCTGTGGGTACTTAAGTATAGGATGAATATATTATTATACACATTTTTTAGTATTCTTTTATTATATTTTTAGGTTTCCAGATCAAAGTCAATGTCCATTTTTAACTCTCGAGTGCCCAGCATTTACGAACGACTCTTATTCTAATTTTAATAAATATATTTGTAATTTAAATGTTATATTAATAAATTTTGTTAAACATACATTTAGTATATTTTTTATATTTGACATAGATACCTTGTAAAAAATTGAGATAAAAATATAATTGAAATATAATTGTGATAAAATATTGTGTAATATTATATTTAAATAAGCAAACGTAATTTATACAAAGTAAATGACTTAAAATTGTTCTCGATATAATTTACCAATATACAATATCAATCCAATACAATCTACTATTACCTACTGATCATTCTACCTTTGTTTATTCTATGATAAAAACAACAAACCGCGCGAACACAGAGTAGCGCACATTTTTTGTTTGAAATAGCTGTTCTAGTACGTAAGTACATATTACTTCAATGTAAACAAAAGACAAATTAATAAAATACATACTCAATAATATTTTCAGAGTTCCAAATTTTCCAAGTCCAAGTTTACCAAATTTGAACTTATTTTTTAATTATATTGTTTACAAGGGGCCAGTTCTAAAAACTTTCAGTGTCGCCCTCGTAATCCTGTTCTGCGCAGATACCTTGACACAAATTCCGTTGAGACAGTCCAATTTTTTTGTTACTTTTGCTGACAAACGGAGCGGGGTCATATTAAAATCTTACGTAAGATAAAAAATTATAAAACTATATAAATATTTTTATAACTAAATTGTGAACATGAGCTAACAATTGTTAATGATGTAGAAACTGGGATACGGAGCCTGAGTACAATATTAATGATTCTTATTTCCTTCGCAATTTTCTTAGTTTTTCCTTATAATGGGGAGGCGGGAGTCTAAGATCATAGAAAGTCAGCTTACGTAATAGTTGGACACCTCCATTTCAATTCTGATGTCATTAGGCTGTTCATATTGATCCGCCTGGCTTGAAGTCAGTTACAGGTCCAGTATATGTATGTGGTGAGTCACGCTGCGGCTATTATGGATGTACCAGTGTAAACTGGCTGCTTAATGCTGCTGAGTTTCGTATAGTGAGTGTGGAAAACCCGAGACGGATTCATTAATGGAAACGAGGCATTTCATTTCTTTCATCAAGGGTGACAAAGCATCTACATTTTGATTCTTAATTAAAGATAGATGTAGGTTGCACGTCTCTCAGGCTTATTCTATAAAATAAAAAAGTGACTATGGGCAACAGTTGCCACCTACCATCATATATTATTCTATTCAGTCATTCATTGCTGAATTGTGTCTGTCATTGTAGCCACGCTTAGTCGGCGGGCATGACAACCGCAATGTTTTAGGTATTTTTAAGTTGTCATCAAGTAGATGCTGATACCCAGATATGGGGTAGCGGATTCTCTTACACCGCTTCTTATTTGAACATTTTACGATTACAAAAATTATATATAACATAGTTTAAATAAGTATTATATGCCTCTACCTCTTGTAGTATATTCACTGCAGTGGGGGCTAGTCCTAGCCCGGGTTGCGAGACATCTCCTGCGATCACACTCAGCTTATCCAACTGCTCAGGTCTGGTCTGACGAATCACGTCAAACACCTGGACAAAAAAGTTTTCATTTAGATAATATCAAAAACAGAAAGCGACTATTTGCAAGTTTACCTAAAGATTTGACTAATTTTAAACAGCTTTATTTATTGAAAACTTATAAAAAATGAGTAATATCAAATAATAAAGGTACATTGTTGTTTTAAAAACTAACATGTAATACCTATGTGGGTTTCTTAATATAAAATAAAATTTTACTTTACTTTCGGTTCTTTTTATAGAACTTCAGCTTGTAAACAGCTTCTAGTTATTTTCTTTTATTTAGTTAGAATTTTTTTCTAATAATACAGTTAGGATGGTATTTTCTTTTTCGTTATTGAGTGGATGAAAAGGCTTTCACCAAAGCAAATATTCCTTCTTTAATTTTATTGTAAAAAAACATGCCATCGTTAACAAATGTGGTAACCATAACGGTGCCGAAAGTTTTGTTGCTTTCTGACATACGATATACACGGTTATTGTGCAATAACTGGCCAAATATACAGAAAAGATTCACTAACCTGAGATTGTTTTAGATCCTGCAAACGTTTCTCCGGGGTCACACCCTTCTTGTAACGCAACAGCAGATACAGGCGACTTATGTCTGGACATGTCGCTAATAATCTTTCAACTAAAACCTAAAAATGCACAAATATAAGTGGCAGAGCCATGCTGCAGTTATATTAGTAGTATAGTTGTAGCACGAATGGGTCGGCTCGACCGGGGAAGGACCACTCTCTCACAGAATACCAGCCTGAAATAGTAGCTTAATGCTGCTGTATTTCGTATGGCGAGTGTAGAGAAATGGAGAACCTTTTTACTGGAAATAAGGCATTTCATCTTAGTCCTCACGGGTTTGATTCGTAACCGAGGATACATGTAGATGTCTATGGGCCGCAGCAACCACTTACTATCAGGAGGACTGTGTGCTCGTTTGTCACTCTATCCTAAAAAAAAATGCAATGTTTATTAATACAAAATTCTATAAACACTGAATTTAAATACAGTATGTGAGGGTATTACGGTCATCTACTTAATATAGTTATACTTTCTTAAAACTCTAACACTACAGCCTTATTTACATAGATGGCTTTGTGATACGATATCTCTTCATCGGTCAATCAATTAATAATGGGTCAAAAGGTTGTGCTTTATCGACGCCATTTTGACAGATGATATTATAGTAAATATTTTAGTCGATTTTAGTACGGTGTGGTGCATTTAATTTTTTTAAGTTCATATTTCGAAGTGTTCATAGTTATTGCCAAGGTTTGTGTGCTATTTTTTTAAATACAGTATGTTAGTGTAAACACCATTATCCTTGAAACCAGTGGTTTGGTTTCACTTATAGTACGTAAATTCAATGAAAAATAACATTTTTTTTTAACTAAAATCTCAATTTTTCCTTAATTCCTCAATTTTTGTCTGTCCTAAGCCAGGATGAAAGTATGAAGGAAAATTACCTACATCACAGGTTGTGTGTACCTATTGTGTTTTTATTGGAATGTTGTGTAGGTACCTAGCGCGGGCGGTGGTCTTTACAGGGAAAATTACGTCACTCGGGCGCATAGGGTATCCATGAATTTACGGACGGTGTCGGGCAGAAACTTTTTAAATTTTATGAAAGAAAATAGCGTTTTTTTTAATTCATTGAATTTACGTTCTAAAACCAAACCAAATATAAATTGATTATTAAATAGTAAAATAAACTTTATATTTTTTATTACACCATATCAAAGTTCACTGCTGCTGTCTTCCCATAGATTGAATAATAAGGGGGGTATTTGCCATAGTTAGGGGGATATTTGCCATAGTTGCCACGCTTGAGAGGCAGGGTCAGCCGCCTCTTATTACTGTGTATTCGTTTTGTGTAGTTTTACTATGGAGTGGCGGTGTGAGAATATCAACTACCTCATATTGCTCTGCAGATGAATAAAGAATTGATTTTTATTCAATATAGATTATTACATAATACTTATTGAAAGTCATTTTTTTATTTACCACTGGTTCAAAAATACCTCTGTCCTGGGAAGAACCAGGAAAGACACCCAGCGGGAATTTTTTTAAAACATATTTCACTACAATAATTTTTTAATTTAAAGAATAATAATATAAAATAAATAATTTAAAGAATGAGGAGCGCAGTCGTAGATACAAGGGTTTACCGGGGGTCCAACGTAGGGACGGATCATTACCTGGTCTTATGTCGAATTAATGGTCTTTTCAAGCGTTGGCGGCATCGGACATCTGTGTCTACCACTGCGTTACAGCGTATAAGAATAGAGAAGTTACAAGATGAAGATGTGAAAGAGAAGTATAAATGTAGACTGAGAGAAAATATTAGATGTTTGAATGAGTTGTGTATGAATGATTTAGACTTGAATACTGTGTGGGATAATATAAAGAAAGGTTTGGTGGATACCGCCACCGAAGTATGTGGTGTAAGTAAGAGAACAAATGAAAGGAAAAGTAATACGTTATGGTGGGATGATGAGGTACGGGTGGAAGTTGAATCAAAGAAGAAAGCATGGTTAGATTTACTAGCAACCAAAGCTGGTAATTCTTCTGGTATGAATGATGAGATTGAAAGAAAAAAGGCAGAATTTAGACGTCTAAATAAGAGAGTAAAAGAAGTTGTTGAAAAGAAAAAGAAAGAAAGAACGGATAAGAATGATAGAAGGATATCTGATAATTTCCAGGCTAACATAAAAATGTTCTGGAAACTCGTAAGAACTGCCAGGGGAAATACAAAACAGCCTATAATAAATGCTATAAGCGACGAGAATGGATGTATTCTGAATGATGAAGTTTCGAATTTAAACAGATGGAAGGAATACTTTGAAGGCGTATTTATGAGTGAAGAGTCGTCTGATTTAAATGAACTAGAAATTCCAAAAGAAGTGGAAAGGGGTATGGAGATAAGTGTAGATGAAATAATGAAAGCAATGAAAAGCATGAAAGCAGGTAAGGCAGCTGGATATGATAGAGTATCACTCGAGATGCTAAGGGCTGGAGAGGGAGTGGTGGCAGGCCTGCTGTACACCTTGTTTAATTTATGTTGGGAATTAAAACGGGTACCGGATGACTGGTGCAAAGCAGTAATAGTACCAATATATAAAGGAAAAGGGTCACAGCAGGACTGCAAAAACTACCGCGGTATCAGCTTGCTTAGTATTGTGGGTAAACTGTATGCTAAGGTGTTAATTGAAAGAGTTATGAAAGAAACTGATGGAAAAATTTGGGATGTGCAAGCGGGTTTTAGAAAGGGAATGGGGTGTACAGATCAGGTCTTTTCCATGCGCATGATTGCGGAGAAGTTTTTGGCCAAAAACCAGAAAGTTTTTTGTGCATTCATGGACTTGGAAAAGGCTTATGACAGAGTGGACAGGAATGTGTTATGGCAAACACTGAACTCATATGGGTTGAGCGCTGGTTTGATACAGGCATTAAGGTCTCTTTATAGGGACTCTAGTGCTTGTGTCAGGATCAATGGGGTCTACTCGGACTGGTTTGGCATCCAAAAAGGTGTCAGACAGGGCTGTGTAGCTTCCCCTTGGCTGTTCAACCTATTTATGGACCGGTGTTTGCAAACTTTGAAAGATGAAGAATGTGGTTTAAGAATGGGGAGTTAACCGTCAAATGCCTTTTGTATGCCGATGATCAAGTCATATTTGCGTCATCGGCGTCTGAATTGCAAATGATGGTTACATTAATGAACTGGGAATTAAAAGAAAGGGGAATGAAAGTGAACACATGTAAGACGAAAGTGATGATTTTTGAAAGAGAAGAAAGCAAAACGGTATGTGAAATAAGAATAGAAGGAGAGTTAATTGAGCAAGTGGATGAGTTTGTGTATTTGGGATGTGTATTTAGCAGGGATGGTAGATATGATAGGGATATAGAACGACGAGTAAATGCAGGGAATAGAGTGAATGGGGCACTACACTCTATTATGGAGAACCAGAATGTGTCAAAACAGGCACGTATGGTGATTCATAATTCTGTGTTAGTCCCTACTTTAATGTATGGTAGTGAAAGCTGGGTGTGGCAGAAGAAGCACGAAAGTAGAACAAATGCTGTAGAAATGCGGTCTTTAAGGAATATGCTAGGGTTGAATCTGAATGACAGGGTGAGAAATTGCGTGATAAGGGATAAATGTGGTATGCAAGATGATGTTGTGACCAGGATTAAGAAAGGAATGCTTCGGTGGTTTGGTCATGTGGAAAGAATGAATGAGGAAAGAGTGACAAAGCAAATTTATATGGCAGATGTGAACGGCCGAGTCGGGAAGGGACGCCCTAGGAAAAAGTTTATCGACCAAATTGGCGATATTTTGAAAATGGGCCACGTTAGAAGTACCCTTAACCGACGAGCATGTATGCGTAGATATATGGATGTGAAGGAGGCGAAAGAGGTGTGTCAGGATCGTGCCAAATGGAAGTCCGTAGTCTCTGCCTACCCCTCTGGGTGACAGGCGTGAGTGTTTATGTTATGTTATGTTATGTTAATAATTTTTTGTACAATTTTTAAATTAATTTTAATAGAATCAGTATGGTGGAGGTCTTCTCGTTCCCAGAGGTTATTTTCATTATATATTCTTTGATATTATATATAATACCTCTTTTTGTACAATTTCTCTTTCATTTATACTTGTTTATAGACAAATTTTGTAAATGTCGTGAGTTTTTGTTGTAAAAGCATATCCATTGCCATTTTTTTTATAGAAGAGTGGGCAAACGAGCATGCGGCTCACCTTAAGTAACTACCGCCGCCCATGATCAACCGCAACACCAGGGAAATTACAGGTACGTTGCCGGCCTTTTAAAAAGGATTAGGCTCTTTTCTTCAAGGTCCCTAAGTTGTATCGGTCCGGAAAAATAGCCGGTGGTAAACAATTTCACAGAGAAGTTGTACGAAGAAAAAACTCCTAGTAAAACGCGTAGTGAAATTTGGCAGCTGGAATTAATTCGAACAATTCCTCTGAGCACTCCCCTTGGTAGATGCGATAGAAAATGCAAAGAGATGCAACATCTCTACACAGCGCTAGTGAATCGAGCCGATCAGAAAGAACTCGGTCGTCGACGATTCGAACCGCTCTGCGCTGGATGCGGTCAAGTGGAAGGATAAAAAACTACTAATCCTTTGGAGTTCGGTAACTGGTATTTCAAGCTTATGATTGTTCGTAGTGTTTAAGGTATGAACATATTTATTCTTATCAGAGCTATTAATGATTTTATCATAATCGGTCCGTAAGAATCGACTACCACCAGAGATTTTTACGGACCGAAACGACTAAGGGACGTTTTAGACTTATGTTAAAGGTATCAAGCCTATTCCTTTTTAAAAGGCTGGCAACATATCTGCAATCCCCCTGGTGTTGCAGTAGTTCATGGGCGGCGGTATTCACTTACCATCAGGTGAACCTAATGCTCGTTTACCCCTTTCCTAAAAAAATATTAGTAAGCTGAAGTGACCATTGTGTGTGATCATATAGCCCGAAAAACCAACAACCGACGGGGAAGAAAGGTAATCGTGCAGGTTTGTACCGGTAAGCGAAGTGTATGGCGGCCCCCTACTAGATGGAACGACGACCTGGTAAAACATGCAGAAAGTTGACCGATGAAGGTGTCTCAGGACCGTGCTTTGTGCCATTCCTTGGTTCAGCAGTGGATTGTTAATGTGGCTGTAATGACGATGATGAGATAACCCTCTAAGCTTAATAAAAGGGAGTTATTTCGATACTGCAGGTAGACACTTCAATGGTATTTATATGTATAGAGTATAGAAAAGTCGAAGGCGGCCATTCGAGAACGTTTTTCTCCAACGGTTATCTGTTTTTAGTGTTGTTTGACCGGCTCAATGCCGCTATAGTTTACTTATCCGTTGGGAACGTCTAAATATTGAAGCATAAAAACATCTATGATTTAAAACCTAAAGAGTCGCTCAGACAAAATTTTGATGAAATTAATATATTAACTTTGGCCTTTCAATACATTTATTAAAATGTTCACAAAAATAAAAGCAGTTTTCCAAAAATAGGTGATATTGATTGTGTAAATACTAGGTACAGACACAAGTTAGTTGTACCAGTTACTCCACTCCACCGAATCGGTAATTCATTCTTGGGGCGATGTATACGCTTTTACAACAAAATCCCAGAAAATATAATATAAAATTTGACCTGTACAAAGTTCAAAAACTTTATTAAACTAAGTTTGAATGAAAAGGGTTATTATAATTATTAAAAAATTTATGGATAACAATAACCCCTTTGAAGGGTAATCACTACCAAGCTATTTTTATTTTTTATGTGTTGTCTACTGTAACATACATGATTGTAAATTGTATTTTTTTTAAAAGTCCAACTAGGTTTCTTGCTGGTTCTTCCCAGGAAAGAGGTTTTTTTCCGATCCAGTGCTAAATTAAAAAAAGTGAGTTTCAATAAGTATTATTTATAATTTATATTGAATGAAAAAGTTCCTGTTACTGTTTCCGTTTCATCATTACAGAAAATATTTCACCACTACATGGGTTAATTGTCGTTAGACATTAATTTCGCCCTTTGTTTCCCTATTTATACTATGTATAAAGGTGGTAACAGTAAAGTTTAAGTAAACAAATATTTTTTCTTGACTAAAAAAGTTTGTAAGAAGGATTCAAAGATTTAAATGTATTTATGTAAAACATGTCTGAGCATTTCAGCTTACCAAATTCTTGTACAGAAGCTATTTATATACAAATGCCTACGGAGTTAACACCGGTTGGATATCCCAAACTTGCCGGTAACTGAGCAGAGAATATACACATGTCCTGTCGTATGTAGTCACTATAAATGTTTTGCAAAACAGTGCGATGAGAGCGGTGTCGAGGAGTTTCCTTACGTCGGCTCTTAAGCTCGGAGTAGCCCATCACGGAGCCCCAGTTGCCTCAGGTAACCCGAGAGATGTTCGCAGACCACTCCACATATCGATCACCTCGTGAGGCAGGTTCAGATTATTTTGTTCACATAAGCGAACCTCGTGAAAGCCGAAACAGTTAATCTGTTTCAGCTTTCACAAGATTCTCGTCTTTCATTTTTATTCGTTCATTAATTTAACAGCCTATTAAAAGTCTACTGCTAAACATAAGTCTTCTCCATAGATGATGGGAGGATTCTGCCATATTTGCCACGCTTGGTAGGCCGGTCAGCAATCACAGTTTTTTGAATATTTTCGGTTGTTACCATGAAGACGCTGTTATCCATCTTCTTATTCATTTTCTTCCCTGTCGCCTCTTACGACACCACTTGAGCATGTGCTGTAAATCAGTTTCCGATCCTTGAGATCGTACTTCAGAGCTACGAAATCGGTCGTAAAACGTTATTATGACTTTGAGTACAAGTCGAGCAAATTAATAATCTCAATACGAGTATTTAGTTGTTATCAGCTTTCATTAATCCAGCAACAAATATCTGGCAAATACCGCTCAGTTTCTCAGTTCTGTTAAATAGAAATCTAACATACTTTGCCCATGAAGCCAGTAGCACCGGTGATAAGGACGTGACGTCCAGCGTAGAATCGTGGTATCAGGGCGCCATCTGGCGAACGCGGTCGCGCAACCATTTCTATAAGGGGTATCCGTTTTCTGCAACAAATGACATGCTTTTTTATTTAAACTGGTATATTTTTTATGAAAGTGTAGTGACTGCAGCATATATACACAGCAGCATGGCATCTGTCACTAACTTCAAACAAAGGAATCTACAAATAAGTGGTCACCTCCGAAAACCAAGATAGTATGACCCACAGCTAGTTTTATGTGATAGAGCCGCGCTGTAGCTATATTATGGTTGTAGCACGAATGTATCGGCTCGCCTGGCGAAGGACAACGCTCTCACAGAATAACAGCTTAAAATAGCAGCTAAATGCTGCTGTAGTAAGTGTAGAGAACCGGAGATGATTTTTACTGAAAAGGAGGCATTCCATCTTAGTCCTCACGGGTGACAACGCATGCGCAATTTGATTCTTAATCGAAGATATGTGTAGATGTCTATGGGCCACAGCATCCACTTACCATCAGGTGGACTGTGTTTTCGTTTGTCACTCTCATTCTATAAAAAAAGCTTGTAATTGTACTGTCTCTATACACACTTCAAACTGCAACACAGTATTGTTGGCACTGCTACTTGGCGGCAAGAATAAAAGGTAGTATGGGAAATGACGTATAATTTATGGTTAATAAAAATATATTAGGATATGGTTTGCGTATTTTATCGATTTCCATCATATTAGAAATTAATATTCTATTATTGTAAGTCTGTTTGCTGAGGAGTGGTAAATATTATTAAATAAAGTAGCGGCTTTTTATTATCTATCAGCAAAATAATTAGCGGGCCGCAATTTGTAATAAATTCAGAAACCCTGCTTTTTTATCAACTCCCGCCGAACAGACTATTTTGCTCTTTATAATCGAATAACTACAACTAAATAATTATTGATTTATTTTTACGATTCTGTGTTAAATTTTATTGCAACAGTAATTTTTATTAACTACTCTTCTCTATTGAAAGTAAATGCTATTTAATTTTTAAAAAAAAGTTGAAATTCACTAGCTTCGTGCGTTCAGTTTGCGAAGGGCTATAGAAAATATCTAGAAATTGGCTACGTATCGTATCCGTCGAAAAAACGGAGCAGGTTCTCAAGTCGACGCGTATATTTTTTTATATATGACCACGCATAACTTTGTACAGAATAGTCCAATTTCGATAATTCTTTTTTTTAATGGATAGGGTATCCCTCGAAATTGGTCCCATAAAATTTTGGAAAAAAAATTTTCACCTAAGGGTGGGAAAATAGGGGTGATTTATTACAGAGTAGTCCGATTTTGATAATTCTTTTTTTATTGGATGGCATACCCTACCTCGAAATTGGTCCCATATAAATTTGGGAAAATAAAATTTACCCTAAGGGTGGGAAATGAAGTTAAGCAAAGAAATGTGGAACCAAGGGAAATAGGACGGATACCGTTATCCTTTTTTTTTTAATGCAAACAATCGTGCTCCATATAAGTAGGTAATGAAAGTGGGATTAAAATTACCAGAATGCAAAAAATTACATAATTTATTTCAATTACTTTATCGACTTCACCGGCAGACGCACTTACAAGATTTTTGCCGCCAGCAGAGAGCCATTTGAAATTGACAACATTGCGTCTAAAGTATCTTTTTCAGAAATTTGCAATATATATATATATATATATATATATATATATATATATACGGCTGTCAAAGTCAAATCGAAACCAAATCACAAACAAAATTATTTAGCACTTGTTTTTTTTCGTTTACTTAATATTAAGTACATACTTCTAATTAAGAAGTTCTTCTCACATAAAAAAGAATGAATGAAACATAAGTTTTTTAAGATAAGGATGAAAGTGGTTGCTGTGGCACATAAACATCTACATTCATCCCCGATTAAGAATCAAAATGGAGTTGCGTTGTCACCCGTGAGGACTAAGATGGAATGCCTAGTTTCCAGTAAAAAGGGTCTCCGGTTCTCTACACTCACCGTACGAAATACAGCAGCGTTAAGCTGCAATTTTACTCTGGTATTCTGTGAGAGCATGGTCCTTCCCCGGTGTAGCCAGCTCCAGTGGTAGAGCCACCATGTAAAAAATTATGAAATAGTGTAGAGTTAGTAGATACAACTTTTATTTAATAAGGGTTAAAACTGATTACATAGTCTATGGTGAAATTAAAGGAGGTCTGTTTCCGGCAGTGGTATGGTATGTTATGGGCTGTAAATTTACATAGATCGCCTCTACGTTTGCACGTACTTTATGATTTTTTAATGGTAGATGGTAAGTCGTCTCTCGGGTTGGACAAGTCACAGAATATATAATAGTGCTACGGCTATGTTAATTTTTTACAGTCATTAATGCTAATTTAATGGTATAAAATTGAATGAAATAAAATGTACGAGTAAATGAAACAAAGGGACAAACAACTTGGATTACAGATAGGAAGTTTCCACCGTAGTTCGAAAACCTCCAGGAAGACATTAAAATATTTTTTATTGAAGTTTTTTTTGTTGTTATACTTTTTGCTGGCTTTTAACTAGCGAAGCAAGCGGTAATTAAAAACTAACGCGCCAAAATATTTTGGATGTTTCTCAACAACCATGTGTGTGCAAACAAGGTATGCTAAATGTTTATTATTTACCTTAAAACTTAAAGTAAGACAACATATTATTAAAGAACAAGTGTTAAAGATGGGGTTCAGTGACATGTACTCGTACTCGTATCTTTCGGTGTTCGAACAAAGTATGCTAAACGTTTATTATTTTCGTTAAAATTCAAGGTTAAAAAACAAATTGTTTAAAACAAGCGTTAACAGTAAGCGTAGAGTGGGGTGGGGTATTTCCCTTTAGTATGTACTGAATTTGAACTTGAGACCGTCCTTAGCTTAAGTAATATATAAAAAGTTGACCTTGACCGCCGCGCAGATTGCTGTTGCCTTAACATTTAATTAATGGTTTAAAGTTGATTTTATACGTAAATATATAGCGATTTTTTTGGTATTAAATATGTGCGCAAGTGAACTGTGAAACAAACGATTCAATGAACTAAGAAGAATGAACCATGATGAACAAACAAGTCTCAAGTATTTTTTTCCATTTAGGTCCCTTAACACATTGTTATATATACAGAAAGTTTGCTGACTGAAGTTAACGCGAAATCTCCAAAACACATCAATGTGATGCATCAAAATAATGTATAGATATTTGTTAACATATTTATACTATATACGAGTATAATAAAATACAGCTTGCAATGTATACATTTGGCTTAAGGCCTTGTTGCCAACGGCACTTTCACCTCTCTCTTGACGTTCTATAATGACCGAACAAAATAAAAGGAAAAAAGTTTCGTCGTTTCTTGTCACAATACGTGTTATCTGAAATAATAAAGACTTCTACAGATAGTACTTATAGTACGCAGTAGTATAATAAGTCTATGGCTTATAGTATTTTACTTGAGCACATCTGGATGAAGACAGTACTTATACTCGCGTTGTGTGCCTAGAATGCTTACGGATATGCAAATCAAACCAGACTGAATTTCCCGAGGATTTTCGGAACTGTTGAAACAAGATCCTAAATAATTTTCGGCTTGATTTATAACAATGGACGAAACGTGGTTTTACAATTATGATCCCGAAACAAAATTGCAGTCTTTGACTTGAAAAGATTCTCTTACTCCTAAGAAATTCAAGGAGAGCTTTTCCGTCCGCACCTTTGAAATTATGAGCTCTCTTTTTTGGGACTACTGTTACGGGCGCTTTATAATCAGAAAAACATAGAAAAATTGCGCAACGAAATCTACTAGAGGACGAGGTAAACTCGCAAAGTTATTTTTCACCTCTTTACCCGACCTGCGGAGACCCGCTACTCATAAAGAGCTTTAAGAGCTTAAGCGGTATCTGTGAACACCAAAATTGTTGTTTTTATTTCTATACAAATCATTTTAGCGCAATTTAAAATGGTTTTAGCTCTCTTCTCATGGGTTTGGTTTTAAGTGGGCCTGCATAGTGCTCTCTGCTTTTTCTCAACATTACTATTCCGCGGTAATATTCTGAAGATTTACAGTTGTCTATTATAGTAAAGATATTAATAGTTACTTTGCAACCATCCGCTAAATTATATAAAATGATTTGATGAATGATGATGAATGAGGATTAGTGCATGCAATTGAGGGAGGGCGGGATGTGCTCTTCTAACTAGGTAAGACACATCATTTTATTCAATTTAGCGGATGGTTGCAAAGTAACTTGACTATCTATCAGTTGACTATTATATTTATTGTATTGTCGATTTATTTGTAAGCATATTATACAACTGTTTTGTGAAAACAGCTTCATACATTATCTTTGTATAATATAGTTTATAAATAAAAAATAAAGGAGATCATAAAAATACTACGGGAAATTACACATAATACGCGTATTGACGCTTCGTGGAGAGTTTATTAACATTTATGATTAGAACCAACAATGTTTCGCTCATACTACGATTTTATCAATGATGACAGATGTTTGATTTGTAAACAAAATATGCACTTTTAAGTGATAATATGTTACTGTTTAGAACTTTAGTGTCCGCTCGTAATTTTTCGTATCGAGTACAACCCGGAACCAATATAAACACGGAAAATTTGTGTCAAATGTTTGTTCGTTCAGAATACGCAATTGGTTATTATTGATCTGTGATCACTGAAGGCTGGTCCTACGTTCTGATACATGTATTTAATTAAGTATATAATCTACAGGGGCGTAGCTACCGTCGTATCAGCCGTATCAATTATATGGGGCCCCCGGGCTAAAAGCGCCCCGAACGTGTGTAGGAAAAATCCACAATCTCACATAAATTCTTAGGCCGTACTACCCGAGAAAAAATCATATTATCAATTAGTGACCAACGTGTCTAAAATTTTTTCTGTTTTATAATGTACATAAAGAAATAAAATTTATATTAATTAAAATTTCTTTTTGGGGTTTATAGCAGTATCCGATTGTACTGCAGGACTTAAAACTGTAATATTATTATTACAAATATTTGAAACAAACTACGATATACCAGCTTTGCAGCAGCAAGTAGCCGAATTTATACCCCGCTTGCTTCCCGAACAAAAACGAGTTTTTGACAAAGTATTAGGACAAATTGATTCTCAATCCACTAGACTAACGAGGCAGTCTGCGAAAGTACCCAACTGGTTCATCATTCTCTAAACCATTTCCCATTATCTGGGGTCGGCGCAGTAAACCTTCTTGTTCCATTCCTCTCTATCAGCCGTCATTTCCATACTTACTCCTTTCATTCTCATATCACTCTTCACACAATCGATCCATCTTTTATTCGGCCTTCCTCTGCCCGTGTGTCCCTCCACATTCATATTCAACACTCGTATTGTGACATGACTTTCATTCCTCCGCATCACATGCCCAAACCATGCCAATCTGCTTCCTCTCACCTTTTCTACCACTGGCGCTACTTTCAGGCTTCCTCTTATATACTCATTCCTTATCTTATCCATCCTTGTCACACCACACATCCATCGTAACATTCTCATTTCATTCGCATGCAGTCTATTTTCATCCTTCTTCTTGACGGCCCAGCATTCACTTCCATACATGACGACAGGTCGGATGATCGATTTGTAAATTTTCCCCTTCAGCCTTATTGGCATTCGGGGATCGCACGTTGTGGCTGTGACCTGTCGCCATTTCATCCACCCTGCGTTAATCCTATGCTGCACAGCTCTATCTATTCCGCCGTCGCCTTGAATGAGGGAACCGAGGTACTTGAAATCTGAGCAGGTAGGCAGTATAGCGCCATCCAACGACATGGGTACAGGACTGGAAAGACCGCCGAAATCACAGCACAGATATTCGGTTTTGGATCTGCTGATCTTCAAGCCAACACTTTCCAGCCTCTGTTGCCACCCCGTCAGTCTGCTCTGTACCTCGATGCCTTCTTCCCCGACAAGCACGATGTCATCGGCAAAGAGCATGCACCAGGGTGCCTCATCCTGCAGGTCCGACGTCAAAGCGTCCATAATCAGTAGGAAGAGGTAAGGGCTCAATGCCGACCCTTGGTGCAGCCCTACCGCCACATCGATACTGCCCGTAGTTCCCGCGGCAGATCGTACACATGTACGGGATGCTCTGTACATAGCACGGACTAACCTCACATACTTCCCAGGCATACCTTTCATCTTTAACGCCCACCACAAAACCTCACGGGGAACCCGATCGTACGCCTTTTCAAGGTCGACAAAAACCATGTGCAGATTTTTATGCACGCGCTTGTACTTTTCGCACAATTGGCGTAATGCGAAAATGGCATCTGTCGTACCTCGACCGGGCATGAATCCGAACTGGTTTTGTGTTATCTCACACTCTTCTCTCATTCTTCTCTCTATTATTCTTTCCCAGACTTTCATAGTATGTGACATGAGTTTTATTCCCCGGTAACTGCTGCAGTTTTGAACGTCTCCTTTGTTTTTAAAAATGGGGACCAGTATACTACTGCACCATTCCTCAGGTATTTGTTCTTCCTGCAACAATTTACCGAAAAATAAACTCAACCACTTCCATCCATCCGCACTCAGCAACTTCCACACTTCTACTGGTATTCCATCTGGGCCGACTGCCTTCCCATTCTTCATATTCCTAACAGCCATTTTTACTTCTTCCACACTAATTTCTCTCACTAAGCCCATATTCACTGGTGGGTTTTCAAGCATACCATTCCATTCATTCTCCTCATTCATCAATTTCTCAAAATACTCCTTCCATCGCTTCTTTATACTTTCATCGTCAGTCAAAATCCTTCCAGAATCATCTTTTATCCATTTTACATGTGAAACTTCTCTTCCATTCCTTTCTCTCGCTCTTGCAATTTGAAAAAGTCGTTTTTGACCTTCGGGGCTTTCAAGGGACCGATATAATTTATCTTGCGCCTCTGCCCTACAAATAGCAACTTCCTTCTTCGCTCTCTTCTTACATTCTTTATACGCCTCTCTCTTACTTTCTTTTATGGATTCATTCTGGTCTTCTACGCTCTGCCATTCTTTAAAGGCATTTTTCTTTTCTCTCAAAACTTCTCTAATACTTTCACTCCACCACCACCCATCCTTATCTATCATACGCTTCCCTTTTGTTTCTCCTAACACCTTCCTTGCCACACTTCGGATACAATCAGCCATTTCCTTCCAGCACTCATTCACACTCATTCCTTCCATATCACCCATCTCTATCATCTTGTTTACAACTAGCTCTCTAAATTCACTTGCATACTCCTCCTTATGCAACAAATGCCACTTTATTTTGGGTGGGGGACGATCCTTATGTTTGTTGAGGCGAACAGTTAAGCAGATGTCAGCCAGCAGAATTCGGTGCTGGGATACTAAGTCTTCACCTGGAAGCACTTTGCAGTTTTTTACACTCTTGATTTGGTTCCGTCTTAACAGAAGATAGTCGATCTGTGTCGCGTGGTGGCCACTTTTATAAGTAACAAGATGCTGATCTCGTTTTTGGAACCACGTGTTTACTACAGCCAGGTCGAAAGCACATGCTGCTTGCAGAAGAACTTCCCCCTCACGGTTGCGTACTCCGTACCCCCATCCACCGTGTACTCTTTCATACCCGTCATTCACTCTCCCTACATGTCCATTAAAATCTCCTCCCATATAAACATCCTCACTCTCAGGTATTCCCATCATCATACAATCAAATTCCTCCCAAAACTTCTCTTTCACACTCTCTTCACAGCCTGTTTGCGGAGCATACACACTTACAACATTCACTACTTTGTTTTCAATCATTAATTTAACAACTATCATTCTGTCATTTACTCTTTTCACATCTGTCACTCGTTCTTTCATTCCACTATCTAACACAACTCCTACTCCATTTCGCTTCCCGTCACTTCCACAGTAATAAAACTTGTATCCTTCCCCAATCTCTCTTGCTTTATTGCCCTTCCATTTTGTTTCCTGCAAACAGGCAACATTCACTCTTCGTCGTTTCAAAACATCTGCTAACTCTCTTCCTCTTCCAGTCATCGTACCTATATTCCAGCTCGCAAACCTCACTCTGACATTCTTCTCTCTACGGGCTCGCCTCTTACGTCGCACCCGCTCCGTAAGGTGCGACAACCCTTGCCCACTTCCCACAGGAGCCGGGTGCTGCTCCTGCGCGTCGCCTGCGGGGTACGCCCTAGCCCTGTCATATATCCCACAACTCGTAATATTCATAAGTTTACTGCATGGGATTTGGCAAAAGTTTTACAGTCGGCCGCCTGCCTGACACCAACCCTCTTTGGGTATGCTATTGTTGGTAGAGGAAGCTACCATTTTGGAAAAAGGAAAAAAAAGGTTGGGGGTAGGAGCGTAGGTGTAAGGATACTGTTATCTCGGCAGGAAAGGTATGAGAATAACAGTAGCTCGGGGAGCCGGGGTCGCGTACCCGTATTCCATAACAGGATCACCGGAAAGGTAGACCAGCATGAAAACCCCCTGACTGGCGAAAGTACCCAACTGGTTATTAGTGTTAACTGGTGACTAAGCAGATATCGCGTAGTTGCGGCGTAATAGAATCCACTGCCCTATATCATCCCGTGGGTGATGTAAGAGGCGACAGAATAAAACTAATATTGGTGATGGGCATCGGCATGGTGATAGAATTTCTTACGCTGCTGCCACGTGGCAGGATTATTATGAAAGTCAATGTGGTATTTTCTTCTTTTCATATGAGCTAGCTAGCTACAACAATCCATGCAGAAATAAATCAATATGGTTTGTATTAAATATCGTAAATGTTTACATATAATATATATGTAAACATAATAAACTAATACAGTGCCGCAATTACAAGGCATTTTAGCATGTTTCTACATAAATAAAAAAAAACTTATAATTTATTGCATAAAAATGCAAGGTAAAAAAGATTTTAAATAATAGTACCGACTGTTACCGAATGTTATATGCTTAATATGCTAATATAAACATTTATAATACTAGACTAGTAATTATCTTTTGGTATTTGAATTCAATGTACTCACAGATAAAATCTTTTGGAAAAACAGAGTTATTTATGGCTACAATTTGATCACCTTTATCGCAAAAAACAGGTTAAAGCGCGTTGTTTGTAATGAACTACTTTAAAATAGATTCACTTACGCGATCTAGGCACGGCCAAAATAACTAATAATATCTGTAACGTTATAAATATCCAAACTAGTTTAATTTCAAGAACGGACTCTAGATCAATATTTTTGTCTAGTTAATGTTTGAGTTTTTGTATTAATATATGTATTTTTGTTATTTTGCCATCAAAAAAAATTATGCTCCTGTACACAGGCTTTTGTGCTTCTACTCTAACTTTCTTAATTTAAAAGACTTTGATGCTAATTTGGTAATTTTATAGATACTATCGCGGTCCCCTCGTTTTTTGGCTCTAAAAAATAGAAAAATCATCCGATTTCGATGAGTTTTTTTTTAAATCTTTGTTTTTACGGAAAACACCAAAATGAAAAGAATTAACTATGTATTATATTCAAAAATAAATCAATCACTTATATTATCCTCGAAAAAATCTTGTAACAAAATAAAAAAATCATGCAATCTTTGACAGTGATTGCTATATCTTAATATAAATTTTGCGTAGCGATCGAAAAGACCCCGGGATACGGGAGAGAGTTGGGGAGGGAAACACCACGCCATTTGACGTAGCGCACACGAGGGAAGCCCAGTCGACGGAGCCCCGCTTTGCGGGGCTTCTATTTCTGGGTGGTTTACAAAAATATAACCACGAAGGTGATGGCGGGGTCTATTCGCTCGCTCACTTGATCCCCCCATCATCTTCTAACCTAACCTGTCCAAGTCGCAATGCCCTAAGTCCCGAGCTAGCATCGCTCGATCTTACACTCTATATAAACCAAAATAAAAAAATTATAAACAAACATTTTTTAATTTTATTAAATGTTTCGTTTTTTATGTAGAAATTTGCTAAATTTGTTGCTGTGTTGACAGACTGAATAAATTTACACATTTTATAATTTTGAATAATGTTCAATATCATCATAAAAAAATCGTTTAAATTTTAAAATATATTTATTTGTAAATAGGGTGCAATTTGGCATTTTCTAAATAATTTTCATGCAAAATTTGAAAACGATTGCAACGTCAAAACACTACTCATGTTGACATTTCTACGTGTGAATTGACGTGTTAGTGACATTTTAGTGGCTAAACGGGCTCCGCCCACTCCCCCTTTCTATTGTGTATGTATTTTAGTATTCTATGGGGCAAACAAATAAATCTAAAACATCCCGCATAAATGAACATACATATAGCTAATGTGAAGCACCAACGCTCAGGGAAATCTGCACTTTGTGATTATATACTAGACGCACCCCGGCATTACAGATCAGATTTGACAGACCATAAATCATCGCGAAAGAACATTAATTTTTACCAAGGATGATACGTGAGGCTACTGAAATTAAAAAAACATCTTAGTTTCAATAGTGAAGGAGTCTGAGTACGATCACCTCTTTGGGATTTTGTAATTAATAAAATTTAAAGAAAAATCAAGAATGCCACTGCACGAATTCGAGATTCTTAAAAATCTTCGTAGATCGGATTAAAATTAATAATTAAAATCTCTACGGTTAGTACTTCGAGTTAACTTTGACATGGTGACGTCAATCACCTCAGTCCCCGTGACCATGGGTGCTGCAATGTACCCGAAATTATTATTTAATAAAAATAGTTTTCTCTACTCTTTCTGTACTTACTAACTATATTTATAATTTTAATTAAGTAGTAAGAATTATACAGTCAGTTTGGCAAATTTACTACCTAAGTATATAATAATTAAGCAACAGGCGACATTTTCTGTAAATTTATTATAATAAAATATTTGTTACTTATTTAAATCTAACATAATATTGAATAATACTATATTTACGGATTTTATCGCATTTAATTAACTATTTTAACTTATTTTTAATTCCCGACGTTTCGTATGGTAACGGGGGGGGGGGGGGGGACTGAGATGTTTGACGTCCGTAAATATAGTTTTATTCAATGAATATTGTTCGCGTAAACTTAAGAAACCATTATCATAATATTTTCAGTGTCACTGGCATTAAAATGGCAGAACTCATGTTATATCCTTGGTAATCGTAGCAAATTTGTGTTGATCAGGAAGCACTACCGTAGTAAACAAATCATACAACGATTAGCAGCATTAGTCGTTACTAATTTAAACGGCTTGCTTAAACTAGTAAAACAGGTTTGGGGAAGTTTATATGGCTATCATGATATGTTTGATTAATTACATCGTAAAAAATTCCATTGTCAATAACATATTTCCCTTGTCACCGTTGTCTGTAGGTATATCTATACGAGTATACATATAAAAAAGTTGAAGTGTCAATATGTAATATTGACATAACTGTCTTCTACCGGTTTAAGACTAATATGTTTTTTTAATGTTCTTTTCTCTCTTTCCAGTGTTCAGAATGGCTAAGCCGCTTGTGATCAAACTCTATGCTATTGATCACTATCGTTTACTTTTGATTTTTGATCCGAAAAAGATGGAGGAATTTTTGTATAATAAAAATTATATTGATTTGAGTGCTAGTGCGTTTACTGCATACTTTGTCAACGTCTACTCATGTTGCCAATTGACTGTGTGTGAACTGACCGCGTGTCACGGATTGTTTTAATTCCTGCTTAAAATTATAGCATAAGGAACATTGCAAAGTTAAGTGTTTAATTCCATAGTGAACCTAAAATGCTCTTTGGCGGGAAAAACATAATAAAAGATAAGATTTGATTCGATAGTCGTTAATTGTTAAACCTTGTACATAAGTTGTTAAAATATAAAATTAAGTGTATCTACAGCTTGGCTATTTCGGATGTACTATATATATATTAACACTTTCGCTGTTCCGTGGTTAAAAAAATGGTTTTTGATAATTATCACGCAATAGTATACATGAAAATGTGTTTTTCCTTTATTTAGTTTGCAATTTTACACAAAAAAGGGTCTTAAAACTTTGTCTTCTTAAAGTTTTAATTCAAAGTCGACTTTTAACATGTTTTTACTTCATCGCTTTACAATTAAACTATGAGTGTTAAAGGATAAAGTGATAAGACGTTTTTAAGGAAATACAATAGATCCACAATTATTCAAAAGCAAAATTTTTTTCAAAGCATTCAGTGAATGATTCTTTGACGGAAAATTGTCCCACGAACCAAATAATTAGTACTATAGATCTGCAAGTTTAGCAGTCCACGCGGACAAAGTTGCGGGTGCTAGCAGTTAATTAAAATCAAAATTGTTATGTTAAGGGGATATAGTAAGTCAGCTCAAATTCTAATTTCGTCCCCAGTTGCCCGCGCGTCATATGCTATGTACCGACATGTCTGTAATCACTAATACTGTAAGTAGAAAGGTCGTTAGACACTTATTTCATTAGCTTTATCACATTTATGCCTGTTTCTTAACGCCAAGCCAGTTGCTTCTTATTTTTATTACGGTTATTTCCCATTTTAATTTTACGTCGTCCTGTTGCGTAATGTATATTCTGATCGTAAGCGACACAACCTCCCCCTTCAAAGGCCGAAGCGAAGTGACTTCTAGGTATATATAATGTACTCTGTGGAAGTGACCGTGCGGCAGGAATCACGCTTCAAGAGGCCGATAGTTTAGGTAATTTCTTTTTACAGTGAAAATAATAGTATTTTAAAAAAGTAAATAACATAAGCACTGCTTTATAGTTAGTTCAGTTAGTATGCAAAGTTTCATGATCTTATTTAAAGTATTTTATGAATAACAGCGGTTTATTGTTTATTTTGGAGGTAACTTTGAATTTTTTTCTATCGAAAAAATTTTACGAAATCGTGTTTTCGTCTAACATAATCTTAACATTAATCCTCAACTTTACTATATATTTATTTCAAAATTAATGCTGCAATATTTTCGGCATAACGAAGGATCTTGCTAAGCCATTTGAGATTATATTTCCCTTCGCAAATGACAATAGATAAACAGCTTATGTTATAAATCAAATATTAATAGATTACGTCACCTATATCAGCCTTTATTGGATTTGTTACGGGCTGATTATGAAGAAAAAGGATAGTATAGTAGTATCTCATATTTCCGATCTAAATAAATTAGGTGGTAGGACTGCTCTTTCTACTTATGAATCTATCTGGATGGCAAACACTCTCTCTCTCACCTATTTCTGCCACCAAAAAAGCAATGTTTGCACAGATGTATTTCGGTCTGAAGGTTATAGAGAACCTGTAAAAGATGTAAGGCATTGCAATTTAGTTCTTAGAGGCGACAACGCATCCGTCACCTTCTTGATTTGAATATAGTTGCAGGTGTCCAAGGGCTGCAGTAGCCCACTTCAATTTTATACAAAAATATTTTTAATACGGAGTGAGCGTTTATGGAAATGCTTCGCGGCCTATGTGGGATGCGAAATATAAGTAGTATAATAAAATGAACATCAATGTCGCTAAGTGGTGGAAGTACAAGATAATTCGTCACCCAGTTTGATCCCGTGAACATCCGTTAGATGGCGGATAACTTCTTTTTATTAAATTAATTTACTGCTAGACACAAGCCTCTCCCGTTGTATCAATAATTTGCCATAATCGTCAAGTTCGACAGGCAGGTCGACGATCGCAATACCAGACGTTTTACGCCAATCAAATTCGACTGCTACAGAAAGGAATTTTGTTTGTGTGGGTGTGTACCCACGTTCTTACGTTAGCTTGGATCAACAATGGGTGCGTTTGGCAGAAAAAAGCGCTAGCAAGCGCTTGTAAGATAAGTGGCGAAACTTAACAGTTTTCGGCCAGGACACGTTTGCTAACTTTAGTAGCGCTGACACAATCCGCCATGTTGCTTATTTAATTTGTTTGTTTTGAAATAGAGTTTATAACTTGTTTTGTGGAATATTAGTTTTAAGTAATATAATGACATGAATAGACATATACATGTTATTAAAAATTCATGATTGGTATGTTTTTAATATGAATACTTTACAAACATATATTTAAATTAGGTTAGGTTCCCGGTTAAAACTAACTTCGTGTCTTAGAGGAAAATAACTACTTACGATATGACAGCGCTTACCGCTTACGATCGCCATTTTGCTTACAAGCGCTTGCTAGCGCTTTTTTCTGCCAAACGCACCCAATGTATTGTTGATCGAAGTACGTTTTTCGTCTCGCATACCTCGAGACTCGAGAAAAAAAGTCGTTATTGACTCCGTGGCAATTTTATGGATGCAAAATTACATAGTGAACCATTGAAGTAATATGTACTTACGTACTAGAACAGCTATCTCAAACAAAAAATGTGCGCTACTCTGTGTTCGCGCGTTTGGTTTTTTTATCATAGAATAAACATAGGTAGAATGATCCGTAAGTAATAGTAGATTGTATTGTTAAATAGCTAAATTATATCAAAAACAATATTTAAATTTTGTCATTTATTTTGTATATTATATTTGTTTATTTAATATAATATTACATAATATTATATCACAATTACATTTTAATGATATTTTCATCTCAATATTTTAAAAGGTATCTATGTCAAATATAAAAAAAACATACTAAATGTATGTTTAACAAAACTTATTAACATAAAATTTAAATTACAAATATATTTATTTTAATTAGAATCATAAATGCTGTAAATAATCGTTCATAAATAGTGGGCACGCGAAAGTTAAAAAATGAACGAATTTATTCCACTTTGACTTTGAAGTGGAAACCTAAATATAAAATAAAAGAATAATAACCAGATTTAAACATGAAAAATTTAGCCTAATTATAATAACTTATATATGTTTCTAAAAAAATGTGTATAATAATATATTCGTCCTATACTTAAGTACCCACAGAAATGTCGCATCTGAACATATTAATTTCATAATCTATGTTCTATGATACGAGATGGCGTCTTAGGAATAATTTGTTTTATTATTAATTTATAATACTATTTTATTGATTAAGTATCTTATTAACCAATGAAAAGTAATTCCTTGATTTTTACTGACATTTCTTGAATTATTTAAATCAACATAACACGTGACAACTCTACAAACACCTGGCGAGTGACTGATTAAAGTGCGGTGCATGCACCGCAGTTGAGTGGAACAGAGTAGCTGAATGCAGTGTCTTCTCTAGTACGTAGTACATTAATAGCTTAATGTAGTGAACACTTGATTAAGTCTTTATTAAAATCAAATCAAAAATTTTTGTTTAATTTAGGTTTTTTAAAGCTCTTATTAATGTCAAAATCTACACCGGTTCTCAAAAACGAGACTTCATCACAGAAGACCCATTAAGAAATTCTAGAAAGTTCTTTTCTGTTTTTGAAAGCGAGTGTCACAATTGCACTTAAATAACACATTAAAAATATTTCTTAAATGTAAGATTTAACAAAAAATAATATCAGTACCAAGGGGAATTGCGAGTGCAGAGTAAGAGTTATACGTCAATATCCTCAATATATTTTTCTATCTATTTTATAATAACAATAATAATAATACGTTTATTTGTTGATTATAAGTGTATATAAATAAATGTAGTATTTTTAAAAGCTTTTATTTAACTTGCAATGTTTGTTTGTTAGGGTCAAATCTTGCAACTGAATTTTGAAGCAGTTATCCATTGATGTAACATGTACTTACGTACTAGAACAGCTATCTCAAACAACAAATGTGTGCTACTCTGTGTTCGCGCAGTTGGTTTTTTTATCATAGAATAAACATAGGTAGAATGATCCGTAAATAATAATAGATTGTATTGTTAAATAGGTAAATTATATCGAGAATAATATTTAAATTTTGTCATTTATTTTGTATATTATATTTGCTTATTTAATATAATATTACATAATATTATATCACACTTACATTTTAATGATATTTTTATCTGAATATTTTAAAAGGTGTCTATGTCAAATATAAAAAACATAATAAATGTATGTTTAACAAAATATATATATACATATATAGAATAAGAGTCGTTCATAAATGCTGGGCACGCGAAAGTTAAGAATGGACGAATTTATTCCACTTTGACTTTGATGTGGAAACTTAAAATAAAATAAAAGAATAATAAGCAGATTTAAACGTGAAAAATTATCCTAATTAATTATTATACTTAAGTATCCACAGAAATGTCGCATCTGAACATACTAATTTCATAATCTATACTCCATGACACGAGATTGCGTCTTAGGAATAATTTGTTTTATTATTAATCTATAATACTTTTTTTATTGATTGAGTAACTTATTAAAAGTAATTCCTTGGTTTTTAATGACGTTTCTTGAATTATTTGTGCAATATCTAAGTACACGACGGCATATTTTTATCAAGAGATTTTTTTTAAATCAACACAACACGTGACAACTCTACAGCGCCTAGCGAGTGACTGATTAAAGTGCGGTGTATGCACCGCAGTTGAGTGGAACAGAGTAGTTGAATGCAGTGTCGCCTCTGGTACGTAGTACATAATAGCTCAATGCAGTTATCCCACTGACCTCTATATATACAAGTACGCTGGACCGGCTATACCATAGAAAATGACTGTGCCAATTTGAAGCGCCGCTAAAGGATGTCTTTAAAAATAAAATTGACATAATATGTCAAAGTCTGTTGTCCCATTTATATTGTTTTATTTAATAAGTCCGTATTTTGAACTTTTAAACTAAAAAACGAAAGTATTTTATGTTGTTTCATTGTGTATAATATTAGTTACATAATAAGAATTATTTTTACTAATAATGAGAGTGTGCGTAATTTGTAAAACTCGTTACCAAAAGGGAAGTGATATAACATTTCACAAGTAAGTGAATTTGCAGCAAATATTAAACAAATTAAAACCAATGACGTATTACATATAGATACGTCATGAACGAACATCGCGGCGCTTAAAAACGGCGAAAATACTAGAACTACTTATACGCGTGAAGAAAGAGAAAGAAAATATGACACCGTACGGCGGGATGCCTGTTGCTTGACTACCTACTAGATGCGCCGGCCGCCATTAGACGGCGTCGTCGAATAAAATGACATGAAAATAGGTAGTTTTGTGAACTTACGCATGAAATGACACATTTTTGTCTTTAACTTTTGGGGTATAATTTGTACATCGTCTGAAAACACACGACGGCATATTTTCTTTATGTTTTGCACAGGTTTACACAGACGAACCACGATATAATAAATTAAAAACAAACGTAACGTCGCGCGACAGGTTGGTGCGTGACTAAGCGCAATGTGGCCAATTGGCTTCATTTTATGTTGCCATTTTAGAGTGCGGACAACGTATCTATAAGTTTATACATCATTGATTAAAACCATTT
This sequence comes from Parnassius smintheus behrii, assembly GCA_036936625.1. Taxonomy (NCBI): domain Eukaryota; kingdom Metazoa; phylum Arthropoda; class Insecta; order Lepidoptera; family Papilionidae; genus Parnassius; species Parnassius smintheus. Next base: position 32,021,188 of record JAUPFT010000024.1, read on the forward strand.
GATAATATAAGTACTTAGAAATTTGTTACTAATCTTAATATCATATATAACAACATCTTTGGCTATATATTACTGAGTTTTGATAAACAATAAAATTTAATAGGGTTGTCGAGTTCCTTGTCTATATAATACTTATCGATGTTCTTTGCTACCCATATATGTTAACAAACAAAATCGCCAACAACAGTTGATTATCAAATGTTTATCAATTAACAGGTTTCCAATTGAACCTAGACTTAAAATATGGCTTAAAAGCATAAACATTGTGAAGTGGCGTCCGAAACAAAATGATCATATTTGTTCCAAACATTTCACAGACGACTGTTTTATTAGACGTGGGAACTGCACCACTTTGAAAAAGTGCAGTATACCGACAATATTTTCGGGTAGTTACCAGTAAGTATAAAAGTATTAGATTATTATTTTGAATGTTTTTTTTATTTCTTCTTTCCTCATTTTCCACCAAACTCAAGGGCCATAGCCAAGTGTCGAAAGGTCACCTGATGATGTCGAGCCACGTTGTATGTGTTTTAGTGGGCTGCGGCTGGAGGAGATTCCTCTCCCTGTACCGCTGCAGTCGAGGTGGAGTCGTAAGGGAAGAGTAGTGTTGGTATGGCGATTGGCGATGCGCTACTCGACTATCTTTTGCGACTTTGGTGAGGCTGCACCATTTGATGCTTTCAAGTGCTCGTTTTTCTCTGGCTCCATTCACTTATCGGGCTCGGGGAGTCCGTAGTGCAGGTGAAGTTAGAGGGCGCGAAGGGCAGTGTGGCTTGCTTCTGGTGCGCCTTATCTGAGAATGAAAACGGGGAGGAGAAGTCAGCAACTAAGGAGGGGCCGCGGATGTGCATGAAATCATTTCCGTGGAACTGCCAATTTGCAGCGGAGGTAGAACACCATGGGGTTTTAGTAAGTGCGAGTCTAGAGATTTAATTATCTCTCGATTCTCAAAACTTAATTTGTGCCTTAACTTCACTTTGTTAATTCACCATGAAATAACTAATTCCACGGGTAATGTCCAGGGAAACGACTTATCAATATTAGCTGTATCTTCTGGTTCTTCAAAAGGGGCTAAAATCAACAAATTTAATGTAGATGACTATAGCAATGCTGAAAATATACGTACAATAAAAAAATACCGTTTAGAAGAAATAGATACGCCAACCCTGCATGATGAAATATGTGAATTTTTACACCTGTTTTGGGCAGTACCTGACTCAAACCTAAACGAAACGTCTAAACAGTGTGTAGGATATATTACAGGATTTGTCATTCGAGCGATACGAAAGAAAATTAGATGTGACAATTGCTTGATAGCTTGTGAATCTGTACCACAAGATCCTGTGAGGAATCGCAGAAATGGTATTGCTCTCGATGTACAAAAAACGAGGGGTGGTTTAACTATGCCTTCTACAAGTGTGGTAAATATTTGTTTATTGGTTGAGTCATTATTTCGCCATGCTGTTAAAAATAATAATGGTAAACCTCCGATAGAACCAATTTTTTCTGCAGTATTAACTGCAAAGGTACTAAAAGATCTTATAGTTAAAACGGGAATATTGTTTCCTGATCTACAATACCATTTTAAGGACACTTTGGTTTCAGATAATTTTACTAGCCACTTTCACATTCTAGTAAAACATATTACCATCAAATATATAGAAATCCGTCTGTATGCAGCTACAAAAACTTATTCCCTGTACATTACAGGCGATAAAGTACGTAATTTTTTGACTCGTCAAATTATTTGGGCTCGTCAATGATATAATAATAATGATATTACATTCCATTACAGCCTATCAAAGTCAACTGCTTAAAATAGGTCTCCTTCGTAGATTGCCTTATGGGAAATTTTGTTTTAGTTGCCAGTTGCCACGCTTGGCAAGCGGGTTGACAACCACGGTTTTGTATTTTTAGTCGTTATTAGGAAGACGTTGCTGGCCATCTCCTGTTCCAGTTTTCCTCTGTCGCCTCTTACGACACTCTCAGGATGATACGGGCCAGTGGAAATTCTTACACCACCACTACACGGAGTAACAACTTTTACATAAGTAAATATTAAAATAGTTTACATCCTTTTCTGCTTAAGAGTAGTTCCTAAAAAACTGTATCTGCGACTGATCATCGCTGCTGGTAATAAGAAGTTGTTTAGTTTGTTGTTTCCTCGCTTGAAGGCTAGGTATAGCCATTCAGAGAGGACACGTAGCCAGCATTCTTGGGAGGATACCACGGAAAGTAGGACTGTATGATAATTTCAGTTATTTTTTATTTTATTTTTTGATATCGTAATTTTAATTTCGATAATGACGTTGTAAATAACTGATAACTATGTAATTCAAAGTTTATATATTTTTTTAATATTATCTTGATAGCTCGTAAATATCGTTAAAAACTTGGAACAGTTATATTGTATAATTCGGAATGATAATACAATGATTGAAATAGAATGATATATAACTTTCTGTAACTTTCAAATAAATAGTCAGTATAATACGCATGCCACCTAGTGTCAGTTAATTGTCCATGCCTATAATCATCGCACAAGTGCAACCAATAAGTTGACAAAGTTTTACCGCAGTCTGATAAACGGCATGGCATCGTAGAAAGTACGAGCAAACATAAATTTTTATATAGTAGAAAATATTTTACTGTCTATAGACAGACCTGTAGTTGATTAGAATAGGCGTTATTATAGCAGCTGATTTGTTTTTTATAATACTAGAACTAAATTTGACAATAAATTTTGTTGACAATAAATTATTTTAGAAATTATGTTTTTATTTTTATTTTGTGTAGTTAGTTTAATCTTAATGTTTTTTTAGTTGAGTGGTCTAAGGGCTACAATGGCTGAATACAGAACCAGAGTACAAACTAATCCAACTGTAGAGATGTGCAAGACAGGGTGACGTAATATCCCCGAAATACTTTACCGATGCATTGGAAGACGTTTTCAAGCTACTGGACTGGAAAGGATATGGTATTAACGTCAATGGCGTGTACGTCACTCACCTTCGATTTGCCGACAATATAGTCCTTATGGCAGAATCGCTGGAGGACCCACGCACTTTGTTCAATGACCTCAATAGTGTTTCCCAACGGATAGGTCTTAAGATGAAAATGGACACAACAAGTCATGTGTAATGTCCATGTCACACCTATGCTGGTGGTTTTTAGGAGCACTTGGCTGAAGTTGTTGACGAGTATTTTTACTTGGGAGTCCGACTAGGTAAGTTCAACTTCGACAGACAGGTCAAACGACGGATTCAACTCGGCTGGGCAGCGTTCGGGAGATTACAACACATCTTCTCGTCAGATATACCTCAAAACTAGATTGTACAACCAGTGCGTGTTGCCAGTTTTAACCTATGGATCTGAGATGAGGTCTTTCACTGCTGGCCGTATGAGGAAGCTCGAAGTCACTTAGTGAGCTATGAAGAGGTCTATGCTCAGGGTTTCAAACTTAGGAATGAGTCTATCTGCAGCAGAACCAGAGTGACCGACATCGCCCAATGGATTAGTAAGCTGAAATGGTAATTGACCGGCCATATAGCTCGAAGAACCGAATACCCATGGGGAAAAAGGGTTATCGAGTGGCAGCCTCGTATCAGCAGGTGAAGTGTAGTACGTTCCCCCACTAGATGGAGTCAAAACCTGGTAAGACATGCAGGAAGTTGATGGATGCAGGTGGCTCAGGACCGTGCTTTGTGGCATTGCTTGGGGGAGGCCTATGTTTAGCAGTGGACTTGTGAAGGGTTTTAATGATGATTAATGATTATTGCATTATATTAATATGATACATAAATAGAATAGACGTTACGGGTAGAGTCCATCTATCCATAGAGTCCATTCTATTTATTTAGGTATGGTAGGGTATAGAATTTTTATCGATATAATTTGGTACACTGTCTTATCCCTATTATTAGTTCCGTGGACGTGCACTTTCGCTGTCAGCGCCAAAATGGCGGAAATCAAATCACTTCATCTTGTCACGTCTAAAGCCAGTCCAGCGTACTTGTATATATAGAGGTCAGTGAGTTATCCTCAACCTACTGAGCTGAAATTTTGCATATATGTATATTAAGTTTGGATGACAACGTATGATTAGCTAGTGTCGTCATTCTAAATCCAATATGGCGGACAGTTCAAGATGGCAGTCTAGTTATTTTTTATGGACTGTCGTGATAATATGGGTATCAAATGAAAAGGTTTGCTGAGAAGAAATCAAAAATAAAATGACGTCACTCTAAATCCAATATAGTTAACACCCAAAGATAGCGGACTATATTTTTTTAATACACCGCTATGATGTAGATATCAAATGAAAAATAAAAGAGTTTGCTGAGAAGAATACAAAAATAAAATGACGTCACTCTAAATCCAATATGGTGAACACCCAAAGATAGCAGACTATATTTTTGTTAATACACCGCCATGATATACATATCAAATGAAAAATGAAAGAGTTTGCTGAGAAGAATACAAAAGTAATATGACGTCATCCAATATGGTGGACTCCCAAAAATGGCGGAATATGTTTTTTATTCACCTCCACGATAAATTACGTCTGCGTTCAGCTTCTCGAGGAGATGGTGTATTACTACCAGACTACCTAAACGGTAAGACTTAGCGGAGTCGTGTCTTGACTAATAACGGCCTACATCCTGGACAAATTCTAGCGGTGGTGAAAAAAAGCTAAAAAAATGGCCGAAAACAAGAGGTTATTCCGTGTATCCACCCTAAGAAATCCACCCTAAGATGGATACTCGACAACGCGAGTTCGTTTATCCACCCCCTCTAGGATAATCAGAATTCGTATATTATTTTTCTTTCAATTGTCCCCCGCACCTATGCACAATAGTTTATAAAACATTTATAGAAATCTTTTTCGAAAATGATAATAATATAATAGCGTTTATGAAATATGTACTATGAAAAGACATAGGGCTCAAGAACAAATATTACGGCTGCTTGGAATTCATTCGTAGTGTCTCACAGAACTACAAATTCATTAGAGTCTTGGCATTAAACTATTTCAAATGAAGTTAAAGACAAACATCCAAATTTGGTAAAGTTTTTGAATTGCTTCCAATAAAGGGCATAATTTTTTGCAAACACAAATGGACATAAAAATAAAAATATACAATTACGTTAACTCCATAATGAAATTAGTGTTGGTCATTTCGTGGACATAGTGTATTATTTATAAATTAGTTATCATTATTGAAAATATGGAAGTTTAAATTGGTTTAAATGCAATTCGTAATACGATTTTTGTTTAAGTTTGTGGTTATTAAAAGTTTATCAATAATATGTTGATGTATGAATTTATTTTCTTTTGAAATGTAATTGGGGTGGAAATGCGGAACAACAATCAAAAAGTGGATTCCGATTATCCATCCCGTCTAGGGTGGATAAACAAACACGCGTATACGAGTATCCACCCTAGGATGGATTTCTTAGGGTGGATAAACGGAATAACCCAAAACAAGATGGCCGCCATACTAATTTTAAAGAGTTATAACTCGGCAAAGGTTAGGAATAGTTTGGTGGTGCTCAAACAAATTATTATAGGGACCGACAAGGATAAACTGCTGGCGATAAAAAATACAAGATGGACATTAAATTAAATTAACAGACTTAAAAACATTTCCAGCAATCACTAAAAAATATATAAATAATTAAAAAATATTTTTAAACAATGTTCTAAAAAGAATAAAATAAACTTTAAATTAAATTAAACCCTTCAATTTATTATATTACACAATTTATATGATATAAACGGTTGACGCGAGACATACGTTCCTTCAGTAATGGAATACTGAAGTCAGTGAAAGCAGCGCGTACTGATCGTTTCCTAAATGAACTTAGTGCAAAGTTAAGGATGAAAAAGTCTATAATAGCCACGGATCGTTCGGAAATCGTTCCAGAATTAATGACCAGAATTGAAGTTTTCGCAATGATAATTCACGATTTGGATCAGCACCCAAACTGAAGGATACGCTCTCACTGAATTTCAGCGTAAATTTATTTATTTATTTATATTTCCTACTAACATCTACCATTACTGGGAAAACCTAAATCGATAAATGTAGGGTCTCTAATTACAACACAATAATTAGTTTAAATAACAATACATAATAATTAATTTCAATGAAAATACATTACAATCAATTGTACCTATAGTACAATTTAATAACATATTGTATATAATGTCACTTTTGCGAACTCACTCCGTGAACATGAAAATAAGTCCAACTTCTCAGCTACCAAGTTTAGTATGCGTATCGTTTGCTTGAGGGGGGTATTGCGAACCAGTTTAGTCCTGCCGCGTGACATCGCGAGCAAGCTCGACCGCCGTCGCCGCTGTACATACCTATCAGGCACGCATAAGCCTATCCACTGCAGCACACCCGGGTTGCTGATGTAACCACGGAACACCCTTAAAATGTAGGTTACCAGCGCTAGATCTCTTCTAGTTTCCAACTTGTTGTATCCAACCATACCTATAACAAACAGGGTTGGATACATCAAGGGGTAGGATGGATAAACCCCATAAAGCTTATGATATATAAATCACGCGAATTTATTCTGAATGCGCTCCAGCATACGATTGTATTTATTTTCATGTGGAGTCCATATTGCCGAGTTACACTCCAGCTGACTCCTTACTAGAGCATCATATAGCACTGAGATTGCTTTAATGTTGGTAAATTATACTGCTCTGCGAATGATAAACCCTAGTCTTTTATAAGCTTTCTTACATATATTCATGATGTGTTCCTGGAATGTCAATTTGACATCTTTTTTTTTTTTATAGAAGAGGGGGCAAACGAGCATGCGGCTCACCTGATGTTAAGTGACTACCGCCGCCCATGATCAACCACTACACCAGGAGAATTGCGGGTGCGTTGCCGGCCCTTTAGAAAGGAGTAAGCTCTTTTCTTGAAGGTCCCCAGGTCGTATCGGTCCGGAAAAATCGCCGGTGATAAACTATTCCACAGAGAGGTTGTACGTGGAAGAAAACTCCTTGTGAAACGTACAGTGGTGGACCGCCAAGCATCCAGATGGTGTGGATGGTATCGGGACGTTTGCCGTGTCTTGCGTTCACGAAATTTGGCGGCTGGGATTAATCCGAACAATTCCTCAGAGCACTCCCCGTGATAGATGCGATAAAATACGCAAAGAGATGCAACATCTCTTCGCAACGCCAGTGAATCCAGCCGATTGGAAAGCACTCGGTCGTCGACGATTCGAGCCGCTCTGCGCTGGATGCGGTCAAGTGGAAGGAGCTGGTACTGGGGAGCCCCAGCCCAGAGATGGGAACAGTATTCCATGTGCGGCTGAACCTGCGCCTTGTAAAGTTGCAGGCGGTGTGCCGGCATGAAATACTGTCCCGCTCTTCTGAGCACGCCAAGCTTTTTAGAGGCCAATTTGGCCTTCCCTTCCAAGTGACCACGAAACTGCACGTCACTCGATATGTCAACGCCGAGGATTCCAATACTGGCTGAGGCAACAAGGGGAGTGCCTTGAAACTGAGGGGATACGACAAAGGGGTTCTTTTTAGCGGTTAACGCGCAAACTTGTGTCTTCTGGGGGTTAAATCATCTATCTGAACTCCAAGATCCCGGACTGATTCCTCCCTCTTCATTAGCTCGCCATTCACCTTTCTACCAAATGTATCATAATGTAGTTGGTGATGACAACTGGAGACCCTTATGGTGATGATTACAAGGCAAATTCATCGTATAGTTTAAATGTGATCTATTTGTTATAATCCCTGTGTGTGTATCATTGCAAACTAACTTCCCTCTGTACTAAGCGTTACATCAGGCACAGAAATATGTAATATTGTATATGTAAAAATACAAACTTGAAATTATCATCGTCGGAAAAACAATCACCTTCAGTTTTTTTCACCTACCTAATATTACTTAAATAAATTTATTTTAATACATAATATTTTATTAATATTAGTGCAGCCTCTTATCCCCAATTTCAAGGCATTATTATCGCTATTTATTCTCAAATTATTGGTCGATATCGGCGAAAAATGATATATAGATTTATTTTCATGTCTTTATTTTACTTTTTTCCTCTCTATTCATAACTTATTGTGTATAAAGTTGTTTTCGTCTCCAACTTTTAAAATCGTAAATATACATTTTTAGTAACCTAAGACTGATGATTTTACATGGTTGATGTTTAATTAAAATATATAGATATATAAAATTTATAAGTACAGAGGCTGCACTAAAAGTATCGGGAATGGAATATTTCCACTGTTCCTGTCATATTAAAATCTTTTTAATTGAAAACTCCTTGTTTTTAAAAATCGAATACCATTTATTTATTTAAAAAAAGATTCTCGGTTTTGTCACAAGGTTTTATCAAACTTGTTTAGTCGTTGAGAAAATGGAATTGACTCGCGAAAATTCAAGAGCGATCGTTTATTATGTATGACTTTTGAAGTGGTTTAACACAAAAACAGTGTATTGACTGGATGTTTTCTGCATTTGGTGATGAAGCCCCATCCAAAACCACAATTTATCGCTGGTTTGCTGAATTTCAACGTGGACATGTCAAGCTCAGTGATGATCCCCGTCAAGGTCGTCCAAAAACTGCAGTCACCCAAGAAAACGTTGATGCTGTGCGTAAGCTGATTGAGGAAGATCGACATGTGACATACCGCGAAATTCAGGCAACTTTAGACATTGTCATGAGTCAAATACAAATAATCTTGCATGAACAATTAGGTGTAAAAAAGTTGTTTTCACGATGGATACCGCATTCGCTCTGTGAAGAGCAAAAAGCGGCTCGCGTTACTTGGTGCATCAGAACTCCCGAAAGATTACACGCAGGATCCTCAAATGCTGTATACAACATCGCATCAGGTTACGAATCCTGGATATACGCGTACGAACCCGAAACAAAATACCAGTCACGAGTATGGGTGTTCGAAAATGAGTTAAAGCCGACAAAAATTGTTCGTTCACGGAGTGTTGCAAAAAAAATAGTGGCCACGTTTGTCTCCAAAACCGGCCATGTTACGACTATTCCTCTTGAGGGGCAAAGAACGGTAAATGCAGAATGGTATGCTAGCATTTGTTTGCCACAGGACGTTTCTGAACTCCGTAAAGAGAACTGCAACCGCCGCATCATCCTCCGTCACGACAATGCGAGTTCTCACACCGCACAGAGAACAAAAGAGTTTTTAGAGCAAGAAAACATAGAATTATTAGACCATCCGCCGTACAGCCTCGACTTAAGCCGTAATGATTTCTATACTTTTCCTAAAATAAAGAATAAATTGCGTGGACAGAGATTTTCATCACCTGAAGAAGCTGTGAACGCCTGCAAAACGGCCTGTTTGGGGATCCCAACTTCCGAATGGAATGGTTGCTTCAATGATTAGTTCCATCGTATGGAAAATTGTGTCAAATTTCGCGGAGAATATTTCGAAAAGCAATAAATACATTTTTAAATAGTAATGTTGTGTCACTTCCTTGATTCCAGAAATTTTCAGTGCCGCCCTCGTATATAATTGAAATTTAACATTATTTTAAGAGTTATGGAATATTTGATCTTAACCCTTAAAACAATGTTAAATTTAAATAAACTATTAGAAATTTTATTATAATAAAAACTCCAACACAAGTTGTTACGCAACAATTACGTACCTAGTATTATGAAGAGATAAGGTCAGGTGTCAGAAATCCCCCCCCGATCGGGTTCCCGCCTTGTCGTGGCGGGGGGGCTTAGTAGCCGTGGCTTGGTCTCCCGCGGTGAACAAAGAGGAACTCAAATGGCTGGTCCGAGGTGGAGGGCCGGCCCGAGGTGGCCACTCCGAGTGGGCTTGGGAAGCCCGCTTCGGATGTGTGTTGGTGGACTGCGGTGAGAGGTGTGTCCTCCCCACCTACCGCTGCAGCCGAGGTGGAGTCGCGGAGGAAGAGGAGTGTTGGTATGGCGATGCGCCACTCGCCCTATCCTCTGCGACTCAAACGGGGCCGCACCGTTGATGCGGTGGTGGTGGGGCTGCGGGGGGAGAGGATTGTCGGTATTGCGAGGCGCCGCTCTCCCTACCCTCCGCAGCCGAATCTTGGTTGGCGGCGGAGCCATAGACCAGATCCGCCGCTGGGGTCGGGAAGGCTAGTACTTCTAAGTGCTCGTTTTTCCTGGCCCCATGGCCTTTGTGCATCGGACGCGGGGGCGTCTGTTGCACAGACGTAATTGGAGGCCGTGGAGGAAGGCGCGCCATGTGTTCTGGTGCGCCTTGCCTGTGAAGGAGAACGGGGAGGAATTTTCCTCTCCCGAGGAGGTGCTGCCATGGGGCGGCAGGCGCTAGCAGGGCCGCGGATGTGTGCGAAAGCGTTCCCGTAGCCCTGCCAATATGCGACAAAGGTGGAACACCATAGGGTTTTAGTCGGTGCGAGTCCGACATAACCCGTCCTTGCCCCCGCGAGGCGGGTATGCGTAGGCATTTCCCCATGTACAAAAAAAAAAAAGGTGTCAGAAATCAATTAAGTCTCAAATTGACTATAAATCGGATAATTAATTTTATATTTTAATCATTGTTGTAGTATTAAAATATGTAATGTTCTTTTACAAAAATTATACACAGAAAATAGAAATTACAAAGTTCAGAGTAGGTAGTTATAGAGTAAGACAAACTGAGATTGAGTCGGTGGCCCAATATAATAAATTATTTAGCGTTATTGCCTAATAAAGTCCACTGCTGAACATAGGCCTAACCGGTAAGGTATTTGCCATAGTTGCCACGCTTAACAAGCGGGTCGGCAATCACAATTTTTTATTTTAGTCGTAATTAGGAAGATGCTGCTGCCCATCTTCTGATTTGTTTCCATCCGTTGCCTTTTATGACAACCACTGGATGATATGGGTCGTGGACATCTTACACCACCACTCCATGGCAATAAAATCTAAAGTTACAGATTATATACGTTCACTCATTTCTGAGAGGGTTTTGGGGCATGGAAATGTCCACCGCGCTGCCCGAATGTGTGTTGGCGAGCTTCACATGTCTTCGAAATATATTTTTTCCTATTTTTTAAGCATGTATGTTTCTCCACGATGCTTTCCTTCACCGCCGAAACCCGCTGTAAATCAGCAATAAAACAATTTCATTGGTGCCGACGGGGATCGCACCCGGGTTGCTCGCGTATTGTGAAATTTACAGCGAGCACTAACAATCTGAGCTATTACGGCTCTACATGATTTATATTATTTGCATGGTGATTATTTATTTTATATTATTTCCACGTATGTTACATATCTGTGTATTGTTTTATAGCGGCGAATACAGTTTCTTTCCTTTTCTTGTTTTTCGCTCTTTTACAGTTTTCAATGAAATCACAATTCTCGAAACTTGTCGAAAAAGGTTTGTTACCTCTGAATAGCCGTTGTCCGCGGCTCTCTCCCCGTCCTGTACTACGTAATGCAGTAAGAAGCGCTAGTATTAATAAGATTAACGATAGATGCGTGTCGTTGTCCGCAGATACTGATTACTGACACAATACTTAGTGTCTTTGCCTGTGTTTTTACCTGTCCTAGAAGCAGACTTTAATGCATTCGCTTGGGCCTGCCTTTTTGAGATAAGTCGCCGTGATCAAGAAAAAAACGGTCAGTGACACATCATATAATAAAAACTACAAGTTAAAGTTGCGCCCCGAATTAAACTTTAAAACTGGCATTGTTACAAGGAGATATGTAAGCAAAGATATTGAAAAGTAAACATTATTTAAGGTAGTACGTCAGACAAACGCAAAGATCGCAAAGATCACAGCAGACGTGACTCGTGTTACGAAAGAAAATTGCCTAGGAAAACTGACGTATATATATATATATATATATATATATATATATATATATATATATATATATATATATATTCGTGGTTGACTGGTAGGGAATGCCTAAAAGCATTAAGTCCGCCAATTGTACATTTAAATGCAATAAAGATTTTAAATAAATAAATAAATATATACATTGTAAGTACATAATCCAATAAGTTTTTGCAATCGTAAACTTGATTTGCAAATTTTTTAAAAACTTGATTCGAACAAATGAAGTTAGAGAAATAAATTCTGTTTTGTTGAGATTTTGATGATGATGATTTAATAAAGAGCCATTGTCACAAAAAAATGTTTCGTTGTTGACGTTTGACGGGAACATGGTTCGTGTGCAAATTGGAGAAAATTGAAATTCGTGTGGTTATTTTTTCAACCAATTGTGTTTTTTTTTAAAGAATTGCAGTCTACCTTGTGAGACAATGCTTGTTTCGTTTATTGAATTCTGTGATACTATAATAGTGCGCGGAATGCTTAGTGGTTCTGTGTCTTAATAGAAAAGTTTATACCTCAGGACTGGTCCCATATACATTTGAAGAAAAATTTCAACCCTAAGGGTGCATAGAAAGGCAATGAATTTTTATGTGACAAATTTTACATGTGTAACTTTTAATATTCCCTAGTCTTCTCAAAAAGGTATAATTTAAACTTTTAACAAAAAGTGAAAACTGATTTTGAAGAACTTTGAAGAATAAAATGATTTCCATATAAGCTTCTCGAGTCGCTTCTGAGACAGCGTTTCGAGGAAATAAAGTTAAAAAATACTTTTTTTATAAATAAATTAAATATTCTATTCACGAATATTCCCTTTAAATACCGCAGGTAAGCTTAAAATGCCTGTGTTAGGAGTGGTTTACGATAGTAGTCAAATGACGGACTCGAACCCTCGACCTTTCGCGTTGACGGTCCGCATCTTGCCATTAGACTACTACGATAGTAGTTCGTAGTTAGTAGAAAGTAGTACTATCACTTCATAACACCTATTATTTGCTGTATTGATCTTTATAATTGAAAAAAGCGATACCTGTGGAATTTGTTTCGACTTTTTTTTTCTATTCTACAAAAAGAACTTAATTTATAAAAGGAAGTAAACTAAAAAAATGACGTTTGACAAAAGAAGCTTTAATTTTTCACAAAGGAGTTTTGGCGGGAACTCGACTCTGGCGGAATGCTTCTCCTGTTATCGTTTTAATAATAGATTAGTTAATTTTGATACGCAAAGTGGTGTGATTTTGTACATTGAACTCTGCGCATGTGTTCTATTAATGGATACGATAAAACAAGTTCTCTAAGACTTTTTTTATCGTTTGGTTGGGTTTAGTTCTAAAAAAATTCTCTCATTTCTGGCGTAATTCATCTCAACAATCAGAATGTTACTCCATATCGTCTCGTGAGTCGAAATGGGCTGATCGATTCTCTTACGCGGTCGTCTTAAGGCAAGTACGCTGCAGCTATATTATGGTTGCATACTATAATAAAATGAATATCAATGTCGTTATGTGGAGGTAGAGGCACAAGATAATCCGTCACCCCATCTGCTTCCGTGATAAGATAAGATAGCGCATTAACTTTTTTTTATTTTCGTCAATTAACCGCCGGACACAGGCCGACGATCGCAATACCGGACGTTTTACACCAATCAATTTCTATTACAGAAAGGAAGTCGGTTTGTGTGAGTGTGTATCAACACTCGTACTCGAGAAAAATAATGTTTTGACTCCGAGCCAATTATAGTGATGCAAAATTACATATTGAACACTGTATTGAGTTTTTATTCAAAATTTAAAAAAAAATCAACACATTTTGTTTAATTTAGGTTTTTCTAAAGCTCTTATGAAAGTCAAAATCTACACCAGCAAGAAATTCTGGAAAACTGTGAAGATTGCTCTATATTCATAACCAAACAGGCGTGTCGTAAGGCGGAATACTTTCTCCAACAACGGTTTTCTTTATTTATAAATTCTATCATATCAGCTCTCAACTGTTCGTACGATCCGTGGGAAAAAAAAATGTCGTCACTCTAAATGAAATATCGTGGATACCCAAAGATAGTGTGTTTTTTATGCATCCCCATGATACGGACATCAAATGAAAGAGTTTTCTGAGAATTATACAAAAGTAATAAGACGTCACTCTAAATCTAATAGCAAAAAAAATTCTCCCAAAAATGGCAAAATTTTTTTTTATTTACCCCTATGATATGGATATAAAAATTTTTTTTACAGAAGAGGGGGCAAAAGAGCATGCGGCTTACCTGATGGTAAGTAACTATCGTCGCCCATGAACATCCGCAATACGAAAGGAATTGCAGGTGTGTTGCTGGCCTTTTAGAAAGGAGTAAGTTCTTTTCTTGATACTCCCTAAATCGTATTGGTACGGAAAAATCGCCGGTGGTAAACAATTCTACAGAGAGGTTGTAGGAGGAAGAAAAATTCTAGTAAAAAGCATAGTGGTGGACCGCCAAGCATCCGGATGGTGAGGATGGTATCGTGAATTTTGACGCGATGTGCATTCGTGAAATTAGGCAGCTGGTATTAATCCGAATTATTCCTCAGAGCACTTCCCGTTGTAGATGCGATAGAAAATGCAAAGGAATGCAACATCCCTTCGCAGCGCCAGTGAATCGAGCCGATCAGAAAGAACTCGGTCGTCGACGATTTGAACTATTCTGAGCTGGATGCGATCAAATGGAAGCAGCAGCTAAACACTGAAGAGCCAGGCCCAGAGATGGGAACAATATTCCATGTGAGGCTGAACCTGCGCCTTGCTAAGTTGCAGGCGGTATACCGTCATAAAATACTGTCCCGCAGTACTGAGCATGTCATTCTTTTTACAGGCTAATTTGACCTTCTCTTCCAAGTGACCATGAAGATGCACGTCATTCAATATGTTGACGGCGAGGATTCCGATACTGGCTGAGATAACAAGGGGAATGCCCTGAAACTGAGGAGATACAACAAAGGGTTTTTTAGCGGTAAACGCGCAAACCAGTGTCTTCTAGGGATTGAACTGGACTAGGTTTAGTCGGCCCCAATCCGAGACATTGTACAACAAAGTCTCGACTTCAGACAGAATTTTGTTCCGGTACTCAACGACGTTTTCCCGAGAAATATTGGCATGGCTGGTGTATAAAGCATCACCAGTGCTGTCGTCCGCATATTAATGAATGTTACCTGTTTGCAATATATCATTGATATGCCGAACAAACACCGTTGGTGCTAGCACGTAGCTTTATGGAACACCAGCGTTAATAGGCTAGACTCAGGGTATGCACCTTCTACTAGGACCTTGTTGTTCCGATCAGCAAGGAAACTGGTGATCCAATTGCATTATTTCTCTGGAAGCCCATAGGACGCTATGCCCAAACTAATGGCCAATGCCTCCCCCTTTTACTCTACTGCCTCCACCCATTTATGAGTTACGTAGACGAGAAGATCACTACCTAAAGGTAGCCCAAGAGCTGGCAGCTTATTATGGATTCAATTATTTTGGAGAAGAAGGAGGTGATTGCAGGCCTGTAGTTGGACGGGTCTCAGCGGTCACCTTTTTTTAGGAATTGGGCGGACCAAAGCTATCTCTTATGAATTCAGGACTACGTCTTAGGAGTAGGAGTATCGGAAAAGACGCGTTAAAACCGGTGCCAACTCTGGAGTACACGTCTTCTGCACAATGGGAGGGACTTCGTCAGGCTCACTCGACTTCTTGAGGTCCAGGGAGAGGAGTGCTTAGCAAACCAAGTGCTGTGCAAACCACATATCCAATATGGAGCACTCACACCGCAGGATGGTCGGCTGTGTGTTTCCCCCGTCATCGAGATTCGAGTAGGACCCAAAGAGAGAGCCTAACAGATCACCTTTCTCCCTTGCGGCTTGGGCCAGTGAGTCGTCCTCTCTGTGCAGAGATGGCTGACAGAAGTTTCCTTGGACAGCTTTGGCAAGAGTTCTCGAGGTAAGGCGAACTAGCATCTCGCCAATTCTGCTGATGTGCTTCGACCTTGCCTTGGCAATGACTCTTTTGAAGAACCTGGTGGCGGAATCATACTTCTTTTTAAGAGTGCTGGTGTTTACATCCCGAGACGTTGACGCGTCAGCCGAAGCCCAGTAGCACTAGTGCTTATTGCTAATTGACGCTATTTTACATAGACGACCAAACCTAGGCCGGTATCTGCCTCCAATGGGCACCACAGAAGGAGGAATGAAAAGTTTCATACGCAAAAGTACCACATCAGCAACAAAACCGGCAACAACGGTGGGATCATTCGGCGGAAAGGAAACCCGCCCCCAAGGGTAGGATGCAAAAAAGACCGCATCCTGTCCCAATCAGCTAACCTATTACGCCAAACACGGCGGCAGCCTGCAGAAGGGACCACACTCCGGATTAGACAATGTCCCGAGGAGCCAAGAGGGGCGTCAAAGGAAACCTGATATCCGTCCGAATGGGAGGTCAGCAGAAGGTCAGACAGAGAAGGTGCGTGGTCCTCCACATCTTGTAATCCGCGTAGGTGAAGTAACCAGATGTGTAAGACCATATGACAAATCAAAGTCACAAACAGATCTCCCCGCATAATTGGTTAAACGTGATCGAGCCATTCGGCGTGCATCACCAAGCATCACGATCTCTGCGGATGGGATCTGGTGTAGAAAGGGATCTGTATTCATTGCCAAGACGTCGAAAACAGATGTCCTCTCTGACGTACACGCAAACGCCCGCCCGGTGCAATGTATTGTGTTCTAATTTGTACCCCGGTTAGGAGAGATATGAAGTATCAGCCGGAGAGTCTCGATTAAAAAGCCGGGTCTCCAGATGGTAGTGACTAGCGTTAAGGTTTAAATGAAGTCCAATGATGTTGCAAAAATTTATGGATAGTGTGACAGGGGTCGCCTTGGTCTTATTACTTCTCTTGCCCCGAGCAGTTTTAGTCGCGAGCGGTATTTCGGTATATAAACTCCACCAAAAATTATTGTGCAACACTTACATACCTAGTTATTATTTTAAAGAGACAAGGTAAGGGTCAGAAAAATCCATTATGTTGTAAATCCAAAATGTGTAATGTTCATAATTTACAAAAATGATACACTAAAAATAAAAAAACAAAGTTCACAGTAGACATAGAGAGGTAGATAGATAGGAGACGGAGAGAAAGATAGTATCTACTTGACTCGATGGGTCTATCTAATAAATTATTTATTTTTAATTTTCCGTATATTACGTATCTGTCTATTGCTTGCTTGTTTCTTTCTTTGTGGTTATTTCAATTCAATTCAATTAAAAATTCAAAAAAAATATTTCAATGAAATTACAATTCTCGAAACTCTTCGTAACATGATTCTTATCCCTGAATGACCGTTACCGTGTCTCTCCCCCATCGTATACTACGTAATGCGTTACGTAGCGCAACAAATAAAAAAGAGAGCGATAAGTATCGTGTCCACAGACGCTAATTTTAGACGTTAGTGTCTTCCCCTATGCCTTTGCCTGTCCTAGAAGCAGACTTTAATGCATTTGCTTAGGCTTTTTTGAGATATGTCGCCGTGATCTAGAAAAAAAAAACGATGGTGACACATCATATTATGAGGAAAAAAATTATTAAGTTACGCCACAAATTAAACTTTAAAACTGGCATTGTTACAAAGAGATATGTAAACAAAGATATTGAAAAGTAAACGTTATTAGAGGTGGTATGTCAGACCGTCGCGAAGATCGCAAAGATCACGTCTGAGACGTGACTCATGTTACGAAAGCAAATTGCCTAGGAAAACTGACGTAGGTATACGAGTATACAATGAACACAATACTAGTTGATCAATAAGTATTCGGAAATCGGATAATTCAGATTAGGTTACGAGAAATTAATTTTATTTTATTGAGATCTTAAATTGATTAGAAGCTATTGTCATGAAAAATTGAAAAAAAAAAACACTCAGCGAGGCAGTTGACATTTAGCGAGAATTTGATTACGAATGAAGCAAAATGAAGAACATCGTAATTCTTGTTCTTTTTTAATAAAATGTGTTTTGTAAGAATTTGCTTGCTTCTTGTTATAGCATAATAAAGTACGGAATTAAAACGTAGCAGAACCCTTCGTAACGACGAAACTAGCGCCGGGTGATCATCAAAGACAGATTGCCGTGAATCGTTATTTAGTTGAGTTGTAAAGTTTTCCAGTTATTAATTAATTAATTTAAAAATATGGCAGCCAGTTGGGTTACTTTAATATTAACTGACATCCAAAAGGCAAAAGTAAGCAAGAGTAATTATTAATGGAGACCGAAAATCTTTTCGAGTACGTTTCGTGACTTTCGTGACTGTTGATGAAACGCGAGTTTACCACTTATGAACCGAAGAAGACAAACTAAAGTAAGGTCTGTAAAAATTCGTATTCTCTATAAACTTTCAGCCTTCTAAATAATTTGAAAAAACACTTGCTTGGTGTAAAATTGACGGAGATAATGAGAATACATGGGCTTTAGAGGCCTTTTCGATACTCAGTATCAGGCCTTTTTTTAAGCGAATTGAGCAACGTTAAAAACGTTATTCAAGGTGTATTAGGTTAGGGTAGAAATAGATAGCTACTGGACTGGAAAGGATACGGTATTAACATCAATGGCGAGTACATCACTCACCTTCGATTTGCCGACGATATAGTCCTTATGGCAGAATCGCTGGAGGACTTAAGCACTATGCTCAATGACCTCAATAGTGCCTCCCAACGGATAGGTCTTAAGATGAACATGGACAAAACAAAGATCATGTTTAATGTCCATGTCACACCTATGCCGGTAGTTGTTGGGAGCACTATGCTCGAAGTTGTTGACGAGTACGTTTACCTGGGACAAATAGTCCGACTAGGTAAGTCCAACTTCGACCGAGAGGTCAATCGACGGATTCAACTCGGCTGGGCAGCGTTCGGGAAATTACGACATATCTTCTCGTCAGGTATACCTCAATCTCTAAAAACTAGATTGTACAACCAGTGCGTGTTGCCAGTGATGACTTACGGATCTGAGACGTGGTCCTTCACTGCTGGCCGTATGAGGACGCTCAAGGTCGCTCAGCGAGCTATGGAGAGGGCTATGCTCGGAGTTTCTCTGCGTGATAGACTCAGAAATGAGGATATCCGCAGTAAAACCAGAGTGACCGACATAGCCCAACGGATTAGTAAGCTGAAGTGGCAATGGGCCGGCCATATAGCTCGAAGAACCGATAACCGATGGGGAAGAAAGGTTCTCGAGTGGCAGCCTCGTACCGGTAGGCGTAGTGTAGGGCGACCCCCCACTAGATGGAGTGACGACCTGGTAAGATATGCAGGAAGTCGATGGATGCAGGTGGCTCAGGACCGTGCTTTGTGGCATTACTTGGGGGAGGCCTATGTTCAGCAGTGGACTTGTGAAGGGCTGTAATGATGATGAGAAATAGATTATTACGTTGAGAAATATATCTATACAAATACTTTTTCCGAAGTTTCATCACGTTTCCAAAAGTTATTGATTACCCAAGTACACACTTATAAAACGTTTTTCTTGATTTTAAATAACAGAAACAATTTATTTATATCGGTTTTTTCTTCCTCTTTTCCACCTGGAGTCTTTCTTGATACTACCACCTACTACCATCTCCTGTGTTTAAAGAGAAGGAAGTTTACAGTGCATTTCGATTCTGGTTCGCTCTGGTTTACAATTCACTGATGAGCTCAAAAATTGCTAAAAACAACATTTTATACATAGATGAATGATTGGTCTCGCTGCGCTCGACTAGATACCGCGCTATCTAAGAACAATAGCTCCGTGAATGCGGCAACTCATTATTGTAGTGTGCGTAAGACATCGTCACTTGACTATTGTCAGTTGTTACCAGCTGCTCAACTGTTACCCGAGTTAATGGGAAAAATATTTTATGCTGTGGTCTATTAGTTAAGTCTCAGAAAATACTTAATAATGAACAATGAATTAAAATCGAATAATAAATAATATAAATACATTTGTGTATAGGTTAGGAGTAGGTTTCTTCTTTAGAAAAGAAAAATAGGTTAATAAAAGAATAAAATTTATTAAGTAGGTATTAATTATTTAAAATTACATTCCACTAACTTGTACAAGTTTACGATACATGTCCCTTTTGGAATTTACTCCCTTAAACAATCTTTTTAAAGCACCTTTTGTAAAGTACAAGTCGCTCTCATTGAAATGATTGGAACATATTCTTTTATTCTTTTTTGTGCATGAAAGTATAAATAAATAAACATATAACACTGCGTTCTTTTGGGTTCCACCAACTTTCTTCTCGACTAAGTCGTAATTTAGCAGTCCAACGGTCACAAATGACAGGATCAGCAGGAAATCTGTACCAAGCAAACATAATACGATGATAATAATAACTGCATTCGTGGATCTTTGACAGTCGTTATGGGTCGTCAGAAGCCCGAAAGTCTGACAACCAGTCTTACCAAAGGGGTATCGTATTACCCAGTAACTGGGTTGTGGAGGTCAGATAGGCAGTCGCTCCATGTAAAATACCGGTATTCAGCTGCATCCGGTTAGACTGGAAACCGACCCCAACATGGTTGGGAAAAGGCTAGGCAGATGATGATGATGAATAGTGACTGCATTACACATATACTTAATCATTATAAAAGCAACTCTGTCTGTAACGTTTTCACAACTCAACCACTGAACTGAATTTGGTAACATTTTGTACGGAAACACACGCTTGACCAAATTATTTAATTTAGAAATCTTCCCCGGCGTGCGCACAACAACTCACCCAAATTTCATCTCAAAGGTTAGTTTTGTGAACTAGGTCAGATTAAAAAAAAAACTACCACGTGCTGAACCTAATAATACCCACGTGCTTTAATTTTTTACAGTAACCAGAGTATCCCACCCAAACCCTGGTAGTAGTAGTAGTTATTTAACGACTTATTTAACGACAGACTTTCTATCTGAGGATTGAACAACCGGCCCTAAATAATTTATAGAACTAGGTTAACTATACAGTAACTAGGTTAGATAAATGAAATATGTTATTTGTTAAGATACAAAAACAATAAATTCTCATACGAAAATCTCAACCACGGGGAACTTGACTCTTGTATACGCGGCAACACTGAATGGCGTTTAGGGTTCATGTTATTTTATGTTGAAATTTCGAAATTATACCATACTTACTGACGATATGTGATCCCAGTGTCTTTCTTATTTCTTGTAGTATTATTTTTTCAGAGTTTCACTACGCATACTGGCATTTTACTTCGGATTATACCCAAAATTTAATAAAACATGCAACACGTGTACGTCACAGACAGCTTGGAGTGCGACTGGCTCGGGTACGCCGACTTCGGCGTAGTATTTGTTGCCGCATTTGTCAAGTACGCCGGCGGTATCTAGTCGAGCGCAGCGAGACCAATCATACATCTATGATTTTATATTTTAACCGAACTCAAAAAAACCGGACTCCTTTTTTATGTCTGTTTACCGATTTCTTGGAATTAGCTAAACTGATTTGAATAGCACAAACTAGAAATAGAAAAAACTGACTTCGAAGAATAGAAAACAACCAAATAATTTGCATGAGTGTATAAAGAAATAACGGCAAATTTTTTTGTATAAAACCCCTGTT
Organism: Parnassius smintheus behrii; assembly: GCA_036936625.1. Taxonomy (NCBI): domain Eukaryota; kingdom Metazoa; phylum Arthropoda; class Insecta; order Lepidoptera; family Papilionidae; genus Parnassius; species Parnassius smintheus. The sequence goes on from JAUPFT010000024.1 coordinate 32,042,667, forward strand.
GGTGTATGTATTGAATTTTATAAATGAGAAAAAAGTCGATGCCCGCGGAATTTGTTTCGGCGTTCTTTTCTATTTTAAGAAATTAATTCACAAACGGATAAAATATTTTATTAGTGGATACGATAAAACAAGTTATCTAATAGTGATATAAGCCTCAAAATATTTGTATCCGCTCAGTCGGCTTGTATTACTATCGTCATGTACTGTCCGCTGGGTTAAGTTCTAAAAAATCTGTCTCTTTTCTAGCGTAGTTAATCATCTCAAAAATCAGAATATTACTCTATATCGTGTTGTGAGTCGAAATGGGCTGATCGATCATCCTACGCCGACGTCATACGGCAAATTCCTATTCTTTGAACGTGGTAAAGCAGCAGTTGTAACACGAATAGCTCGGTTTGACCGGGGAGGGACCACGCCCTCAAAGAAGACCAGTGCGAAATGGCAGCTCAATGCTGCTGTGTATGTGAGTATGTAGAGCCGGAAACTCTTTTTACTAGAAACGAGGCATTACATCTTAGTCATCAGGGGTGACAACGCATCTGCATGATTATTATTAATCGAGGATAGATGTAGATGTAGGTATATGGGCCACAGCATCCACTTATCATCAGGTTGACTGTGTGCTCGTTTGTATCTCTAATTATATTAAAAAATTAACACTAAGGTGTTAAAACTCTTTACAGAAAATAGGTTTATATTTCGCACTAGAAGCGCTAAGTTGCTTGCCGCTCGCGTTGGTACCGATTTTTTTTAATGTAGGACGCTGTAATTTTACCGTTCAGATGTCGCAATAACACTGCTACGGCACCGCTCGACTGCAGCGCCCCCGCAATAATGCACAGTGTAGTTTCGCTCTAAAGCTGTAAATCTATAAACGTACTTCACAAATACTTAGTGCGCACTTAGTGAATGTAAACACGGACTAAGTTGGCAATGGATGACCGCTAAGCGAATGTCAAATATTGTTGTTAACGTGTAAACTCTGTAATGCCGCGACACGACCCATCATAAAGTAATATAGTAATAGGAGTGCCAGGTTCTACTACGTTGGTTTAACCTTGATGAGGTCATAGGAACGTTTGAAGAGATTATAGAAGTTGAAATAAAATTTCAATCACGCTCGATCCTGTCAGTATTTTTACAACCGTGTAACAGAAAACGATTTCATAATATTAAAGTGCTAATGCTTGATGAATTTTTCTTTGCTCCCATCAATTTTTCTCGTCTAATCGTGTGGCCTTAAAATTATTTATTGCGTTTTTTTTTGACAAAAAATTCTCAGTAGCAACCGGGAATGAGAACGTTGGCGGTGTTTCAATCCCGTCCCTTCGGAAAACATGTAAAGCCGTTGTGTCCTCCACCTGATCTCTCTACCGTCGTATCGGATTAGCCAGTTCCTTCTATTTCTTCGCATCCAGCGCAGAGCATCTCGAATCGTCGGCGACCGAGCTCATTCTGATAGGCTTGACTCACTGGCACTGCGGAGAGATGTTGCATCTTTTTGCGGATTATATCGCATCTACCACGGGGAGTACTCTGAGAAATTGTTCGGACTAATTCCAGCCGTTCGATTTCACTATCGTACATCGCGACAAAACTCGCTTTACTATTCATACCATCTGGATGATTGACAGTCCAGCATTGTGCGATTTAGAAGGAGTTTTCTTACTCGCACAACTTCCTTTTGGTATCGACTACCACCGATACGACATAGGAAAACTTTAAGAAAATAGCATAGTCTTTTTAAAAGGCCGGTAATGCATCTGCAATTCCCCGGTGTCGCAGAGTTCATGGGCGCCGGTATTAACTTACCATCAGTTGAGCCGCATGCTCGTTTGCCCCCTTTGCTATGAAAAAAACACCATCGGACCAGGAAATTAAGGAAATAAAGAGTGCACTTGTGCTTGCAGATACACTAGGGCTCCATAATCCTGTTCTGCGTAGATGGCTAGTCTCTGGTGAAATTAGCCGCCGTGACCGAAATTCGGTCTGGAGGACATTATTTATTGTTTACATGTTATACTTTATCAAAACTTATGGTCAAAACTTATTTTAGATACAACGTATAAATGAGTTTGATAGTGATTTAAGGAGGCCTTATCAACTGCATATCCGAATTCTATCTTGCACGTGCTGCAGGTATTTAACGAACGTGACACTGCCGAATCAAAAATGGCGGTGGATATACCCACATACACAAACAGTGATAGGGAACAGCTTCACCGGTACCAGGTAAATTGCGAGGAAAGAGAATCAACGACCTCTTCGCTGTACCAAAACCTTTTAAAAATGAGAAGAATCTAGTGCGTAGCAGAAGACGAGGACATAATGTGCTGACCGCCACATTTGTTTTCCTCCTAAAAAGAAAAAAATATTTGAATAATCCCTCAAATACCACCATCACGCGTGGGTAATTATTCGTTAATATCGCATTATTTTACATCTGCAATGAGACCGTTCATATTTATTGAGTAAATATAATTAAACGATGAATGGCTTTTTATTTATATTATAATTGACAACAACAATATTGACACAGCGACCGTAGGTGAACCGATCATGACACGTTTTATGATTCGGAGTAGAGCTTTTATTTTACGTAATGTATGTTTTTCGATTGTTTTTCGTTCTACGATAAGATAAGCCCAACTAAAAATAGAAAACGTTTGTAATCAAGTCATTGTACCAAACGGAAGTAAATAATATTTTTATTAATTCTCATAGAAAAAAATAGGTCGGCCCACCACTAGGATTCACTCCAGTCGCAACTCTGGCTAGGTCAACACTCTATTGTTGACCTTGCCGGAGTTACGACTGTAGTACATCCTGTCAGGTGCAGAAAGTTGTGACCTTTCTTTAGGAAGTTTCCTATTAGTGTTTGCGTTACAGCATGGTGCGGGTGACAGCTTACTTTAGCGAGTCGAGATGTGAAACATTGGTAAATCGATTAAAAAAGGCAATTAACGATATACATGCAAAGCAAAAATCATCGATCAAATATCGAGAAAAAAATTTAAGCCTAAACATATATCTCTTTACAAATTACGATGCATGTTAATTCAGTTATATTTTCTCATAGTTAATTTTTAGTTGATCGAGCAAGTAGATGAATTTGTATATTTGGGATATGTATTTAGCAAGGATGGGAGATATGATAAGGATATAGAACACAAGTGAACGCAGGAAAAAGAGTAAATGGGGCCCTACACTCTATTGTGGAAAGTCAGAATGTGTCAAAAAGGGCACGTATGGCAATTCACAGAGCTGTGTTGATCCCTACTTTAACGTGTGGTTGTGAAAGTTGAGTGGCAGAAGAAACACGAAATATATAGTAGAAATGCGGTTGTTAAGGAGTATGTTAGGGCTGAATCTGAGTGACAGGGTGAGAAATTGTGTGATAAGAGAAGAGTGTGGCTTGCAAAAACATGTTGATTTTACAAACACAACACCAGGATTAAGAAAGGAATGCTTCGGTGGTTTGGTCATGTGGAAAAAATGAATTAGGAAAGAATGACAAAGCAAATGTATGTTGCAGAAGTGAAGGGCAGAGTTGGAAAGGGACGTCCTAGGCGAAAGTTTATCGATCAAATTGGCGATATATTGAAAATGGGCCAAATTAAGAGTACCCTTAACCGACGAGCATGTATGCGTAAGTATATGGATGTGAAGGAGGCGAGAGAACTTTGTCAGGATCGTGTCAAATGGAAGTTTGTAGTCTCTGCCTACCCCTCTGGGTGACAGGCGTGAGAGTTTATTTTTTTTGAAGTTGACAACTGAACCTATACTTTCAGTCTACCTGATGGTAAGTGGTTACTGCAGTTCGTATTTTGTTAATTAAGACGGCTTTTAGAAAAATTAAAATTATATTTAGTATAATTAATAGTGAAACTGGTAAGATCAAGTCTCGCAATTCAAACTACCAATTAAATTATAATAATGAATTTACTAAATCGGATCGGGACGTTGCAACGTATTTTAAGAACCATTTTACTGCAATCCCTTGGGGGATTCGATTCAAAACATAACAAACTTGAATTTCCATTAGTAACTAACAAACATGATTTGCGTTAAAATCAACAGAAGTATCGAAGCAAACAAATTATTAATTTATTTGAAGTATCAATCATCTTTAATGATCATGTTTTGCAAAACTTATTACTTGAAACATACTATTGTTCATATTCTTTAAAAAGATATCTTTTATGAAAATAAATGGTTTAAAATATTAATGGTTTTTAAAATGAAGCTGTTGATAATAATCATTTAGTTTTATTTTATTTTTAACGGTATGTAGAGTCTCGTAAATTTCAATTTTTAAGCGGAGACGTGTAATTTGTATATAAATATAAATTATTCTTAATGATTTAATTTATTACCTTACAAATCAAATGAGCAAGTTCGATATATTATCCAAGCTGGTTTGACATTAATTTTTTATATAATAAACTAGCACTCAGCTGCGACTTTGCCTGGACAGGATCTACTAATGTGGCGTATTCAGATTTATTTATGATTATCATCAAAGATGATTCCGCTCGATCGCTTCTTTAATACGAGCAGTATTAAAGTTGCGTAAGTCTCGCCGCATGTATTTGGAGATCTGTCTGTTCAGTTGCCTGTATGCTGTCAAGTCTGTTGACGATTTCAGCCTCATCTCCCGTCTAACAGCCATGAGATTAAGAGTGTGGTCGGAGAGTTTTTGTGTTCTTCTGCGGCGGGTCTTGCAGAACTTGCTCCGACCGCATGGACAGTTTCCACGAGCTTGTCATTCATATCGTCCACTGCATTGCAATCTTGTAGGCACTGAAAGCGGTTGTGTAACTCGAGCTGAAAGTTTTCGGGATTCTGGATTAGAGCACGAGGGGGACGGAGCGTTGACTTCATTAGACGAGACCTCTCCAACTTAACGTTTAGGTTCAGTGCGCCTCTAACCATTCGGTGATCGCTGCCAGTTTTCACCCTTGCGATCACTGAGACATCACTGAACAGTTGGCGTCTGGTCGTCATAATGAAGTCAATCTCATTTTTTGTCGAACCGTCGGGGCTCGACCAGGTCCACTTCCTGTGGGGCCGCTTCTGGAAGAAAGAGTTCATCATAAAGAGTCCCTCTTTCTCCATAAAGTCGGCCAGCTGCTGGCCCCTTCGGTTCCGTTGCCCTACTCCAAATTTCCCTAACTTCAGCTCACCGCTTTCTCTTGTGCCTAGTTTTGCATTGAAGTCTCCCATCAACACCGTGTAGTGGGTTTTGGAGGAATGCATGGCTTTGGAAATATCCTCATACATTTCCTCCACCTCCTTCACAAAGTCTTTGCCAGAGATCTGTCTGCCCGTAAGAGCCAACTGTCAAAGCTGAAGACTGAGTGTGGCAGCATCGTTTCCGGGACACCTGAGATTTTGAGTGAGATTGAGAGGTTCTATGGGCAGCTGTACACATCATCGTTGGAGCCACACGTAAGTGTGAGTAACGATCCAAGAGCAAGTCTTATCCGACACTATTCCGATGATATCCCGGACGTCAGTCTAAGCGAGATTAGAATGGCTCTCCAGCACCTTAAAAACGGCAGGGCCCCAGGCGAGGATGGAATTACAGCGGAGCTTCTGAAAGCGGGTGGAACACCGGTACTTGAAGTCCTTCAGAGGCTCTTCAATTCCGTCCTCCATGGTGGCACTACTCCAGAGGCGTGGAGCAGAAGTGCGGTGGTCTTGTTCTTTAAGAAAGGCGACACCGCTCTCTTGAAGAACTACAGACCGATTTCCCTTCTGAGCCGCGTCTACGTGCTGTTTTCGAGAGTCATTACGAATCGTCTCGCACGCAGACTCGACGACTTCCAGCCCGAACAAGCCGGTTTCCGAAAAGGCTTCAGTACCATAGACCACATACATACCCTGCGGCAGATTGTACAGAAGACTGAAGAGTACAATTTGCCACTTTGCCTGGCGTATGTGGACTATGAGAAAGCCTTTGATACCGTCGAAATTTGGGCGGTGCTGCAGTCCCTTCAGCGGTGCCAAGTTGACTGTCGGTATATCGAAGTGCTGAAGTGTTTGTACAGTAGGGCTACGATGGCTATCCGAGTACAGAACCAGAGCTCGAAACCTATCCAACTGCAGAGAGGTGTAAGACAGGGTGACGTTATATCCCCGAAACTCTTCACCGCTGCTTTGGAAGACGTTTTCAAGCTACTGGACTGGAAAGGATACGGTATTAACATCAATGGCGAATACATCACTCACCTTCGATTTGCCGACGATATAGTCCTTATGGCAGAATCGCTGGAGGACTTAACCACTATGCTCAATGACCTCAATAGTGCCTCCCAACGGATAGGTCTTAAGATGAACATGGACAAAACAAAGATCATGTTTAATGTCCATGTCACACCTATGCCGGTAGTTGTTGGGAGCACTATGCTCGAAGTTGTTGACGAGTACGTTTACCTGGGACAAATAGTCCGACTAGGTAGTCCAACTTCGACCGAGAGGTCAATCGACGGATTCAAATCGGCTGGGCAGCGTTCGGGAAATTACGACATATCTTCTCGTCAGGTATACCTCAATCTCTAAAAACTAGATTGTACAACCAGTGCGTGTTGCCAGTGATGACTTACGGATCTGAGACGTGGTCCTTCACTGCTGGCCGTATGAGGACGCTCAAGGTCGCTCAGCGAGCTATGGAGAGGGCTATGCTCGGAGTTTCTCTGCGTGATAGACTCAGAAATGAGGATATCCGCAGTAAAACCAGAGTGACCGACATAGCCCAACGGATTAGTAAGCTGAAGTGGCAATGGGCCGGCCATATAGCTCGAAGAACCGATAACCGATGGGGAAGAAAGGTTCTCGAGTGGCAGCCTCGTACCGGTAGGCGTAGTGTAGGGCGACCCCCCACTAGATGGAGTGACGACCTGGTAAGATATGCAGGAAGTCGATGGATGCAGGTGGCTCAGGACCGTGCTTTGTGGCATTACTTGGGGGAGGCCTATGTTCAGCAGTGGAGTTGTGAAGGGCTGTAATGATGATGATGATGATGATCAAAGATGATTTATTTTATAAAGTTTTAGATTTCTAAAAAAATCATAGCTTTTCGGAAAAAATATATACTTACTCGATCACTTTTTCTTTCTTTTGAAGTGAAGTGAAGTTTCACACAGTCAGTGGTAGAGTCAAGCTGCAGCTATATTATGGTTGTAGTATGAGTGGTTCGGCTCGGTCGGGGTAGGACATTGCTTTCACAGAATACCAGCATAAAATAGCAGCTTAATGCTGCTGTGCTTTGTGTAATGAGCGTAGAAAACCGGTAACCCTTTCCACTGGAAACGAGGTATTCCATCTTAGTCTTTAGGGGTGAAAACGCGTCTGAATTTTCGTTCTTAATTGAGAATAAATGCAGATGTCAATGACTCATCTGGTGGACTGTGGGCTCATTTGTTACCGCTATTCTATAAAAAGAAACCTCCTAAACGACATGACCGATTTCGAAGAAATTTTAATAAGGTTACTTGAATCTGGACGCAATTTTAAACCATAGTACGTGAGCGTAATATGGTCACTTTCTTATTACTCAAAAACTACAGCCATTTTTGCATAGATGGCTTTGTACGATTTTGATACGATAGCTCTTCATCGGTCAATCAAATAATAAAGAATCAAAAGGGCTATGATTTATCGACGCCATTTTGCCAGTTGACATTATAGAAAATATTTTAGTCTATTTTAGTATGGTGCAGTGAAGTTAGTTTTTTATTTAGTTTTTTTGAAGTGTTCCTAATTATTCGCAGAGCTTGTTCGCTACTTTTTTCATAATATATTGGTTATGGTATACGACTTTGTGTTTTTGTCTCTGTCCTTCTTCTAATTTTGGTTTTATAGGGCGGCAAAGCTTAATGTGACCATAACATATGAAATATATAAAAATTAATCGAATATTACTGACCATGTAATCATATTTGTGACGATAAATCTATCAAAACCGTTTTATGCGATGGTAAATTCTTTGTTTCACTGTGATATTTTAGAACAAATTAGGCTCATGACGTGAGAAGATCCTTAACCCATTTCAAGGATCTGAGGATTTACATATCTAAGACATTTTCATCTTCGTCTTTAATAGACCACATAACATCACGCCTCTTTCACCAAGTTAGTGGCGTAGGAAAGCCTTTGAAAGTTAATTTCTTTAAAACAAAGTTTAGGGTAGATTTACATGGGGCGATATTCGGTAAGGAAAGTCAAATCCCTACTTAACTTTCAAATGACAATATTCGTAAAATCTTGAAATTAGTTATTATACAAATACCACAGAAGACATTTACCGATTTCATATTTAAAGAATTTTATTTATTTATTTATTTTAAAATCTTTGTGTCCCTTGAAAAAAGGGATACAAAGGGCGGACTTAATGGGTATAGGCATTCTCTACCAGTTATCCCATGGAGTGGTGAGAGTTTGTCGTAGGCTTTTTGCGGAAGATTATTGCTAAAATAGAGGGAGGGGAACTTCGGCTCTGGTGACGCAGCATACCATGCTACGTCACTGCTCCAACTATAGTTGACAACCTAAATACGGATTTTTATACGTGGTAGAGCCACGCTGTAGCTATATTATGGTTATAGCATGAATGGGTCGGCTCGACCAGGGAAGGACCACGCTCTCACAGAATACCAGCGTAAAATGGCAGCCTAACACTGCTGCGTTTCGTTTGGAAAGTGTAGAGATCCGAAGACCCTTTTTTACTGGAAACGAGGCATTCCCTCAGGGGTGACAAAGCGAGGGTAAATGAAGATGTCTATGGGCCACAGCAACCACTTACCATCAGATAGACCGTGTGCTCGTTTGTCACCCTTATTCTATAAAAATAAATGAATATTTAATTTGTTTTTGTGGCTCTTTGTATAATTCATCAGTACCATTATTTTGCTAAAATAAAACTAATATGCGAGTACTGACATAAGAGCTCTCGTGTTTAGAAGGAAAACGATTCGCGTAGGCCTCGTCAGTTTTGTTGCAGCAAACGAGGCCAGCTCTTCATTAGAATGCAAACACATTAGCACGTATTCCACTGCCTTACTATACATTCAATATTTTTTTATTTGTCAAAGGTCAGTTTCGTAATTTATTATTTTGGTACATCGAATGTGTTTTTTATTAGTTGTATATTATATTATGTTGTAAACTGACCTTCATCGTTGAAGTTAAATCATTTTAGTTAGTTAAGTATTTTAGTAGTTAAATCCTACTGCTTTCATTAAAAATCCCGACGGCAAAGTCGTCACAAAGCTATGTTGACTTTGCCGTTTTATATTTTTCAGTATTTTATCTAATTAATGTTAGTATTTTTTTTAATCAACTAATAAATACCAAAATAATATGGTGTCACATTTAACATTTACGCCCAGTATGAGAGTACCTTTTATGTTGTTACGAAAGAAATATCCTTAGTTGCGGCCCAACTGTCTTCGCAAAGTTTGTTTCTTGTTGGTTCTTCGTAGGATAAACATAATAGATACAAAATCGAAATACCGCTGTAATTTCCGGGCCGTAGATAAAACCTCAGATCAAAATTTTCAAAAAGTATATTCCAATGATATTTAAGGGGATATAGTAAGTCAGCTCAAATTTTTTTCAAAGCATTCAGTGAATCATTCTTTGACGGAAAATTGTCCCACGAACCAAATAATTATTACTACAGATCTGCAAGTTTAGCAATCCACGCGGACAAAGTTGCGGATGCTAGCACTTAATTAAAATCAAAATTGTTATGTTACGGGGATATAGTAAGTCAGCTCAAATTCTAATTTCGTCCCCAGTTGCCCGCGCGTCATATGCTATGTACCGACATGTCTGTAATCACTAATACTGTAAGTAGAAAGGTCGTTAGACACTTATTTCATTAGCTGTATCATATTTATGCCTGTTTCTTAACGCCAAGCCAGTCGCTTCTTATTTTTATTACGGTTATTTCCCATTTCAATTTTACGTCGTACTGTTGCGTAATGTATAATTCTGATCGTAAGCGACACAACCTCCCCGTCCAAAGGCCGAGGCGTAGTGACTGTGCTGCAAGAATCACGCGTCAAAAGGCCAATAGTTTAGGTAATTTCTTTTTACAGTAAAAATAATGGTATTTTAAAAATAGTAAATAACATAAGCAGTGCTTTATAGTTAGTTCAGTTAGTATGCAAAGTTTCATGATCTTATTTAAAGTATTTTATGAATAACAGCGGTTTATTGTTTATTTTGGAGGTAACTTTGGTTTTTTTTTCTATCGAGAAAATTTTACGAAATCGTGTTTTCGTCTAACATAATCCTTAACCTTAATCCTCAACTTTACCATATATTTATTTCAAAATTAATGCTGCAATATTTTCGGCATAACGAAGGATCTTGCTAAGCCATTTGAGATTATATTTCCCCTTAAGAGAATCCACTACATCATATCATCCCATCGGTATCGTAAGAGGCGACAAAGGGAGACAGGAGATGGGCAGTAGCATCTTTCATAAAATAACTCAAAATAGGAAAACTACGGTTACCAACCAGTACAGTGGCAATATATGGGGGAGGCCTATGTTCAGCAGTGGACTTATAAGTTTGGGCTTATAGTACGTAATTGATGAGTGGATGGAAGTTAAAACTAGGATACTACGTACGGATATAAAACTAGAATAAAAGTAATATTCTGCTTATACTGAATGACCTTTTTTACCGTCTGGAAAAAAATAGAGTGTAACATGTGAACGGATTAAGAAGCCTATGGCACTGATATTTTACAAAAAATGAAACCAATAATTTTACTACTATCTATAATTATATTATAATTATACTATCAATTATTCAAATCGTAATATCCGAACGGCAATAAAACAATAAATTTAGTAGGCATCTTTGACCTTGTCAATTTGCAGGGTCACATGCTCAAGGGAAAAAGCAAAAGTAGTTGTTCAAAAATTTTTTCTCAAACGCTTAATTCAAAATTTTTGTTTTTATTTTTTGTAAAATACTAGTCCCATGGGCTTCTACTCTCTGTTCACATGTTACACGCTATTTTTTTCCAGCTGGTAAAAACGGTCATCGAGTATAAGTGATAATTATTAGTATATTATATATTAACTGTATTAAAAATCACGCGGTCAAAATGTTCATTACCATAAATGACGTATGTTTTGGCGAAGCACACACCTGTGAAGTCTAAACTACCATCCTATATAATAGTATAATCTTTTATGAATAAAAGTATTGTTCTACTTATATAACTGATAGTGATTATTATATTATGTATTATGTGTTATTAAAATCACGCTGTTAAAATATTTACAAATGGCGTACGTTTTGGCCAAGCGCACACCTGAGAGTCTAACTTTGCATAATTAAAAAAACTTGTAGATCTACGTCAAAAATATATGTTTCAATATTTTATCTATTATTTATGGTGTAATATATTCAATACAACATTTCACAATGTAACAGTCTAAATATAAAATACTAGAAATGGGTGATGATAACGACCCATAACTATTATTTATAAGCAATGTTAAGAAGACTAATATAAGGATAAGTGTTAATAATTAGTAAGAGTAGGAGCAGTATGTAAGAGAAAGAGTAGTATGTAAGAGAGCCCATTATAGAGGACATATTTCTTCACATGGGTGTCGTAAAGTGCGACTATATGAGAAATCCCAGAAAGATCTCTTGGCTTCCCATAGACGGCATATATATCTATCTCGCTTACGCCAGGCTTAAAATACGAAGATATTTGGATTAGCGTCAAAGGTGCAAGACGTCAGGGACTGTGATTGTCAATATACCTACCAAGTGTGGTAACCTTGGTAGGTATATTGTTGTCACCCTTGAGAACGAAGATGGAATGCCTAGATTCCAGTAAAACGGGTCTCCGGTTCTCTACACTCACCATACGAAACACAGCGGCATTAAGCTGCTATTTTTGGGCTGGTATTCTGTGAAAGCGTGGTCCTTTACCGGTCGAGCCGACCCATTCGTGCTACAACCATAATGTAGCTGCAGCGTGCCTCTACCACGTATAAAACAAGTAGCTGTTTCCCGCAACTTAGCTCGCGTGGAATTTATTACTATTGAATTTCATTGATTTTAATTTTTTTGTGCGGAACCCTAATTCCTTTTCTAAAATTAAAGTAAGCCAAAGATATTTTATACCTATAAAACATCTTTGAAGTAACCTAAGTTAATCTCTATAAAATCAGCTATCTGCCAGTCAGAGCCGGGTCCAGCCAATTCGTGAATTAACCGGAACAAACAGACAGACGGACAGATTTTTTTAAAATTATTTTTGGTTATTAGTATCGTATATAAAATCATATGTATTTAGTAAAAAACTATTATTTTGACATTACACACAGGCACTTCAATTTTATTTATTTGTATAGATTTGCTTTACATTACTAGTTACATATAATGTATCTAATTACAATATCATTAGTTACCTCACACACTACACACTAGGATTTGCTCATGTATCATCGGGGCCTTGTATAAATTGGTAGGTCAAACGTATATATTATAACCCTAAACTTGTTCGGTGAGGGATCAACGCTTAGCATATGGAAATTAAATCTTAATTCTAGCTCAGAATTTACATTTTATTTCCATATAAAATACGACGTTAATAATGATGCCATATTAGTTTTATGATTATTTTTATTATTGTCTATTATAAGTAAGTAGTAAATAATAATATTGCTTACATATTTATCCAAAACAGCATCCATAGACTTCGCTTGAATTTTGTTCGAATCAGCTCAATTCAATTTTAAGTAATATATTATGTGTAGATATTTGACCGCAGGGAGTCAATGTTATACCCACATGTAATTTAATAATATTACTCAACCAGTTTAATAATATTCCTTAATAGATCTAGTAAATAACACGGGATTCGTGTATCGTTTAAGCTGTTTAGTCTGGGTATATTAGCGTAATAGTCACTTTAATGTTCATTTGGGCACAAATTAAACACGTCGTAACAAAAATAATATACTGGCATTAATTATATACATATATACATATATATATATATATATAATTTATATACAAAAATTAATTATGTATATAATAAATTTTTATTACTAATATCTATGATCCTTGTGTGAAACAAACGACTTTTATTTATTTTTATTTATTAAAATGTATTATAGAATTATTAAAGTTTAGTAAGAAACTAAATACGTTAATATGTAATCCCATGAAACACATGGGTGTTTAATGGGATTACATATTAATGTTTTTGTGTCATTATATATTACATTCCTTATTGCATTCCCTATTACAAATGAATACATTCCATCTAGGGGTGATTTGAATAAAAAGCATTATTAGAGCTGAGCTGTTTACAGTTAGAACTTAAATTCTTATGATAAAAAAACTTGTGATAATATACAATGCGTTTGTAAAATAGAGGGTTTTAATTTAGTAAAATAAATAATAATAAAATAATTATAAAGTTGTGTGTGTATGTTGAAAACATCTCGTAACTTTGTAACGGCGTGTCCGATCGAAAAGCGGTTTATGGTATCTGAAAGAATTTGAATTTAGACCGAATTAGAGTTTCTCTAATTTAAAAAAAAATGTTTTATTACTTCAACACCCTTGTTTTGATCAACTATGATATAATCAGCTTTTTTAATCAAAAACGACGTGGATTGCTGCAAACCGCATCGAAATCGGTTGATTCGTGGGAGAGGTATCGTTGTCCAAAGAAATCCCGAAAAAAATTTTTATTACTAATATCTATGATCCTTGTGTGAAACAAACGACTTTTATTTATTTTTATTTATTAAAATGTATTATAGAATTATTAAAGTTTAGTAAGAAACTAAATACGTTAATATGTAATCCCATGAAACACATGGGTGTTTAATGGGATTACATATTAATGTTTTTGTGTCATTATATATTACATTCCTTATTGCATTCCCTATTACAAATGAATACATTCCATCTAGGGGTGATTTGAATAAAAAGCATTATTAGAGCTGAGCTGTTTACAGTTAGAACTTAAATTCTTATGATAAAAAAACTTGTGATAATATACAATGCGTTTGTAAAATAGAGGGTTTTAATTTAGTAAAATAAATAATAATAAAATAATTATAAAGTTGTGTGTGTATGTTGAAAACATCTCGTAACTTTGTAACGGCGTGTCCGATCGAAAAGCGGTTTATGGTATCTGAAAGAATTTGAATTTAGACCGAATTAGAGTTTCTCTAATTTAAAAAAAAATGTTTTATTACTTCAACACCCTTGTTTTGATCAACTATGATATAATCAGCTTTTTTAATCAAAAACGACGTGGATTGCTGCAAACCGCATCGAAATCGGTTGATTCGTGGGAGAGGTATCGTTGTCCAAAGAAATCCCGAAAAAAAAATTTTTTTTTTCCAAAATACTCAAAATTTTTTAATATAATAATTCTATCCTGAACCTGTTTCTATCCCGAACAGGTGAAATTTGAAGCATTTGAAATTAGCTGGAAGTTGCAGGGATGGCCTGTAAGGTCCACCGTATTTTTTTTTCTGTATCTTGCATTAAATATTATTATACTATTATACTAGACTGCACTCTAATCCCTTACAGTAACAAGGTTAAAAACCTGGGGTTGTATCTTGACTCCTGTATGTCTTGGACCTCACATGTTAATGAGGTCAGTAGAAAAATGTTTGCTGCGTTAAGCTCTTTACGTAGATTACGTAATTTCCTTCCCACATCAACTAAAATTACGCTCGCCCAGTCTCTTCTTCTGCCTATCCTTGACTATGCTGATATTTGCTATCTTGACATTACCGAGGAGCAGCTTAATAAGCTTGAGCGCATTCAAAATTTATGCATTAGATTTATATTTGGGCTTCGCAAATATGATCATATCTCCGAATTTCGCAAACAGCTCAAATGGCTCCCGATCCGCCTTCGCAGGAATACTCACATTCTCTCCGCGTTGTATAGTGTGCTGTTTAATCCTTCTACTCCTCTTTATTTAAAAAACCGTTTCCAGTATCTTTCTCTTACCCATAATCGGTTCCTTCGATCCTCCATCAATCTTTCTCTCTCTACACCTTTGCACTCTTCTTCCTTTTTCAAGAGATCCTTCACCGTAACCGCTGTGCGATTGTGGAACTCCTTACCTCTCCATATTCGTCGTGCTAAATCTCTTCACTCTTTCAAAATTCTTGTTAAATCGTATTATTTAGAACGCTATTAGATAAATTACTTTACCGTTCTCTTACTCTTTTCATTTAATCTATTATATGATATTTTATATATAGCTTACACTTACTTTTATTTGTATGTATTATTGTATTTTTTATTATTATTTTGTATGCCCCCCTCTATTTGTAACTTTTGTTTGCATCATTCCTCTACGCGAAGGTTGTCTGGAAGAAATCACTTTCAGTGATAAGACCGCCTATTGTACATACTTTAATTAGTTTTAACTCTATTGATGTTTCTGTATTGTGGTGTACAAAAAAGAATAAATAAATAAATATTACTTACTGCAGAATATAATTTACTATCAGCGTTCAATGTTTAGTAGTATGATTTATTGAAAATTTTCACGCTCTTCAAGAATATGTAGGTTTTTTTTAATTATAGAAAAAGATACTAGTATGTGTGAAAAATTTAATCGATTTCGTACTTCATATTTAAGATAAAATATTGAAATAAATCTGACGACTCGATAGTACAGTGGTCGCGACATATAATTCCGAATCAAGTATTTGCATGGTCTACAAATAATTGTTTCCGGGTACGGGCGAAAAACTTACTGCGGGGGTAACGTTTTAATAAAAAAATGTACTATAGACATATTGTTATTGGTTCATAGATACTAAACTAAGCAAATAATTTAATAATATATTTGTTTATTCTACAGGTTAATATTCTAATGAGGTAGCATTTTTTTAAAACGGCCTAATATTAAAACTGCGGTTGTGAACCCGCCCGCCAATCATGGCAACGGGGCCCATGTTCAGTTCTGGACTTTAATAGGCTGTAATGACTTAATAAATGAAAAAGAAGTATTTTGTAAGCGTATATATACACCCGTTTGCTTAATAAAAATCTTGAATAGTTTTTATTGGTCGTTTTAGCCACGACCTTAAAATGATATCATTACTGTTCACACATTAGACAAGGCACTGTTTGGTAAAAAAAAAAGTCACAGCGTATATACGTTCCACTACTGGGCACAGGCCTCATCTAATTTGCAGCAGTTTGTTGTCCGTACTAGTCTTGTGAGTTTTGCCTAAGTTCAGTATTTTTTATAGAATGACGGTGACCAACGAGCTCACAGTCCACCTGATAGTAAGTGGATACCGTGGCTCATAGACATTTAAATTAATCTTCAATTAAGAATAAAAATCCAGATGCGTTATCACCCCTGAGGACTAAGATGGAATGCTTGTTTCTAGTAAAACGGGGCTCCTGTTCTCTAGACTCACCGTACGAAACACAGCAGCATTAATTTGCTATTTTACGCTTGTATGCTGTGAAAGCGTGGTCCTTCCCCGGTCGAGCAGACCCATGCATGCTACAACCATAATACAGCTGTAGCGTGGCTCTACCACGTAAAAAGTAATAAAATTAAAATATTTTATTGCTCAGACATGCGTCTTCACTCACGAAGTCTTTACTGAGCACGAAGTAAATCAGCACTTAAAATTGTAATTGTCAATTTCACTGTTGGTGTCGGTAATCAAGCCCAGGTTGCTTGAAAACTGTGAAATTTACAGCGAGCACTTAGCCGCAACCCGTTGTACGTGAATCTAAGTATTTGGTAAAACGTAATAATAAGGTACGCGAGGGTAATATGGTCAACTTAAGCCTTGCCGCGCTATAAAACCAAAACTAGGAGGAGGACAGAGACAAAAGCACAAAGTCGTCTACTATAACTAGTATATTAAGAGGATATAGTAAGTCAGCTCAAATTCTAATTTCGCCCCCACTTCCCCGCGCGTCGTATGCTATGTACCGACATGTTTGTAATCACTAATATTGTAAGTAGATAGGTCGTTAGATACTTATTTCATTAGGTTTATCATATTTATGCCTGTTTCTTAACGCCAACCCAGTCGCTTCTTATTTTTATAACGATTATTTCCCATTTTAATTTTACGTCGTCTTCTCCCTTCAAAAGCCGGAGCGATACTAACGGGGTAACGGGGCGACTAGTATCAAGCTTACGCGCCGATAGTTTAGGTAACTTCTTTTTACGGTGAAAATAATGGTATTTAAAAAAAAGTAAATAACATAAGCACTGATTTATAGTTAGTTCAGTTAGTATGCAAAGTTTCATGATATTATTTAAAGTCCGTCAAAATTATGTAGATAAAGCATCACTCTTTTGATCCTTTATTATTTGATTGACCGATGAAGAGCTATCGTATCACAAAGCCATCTATGAAAACAACGCTGTAGTTTTCGAGTTATAAGAAAGTGACCATATTAGCCGGATGACCATATCACCCTCACGTACTATATAAGACATTATTGGTGCTATTGTAAATTCTACTGTAATTTCTGTAAACTACTGCGGTTGTAAATTCGCCTGCGAAGCGAGGAAATTATGGCAAATCCTTCCTACAACGGGAGAGGCAGGTAGAGGAGGGAGATAGCCATAATTGGTTTTTACAGCAAAAGAATAAGAATAAAATGTATTTTCGCCCATTACAATACAGCATTTTCGCAGTATACATATTCGGAAGATTAAGAATTCAAAATAATTAAGTGAAATGCAATAAAATCCATTTTAAATTTATCAATTTAAACAACAACGACAAATACAACAAACTTGCATACGTAAAGCTTATTAAATTATAGATATCTACATATTATGTAGGTGAATCGATATAAACATGTAGGTATAGGTAGAATTATTAATTTTTTTGTGATACCAAAACCTGAAGAATAGAGGGCGAGATATTTAGATCCATTTTTTTAATAGGGCTTCCGCAAAAAAAAACACACCTGCTTCTATTTTTAATCATAAATTCAACAGACCATATGCAAAGTAAACATGCTGTCCTCAACGAGGATACTTTTCAAGGTCGAAGTTACACGTGTTTATAAAATGGAGTTCTTATGATTTAATGGTTACGCATTTATTTTTGTTGTTTAAATTAAATCAATTTAAAAGAGATTTTAACGTGTTTTATTTTATTATATTAAATTCTCAATATGTAAAACGAAAATGATAGTGTAGTTTTTTTTAGAATAGGAGGCAAACAAGCAAAAGGCTCCGGATACCGGCACTCACGGGACGAAATTGGGATGTTGGGTCCTCTGCAGGCTGCACGACTATATAGTGTATTTTTTTATTATTCTTATTTCAGTTTATTCATGAATGATCTATCAAATATATTTTATTACCTATTTTATATTAAATAATAATAAAAACTATAATATTTACAATTAGTACTAATTATACACAATATAAAAGAGAGAAAGTATAATATAGAAAAACTAACACTAAAAATAAAAGCGCTGGCTGCGTTTCCTCGCTGAATGGCTATACTTAGCCTTTGAGCGAAGAAAGAACCAGCCCTCTTATCACCAGCAGCGACGACCAGCCGTGGATACAGTTAGTTCCTTTAGGAACTTCACTGCACGTGGACCCCACGGACCGATAGTCTAATAAATGAATTTAAGGTAAATGTGTCAAATAAATGAATTTAAGGCTACCTGTAGGCGTTGACTTATAAGATTATTTTTATGAGTCAACATTCTTAAATCTGGTGCGGAATAAGTGGCAATGAATGGATAACCTTAAAAACAACACGTACAGCTCTTATTTGACATTATTATGATTTATTGATCTATTCTGTTTGTAATATCGAAACAGCTACCTCATATTGAGCTGAGAGGGTTATATTTAAATTTTTTGTTTGTTTCTCTGAGCTGACCTTCGGCATGGCTAGCCAGATTGCAATGAAACTTAAAGCCAGTATGCAGCTATAATAGGGTTGTAGTACGAAAGGGTCGGCTCGATCGAGGAAGGACCACGCTCTCACAGAATACCAGCGTAAAATAGTAGCTTAATGCTGCTGTGTTTCATATGGTGAGTGTAGAGAACCGGAGACCCTTTTTACTGGAAACAAGGCGTTCCATCTTAGTCCTCACGGGTGACAACGCATCTGCATTTTGATTTGTAATAGAGGATAGATGTAGATATCTATAGGCCGCAGCAACCACTTACCATCAGGTGAACTGTGTGCTCGTTTATCACCCTATCCTATAAAAAAAAAGCTAACTTCCCGATGAGTTAGAGCTTTGAAACTTTAAATATGTGTACTATAAAATAGCTGCCATTTTAAATTATAAATATTTTATTTTATTTAACGTACTTGTAACATACAGTTTATAATATAAATATTAGCTTTCAGCTTTTTTACATATAAATTTTATTTGTATGATAAAACTCATCCTCCCCCCTCAGTGCGTGTAATAAGCTTAAAGAGGGTTACAACGTTTTCATGTCATGTATAAATATATTTTATATAATTATACAACATTTTTCTTACCTTATAGACGTCATTTCTTAATGTTTAATGTATGCCGAAAATTATTTGACTACTGACAATAATTTTTAAAGTTATTAGTATTTTCACAAAAATAGAATATAAACACCATTATTATTATTTACGATATATATTTATTATGTGTTAAAAATACCATAAAAAAGGAAAAGTTTAATTACACGACTGAAGTTTATGAAAGAAATTTGATGACAATCAGATAAACTTAAACACTTACCAGTAAAACAAGTAAAAATTGTATCTACTTCGTTATTACTTTATAATGCTATTTTGACAACTGGTACGTATACGTTTATAACTTAAGGTGGCGCGCGCGCACGTCCGTTGATTGCAAAATATGCGTCTACACTGTTCATGGAGGCAGGTTCCGAGAATAATATATCACAACGGATATTGCTTGAAATATCGAGGAATATCCCCTCGAAATAACATATTAAAATTAAAACGGACGATAAACAGATATAGCGAAGGACGCACCAAGTGTTTTTTGAGAATTCCGCAATATTACTCGAACGAGTTGATTAATATCTCGGAGGAAATAGAGTAAAAAGTCAATTCTGATAAGGCTTGGTGGTTGATATTTACGGTTTCTTCTAGTGACTAGTTACTATAGATTTTTTTATAGATTAAGAACGACAGACAAACACACAGGCCCCCCAGAGGTAAGAGAATATTGTAACCAAACAACTACATCTATCCTCTATTAAGAATGAAAATCTTGCTGCGTTGTTGTCCATGAGGACTAAGATGGAATGCCTCGTGTGCGGTATACAGGGTCTTCGATTCTCTACATTCACCATACGAAATGCAGCAACATTTAGCTGCTATTTTACACTGATACTCTGTAAGAACGTGGTCTGTCTCCGGTAAAGCCAACCTATTTGTGCTAAAACCATAATATACACATACAATCGATTTCAGTGAAGTTCGTACATAAATTTGTAATGACATTGCTTAAGAATTTAGAATACAAAATTACCTCAACTCTCAACGGCTTTTTAACTTCGAAGTAGACTGTGGCCCAACCCAGAAAGTTCTGCTCTAAAGCAAACTCTGTTTAACCATAGGCCAGATTACCCATAACATCAGATATTTCCTAGTATCTCACAATTTAGCTAGAATAATTTTCTTTGACTCTAAGCTTCATTTTGATTACCACATTAACCACATTATCAACAAAGCGTTTCAGCTTTACGGTTTTATCATGAGAACTTGTAAGCCATTTAAAAAGTCTGACACTTATCTACTGCTCTATAAATCTCTTATAAGACCCCAATTGGAGTATGCCACACAAGTTTGGAATCCCTTCTACCAAAAATATCGTGATTTACTAGAATCGGTTCAAGCTAAATATCTACGCTCTGTAAACTACAGATGTTACTGTTCTTGGTCCTCTTATGACTACCTCTTGCATAAATATTATTTAACAACTTTAATCAATAGGCGATTACTACTTGACTGTACTTTTCTTTACAAAATTTGTCGTAACTTTTTTGATTGCTCTCAATTTGTCAACTGTATATACCTTCGTGTACCAAGTCGCTCACAAAGAATACGAAACACTCACGTGCATCGTTTGTTTTTCCTTAATCTGTGCAAAACAAATGCGGGCAAGCGTGCGCCTTTGCGTCGTATAATGGAACTATACAACAACAGCTTCTCCGATGTAGACTTATTTACCATGCCCCTACCTCAATTTAGAAAAGCTATAAAACTTATAATAAATGATTTGTAATTTTTTTTATTTTTATCTTTATTACTATTTTCTTATAATTTTATAACGTTAATCTGAATTGTTTTATTTTTTGTAATAAATGTGTAATATTCACGATTTTGCTGATAACGGCTAAGTATGCATTGTTGTCTCTAGTTTTTAGTTTTTTTTTTAGTTATTTTATTTTATATTTGTATTCTCTATGTCTTATAACTTTAATTAGTATGGTAATTTTGTGGATAACGGTGTTGGTTGTGTAATTAGTTTATATATTTACATAGGATTTTAATTGTTATTTTTATTATACAACTGTTTGTTGTCCTTAATAAAAAAAATAATTAAAAGCTTTTGTACGTGTTATAATTCCAGATACACTCACTTAGCAAGCGAGTGACTCAATTTTCGAGATAAAAGCATTTGTCAGAGTAAATCAAGCAATATGGCTCCTTGATATACTAAAATATGAAGAAAGTACCAAGACGGCAATAAAATAAGAATTTCGCGTTTAGTGCGCGACGTTTTGCGTTTATTTAATGTCTTGTATTCGGTTCAAATTATAAGAAATCACTATTACAAAGAAGTGTGTAATTGATAAATTATATAATATATTTAACGTAAAGATATTATACAAGTTATTAATTACACATTTTAAGGACCAATTACAAATATATGTAAAACCTGTGACGAAATATCTCTAGTTAAGTAATTCCCATTTAGACCAAGAGAACAAACAATGAATCCAACGTGGGTCGGTAGTGGTAGGGAAATTGCAATATATCTTGTCAAAATATATTTATTTAAAATTGGCTTTTATTCCTTTTTTCAAGTCAAAAAGATACGCTATCACTTCAACAAGTCCCTCCTACGTGAGACCTTGTGAGAAAAAGCTGAAAGAAACGCAATAGTGGGCTATTTTCTTCCAACAGCTACAATTTAACCATATAAAATATGTACACCTAAAGATGTGTAAGGATTCCTATCTCATTATGACCACACATTCTAATCTTTTAATTAATCATTTAATTTATAATTTCCTTACTTCATAAAAATGCTTGTTACATGCGCTATAAATTGATGTAAAGTCGGGTCAATGTTATTACAAAGAATCTTGTATCACGTAGTTATACATCTACGCAAAACTAAGCTAATAGTATGAATTCTGTTTACTACCAACAATAGCAAGTTTACTACCAACTATTTTGTCAAATAATGTATTAAAAAGTTTCTTGCATAAATAATTAAATCGAAAAGAAATTGTGTGTGGAAGAAAATGGGATACCAACATTTTTTGGAATCACACTCAACGCGATGAGAACAACTGGGCCTCCTTAAATCAAAACTAGCAGACCAAATTCTGCAGCATATGCTGTAAAAAAACTTAAAAATTTTAGCAGTATTGAAACAGCTAGACTAGTTTATTTTAGCAACTACCATAGCGTGATGTCGTATGATACTTTGCTATGGGGACACGCGACTGACACTGAAATTATATTTGTTTTACAGAAGAGGGACATATGAGAAATCTACGATTTAAAACCGGAAGAGTCACTCAAACAAACATTTAAGCTAGTAGCTAGTAGTACCATGTGCACCGAGTCAGTAATTTACTGTTGGGGGGTGTATACATTTTTACAACAAAATCCCAGAAAATATACAAAATACACCTGCTCTAAGTTCAAAAATTTTGTTAAACAAAAGTTTGTAAAAAAGGGTTATTATAATGTCATCCGGACCGAACGAAGGCTAGCCATCGGCGCAGGACAGGATTATAGTGCCCAAGTATATGCGCAAGCACAGGTGCACTCTCTATTCCTTCACTCTCATAATTCGATGGGACGGTAAACCGACACGACCGGAGAGAGATCAGGCGCAGGACCAAGGGATTTACGTGCTTTCCGAGGCACGTGGGTGAGACACCACCAACTTCCTGACTCCGGGCAGCTACTGAGAATTTTTTGACAGAAAAACTCAATAATTGATTTTTTGGTCCGACCTGGGATTCGAACCCAGGACCTCATGATCAGCGGTCGCACTACTACGACCATAGACCAACGAGGGAGTCAACGAGTAGGGGTAAATAAAGAATTTATGGATGATAATAAATCGTCACATTGTGGTGATCGCCACCAAGATATTTTTTATTTGTTATTATGTTGTTAATTTTTATCTAACATATATGATTATTTACTGCTTTTTTAAAGTCACGCTGTGTTTCTTGCTGGTTCTTCCCTGGATAGAGGTTTTTTCCGAACCGGTGGCTTATTAAACAAAAAAGTGATTTTCAATAAGTATTTTTTATAATCTAAATTGAATAAAAAAGTTTCTGTTTCTGTTCAACACTAACATTTTTTTAAAAGGATTCCATTGGTCTAATGTTGTAAATGGCAAGTTTAGTTCCTTTCACATATTAATTATACATATTTTAAATATTGGCTGCTGATATTCACAGCAACATACCAAAAGACATTACAATATGGAAATAGTTGAAATATATAGTATATACGAGTACATAAACACATGCATAGATAATACACATAAACACTCACGGCTGTCACCCAGAGGGGTAGGCAGAGACTACAGACTTCCATTTGGCACGATCCTGACACACCCTCTCTCGCCTCCTTCACATCCATATACCTACGCATACATGCTCGTCGGTTAAGGGTACTCCTAATTTGGCCCGTTTTCAATAAATCGCCAATTTGGTCGATAAATTTTCGCCTAGGACGTCCCTTTCCGACTCTGCCATTCACTTCTGCAACATAAATTTTCTTTGTCACTCTTTCCTCATTCATTCTTTCCACATGACCAAACCACCGAAGCATTCCTTAATCCTAGTCACAACATCATCTTGCAAACCACGCTCTTCTCTTATTTTCTTTTTATCACACAATTTCCCACCTTGTCATTCAGATTCAGGCCTAACATACTCCTTAACACCGCATTTCTATGCGTTTATTCCACTCTCGTGCTTCTTCTGCCACACCCAACTTTCACTACCATACGTTAAAGTAGGTACCAACACAGCATTGTGAATTGCCATACGTGCCTTTTTTGACACATTTTGACTCTTCACAATACAGTGTAGGGCCCATTTACTCTATTTCCTATATTCTGTAATTAATTATATATATTCTATATATTCCATATAGTATATCTCCTCTAGTATATCTGAAATCTATACATATAATAAATCTGTAGAAAAGTCGTGTCTGTAATTCTAATATTTTCTGGAAGGAACAAGTCCAGCGGAATGAACAAAAGGTACTGAAGCCAATTTAGTGGTTTTCAGAATTTTTGTCAGTCTGGCTGTCTGTCCGTGTATTCACGATTCACACAAAAACTACTAAAAGAATTTCTATGAAAGTTTGTGTGTTTATTATTAGGTTTACAGGCTACTTTTTAACCGATTATGGAACGTCGAAAATTAGGGTTAAATATTTTTATTACTTTAGATGTTAGATTTCTATTTATAAATGATGGTATTACCTATATGTGTGTTTTTAAAATAAATTATACCATATCTTCCATACCTACATATAATAAAAATGTAAATTACACATGTCTGTAGATTTTATATCTTTGTAATAAAAGTGATTTCGGAACTAAAAATATGTAAATAAATACATTCCATTTTTAGAATTGGCTGTCTGTCTGTTTTTTGTTAAATTATTACGTATGAAGTTCTAATTTATATCTAAATAATCGGTAATGAAATTATAAAGCGTATCTTTGTATTAAATTTAGTCTTTGTTTTATTAAAATCGGTTAATTCTATCAAAAGTTATGTTTAATATTCTGAAGTAGAAAAAATATTTGTTCAAGATTCACGCAAAAACTATTGGATGGATTTCTAAGAAATTTGATGTTTTGGCAGTTAATGATGGCGTATAAAACATATAGGGAACCTTTTATACGTTTACGCAAGACTAAAAAAAAGGGTCATGTTTTCATTTTTTTAAGTTTATCTTCATAATGGTTGTGGTGGTTCTATTATTCATAAAGATGATTTAGCTGTACGTATTACGTTAAATAAGTCTATAGAAAAGTGTGCGAGTGAAAACGAATCTCATTGCATAAATAACCAGAAAGGGTAGAATAACGTCTGCCGGGCCAGCTAGTTTTTAATTATAAGTTTAATTACTACTTACAGTGACATTGGAGACGCCAGTAACTTAAGGTATCTTCGATAAAGATTTAGTGGACTGTAATTTTGGTGCATACGGCAAAGGGGAAAATAAATAGGTGGGATGGCACACACTGACCTGATGAGAGCTGCCGCGCCTTCCTCCTGGAGTGTCTGCTATACAGCTAGCTCGCCACGTGGTTCGGCGCACACGCACTCTCGGAACAGTCTCGTGAAGTCCCACACTCTCCACCTTTGCCCTTACGGGGGCGTCTCACACTTTTATGAGTTACAAAGACACAATGTCTGATGCGGTGAATATTAAACATAAACAGGAGAACTCAATGTTCGTCCTGCGCGGTTTGCGGCTAATGTACATAAGACGCGACGGGCGGCCGTGCGCTGCGGATGGCGTAATATCACTTAGTATAATGACGCGCGCCGAGATCCTCTTTTTCACCTCGGCGGCAGCGCGTGCGGTAGGAAAGGGAAGGAAGGAAGGAAACAAAAAATATGCACTAGTCATGTTGATAAAGTAGATATAACTTAGGACGAACTCAATGCGATATGTAATGTAATGTTGATAAAGTAGATTGTTAACTGGCGTTACCATTTCCTCCCGCCCTTAAAGGGTCACCTTTAAAAGACAACCGTAATATAAAAAGTAAAAGGAAAACAAATAAATAAGCGGTATATAAAGTGAGAGGATGCGCTCAATGCGCATGTCTCATCTACTAACCTTACTTGGTAAGCGAGAAAATGTATACATAAATATAATATTGCGGTTTAATACTTTTTTAATATATATATAAATATAAACTTAATTCCTAATTTAGATAAATAATTATAATCAAAATAATCGTGATTTATTGTCTTGGGAGAGGGCAAATACGAGCAACAGGACGGAGATATGTTCCCTTAGTAGTTCTCACGGTCACTACTCGAACTACGCCATCCTTCGAAGGATGAACAGACTCGACAATCGCTAATGGCCAAGCAAGGGGCGGTTCATTATCATTTATCATAATTACAACCATGCCTGGTACGATAGCCGTAGACGGGGTGTTCCACTTCTGACGAACTTGTAATCCGTGAAGGTATTCCGTCCTCCACCGGTCCCAAAACGACTGAACTAATTTATCCAGTAAAGAATGCCTGTGTAACAGACTGGTAGAGTCAGATTTGACTTTGGGTGCGGGTAATGACAATAAAGGTGCGGTATTCAAAAAATGACTCGGAGTAAGAGCTGAAGGCTCTGCAGGATCAGAACTCAATACTGTCAAGGGCCGCGAGTTTAGCAAGCACTCAATTTGCGCAAGAACAGTATTAAGCTCTTCGTATGAAAGTAACTGATGTCCGATAACTCGGAACAGATGCGTTTTTACGACTTTGATCATACTCTCCCAGGCGCCTCCAAAATGAGGAGAGTTGGGACAGATGAACTTCCATGTTATACGATTCTCAGCACACTCTTGCTCAAGCTTTGGGCGGTATTCAACGTTTAGAAATTTATAGAGATCGCGAAGATACGAAGCGGCACCTTTAAAATTCGTTCCATTATCCGAATATAAAAACTGAATCGGCCCTCGTCTAGAGAGGAAACGTTTAAGCGCAGCGAGGAAACTAGAACTACTAAGATCTGTAGCGATTTCTATATGTACAGCTCGAGTCGTGAGGCATGTGAAAACACATAAGTACGCCTTCTCGCTGCGTACACCACGACGACGTACAGGAGTGTATGCGATAGGACCGGCATAATTTTTAATATGATAATAGTCAATGATCATGTTCACTACATGATCACTGCGCGGGAGTATAATTGGATGTTTTTGCGTGTAATCTAATGCGGAGTTCGAAAGACGACCACCAATGCGGATTAAACCATTCTCAATAAAAGGCCTTAAACGATTGAAAGCGGGCGAGCAAGGTTTGTTACCTTCAATATTTAAATATTCCACTGCAAAATGCTGTTTTTGCAGGGCGCGGAGGATTATAACCTCAGAGAAACTGAGATCATCAGCAGTCACTACAGTAGTGCTGCGGCGGGGCAATAATTTAGCAAACTTACACACGTACGCAATTATACGTAGAAGTTTACTCCAAGAAGAGATGCGGAGTGCGAGCTCATAAATCGCAGAATTACAGACGGATGTGCACACAGTGTGCGACAAAATCTTCTTCTCAGGCATATTTGCAATAACCTCATTGTCTAAAGTACGAAGAGGCCATTGAGATGGATCTAACGAAGTCCACTGAGGCCCATGGAGCCACAGGGGGTTTGAAACTAATTTATTTGGCGTAACGCCACGTGAAAGTATGTCAGCGGGATTCTCAGTACCTGCGACATGATAAAAGTTATCAGCGCGAATATTGTCGGTAATCTGAACAACGCGGTTTGCAACAAAGGTCTGCCACTTGTGTGGCGAACTCTTTATCCAGTACAGAGCTACTTTTGAATCTACAAAGGCATAGACTGATATTGCAAGGCCAAGAGAATAATTGTCGAGTACTCTGCGAAGCAATTTTGAGAGTAAAACCGCTCCACAAAGCTCAAGGCGTGCAATAGATAGTGGTTTCGTCGGTGCGACTTTAGTCTTTGCACAAATCAACTGGACGGTGTTACCATTGACGCTCTTTACATGTATGTAGACTACGGCACCGTATGCGCGCTCGCTGGCGTCGGAAAACCCCAGGAGTGACGCAGTACAGTTTTTGGATACACCAACATGTCGCGGGATACGTAAATCATTAAGAGCTGGTAATTCAGCACAGAATTGCCTCCACATCTTAATAATTGGCGGTGGTGGTATGTCGTCCCAATCTAAATTAAGTTGCCAAAGCTGCTTTATTAACAATTTGGCGTACGCGACTGTGGAAGCAACGAAACCCATTATGTCCCACAGGCGAGCGACAGTAGATAAGATGGCGCGCTTAGTGCACGTCACATCAGCGGGAACAGATATCTTAAAATAAAAGGCGTCACTATCGGTAGACCAATGCAAGCCTAGTATTTTATGTGGCATTGATTTATCGAACTCTACTTCTCCTGTAATTTTATGGGAAGTAGGGAGGTCATCTAAAACAGATCGACGGTTGCTATGCCATTTTATCAGGTCCCATTGGGCACCCTTGAATAAGTCTATCAGCTGCCGAGAGGTCTCACTGGCCTCGGATTCACAGGGCATAGAGAACGCGATGTCATCCATATATAGCGAAGTAAATGCGATACGACTCGCAAGTGGATACTTTGCGCCGTCGTCATCAATGAGCTGTCTTACCGTGCGCAATGCATGGTATGGACTCGAAGTTAAACCGAAGCACACGCGATTGAAGTGGTATAACACAAGTGGGTCTTGTGGACGGAAGCGGTATAGGAAGCATTGGTAACGACGATCAGAATCGCGAACAACTATTTGCATAAATTGTTGGCGACAGTCGGCTGTCATAGCGATTGGATGTAAGCGGAAAGTTAAAATTATATTGAACAAGTCGCCTTGCAAATTTGGTCCTGAATGCAGAATATCATTTAATGATCGCCCAGTGCTAGTCTTACTGCTAGCATCCAGGACGATGCGCAGACGCGTTGACTTCTTATCTTCGCGTAAGACTCCATGATGCGGTATGACATATATTGGAGCGGGTTCATGAGAGCCATACGGCGGTGCGGGGGATATATAATTTTTAGCTAAGTATTCCTTTATGACGTCATCATATGCTAACCTTAATGTAGGCGAGGCTTGAAGTTTCCTCTCCAAGCACATGAAGC
Source organism: Parnassius smintheus behrii (assembly GCA_036936625.1). Taxonomy (NCBI): domain Eukaryota; kingdom Metazoa; phylum Arthropoda; class Insecta; order Lepidoptera; family Papilionidae; genus Parnassius; species Parnassius smintheus. The sequence goes on from JAUPFT010000024.1 coordinate 32,071,832, forward strand.
GTCGTCGAGAGGTTTCATAAGAATCTCCGAGAGAGTAAACGTCATCTTTAAATGGCAGGCCAACAATATATCTACCAGTAAAAGGATCGCGGGATGTCGTAGATTTATAAAACTCTTCACATTCAATGTCTGAAGGACACTGAATGGGCGGTGCGGAGGGTGGCTGTTCAAGCTCCCAAAATTGTTGCACTAATTTGTCAACGATAGGAGACTCTAGAACTGAGCAGCACGTTAAAGAATGATTTACCTGAAGTGTCGGCACTGAGCCCATAATAACGTAACCAAATACCGTATTCAAAGCCGAGGGCCCGGACAAGTCGTTAGACGAATAAATTACGTCTGGACACAGTAAGTGCGGGAAAAGGGATGCGCCTATCAAAACATCAATTTTATTAGGCATGCTATAACATTCATCAGCGAGTCTTACTTACAATTTTTTCAACTCCACCGAATCCCTTTACTACAGTACATTCGGTATCGTGTTGTTGAACGCCTAAACGATGACAGCACTCTTTAGTCATAAAATGGCTTTGAGCCGCGGAGTCTAATAATATACGAATAATTTGTTTCTCTCCCTTAGTATCGTAAGCAAATACTTGAGCGGTTGATAATAAAACAGTTCTCTGCGAACGACTTGCGCGCGCGGGAGGCGGTGAACGTTGAGAAACATTCTTGAACGAAGTACACAGCGCGACGTCTGAACGCGCACCTGCGGTGAGGGGTGGCGAGTGTGCGGGCGCGGGGGTTGTAGACTTCAGTGTAACTGGCTGAAGCGGTGGAGAACGCGCCAGCGCAGGGGAAGCATTATCGCTTCTGCGGTGGAAGTGCAACAATGTGTGATGTTTAAATTTACAAACTCGACAACTATAATTTGAAGAGCAACTAGACACTCGATGACTTAAACTGAGACAATTCACACATGCATTGTTACTCTTTACGCATTTAAATCGTTCCTGCGGCGTCATTTTATTAAAGTCTGCACACTTAAATAGGTGTTGATGCACAATATTATCGCACAGACACTTTGAGCAACTAGTCGTCGTGCTTACGTACGCCTGATACTTCGGCGACGAAGTATTATTACAGCGACGATTATTACCGTTACCTCGTCGATTGTTTGGTGCGCTATTAGAATTTGTACTAGAATCGGTGCGTTGCAAAACTTTGGAGCGGGTCTTAATAAAATTTATTAAATCATCAAAGGTAGGTACCATCGAGTTATGACTATATTCGAAAGAGCGAATGGTATCCGGGTCCAGCTTCTTAAGCGCGATATGAAGAACAATTAAGTCCGCGAGATTATCTAACTTTAAGTTTTGTAAAGCGCGCACTGCACTTATAAAGTTATCAGTAAATAAATCAAAATTATTTGCGGTGGCCGATTGCAATGGCTTAAATTCGAACATCTGATTAATATATGTAGATGCTAGCATACGTCGGTCTTCATATTTGTCAACGAGTGCTTGCAATAAAATTTTATAATTTTCAGCGCAAGGAGTTATACCTGAGCATACAGATAGGGCTTTGCCCGTTAGTTTACCTAGCAAATAGTATAACTTTTCAGCGTCGGTAAGCGATGTGTTGTCATGGACGGTTGATTTAAAGCTAGCATAAAATAAAGGCCATGAGCGAATGTCACCCGAAAATGGCATAAGTTCGATAGGCGGAAGTGAGAATCTGGCTTTAGATGGTGTACTAGTACTTTGTGAATTAGATTGCGAATATTGTAAATAAAGCCTATTTATTCTACCGCAAAGAGACTCAAACGCAATGAGGCTGTTATAATCAGGTTTAGCAATAGGGTTTATTTTTAATAAATGTGAATTATAATTATCTAAGACCTGTTTAAACTCAATACGTAAAGCATTAATATTAGAACTTCCATCAAGAAAACGCTCCATCGTGGAAGTGTTTATGTGGATGTCCAAGGACATATCATATATTTTTTGCACTATTTCAAATAAGGCATCTCGTTTAGCTAACAATAAAACCAACTCAGCATCAGGTGTGCCCTCATTATCCGAGGAATCGCTATTATTCGATGCTATTTGTTTTTTAGGCGGCATTACAACTTAAGTTATGCGGCAAAAATAATATAATTATAAGCGGGTAGTCTGTAAGCGACCTCGCTACGCGGTTGAATTATTAAATATTAGTTTTGTTAACGATGAACTTTAATTGTTAACTTTTATAATAATTATGAAGTTATTTATAACGAATATAATGCTTAAATATATGTGCAAATAATAAATGTAATTTAACAGTATAATCTATAGATGTAGTTAAAAGTTGATGACGTGATGTGAACATACAACAAATAATTTATATAGATAATTATATGCTTATTCATTCTATGAATATAGTTTTAAAATTACTATGAATGTCACCTATTAGGACCTATTCTAGTGTTCTAATAAGGGCGGGGTTAATCCGAAGTCGGATTAAAATATAAATAATTAATTATATAAACGCTTATTACGATAACGATCTAATAAGGGCGGAAAGTCAAGGTCAATCCAGCGAGAAGTGACCATTAAAAATGGAGACGCCAGTAACTTAAGGTATCTTCGATAAAGATTTAGTGGACTGTAATTTTGGTGCATACGGCAAAGGGGAAAATAAATAGGTGGGATAGCACGCACTGACCTGATGAGGGCTGCCGCGCCTTCCTCCTGGAGTGTCTGCTATACAGCTAGCTCGCCACGTGGTTCGGCGCACACGCACTCTCGGAACAGTCTCGTGAAGTCCCACACTCTCCACCTTTGCCCTTACGGGGGCGTCTCACACTTTTATGAGTTACAAAGACACAATGTCTGATGCGGTGAATATTAAACATAAACAGGAGAACTCAATGTTCGTCCTGCGCGGTTTGCGGCTAATGTACATAAGACGCGACGGGCGGCCGTGCGCTGCGGATGGCGTAATATCACTTAGTATAATGACGCGCGCCGAGATCCTCTTTTTCACCTCGGCGGCAGCGCGTGCGGTAGGAAAGGGAAGGAAGGAAGGAAACAAAAAATATGCACTAGTCATGTTGATAAAGTAGATATAACTTAGGACGAACTCAATGCGATATGTAATGTAATGTTGATAAAGTAGATTGTTAACTGGCGTTACCAGACATCTTTCAGAAATAATAAAAGCTTTTTAGTTTAATTACTAATTTATGAAAGAGTTTCCATTTTTAATTTTATTACATATAAATATTATTTTACCTATAAATCCTATACTATTAAACGAGCAATTCTTGTATATATATCTCGGAAACGGATCTTCATAAAATTTAGTGTCCAGGGAGTTTCGGGGATAATAAATCGATCTAGCTAGGATTTATTTTTATAAATTGTCTTTTTGTCCGTGTTTTTAGGCAATGAAAAACTGCTACAATATCGTTAGAATAAGAACGTAAATTTTGACTTACTGTTAGTGATTATAGATAGCTTAATTGGTATAATGGGCGGTCACAGAATCGTAAAACCCCAGTTCGAGCCCTGACCGATCGACCCACTTTTTTAATTTTTTTTCAAGTTCCTTTCTTTTTTGAGAAAATCTATTTTTTCGAGCCCTTTTTTTAGTATTTTTTAAATACACGAAAATTTAAATTAAAATAATTGCACTCATGATTTTTTATTCAAATAACTAGTTCCGTTTTTTCTGTTATGTCGCTAAGATCAAAAAATATTATTTATATTTCATCAGTATGTAATTTGTATCTAAATATAATTTCCAAAACACACGAATTAAAGAAAATCGAGCGAAAAATACCGAGCAAAGCTCGGTCAACCAGGTACTTAACTCATTAAAACTGCAATTATACTAAACCCACACACATAAACCTTGTGATTACATAGTTGTGATTTTATTTATTTAATGATACATAAAACATATTAAAAGAGTACATGCTTACTACACAGCACCATTAAATCGCAAAACGGTTTGTATTGGTGCTGGCATACATCTATACGCATAAATAACTACTATCATAAAATTCGTAAAATTAAGGATGAGAACAGCTAAGTAGGCCATACATATTTTCTTTTAACATTACATGCTCATAATATTTATCATTTAATACGCCATTCTAAATTGTATTAGCTACATGAAGACATTAATTTACCGCGATTTTTTCGCGGAAAAACATCTCTTTCCCGTGGTAAAATAGAATATGTTGTAAAAGTTTGTCCTTCTTTCACGTCGCAACAGAGCATCGGCATGGCATGAATTTTGGTATGGGGATAGTTCGGTGGCTGTATAGTGACATAGGCAACTTTTTTCAGCGGAAAAACATATCATTCCCGTGGGAAAATTGAATATGTTGCAAAATTAAATTCAGCTAGGTGGCGCCACCGTGATCCTACAAGACGGACGACGGTACGATGGACGAACACAGAAGGTCAGAATATCTGGATTATTATGTCTTTTTACCAATATTAAGATAAAAAATATATTGATCTATATTTTTCCACGCAGGACCAGGAAGAGAGCGATAAAAAACGTAAATTTCACCAGCTGATTTTCTTCAAACGTTTTGGTGCATTGTAATTCACAGAATAGGCGATAACCTCGCAGACGATATTAGGTAATCCGTTGATGCTCTGCCTACCCCGCAAGAAATTGCATCACCGCCAAAAACTACACTAACAGCCTTCTTTCAACTTTGTCAAACCGACCCCATTGCAAAAACGTTGTTATATTATGAAGTCCCCCGCTATTATACTTGGAACACATCTAGGAAGGAGTAGAAACGCCGTATTCAAGGCGCGCCTTTTGCAAATTGGCCCGGTGTAAAGTCATCAGATGCCCTTGGTCGTGTCGTGTGATTGCTGCTGCACCATGTTCGGGGTCATACAGGATATAAAGACCTTAAAAATGTCAACGGTCAGGAATGCGCAGCTTATAAAGAAGCATGTGAAGCTCTGCATCTTTTAGAAAACGATAATTACTGGGATGAAACCATGGAGGAAGCTGTGCAGTGCCAGTCACCAGCCAAAATTAGGGACCTTTATGCAACTCTCATATCATCTTGCAGGCTATCTAATGCACATGAATTGTGGGACAAATATAAAATTAGGCGTCCCAGTCATGCTAAATGCGAAATTCAGATGCTCCTCGGTTATATAACGGGACAAGGCTGCGTGTGACACATCTTGGACGGAACATAATCGGTGCTGCAATTTTGACAGGCGTAGGAAAAGGTGAAAATGTTATTATACCACGGATCCCTATAATTCCCACAGATCTTCCCTTTCAATTCAAAAGGTTGCAGTTCCCTATTAAGCTCAGTTTTGCAATGGCAATTAATAAAGCGCAAGGGCAAACGTTACAGGTAGCGGGGGACAACTTAGAAAAACCGTGCTTCTCTCATGGTCAGCTGTATGTTGCATGTTCGCGTGTGTCAAATGCCCAGAATCTCCACATTATTTCCCTGAAGGGAAAAACATATAACATTGTGTACAGTAGCGTCTTAAAATAGTGTACAGTTATGATTTCTTATATTTACGCGAACACTACACATTGAAATAATACTAGTTTTAACGGAATTTATCGCGTATATTTAACTTTTTAAATACCCGACGTTTCGAACGCTTTACAGCACTTTCAAGTGTACAGTTAGTTTTATTTTTCCAAAATTCCCACAACCAATTAATCAGAATTCTCACAGATCTTCCCTTTCAATTCAAAATTTCCTATTTAATAATTTTATTAATTGTTTCTTTTCAATTCCAAATGCTGCACCTCTGACGGACTTATTAAGCTCAGTTTTCTTTCAACTCAAAAGGCTGCATCTCTGACGGATCTTTTATTTGGGACGGCCTGTAAGGTCCACCGTATTTTTTTTCTGTATCTTGCATTAAATATTATTATACTATTATACTAGACTGCACTCTAATCCCTTACAGTAACAAGGTTAAAAACCTGGGGTTGTATCTTGACTCCTGTATGTCTTGGACCTCACAGGTCAATGAGGTCAGTAGAAAAATGTTTGCTGCGTTAAGCTCTTTACGTAGATTACGTAATTTCCTTCCCACAGCAACTAAAGTTACGCTCGCCCAGTCTCTTCTTCTGCCTATCCTTGACTATGCTGGTATTTGCTATCTTGACATTACCGAGGAGCAGCTTAATAAGCTTGAGCGCATTCAAAATTTATGCATTAGATTTATATTTGGGCTTCGCAAATATGATCATATCTCCGAATTTCGCAAACAGCTCAAATGGCTCCCGATCCGCCTTCGCAGGAATACTCACATTCTCTCCGCGTTGTATAGTGTGCTGTTTAATCCTTCTACTCCTCTTTATTTAAAAAACCGTTTCCAGTATCTTTCTCTTACCCATAATCGGTTCCTTCGATCCTCCATCAATCTTTCTCTCTCTACACCTTTGCACTCTTCTTCCTTTTTCAAGAAATCCTTCACAGTAACCGCTGTGCGATTGTGGAACTCCTTACCTCTCCATATTCGTCGTGCTAAATCTCTTCACTCTTTCAAAATTCTTGTTAAATCGTATTATTTAGAACGCTATCATATAAATTACTTTACCTTTCTCTTACTCTTTTCATTTAATCTATTATATGATATTTTATATATAACTTACACTTACTTTTATTTGTATGTATTATTGTATTTTTTTATTATTATTTTGTATGCCCCCCGCTATTTGTAACTTTTGTTTGCATCATTCCTCTACGCGAAGGTTGTCTGAAAGAAATCACTTTCAGTGATAAGACCGCATATTGTACATACTTTAATTAGTTTTAACTATATTGATGTTTCTGTATTGTGGTGTACAAAAAAGAATAAATAAATAAATATTACTTACTGCAGAATATAATTTACTGTCAGCGTTCAATGTTTAGTAGTATGATTTATTGAAAATTTTCACGCTCTTCAAGAATATGTAGGTTTTTTTAATTATAGAAAAAGATACTAGTATGTGTGAAAAATTAAATCGATTTCGTACTTCAAGTTTAAGATAAAATATTGAAATAAATCCGACGACTCGATAGTACAGTGGTCGCGACATATAATTCCGAATCAAGTATTTGCATGGTCTACAAATAATTGTTCCCGGGTACGGGCGAAAAACTTACTGCGGGGGTAACGTTTTAATAAAAAAATGTACTATAGACATATTGTTATTGGTTCATAGATACTAAACTAAGTAAATAATTTAATAATATATTTGTTTATTCTACAGGTTAATATTCTAATGAGGTAGCATTTTTTTAAAACGGCCTAATATTAAAACTGCGGTTGTGAACCCGCCCGCCAATCGTGGCAACGGGTCCCATGTTCAGTTCTGGACTTTAATAGGCTATAATGACTTAATAAATGAAAAAGAAGTATTTTGTAAGCGTATATATACACCCGTTCGCTTAATAAAAACCTTGAATAGTTTTTATTGGTCGTTTTAGCCACGACCTTAAAATGATATCCTTACTGTTCACACATTAGACAAGGCACTGTTTGGTTAAAAAAAAAAGTCACAGCGTATATACGTTCCACTACTGGGCACAGGCCTCATCTAATTTGCAGCAGTTTGTTGTCCGTACTAGTCTTGTGAGTTTTGCCTAACTTCAGTATTTTTTATAGAATGACGGTGACCAACGAGCTCACAGTCCACCTGATAGTAAGTGGATACCGTGGCTCATAGACATTTAAATTAATCTTTAATTAAGAATAAAAATCCAGATGCGTTATCACCCCTGAGGACTAAGATGGAATGCTTGTTTCTAGTAAAACGAGGCTGCTGTTCTCTAGACTCACCGTACGAAACACAGCAGCATTAATTTGCTATTTTACGCTTGTATGCTGTGAAAGCGTGGTCCTTCCCAGGTCGAGCAGACCCATGCATGCTACAACCATAATATAGCTGTAGCGTGGCACTACCACGTAAAAAGTAATAAAATTAAAATATTTTATTGCTCGGACATGCGTCTTCACTCACGAAGTCTTTACTGAGCACGAGGTAAATCAGCACTTAAAATTGTAATTGTCAATTTCACTGTTGGTGTCGGTAATCAAGCCCAGGTTGCTTGAAAACTGTGAAATTTACAGCGAGCCGCAACCCGTTGTACGTGAATCTAAGTATTTGGTAAAACGTAATAAGGTACGTGAGGGTAACATGGTCAACTTAAGCCTTGCCGCGCTATAAAACCAAAACTAGGAGGAGGACAGAGACAAAAACACAAAGTCGTATACTATAACTAATATATTAAGGGGATATAGTGAGTCAGCTCAAATTCTAATTTCGCCCCCACTTCCCCGCGCGTCGTATGCTATGTACCGACATGTTTGTAATCACTAATATTGTAAGTAGATAGGTCTAGGTAGGATTTCATTAGGTTTATCATATTTATGCCTGTTTCTTAACGCCAACCCAGTCGATTCTTACTTTTATAACGATTATTTCCCATTTTAATTTTACGTCGTCTTGTTGCGTAATGTGTATTCTGATCGTAATCGACACAACTTCTCCCTTCAAAAGCCGGAGCGATACTAACGGGGTAACGGGGCGACAGGAATCAAGCTTACGCGCCGATAGTTTAGGTAACTTCTTTTTACAGTGAAAATAATGGTATTTAAAAAAAAAATAACATAAGCACTGATTTATAGTTAGTTCAATTAGTATGCAAAGTTTCATGATATTATTTAAAGTTCGTCAAAAGTATGTAGATAAAGTATCGCTCTTTTGACCTTTTATTATTTGATTGACCGATGAAGAGCTATCGTATCACAAAGCCATCTATGAAAACAACACTGTAGTTTTTGAGTTATAAGAAAGTGACCATATTAGCCGGATGACCATATTACCCTCACGTACTATATACGACATTATTGGTGCTATTGTAAATTCTACTGTAATTTCTGTAAACTACTGCGATTGTAAATTCGCCTGCGAAGCGAGGAAATTATGGCAAATCCTTCCTACAACGGGAGAGGCAGGTAGAGGAGGGAGATAGCCATAATTGGTTTTTACAGCAAAAGAATAAGAATAAAATGTATTTTCGCCCATTACAATACAGCATTTTCGCAGTATACATATTCGGAAGATTAAGAATTTAAAATAATTAAGTGAAATGCAATAACTTTATCAATTTAAACAACAACGACAAATACAACAAACTTGCATACGTAAAGCTTATTAAATTATCGATATCTACATATGTAGGTGAATCGATATAAACCTGTAGGTATAGGTAGAATTATTTATTTTTTTGTGATACCAAAACCTGAAGAATAGAGGGCGAGATATTTAGATCTATTTTTTTAATAGGGCTTCCGCAAAAAAACACACCTGCTTCTATTTTTAATCATAAATTCAACAGACCATATTCAAAGTAAACATGCTGTCCTCAACGAGGATACTTTTCAAGGTCGAAGTTACACGTGTTTATAAAATGGAGTTCTTATGATTTAATGGTTACGCATTTATTTTTGTTGTTTAAATTAAATCAATCTAAAAGAGATTTTAATGTGTTTTATTTTATTATATTAAATTCTCAATATGTCAAACGAAAATGATAGTGTAGTTTTTTTTAGAATAGGAGGCAAACAAGCAAAAGGCTCCGGATACCGGCACTCACGGGACAAAATTGAGATGTTGGGTCCTCTGCAGGCTGCACGACTATATAGTGTATTTTTTTTATTATTCTTATTTCAGTTTATTCATGAATGATCTATCAAATATATTTTATTACCTATTTTATATTAAATAATAATAAAAACTATAATATTTACAATTAGTACTAATTATACACAATATAAAAGAGAGAAAGTATAATATAGAAAAACTAACACTAAAAATAAAAGCGCTGGCTGCGTTTCCTCCCTGAATGGTTATACTTAGCCTTTGAGCGAAGAAAGAACCAGCCCTCTTATCACCAGCAGCGACGACCAGCCGTGGATACAGTTAGTTCCTTTAGGAACTTCACTGCACGTGGACCCCACGGACCGATAGTCTAATAAATGAATTTAAAGTAAATGTGTCAAATAAATGAATTTAAGGCTACCTGTAGGCGTTGACTTATAAGACTATTTTTATGAGCCAACATTCTTAAATCTGGTGCGGAATAAGTGGCAATGAATGGATAACCTTAAAAACAACACGTACAGCTCTTATTTGACATTATTATGATTTATTGATCTATTCTGTTTTGTAATATCGAAACAGCTAATATTGAGCTGAGAGGGTTATATTTAAATTTTTTGTTTGTCTCTCTGAGCTGACCTTCGGCATGGCTAACCAGATTGCAATGAAATTTAGAGCCAGTATGCAGCTATAATAGGGTTGTAGTACGAAAGGGTCGGCTCGACCGGGGAAGGACCACGGTCTCACAGAATAGCAGCGTAAAATGGCAGCTTAATGCTGCTGTGTTTCGTATGGTGAGTGTTGAGATACGGAGAGCCTTTTTACTGGAAACTAGACATTCCATCTTAGTCCTCACATCATGAAGATTTTTATTTGCAACACCTTTTTTGCAACAAATTTTTATTGCCACGTTTTTACTGACTTTTCAGGCGTTCTTTTTTAATGTTTAATGTGTACATTTTTTAATAATATAATAATAAAAATATTTTCACATTAATAATCAAACTATATATATATATATATATATATATATATATATATATATATATATATATATATATATATATATATATATTAAACATTTTAAATGGATATTTGTTATACGTCGATACGATAAACAAATATTTGTATGCCTTTGTAGGCGAAACATAGTGTTACTGTACTGTACTTATCATACCGTTTCCACCAAGTTTGTAACTTATTACCTATGTTTTACAAATAAATTACTTGATTTGATTTGACGTCGCCCAGTAGTTGAAATTTGACCATAATTCATTTAAATATTTACGAATTATTAAAATTTTTAAGTTAGTATATTAAGCAAACTATATTTCAGTTTCAATTTCATACTAAAATATAAAACACAGACATCTAACATATGTACAAAATATAAAGTAAACGCTTTTTTGCCTTGAAGTATACTCCATAGAATGATGAAAAAGGTGACTTAAAATCACAGTAAATTTACTGTTACTTCAGTATATATATATATATATATATATATATATATATATATATATATATATATATATATATATATATATATATATATATATATATATATATATATATATAAATTACGTATCACGTTGTTTGTCCGCGATGGACTCCTAAACCACTTAACCGATTTAAATCAAATTTGCACACCGTGTGCAGTTAGGTCTACCTTGAGAGATAGGATAGTTTTTTTGCGAATTTAAGAATTTTTAATAGGACATCACAAAGGATCGTCGAAAAGGGCAGAACAACGTCTGCCTGGCAAGCTTGTTTATCCATATATTAGTAGCTAGTTTATCCATATCTTTACTCTGTGCGACTGTTTGACCAGACTGTTATGTGTTTGACATTGATAGTATGAACGTAAGCAATGCACTAAACGGCGATCATTAAAAAATTATATAATATACGAGAAGTTTGAATACTTTTAAAGAATTAAAAAGCATGACTTAATTTTTTTAAACTCATGAATGCTTTCTTACCACGTTCTTATTAACTCGCTTTCGTGTACTCGTTCGGGTCGAATTTAGTAATTGATTTTAAACTAACTTCTTGATAAGCAAAAGACTTGTTGAACATAGTTCAGAATCACTTTCATATCTGCCTGTTGGTTTGTTTATATGTTCGTCAATCCGTTTTATACGTGAAAGAGCCATGTAACAGTTATATTAGTAGTATAGTTGTAACGCGAATGGGTCGGCTCGATCGAGGAAGGACCACGCTCTCACAGAATACCAGCGTGAAATAGTAGCTTAATGCTGCTGTGTTTCATATGGTGAGTGTAGAGAACCGGAGACCCTTTTTACTGGAAACAAGGCATTCCATCTTAGTCCTCACGGGTGACAACGCATCTGCATTTTGATTTGTAATAGAGGATAGATGTAGATATCTATAGGCCGCAGCAACCACTTACCATCAGGTGGACTGTGTGCTCGTTTGTCACCCTATCCTATAAAAAAAAGCTAACTCCCCGATAGGTTAGAGATTTGAAACTTTAAATATGTATACAATAAAATAGCTGCCATTTTAAATTATAAATATTTTATTTTATTTAACGTACTTGTAACATACAGTTTATAATATAAATATTAGCTTTCAGCTTTTTTACATATAAATTTTATTTATATGATAAAACTCATCCTCCCCCCCTCAGTGCGCGTAATAAGCTTAAAGAGGGTTACAACGTCTTCATGTCATGTATAAATATGTTTTATATAATTATACAACATTTTTCTTACCTTTTAGACGTCATTTCTTAATGTTTAATGTATGCCAAAAATTATTTGACTACTGACAATAATTTTTAAAGTTATTAGTATTTTCACAAAAATAAAATATAAACACCATTATTATTATTTACGATATATATTTATTATGTGTTAAAAATACCATAAAAAAGGAAAAGTTTAATTACACGACTGAAGTTTATGAAAGAAATTTGATGACAATCAGATAAACTTAAACACTTACCAGTAAAAACAAGTAACAATTGTATCCACTTCGTTATTACTTAATAATGCTATTTTGACAATTGGTACGTATAAGTTTGTAAGGTGGCGCGCGCGCACGTCCGTTGATTGCAAAATATGCGTCTACACTGTTCATGGAGGCAGGTTCCGAGAATAATATATCACAACGGATATTGCTTGAAATATCGAGGAATATCCCCTCGAAATAACATATTAAAATTAAAACGGACGATAAACAGATATAGCGAAGGACGCACCAAGTGTTTTTTGAGAATTCCGCAATATTACTCGAACGAGTTGATTAATATCTCGGAGGAAATAGAGTAAAAAGTCAATTCTGATAAGGCTTGGTGGTTGATATTTACGGTTTCTTCTAGTGACTAGTTACTATAGATTTTTTTATAGATTAAGAACGACAGACAAACACACAGGCCCCCCAGAGGTAAGAGAATATTGTAACCAAACAACTACATCTATCCTCTATTAAGAATGAAAATCTTGCTGCGTTGTTGTCCATGAGGACTAAGATGGAATGCCTCGTGTGCGGTATACAGGGTCTTCGATTCTCTACATTCACCATACGAAATGCAGCAACATTTAGCTGCTATTTTACACTGATACTCTGTAAGAACGTGGTCTGTCTCCGGTAAAGCCAACCTATTTGTGCTAAAACCATAATATACACATACAATCGATTTCAGTGAAGTTCGTACATAAATTTGTAATGACATAGCTTAAGAATTTAGAATACAAAATTACCTCAACTCTCAACGGCTTTTTAACTTCGAAGTAGACTGTGGCCCTACCCAGAAAGTTCTGCTCTAAAGCAAACTCTGTTTAACCATAGCCCAGATTACCCATAACATCAGATATTTCCTTGTATCTCACAATTTAGCTAGAATAATTTTCTTTGACTCTAAGCTTCATTTTGATTACCATATTAACCACATTATCAACAAAGCGTTTCAGCTTTACGGTTTTATCATGAGAACTTGTAAGCCATTTAAAAAGTCTGACACTTATCTACTGCTCTATAAATCTCTAAGACCCCAATTGGAGTATGCCACACAAGTTTGGAATCTTTTCTACCAAAAAGATTGTGATTTACTGGAATCGGTTCAAGCTAAATATCTACGCTCTGTAAACTACAGATGTTACTGTTCTTGGTCCTCTTATGACTACCTCTTGCATAAATATTATTTAACAACTTTAAGCAATAGGCGATTACTACTTGACTGTACTTTTCTTTACAAAATTTGTCGTAACTTTTGTGATTGCTCTCAATTTGTCAACTGTATATACCTTCGTGTACCAAGTCGCTCACAAAGAATACGAAACACTCACGTGCATCGTTTGTTTTTCCTTAATCTGTGCAAAACAAATGCGGGCAAGCGTGCGCCTTTGCGTCGTATAATGGAACTGTACAACAACAGCTTCTCCGATGTAGACTTATTTACCATGCCCCTACCTCAATTTAGAAAAGCTATAAAACTTATATTAAATGATTTGTAATTTTTTTTATTTTTATCTTTATTACTATTTTCTTATAATTTTATAACGTTAATCTGAATTGTTTTATTTTTTGTAATAAATGTGTAATACTCACGATTTTGCTGATAACGGCTAAGTATGCATTGTTGTCTCTAGTTTTTAGTTTTTATTTTTTTTTAGTTATTTTATTTTATATTTGTATTCTCTGTGCCTTATAACTTTAATTAGTACGGTAATTTTGTGGATAACGGTGTTGGTTGTGTAATTAGTTTATATATTTACATAGGATTTTAATTGTTATTTTTATTATACAACTGTTTGTTGTCCTTAATAAAAAAATAATTAAAAGCATTTGTTTGTGTTGTAACTCCAGATACACTCACTTAGCAAGCGAGTGACTCAATTTACGAGATAAAAGCATTTGTCAGAGTAAATCAAGCAATATGGCTCCTTGATATACTAAAATATGAAGAAAGTACCAAGACGGCAATAAAATAAGAATTTCGCGTTTAGTGCGCGACGTTTTGCGTTTATTTAATGTCTTGTATTCGGTTCAAATTATAAGAAATCACTATTACAAAGAAGTGTGTAATTGATAAATTATATAATATATTTTACGTAAAGATATACAAGTTATTAATTACACATTTTTAGGACCAATTACAAATATATGTAAAACCTGTGACGAAATATCTCTAGTTAAGTAATTCCCATTTAGACCAAGAGAACAAACAATGAATCCAACGTGGGTCGGTAGTGGTTGGGAAATTGCAATATATCTTGTCAAAATATATTTATTTAAAATTGGCTTTTAAAAATTCCTTTTTTCAAGTCAAAAAGATACGCTATCACTTCAACAAGTCCCTCCTACGTGAGACCTTGTGAGAAAAAGCTGAAAGAAACGCAATAGTGGGCTATTTTCTTCCAACAGCTACAATTTAACCATATAAAATATGTACACCTAAAGATGTGTAAGGATTCCTATCTCATTATGACCACACATTCTAATCTTTTAATTAATCATTTAATTTATAATTTCCTTACTTCATAAAAATGCTTGTTACATGCGCTATAAATTGATGTAAAGTCGGGTCAATGTTATTACAAAGAATCTTGTATCACGTAGTTATACATCTACGCAAAACTAAGCTAATAGTATGAATTCTGTTTACTACCAACAATAGCAAGTTTACTACCAACTATTTTGTCAAATAATGTATTAAAAAGTTTCTTGCATAAATAATTAAATCGAAAAGAAATTGTGTGTGGGAGAAAATGGGATACCAACATTTTTTGGAATCACACTCAACGCGATGAGAACAACTGGGCCTCCTTAAATCAAAACTAGCAGACCGTATTCTGCAGCATATGCTGTAAAAAAACTTAAAAATTTTAGCAGTATTGAAACAGCTAGACTAGTTTATTTTAGCAACTACCATAGCGTGATGTCGTATGATACTTTGCTATGGGGACACTGACACTGAAATTATATTTAATTTACAGAAGAGGGACATATGAGAAATCTACGATTTAAAACCGGAAGAGTCACTCAAACAAACATTTAAGTTAGTAGCTAGTAGTACCATGTGCACCGAGTCAGTAATTTATTGTTGGGGGGTGTATACATTTTTACAACAAAATCCCAGAAAATATACAAAATATACCTGCTCTAAGTTCAAAAATTTTATTAAACAAAAGTTTGTAAAAAAGGGTTATTATAATGTCCTCCAGACCGAATTTCGGCCACGGTGGCCTGCCTCAACGAAGGCTAGCCATCGGCGCAGGACAGGATGCCCAAGTGTATGCGCAAGCACAGGTGCACACTCTATTCCTTCACTCTCATAATTCGATGGGACGGTAAACCGACGCGACCGGAGAGAGATCAGGCGCAGTACCAAGGAATTTACGTGCTTTCCGAGGCACGTGGGTGAGACACCACCAACTTCCTGACTCCGGGCAGCTACTGAGAATTTCTTGACAGAAAAACTCAATAATTGATTTTTTGGTCCAACCTGGGATTCGAACCGAGGACCTCATGATCAGCGGTCGCACTACTACGACCACTAGACCAACGAGGCAGTCAACGAGTAGGGGTAAATAAAGAATTTATGGATGATAATAAATCGTCACATTGTGGTGATCGCCACCAAGCTATTTTTTATTTGTTATTATGTTGTTAATTTTTATCTAACATATATGATTATTTACTGCTTTTTTAAAGTCACGCTGTGTTTCTTGCTGGTTCTTCCCTGGATAGAGGTTTTTTCCGAACCGGTGGTTTATTAAACAAAAAAGTGATTTTCAATAAGTATTTTTTATAATCTAAATTGAATAAAAAAGTTTCTGTTTCTGTTCAACACTAACATTTTTTTTAAAAGGATTCCCTTGGTCTAATGTTGTAAATGGCAGATTTAGTTCCTTTCACATATTAATTATACATATTTTAAATATTGGCTGCTGATATTCACAGCAACATACCAAAAGACATTACAATACGGAAATAGCTGAAATATATAGTATATACGAGTACATAAACACATGCATAGATAATACACATAAACACTCACGGCTGTCACCCAGAGGGGTAGGCAGAGACTACAGACTTCCATTTGGCACGATCCTGACACACCCTCTCTCGCCTCCTTCACATCCATATACCTACGCATACATGCTCGTCGGTTAAGGGTACTCCTAATATGGCCCGTTTTCAATACATCGCTAATTTGGTCGATAAATTTTCGCTTAGGACGTCACTTTCCGACTCTGCCATTCACTTCTGCAACATAAATTTTCTTTGTCACTCTTTCCTCATTCATTCTTTCCACATGACCAAACCACCGAAGCATTCCTTAATCCTAGTCACAACATCATCTTGCAAACCACGTTCTTCTCTTATTTTCTCTTTATCACACAATTTCTCACCCTGTCATTCAGATTCAGGCCTAACATACTCCTTAACACCGCATTTCTATGCGTTTATTCCACTCTCGTGCTTCTTCTGCCACACCCAACTTTCACTACCATACGTTAAAGTACGGACCAACACAGCATTGTGAATTGCCATACGTGCCTTTTTTGACACATTTTGACTCTTCACAATACAGTGTAGGGCCCATTTACTCTATTTCCTATATTCTGTAATTAATTATATATATTCTATATAGTATATCTCCTCTAGCATATCTGAAATCTATACATATAATAAATCTGTAGAAAAGTCGTGTCTGTAATTCTAATAATTTCTGGAAGGAACAAATCCAGCGGAATGAACAAAAGGTACTGAAGCCAATTTAGTGGTTTTCAGAATTTTTGTCAGTCTGGCTGTCTGTCCGTGTATTCACGATTCACACAAAAAATACTAAAAGAATTTCTATGAAAGTTTGTGTGTTTATTATTAGGTTTAGAGGCTACTTTTTAACCGATTATGGAACGTCGAAAATTAGGGTTAAATATTTTTATTACTTTAGATGTTAGATTTCTATTTATAAATGATGGTATTATCTATATGTGTGTTTTTAAAATAAATTATACCATATCTTCCATACCTACATATAATAAAAATGTAAATTACACATGTCTGTAGATTTTATATCTTTGTAATAAAAGTGATTGGGGGGGGGAACTAAAAATATGTAAATAAATACATTCCATTTTTAGAATTGGCTGTCTGTCTGTTTTTTGTTAAATTATCACGTATGAAGTTCTAATTTATATCTAAATAATCGGTAAGGAAATTATAAAGCGTATCTTTGTATTAAATTTAGTCTTTGTTTTATTAAAATCGGTTAATTCTATCAAAAGTTATGTTTAATATTCTGAAGTAGAAAAAATATTTGTTCAAGATTCACGCAAAAACTATTGGATGGATTTCTAAGAAATTTGATGTTTTGGCAGTTAATGATGGCGTATAAAACATATAGGGAACCTTTTATACGTTTACGCAAGACTAAAAAAAAGGGTCATGTTTTCATTTTTTTAAGTTTATCTTCATAATGGTTGTGGTGGTTCTATTATTCATAAAGATGATTTAGCTGTACGTATTACGTTAAATAAGTCTATAGAAAAGTGTGCGAGTGAAAACGAATCTCATTGCATAAATAACCAAAAAGGGTAGAATAACGTCTGCCGGGCCAGCTAGTTTTTAATTATAAGTTTAATTACTACTTACAGTGACATCTTTCAGAAATAATAAAAGCTTTTTAGTTTAATTACTAATTTATGAAAGAGTTTCCATTTTTAATTTTATTATATACAAATATTATTTTACCTATAAATTAACTCATTAAAACTGCAATTATACTAAACCGACATACATAAACCTTGTTGAGTTGTGATTTTATTTATTTAATGATACATAAAACATATTAAAGGAGTACATGGTTACTACACAGCACCATTAAACCGCAAAACGGTTTGTATTGGTGCTGGCATACATCTATACGCATAAATATATTATTTTTAATAACTACTATCATAAAATTCGTAAAATTAAGGATGAGAACAACTAAGTAGGCCACACAATTTTCTTTTAACATTACATGCTCATAATATTTATCATTTAATACGCCATTCTAAATTGTATTAGCTACATGAAGACATTAATTTACCGCGATTTTTCCGCGGAAAAACATCTCTTTCCCGTGGTAAAATAGAATATGTTGTAAAAGTTTGTCCTTCTTTCACGTCGCAACAGAGCATCGGCATGGCATGAATTTTGGTATGGGAATAGTTCGGTGGCTTTATAGTGACATAGGCTACTTTTTTCCGCGGAAAATCATCTCTTTCCCGTGGGAAAAAAGAATATGTTGCAAAAGTTTGTCCTTCTTTCATGTCGCAACAGAGCGTCGGCATGGCATAAATTTTGGTATGGGGATAGTTCGGTGGCTGTAGAGTGACATAGGCTACATTTTTCAGCGAAAAAACATATCATTCCCGTGGGAAAATCGAATATGTTGCCAAATTAAATTCAGCTAGGTGGCGCCACCGTGATTCTACAAGACGGACGACGGTACGATGTTCGTCCATCAGAAGTCCATCAGAAGATATTCAGTCCACAGAAGGTCAGAATATCTGGATTATTATGTCTTTTTACCAATATTAAGATAAAAAATGTATGGATCCGTATTTTTCCACGCAGGACCAGGAAGAGAGCGATAAAAAACATAAAATTCACCAGCTGATTTTCTTCAAACGTTTTGGTGCATTGTAATTCACAGAATAGGCGATAACCTCGCAGACGATATTAGGTAATCCGTTGATGCTCTGCATACCCCGCAAGGGTTACAAGCGTGATTATAAGTATGGATCAGAAATACTATCACCACCTTTCACGCTTTCACCTTTAACTATTACTTAACTGTGGTAGAAACAGTTCTTCATCATCATCATCATTACAGCCCTTACTCCTAGTCCACTGCTGAACGTAGGCCTCCTCTAAGTAATGCCACAAAGCACGGTCCTGAGCCACCTGCATCCATCGACTTCCTGCATGTCTTACCCCATCTAGTGGTGGGTCGCCCTACACTACGCCTACCGGTACGAGGCCATTCCCCATAGGTTATCGGTTCTTCGAGCTATACGGCCGGCCCATTGCCACTTCAGCTTACTAATCCGATGGGCTATGTCGGTCACTCTGGTTTTACTCCGGAAATCCTAATTTCTGAGTCTATCACGCAGAGACTCCGAGCATAGCCCTCTTCATAGCTCGCTGAGCGACCTTGAGCGTCCTCATACGGCCAGCAGTGAAGGACCAGGTCTCAGATCCGTAAGTCATCACTGGCAACACGCATTGGTTGTACACTTTAGTTTTCAGAGATTGAGGTGTACCTGACGAGAAGATGTGTCGTAATTTTCCGAACGCTGCCGAGCCGAATTGAATCCGTCGATTGACCTCTCCGTCGAAGTTGGACTTACCTAGTCGGACTATTTGTCCCAGGTAAACGTACTCGTCAACAACTTCGAGCATCAGTTCTTAGTAAGCCTTATTAATATTTATTGAACGGAAATGAATACAGTTCTTATATGTGGTTATGAATGAATCGGTATTACAATAAGAAAAATTGTGCAAAATTATAACAAAAATATTTTTGAGAGTTCTTATTAACTAACGTATACATAGTTTAAATTGATTCCGCTTGATGTCGTTACTAGGTTTTTAAAACGCGGTAACGAAATGTTTCCTGACATGTACTTAACTCCCGCCGTTGAGCCGCGCGTCAACTTATAGTGCATACGTTACCTATACGCTTAAATTGTTTCTATTTCGTAGCTTATTCGACTACCTGCTTTCGATTGCGGTTGTTTGTTATTTGCTTTGTGATTTGGTTAAGGTTGAATGTATTTATGTTGGCTTTCATTTTCGGATTTGCGTATTTTCTTGGATCGGTTTTATTGATTTGGTTGATACCCCTTTATACATATTTAGACTCTGGCTTTGATTTTGGATTTTGTTTATTTAGAATCGTGAATTGATTTTCGTTGTTTTAGGTGTTTAACAATGTTTCAAATATTAATAGTATAGATAGTGCATACGGTACCTATACACTTACTTCTTTTTACGTTGGTTATATTTATATTGACTACTGCTTTCGATTTCGGTTTTCTGCGATTTGTTTTGTGATTTGTTTTAAGTTGATTCGATTTTTTTTTGGCTATCGTTTTCGGATTTGTGTTGTGTCTTGAATTGGTTTTGTTGGTTTGATTTAAAAAAAATTATTTAAAAGGAATATTTATTCCTTTTAGATATTTTGGTTTGGCCTTTAAAAAAATATTTAAAAGGAAATTTAATTCCTTTTAGGTATTTTAACGTTTTTTTTTATAAAAAGGTTTTTTGTTACTTCATAATGCCTCGCAAACGTAAGTCCAGCCTTTCAAGAGTATCTTCTCAAAGACAAGCGAAAAGATTAGCTCGATCGCTGGAATCTTTAGAAGATGCTGAACTGAGAAGGCAAGAACAAGCAGAGCGTCAGGCTGCTTTTAGAGCATCTAAGACACCTACTCAACGTCAGCAAAGGCGTCTTGAACAGACAGAGCGTCAGGCTGCTTTAAGAGCTTCCGAAACACCTTCTCAAAGTCAGCAAAGGCTATTCGAACAAGCGGAACGTCAGGTCGCCTTAAGAGCCGTGGAAACACCTGATGAAACTCAACACGGACTCATTGAGCAAGCTGAACGTCAATCTACTATAAGGGCATCTGAAACACCAGAACATACACAGGCGCGAAGAGATGCAAATGCACAGCTCCAAGCTGAACGTCGACAAAATTTTCAAAGAAACAATTGTTCGGTTTTTAATGACGCAGCATTCAATTATGATCCGTTGATTGATTATAAACTCACAGTTAGTTGTTATCGGACTGATATCGATCGACTGATATAGTTATCGGTGTCGATTTTGCAGCGCTTTAAAATGGAAAGATGAGGCCGCAGGCATGTGCTGTAACAATGGCAAAGTGTCTCTTCCGTTACTTGGGGAACCATAAGAACCTTTGAAAACTCTCTTTTTATATGATGCCAATGAGTCACGGCGCTTTTTAAACAGGATCCGGAAATATAACTCATGCTTTCAAATGACGTCCTTCGGAGTTGACCGGGAAATAATAATGCCGAGATTTTCGCCTACATTTACGGTGCAAGGGCAAATTTATTATAGAATAGGTTCACGTTTTCCAGTTGAAAACGAACAGCATAATTTTTTACAAGTATATTTTATGGGTGATGAAGAAATCGAGGTAGACCGTCGCTGTCAATTTATCCAGGGAGTTGGGAGTGTTCAAAATTCAAATACTCTTGCATGAACGTAACATTTTAGTTAAAACATTTAAAACTGCTTTAGAAAACCTACCTGAAGAGGATTATAAAGTCGTCATTCACGCAATTCGGACCCCTCGAGGAGAGCATGAAAGGCGCTACAATGCACCTTTGATAAACGAAATAGCAACCGTAATTAGTGGTGATCAATTTTCTTCACGAGACATTGTCTTGCGAGCACGTGATGATACGTTGCAACGGGTAGCCCATACACACAAGTTTTATGACGCTCTGCAATACCCATTGATTTATTGCAAAGGACAAGAGGGTTATCATTTTCAAATTCCACTCATTAACCCGGTCACAAAGGAGCCTACTCCGAACAAAAAAGTATCATGTATGGATTTTTATGCGTATCATATGATGTTGCGAGAAAATGATTTTAACCTCTTAGCCCGGTGTAGACAATTATTTCATCAATTTTTAGTAGACATGTATGTGAAGGTAAAAATTGAATGTCACCGTTATATATCTTTAAATAAAAAAAGCTGCGCGTTGAGAATCATATACATTTACAAGATGCAGTTTCTAGCGACGCCAATGTAAACCCCAGAAATGTAGGTTAAATGGTAATTCTGCCCTCATAATTCGGTAACAGTCCCTGCTACCTACATGAGTACACACAAGACGCATTCGCCTATGTACAAACTTACGGAAGACCCGATCTTTTTGTTACTCAATTATCCCACATGAAAAGAAATAACCGAGGAGCTAATGCCGGGCCAAAAAAGTACTGATAGACACAATTTAGTTGCTGGAGTATTTAGATTAAAAGTACAAAAATTAATGTATGTAATTAACAAAGGGAAAATTTTCGGAGAGAATTTAGAAATTTGCTTCATGTATTCAATTGAATGGCAAAAAAGAGGATTACCGCATGCCCACATTCTAATATGGCTTAAAGAGAAGTTGGGGCCCAGCCAAATAGACGACATAATAAGCGCCGAGATTCCGGATCCTGAGCAAGATAAAGAATTGTATGATACCATCGTCCGAAATATGATTCACGGTCCATGTGGAGCACGAAATTCAATATCGCCATGTATGAAAGAAGAAAAATGTACAAAGAAATTCCCTGAACAGCTATTAAAAGAAACAGTGCACAATGACAATGGCTACCCTTTATACAGACACAGAGCTCCTGTAGATGGTGGCAGGAAAGTTACAATCAAATCTAGCTCTGGAGCGTTCGAAACCTTAGATAACAGCTGGATTGTCCCGAATTCGCCCATTCTATGTAAAATGTTTGATACCCACATTAATGTAGAAGCATGTAGCTCTATCCGCGCAATCAAGTATATCTGTAAGTACATAAATAAAGGAAGCGACCAAGCAATATTTAATCTCAGGAGTGAAGGTGAGACAAATCCCGTTAATGAAGTACAGACCTTTCAAGCAGGGCGTTATGTCAGCAGGAACGAGGCAGCGTGGCGTCTCTTTGGCTTCCCTTTACACGAAAGGCACCCAACAGTTACTCACCTTGCTGTACACTTAGAAAATGGAGAGCGTGTATATTTCACCGACAGAAATTTCCAAGAAAGAATTGCATCACCGCCAAAAACTACACTAACAACCTTCTTTCAACTTTGTCAAACCGACCCCTTTGCAAAAACGTTGTTATATTATGAAGTCCCCCGCTATTATACTTGGAACACATCTAGGAAGGAGTAGAAACGCCGTATTCAAGGCGCGCCTGTTGCAAATTGGCCCGGTGTAAAGTCGTGTGTATACCGTCCATGTAACTAATTTTAAATGTTTCTGTTTACGATTGCTGCTGCACCATGTTCGGGGTCCTACAGGATATAAAGACCTTAAAAATGTCAACGGTCAGGAATGTAATGAATGGAATGAATGGAAATAAAGAATCATGTGAAGCTCTGCATCTTTTAGAAAACGATAATCACTGGGATGAAACCATGGAGGAAGCTGTGCAGTGCCAGTCACCAGCCAAAATTAGGGACCTTTATGCAACTCTCATATCATCTTGCGGGCTATCTAATGCACATGAATTGTGGGACAAATATAAAGAGTACATGGCGGAAGATATTTTGCGAAGGTTACAGCAGACACACGCGAACATGACATACAATGAACACATTTATAATGAAGCACTTGGAAAAATTGAAGATAAAGTAATGGCAATGGTAGGCAAAAAATTAAGCGAGTTTGGAATGATAAGACCTTAGCGAACAACCGAAAATGAACTAAGTGATGAAATTATACGTGAAACAAACTACGAAACTACCAGCTTTGCACCAGCAAGTAGCCGAATTTGTACCCCGCTTGCTTCCCGAACAAAAACGAGTTTTTGACAAAGTATTAGGACAAATTGAATCTGGATATGGTGCACTTTTCTTTTTAGATGTCCCTGGAGGAAATGGGAAGACATTTATTGTTAAATTTATTATTAGCGCAGGTACGGAAACATAAAAACATTGCTGTGGCCGTGGCTTCCTCCGGTATAGCCGCCACGCTGCTAAGCGGGGGCCGCACTGCACATTCTGTTTTAAAACTCCCTCTAAATCTAGCCCAGGAAGAATCGCCGATCTGCAACTTTAGCAAAAATAGTGCACGAAGTATAATGCTACGACAATGCAAACTTTTAGTGTGGGACGAAAGTACAATGTCGCATAAAAAAGCTGTAGAAGCACTAAATCGAACGCTTCAGGATTTGCGCAGCAATACCGATGTATTTGGAGGAATGGTGGTTTTACTGGCTGGTGACTTTTGCCAAACTTTACATTCATTTAAAAGGGCACACCTGCAGATGAAATTAAAGCATGCCTCAATCGTCTATTTTATGGAACAAGGTGACAAAATTCAGTTTAACTACGATTAAGAGAGTGCATTTGTATAATAATATCAATGCTGGAAACTATGCTGACACACTATTAAAAATTGGCGATGGGCGGTTGGAAACGGATGCTGAGGGCTGCGTTAAATTGACGAGAGATTTTTGTAATTTAGTACAGAGTCATTCCGAATTAATTGCGAGCGTTTATTCAGATTTAACGAACAACATGCATGAAGACAAATGGTTATGTGAAAGGGCGATTCTTGCACCAAAAAATGAGAACGTTAACAAAATAAATTCAGATATATATTAAGCGAAGTAGCAGGAGAAATAACAGAGTATTTGTCAGTAGACACAGTTATGGACACAGAACAGAGCACTTCATATCCCGTAGAGTTTCTAAATTCTCTAGAGTTGTCAGGTGTGCCCTCACATAAGCTTCAATTAAAATTAGGCGTCCCAGTCATGCTAAATACGAAATTCAGATGCTCCTCGGTTATGTAACGGGACAAGGCTACGTGTGACACATCTTGGACGGAACATAATCGGTGCTGCAATTTTGACAGGCGTAGGAAAAGGTGAAAATGTTATTATACAACGGATCCCTATAATTCCCACAGATCTTCCCTTTCAATTCAAAAGGTTGCAGTTCCCTATTAAGCTCAGTTTTGCAATGACAATTAATAAAGCGCAAGGGCAAACGTTGCAGGTAGCGGGGGACAACTTAGAAAAACCGTGCTTCTCTTATGGTCAGCTGTATGTTGCATGTTCGCGTGTGTCAAATGCCCAGAATCTCCACATTATTTCCCTGAAGGGAAAAACATATAACATTGTGTACAGTAGCGTCTTAAAATAGTATACAGTTATGATTTCTTATATTTACGCGAACACTAAACATTGTAATAATACTAGTTTTTACGGAATTTATCGCGTATATTTAACTTTTTAAATACCCGACGTTTCGAACGCTTTACAGCACTTTCAAGTGTACAGTTAGTTTTATTTTTCCAAAATTCCCACAACCAATTAATCAGAATTCCCACAGATCTTCCCTTTCAATTCAAAATTTCCTATTTAATAATTTTTTTAATTGTCGGACCTCTGACGCACCTATTAAGCTCAGTTTTCCTTCAACTCAAAAGGCTGCATCTCTGACGGATCTTTTATTTGGCTCAGTTTCCTTTTATTTCAGAAAATTGCGTCTCTGACGAATCAATTTAGCTCAGTTTCTTTTCAAAAGTCTGCATCCCTGACGAATAATTATGCTCAGTTTCCTTTAATTAAAAGAATATCCCATTTCCATTTGGAATAAACAGGCTATTTTCATGCTTTCCTATACGCTGCGTTTCAATACATTTAAATAGGCTGACGAATGAATTTTGCTCAGTTTCCTTTTAATGGCTGCATCTCTGACAAATCCATAAAACTCAGTTTTCTTTCAATTCAAAAAGCAATGGATAGTTCATTTCCCAGTGACCATGCGGGCGGAGCCCAATTTCAGCGAGCGAAGCCAATTTAATTGTTACAATTAAATATACTAGATCTAAAAGTATAATATAGCCTTATACTAATTTCACTTAATAATATGTCATTTAAAATGTTAATTGACATATTATTACGTTAAGAAAATAAAATATATAATTAAATTTTTTTTTCTATAGGATAAAAAAATTAAAATATTTTAAAGCCAAATAACTAGCGATTTAGATATCTGTAAAAGTATATAAAAACGCCTAGATATAAAAATGACAATACGAAACACAGCAACATAAGCTGCTATTTTACGCTGGTTTTCTGTGAGAGCGTGGTCTTTCCCCGGTCGAGCTGTCCCATTCGTGGTACAACCATAATATAGCTGCATCATGTGTGGCGGCACTGTCGTCACGCCACAAGCAAAACACACCAACGCCTAAATCGCGCTATTAAAGTTCCGAATCATCAACAGTATATATAGAACAGCTCCGAACTATCACATGGAGTGTTGGCCGCTCCCCGGACAGAACACCTTGCCCGGCGGGAGTTCTCACTTTTTCCTTCCATGGCCACAGTGGTGACCACCCGACGTGATCTGAACACACAACCAACAACCTTCGGAAACTACAACTTCAAGCCTTCGTCATTATCCTCAAGAACCCCTACACTACTGAGAATCGTCTTCTGCAGTCTTCAGTTTCTGCAAGCCAGTCCGACTTGTCTTTATCTCGACTCACCTCTGATTTATAAGGCAGACTTCTGGCACTTGCTCCGGCACATCGTTCTTACCGGCATCACTTGCCAGTGCGTAGTACGGCATGCATTACACATCGGCATGTCATTCACACCGGTGTCACTTGCCCTTACGCACACAGCATGCATTCCCCACCGGCAATCGGAATGCACTGTCGACCTCCGGTCTGAGCAGGGGGGTGATGTGGCGGAGCTGTCGTCGCGCCACAAGCGAAACACATCGAAGCCTAAATTGCGCTATTAAAGTTGCGAATCATAAACAGTATATATAGAACGGCTCCGACCTATCACGTGGAGTGCTGGCCGCTCCCCGGGCAGAACACCTTGCCCGGCGGGAGATCTCCCCTTTTCCTTCCACCGCCACACATGGCTCTACCACATAAAATATGGACCACAATTATAGAGTAGAATAGAACGCAACAGAATCGCGTAACTTATATAAAAAATACATATAGTCGAACTATTAACCTCCTGCTTTCGGCGATGTCAGCTAAAATGTTACATAGAATATAATAGATAAGAGTGGAATAGAGTTGAATAAATTGGGGTAGAATAGAAAATAATAGGATTGGATACGTGGTAAAGATAGATGGACTGTGCGCTCGTTTGTCACCCTTATTCTGTAAAAACGTATAGGATAGGATAGGATGGGAAGAATAATATAGAACAATATAGGATGGTATATAATAGGACGGGATAGAATAGTATAAATTGGAAAGGAGAGGGTGGGATGGAATAGGATAGAGTAATATTTATTCAATATAGATTATAAGTAATTCTTATTGACAGACATTTACTTTACCATTAGAAAAACCATAACGAATATTACATACGATTATAACGATTATTGCATGAATTGTACTGTCATAATAATAATCTACACATCGGAACCCACGTGTCGGAACCCGATCATATGCAAGTTCTAATACACATTTATAGTTCCAATACGCAAAATGTTATGACGATTTAGGGAAGCGTACAATACGTAAATTCTAAATTTAAGCTGTTTTTAAAGCGATAGAATAAGTTTGCTTTTAAATTTGGTCTATTGTCTGGAAAATGAATTGAACTTTTGCCCCGAGAACCGGCGGCGATAATTATTGTACGATATTTAGTTATCTTGACGCATTTTTCGGGTTGAAAGTAATCACTTCGTTTTAGTTTCTGTATAAGCTCAAGCAAGTTAACGACTACACTAATAAGTAAGTAAAATTTATTAAGAATAAGTAATTTAATTAATTCGCAATTAAAAGAAAATAGACTAACTTGTTAGGAATCCTTAACAATAGCTGATGTTTTGGTAATACATAGTTGTAAGACAGAATTTTACATACTAGAGCGGTAAACGAGGTATTAGTGACGGAGTATAAAAAGACTACTTCAGACACTTCCTATATCACGCTGTTTTAAATTTTGCCTAGAGTAACTCAAATAATTACTGATATTAATATTTATGAAATTACTTTTATTAACCCTAGAGCATCGGTTTTTCAAAAAAAAAATGACAAAAGTGGCCTACTCTCCAATCGTTATTGTACTTCTGTCTTATGATTAGTGCTACAAACAACATCATACAAAGAAGGCCGAAGGTACTGTCACTCCTGTTGACTTTATATCAGTCAGTCATGTTGACTCGTAGTCTGTAAGTACAGTTTACTGGCTTGTTACCCTTTACATTGGAATACAGAATGATATTGCGGCTTGGCAACAGAAACAGATAAAAAGACGGAAGATCATAACTCAGACGGACTCCTAGACAAGTGATTCAGTAGTAGGCAATCGCACAGAATCACATGTAATAGACACTAACAGTGTTTATTTTCCAGTATTAAGGTTTAAAACGTGGTCTACGTGGTCCTTCACTGCTGGCCGTATGAGGACGCTCAAGGTCGCTCAGCGAGCTATGGAGAGGTCTATGCTCGGAGTTTCTCTGCGTGATAGACTCTGATCTAGAATGACTGAGATAGAAATGAGGATATCCGCAGTAAAACCGGAGTGACTGACATAGCCCAACGGAATAGTAAGCTGAAGTGGCAATGGGCCGGCCATGTAGCTCGAAGAACCGATAACCGATGGGGAAGAAAGGTTCTCGAGTGGCAGCCTCGTACCGGTAGGCGTAGTGTAGGGCGACCCCCCACTAGATGGAGTGACGACCTGGTAAGACATGCAGGAAGTCGATGGATGCAAGTGGCTCAGGACCGTGCTTTGTGGCATTACTTAGGGGAGGCCTATGTTCAGCAGTGGACTTGTGAAGGGCTGTAATGATGATGATGATGATGATGATGATGAAGGTTTAAAACATTAACTAAATTACGTTTATTTTTTAAACTAGAATTTTTATTTTTTTAGTTGTTACCTTCTTAATTTTTTGTATTTATTTTTTGCTTATTACAATTGAGTTTTATCTTGAAATTTATAACTTGTGAGGTTATGAATTCAATGTCAAGGACATTATAAATTTTCTTTTGCTATGAAGCTTAGACACAGAGTACTTTATTAATATTGAGGAAGTTTGACACTTGTTTAGATCATAAATATCCGTTCCGAAGCGAGGCTTTTTGACGGCAATGAATGTTTTTCGAACAATATTCATCATCAACCCGTAAATAGTCCATAAGAAATAAGGCATACCAAGTTTGAAATTGTGTGGCGTGATCGCCACTCATGATAAGTTTTTGATATGTTGTACCGATATCTTTACTGCCTATGCATAGAACTGACTATCTTTTTCTTAGAATACGCGTGACAAATGAGCACATAATCCACCTGATTTTAAATGTGTGCATTGGATTATAGGTATCCGTGTACGTTGTCACCTTCGTGGATTTTTTTATTTTTGATAAAGAAAAAAAATACCGGCCCACTAAATTCCGCATACCTTCGCTGTATGTAGTTTTTACAATTGTGAATACAAACTCTGTGCTTTATTTCCTTACCTAGTTTAAAGAGTATCTCCCACCCACCATCCCTCCCACTACCACTAAACCTAACACCACTACCCCAACGTAACTTTCCCCATCACTATTGCACTAGGAAAGACACACCGTCGTCGATAATACGACACGTGTTTCGCCGCTAAGCGAGCCATCAACAGACGAAATAGACTTTCCAATGGCTATTCGTTAAAGTTTATAATCAGTTACCAACTTTGATATGTTCGTTCTGAAAATTACTACATATACAATTTTTTTCTGTAATCTTTAAAGTAAAAGTCAAAGTCAAAACTTTTCATTCGATTTAGCAAAAGAATTAACAGCTATTTATGAACAATTTATTTAAAATACCTTATATTATCATATCATGGGTTTCAAATGCAGAGCAAGAGTTATTTCAGATTTTTTGTTTTTTTTTTGTCAATATGTAAATAAAAATGTTTGTGCAATTATATTTATCATACTTTATATTAAAAATCAAAATTTCTTTAAAGCAATGGATCCCGTTTTTGCCATGGAGCAGTCCTTGCTGTCCCACCAGCGCCAGATAAAGAACGCTATCGCCCCGGGGGACTCACCTATACAGAAATTCTATGAAGGCAGTGTTGTATTCATAACTGGAGGTTCCGGCTTTCTTGGGAAGCTCCTTATCGAGAAACTTCTAAGGTACCTACGCACTACAGTAAAAAGCTGAAAGCAAATAAGTAAACAATGAAAAAATCAAAACCGATGCTTACGCTTTGATAGCTTACATCATTGTTACTATCGTTTTTTTTAAGTTAAAGTTAAATTGAGCCTGGATATATTTAAAGTGGCTAAGTTAGACATCAAAGGCCAGCTAAGTCCAGAACTGAATTGTTTGTTACCAGGTTATCAAGAAGAAAAAGAAATCATTATTACACCTCAATAGGTTTTTATACAAGTGTGATGCCCAACGATCATACAGGCCAACTGATTGTCAAGTCAGGCACATGTAATGATATACTTTTAATACACCTGAATTAAGTGTACACATGGCAAGGTGCATTTAAAAGTAAAGTATAGTCCTCACACTAGTGATGGAACCACGCGGCAGCTTGCGCTGTTGCGCGGATGGGTCAGCTCAAACCGGGGAAGTACCACGACCTTACAGAATATCAGCGTGAAGTAGAAGCTTTGCTTTGCGTGAAATAGTTATCTACAATCGCGAGACGGTCCGGGCCGAATACGCAGTTGGGGCTAGCGCGATGTAGGCGATTGAATGTTAGTTTTTTTAACACTGTTTACGTAAATAGTTTTTTTGTAAATAATTGTTCAAATAGTTTTTGTTTAGTGTTAAGTATATTTAATTATAGGAAAAATTAGTTGAAAAAGTTATCACTTATTCAGGAAAAACGTCGTTCCTACTATAAAGTCGTGAGGGGTAATATGGTCGCGAGCTTTGCCGCCGTATAAAATCTAAACTAGGAAGAAAGAGACAAAAACACAAAGTGCATACTATAACTAATATATTAAGAAAAATAGCAAACATGCTTTAGCAAACATTAGGAACACTTCGAAAAATTGATTTAAAAAAACTAACTACACTACACCATACTAAAATTGACTAAAATATTTACCATAGGTAATGTTAATATAATATAAATTTGATAAAGAATTGCCCTTTTGACCCTTTATTATTTGATTGACTGATGAAGAGCTATAGTATCATAAAGCTTTCTATGCAAACAAAACTGTAGTTTTTGAGTTAGGTATAAGAAAGTGGCCATATTAACCAGATGACCTTGTTACCCTCACGTACTATAATCGTTGCGTGGATGGATGCACGACCAACAAAAGGTTTCAGATATGTATATCATTCTCTAAGTTACCGAAGGATTTTAGTAGGGAGCAATGAAAGGTGAATTTATTTCATATTTTATTGTTACATAGGTACTTATAGAAGAAAAGCTATATTTACTAGGTATAAGAGGGAAACCGCACGAATGGCTCTCTTCTTATCTTGCGAATAGAAAACAGTACGTGCAGGTATCACATTTAAATCATTATCGAAAACTGATATTTGACATAAATTCGTCCACTGCAAAAGTAACAGGTTCTATACCGCAGGGTAGTGTCCTAGGATGCTTGTTGTTTTCTATTTATATCAACGAACTTCCTTCAGTAACACCACATAGAGTCGTTTTGTTTGCAGATGACGCGACAGTTATAACTACTTGTAAACAAAAAAATCTAAGTAGTTTGCAGGAAAAAATAACACAATGCCTTAAAAAAATTGTAAATGAATTAGAGGTATTAGGCTTATTACTAAATTTTGAAAAGACCAAAATAATGCAGTTTCGTCCATATCAGAGATCAGAGGTCCCGCTCGCTATATCTTACCAAGGTATAAATATTGAGGAAGTTCGCACATTTTCATTCCTCGGGATAATAATAGACTCAACTTTTTCATGGAAAACTCATGTAGAAAGAGTTGTGAGTAAGTTGAGCAGTTTTTGCTATGCCCTGCGTGAGCTACGTAAGGATACTAATGAGCAGTGCGCACTTACTGCGTACCACAGCCACGCAGCTGCCTGGATAAGATACGGCATCATATTCTGGGGAAACTCTACCGAGGTAAACGCGGTATCCATGCTCCAAAAACGCTGCCTTAGAATCATCACATTCGCAGCTCCAAGAGATTCATGTCGAAGGTTGTTCCCCAGATATAACTTACTAACTGTAACGAGCATTTACATTTATGAATTATGCCGATTTGTTAGGAAAAATCCTCATTATTTCCAGCGATTTGAAGATAGACCCAGTCGCTACGGCACACGCCGAGGTTATAATCTGGTTGCTCCTGCCACACATCTCACATTATATAAAAATGGTCCCTACTACATGGCTATAAGGGTTTACAATCATTTACCTAATACAATAAAAGCCCTCCAGTGTCGTAAATTTGAAAAAGTACTCAAGAGAATGCTTATTGTAAAAACATATTACAGTTTGAATGAATATTTTAATGATAAATTATAAATCAATTTTTATTATTTGACAATTTTCTTTATTTCTATTTACATATTTGACATTGTTAGTATTTTTCATCAAAATTTTTAAACTTTATATACATAATATAAATAACGAATGATCAGTTGACAATATTTAATGAAATTTAATTTTTAAAACAAATGTGTAAGTATTATTTAGTCTGACATTTTATAATATAATTTATATATTGTGTACCATAAATACTACTATAAATACTGTAATTTGAATGAAATGAAAATGAATTCTATATTTATTAAAATTTAAACTCTGTTTTAATATGCTACGCCCGTACAGGGTGTCACATGTTCTGTAAATATATTGTTCCAACTTTATACTTTGTGACATGCAATAAAGAATTATGAATTATGAATTATAGTTAATAAGAATGAATTAATAATTTAACTACAGATATAATACCTAAGTATTATATTGAAAAACTTGAAATTTGCTGCACTATCAAAGCGTCTACTTAAATATCTGTTTTTGTCTGTGTCTTTTGTAATTAAAATATTTTAAATTATAATAACACAGAACACTGAAATTAAAACTTTGCTTACTAACAAAAGTTTTAATTAAGTAGAATACGATCACATTTATGTTAGGAATCGTATTTCAGTTTTATTTGTTGTTTACATTATCTACCTATTTCTTCCTACCAAGATTCGGTACGTAGAGAAAGGGGAAAATATGCAAAGCAATACGAACATTCATGCGGAGATATAAAGTTTTATTCAGCTTGCGTGCGCGATTTATCTAATTAATAATAATTATGTAGTACGTATGTATGTATGTTAAACGTAGGCAATCAATCAACATCAAAGGAGTGCAACTTCTGTGTGTAGTACTATTCTTTATTCTGTGGTTTCGCCTGGTTAGTGCCGGTGGCCGGATGCCCTCCCCCTGTCCACAACATTTAGAAATAAAAGACTACCACAGGAGGCTGCCAGCACTCCTGATAATGGAGAATATCTCACTGAGCATTCACGCCAAAGCTACCCTGCTCTTCCTGAGCGTTTGTGCTTAGACTGCCCCGCGTATTCTGAGGGGAGGCAAATCCCGCTCACTACTGACGACTGAAAACAGAGCGATAAAACAATGGCAACCATGTCATGCTAGCCGTGGACTTCTACATCTCAGGGGACTTTATGCCATCCACTACCACCTGGAAACGGCGACGCTGGCCTTGCTCTTCGTTGACCGAGACACAGGTATACTTTCCGGCTGATACCTGCTTGTCATATCCGGGGTACAAATAAAAACACTTCTTTATGGCCCGGTTTAGAGTTTGCGTATATACGGCGTATATGATCTTACGGCAGGGCGGGCGTGACGTATGTCAAAGAGGATATCTGTTCATCCTATGATAGCGACGACCGTCCCCGCGTATACGGGTGCTCCTATAAGTCTCATAGCGGAAATGCCGTCATAGACCAACTCATCGATCACATCCTAATAGGTACAGATTCCATGCTATAATAGATCCCATCCTGATATTTGGCGATTTTAACGCCCACCACCCCAAATGGCTCAGTTGATATTTAACTGATCATGTGGGGAGATCAGATCATTTTATGACTTTGCCTTGGCATATGGTCTGACACAACTTGTTACTTCGTCTACGCAGATTCAAGATGTGAAAGGATCATGCACCTTTCCTGTTGGACCTCCTGCTGACCTCCTCCTCCTCCGGACGGATATCAGGTTTTCGTCGACGTCTCTTTTCGCATCACTGCCTGATACAGAGTGTGGTGCCGCTCACGCTACCTTTGCGGTTGCGTTCTGCACGCTGCCGCCGTGTTATGCTACTGATTCTGTCACTGATGTGGTGTTTTAGGGAATGGAACTATTTATTCCATCATCTGTAGTTCCCATCGGAGGCAGATCTCAGCCTTGGTTTGATCACTCCTGTAAGACTGCATTACGTAACAAACAGGAGTGTTATCAGGCCTGGCTGACGCTTCGGCGGCTCGAGATGTAAACACCAGCATCTTCGAAAAGAAGTATAACTATGCCTTCAGGTCCTTTAAAAGAGTTATTGCCAGGGCAAAGTATGACCACATTGGCAGAATTGACGAGAAATTAGTTCGCTTTCGTTCTGGAACCCGTGCATTCTGGGCACTCGTCGTGGATGTCCAAGGGAATTTTTGTAAGCTATCACTCCGATCTCTGTACAGGCAGGACGACTCACTGGCCCACGCTGCAATAGAGAATCTTGACCTTTTAGGCCCTATTTTTGCGTCCAACTCGACTCTTGATGACGATGGGAACACACCACCTGCCAATCCGCGGTG
The DNA here is from genome assembly GCA_036936625.1 of Parnassius smintheus behrii. Lineage (NCBI taxonomy): Eukaryota > Metazoa > Arthropoda > Insecta > Lepidoptera > Papilionidae > Parnassius > Parnassius smintheus. Next base: position 32,106,940 of record JAUPFT010000024.1, read on the forward strand.
TGTGTGCTCTATGATGAGCGACTCAAACAGAGCTCAGTATGCAAAGCACTCTCCTCCTTGGATATCCACAAGTTGAGTGGGTCTGACGAGATCCCCGCAATTATGTTGGGGACGTTTATTCCAGAGTTCGCACCAGTTTTAACGCATCTTTTCCGGTACTCCTAGTCCCTAGGCGTAGTCCCGAATTTATGGAAGACAAATTTCGTGCACCTGATCACTAAATAAGGTAACCGCTCTTACCCGTCTAACTACAGACCTATCATCATCACCTTCTTGTTCTCGAAAATCGAAAAGAATGGAGTTTATTATTAACTGTCAGCTTATGCGATACCTTGAAAAGCCCCAGCTGATTGGTGATCGCCAGTACGGTTTCCGTTGGGTTCGCTCAGCTGGTGTCCACGTTTGGTGTTTCACAAAGTTGCTTGCTATCATCAACGTTATTTCTTCTGGATATCAATGATATGTTGCAAACCGGTAACATTCATTGTAATGCGGATAACAACACTGTTGATGCTTAATACACCGGCCATGCCAATATTTCTCGGGAAAACTTCGCTAAGTACCGGAACAAACTTGTGTCTGATGTGTCTCGACTTTGTTGTACAAAGTCTCGGATTGGGGGCACCTAAATTAGACTAGATTTAGTTGCCTCCAATCAAGTCCAATTTCCAGAAGTGTCTTCTGTTTGCAACATTCTGTTTGTACGTTCACAGTTAAAAAAAACCTTCAGAGCACTCCCCTTGTTGACTCAGCTAGTATTGGAATCCTCGGCGTAACTTGAAAGAGAAGGTCAAATTGGCCTGTAAAAAGCTTAGCGCGCTTAGCAAAGCAGAACGTTATTTTATGCTGGCATATCGCTTACAACTTTATAAAGCGCAAGTTCGGCCTCACATAGAATACTGTTCCCATATCTGAGCTGGGGCTCCCCAGTGCCAGCTGCTTTCATTTGATCGCATCCAGCGCAGAGCGTATCGAATTGTAGGCGACCGAGCTCTTTCTGATCGGCTAGACTCACTAGCGCTGTGAAAAGACGTTGGATCTCTTTGTTTATTCTACCACGGGGAGTGCACACCATCACACATCACAACAAAATCGAGATACCATCCACACCATCTGGATGATCGGCGGTCCACCACTGTGCGTTTTACAAGAAGTTTTTTTCCTCGAACAACTTCTTTGTGGAATCAACTATCGCCAGCGATGTTTTCGGACCAATACGACTTAGGGGTCTTCAAGAAAAGAGCCTACTCTTTTATAAAAGGCCGACAACGCATCTGCAATTCCGCTGGTGTATAGCAGTTGTTTATAGGCAGCGGTAGTCACTTACCATCAGGTGAGCCGCATGCTCGTTTGCGCCCTCTCATATATTTTATTTTATTTAAGTGGGTTCCTAAAAAATACTGTAACGATTGCGAATGCAACTATTCGACGCGCTACTCTGTTATGGTGGACTTCAGTCGTCCCCGTTATATTTTATTTCACACATATGCAAATTTTACCACACCATTTTTTCCTTCACCTCCGAGCACATGGTAAATTAGCGCTTAAAAACCCAAATTACTCCGCCTACTGCAAAATTTACGTGCTTTGCCCTTGAGCTACGTTAATATGTAACAAAATTAACTAGGATTTTAAATAATTAATTAATATTATACAATTTAACAGGAAGGTACATTGACGTGTGCCGACATATTGAAAAATACTTGCATTGAATTAATCATAATGTACTATCTTTTGTTACTGATGCCCCGACTAATAAATAATTTAAGCACTCGATACATTATTATTCAATTATACGTCTGGTTCTTTTGTCTATAGCTGCTTTTTGGACTTGAATGCCTGGTCAGGTCAAAAATCGGTATTCAGGATTTTACTGTTATATGCAACCCAGGAGTCAGGAAGTTGGCGGTGTTTCACACCCATGCCCCGGAAAGCATGTTAAGCCGATGGTCCAGCATCTGATCTCTCTCCGGTCGTATTGGATTACCGTCCAATCGGGCTTCAAGATTGAGGGAATAAAGAGTAAGGGAATAAAGGTCTGTGTTGAAATTGGCTGCCGTGACCGAAATTCAGTTCTTAGACTACTAAAGATAAAACTACTATTTATTGCATAGGCATTGAAAATCTCGACATGTATGAGTGCGCCGAAAAAGCACGCTTGTGGAGTAGTAGAGTGAGTGACTCTCACACCACACGAAATCTTCGAATAAGGTAACGTGGTTTTACGTGGTATGCAGCTATATGTGGCTATGGAATGAATGGGTTTTCTCAATTGGGGTATAATCATATTCTCATAAAATACCAGCATTAATAATGCCGCTGTATTTCGTATGGTGAACGTAGAGAACTAGAGAGCCTTTTTAACGAGGCATTCCATCTTAGTCCTCAGTGGTGACAACGCGTCTACATTTTAATTCTGAATGGGGAATGGATGCGATGTTGATGTTTTTGGGCCACAACATTCGCATTTTTTATAGAATAAGGGTGACAAACGAGCGCGCAGTCCACCTGATGGTAAATGGATGCTGTGACCGATAGACATCTACATATATCCTCGATTAAGAATCGAAATATTAAGGCCACTATAACACACTGTGAAAGTTCGAGCGTGCCTTTTAAAAAACCCTTTATAATATGTTAATTGCACTAAAACAATTCGAAGCTTCATATAATATATTCAAATACTTTATTCAAATCAAATACTTTATCCGTTTATCCCCACACTTTTAATGCTCTGTTTCTATCCTCAACATTATACAATATACATTCTAGTCTATAAAAAGAGCACTTTTCGACGACCCTTTGTCCATATAATCGTTAAATTAGTAATAAAACATATTAAAGGTTACTTATCAGGATAAAAATCTCTCAAGTTGGAAAAAGCAATACACATTTACAAAATTTAATTTTTTTATAGGACAAGTACACAGTCCACCTGATCGTAAGTGATTACTGTAGCCCATAGACATCTACATCTATCCTCGATTACGAGTAAAAATGCGGATGCTTTCTTACCAGTGAAGGCTAAGGGGGAATGCCTCATTTGCAGTAAGGAGTGTCTCCGGTTCTCTACACTCACCATACGAAAGACAGCAGCGTTAAGCTGTTATTTTATGCTAGTATTCTGTGAGAACGTGGTACTTCCCCGGTCAAGCCGACCCATTCGTACTACAATAGGCTGCTAATATAGCTGCAGCATGGCTCTACCTTGTAAAAATCGGTCATCATTAAAACCGGTTAAGCGGTTTCGGAGATTAGTGTGAACGAACATCATGACACAGGATTATATTATATATTACAAGAAGCTAAACTTTCAATTCAAAATAGAATACGACTTTAAAATTTAAAAAGAATAATATAATAAATTCCCACGTAATACGCGGTAGAGCCATACTACAGCTATATTATGTTGTAGCACGAATGGGTTGGCTCGACCGGGGAAGGACCACGCTCTCACAAAATACCAGCATAAAATAGCAGCTTAATGCTGCTGTCTTTTGTAGTGAATGTAGAGAACCGGATACCCTTTTTACTGGAAGTGAGGTATTTCATTTTAGTCCTTAGGGGTGGTAATGGGAGATAAATGTAGATGTCTATCGACCAAAGCAACCACTTACCATGGTGGTGGTAAGGTGGACTGTGTGCTCGTTAGTCACTCTTATCCTATAGAAAAAACATAAATACCTTCTAAAGTCGGTATTAAGACATATTGTATCGATTATCGATAAGTTAAGGTACCGACTTTAAAGGTCACTCAACCACTCAACCAACGTGGAAGTTATTTAATTATTTCAAATTTTTGAAGTTGTTTTATTTTTTATTAAAATTTGGATTCTTAGGGTTCCGTAGTCAACTAGGAACCCTTATAGTTTCGCCATGTCTGTCTGTCCGTCTGTCCGTCCTCGCTTTATCTCTGTTACCGTTAGCACTAGAAAGCTGAAATTTGGTACCAATATGTGTATCAACCACGCCGACAAAGTGGTAAAATAAAAATTGGAAAAAAAATGTTTTATTAGGGTAGCCCCCCTATATGTAAAGAGGGAAGTGATTTTTTTTTAATTTCAACCCTAACGTGTGACATATTGTTGGAAACGTATTTAAAAATGAATAGGGGTTTACTCAAATCATTTTTGATAATGTCAATATTTTCGGAAATAATCGCTCCAAAAGTATAAAACAATGTGCCCCCTCTAACTTTTGAACCATAAGTTTAGAAAATATGAAATAAATCTGTAAAGTAGAACTTTATAAGGACTTTCTAGGAAAATCATTTTGAACTTAGATGGAAACAGTTTTTGTACAAAAAAGACAAAAAGTTGTACAAAATAATTTCTGGACTAAGTTTGTAGTATAATCGTATATGCAGGCATTTTTTTAACTTCGTTTACATATTTTATTATTCTGAACGTATCCTTTTTCAAACAAAAAAAGAATTATTAAAATTGGTTCTCGCAATCCAAAATTACAACCGAAAACTTTTGGCACGTCTATGTATTAATTAGTAACCCAGTTCCCCAAGAGATGGCGCTGTAGGTACTTATTATATTGGGTCGGGTATTATCGGATTGTTCGGTTGGTCTCTCCTTGGCATTGGCGGTATCTTATAACTACATAAAACTTCTATCAGGAACATGCTAAGGCAATTTAGAACAAAACTAAAATTCATTTTTTTTTACGCTATCAAAATGTTAAAGTAAAAACCAGTTCATAAATGGTTCGATAGATGGCGTTGCGTAATGATGTAATTTTTTTAAAAGTGTTCGCACTAAAAACCATCATGAGTCGGAGCGCCTGCCGCGGAGTGTGCAATGTTGCACGCTCCATCTTCGCGCACGTACCCACTACCGGGAGCAGTTGCAGAAGCGCGAACATAACGGATGCCCACCTTTAAACTCATAAGTGGGAACGCTTATTGTGACAGACAGGAAATTACGGAACCCTACACTGAGCGTGGCCCGACATGCTCTTGGCCGGTTTTTTTTAACCCTTTTGAGTGGACTAAAGTAATATAATAATATTAACGACACGGCAAACGTCCCGATACCATCCACACCATCTGGATGCTTGGCGGTCCACCACTGTACGTTTCACAAGGAGTTTTCTTCCACGTACAACCTCTCTGTGGAATAGTTTATCATCGGCGATTTTTCCGGACCGATACGACCTAGGGACCTTCAAGAAAAGAGCTTACTCCTTTCTAAAGGGCCGGCAACGCACCCGCAATTCTCCTGGTGTTGCGGTTGATCATGGGCGGCGGTAGTCACTTAACATCAGGTGAGCCGCATGCTCGTTTGCCCCCTCTTCTATAAAAAAAAAAAAAAAAAAAAAATATAGCCCGAAGAACCCTCGTAGGCGAAGTGGGGTGCGGCCCCCACTAAATGGAGTGACGACCTGGTAAGACGTGCAGGTCGATAGATGCAGGTGACTCTGGATCGTGCTTTGTGGTATTCTTTGAGGGAGGCCTATTCGCAGCAGTGGACTTGTAAAGGGCTGTAACGATGATGATACATAAAGCAATATCAAATGCAAAAAGTGTAATACAAATAATTACAATAACAACTTTATCCTCTATTTTCATATATTGAAATTTAAATGCGGCTCTAGAGGTATAGCCTTTTTAATAAAAATATAATTTAATTGAGTTTTGCTATTGATTTTTTCAGAGCTTGTACACTAAGTAAAATGTATGTGTTAATAAGAAGCAAAAACCGGCCAAGAGAGTGTCGGGCCACGCTCAGTGTAGGGTTCCGTAGTTTCCCGTCCGTCACAATAAGTGTTCCCACTTATGAGTTTAAAAATGGGTATCCATTTTGTTCGCGCTCCAGCAGCGCTCCGCGCTCCTGCAACTGCTCCCGGTAGTGGGTACGTGCACGAACATGGAGCGTGCAACATTGCACGCTCCGTGGTAGGCGATGCCAACCGAATAATTCGGTAATACCCGACCCAATGTAATAAGTACCTACAGCGCCATATCTCGGGGAATTGGGTTACTAATTAATACATAGACGTGCCAGAAGTTTTCGGTGGTAATTTTGGATTGCGAGAACCGATTTTCATAATTCTTTTTTTGTTTGAAAAAAGATACGTTCAGGATAATAAAATATGTAAACGAAGTTAAAAAAATGCTTGCTTAAACGATTATACTACAAACTTAGTCCAGAAATTATTTTGTACAACTTTTTGTCTTTTTTGTACAAAAACTGTTTCCATCCAAGTTCAAAATGATTTTCCTAGAAAGTCCTTATAAAGTTCTACCTTTCAAATTTTTTTCATATTTTCTAAACCTATGGTTCAAAAGTTAGAGGGGGGGGGGGGACACATTGTTTTTTACTTTTGGAGCGATTATTTCTGAAATGATTGACATTATCAAAAAATGATTTCAGTAAACCCCTATTAATTTTTAAATACCTTTCCAACAATATATCACACGTAAGGGTTGAAATTAAAAAAAAATCACTTCCCACTTTACATATAGGGGGGCTACCCTAATAAAACATTTTTTTCCAATTTTTATTTTACCACTTTGTCGGCGTGATTGATACACATATTGGTACCAAATTTCAGCTTTCTAGTGCTAACGGTCACAGAGATTAAGCGAGGACGGACAAACGGACAGACAGACATGGCGAAACTATAAGGGTTCCTAGTTGACTACGGAACCCTAAAAAGGATAAACGGCCGAATGAAAGACTCGTAGAAGTCTTAAAAGATCCGGTGAGTATAGAACAAAGAAAGACAGATGGATCGCTGTATTCATTTCAAATGATGCCGAAACCAAACGCACACATGCACACATATTACTTTTTTTCTTTTCATAAAAATTCACTGCTAAGCCATGTTGTTGATTGCAAACTATTTTAGATGCATATGTGTACGTGAGTGTATTTTTACAAAAAGTTGAGGGTCACTTGAAATGTGTGCAGGGTTCGGACTTTTTTCCTCATCCACATTTATTCTCAATTAAGAATCAAAATGCATATGCTTCGTCACCCCTGAAGACTTTCTTATTTTTTTTTCTTATTTTAAAAAACGTTGCCCCTACACTAGGATTTTCTCCTGTATCGTGAGGGCAGTTTACAAACATAAATTGCACAAGGACCAACATCCAGACCCGGAACAACTATTTGTAGGCCATACAAATACTTGTTCCGTGCGTTATTCGAACCCGCAACCCCCAGCGCAGCCACTCATTGCTAAGCCACTGCGCCACGAAGTCGTCAACTAAGATGGAATGCCTCTATTCCAGTAAAAAGGGTCTCCGGTATCTCTTTTTTTATAGGATACGGTGCAAACGAGCACACAGTCCACCTGATGGTAAGTGGTTGCTGTGGCCCATAGCTATCTACATTTATCCTCGATTACGAATCAAAATGCAGATGCGTTGTCACTTGTGAGGACTAACGGCCTGGCCACGGGGATCGGCGGCGCGAACGGCGAAGCGACAGGCGGGGCGAAAATTCGCGCGGCGCGATTTGAGGGCCGAGAGTGAAATGTCTTTATCGCAGTTATCTCGATATTGCTTAGAAAGTAATTGTTTTTTTGATACAAGACATAATATTTGGATGAGATTGCGGAGTACTCGATTTGAATAGGAATCGGGTTATAGATGGAGAATTCTACAACAAATAGAATGCATCCAGAAAAAAATTTCGAGTAAATACCAGAATGAGTGTTGTGGAACCCGCGATTATATTCTGGTTAATATTCAACCAGAATTGGAAATAAAAGTCAATGCGGATAGAATTTTAAGTTGTTTTTCTCGGCCCGGCATTTTTCGCGGCGAAAACAACTAAAATATTTTGTTCCCTATACTATTCGCCGCGTCTGCCGCCGCGATTGCCGCCCGACCCGTGGCTTGCACCGTACTGATTCATACATTTGTTTCAGTCTCCCGCCGCGCCGCCAGTCGCCCGGTAAATTTCGCCACTCGCCACTCGCCACTACGCGTGGCATGCTACATACATTTCTATACATTTGTTTTAGTCACTAGACGCCTCGCCGTTCGCGCCGCGTGAATTTTCGCTACGGCAAATGTCCCGTGGCCAGGCTGTTAGATGGAATGCCTCGTTTCCAGTAAAAATGGTCTCCAGTTCTCTACACTCAACATACGAAACACAGCAGCATTAAGCTACTATTGTACACTGGTATTCTGTGAGGACGTGGTCCTTCCCCGGTAGAGCTGACCCACTCGTGCTACAATTATACTACTAATATTACTGCATCGTGGCTCTACCACGTATGAAATCTCTACACTCACCATACGAAACACAGCAGCATTACGCTGCCACTTTACGCTTGTATTCTGTGAGAGCGTGATCCTGCCTCAGTTGAGCCGACCCGATACAACTATAATATAGGTGCAGCGTGTCTCTACCACGTACAAAAGTTTGAGGTAAAAAGAAAGGTATACCTTAAGAGATATATCTGGCTAAATTTCGTTCAGGTGATGGAGGAAACTTAAACTTCCATTTGCGGCCGAACCTGCACCTTGAAAAGTTGCAGGCGGTGTGCCGGCATGAAATACTGTCCCGCTCTGCTGAGCACGCTGAGCTTTTTAGAGGCCAATTTGGCCTTCTCTTCCAAGTGATCACGAAACTGCACATCACTCGATATGTCGACGCCGAGAATTCCGATACTGGCTGAGGCAACAAGGGGAGTGCCTTGAAACTGAGGAGATACGAGAAAGGGGTACTTTTTTTAGCGGTTAACGCGCAAACTTGTGTCTTCTGGGGGTTAAACTGGAATAGATTTAGTCGCCCCCAATCCTAGACTCTGTTCAGCAAAGACTCGACTTCAAACACAAGTTTATCCCGGCATTCGGAGACGTTTTCCCGAGAAATATTGGCTCGGCCGGTGTAAAGAGCATTACCAGTGCTGTCATCTGCATAGCAATGAATGAAGGAACACCAGCATTAATAGGCTTGCAATCGGAGCTTGCACCGTCTACAACGACCTTGATGCTCCGATCTGCAAGAAAGCTGGATCCAATGGCACAATTTCTCGGGAAGCCCATAGGAAGGGAGCTTCGAAAGAAGCGCTTTGTGCCAAACCCGATCGAAGGCCTTCGCAATGTCCAAACTAACGGCCAATGCCTCCGCTTGGACTCTACTGCCTCCGCCCATCTGTGAGTTAGGTAGACCAGAAGATCACCAGCTGACCGATCACTAATCACCGGTCACTAATCAGCTGGTGATCCTCGAGATACCTCATGAGCTGGCAGTTTACAATGGAATCCATTGTTTTGGAGAACAAGGAGGTGATGGAGATAGGCCGGTAGTTGGACGGGTCTGAGCAGTCGCTTTTTTTAGGGATCAGGTGGACGAAAGCCGTGTTGCATGATTTTGGTACTAGGGAGTAGGAGTACCGGAAAAGACGCGTTAAAACCGGTGCCAACTCTGGAGCACATGTCTTCAGCACAATTGGAGGGATTCCGTCAGGCCCACTCGACTTGTGGATGTCCAGGGAGAGGAGTGCTATGCGAAACGAGCGCAGTGTGAACTGCACTTCTGGTAAGGAGCACTCACACTGCGGGATGGTCGGCGGCGTACTCCCCCCGTCATCGAGAGTTGAGTTGGACGCAAAGAAAGAGCTTAGAAGATCGTCTTTCTCCTCTGCGGTATGGGCCAGTGAGTCATCCTCCCTGTGCAGTGATAGAAGAGATGGCTGACTGAAATTCCCTCGGACAGCCTTGGCGCGAGACCAGAATGCACGGGTTCAAGAAGGAAGGCGAACTAGTTTCCCGCCAATTCTGCCTATGTGCTCTTTTGAAGGACCTAGAGGCGGAATTATACTTCTTTTTTAGAGCGCTGGTGTTTACATCCCGGGACGCTGATGCGTCAGCCCAGGCTTGGTAGCACTCCTGCTTATAGCATGATGCTATTTTACAGGACCGACCAAACCATGGCTGAGATTTGCCTCCAATGGGCACCACAGAGGAAGGAATAAAAAGTTCCACATCCTGAAGTACTACATTAGCGACAGAATCCACAACAACGTTGGGATCGTCCGGCGAGAAGCAAACCCGCCCCCAAGGGTAGGATGCAAAGAAAAACCGCATCCCATCCCAATCGGCTGACCTATAGTGCCAAACACGGCGGTAGCCTGCAGAATGCAACTGCGATTTCAGCGTGAGTGGCACCACACTCCGGACAAGACAATGGTCCGAAGAGCCTAAAGGGGCGTCAACGGAAATCTGATATCCGTCCGGGTGAGAGGTCAGCAGAAGGTCCAACAGGGAAGGTGCAGGATCCTCCACATCTGGAATCCGCGTAGGCGAAGTAACCAGTTGTGTCAGACCAAATGCCATCCGTTTTTAACTGATTAACAGTCTGATAATATGATGAATTTAAAAAGACTCACTACATCTCGTACGTGACAATGATCAAACTCTGCCATTTATAATTTCGCGTTATGTTTGCGGTTGGTTTGTAAGGCAACGACCACAAATCGTGGTTTCTCTATTTGCGATGAAGTGTTTATAGACCAAGTATGTTTACGTGTTTTGGGTAGCAATGGATACTCATATAAGTCCCAGGAACGGAATGCCAATGGAATAGCTCTATCTTTCTCTAATTGTTTTAATAGGCTGATTCTTTCACGACCTGATACTTTGATGTGTGGAACTCGCCAATCAATTTTATTTATTATAATATCTTCTACAACTTCACCTGTATTTAACTTGATCGCATTAAGATTTGTATTGCTTCGTAATAATACTAACTCATGTTTACAATTGATTATAATTTTTTCATAATCTTCTGCAAATCCTAATATCTTGTTCAATGGTATAGACGCGGAAAACGCTCCACCGCTAGTATTGCTTGTTCTGCCAGTTGACCAGCCCCAAACTCAAGCACATTTGGATTCATTTTCATTTAAGGATAGGTAAGATTTTATTGTAGTAGTGACACCAGCATTCTTAATTTTATCTATTTCTAATCCATTAAGTTCATATCGTATGTCTTGAAAAAGAAATAGCATAGGCTTATTGACAAAATGTACGTTTGATACCTTTTCTTTTGTGGCGCTGTTGTAAACTTTCACCTTTCCCTCGATATATAAACTACTGAGTAAAGGTAGTACGTACAGGTCTTGCTGATTAATAGGAATACGTATTTCATCATTCGTGTTAAAACTAGTTACATATGGTTTGTATGAATGATACTCAAAACTTTCAATGCTGTTATCGTATGATATTTGTTGAGATACGTTTAAAATATTCATTTTATCAAGCCAACTAGCTTAAGAAATTCTTTGTTAGACTTGGTAAGCTTCTTTTTTAGCTGAAGAGGTGTGCCTTTATGAGATGTTCTTTTAAAGGTGGCGTGGATATACGAAGTAGACGGGCTTTTATTGAAATTTATCATATATTTTTTTGGAAATGTAAATACAGTTGTACTTCTTCACCTCGTAAATTTATCTCTTTATTCTCAGCGTTCAATAACTTTATATTGATAGCACTTATGAAACTTTGGTTAACAGGAAAATAAATCAAGTTCCTATCTATTTCAATTATTCGATAGCCAGGTGGTACTATATGTGCAAATTTATAAATTATATGGCTTGCTTTCCCGTTGACAAATGAACCACTAACTACATCGCATTCAATCCGCACGATGGTTGTCGATAGAATACTGACAGGATACTTTGATTTAGTACTTATATTTGCTTTTATTGTTTCCATAACAAAGCCTAAAATTTTACCCAGTGATTCGCTTCTATTAAAGTGCACATCTTCAGAGCAAAAAATATTTGTTTTCAATGTATTATTGTTACAAGTTACTTTTAGTACAGTGTTCTTAATATTATTTTTTAGATAATCACAAATATCTTGAAGCTCGTAAGACCCTTCAGGATCGATCATTTCTTTTTCACCATAGTAAATTTATTGTTTCTTTCATCTATATTGGGAATAGAATTGAAAGTTGAAAAATACAAAAGGCCACATTCGTAGTCTCCTCGTAGTTCTATTGTCGGTGAATAGTTCGTTGATAAAGAGGCTCCTGTCCCAGTTATAGACACAGTGAAAGATATTTTTATATTGATACGTTTATTTACATCATACACTATAAATGCTTTTTCCAGTAATTTCTTAAAAATTTTAGACAAATAGATGTCCACAGTTTGTAGCACCAAACGCTTGATGTCGCGCATAATTATAGTTAATAGGTCAGTTATGCATATATTTAACTGATTCTAATGGGGGCTTTAAATTACCAAAACTATCATAATATTCTACGTATTTATTATGCTTTACAAAGGCTACCCAATGCGTTCCAGGATTTCTGTAGCTATCCAAATTCAGTATTCCACATTCTATCTTTCTCGGTTTCAAAGATAATTTATTTCTCATGAAAACGCCGCGAAAGTATGGAATGTCACTTGCATGTTCTAATATGTCGAGGTTAGTGAGCGCCCGTCTGGGTAGCCGTCTAATTAGTTTCTTGAGGGGTTAAGATATAAACCTGCTCCTTGTTTATAAGGTTTAATGTATAATCCTTTTCCTAGAGAAACGGCTTCCATCATTCTGTTGTATCTTTCAGATTCCTGAAGATTCTTTTGTGCTGCTTTTGAATCATTAACAGCTTTTGCTATACCCGCCGCTCCACCAGCTAATGATCCTAAAGCTGACAATCCCGCAAATATGGGAATAAGGGGTAAAAGTCCTCCACACTTTGAAAGAGGAATACAACGGGGTAAACTTATTCCTTTTTTATTACTAAATATTTTCTTAGCAGCTGCATAGGCATACTTTATAGTCTTTGGATTTTAGTTTTTTCAACTGAGACTGTATTTTTTTTATCCCCTTCTTAAATGCTTTTATACCGCTCCTCGCCCGGATTTTCGCTTTCATCGCATTTTTCACTATCCATGAGGCAATTTTTTCTCCTTTTCTAGCATCTTCTGATTTCAACCTCCTCTTAGCCATTTTCAAAAGTTCTAAATCCGCCTTTTGTCGAGCGTCCGAATCTTTGTTAGTGTAAGCAATATCATGGAGCATGCACGCTTCATCCAATTTGTTTATCCCACGATCGCCTTTGAGTAACCGTTTTTAAAGTTTCCTTCCGGGACTGCAAAATTGATAGTCAAGTAAATGTAACTCAAACGGTAAATTGTCAATAACTTTATTAATTATACCACTGTCTTCCTTCATCGATAAGTATAAAATGAGATTATAAAATAATAATACGTTATTTATATACCTACACCTTAATTCACTTTTATCCACCCAACTATTTTCGTCATCACTCAAACCTAACCATTTTACTAAAAGCTTATTTCCTTTTCTTTTAATGACTTTTTCAATAAGATAAAGGTCTGGAAATTTAGTTTTTTGTAGTTCGTAACCGTAAAAAGAGCCCAGAATTTTTGATTGTGTTTGTCTTCTATTTGATAGGTTTGAGGATTGGTTTGGTTGACTTTAACGATACGAAATTATGGGTATAACCTTTATAAAAATCTCCTTTGTATTTGCTTATACGAACGTAATAGCCAACGTGAAACGTTTGTCCTTGACGTATCTTAGGTTTTTGAGACTTCTTGATGTTTGACACTATAAATCGCATTTGAATCATTATCGTTGATAGGCTTGAATTTCGTAATGCGATGTAAAGTATTATTATGCCGCTTTACAACAAAATCTAAATTATTTTTGAACCATTGATATCGTCCGCATAGACTGAATATTTTGTAAAGCCGATTTTTTTAAAGTTCTTATTACTCGTTCTACAATGGAGGCCTTTTTAAAGGAGTACGTGGAATAATGATTTATATTATAATTTTTCATTAAATTCTTAAAATAATCATTATAAAACTCTGTACCAAGATCCGTTTGTAAATTTTTAGGTTTTCATCTTGATTCAGTTAATAAATTATGCATCGCATTTTTGACATAATTTTTATGTTTCGATTTCAATGGTCTAACCCATACGTATTTTGATAGAGCATCGATTACTACCAGAACATATTTATATCCTTTATTAAACGTTGAATATTTTTGAAAATCAGTTAGGTCTATCCATTCCTTTAATAATCGTATGTTGACGAGAAAAATTTCGTCTTGCTGCTTTGTGAAGCTCATTGACTATATCTTGTTTACTCATTTTGGGTAGGTTTTGATGCAATCATGAGGTCGATTTCCTTTTTAGTGTAATACAATGTCCTGAAATTGCCAGTAGTCAATTTTTCTAAACAGCTAAGATACTTTTTGACATTATTGTGAATTGTTTTTATTTCATTTTAAGTTCTTGAACACATTTATCCACATATTCTTTATTCACAGCCTCATCTTCTTTTTAGGAGTTTGCAGTCTTTTTAATCTTGTTGATTTCAAATCAAAATCACCTGCGTCTGTTCTTACTTAAGCGTCGCCGAGAATATCAGAGCATTGAGATAGTCGTAAACGCTTGTGAACATGATGACCAAACTTGTCGATATTCATAGCCGTCCTATCAGCTTCTGTAATGAAATGGTAGTGCGTAATCCTCCTGTAGGCAGCTTAATATATTTAATGTCTTTTATGATGCCAGATTCCTGCAATTCTTCGATTATTGCATAAATTTCATTGTATTGTATTGTAGTATCTTTTTAATTTCTTTTAAAATATCAACTCCTTCTCCCTGTGGAAGACTTTCTACACTACTTTTATGATTTCTCGAGTGCTTAAACAATGGTTTGATCACTTGTATATATTTAAATCCTTTGTTGCTGTTAATCGGTTTGCATGGATCATAACTATGTTTGTGTGCATTATTATCCAAAAGTAACAATTTATAATTTTGTAAGTCTTCATCTGTTATAATATCTAAATTTGGTAGCTTTTTAAACAATAACTCTTTTAAGCCTGGAGTTTTTTTTTTCAAACTATTATTTCCAATTTTTAAGATGTGATCATCATCATAGACACGAAATGCGCTGAGCATTAGTTTCCCAGGTTCATTTCTGACACCATAAGGTACATCTTTTAGTAATTCAGATGACATAGACCATGATAATGAATCATTTGCAATACTTGGTGTTGCTTGATGAGATCTAAACGAAATTTCATTCGTGTTATTATCCTCCGCAGGAGGCGAGTGAGTGAGGGTTTTGTTGGATGTTGTATAAACATCATTATCCGAGTTTTCTTCATCATTAACAGGATCTTCAAACACATGACTTGAAGAAATCGATGACTCACTTGCGCTGTACTTAAGTTGTTTAATAGGATGAGCTTGGTCTGTATATTCATTTAAATGCTGCTTTTCTTCAGTTTTTCTGCTAAGCATATTAAGCGGATCAACGATAGGTTTAAATATTGTTTCCAAAGCCAGATTGTTTGTATTTTTTGCATCTTTTATCATTTCTACCTTCCTTTTTACAGCTACAGCAGATTTTACAATTTGTTTCTTAAGGTCTCGTTCCATTGTAAAGGAATTGCACTCTGTTTGACTATTCAACAGAAACTGATTTCTTTGTGACATAGCAGCTATTTAAACATTTAGTCTACTGGTATGAATGTATCAAACTTCATTCTGTAACAGCCCTTATTTCGTTCATAGTCTTTGTTTATAACAAGATAATTGAAAGGTTTACTCCACACAGTTGAACACATTTCCCGGAACTGAGACCATGTCATGTCAGACCCTACATGTTCGTCATAAACGTGTCTCAGATTTATGTCATCTTGCTTAAACAATATGATCAGATTAGCGTTATCTCTTACTAGTTGCTTAGGTATCCTTGTATACGTTTGTTTGATATAAAAACAGTCAATGTTCTTATGTCGACCCATGGCAAAATAATCGCGTATGTTGTTCTGATTTTCACAAGCTACATCGTCAAATATTATAATTGAATTAGGTGAAGCTTCGGGTGGACTCAAAATTTCACTATTATGATTATACTTGTTATAAGATGTACCTTCCACATCCTGCAGTACTTTTTCTAAAAATAAGTATTTAGGTTGATATAAAGACTTTGAATATACATAAAGGTTGCGGAAACGTGGTCCATTCTGATGTAACAATAAGCTAATAACTAAGTTAGTTTTTCCACAATTCGATGGACCGCATACAATACTACGTATCTGGCAATACGTATTTGGCAATAAGCTTCCATGACGTTTAACCTCATTTTTTGGTGCAGGACTGATACGTTCTAATTTAAGTGATTCTTTTTGTTTTCACTCACTCTTGCTTCGCGCTACGCGCCCACTGAAGAACATAATTCTCTCAAATATAGGTTCCAAATTTTTAGTCTAACCAAATTAGTACCCTTAGCTTAGCTTGCAAGTTTCTATAAATCAATTATTTAACCAATATTTTATTTAACCAATGGAATTATTTAACCAATGATGGTGATCGCAAATGATCTCGCGGTTTGTACTACGAGTAAGCTAGAAAACCAGATGGCTGTGGTTCGATTCCCATCCAGTATAAAAATTAGGGTGCATGAACACATGAAAACATTTGTATATACTATTGGAGACCTTTTTATTCTTCTTATTTTCTATGTGTAACTAGCGAGCGTTAGCGGTTCAGGCATTCTATTATGATTGAGTAAAAAACGAACATAAAAAAACATCTAACATACAGACTTTTGTGTTTATATTTTATACTTTTATATTTTATATTTAATAAGATAAGCATGTAGTTACTTTCATAGCATAATTTTTTTATAGGATGGGGTGACAAACGAGCACACAGCCCACCTGATGGTAAGTGGTTGCTGCGGCCCACAGACATCTACATCTATCCCCGATTACAAATCAAAATGCAGATGCTTTGTCACCTGTGAGGACTAAGATGAAATGCCCCGTTTCCAGTAAAAAGGTTCTCCGGTTCTCTACACTCACCATACGAAACACAACAGCATTAAGCTACTATTTCACACTGGTATTCTGTGAGAGCGTGGTCCTTCCCCGGTCGAGCCAACCCATTCGTGCTACAACTATACTACTAATATACCTGCAGCATGGCTCTACCACGTATAAAATATATATATATGCTAAAGTTACCAAATGAAATATTTCTTTATTTTAAAATATGTCAAATTAAAATACTTCCAAGTGGGGATAGCGTTATAACTTAGGGTATAAAATATGATATCGGGAGGCGTTTAACCATTAGTTGCATCGTGTTTTCCACAGTCTACTAGACTTGGAAGTGTTCGACATCATCATCAAGACAGCAAGTATGTACGTAACACTTAGTCTCTTCATTCATTAAATACAATAGAATAATAATAATAATAATAATAATAATTTCTTTATTTGACACTTATAATTTCATACAACATCATTGAGCCCTGACTCCCAAACTAGGATACCCTGTATTTTAGGAGTCAGTTCCTTCCCATTCAGTAACTCTTTGTGTCAAAATACATTAGAGAAATGTTGATATATATTTAATACACAGTTAACACTCTATACATGTGTGTGTGTGTGTGTGTGTGTGTGTGTGTGTGTGTGTGTGTGTGTGTGTGTGTGTGTGTGTGTGTGTGTGTGTGTGTGTGTGTGTGTGTGTGTGTGTGTGTGTGTGAGTGTGGGTGTATGTGTGTGAGTGAGTAGCGTGTTTGTTGCACTGCACATAAAGTTATTCATATGGAGCTATTAAATTTTCACATTTATCATAGTCACATTCTTTAAGCCAATTATATAACATACTTTTAAATGCATGATTTGAAGCCTTTCTTGTGCACACTGTTTTATTTAGAATATTATGTAACTTGGGAGCTACGTAATTATAATTCCTTTTGCCGAATATGGATTTAACTTTGGGGATATTTATACGTACAGTTCTTTTTGAATTTAGTATTTGCGGAACACTACATCTATGAAAGCGTCTAAGACATTGATATATAAATAATTTGCGAACACTTAGTACATCAGTTAACTTGTATACCATTTCTGTCGAATATCTATAAGGAAGTGAAAGTATTACTTTTAGTACAGCCCTTTGAGCTCGCTCTAATTCTATAAGATGTGTTTTAGCAGCGCATCCCCAAGAACATATGCAATAACTGATAACGCTCTGGCACAAAGCTTTGTACGTTTGTAGTAGTAGATTTCTGTTTGCAACTGTTTTTAAATTCTTAAAGACATAGATAAACTTTCTGATTTTGTTAGATATAAATGAAATATGTGCATAATAATAATAATTAATTTGTTATATTACGTTAGAGTAAAGTTATATTATGTTTCGCTTTATAAGTTTTCATATGAGTGTTCCTGTATAGTGATTTATTTGTATTACGTTTTTAGGTATTCCAACCCCTTCGAGTCAGATGCTTAAGTACAGTCGACTTCGCAAAAGAAGAAAGCGGTTAAGAAACCAGCTAATATTTAAGTACTAAAACAACAGTTCTTAAGTCCAAGAAACGAGTTGAATTATTCGGAAGCGAGTCGGAATCTGAGGCTTATACATCACTCACCCCGGCTTCGACCAGCAGGAAACGTAAATTAAACCTTATTTCAGATTCTGAGGTAAGCAAATCTTATTTCATTTTAATAGTTTCAGTTACCATTCACATGATGAGAAGTTAGTTTCTATTTGATTAGATGTTGTGAATAAATTATCAGTCATAGGTTAATTTTTTTTATGAAAACGTATTTAATTATATTCTTAGACGATCGATGTGATTGATACGATTGTTAGTGAATTGTACTACTAAGTCATGTTATGAACATCGTATAAAAATATATTTATTCGGGGTAAAAGGGAATATAAGTATTGTTCATTGCTTATCAGTATGCTTTTGTTTAAATATTATTTTTATTGTTTCCAGGAAGAATATTCTGAACCTATCCTAGCGGGGATTTTAAAAAGCTACTAACAGATTCGGGATATATTCACCGGAGCGAGCCTTCGAAGCGAGGAGAATATTACATCGAAGTGCGTATCTCTAACTTCCGCGAGCTGGAAGCTATTCCATCAGCTGACCGATGGCAGCACTCTCTGATCATCTTTAAATTAGCTGTCAATGAAAAAACCCCAACGTGGAAGGCTGTTACCCAGTTGGAATCATGCATCAAAGAAGATTATCACAACGCTCGTCCAGTTTTGTATCCAACTAAGGGTTAGTTTAATAGTTTAATCAGTGTTACTTACCTATGTGTTGTGGCTTTCAGATAAAATCGTAATAAAAACAAAAATTTAAATTCAATATCAGATAAAATCGAAAAATTGAAATAAAAAAACCATAAAACTAAGTCTAAATCTGAACTGTATTTTATTATAATAAACTAGTCTATAATTTAGTGCAGTAATAAGTGTTTTATCATTTATTTTTAGAAATATTTGGTACTGTTGCTTTCAGATCAAATCGTAATAAAAACAAAAAAAAAATAAATAAATTCAAATTCAGATAAAATCGAAAAATCGATATAAAAAAACCATAAAACTAAAAGTCTAAATCTGAACTCTATTTTATTATAATAAACTGATCTATATTTTTAGTGTAGTAATATAACAAGTGTTTTATCATTTATTTTTAGAAATATTTGGTACCCGGCTTAATACTTTAAATAACATAAACATAAAATCAAAATAAAGCTATAAAACTAAAATTCAAAGTCTAACAACCAAAAAACTATATTTTATTATAATAAACTGATCTGTATTCATAATAATTATAAAAAAATGTTTTTCTGTAAGCCCTGCGGTGTGCATGTTAAAAGTTATTTCGCTCACCAAAAGTCAAGTACAAGTGTTCAAGTACAGAATTGTCACTTACAGAATTAGTCCTGAAAAAATAACTATTTCACGTGAAATTTTCTTATTTGATATTTCACACATATCTCTTCAACTATTTAAACAAATGTTGAAGAAACATACAGCATTAAAAATTAATTTTGAACTGTTTGTTACATATACTTCACCCAAGAATAATGAATCATCTATTAATTATTTTAATACTAAATATGAAATTATATACCAAAACACTGATCTATCATCTGTTTACAACAGTTTTGCAGAAAAAATAACGAACAAGTGTTCAGAATTTGAGCTTTGCGAATCAGGTTGGACTATTGAGGCAATAAGACACTTAGAATTAAATATTGTAAAATATAATCCGTTAAGATTTGGTTCGTATATACCATTACCAGAAAAAATACGTAAGACAAAATCAAGCTTAAATTAAAAAAAAAACAATGATAAACACTCATTTTCATAAATTGATAAACAAACATTCAACATTCGAAAAATTCCGAGCTATGAGTTTAAAACATTATAGTCTTGACCCATGTTACTATGTCTCATCCCCATCATTAAGTTGGGATGCTATGTTGTTTCATACGAACATACAATCAGATTTACTTTCAGATATTGAAATATACCAATTTTTAGAGAAAGGAATTCGTGGTGGTCTTGCTCAATTTTCTCTAAGATATGCAAAAGCAAACATTAAATACATGTCCTATTATCGCGCATAACAAGGATAAAAACAATATAAATTTACAAATCTTGATTGTGTAAATTTATATGGTTTTGCTATGATGCAAAAGTTACCAACGGGGAACTTTAAATTTCTAAGTGAAAAAGAAATTAATCAATTTGATATAATGCATGTTCCTGATGATAGCGATATTGGGTATATTCTTGAAATAGATTTGCACTATCCAATTGAAATTCATGATGATCATTCTGATTTACCATTTGCAGCAGAAAAGTTTGCTCCGCCAGGAAGCAAACATAAAAAATTAATAGCTAGTTTGTACGATAAATGTAAATATGTTATTCATTATCAGCATTTAAAAGAATGTTTACGTCGTGGACTCATTTTGCTCAAAGTTTATAGAATATTGTCATTTAGTCAAAATGCATTTTAGCACCATATATTTTATTAAATACAACACTTAGACAAAACGCTGCTTCAGACTTTGAAAGTGATTTTTTTAAAAAACAAAAACAATTCTATTTTTGGAAAGACAATAGAGAATAAACGAAAACAAGTCGATGTGAAATTGGTTAATGTATGGAAAGATACATCCAATAAGACTAATAAACTATGCGGAGCTGAAAAATATGTAAGTGCTCCTAATTTTAAAAATTTGTCAATAATTTCAGATTCGTTAGTAGCAATCCAGTTAGAACTAACAAAAGTTGTATGTGAGTATCATTGATCGCCCAATTTACATTGGGTTTTCAATTCTGGATTTAGCTAAGAATCATTTATATCATTTTCATTACTCTATAATGAAACGCATGTATAAAAATTCGCTGCAACTCTGTTATACAGATACTGATAGTCTGCTGTATTTAATAAATACAAATGATTTTTATGAAGACATGAAAAAAAAATATAAAATATTTTGATACAAGTAATTTCAAAAACGATCAGTATGATATGCCCAAAGTAAATTGTAAACTTCCAGGGTTTTTCAAAGACGAAATGGGTGGTGATATAATAATTGAATTTGTTGGATTAAGAGCGAAATTATATTGTATTGATTCCAAAACAACCTCAATAAGGAAATCTAAGGGTATTAAAAATCTGTTACTAAAAATCTTAATATTGAAAAATATAAACGAGCGTTATGGTTTAATGAAAATTTTCGAAAGAGTATGTGTATGATTAGATCAAAGAATCATCAAATATTTACTCAAAAAGTTGATAAACTTGTACCTAATAGAGATGATGACAAGATACAAATTATGGCAGATGGCTACAATACGTTACCGTGGGGACACTATAAAACTATATTTTAATATATTTGAATGTAAAACTATTTGTAATGCTACTACTATGTACTGTATAAGTAAGTAAGAGATAAATGTATAGCTTAAGTTACATGTATTATCATGTTTATAACTTAATACTAATTTAAAATAAATAAATATTTAGTTTTAATAAATACATTCGTTGTAACAATAAACGTCTTTTCTTTTTTCCTCTACAAAATTGAATAATAATGATACATAATAAAACAACAATAAAATTCAATGTATAACTTTTATTATATTTTACAAGCTACATTACTTAAATGACTAGTGCTCACATAATTTTTCACCTATTTTTTATAAGACAATTTGTAGCATCCAACACTTCATCATACATTGAATCCACAACATATTGAACACTTATATTAGCACTAAGATCGTGGATGACATTTTCTTCTTGCTCGTTAAGTTCGCAAATGCTGATTTTAATCAGACGATGACCTCGTTTATCTTTATCTCTGCGGATAATGTATGATGATGATGATAATATTGATTATGCAACTTATTGACTTGATTATGCAACTTTACAATGCGCAGGTTCGGCCGCACATGGAATACCGTTCCCATCTCTGGACTGGGGCTCCCCAGTACCAGCTCCTTCCACTTGACCGCATCCAGCGCAGAGCGGCTCGAATCGTCGATGACCGAGTGCTTTCCGATCGGCCTGATTCACTGGCGCTGCGAAAAGATGTTGCATCTCTTTGCGTATTTTATCGCATCTATCACGGGGAGTGCTCTGAGGAATTGTTCGGATTAATCCCAGCCGACAAATTTCGTGAACGCACTATACGGCAAACGTCCCGATACCGTCCACACCATCTGGATGCTTGGCGGTCCACCACTGTACGTTTCACAAGGAGTTTTCTTCCACGTACAACCTCTCTGTGGAATAGTTTACCACCGGCGATTTTCCCGGACCGATACTACCTGGGGACCTTCAAGAAAAGAGCTTACTCATTTCTAAAAGGCCGGCAACGCACCCGCAATTCTCCTGGTGTTGCGGTTGATCATGGGCGGCGGTAGTCACTTAACATCAGGTGAGCCGCATGCTCGTTTGCCCTTCTTCTATTAAAAAAAAAGATAATTCTTGAGGACGGTTTCTCTTCCTGTAACATTTCTTTAATTTCGATGACCGCTCTTCATTAATAGCTAATCTATTTGGTGGTAAATCGTGAAGCTGCTCCTATCGGTTGTAATAATTAAGTGTAAATTTATCCACATCCTGTGCATAATAATATGGATTATTGATGGGATTAGAATCGTTGTGTTCCTCAGTGTTGGCCATGATCTGCAATTAACAAAAACAAGTATGAAGTCAAAAAAAAGGTAATGGCGGCTGAATTTCTAAGTAGTAAAAAAAGTTGATTAAACTCACCGTTAGAGATGATATTTGACGAGCGTTGTAATCAACGTGCACTCGCTATGAGAATTAAACAATAATGAAACAAATGAGGAAGGGCGGGAGGCGCTCTTTAATCCAGGTAAGACACATCATTTTATTTAGTTAGCGGTTGGTTGCAAATTAATTAATATGTTTATTATAGTGGATTTCCGCAAAGTGACGACCGATTCTATCAGTTACATTAGCATAAGCCTGGCTTCGGACACCTCACCATAAAGAAGAAATTATAGATGTTTTGTATTAATACGATAGATTTTGCTAATGAACTATCCAAAAAAAAAACGTTTATTAGTACTAACTACAACGAAGTTAGGCTAAACAAGTATTAGAATAAAAATACCAGCAGTATCTCACAAACGCTCTGAATATAATGCTCAATAACGCAACTGGAAGTGGAAGTACACTTATTCCCGCAGGATAGAACTGTGAGTATGTAGACGTTAATTTGGTTAAACTAAAAATCTTGTACCTCTACTGTAGAGAATTGGGCTCTTCAGCGGCATGTAGCTCGAGCGAAGCGAGAGCAAGTGACGCAGAAGCCCCATTTCTCACCTACTTCTATAGTTTACACCTCAACATAAGGGTTACAAAGGGTGAACTTGGACCTTTAGGCATTCTCTCCTAATCAACCCTGGGCGTGATGAGATAATGTGATAGGTGTATTTTGTGTAAATAATATAAAGACAATAGAAGTGTAACGGAATATTACTTAATATATACATATTTATAGAATAAAAACATAAATTACCCAAATTAAAATTATAAAAGTTTATTGTATACCGTCAAAGTTTTCCTTTGGTGGCACGTGAAAAAAAGGCGCTTGGAGTGAAGGCACAGGAAATTGTTTTGAACTTTATTTGGCATAAAAGACACCTCTATATGCATATATGCATATCATATAAATATGTCTTTACCAAATTATCAAAATTATATGTGGCGGAAAATTCTATGTCATACTTTTCACAAGAATATCCCCAGTAGGTCCCAGTAGAGCTTGGCGTGGCCATTTTCGAGCACGGCTTCCGGCAAGTACTAGTAATACGGCAATTTCCTGTTAAGTTGGGTTGTGCCTGTGCAAGTACTCAGAGTTAGAAAGCATAATTCGTATTGTATATAGCATAATTTGTATTGAATACAAAGTATGCCATATAACAATACAGTGTATAGCTCACAGCCTTGAAATTGACCTTGACGGGACGTAACGTAGTCGCAATGCAGTTCGATAAATTTGTTGAACTTTCCGAGAGTTCGGAAGTATTTCGAGATGTTGCCTTAACATAGGTATATTTTAAAAGTGGTAGAGCTTTTGCAGCTTTTGCTGTTGCACGTATGGTCCGGCTCGAGCCGGGGTGGTACCACGATCTCAGCAACAAGAACTAGGCGACCCCTGCCACGCTATCCGTGAATTTCGGCAATATCAGGGGACTTCACTTGAACCTAAACGCCGTGCACTACCATCTCGAGACGACGAAGCCGGCTCTGCTCTTTCTGACCGAGACGCAGGTGTCTTCTCCGGCTGATGCTTTGTATTTATCCCACCCGGGGTACAAACTGGAACACTCCTTTGTGTCAGACTGGAGTAGAAAAGCATATACGTCAGAGGGGGACAACATCTGTTCTCGACGCCTTGGTAGTCTTAAAAGTTTGGACCTGTCCATCTTTTAGCTACACGTAGAGAGCGACGATATTGTCGCGTCTTCGGGTGCCGCTACAGACCCCATAGCGGTGATGACAAAACAGACCGACTCTTCGAATATGTCCAAATGGCTACAGATTCGTTGCTAGCATGCATATCCCCTCCGCAGAGATCTTATCCTCGGCGATTTTAAAGCCCACCAAGTCGAATGGCTTGGTTTACGTTTAACCAATCATACGCGGAGATCTGTTCATGATTTTGCGGTGGCATATGAACTGTCACAACTGGTTACTTCGCCTACGTGGATTCCAGATGTTAAGGATCATGCACCTTCTCTGTTGGACCTTCTGCTGCCTCTCATCCGGACAGATAACAGGTCTCCGTTGGTGCCCCTCTCGGCTGACACTGAAATCGCGGTTGCATTTTGCAGGCTGCCGCCGTGTTTGGCTCTATAGATCAGCCGATTGGAATAGGATGCGGTCTTTCTTTGCATCCTACCCTTGGAGGCGGGTTTGCTTCTTGCCGGACGATCTCAAAGTTGTTGCTAATTCTGTTAATGATGTGGTATTTCAGGGTATGGAACTTTTTATTCTTTCCTCTGTGGTGCCCATCGGAGGCAGATCTCAGTCATGATTTAGTAAAATAGCATCATGCTATAATTCCGCAGTTCTTTCAAAAGAGTTATTGCCAAGGCAAAGTCAGAGTCTATAGGCAGAATTGGCGTGAAACTGAGCTATCCAAGGTCATTTATGTCAGTCATCACTTCCATCTCCGCACAGGGAGAGCGACTCACCGGCCCATGGCGCAGAGGAGAATGTCGATCTGCTAGGGTCTTTCTTTGCGTCCAACTCGACTCACGATGATGGTGGGAGCACACTGCCGAATATCTCGCGGTGTGAGTGCTCCATACCTAGTGTGCGGTTCACATAGCGCTCGATTCGCAAAGCACTCCTCTCCCTGGACATCCACAAGTCAAGTGGGTCTGATGGAATCCCCCTAATTGTGCTGAGGACGTGTGCTTCAGCGTTGGCAACGGTTCTAACGCGTGTTTCCCCGTACTGCTACTCGACGGCTCAGATCCGTCAAACTACAGGCCTAGCGCCGTCACCTCCTTGTTCTCTAAAATAATGGAATCCATTATAAACTGCCAGCTCATGCGATATCTTGAGGATCACCAGCTGATTAGTAACCGCCAATACGGTTTTCGTCGGGGTCGATCAGCTGGGGATCTTCTGGTCTACTTTACTCATCGATGGAGGGGGGCAATTGAGTCCAAGTTGGACGCATTGGCCGATAGTTTCGACATTGCGAAGACCTTCGATCCGGTTTGGCACAAAGCGCTTCTTTCGAAGCTCCCTTCCTATGGGTTTCCCGAGAAATTGTGCAGTTGGATCACCAGCTTTTTTGTAGATAGATTTTTTTACGTGGTAGAGCCATGCTGCAGTTATATTAGTAGTATAACTATACTTTATAGTTGTAGCACGAATGGGTCGGCTCGACCGGGGAAGGACCACGCTCTCACAGAATACCAGCGTGAAATAGTAGCTTAATGCTGCTGTATTTCGTATGGTGAGTGTAGAGAACCGGAGACCCTTTTTACTGGAAACGAGGCATTCCATCTCAGTCCTCACGGGTGACAACGCATCTGCATTTTGATTCGTAATCGAGGATAGATGTAGATGTCTATGGGTCACAGCAACCACTTACCATCAGGTGGACTGTGTGCTTGTTTGTCACCCTATCCTATAAAAAAAAAGATCGCAGCATTACAATCATTGTAGACGGTGCATGCTCCGATTACAAGTCTATTAATGTTGGCATTCCACAAGGCTGCGTGCTATCCCCAACGCTGGTTCTTCTGCATATAAATGATATGTTACAAACCGGTAACATTTATTGCTATGCGGATGACAGCACTGGTGTTGCTCTGTATACCGGCCGTGCCATTATTTCTCGGGAAAAGGTCTCCGAGTACCGGGATATACTTGTGTCTGAAGTCAAGTCATTGCTGAATAAAGTCTTGAATCTACGGGCGACTAAATCTGGTCCGGTTTAACCCTCAGAAGACACAAGTTTGCGCGTTAAATGCTAAAATGAACCCCTTTGTCGTATCTTCTCAGTTTCAAGGCACTCCCCTGGTTGCCTCAGTCAGTATCGGCATCCTCGGTTTTGACATATCGAGTGACGTGCAGTTTCGTGGTTACTTGAAAGAGAAGGCTAAATTGGCCTCTAAAAAGCTTGGCGTGCTCATCAGAGCGGGACAGTATTTTTGTCAGTGTACCGCCTGTAACTTTACAAGGCGCAGGTTTGGCTGCACATGGAATACTACCCAAGCATACCAATGCAAGACTTCCAAGAAAGTATAAGCTCGTTGTGCGTAGATCGGACCAAAACTTAATATTCAAAAACTGAAGGTAGCCGGACAGACTGTGACATTGGGACATCAGACACGCCAGCCCCCCCCCCCGTGACCATGGGTGCAGTTAAGCACCCGAAACGTCCGGAATTAAAAATAAGTTAAATAGACGCGATGAAATCCATATATAAATAGTTTTATTCAATGTGTAGTGTTCTCAGAAATTTAAGAAATCATTATAAACTAATTAATTGATTGAATGTTAAATGTATGAACGCGGTATTCTGGGCAAAAAACATATTGGGCCGAAAAGAGAAAATGGAAAGACGAAAAAGAAAAAGAATATAAAAAAATATATTATGAATATAGGTAAGTATGTAACAACAAAATATGAAGACTTACACGTTAGTTCTACATCTCAAATACAAACAGGTCATCGCGGAGTCTCTAACCGTCAAAGATAGTGTTAACGAAGTTTCCAAAAAAAAATTAAGACATAGGCTGTGCTACAACATCAGATCTTACTCAAGATGACACCACTAGCTATGTAAAAATGTAACGTTTATATAGTAATGACAATAAATTTGATGTTAATGTTGCCGTCACAAATATATCGGATGCAGCCACTTGGTGAATAGGTTGAAATAATAAAACTAATGATCATATAATCACTAATGACGACTCCGTGGCGTAGTGGCTTAGCAATGAGTGGCTGCGCTGGGAGTTGCGGGTTCGAATCCCGCACGGAACAAGTATTTGTATAGCCTACAAATAATTGTTCCGGGTCTGGATGTTTGTCGTTGTGCAATTTATGTTTGTAAACGGCCCCCGCGATACAGGAGATAATCCTAGTGTAGGGGTAACGTTTTTTAACGTAAGCACAACTATTAGGCAAATTTGATCCAGTTATTCAGGAGCACTTGCAATTAGACGTAAATGGTAATATTTCAGACCACTATCGCGCGAAAGACGTTCAGGACAAAATAATACAACTCATGGGAGAAAACGTAAAATCGTATAGGTTATTTTGTTATATGAGCCGAAATTTGCAGAAAAGGTTCAGAATAAGTAATTTAAGCGAATGAAAAAATCTCAAACATGTTTTGCTCCTTTTCAGCTTTTAAATTCAGAATGCGTATTATCGAACGCCTACTATTTTACTACGCACGGACTTATTTGTATTCCGTATCAGCATAGTTTAGCCTGGAGAGAACAAGGAAGTTGCAGAACTTAACGCGCAGCTCTTCACTCTAAAAGTTACATATTTGGTATAATACTTATAGTCTGTAAAAGTAGTTACGTGCGATCTTAAGCAGTTCTTACCATCCGTCAAGTGTCATATTCCTCTACAAGATGCAGCAGTGTACAAAATTGATTGTGATTGTGGTCTCTCATATATAGGGCAAACAAAGAGATTAATTAGAACCCGCGTAAAAGAACACATAGCTGACGTGAAGCATCAACGTTCCGGGAAGTCTGCAGTTTGCGATCGTATCCTAGATGGCCCCAACCATTACATCAGATTTGACAGACCACAAATCCTCGCGAAAGAACATCGATTCCTACCAAGGATGATACGTGAGGCTATTGAAATTAAAAAACATCCTAATTTCAATAGAGAAGGAGGCTGGGTACTACCACCTGCTTGGGATCCTGTAATTAATAAAATTAAAACTAAACCCAAGCATACCACTGCAAGACTTCAAAACACAGTGAGTTCATTCTGCGTAGATCGGACCAAAGACAATAATTTAAAAAGCTGAAGGTACTCCGGGTTAAGGGGATATAGTAAGTCAGCTCAAATTCTAATTTCGCCCCCACTTCCCCGCGCGTCGTATGCTATGTACCGACATGTTTGTAATCACTAATACTGTAAGTAGGTAAGTCGTTAGGTACTTATTTCATTAGGTTTATCATATTTATGCCTGTTTCTTAACGCCAACCCAGTCGCTACTTATTTTTATAACGATTATTTCCCATTTTCATTTTACGTCGTCATGTTGCGTAATGTGTATTCCGATCGTAAGCGACACAATCTCTCCCTTCAAAAGCCGGAGCGATACTAACGGGGTAACGGGACGACAGGAATCAAGCCTACGCGCCGATAGTTTAGGTAATTTCTTTTTACAGTGAAAATAATGGTATTTTAAAAAAAGTAAATAACATAAGCACTGCTTTATAGTTATTTCAGTTAGTACGCAAAGTTTCATGATTTTATTTAAAGTATTTTATGAATAACAGCAGTTTATTGTTCAGTTTGGAGGTAACTTTGGATTTTTTTTTCTATCGAGATTATTGTACGGAATCGTGTTTTCGTCTAACATAGTCCTTAAAAATACTCCTCAACTTTACCATTTATTTATTTCAAAATGAATGCTACAATACTTTCGGCATAACGGAGGATCTTGCTGAGCCATTTCAGGTTATATTTCCCCTTAACTTTGACATCGGGACGTCAGTCACCTCAGTCCCCCATGACCATGGGTGCTGGAAAGCACCCGAAAAGTCGGGTATTAAAAATAAAATAAATAAAACGCGATAAAATCCGTAAAAGTAGTTTTAATCAATATAGCACGAATATGTAATGTGTAATTTATATGCTTTGATTACCCATGGTTCCTTTCATTTCAATTTTTGTTAAGGTAATAAAGTTATTGTCTTTTCAAAAACTAGTAAAAAAGAGGATACAAGCGAAAATTCTTTCGCTGTTTCTACACTGAGACATTTTCATTACAGCCCTTTACAAGTCCACTGCTGAACATAGACCTCCCCCAAGGTATACCACAAAGCACGGTCCTGAGCCACCTGCATCCATCAACTTCCTGCATGTCTTACCAGGTCGTCACTCCATCTAGTGGGGGGTCGCCCTACACTTCGTCTACCGGTACGAGGCTGCCACTCGAGAACCTTTTTTCCCCAACGGTTGTCGGTTCTTCGAGCTATATGGCCGGCCCATTGCCACTACAGCTTACTAATCCGTTGGGTTATGTCGGTCACTCTGGTTCTACTGCGGATATCCTCATTTCTAAGTTTATCACGCAGAGAAACTCCGAGCATAGCCCTCTCCATAGCTCTCTGAGCTACTTTGAGCATCCTCATACGGCCAGCAGTGAAGGACCACGTCTCAGTTCCATATGTCATCACTGGCAACACGCACTGGTTGTACAACTTAGTTTTCAGGTTTTGAGGTATACCTGACGAGAAGATGCGTTGTAATTTCCAGAACGCTGCCCAGGCGAGTTGAATCCGTCGATTGGCCTCTCGGTCGAAGTTGGACTTACCTAGCCGGACTATTTGTCCCAGGTAAACGTACTCGTCAACAACTTCGATCTTAGTGCTCCCAACAACTACCGGCATAGGTGTGACATGGACATTAAACATGATCTTTGTTTTGTCCATGTTCATCTTAAGACCTATGCGTTGGGAGGCACTATTGAGGTCATTGAGCATAGTGCTTAAGTCCTTCAGCGATTCTGCCATAAGGACTATATCGTCGGCAAATCGAAGGTGAGTGATGTACTCGCCATTGATGTTAATACCGTATCCTTTCTAGTCCAGTAGCTTGAAAACGTCTTCCAATGCAGCGGTGAAGAGTTTCGGGGAAATAACGTCACCCTGTCTTACACCTCTCTGCAGTTGGATAGGTTTCGTACTCTGGTTCTGTACTCGGATAGACATCGTAGCCCTACTGTACAAACACTTCAGCACTTCGATATACCGACAGTCAACTTGGCACCGCTGAAGAGACTGTAGCACCGCCCAAATTTCGGCGGAATCAAAGGCTTTCTCATAGTCCACATACGCCAGGCAAAGTGGCAGATTGTACTCTTCGGACTTCTGTACAATTTGCCGAAGGGTATGTATGTGGTCTATGGTACTAAAGCCTTTTCGGAAACCAGCTTGTTCGGGAGGCTGGAAGTCGTCGAGTCTGCGTGCGAGACGATTCATAATGACTCTCGAAAACAGCACGTAGACGCGGCTCGGAAGGGATATCGGTCTGTAGTTCTTCAAGAGGGCGTTGTCAGCTTTCTTGAAGAACAAGACCACCACACTTCTGCTCCACGCCTCCGGAGTGGTGCCACCATGGAGGACGGAGTTGGAGAGCTTCTGAAGGACTTCAAGTACCGGTTTTCCACCCGCTTTCAGAAGCTCCGCTGTAATTCCATCCTCGCCCGGGGACTTGCCGTTTTTAATGTGCTGGAGAGCCATTCTAATCTCGCTCAGACTGACGTCCGGGATATCATCGGAATTGTATCGGATAAGATCCGCTCTTGGATCGTTTTTCACGCTTGCGTGTGGCTCCAACGATGATGTGTGGATACAGCTGCCCATAGAACCTCTCAATCTCACTCAGAATCTCAGATGTACCGGAAACGATGCTGCCACACTCAGTCTTCAGCTTTGACAGTTGGCTCTTACTGGCAGACAAATCTCTGGAAAAGACTTTGGAGCCTTGGTTCCGCTAAAATCGCTTCTTCAATACGAGCAGTATTAAATTTGCGTAAGTCTCGCCGCATGCATTTGGAGATCTGTCTGTTCAGTTGCGTGTATGCTGTCAAATCTGTTAACGATTGCAGCCTCATCTCCCGTCTAACAGCCATGAGATTAAGAGTGTGATCGGAGAGCTTTTGTGTTCTTCTGCGGCCGGTCTTGCAGAACTTAGCTCCGACTGCATGGACAGTTTCCACGAGCTTGTCATTCATATCGTCCACTGCATTGCAATCTTCTAGGCACTAAAAGCGGTTACGTAACTCGAGCTGAAAGGTTTCGGGATTCTGGATTAGAGCACAAGGGGGACGGAGCGTTGACTTCATTAGGCGAGACCTCTCCAACTTAACGTTTATGTTCAGTGTGCCTCTAACCATTCGGTGATCGCTGCCAGTTTTCACCCTTGCGATCACTGAGACATCACTGAACAGTTGGCGTCTGGTCGTCATAATGAAGTCAATCTCATTTTTGTCGAACCGTCGGGGCCCGATCAGGTCCACTTCCTGTGGGGCCGCTTCTGGAAGAAAGAGTTCATCATAAAGAGTCCCTCTTTCTCCATGAAGTCGGCCAGCTGCTGGCCCCTACGGTTCCGTTGCCCTACTCCAAATTTCCCTAACTTCAGCTCACCACTTTCTCTTGTGCCTAGTTTTGCATTGACACTGAGACAGAGAAACGTAATTTCGAAACGGTACCTAGATTGAAAATTATGTTGACGTCTGACAAACAAAATTTTAATTTCGTACGCCGAAAATATATAGTTTTCAATTAATTCTGTTTCACTAGTAACGAGCAAGTAACGAGCCTGCATTCCATCTTAGTCCTCAGGGATGACATGGCATTTGTGTTTTTATTCTTAATATAGGATGGATAGAAGTATAGAAGAGTCTTTGAGGCGTAATACACAATTACAATCAGGTGAAATGTGTACTCGCTTAATGATTTCTTATGTTTACGCAAACGCTACGAATTTTGTGTACTCGCTTGCCACTCTTATTCTCTATCACCTGCTAAGCATGGCGAGACAAATCCTCAGTACCATAAAGACTCCAGAGCGATGTACTCTAACGACTGATGATAACGTAGAAATCGAACCGGAGTACTTTTTTGGTTATATGTAAAGAAAGTTTTATTAAAAAAAAATTAAGTTAAGAATCTTAATAAGGAAACTAAAACATAAAATGTAGGTACTTTTAGTAAATTTATTTATAATTTGATCCATGGTTTACAAAAGAAATAGATACATACATACATAGAGTCACAACAATAAGATAAACATACCTACCTACACAGACCTTAATTACACTAATAATAAAGAAAACTTCATTAATATTTTTTTAATTCAGTAATTGTTATAAAATTAGCAATAATTAGTTCAAACATTAAGAGTACAAAACTACTACTACTATGTAGAAGCCAGAAGAAGAATTAAAATATTAATAAAATTCATCAGTTTATTTAATTTTTCTGCAGAAGACACAAAATGAATTAAAGGAGAAATAGTCAAAAACTCACAGACATTAAATAATATTGATGAGACAATTATGTAAGTATTATGTAAAATATATGTGCTGCCGGCACTACATTCACCAACGATCTCACTAAAGTATGAGCAGCGGTGTAGGTTACTCAAGTTGGATTGGTTAGTAGAGTTTGTCCGATAATCTGCAGTTGCAGTGGCAAATTAATACCACATTAATGGAGTGTGATCGATTTCGCCTAACCACTGGAACCACCTCTCACACTGTTTTATTTCAATGTTTGATTAGTAAAACAGTGAAAACCACTATTGTTGGTTTTCACTGTTTTATAAATTTTCGGAGGGTAAACGTTTGAAGATAGATGGTTGGATAGATGGATGGATTGTGTAGTGCCGGCTTAAGAGGAAAACAGACTTTTGCTGACTTTCTCAAACCTTTACGCCGACGATTTCTACGAAATTCATGTACTTAATTTTAAATATCTGTTTTAAGCCGTATGTTTTTTCATAAAGGCTGCGTGATCTTCATCTTAGTCCTGTCTGATTAGAATAACGATATAATGAAAATATGACATCGAAAAGGATATGTGTTGTTATCTATTGCACATAATTACATTTCAGAATAAATACAATTTAATATTTAAGTTACAGTCATTGTTTTAAGTCATAAATTCATTGTCTATTCGGAGTAAATGAAATAACAATTGTAACCTAGTTACGTGTAACAAATTATTATATTCTATAAACTTAATTATATAATTATTTGCAAACATAATAATATTGCTTAAAACAATCCTAACTAAAGATCCGTGTCACATAATAGTAGATTAAGTAAACAAACAAGAAGTAGATAATTATCTGTACGATCTTGTCCAAATAGAACAACCTGAAAAAAATTAAAATAAATATGAAAATTGTCTTCTACAGGGACGTTCAATTTAGGTTTTTTTTTGGTGTCGATTTATAAAACGACTAAAGTGAAAGACATAACAAATTTAGAATGACGTCAATGGGCTAGGCGTTTTTATAGGAGAAATTACTATAAACAATATACATAATTAATCATTTAAATAAATATGTAGTGTAATATAATTTGATTTTCCAAAAATTGTTCTAATTTATAATTGATTTTTTTGTATGAATCTTAGTTTATAGTTTATTTACAGATTTGAAGCTTACTATTTGAAGAATGCAATATAATCATGCCCACTTCTTTCTCCTTATTTTGTTTAGTTGATTATATATATAGAGTTAAGTGGCCTATAGTACTTACCGTTTTTGCAACCTTCTCGCCTGTGGTAAAGTAGATGGATCTTCTTTGCAGCAATATTCACGAGCTCCCTTTATATAATTTCTTATATATACATTCCAATTTATTACCTGAGAATTGTAAAATGTTGAAGTTACTGTTAAAACTTCTATTGAGATATCGACGCGTTGGAAATGACGAGGAATAGGCTTTGTCTTGAGGTAGTCGATAGAAATGGCGGTGTAACCATCTAAAATATTTTTATTATAAAATGTACGGACTCGCGACAGCAAGAAGCATCTAAGGTGCCAGGTACATGATACTACGCTCGTTATGCCTTGCAATTATGACAACATGTTGTGTGGCTACTCACCGATTGCAAGGTAATGCTTTTTTTAAGTTACTATTTTGCAACCCCTTACTGAACCGCAAGGATTTTTTTTAAATTTTAGAGTAAGAGTAAGTTCACACGGTGCGTTGCAATGCGTTGCGTCGTCGTAACGCAAATATTTTGACGTATTGCTGGCCACACAAGTGCTGCATTATTGCAGCGTTGCTACAACGCAGTCGCAACGTTCCATAATCGCAGTGGCGACGCATAGTTGTGGTGAGCATTTTTTTAAAAACATCACAGTCTATTCCATAGATTACTGTGTATACACTAGAGAGTCTACTTGGAAGCATGAATCGAAAAAGACGCCTGGCATTGCTCATATTACTACGTCACTGCCGAAATCGACACAAAATCACAAGACGGTATTAGACTATAACTTCTATTTCCTGAATTAATGAAATGAAGTAATCCATATCCATTTGTTTAATGGTACTCATTTTACTCTGCAAATTAAATTCAAAGAAAAAACGAAATTAGCTTGCGCACTATCAACGCATAAACAACTGAGCGCTGCCGTCCAGCGTCGCAAGCAGTACACCTCTTCTCCTTCGTCTCGTCGCGTCAACACAGTGCACCGTGTGAACACTATGGTCATTAGTATGTAAAACGACGCAGTGACAGCGCTACATCAACGCAACGCTGACGCAACGCGCCGTGTGAACCTACCCTGACAGGCACGCAAAATAGTCTACTTGAGTTTACCCAAAGAAATTAACTATAGCAGGTCACAAACATCTATTTGATATTCCTGAAAATGTCCCGGTTCTGTCGCCTTTACGACACCCACGGATTGAAATGCAGGATTAGATTATCTCACTAATAATCTATTTTTATATTTTATAGTAATGTCGCAAGAAATATATTACCAGTTCATTTTTAACGTTATATTAAACGATAAATCTTAGGAAAAAAATGCTTCTTACCCCAATATCTGTATAGAATGTTTCGTTGTCCTGCTGTGAAATCTTATTCCGTAAGGATAAGAAGTAATCGTTTTTGAAAAACCATTCCTTTGTCGTGTAATACTGTAACTCCTCGAGACCATAGTTGACACGTTTCTGTATTTTCACCATACTGAAAAACAAAAATATAGACATTTTACTAGCATTGTATATGTTTACTTTGGAGAGCTAATGGCCTTATTTCCGTAGTAACCATAACCGTAGTTTTTTTTATTTTTTTGAGTTTTTATCGGGGAGATGCTGTGGCATATCTCCCGTTTCATTTACCTATGTCGCCTCTTACAACATATGGGATAGTGTTCTTATGCCTCCACTACACGGCAGGCAGCACCTGATTTAGATAATCAGACAGCCCAAGGCTAACTATGAATATGCGACTCATCCTGTCTTGTCCTGCCTGTTCAAGCCCAGTCCATGAATATACTTACTAGATTTTTGTATTTTACTTAGTGAAAAACCTCGGCGGTTGCGTCCAAACCAAATTTTCTTGTGGAATTAAGGTATATTCCCGCGGTTAAATATAATTCTCAGGATGCACTCAGTCTATCCAATCGCCTTATTGAAAGCTGTTTAGGCGTTAAAAGGTGACAGACAGTCAGACAGACTTTTCTCATTTATAATATTTGTGTGTATAAATACAGTTTTTTTATATTAAATTATTATAAAATAATACTTTAAAATAGTAAACGTTTATTATTTTCAAGTATTTCAATTATTGTCTGTAGTAACTAATTAAACTAGGCGTGGGAAAAAGAGTTTGAGCAATTTAAAATCTTTAAATCAAAGACTAAAGACGAAAAGCACCAAATAGGTCATTCAAATTTATGTTTTTATAATCTATTTATCTATTTATTTTGTGGCAAAAATAAAGAAAAAGTAACATGCTTGCGTTACTTACTCCATTATTTATTGGGAATAATATAACAGATTCCGTAAATAAGTGGTAGAAAGTATAAAGGCAAGCTTAGTGCCTCCTCGGGCCTTGCGCCCCGCGGTCTAGCCTTAATGTGGGAAAATTAGGGCCTGACGGCAGGGCACTTTGGTTCGTGCCGTGTAGTGTATTTCTTATTAATAATAACATTTGTTTAGCTATCATAAGTCAATGCTGTGTTTAAAAACGGTGGTGATGTATCCGAATATAGTAAGGCGCATTAATTTAGCTTAACATTGTAATGAGACGGGTCAATAGAGTACGAAAAAGTCTCAATCCCTAAGAACTTTAGGCGGTGAAAGTACTCCAATATACAGATACATCCCGGGATGTAGAAGCCAAGGTGAGTGGAATCCTTTATGTTGTGGGTAGACACGATACTGTGTCACCCCTGAAGCCTGATGCCTTGTTACGGAATATGACAAGAGTGAGAGATGCGACGTGAGAGTGCTATTTTAACTCTTACTTGCGCCCACATGCTTACTTCTTTAATAATAGTAATACTCTTTATTGCACACAAAATATTACAAAGTACAACAAACTTAAATTGATAAATTCGTACAATTAGGTGGCCTTAGCGCTAAACAGCGATCTCCTCCAAACCTTGGTGAAGGAGATCTTTTTCATTTGAACATATAGCAGAAAGAAACATATCTTATACATCAAAAAGTTTCCTGGGTATGGCTCCTAAAATTTTTAATAAACTCCCAAAAAACATCAAAGAAACTGATAATATAGACAAATTTAAGAAATTGCTTTCGAGTTTTTTAATACACAAAGCATACTACTCTATCAACGAATACTTTGAAGATAAAATGAATGGTTTTTAGTGCCTGCAATAATTAATGGACGATTTATTTATTATATGTTTATATTTATGTAATTGATAATTAAGATAATAATTAATGTTATTTTTAAACATACTAATTATAATTGAAATTGTTATTTTATTAAAAATTAATTTTCATATTGTCAGGTGATAGTGATAAACAAATATTTGTATGCCTTTGTAGGCGAAACATAGTGTTACGTATCATACCTTTTCCACCAAGTTTGTAACTTTTTACCTATGTTTTACAAATAAATTATTTGATTTGATTTGATTATTTCTTTCTTTATCAGCCCGTTAAAGTTGGTACATTACTGAAAGCACATACCATATGAACGTGTGTGTGCATTGTGTGTTGCGTGAGTGTGTGAGTGCATTTTCTTACAATAAGTTAAACATGGTTTTAGTGTGGTTCTGATACATACATAGCACTCAGTTTACGTTACAGATAATTCTGAATAAAATAACATCATTTTCGTTACACAACTTACAACATCTTTTTCCCCATGAGGAACATAAGCAGATCAACGAAGTAGGCGGGTAGGACATGCATGAAGAAGGCAGCAATCAGGTGCTGTATTCGTGAACTCTTGGGTGAACCACCTGGGTACCACAGGCATACGGAGAATGGGAACTCTTGTACGTGCACACGACCTGCAAACAACGATAATTGTTTTTTTCATGTTTTGATTTTTTTATACGATAAGGTGACGAACGAGCACACAGTCCACCTGATGGTAAGTGGTTGCTGTGGCCCATAGACATCTACATCTATCCTCGATTACGAATCAAAATGCAGATGCGTTGTCATCCGTGAGGACTAAGATGGAATGCCTCGTTTCCAGTAAAAAGGGTCTCCGGTTCTCTACACTCACCATACGAAATACAGCACTACTATTTCACGTTGGTATTATGTGAGGGCGTAGTCCTTCTCCGGTCGAGCCGACCCATTCGTGCTACAACTATACTACTATGTAATATAACTGCAGCATGGCTCTACCACGTAAAAAATGTATTATTATTAGTATTATTATACAGTAACTCAGGGGCTAAGCACTCGCTATTGATTTCATGAGCAAGAATAGCATCTCGAGCACGATACCCACCAGCACCGATAAAAGTGTTAATTGCAACTTTAAGTGTTGATTTACCACGAACACGAGCAAAGGAAAACGTCCAGAAACCTGCTAGTCTGCAAAAGTAAAATGAAAAAAATTTCGAACACAACATGTGAAATCCGCCATCCCACATAGGGGCAGCGCGGTACAACCCTCTCAGAAGTGAGAGGCGCCTTGTGCCCAGGAGTGGGACGCATATAAGCTGCCTTTTTACTTTTACTTTCATATTATATCATGTTATATAGATATATTATATTTCAGTAGATATTTTGGATAGTCATAGGGTAATCAGCTGCCATACATTTACTAATCAATAATTACCCATATCTATCGCTTGTCCCCAAGTGATAGGATTTATTCCCGACTGGGTAATATTGCACACTCTGATCTCCTTTGGTCTGTAAACAGATAAAAATTGCAAATGAAGATATTGTTAAAGAGCGTTGAAGAAAAAAAAACATTTGTTTAACTAGTCCGCCCATAAATAATGTTACAATTTCAGAATTTTCTTTTTTTTTGAATTAATATCTGAAATGCGTTTATTATGTACATAACTGCAATTGATTTGCTGTCATTATACAAAAAAAATCCATAGTGTGATGTTATGTCGCGAGTTATTCAACAAGACCTGAAGCTATGTGCTTAAAGTCGATACAGAGCACGCTTCCAAAACCTGTCCCTACAGCTAAAGAAAATTAATGTATTGACATGCTTGTTTGTGCAAACATATAATATTTACAGAGAAATATTTTTTACGATGAAAGAGCACTACATTAAGCAAAATGATAAAGTATGTGCTCATAGTTCTAAAAAGCCACGCAACTTGCTGGAAAAGTTCAACTTGGTAATCATACAGTATTAACATAGTTTGGTGCAGTAAACTCTCTCAGTGATACACTTTTCAAAATCTACCGTGGGATTTCTAGTAAGACTCTGGTTTTGGCCACATTTTTTTTAAATTTATTATCAAATAAAAATTTATAAAAATTTGCTATGTGGCACAGCGAAAAACCACGCAGGTTTGTGTTGTGTGCTGTTCCGTCTACATTTATATATATAACACAATTTATTACAAAAATGGGGATGAACAGCTAATATTTGTTAAGGTAAAACATTTCAATTTATATTTTATGTTATCTTTGTCAAGTTCACTTCTAAATATGTTATCCAGACCATTTATTAGGCGAGGTTTATGTATGCGTTGATGCGCTCACCATATTTATTTTTGGCTGGTATTGCTATTAATTTTTTTTTGAGTTACTTTGCGGGTCTGAATTTTATTTGATACTGTATGCTGTATACCTAAATTAAAGAATTGTTCCTTTAACAATTGATATTGGACTTTATCATGGATATTGAGTACCTTACAGAATTTAAATATAAAATTTCCATTTGTTTTTGCCTCAAGTTTAATTTTTATAGGTACAATCGCATTTAAAATCCTAAGTTGTAGTTTATTAACGTACTGTAGGTGTGATTTGTGTGTTCGTCCGTAGCTGCTTAGCCCATAAGTTATGACTGAATCAGCAAGAGCGTTATATAATATCATTTTGACTCGAAAGTTTAATCGCTTCCTAATTATAAACATGTTTGCCAAAAATGCTCTAAGCTTATCGCATACATGATTTATATGTACGTGCCAATTGAACTTATGATCTATTATTAAGCCTAAATATTTATGCGAAGTAACTAATTCAATCGTGGAACACTTACAATTAAGTTGAGGTTGGTGGAGGCAATTATGATCATGTGCGATGATTTTATGTTTCAATATGCTATGAGACTTTAAGTTTGGTGAGTGTATATGGACTAATTTGGTCTTTTGAGAATTTAATATCAAACCGCTATCGTGGCACCATTTATTTAATATATCAAAATCATCCTGTAACAGATACAGGGCATCATTTACATCCTTAGCAGCCACAAGCATACACGTATCATCGGCGTATTGATAGTAAGTACAATGTTTAAATATCTTATTCATGTCATTGACATAGGCTATAAAGTGCAAAGATCCAAGTACGGAACCTTGAGCTGTGCCTCCGGTTACTTTGACTGCTATGCTGTAGCTATCACAAATCCTAACACGGTAGCTTCTATTAGTCAAATAGTTTTTACACTAATTTAAAAGAGGTCCACGAATACCTGTATTATCTAACTTCATAATCAGCTTATTATGATCTAAAGTATCAAAGGCACGAGAAAAATCAATAAATAGGGCTAGAACATGTAATTTCCGATTCATCCATGAATTAACTTGATCTGTGAATTCCGATAATAGCATTTCAGTGTTCTTACCAGGCCTGAAACCGAATTGGCTAGAGCTTAAAATATTACTTTTTTGATAGAACTCATGTATTTGATTACAGATATATTTTTCCACTATTTATTCGATTGATGATGTTAAAGTAATTGGTTTATAGTTATTTATGTCATCAAACCTACCTTTTTTATGGACTGGTCTAACACAGCCCACCTTAAGATCATCGGGGTACATTTCTGTTTTAATACAGGTATTTATAAATTTAGCTAAGGGTTTTGAAATAATATTGACCCTTGATATCTCTCATTCTGATACTCGTACAATCAAAACCTGGAGCTTTATCAGTACTTAGCTTATTGATTAATTTAGCTACACTATCTGGTGTTGCCTTCTTAAAGTACATGCTACAATTATTTACATTGACTGGTAGATTGTTTTGATCATATTTTAATATATTTATGTTGCAGTTTGGCAAAATATCTTTCACGGCAGTGTCAAAATTATTTGCAAAATTGTCTGCAATACGTATTGGTAAAAGATTTACTGATTTAAAGGCATATGGCAAGAACAACTGGAACCTGGTTCGAGAAAAATGTTATGGACCCCCCCCCCTCCTCCCCCTTCGTCCATTCCAGATCTGAATCGTTGGACTTCAAATTGTGATCGGAGAAATAGTACTTCAATATTAAGTCTCGTAACTCTGTAGATACGTGCACAGAGAGATTAAAGGCCTGTGTCAAAGCTTAAGGCTCTCACTTTGTACAAAGTCGTTTTTGATTAATTTTACCTATTACTTCGATGAGTATGTACACATGAGTTGATTGACTTTCAAGGTGGTACGTTAGATAGACACTAGATGGTCTGAAGTTATGAAATCGTGGATTGATATAAATGGATTGGTATATTAAAATAATTTTGTTCAATATCCTAAATTGTATTTATATAATTAATTTGTTAATTTGTTTAAATAAATTTAAAAAAAAATCATATTTAAAAAATATCAAAAATATGGTGGATTCGAACCCACAACCTTTGAGCTCGCGGTCTACGTTTCGCAGGATAAATTTTATAGATGGATATGTTCGTCTCATTTTAGTGTCGCTTTTTCGTTTCATCGAGTTTCAAATCACGACGATTCTAAAGAAGTTTTTGCTTTAAAAGACTTTGTATTTTAATTCGTAACATAACATATGGCCGTACTATGTGTTGTATGAAACGTACTAGGTATTAATGATTTCTTAAATTTACGCGAACACTACACATTGAATAAAACTAAATTTACGGATTTTATCGCGTTCGATAAAACGATGAACGCGACAAAATCCGTAAATTTAGTTTCATTCAATACCAGGTATTGTGTGAAACATACTGGGTATTGTATGAAACGTATCAAGAGTGCATGGTTGTCCTTTTATCAAGATATTCAGTTGTTTTCGCTATGTAGTGGCGGCGTAAGGGAATCCACTGCCCCATATTATCCCGTAAGTGCCTTAAAAGGCGACAGAGGGAAATTGAATCGGGAGATGGGCAGCAACATCTTTCTGAGAGCAACTAAAAGTAATAAAAAGCTGTGGTTGCCAGCCCACCTGCCACTGAAGCAATCCATGAGGCTTTTGTTAAGCAGCATGAGGTAGAGAGATAGATCACGACAGAAAGACTATACACGGTCAACATACATACATCGCGCATAGGATCTAAAGCCAACAATTTGTATTTTTCATGGATGCACTAGGACAATCGCAACACATTTAAAATTGAGCACAAATAGTTTCTCATCATTTCGAATTATATTTTAATCATTCTAAGCCAGTGCTTAAATACTATCTCGCCTGATAGTAAGTGCTGATACAGTCGAAGATGTTAAAGCGCACTGATTTTACTTAACAATAACCTTGGCTTGACACCTACATTGTAATCAGATGGAAAGGCAAATGCTGACAACCTTTTTGCTGTACGTACGATGAACGATGAAGCAAACCGTTTGGTTCAAACGAATGATAAGTTGATAATAATATCTAAGCGGTAATTTCGAAACCGAATACCGAGACTAGTTTTTTTAAGATAGTTGATAGAATCAGGCGTTACTTTGCGGAAATCCATTATAATAAAAAATAAAATTATCAATTTCTTCGCTAAACATATAAAATGATGTGTCTTACCTGGATTGAAGCGCACCTCCCGCCCTCCCTCAATTGCATACACTAACTCCGTCACCACTAGACCAAGCACCACTACTCTCAACACCACTATTCCAGGCAAGACACACCATCGACGATAATACGACACGTGTTTCGCCTCTACACGAGGCATCCTCAGGTAATACAGACTCTACGGCGGCTGACCGCTAAGTAGTCTTAGACTACTTAGCGGTCAGCCGTCAACGTTGAGAGTAGTGGTGCTTGGTCTAGTGGTGACGGAGTTAGTGTATGCAATTGAGGGAGGGCGGGAGGCTGACCGCTAAGTAGTCTTAGTAGTCTTATTAGACTACTTAGCGGTCAGCCGCCGTAGAGTCTATATTACCTGAGGATGCCTCGTGTAGAGGCGAAACACGTGTCGTATTATCGTCGATGGTGTGTCTTGCCTGGAATAGTGGTGTTGAGAGTAGTGGTGCTTGGTCTAGTGGTGACGGAGTTAGTGTATGCAATTGAGGGAGGGCGGGAGGTGCGCTTCAATCCAGGTAAGACACATCATTTTATATGTTTAGCGGAAAGTTGCAAAGAAATTGATATTTTTATAGTTTTTTTTAAATAAAATATTTCTTTACTTACTTTTCAACGGCAGTAATATACGCTAGTAAAATACACCCATTAACAGCCATATCAACGGGAATCACGTCTGCTAGATATTTGTCGTTACAATGCATTGTCCTAATTACTCCTGCGAGAAAAAAATCGAACTGTTATATTTTTGATAAATTAATTCTTGCTGAGTTTTTCTTACACGTGACTGCGGAATTGGATGTTACTCGATATGTCCACGCTGTTACTGGCCGAGACAACGAGAGAAGTGCCTTCAAAATTAGAAGATATGAGGAAGAGGTTCTTT
This sequence comes from Parnassius smintheus behrii, assembly GCA_036936625.1. NCBI lineage: Eukaryota > Metazoa > Arthropoda > Insecta > Lepidoptera > Papilionidae > Parnassius > Parnassius smintheus. The sequence goes on from JAUPFT010000024.1 coordinate 32,150,791, forward strand.
TATGCGGAAAACTATAATACTAAATAATCTTACTAAATTTAGTCGACCTCAATCAAAGTCTTGTTCAACAGAGACTCAACTTCAGACAACTATTTCTCAACGAATTGTTCTAGAAAAATAAAAAAATAGCGGAGGATGGTGTAAAAAGCATTAGCAGTACTATCATCTGCATTGAAATAATGGTTTTGTATAGTGAGTCTCGAGAACCGGAGAATCTCCGGTACGGTTCGTTACGCTTATTTGTAACGAGAAATTCCATCTCAGTCCTCAGAGGTGACGCATTATGATTTTAAGTCGAGGCTAACGCAGATCTCTAAGGGCTACAGGTGTACTGTGTTTGAGACCTTCACTACAATGAAGACACGAAACATTCTACGCTTTCGCAATGTTGACAAAAGTTAAAAACTTTTTAACAAAAAAATTAAACAGCCGAAAAAACAGAAAAGCAAAAAATAATAAACCTTAATGAATTCTTAAATTTACGCGAACACTACACATTGAATAAAACTAAATGGGCGATGGGCTCACCTGTATCTTTACCATATTCATCCATATTCGCCGACATATTTATGGAGGACTTCGAGGAGAAAGCCCTTCTTACTGCTCATGTAAATCCAAGATTCTACAAGCGGTACGTAGACGACTCCTTCGCAATTTTACCATCTGACAAAGTAACTGCATTTTTAAACCACCTTAACTCTATAAACTCTAAAATACAATTCACAATGGAGTTAGAGGCAAATAATTCTTTAGCTTTCCTAGATGTTTTAGTCATTCGAAATCCTGATAACACTATTGGTCACACTGTGTATAGAAAAAAGACCCATACCAACCGATATTTAAATGGTGAATCTCACCATCATCCTTCACAGTTAGCTACCGTGGGTAAAGCTTTGTTTCAGAGAGCACGAGGGATCTGTGACAGAAAACATCTGGCCGCCGAGCTGCAGCATGTCAAGCCAGTGTTGCAAGACAACAAGCTTCGGATCCCGCGCCTACGTTACAGTAACCGAGTGAAGCCGGCCACAGTCGAGCCTGTGTACTACCATATGTCAGAGGAGTCACAGACAAGGTTGACTACATCTTGAAGCGAGGTTCCATTAAAACATACTACAAGCCACCTAAGAAGATTATTCAATTTTTACCATCCGTCAAGTGTAATATCCCTCTACAAGATGGAGGAGTGTACAAGTTAGATTGTGAATGTGGTCTCTCTTACATAGGTCAAACAAAAAGATCCATAAAAACCCGTGTGAAAGAACATATAGCTGACGTGAAGCACCGACGCTTCGGGAAGTCTGCAGTCTGTGAACATGTTCAAGATCGTCCCCACCATTACATCAGATTTGATAAACCACAAATCCTCGCAAAAGAACATCGATTCCTACCAAATTAAAAACTTTACCGAAGTAATTATTAAAAAAATAACTTTAAAAAGCAATCAATGAACAAAGATTACTAAATTACCTTGAATTTAAAGAAAGTCTTTTCGGCGGTTTAATTTTTTTGATAATTTATTTTATTTTATCATTTTTGTGGCTACAATCTACTTACTACTTACATGGTTCATTTTTGATTACTTTTAAAATAGCTACTTACCTTGATTTAGCTATTAGCTGTTATATAATCCTACCTTAACTATTATTTGTTAAAAGCTATGATTTTTAAATATATGCTCATGTTTCTCCTAGTGAATTAGATGTAGCTATTAGCAACATAAATGTTGCTAATAGCTACATCTAATAAATACCTTGAGCAAATATCAGATTGGGCAATAGCATATGGCTTGAAGATTAATCCCCTAAAGACTCAGGTAAGTATCATCGGAAGTTCGTATATGATTGGAAAATCTAACATATCTCAAGCACCTCAAGTTGTTTTTAATGGAAATTTTATCCCTGTTAGTAAAAAAGTCAAGGACTTGGGAACTTATATTGACAGGAACCTATCATGGGGTCCTCAAATACTTGAGGTTAGTCGTAAACTTTTTGCAGCTGCTCGATCGTTGAACCGATTAAGGAACTTTCTACCTACTGCCACTAATATTGCGCTTGCTCAATCTCTTCTTTTCCCAATTGTGGACTATGCAGATGTCAGCTGTCTTGATCTCACTGAGAAGCAACTTGATAAACTTGAGCGTCTTCAAAACTTTTGTACTTATAAGATTCATATTTGATTTGCGCAAATATGATCACGTATCTCGTTTTCGTAATAAGCTCAAGTGGCTTCCTATCCGTCTTCGCCGGAATGCTCATATTCTGTCACTTCTTTACAATGTTCTTGAATCCTTCCTATCCTTCTTATCTTAAGGATCGTTTTGAATTCCTTCACTATTCCCATTCGAAAGTTTTGAGATCATCAGAGAATTTTACATTAAAATTGCCTGATCATAATAGCAAATTTATGGACAGGTCGTTTAGTATCCAAGCAGTCCGTCTATGAAATACCCTACCTCTGTCAGTGAGACGCGCCCTGTTTTTCAGAAACTTGTACACAGTCACTATCTTAATCGTTGAGTTCATGCCATCTATGAATAAAATATGGATATATTTATAAATATTGTTTCTGCATCACCAAACCACACAATTTACTGCTTTTTTCGATCCTGTCCATCCAAACGTTGTCTGGAAGAAATTGCTTTTAGCGAGGATTACCCTTAACCTAAGGAGTACCCTTAACCGACGAGCATGCATGCGTAGGTGTATGGATGTTGTTCGCGACGGCCTAACAACGTTAAGAAACAAAGTGATAAAGAATATTGTTTTTTGTATTAATAATGAAATTACCGACAAAACTGGATGAAAACGTGTATTAATATAGTTGTTTAGCATATTTATAACTCTTAGTATATTTGTATAGAATGTCGTTTTGATAACAAGTAATATAAACAACTTTTATTATATTAAGAAAAATCGACCAATCACAGCGCGTCTTATCGTGGAACTCTCTAGAAGTTTTTAATTAACTGCGTAATAGTTCATACTTAAAATAAGGAAAATAATTTTATGTTCTAAAAGAGTTATAAATATGACATTGAATTAGCATATGGCTTATAGATTAAAGAAGTGTAGGGATATTTTTGTATAATTAAACGCATTTGGTAGATATATAAAAATCAAAGAATTAATGTACCCAAATATTATGAAAATTTGGGACATTTCGTTTAATAACTTTTTACAATGTTAATGTTTTGAGTAACCTTTATGATATACTAATAAAGAGCCGGACTACCGATTTAATGATGTATAGCATGTTAGTGTAGCAATTAGTTTTGTATAGAAAATATTGCAATTTATGCCATTTGTATAGTGAAAAGTTTATGCAATAAAGAGGCAAACGGAAAATGGCAAGCGGCTCACTGTAAAGTATTGCCAAAGTCTACCTTATGGGCTCGGGACCCAGTACCAGTGGTAGTGTGAAGAACTACCGTGTGACAAGCGAAGTGAAGTGACTGGTATCCGGTGGTAGCTGAAGTGACTAGTAGCAGTATATAGTGAATAGTGAAAGTGTTAGCTAGCTGAAAAAGGTCGTAACTCATATTCGCAGTTACACATAGTGAAAGTGTTAGCTAGCCGAAAAAGGTCGTAACTGATATTCGCAGTTACATATTATAGTGAAAGTGGTAACTGATATCCGCAGTTACACAAGTGATAAAATCAGCTAGTTTAGTTGATAATAGCTGCTAGTCAGTAGTGTTAGAAAACCAGCTACCATCAATAGATATTTGATACCACCGTAAAATTTAAAGAAATCTTTTGAAATATACAGTGACCAACCAATAGTGAACAACCGTAGTTTAACAACCGTGATCAATAGTTATAAAATTTCGCGACTAATCAATCAGTCGAACCGCTGGCCACTACCTTGCTATTTGTATTTGTTAATCGTGCATTTTGATTTGAATCACAGTCCACAATATTTCAGCGGCACCCACAAAGACGGCAGTGAAAGTACCCACCGGAACCTATAGGTGTAGGACTGAGCGACTCGCGAAGTATCTTCGACAACATTTACTCCGGAGAGTTTCGCCCGTCCGGCACAGATGTGAAGGAGGCTAGAGAGGTGTGTCAGGATCGTGCCAAATGGAAGTCTGTAGTCTCTGCCTAGCCCTCTGGGTGACAGGCGTGAGTGTTTATGCTTTTAGCGATAAGACTGCCAATTATGACACTATTTGTTTTCTTCTTCTTTCGTTTATGTATTGATGTGATGTATAATAAAGAATTATCTATCTATCTATCCATCTAAAATCTGTAATCGACCTGGAAAGAAAGTGTTTGCCAAAGGGCAGGCTCATGTGGCACTGAGTAGTGTAAAAATACTTCAGGGTATTACTTTATCCGATCTAGAGCCAAATAAGGTATAACACAACACGATAAACGAGCTTTAGCAGAATAACAGGGACTGAGATCTATACACAAGAGGCTGACAGGTCTAAAGCCCATTCATTCATCGAGAGTTTTTTTGTAATGTAATGTATTGTAATTATTATGTAACGTTGTAATACGTAAGTCAGCATTAAAATCTGTGAGTAAATAATAAATCACCTCTATTTTCCCACCATTAGGGTAGAATTTTTTTTAGAGGTATACCCTATCTAATAAATAAACAATTATCAAAATTATCAAAATCAGACTAATCAGTAAAAAGTTATGCGTTGTCAAACATAAAAACCGTACGCGTCGACTCGAGAACCTCCTCTGTTTTTTTACCTTCGGTTAAAAACCGATGCTCTTGGATGTGTGAATTTGTATTTGCCTGTTCGTAAACTACAAAGTTTTGTTTATTATATTGTAAGTAAGTAGATTTTGTCTCACCTTTTCCCGCTCCAACTAGTAGCCCTGTAGGTCCATTCATATTGTCTACCCAACCTGGCATTGGTTCCTCATGAGCTGCTGTTACTGTAATACATACAATAAGATGAAAATAAATTAAATTACATTTGATAATAAATTACAATTACATTATCCAACTTACTTATTTTTCTGTGCCCGGATTTGTAAAATTGTTTTTGTTGAATATTTTATGCAATTTATTTCTAAAATTAAATAAAAATCAAAAATTGATGACTTTATATATTAAAATAAACATTAGTCGTAATTAAGCATAATAGAATCTGGTTGTGCGAATGACGAAAGTTATTGCGGGGCGAACGATCAAGTGAACTGTAGCGTGGTTCAAAATGAACCAAACAAAAGTGCGGAGGTGGCACATGGCGAACTTTGGACAATATACTTGCTATGAATTAATTTAATGCGTTAGCCGGCATGACGGAACATAAGCTGTTGTCGAAAAAAAACAACGAAATAAAAACAGCTCAAAATTAAGGAATGTGCACTTATCTGCGAAATCTGCGAGCGGCGTCTCTCTACGGCCTTGTGGAGGCAACGAAAACTGTATTGCACCATAGATAAATAGATATGTAGCAAGCTATATATGCACTGAGGTGAGCAGTGGCATCGCACGTCCTTTTACCGCCCCTACCGTCTCCACTTCCTCCTAAGTGGAGCGCGCCATTCATTGGAGAAACAAGATGCGTTCACAATTATCTAGCTCCACCATTACGCAGGCCCGTGTGAGAAGGAACGGACGTGAAGGGAGGTTTTGCTGGCCAACTTAACTAACAAAATACTTCGACAAATACAAATATAAAAAATGCAAGGGTGTGCGCTAGCGTAACTATTACCCCCCGGTTTGAAGGGTTCCCTTTAAAACTAACTATAGTTACTACTAAGACCTAACTTAAACGACTAACCGAACCTAGAAAATTAATTCGAAAACTATTGGATAAGTAAAGGACAGAGGCCTACAACAGGACGCAAATATGACCCGGTCGTGGCCTTAACGCGAGCTATCCTCGTTATTCCATCGGATCCAGGACAAACCCTCTTCAATGATTCCTAATGACCTATGAAGAGGCGGCGCGTTCTCTTTAGTGAGAATAACCACAGTTCCGTCCATTAATGGTTTAACTGCTGTGTACCATTTCTGCCGCGACTGCAACGTATGCTAATATTCCGTCCTCTAACGCTTCCAAAGTCACTGCACAAGCTTGCCCAATAAGTTATGACGTGAAAGAACCTGGAACTTACCATCATCTATATCTATAGCGGGTAGGCGACTTCAAAGTCTTAAGATTTAAAAAATGTGTTGGAGTTAAAGTTAGTGGCTTCGAGGGGTCACTGGAAAGCATACGGCATAAAGGGCGGCTATTCATAACGCACTCGATCTGTGCGAGTACAGTGCTTCATTCTTCAAAAGATAAATTTTTATCTCCGATCACGCGATATAAATGACTTTTTAGACTTTTAATATTGGTCTTCCAATTTCCCCCACGATGAATTGCGGCGGGAACGTTTAGCGACCATTCGATGCGGTTTTCAGCTTAAACAGTGAAAACTCCGAATTATAATATTTAGAAGTTAAAAACCCATGTAACTCTGATAAAATGCCTTTTGCTTCTACATAGTTCGTACTATTATCTGAGTACACTCGAACTTATCGGGCGGTGGCAAGAAAGAAATCTTTTAAATGCACCCATGATACAGCGCAAGTAGTCAAACATACGAAAATATAAACATATGCCCCCGTGGATCTTACACCGCGTCCACGAGCAAGCGTAACTTTAAACGGGCCAGCAAAATCTGAACCCGTGTGCATAAAGCACTTTGCGGATTGTGTTACGCGACAGGACCAATAGTCCGCCATTTCCGGGAATGACGGCTTACGACGAACTCGAAAACAAGCGATACATCTATGCACCCGATTGCGAATTAAGTTGCGAGCGGAAAGAATCCAGCAGTTCTGACGTAAAATAGACATCAACAATTCGGGGTCAGCGTGACAATTCAATTTATGGTGATAATCGACTAATAAATTCAAAATATGATCCCTACGCCGAAAAGAATGGAGTGTTCTTGAGCGAAGCTTAAATGCGGAAGGTAAACAAACACCCACACTAATCATCGTTGCGGCGTTGAAAAGTGCGACTATTACATGCACTAACAACCGGTGTGATAAGCTTGGCAAGAACTAAATTGCGCAAAGCTCGGGGCGTGCGAGAGAGATAACTTTACGAGGGGAAACCTTTGATTTAGAGCTAATAATAATCCTATACCTTTAAACGAGCAATTCTTGTATATATATAATCGGGATCTCGGAAACGGCTCCAACGATTTTCATAAAATTTCGTGTCCAGGGAGTTTCGGGGGCAATAAATCGATCTAGCTAGCATTTATTTTTAGAAAATGTCCTTTTGTCCATGTTTTCAGGCAATAAAAAACTGCTACAATATAAGAAGGTAAATTTTGACAGGTTACCAACGATCGTAATAGCTCAGATGGGATGTTGTTCGGGCGTGATATCGGAGTTCCGTGGTTCGCGTCCCGTCTTGGGTCCGACTTTTTTTCCTTTTTTTTTCAATTTACCTTCTTTTGTGAGAAAATCTATTATTCTGAGCCCTTTTTTTTAGTATTTTTTAAAAATGCGAAAATTTTAATTAAATTGCACTCATGATTTTTTATTCAAATAACTAGTTCAGTTTTTTCTATTATGTCAATAAGATCAAAAACTATTATTCATGTAATTTGTATATGAATGTAACTTAGAAAAACCGAGCAAAGCTCGGTCATCCGGGTATTATAACTTGATTACGTGAACTTAAAGAAAATGTGCCCAACCTTTTAGATTCTAAGATTAAATATTTATGCACATAAATATATAGACTATACTATACCGATTCTTAATTATTAAATGTAGAAATTTACCTATTTAAGATGTAAACAAGGAAAGCCAGGTTGTAGTAAAAGAATACGAGCAAAACATTTTGGATGGTGAATGATGATGGGCAATTTGAGCAAGGCGAGCATCTTGCGCTCTGAACAATAAAAATGTTTTTCTGCCATTGGACGCGAGTCATCGAGGGATAAAATATCCCCCTTAAAGGGTAGTGCTACGATACATCAACTTTTACGAACATGAACGGTCGTGTGAACACAAACTTCCTCGCATAATCTATCATCCGGGCCAAGTATTGGTGGAATTTTGACTTCCTCAATTTCCCAAAATTCGCGAAATAATTCGAAGGGTTCAATAGCGGTGCAACATAAAGAAGTTGCGGATATATTATCAAGAGTATGAGTGAAACCAACAATAACATAACCTAAAACGGTTTACAATGCGTAAGGTGCGATACACGAGGAGCTACCCTTAACCTTGTTATGTAACAAGTGATGAGGGAAAATAGATGCACCAATGAGCATTCAATGTCTCCAGAGACGGAGTACCTAAGTGTCATCCGTTAAAGCCAAATTATTGAAATTGGACATTGTGGAGGCGTCGACCAAAACAGTTGGCAGACGCTCGGTTACTTTGTCTATAATAATTTTGTATTAAAATTAACATTGCGATTAAAACGGGAATAAAGTTTTAAATTTATAAAACCTTGGACACTTTTATTGAAGCCTCCAATTCCCCTCACTACAGGACATGAAAGCGTTCTATTTGCAAATGATCCTAAGCGTTGATAACATTGGTGAGTTATAAAATAACCCCGCGACACACTGTCTAGCAATGCACGAATGCTAAGTCCGTTTCCATGTTAATCCCTAATTATAACACATGCGGTACCAAGAAGTATACTAGTGGGAACGCGAGCAATCTATTTCACGATCGATAGTGCACCATTGATTTATATATTACAATAGATCAGTAATTACCGCGCCAAAGCGTTGCCGCTGGGTCACAAAAATAATATATAATAAATCAAGCAGAATCACTTTCCACACATAAGTTTTATTTCATGTTTTCGTATAAACGTAAAAACCTCAAATAACTAAATAAAATTATCGAATATTGCGATTTAGGTTAAATGCCACTTTTCCACCTTTGTGATTATCCGTACGTAGGCGGATGAGTCGCTCGCGTCCGTAGGCTTCGACCACCTAACCTTAGGCCCACCCTACACGTGTCCCCCGGGTGGTGCTAAACGAGCGATAAAACTGAAAAAATAGACACGGCTCCTCGCCGTATGGTAGCGGCGTAAAATCTACCACCACCCCTTGTTCGCACCATGAGTCAGGAAATAAAAGAAATGGCCCCGAGTTCCCGGCGCCCTTTTAATGGGGCAGGGGTGCGAAGAATCTCCGGGAGAAAAACCGGCGACGAGGTTCGCCATCCATCACGTTCTGTCTCCTGGAGGGGCGAAAAGTGGATTGCGGAAGCCCGTCTGGCTACGCTGAATGTATGTGGAGCAATGAATGATAAGATGGATGAAGTATTCGAAATGATGAATGACAGAGTAATAGATGTGTTATGTGTAAATGAAACGACTCCTGGAGGGGCGAAAAGTGGATTGCGGAAGCCCGTCTGGCTACACTAAATGTATGTGGAGCAATGAATGATAAGATGGATGAAGTATTCGAAATGATGAATGACAGAGGAATAGATGTGTTATGTGTAAATGAGACGAAACGAAAGGGAAAGGATGCTACTGCACATGGCACGTATACCGCGTATTGGTCTGGTGTAGACGAGACTGAACGGGCATGCCAGGGAGACGGTTTCATCCTTTCAGAAAGAATGGGACAATATGTGAAAGAGTATGAATGTGTAAGCCCGAGACTGCTACAGATACGAATGAAAGTTGGCTTAAAGAAGCTGTTCCTGCTAGGGGTGTACGCCCCAGACATGTCTAAGCCCACTTACATCTGAGAGCAGTTTTGGGACATGGTAAGGATGGTGTTGACAAAATGTAAGGAACATGAAAATATTATTATGTTAGGAGACTATAATGGAAGGGTTGGGGTGAAGAGGTCTGGTTATGAAAGGATATTGGGAACGTTTGGTGATGAAAGTATAAATGAGAATGGTGAAGACATCCTCACCGTATGTGTAGAAAATAATTTTTTTGTGACGAATACTTTTTTTCGTCATAAGAAGATTCACATACATGGGAAAGAGGTGATGATAGAAGCATGATAGATTTCATAATTGTGAATGAAAGAATGAGGAGCGCAGTCGTATCTACGACAACAAGGGTTTACCGGGGGTCCAACGTAGGGACGGATCATTACTTGGTCTTATGTCGAATTAATGGTCTTTTCAAGCGTTGGCGGCATCGGACATCTGTGTCTACTACTGCGTTACAGCGTATAAGAATAGAGAAGTTAAAAGATGAAGATGTGAAAGAGAAGTATAAATGTAGACTGAGAGGGAATATTAGATGTTTGAATGAGTTGTGCATGAATGATTTAGACTTGAATACTGTGCGGGATAATATTAAGAAAGGTTTGGTGGATGCCGCCACCGAAGTATGTGGTGTAAGTAAGAGAACAAATGAAAGGAAAAGTAGTACGTTGTGGTGGGATGATGAGGTACGGGTGGAAGTTGAATCAAAGAAGAAAGCATAGTTAGATTTACTAGCAACCAAAGCTGGTAATTCTTCTGGTATGAATGATGAGATTGAAAGAAAAAAGGCAGAATTTAGACGTCTAAATAAGAGAGTAAAAGAAGTTGTTGAAAGGAAAAAGAAAGAAAGAACGGATAAGAATGATAGAAGGATATCTGATAATTTCCAGGCTAACATAAAAATGTTCTGGAAACTCGTAGGAACTGCCAGGGGAAATACAAAGCAGCCTATAATGAATGCTATAAGAGACGAAAATGGATGTATTCTAAATGATGAAGTTTCGAATTTAAACAGGTGGAAGTAATACTTTGAAAGCGTGTTTATGAGTGAAGAGTCGTCTGAATTAAATGAACTATAAATTCCGAAAGAAGTGGAAAGGGGTATGGAGATAAGTGTAGATGAAATAATGAAAGCAATGAAAAGCATGAAAGCAGGTAAGGCAGCTGGATATGATAGAGAGAGATCACATCTCGAGATCACTCGAGATTCTAAGGGCTGGAGAGGGAGTGGTGGCAGGCCTGCTGTACACCTTGTTTAATTTATGTTGGGAATTAAAACGGGTACCGGATGACTATGATGAGTTATAGCACCAATATATAAAGGAAAAGGGTCACAGCAGGACTGCAAAAACTACCGTGGTATCAGCTTGCTTAGTATTGTGGGTAAACTGTATGCTAAGGTGTTAATTAAAAGAGTTATGAAAAAAACTGATGGAAAAGTGTTGGATGTGCAAGCGGGTTTTAGAAAGGGAATGGGGTGTACAGATCAAGTCTTTTCCATGCGCATGATTGCGGAGAAGTTTTTGGCCGAAAACCATAAAGTTTTTTGTGCGTTCATGGACTTGGAAAAGGTTTATGACATTGTGGACAGGAATGTGTTATGGCAAATACTAAACTCATAAGAGTTGAGCGCTGGTTTGATACAGGCATTAAGGTCTCATTATATTTTATTAAATTTTTTCAGCGATTCGAAAATTAACAAATAGTTGTCCACGGTCGGTGTGAGATCGGCACACATACACATGAATTAAACCTTGCCACCTGGTTTGCCAATTAAATAATCTAATAGGGATTATTATGTAAGAGGGATTATTATGTATAGTATTCTGAAAACTAGCAATAAAGAACAGCCAAGTTTTAATATCACCATTAAATATCGATAGGTGGCAATCTAGGTGCGTCGCGTGAATGTACCTGAAATGCTGGCTTTACGTCGATCTGAGCTACTGGTTGGAGGTACCCGGCAGATCGCTTCACGTGGCATAATAAATCATCGAACGACATAAGCGATTGGTAGTTCACTACATAATCGGGTTTAATTTGCAGTTCAAGACTATTAATTTTGTCTAACAAATTTTCAGAATCTAATCGCAATGAACCTATAGTTTCTATTTAACACAAATGTTTCCTGAACGGATTCTAAATTAATATGTTTTATATGATCACAAATATTTAGCATACGAGAAAACAACAATCAATCAACCAAAAAAAAAAACAAATCGCGTAGCAGTGGAGAACAGTAATTAAACGGCGTATTTATTATGTAAGAATGGATAACTATTAAATGGCGCTAAATCTATTCTAAACAACAATAAATCAGGTAATATTTAGTAAGTGATAACAATATTTAGTAAGTGATAAAATGTTTTAACACAAGTAAACTTCCTAAGCGAGTATTTACACAACGAGATGCGAAGAATGCCAACAAGACGCGCGGTCGATTTAACGTGATAAAATTTCCAAACGAAACGAAACAATTTATACGTAAACAATTCGAATGTAATTGTGAGCGATATAATACGACTGAGAGGGAATGCAGAAGGCAGTTATTTGTAGAATGCGCTATCCAAATCAAATCAAGTATTTATGTGGGTAGATAAATACTTGATTTGATTTTACGCTAGTATAGAAATTCACATAAAATATTATAAATTGTGGTGCGATACAAGTAAATAGACAACTACTACGGGGACAAACTAAATAAAATAGGCGTCAATTTACCTATAATATTGCGAGTTCAGCTACTAAATCGAAAGATAAATTATTGCGTTTTGGCGATAAAATCAAACAATGTTTTGTGATGTGTACAGTACCAGTGAAAAAAGGTCTTTCTTTCTTTCTTTCAATATGGAGTACAGTACCCCAGTGGTGCGAAGCGAAACTAAAATATACTTAGGAACTTAGGCTCGACCAAACTGCAATTCGACTTGATTAGGCCGTAGGTTGCCAGATCGAATTCGGTTCGACTAGACCACAAGTATGGGTGCACGAATGACGAAAGGGCACTGGGGTGAGGGGTGGCAGCGCACGTCCTTTTGAGACAGGCTTGTGCGGGAAGAAACGGATGTGAAGGGAGGTTATGCCGGCTAACTTACCTAATAAAATACATTGACAAATACAAAATGCAGGGGTGTGCATTGGCACAACCCGAATCCTTAAAATTAACGAAAATGTTTATTTCTTACCAATAGAAAGTCGAGCGATAGCGATGGGAAATTTCCCGGCGTATTGTGACACCACGTCTTCAGTCAAAGACTTTGTGTAAGCGTAGGTGTTCGGCTGAGGTTCTATCAACCTAAAATAATAATAATATGACTAACCTTACACAATTTACACACACGAACACAAATGTTGCCACGTTTGGCATGGAGATTAGCGTCACAAAATTTTGTTGCAAATTAAAAAAAAATATTTTATATTTTTTGGCAATTTTCGTCCACTGTTTGTAAGGTTATAGATTCTTTTTTATAAAATTTAAGTGTCTATAGGTGCCCTACACTTCGCCTACCTACCTGTATGAGGGCAACACTTCATGGGTTATTAGCATGTGTTATCATTACAGCCTATTAATGGGCCTCCCCCATATATTTGCATCTTCGGCATAGTTGCCACGCTTGGCATGAAGGGCGGCAACCGAACTGTATTCTATTTCTAAGACAATGTTGCTGTCCATCTCCTGTTTCCCTCGGTCGCCTCTTACGATACCCACGGGATGATATGGGACATTGGATTGGGTTTTCCTATACAACACTACACGGCGACTAGTATATATACGTACAGCTGTATTATAGTAGCGAGACCCTCTGCCCCGTTGGTAGTGCCCAGAGTGCAGTGCAGTGGTCTAATAGTCGTAAATGTGATTGCTTATCATGTGGTCCTGAGTTTGGATCCCGGGTCAGGTCAAAATCAGTTATTGTTTTTTTTTTGACATGAAATGCTCAGTGTCAGGTGTCTCACCCCCGTGCCTCGGAAAGCACGTAAAATCATTAGTGTTGCACCTGATCTCTTTCCATCGTTTCGGGTTACTCGCACTATGAGATTGAGGGAATAGAGAGTTGACATGTGCTTGCGCATACACTTCGGCACTATTATCCGGTCCTGCGCATATGGCTTGTCTCCGTAAAGACTGGCCGCCGTAACAGAAGTTCTCGAGGACAACGTTAAAGTATAGTTGCAGCGCGAGTGAGTGGGCTCGACCGCAGAAAGACCACGCTCTCACAGCATACCAGCATCAAATAGCATCTTAATACTGCCGTTTTATATTGTGAGTGTAAAGAACCGGAGACCTTTTTTACTGGAAACTAGGTACTCTAGGTAGGTATTCTAAACTAGGTATTAATTAAGAATAGATGTAGATGTCTACAGGTGTACTCATTTCTTTGTACTCGTTTCTTTTTTTTATTCTATAAAATTACTAGGTATGTACTTAGGCTGTAGATAATGAAGAAGGTCATCGTCCATCCACTTGACACAATCTATCACATTTTGAGGTAGATGCCGTGGAGGGTACAGACGTTCTTCTAGCAGCGGTAGTTCGCAACGGCAGTATGACGTTGAAACATGTATAAATGCCTGAAAACGGTAAAAACGACAAATGACTATAAGTGCACATTTTTTAAAAATGTTAAAAAAACTTAAATGATTAATTGATTTTATGTCCAACTTAAAATTTTATATTCTTAAGCCACTCATCTAGCCTTATGTTATTCAGAGTAGATTGCAATTCACGGAAAACCGTAGCCACATTACTATCAGGTGAATTGCGAGCTCATTTTATTATATTAATGTGATAAATGTGTCTTGCCCCTATTTCTTGTCATTTTGTGCTGATTAAATTAGACTATCTGTATCACTGCTAGACTGCATCTAGTGATTGTTAGCGCGACTGCTTATTCATATGTTGGATATTTGCTTCGAAAAGCGCGTAAGAGAAGCTGTTGGACCCGAAACCTCTCCGGTCGAGTTGGCTACACCTAGTTCTAGTCGGCTACATAGGTGTATCTGCACTTCATCTGTAAACTATAACATAATACAAACAATTGTTATTTTTGGCTACACCTAGTTCTAGGCGGCTCAACCTACATAGGTGTATCTGCACTTCATCTGTAAACTATAACATAATATTATAATCAATTGTTATTTTTGGCTACACCTAGTTCTAGTCGGCTCAATCTACATAGGTGTATCTGCACTTCATCTGTAAACTATAACATAATATAATCAATTGTTATTTTGGGTTCCCCTAGTTCTAGTCGGCTCAACCTACATAGGTGTATCTGCACTTCATGTGTAAACTATAACATAATATAATCAACTGTTATTTTTGGCTTGCTACATTAATGAAGAGTAGCGAGCACTGTGCCTGCGAGTGAATTAAAGGGGTTAGAGTCAAAAACATTAGAATGTAGATGTTAGGTCCTTCCTCTATGTGGAGTGACGTCCCAGTAAGATATGTAAATGCTGGTGTATAAGGACCGTTATTTGTGGCAGTTTTTGAGAAAAGCTTATGTTCAGTACACATCTAATACACAATCTCGGTACACTTAGTTCTACTCGTTGATGATTTCCAGTAGCAGATGCTGAAGTACACCTTCAGTCCATGAATACCACCAAAGTCCACTATAAATTTCAAGACGTACTAGGATATTCATACATAAATTCTACGTACTTTTAGCGAAACAATATATTGTAATAAAAATCTGTGATTATAAATATCTTACCTTGGTCAAGTATGTACTGTAATGTAAATTTGGTTTTTGGAATATTCTGTATTTTTACAGCGATCGATATTTATCATCACGAGCCGCTGTTAACAAACGATACAGTAATCCACTCACGACGGCGGCGGAGCCCGGAAAGAGTCAAAGTGTGTCGGCGGAGCCCGGAAAGAGTCAAAGTGTAAATACACTTTGACTCTTCCCGGGCTCCGCCGCCGTCGTAAGTGGGTTATATTATATCAAGGCTGCTCAAATCACAAAAAAAATTGAAATTTCCTAGCAGAAAAAAATAATCATAACTAAACCAAACAAAATTAACTGCCATTTACATTCCATGGCTTCCCACATGATAGAAAAAGAGATTAAAAAATAGATTGAGTTAAAAATTGATATTTTCAAAAGTTATCGTGCTTACCCATCCATGCGGACTTGATAAATCTACAATATGAGCTACTAATAATAATAATAGGATTCTCCCTGAAAATGTGCTATGTATGTCATTTATATGTTCAATATGATTATTAGATTACGCAGTAGTATATATATATATATATATATATATATATATATATATATATATATATATATATATATATATATATATATATATATATATATAATAAGTCTATGTTGTTAAATACGATTTCATGCGACAAAATGGATTCTTAATTTTTAGGCGCTAGTAGCACATGGCTACGCGCTTTACGTTTAAAGCATACAAAAAATAAGTAAGAACATACCTCAAGCTTCTTCGTTCCTTCAGCTAATTTCAGCACCTTCATAGTAGCCACTGTATTCAAGTTAATAGCATCTCGAATAAACATGTCGAATCTGTAATTAACGAATTGATATTTAAGTGCCTGAAATTGTAAATTATAAAGGTCTATTCCACATCGTGATTTAATATCTAATACCGGGTGTTTGCGAAACGCTCTCGAAAATGAAAACAGACGACAGTACTGCCGATAACTATATAATGGTACAAAAAGAAAATCGACCATAAATTTCGAAATATACTTTTTTCCACCGCGTTTTATTTAGCTTTATTCACGCTCTATCATTTTGGTACAGCTAAATAAAACGATAATTTTATAAAAAAAAAATGAAAACACTTAAACATAAAACCAGCAGTGGAACTGAAAATAACATTAACTAATTATTTACAACACTTGTCTAAATACCTTATCTACTTAAACTACTATTTTGCCACTGTACTAGTCTCCACCTAACCCCTTTAAGTTTTATTCATAGGTTAAATAAACCAAGTACCTGGTTTAATTTCGCTAATGAAAATTTACTTAAATGAAATTTTAAGAAGGATAGAGTCATGCTCATTTATCCATCTTGTAGATATGTTTATTATTCTGACGTATTCAGTTATGTACCTGTTCAATAACTTCAGTACTATGTTATTTAAAAAAAATGGTATGAAACAGTTTACCGATCTAAATCCTCCATGGCCTTATTAGATGCGACTCAAATTGTGCCCCACTAACTTCGAGGTGGATTTGGGGTCAGCGTTGCGTCTACCCATACAGGCGGAGCATCATCGTGGGGTCTTCGACACAGTTCACACATAGTTTGTCAAAAAATCCACGATCCTTTAGCGATTTTGGTCAGCACTATCACACTCACGATTAAAACGACGTGTGGAGATGCACCGTTATGTTGCAACTATGTTCGGCGATATTCAGCCAACGATAGGTCGTCTAAAATGTCAACCAACTGTTCACTTATAAAGTTTAGGTATCGCTGTCCGTAAAGTCGCTGTGGCAGAAACACTGATCCTAGTATGAGATCATTAAATAAAACTGCCTATACGTTAACCGATCAGCGGGTCAACCTCGCAATACACGTGTGCATTTCTTTGGTTCCACGGGCCGTTTCTGGTAAATGTCGACTCGTCCGTTCAGATGACTCAATAAAACTAGGCACCCGTTGTTGCCGGTACAATAACCAACGGCAGAAAACTCGCTGGCGGTCGTGATCGCCGGGAACTAAAGCTTTGACTTTGTATGGGCGCATTCGGTTACGCTTTAAAATGTTGTAAAGTGTTCAGTATCATACTGTTCAGTATGATACACTTGTTCCATCCCTACGCCTTAACAACTTAGCGATACTTCGTGTAACTAGGTTTAGATTCTGGCAAACGACATCTAAAATGTGCTCTGTGGAGTGAACAGCCATATGATTTCCACCTCCTATCACTACCAGAGTAATGGGCCGATTTTACAACACTCGCTAAAATGCTGTTATTATCAGACGAGAGTCAGCTGGGTGTCGAGTAAGTGATTTCCTTGCTGAATTAAATGAGCTGTTCTTTTGTTTTGTTTTTCTTTATTGTGTCCTTCTTTCCTAGCAGCACATATTTAGCTCCTGTGTAAAGGTACCGGCTAGATATAATAAATTAGGTCATAGCAAGTGCATTGTCCAAAGCTTGTCACGTGCCACGTCAGCCATCTTGTTTTGGTTATAGAGAACCACGTACAGTCCATCTATAGTTAATCT
Source organism: Parnassius smintheus behrii (assembly GCA_036936625.1). Classification (NCBI taxonomy): domain Eukaryota; kingdom Metazoa; phylum Arthropoda; class Insecta; order Lepidoptera; family Papilionidae; genus Parnassius; species Parnassius smintheus. Next base: position 32,168,700 of record JAUPFT010000024.1, read on the forward strand.
CGCACACAAATTTTTGGGGTCAATATTTCAGGAATCAATCCCGGGACCTTACTGCCGCACCATTTTCTGGATTTGAAATTAGCAACCCTACCACTACAACAACTTTATTTTAATTCTTTTCGTTTTTAATCCGTCCAATACTTTGAATTTAAAAAGAGGTACGTCAAAACTATTAAAAATTACTTGCAAGTTTTATTGTGATTGCCTTCTCTAATTTTTATGTCGCCTGCAAATTTTAGTACATAAATTTCGGTGCAACATGTGAAGCGTTGCCAACACCAATTTGTCCAATTCTCGAAAATCCATGCCAAATCCCCCAAATCTTCAACAGATTCTCCTCAATTTTATTTTAAGAAATGAAACAATTTTCAACTAATTTTATAAGATTTATTTTATAACTAACATTTTTAACGAGTTTTTTTTCAACCTTTCTATATTTTTGTAACAAGCATTTTACTCCATGGAGTATTTTTAATTCCTTCCTTATTGCCATTAAAAAGTACTACAGTTTCTGCATTTACTGTGCTTTAAAATTTAAAAAAATTAAGGAATCAACAGCGTTAAATGATATACAAAATTTGCCGAAATAAATGCGAATATTAAATTTTTTTTTATAGAAGAAGGGGCAAACGAGCATGCGGCGCACCTGATGTTAAGTGACTACCGCCACCCATGATCAACCGCAACACCAGGAGAATTGCGGGTGCGTTGCCGGCCCTTTAGAAAGGAGTAAGCTCTTTTCTTGAAGGTCCCCAGGTCGTATCGGTCCGGAAAAACCGATAAAATATTCCACAGAGCGGTTGTACGCAAAGTAGCAAAGAGATGCAACATCTCTTCGCAGCGCCAGTGAATCGAGCCGATCGGAAAGCACTCGGTCGTCGACGACTCGAGCCGCTCTGCGCTGGATGCGGTCAAGTGGAAGGAGCTGGTACTGGGGAGCCCCAGCCCAGAGATGGGAACAGTATTCCATGTGCGGCCGAACCTGCGCCTTGTAAAGTTGCAGGCGGTGTGCCGGCATGAAATACTGTCCCGCTCTGCTGAGCACGCCAAGCTTTTTAGAGGCCAATTTGGCCTTCCCTTCCAAGTGACCACGAAACTGCACGTCACTCGATATGTCGAGGCCGAGGTTTCCGATACTGGCTGAGGCAACAAGTGGAGTGCCTTGAAACTGAGGGGATACGACAAAGGGGTTCTTTTTAGCGGTAAACGCGCAAACTTGTGTTTTCTGGGGGTTAAACTGGACTAGATTTAGTCGTCCCCAATCCGGGACTCTGTTCAGCAAAGACTCGACTTCAGACACAAGTTTGTCCCGGCACTCGGAGACGTTTTCCCGAGAAATATTGGCTCGGCCGGTGTAAAGAGCATCACCAGTGCTGTCATCTGCATAGCAATGAATGTTACGGGTATGCAACATATCATTGATATTCAGAAGAAACAGCGTTGGCGATAGCACGCAGCCCTGTGGAACACCAGCATTAAATGTGGTGCAATGAAGAAAATTAAAATAGGAAACACTCAATATTCATAAATAACCTAACAAAAATGTTAAGATAAGTATTTAGATTTCTTGAAAAAACGTTCTGACTTGGCCCGGGCTATCGATTTTCAAAATCACTGCATAATACCAATACCCAAAAATTTTCCAACAAGTTTAAATTCCCTACAATTCGGGGGATTCCCCACATGTTTGCCACGCTGAACATGTGTAAAATGCACAGGGCGAAGCGACATGAGTCAGCCGGGCGGCGGCAGCGCATGTGTGAAAGTGAAGGGTAGAGTGAGCGTAAGTGTAGTTTAGTAATACGTAATGCATTGTTTCGTATCAAGCTGGATAAAGAGTTCAGCGTACGCGCAGATATTGAACCTATAGTCCACTGGTTTTATTTTAAGTTTTTTTTTTGGATAAGCGTGACAAACGCTCCATCAGCTGAATGAGTACAGCCAAACGAAACGATAATTTCACTAAAAAAATCATGAGAATACCGAAATATAAAACGAGCAAAAAAACTTGTATGTGTTACGTTGTAAAGTCATACTACAGCTATATTAGTAGTATATTTGTAGCACGAATGGGTCGGCTCGACCGGGGAAGGATCACGCTCTCTCACCAATACTAGCATAAAATAGTAATTTAATGCTGCTGTGTTTCACATGGTGAGTGTAGAGAACCGGAGACCCTTTTTACTGGAAACGAGGCGTCCCATCTTAGTCCTCACGAGTGATAACGCATCTGCATTTTGATTTGTAATGAAGGATAGATGTAGATGTCTATGGGCCACAGCAACCACTTACCATCAGGTGGACTGTGTGCTCGTTTGTAGCTCTGTCCTATATAAAAAACTTCAACTATATGGTAGGACTACTTTTCTGACTAGTCTAGGTATTTACTGTCCTCTTATTATCCCATTATATATCCCACTATACCTAACCAAGTGTTCCAGAACCTAACTAAATGAACGTGCAACGAGACCATTATCTAATAAATTGTATTAAAATCTTATTACAGGTTTTAGTTCATTGTTAGTCAAAAGTTTTACCTGACACAAGCCGCGCAATGGAAAATGATCTGACATTCTCTTTGAAGTTCATCCCAGTCTTGAATAGAAATGCCTAAATCTTCTTGCAATATGTCCCCGGGGACCAGTTGAAGTTTGTCAAATACTTTTGGCGATAGATCTTGTAATTTGTCAAAAACCTGAAAATTAATAACAGTAATGATAAAGTATAGACTATATATACTATAACTGACCTTCATAATATATACTATTACGGTTGAGGTTGAGGTTGACTATACCCTAAAAAATTTGTGTCGATTTGAAGCGCTGGTATTGAGTGTACCGGGAACTAAATTTGACATACTTTGCAAATGGCAGTTGTTTTGTTCTAAAACGTCTAAGAAAATTTTGAAGTTTTAAACCCGAGATAGTGTGTGCTATGTATTTTGGTTATATTTCATGTTAGTAATATAATGAAAAGTATTTAAGTAACAACTAACGCCATCTAGTATCGAGTAGCATAACTGGAATGGAACTTTCTAGAAAGCTCTCCTAGCTTTCTAGAAAATTCCATACTAAAACTTTCTACACTTAACCAGTCGGGACCGGTATGTACCCCAACATTCAAGATGATTCGGTAGAAGAGGCCGTATATAAGGCCGATAAGGACCACAAAGAGTGGAATATTTATAGTGCAGCTCTAACCAAATATAATAAAAAAATAGGAAAGTTAAGATAGCATCGTGGAGGAAGCTATGCGAGGAAGATGATCTTTGCCTCGCAGTGCAAGACTACAAAATATGCTATCGGAAGCTAAACCTAATCAGATCGGACTTCTTAAAAAAATCCAATGAAACAGGAACATTGGAGTAATACCTAAGACTTTTGCCTCGAACTCCTTGAGATACCTACGAAGGCCTTGTAATGAGGACTAGTGTAGGGCTGCAAAGATAATTAGGCTAAACCTGGTGCAGTGGGCTGTTGACTCAATAAACTACATCTAACAAGCGGGAGCATGGGATATTACCAATTCGATATCCTTCTTCTTTATCTGGTGAAAATCTTCAGAGCAACTTTTGCATGGGGATGTACTTCAGAACGATGGACAATTGTCAAAATTCTATTTATACCCAAGGCTGGTAGAAATGACGACGCTTTACCGAAGTATTTTAGACCAATAAGCCAATCTTCCTTTCTTTTTAAGACATTGGAAAAGGTTATACTATCTTTAAACTTTTCCAATGTTATATTTATTAGGGATATATTACAACCAGCATGCTTACCGCAGAGGCATATCTACGAAAACAATCCTGATCAGTGTTATTAACAGGGTCGAAAAAGCGCTGTATGATAAATAGCTCTTTGTGCCGTATAGCAGCATAGTGAGGTCCATTCTCACCTACGCTTCTATTGTCTGGTGTAATAAAGCCAACCAAAAGACGACTGCAGACAGACTAAATAGTCTACAAAGGACTGTCTGCTTCGTGGCAACTGGGGCGATCATCGCCTGAAGCGGCTCTTAGTATACTTCTATGCCTAACATCCCTTGATCTTTATTAAAACAAGGAGGTGAGGGCTAGTTTGTATAGGATCAAAGCCCAGGGCGGTCTGAGCTTGCTCTCTTATAAATTGAGTTCCGTGCTCGACACAATTATGAAAACACCGTTCTTATGCATGATCTCAGGTATGCGTCCGCTATATACTTTTCATGAAAAGTATGTAGGGGTACTACCCTCCAGAGAAAACTGGCTGAATGGACTGGTCATCTGTGAGGTCAGTAGCCTTATATGGTATTGTATACCGATGGGTCAAAAATGGGCCTCGACGTAGGCTTTGAAATTTATGGGGAAGGCCCCAAAATTTGAACTTAGTATGAATTTCGATACATTCACCTCTATCATCCAGGCAGAAATTTTCGCCATACTTAGTGTGTGGAAATTAATCTGCAAAAACACTATGTCAACCATATAATCTATATAAACTGCGATAGTCAAGCAGCACTTCTGAGATCAAACTTGGTGAACTCGAAGCTAGTTGGAGACTGCGTGAACCGTCTAAACGTCTTGGGGTGTAAAAACAGGGTCGTTTTAAGATAAGTTCCGGGCCACGCGGGTATTGTAGGCAATAAACTTGCCGACAAGCTCACACGGGAGGTCTCAAAAAGTACACAACTTAGACCGGAGCCATTTGTGGAATTTAAAAAAGCCGATTGACCCTTGAAACTCTTTGTCACAATAAATCACTTTAGGTCTAGTCTTATACACCAGGCTTAAAACATTATAAAACCTTAATCTGGGCTTTTGATTAAATTCGCTTCAGAAGCCCTGTGATTAGGTCAAAATAAATTGGCCATTCTGGCGAAACCCCTGACTGGATACTGTCGTCTTAAAAGTATATGTCTATCCTGGGACTAAGTAATTCAAGGATGTGCCGATTTGGTTCCCTAACGGAAGAAACGCAGTCTTCGTCGACCTAGCTTACTTGTAATACCAAAGGTACGAACAAACTACGCAAAAAAGCATTACCTTTGAATGAGCACAGATTTATAACAAATTGCCGTGTAATATAAAAAAAGTAAGCGCATTTAGTAGTTTTAAGACTCAGCTGTCACAATATATAATTGAACATATTTTACCATTAAAATTGAAGCTATGAAGCTACTGACTGAGTGTTCGGCGACCATTAGAATAAGTATACAAAAATGTAATTATTATGCTCATGTAAGTGGCATTGTTTATCTTTTATGAAAACAAATGTCTTTAAACTTAAGAAACGCCTCTGCACATCATAACTGATTGCGGTCCCTTTATACGCAAACATAATACTCATCTGGGAAACGATGTACTCCGCCCAGAAGTAAAATTACTCACAGTTAAGCAACTTATTCTATTCAATGAAAACATAGGGCTTAGCAGTGAACTATAAACATAGCAGCGATCACAATAGATCTTTTAGGTCGCATTGATAGTGGTCTCTTTCCCTAGACCTGCATAGCCTGCTCGCACGTAATAAAAAAAGCATCTGACATGAAAGTTTACGACAGACAGAGAGATATCGAATATTGGCTGGGTACACTAATGATGTAAGTAAAGCGAAATCTACGTGAGCCGCGGAGAAGGTAGTATAAGTTACATAGTAACATTATTTATTTTAATCTTATTTATAACATATTAATATTAATCGAATTCAATATTCAGCTATTGAGCAGTTTAGTTCATTAACGTTACCCTCAAAAATATCATGATTCATAAAAATTAATTAGGAATTTGTATATGTAAAAAATCCTATACCTTTAATCGGATATATAAATCGGATAATCCGAGAATATATATAATCGGAATCTCGGAAACAGCTCCAACGATTTTCATAAAATTTAGTGTCCAGGGAGTTTCGGGGGCAATAAATCGATCTAGCTAGGATTTAATTTTAGAAAATGTCCTTTTGTCCGTGTTTTCAGGCAATAAAAAAACTGCTACAATGTAAGAAGGTAAATTTTGACGGCCTACTAACGTAATAGCTCAGGTGGGATGTCGTTCGGGCGTGATATCGGAGTCCCGTCTTGCGTCCGACTTTTTTTCCTTTTTTTTTTCAAATTCCCTTCTTTTGTGAGAAAATCTGTTATTTCGAGCCCTTTTTTTAAGTAATTTTAGTAATTATAATTATAGTAATTTTTAAAAATAAGAAAAAATTTACTAATTGCACTCATGATTTTCATTCAAATAACTAGTTCAGTTTTTTCTATTATGTCAATAAGATCAAAAATTATTATTTATGTAATTTGTATCTAAATGTAACTTAAAAAATCATACTTCTTTTTCTTAGCGCAGAGCAAAGCTCTTAAAGGACCCATGTAATTATCTATAGGACGAAACATCCACATACCACCAGGTGTACTACAATATGCTGGTTGGTCACATTTAAAAGTATAAAAATAGATACTCATATGAAATTTCTTATAACTAAGTAACTTACGCGGCAGTTAATAAAATCATCAAAGCGTTCTTTCGTGCCCTGGCCTTTCTTTGCTCGCATCAACAGATATATTTTGTTGATTTCTGGACAACAACGTAGAAGTTTCTCTATGAGAACCTTTCCCATAAATCCCGTTGCGCCAGTTATGAATACGCTTTTACCTGCGAAGAATCCCGAGACGCCGATAGATCGCGCCATAGTGTCTGCTTATCCTGTAAAAGAGTGTTATTCTTAAAATAAATAAAATTTGATAATATTCATTTTCGATAAAGATTTCCATACTTTATTTACCCTTTACACCCTATATACGTCCACTGCTGAACATAAGTATCGCCTTATAAATTGCCTCATAGGATATGGGATAGGAGATATTATTTTTGCAATGGTGGCCACCACATAATACTATAATACATAATAGAATGGTTATCAATCTTATTTTGTACGAGGATTGGCGTCGCCACCCCGATTCACTGTGTAGACAGACTGAGTAAATTTACACATTTTAGACTTTTGATAAATCAATTCAAGATCATCATTTAAAAAAATCGTTTAAATTTTAATGCATATTTATTTGTAAATAGGGTACGATTTGGCATTTTCTAACGAATAAACTATTGTAACGTCAAAACACATCTTGTGTTGACATTTATACGTGTGAATTGACATGTTAGTGACATTTTAGTGGTTACGCGGGCTCCGCCCTAATGTAATGTATGTAATAAAGTATCCCATGGTTGCCACGCTTCGCAGGCAAGATAGCAACCACATTATTTTATTATTTTAAGTTGTTATTAGGAAGATGCCACTACCCGTCTCCCGTTTCGGTTTCCTTCTGTCGTCTCTTCCGATACCCACGGGATGATATGGGATAGAGGATTTTCTTATATCGACACTACACGGTGATTAGTACGAATGTTAAATCAGGAATTGCCATCGGCTTCTTTCTTATAACAAATAACAAACATCGGTTGGTTATGGAAAACATTAGGCAATCTATGAGGTAGTCCTATGTTCAGCAATGGACTTTGGAAAGGCTGTAACGGTAACGGTAACGGTAAGCTAGTGTTTGACTAGAAACCTATCTAAGTTTAAGGCGTACATTACTCGCTCATGCAGGCGTCAATCAATTCCATCAATCATGATTGATACAAAATGGATGGTGACTGATGGGCGTACATTACGCGCTCATGCAGGCTGTCAGTTTTACAAAATTATGGTTGTGATTGACGAATAACGTAATGATTGATTGAATAATTGACGAATATGAGGTGATGAAGCCTTTGATGCGTAACAAAACACATTAATAGCCATTTTTAAATATTCTTAATGCCGCGAGAAGGTAATGTAATGTATCCTTTTAGAAATGATTTATCCTTTTCCATAAAAACTGTATTTCTTGACCACGAAGTCAGTGGGCATATGACCCCACTTTGACCGGCAGTATACCGCATTTTGTAATGTGGACCTTGGCATTTTTGTCTTCGCAAAACACTTTTACATTTTATAGAATGAATATAAACGACGAGATTAATGCAGGCTCACGGGTATGTGAAATAATATTTTAGGAACAACACTTTGATGAATACAAAAGGCTAGAATGGATGGACGAAAACGTTTAAATCGATGCGATCGTAGATAACGTGATGTAATTTCAGGCTTTTGTTCTCGAATACGCCAGCGTGAAGTTGTAAAACACATGTATTGTATATATTTTATATGTTACAGGGCCACGCTGCAGTTATTACGGGAAGTATTACGAATGGTCGGCTCGAATGGGACCACGGAACCACAGACTCAGCGTTATATAGCAGATTAATGCTGGTGTGTTTCGTATGGTGAGTGAAATAGAGACTCGTTTTACTGGAAACGAGGCATTTCATTTTAGCCCTCTGGGTTGACAACGCATTTGTATTTTGATTTCTAATTCAGGATAAAGGCGGATATCTATAGGTCACAGTATCATTAGGTAGATTGTGTATTCGATCGATCCGTCCCGGCTTCGCATGGGTGATTTATTATTCTCGACAACAGCGTCATATATTGGCACAAATGTGAATGTAAACCATTCTCGAATCAATTGAATCACACACGGACACACACACACACACACACACACACACACACACACACACACACACACGCACACACACTCACACACACACACACATACAAATTTCATCAATCATCAATCATCTGTTTAGGAGTTCAGTTACATCACACACTGGTGGAAGAATTATATGTGTAAAGATCGTTTACCAAATCGACAAAGAAATAATCTTTTTACTCTTCTACTCCTGATCAATATTTACTCAATGTGTTATTAAAACTTAACATGTGTACAAGCCTTTTTAGTTCAAGGTCATCTGACAATCGTCATGTCCGTTCGTTTGTCACGGATCTTTAGGTCATAGAAAGATTAAGTTACAGTTAAAGATCTGAAATTTGGATATTTAGAAATGTATTCGGTTTCGATAATGCATTAGTTGTTAATGTGGTTAAAGTATTAAATGAGAAATTAAATTAAACATTTACATTACACTTTGGCGTCCTCTCATCTCAAGGATACCTCTTTTAGAGCTGGGGCGGAATCAGAGACAGCTGAATTAAGTAAATTGCGCAAATATGAGTCTTTAAGAAATGACTATATATGTGTGCCATTTGCTGTTGAGACTATCGGTCCGTGGGGTCCACGTGCAGTGAAGTTCCTAAAGTAACCGTATCCGCAACTGTTCGTCGCTACTGGTGATAGAAGGCTGGTTCTTTTCTCGCTCAAATTCTAAGTATTAGCTATTCAGCAAGGAAACGCAGCCAGCGCTCTTGACATACCACGAGGAGTACGACTTTATGACTATTTAAATTTTTAGTTTTAGTTTTCCTTTATTATAGTTTTTTATATTGCGCGTAGTGATTATATGAAAATAAATAAAATGGATGTGTCTCAGTAAAAAAATTACATTTTAATATTTAACTTAAAAAAATCTCAAGCTAGCTTCTAGATAATAAGTCATAGATAAGATAATGGGATTAAGTAGACATAAGTAGTTAACAAACATTCTTTAGTATGTTGTAATAAGGTTCCTAGAAGTAAGAATAAATTAATTTAAATCGATAGATGATTACACCTTTGAAAGCTTCCCTTTCAAGGCCGGGAGGAATGGTTCGGCTAGTTTAATAAACAGCCGAAATTTGTTCGTTTGTTTGCGCTGAATACTCGCAACCGGTTACATCGATGTTACTTTGGTTTGGATGTCCGTGTATTTCGCGGGTCGATGTGATGCTTGCTTACTATTGGTCCGTTAAAGTTACGGACATCTTTTCGTCACGTGATTAACTTGATGTCAACGCTGCGCGCCGTGAGAAAAGGGCACGTTTTACGCCGCTCCCAAATATATGTGCAATCGCAAGTTCCTACCCGAATTGGATCATCGTGAGCGAACGAAATCCGTGTAGCTGGGATCCCCGAAGAAGCACACGAGAGCAGGAGCATCCGCCTTCGTATATTCAGGTACGTCCGACCTTAGTAATATTGTCGAGTCAACGGTGCAGAGTAGAATCAGCCAGCGTCTATGCAAATTACAGTCCATTTCCCATTTCCAGCCAAAAAATGGTCCATCTCACAGGATGACAATTGGATTGGAATTACTAAATACGTAAATCCGATTGTGATTCGACTCTGCGACGTAATTGATACTGAACCTTATTGCTGCATACTTACGTTGATGTCGACTATTTTATACTGTTAGTTGCTGACTTGTAAAATGTTACTTAATTTTGAAGTATTTTCCGCATCGCATACAGCCGTTTACAAAACCGATTTTATATGTTTATTACTAAGAAACATTCTTATTAATCGCATCGACTTTTAGACAGCTGTCGCATTTAATTTACTTACCTATTATTATCATCTCGCTCCGTGAATATTTCAATCGGTTCGATTTAATTTACATAGTGGGTAGAAATCACCGCCGTGCGGCCGCGTCGCGCCAACAACCGGTTTGCGGTTTATCTAATACCGTATCGTACCTTTTCTTAGGTGCATAACGTATGCAGCGCATTACATATATATATTAAAACTGATTTGAATTTCTAGTCGAGTTCGCAATATTTATATACTATAAATACAGTTAAATTCTTAAATATTTATTAACTAACCTGCTCATTTATGTTTCTTCAATCACGCGTGAAAATTAATTTACATTTAATTCGTAACCACAAAGATACTTTTACTCACTTTGGGGTAATATAATCGTGTTCTAATAAATATATTCAAAATGACGGAAAAGGGTGCAGGAAATGATAGACGCCTTATGCAAATTAAATTGTTAGAAGCTAAGCGTCAATTGTATTTCTCACAAATAAATAAGACCTTTCAACTATCATCGAAAACAGATGAAAAATCACGGCATAGTTTCTTATCACAAGCTCGCGCCGTCGATCAATTACGTAAAGAATTTGTAACTTTGGTTGATGATATAAATTTATTAAATTTGGAAGTAGATCCCGATTATAGTATTAATTACCAGCCGTTATCGGCGTTTGACGATTATTATTTTATATTTATTTTATTTTTTTTTGTTTGACGGATATTATTTTATTAAGGATCTTCTGAATAGTATGGAGAGACCAAACCCACAATCGCAAGCCGTCACACATGTAATTACTCAGGAACATACCATTAAGATTCCTCGTATTGAATTGCCTATTTTCGATGGTGAATTACAGAACTTTCCTTATTTTTACGAAACGTTTAAACGTGTTATACACGAGAATAAAACGTTAACGGATTCGGAACGTATTCATTATTTAATGAGCCACCTTTCCGGAAAGGCAAAACATATATGTGCTGGTATAGTCCCGGCGGCAGATAATTACGTAATTATTTGGCAAACGTTACTAGACAAATATAAGGATAACAGAGCTTTAGCTACGACGTATCTAAATCAGCTATTTGCATTAAAATATATTAACGGTCCCTCTGCAATAAATTTAGAAAAATTGGTAGATAAATACGCGGCCACGATCGCAGCACTCAAACAACTTAATATAGATAATTTAAGTGACTTTATTTTTGTTTACATGGGCCTAAAGCTCGTAGATTGCGATACTGCGAAGTGTTTCGAAACATCAGTTCGTAGTGAAACGGACATGCCTAAATACGACGAATTTGTCAAGTTCTTACGAGAACAGGTAAAATTTTTGTATCGAACCAGCACTTCAGCACAGACTCGTGGCAGTTCCATGGCACCACATCCCTACTCGGGTAGTCGCCCATCTAGCTCACGGAGTTTAACCGTGCCGCCACGCGCCTTAGTTTCCAAGCAGCAGACCCAAGTTCGTACTAGGCCATGTAAGCTTTGCAACAACACGGCGCATACGCATCTCTATGCATGTAAACCTTTTGCTAACCTTTCGGCTGCCGAAAAATTTAAATTCGTTAAAGACAATCGCTACTGCGTTAATTGTTTGAGTAACCAACATACCGCTTTTTATTGCAACTCAAACACTTCTTGCCGCAAGTGTAACGCCAGACATCACACATTGCTTCATTTTGGAAAGGAACCATTTCCAGCGCAGTCGTGCGCAGCCACTGTAGCCATAAACGAGGAACATGACACTAGTGAAATACTGAATTCACTAGAACTTGAAGAAGAGTCTTCCTCTGATCAAGTGGTGGGAGAAGGGATTCCAGAAGTATCGTACTGTTCGCTGTCTTCTACAAAATGTGATTCATCATCAACAACGCAAGTTCTCGCAACCGCAAAGGTTTATGCCACAGGTCGCAATGGTCGCGATGTAATCGTCAGATGTTTACTGGATCCTGGTTCCCAGAAACATTATATAACAACAAAATGTTGTTCAAAACTAAAGCTAAAGGTCGAATCTAATTCACCTGTAACGGTGAAGGGAATAGGTGGCTCATCACAGATAGTCAAGGGGGCAGCAAATGTTTCTTTTCGATCTCGATTCACTAATACAAAATTTAATATTCAGGCTCTAGTGTTAAATCGAATCACTAGTAATTTACCAACGTGTAATGTCGATACTAGATTCCTTGAAAATCTGCGTAGTATTCCCATGGCGGACGATAGCTGGGGTATGCCTGGAGAAATAGACTTGTTAATAGGTGTAAGTCTTTTTGCGGAGATGCTACGACCTGGTAGAATTATCGGGGAACCCGGTTCTCCGGACGCGCTTGAGACCGTTTTAGGATACATAGTTGTATCCTAAAACGGTCATCAACATACTAGGAGATGCTCCAGCTGTTATCCAGACTCAAGCCCCAGCCACCGTAGCGTTTCATGCTATTTCAACATCTGAGGTCGAGACTCTAGTTAAGAAAATGTGGGAACTCGATGAAATTGATCCTAAGCATATCTTTAGTGCTGATGATAAAACATGCGAAGAAAATTATAGTAAGACTGTCACGCGTTCTGCTTCCGGACGCTACGAAGTAGCCTTACCTTTCAAATTCAGTCCAGATTTTCTAGGTAATTCTTTGGAAGTCGCTAGGCGTAGATTTTTACATTTAGAGCGTAGGTTTTCTGCTCAGCCCGCTCTAAGAGAGGCGTACGACAGTGTAATTAAGGATTATATGGATCAAGGTTATTTATCTCCTATTGATACAGCCGATAAAGATCCTCTACACTTTTACATGCCACACCACGCGGTTCTTAGGGAGGATAAAGTATCAACACGGATCCGACCTGTTCTGGATGCAAGTGCTAAGTCTAGTAGCGGATTTTCCTTAAATGACCTTTTATATACCGGTCCCAATCTTCAACGCGACCTTTTTACAATCTTAATGAATATGAGACTATTACCTGTTGCCATCACAGCCGACGTAAGACAGATGTATCTTAGGATAGGCGTCCGTAAGCAGGATCGACGTTTTCAGCGTATCTTATATCGCTTCAGTCGGGATGACAATTTAGAAGGTGGTTCAGATATTCAAAATTCAATAAAATCATTGGAATTCAATAGAGTAGCTTTTGGACTAAAGTGTAGCCCATTTTTAGCTCTTCGTACTGTCTCGCAACTGGTACAGGATGAGGGTCACCGTTTCCCTATAGGTAAAGAAGTCGCGCAGAGAGATCTTTACATGGACGATATAGCTAGCTCACTGATGAATTCCGATCGAGCTATTTCTGCCTTTCAAGAGTTAGTCGGGCTATTCAAGGCGGGGGGCTTCCACCTAGTCAAATGGAGTAGCAATAGCACAAGGGTGCTTGAACATATTCCTGAAGATTATCGCTTGTCGCAAAACGTCGAATTTCACAAGGACGATACCTTGAAAATATTAGGTCTCTACTGGCGTCCTCGTGATGATGAGTTCGCCTTCGAGGTGACTTCAGATGATCGCCCTTGCACTAAGAGAAACATTTTATCCTCTGTCGCACGTTTGTTTGATGTTTTGGGCTTGGTAGCACCTGTAGTCTTGTATGCCAAGTTTTTAATCAAGGAGCTTTGGATTGCTAAAATAGACTGGGACGCTGATCCCCCACAACGAATTACGCGACTGTGGAATGAATTCCGACGTGAACTTCCCCTGCTTGCCCAGATGAAATTTCCTCGGCACCTTGAAGTGGTTCATGGCTGTTCGGTAACAATTCTGGGTTTCGCTGACGCGAGTGAAAAGGCTTATGGTCGCCGCCGCAGTTTATATTCGAGTAGACGTCAAACAAAATCAGACAACTGTCATTTTGTCTTGCGCAAAGTCAAAGGTTGCGCCCTTGAAAGTTGTCTCATTAGCACGTCTGGAATTATGTGCAGCCTTGTTGCTTTCTAAATTAATAAAAGGGGTTCTGGAAATATATTCGAGTAGATACCCAATTAATTCGGTGTTAGCATTTTCAGACTCGACCGTAGTGTTAAATTGGATTCATTCTTCTCCACACCGATGGCACACGTTTGTTGCCAATAGAGTCTCCAAAATCCAGGACAACTTACCATCGGATCACTTTTACCACATCAAAGGTAACGAAAACCAGTGCGATTGTTTGTCCCGTGGATTAACTCCCACATAACTTATGAATCACCCCCTGTGGCTACAGAGGCCTCCTTGGGCCAAGTTACCTAAAGTCGAATGGCCAATAAAAACGTTTGTGCCAAAGGAATCTTCCGACGCGCCGGAGCTTAAGTCTATTTCCCTAGTAATAATAAAACCAATCGAAGAACCTTTTCTGTATAAGCTAGCACGTAATTACTCTTCGTGGCAACGGTTTCTTAACGTGGCGAGCTACATATACAAGTTTATAAGGAAGCTGCCCCTGGGACCCATAGTTGAGTCAGATTTGGAATTTACGGAATTAGAAATTATGAAGCTAATACAGTCGATACATTTTAGTGATGACCTTCAACGTTTGGAGAAAGGGGGATGTCGTTCTTCATCTATTAAAAAATTAAATCCATTTCTTAAGGATGGCGTATTACGCGTGGGTGACCGTTTGGCAAACTCAGAGGAGAGTTTTGAATTTAAACATCCTATTCTTCTTCCTTGTAAGGATCCTGTGGTAGACTTGCTCATACGCTCATACCACTGCAAATATTTACATACAGGACCAGGGTTGCTATCTTCTGTACTCCGTGGTAAATACTGGATATTATCTGCTAGACGTGCAATTAGAGCCATCATCTCTAAATGCAACGTATGTTTTCGATTTAAACCTCAACCTGGGTTCCCTATTATGGCGGACCTCCCTGAACCTCGAGTGCGAGCGGTTGTCCAAGCCTTCGTCCATACTGGATGCGATTATGCCAGCCCAATCCTAGTAACACCATATCGTGGTAAAGGTATAAAAAGCCGTAAGGCTTACATCTGCTTGTTTACATGCCTTACTACACGAGCGGTGCATATTGAGCTCGCAAGCGATCTCGGCACAGCTTGCTTCTTGGCCGCCATGAAACGATTCCTAGCTAGACGAGGATCGGTTCAATGTTTTTATACCGATAACGGAACCAATTTTATTGGTGCCCGGTCTTATCTTCGAGATTTGTACGCTTTTCTAAAGAATGAATATAAACCAGTATGGGAAAAGCAGTTAGCAGAAAGTCGTATCCAATGGAAACTTATTCCTCCTAATGCTCCACACTTCGGTGGTTGCTGGGAAAGTAACATCAAGTGCATAAAAA
This sequence comes from Parnassius smintheus behrii, assembly GCA_036936625.1. NCBI lineage: Eukaryota > Metazoa > Arthropoda > Insecta > Lepidoptera > Papilionidae > Parnassius > Parnassius smintheus. The sequence continues at coordinate 32,184,296 of JAUPFT010000024.1, forward strand.
CCCATTTATATAGGGTTATCGGCCGACAAATTCTTACCTTTGAGGAGCTTCAAACAGTTTTAAGCCAGATTGAATCCATATTAAATTCACGACCACTTACAGTGCTCAGCTCTGATCCTTAAGATCCAGCAGCTTTGACGCCAGCTCATTTTTTACATACCGTCCCGCTTGATCTCCTGCCAGCACCTGATATTGATAATTCGATTCCGCATCTTCTAACTAGATATGAGCTCTTAGACAAGATGGTACAGTCATTCTGGATGCGATGGCGGAGAGAATATCTTCATAGCCTACAAGCCCGCCAAAAGTGGAACTCACCATACTTCCCAGTTAAGGAAGGGACGGTTGTTGTAGTAATACAGGATAACATCATGCCCTTACATTGGCCCTTAGGCATTATAACACAAACTTTTAAAGGTAAAGATGACGTTATACGTGTAGCAATGGTAAGGACTAAGCACGGTACTTACCGAAGACCGGTGGTTAAATTGTGTCCATTACCAACTCAGTAAAGTCACAAATTATTTAGGTAAAGGGTAGATTAGCTTCTAGATAATAAGTCATAGATAAGATAATGGGATTAAGTAGACATAAGTAGTTAACAAACATTCTTTAGTATGTTGTAATAAGGTTCCTAGAAGTAAGAATAAATTAATTTAAATCGATAGATGATTACACCTTTGAAAGCTTCCCTTTCAAGGCCGGGAGGAATGGTTCGGCTAGTTTAATAAACAGCCGAAATTTGTTCGTTTGTTTGCGCTGAATACTCGCAACCGTTACATCGATGTTACTTTGGTTTGGATGTCCGTGTATTTTGCGGGTCGATGTGATGCTTGCTTACTATTGGTCCGTTAAAGTTACGGACATCTTTTCGTCACGTGATTAACTTGATGTCAACGCCGCGCGCCGTGAGAAAAGGGCAAGTTTTACGCCGCTCCCAAATATATGTGCAATCGCAAGTTCCTACCAGAATTGGATCATCGTGAGTGAACGAAATCTGTGTAGCTGGGATCCCCGAAGAAGCACACGAGAGCAGGAGCATCCGCCTTCGTATATTCAGGTACGTCCGACCTTAGTAATATTGTCGAGTCAACGGCGCAGAGTAGAATCAGCCAGCGTCTATGCAAATTACAGTCCATTTCCCATTTCCAGCCAACGACTGTATGACTATTTAAATCTTTAGTTTTAGTTTTTCATTATTATAGTTTCCTTTTATATTGCGTGTAATGATTATTTGAAAATAAATAAAGTAGATGTGTCTCAGTAAAAAAAATTACAAATTAATATTTAACTTAAAAAAAATCTCAAAAACTAAACCTGAGAATTCGAATTTAGTATTGTTGTAAAAACTGTAGTCTTTTGAACAACAAAATACTATAATTCATAATGTAGTTTGTAAGATGTGACCGAACAAAACAACATTTTTATATTATTTTTTGTTTCCCAAGAACCTAAGAACTAAGACCGAAGAAAACATTACGATATTACCTAATTGTCTTGTTATAAAAAGTTGATTGGTAATTTTATGAATGAAACACAATTTAAAAAATAATGTGAAACGGAAGTACTGTTCGGCACAGAGCTTGTAATTATTTCAATTACTGGCGGATGTTTTTGGTGGTTTGCAAAGAGATTTATATGTGTATATATATTATATATTATATATATATATATATATATATATATATATATATATATATATATATATATATATATATACATGTGCATATGTATATACTAACATACTTAAATGTCTGCTATCCCTTGTATTAACTCTGTGTATAGGATGAAATTTCTGAAGCGCCCACAAACACACCTCATTTAGAATTGATAACAACTATTTGTTTCTTACACAAGGTTGACTAGGATGTACTAATTCCAGTAAATATACTAACCATTGACGGAAGCAATAACATATAACAATCTCGACATGACTTGTATAATAAGTTATACTACGCATTTTCACACTTGTAATTTCCATAATCATAACCTTATAGTACATTAAACAAGTATACAGCGCTAGTAGTTACTACGAACAACGACAGTGTAAATCTCATATCGTGGGAATTCTATGATCTGTGGTGTAAATCGTGTGTACCTAGCGATGCTGTAATTCTTACTTTTGGATTCAACTTTGAGCATGTTTAGAGAAGCGGCTTTTTAACACGGGTAACAGGCATGAAACATAAAGGGGGATGCCCATATTAGGCCATGGAACGCCCAACAATGTGCATTTGTTAAAAAAATATATCTTTATTTATGGTTATTAATCGCGGTATTCATTTATCCTAAAACAATGGGAATATTTTTGCACAAATTAAAAGTACCGAAAAGATAAAAATAAAATTAGGTAAATACGTACCTAATTCATTAGTCTGTGAATAAAATAAAAAATGTTGCCAATCACAAAAATCATTAAAAAATCGATTCCCTTTTTCGATCGATTACTTATGGTGTCATTATTACAATGCTTATATGATCTTTCGATAATTATTACGATGTTATGATATAGGTTTAAAATAACCGTTGACAATGGATATTTATCCAAAGCAGTCGATACGCAACCGTTATTAACCAAATGTTTACCGACTACAGACGAAAAAGGATGGTTATGTTTTTACTGTGTGTGCGGATTAGGCTATGTTGAATCGTTTTTTGCTATGGTGCTTAAAACGTAGGATGCATTTTATTATTGAGGGAGCTACTATCAAAGAATATTTTATTCGCTTAACTCGTAAAGTACTTGACCAACTTTAAGAACTCTTTCACCACTAGATTGTTATGTATAATTTTAGATATCTAATATAGGGTTAATTTTATTATAGAGGGCGCTACTTTCAATGAATACGTTTTTTGGCTAATCTCAAAAATTACTAGACCGATTTTGAAAATTCTTTCACCATTACATTGCTAATGAGGGCGTTAGCTGTGTGATAAATTATATTATTACAATAAATAATTGTGAGATTAATATTTTCTAAATAAATAAAACTAAATACCTACCTAAGATGTTCAAATCCAATTATTATTTTTACAATTTAAGAATCGTATTTACACACTTTACTTACTCAGATTGATTATTGTAGATAAAGAGGTAATAAACCTAAAGTAAAAGAGCTCCGCTTAAACGAAAAAACTATTTATTAGAATAAAACTAAATGTTGAAAAAAAGTGGTTCAGTGCGAGTCGGACTCGCAGGCCCATGAAGAGTTCAGTAGTAACAAGCATATATTTTAAATCGAGTCAAAATACCACTATCATTATCGCCAGCAACAAATTATTTTGTTTTTCATAGTGTTTGTATAAATAACAAAGTTGTTTTTGCGGTTCCTTAAAATGTGCTACTTGTATCAAAAAAAGGACTATTATGCATTAAAGGGGTTTCTGTGGTTTATTCATTACCAAAGAGAAAAAACTTATTGCGCAAAATAGGTTTTTATTAATTTCAAGTCATCAAAAGCGGCAGTCAACCATTAAAAACTAAAACAACCGTTGTTATAGGCTCGGTTGAATTCATTGACAACCTTCACATTTATAGTTATGATAATTAAACAAGCGAATTACTAGCTGATTTACCAAGAATTCTTTAGAGTATAACAAAACGCTACTGCACAAGTTAACTGTTATTCTTATCTGTTTTTAACATAACATTTAAAATGGAATCATGTTATGATAATTCAAGAAGTTAATTTCCAGCTGATTTACCACGAATTCTCTAAAGCATAACAAAACAATACAGCACAAGCTAACTGTTCTTAAAAATACATTTGAAATAGAGTTTCAATAAATAAAGGAAATTATATTTTAAAAAGCGTGCAGAACTTAAAACGCGTCAAAGATTATTCTTTTTATGATATTATTAATCGAATAAAAATCGATATCATTCCATAGATTTTATGACCGTTAAGTGGCAACATCGTATCCGACAGGTAGGCCGCTGTCACTGTTATGTCACAAGAATTAAATTACGTGTTGTTATCGTGTTATTGTTTTGTTGTAAAAGTAAAATGCAATTGTTGATCTCTCAACAATTGGTTCGAACACAGCAGGTAAATAGTTGGTACATATCACGATGTGGTATGTCTTCCTCTAAGAAATGCTTTATAACTGAGTTTACTTGAATAATATCAATATAATAATTGTAGCTTCTTTATTAGGTACAAGTTTCGAGTACAGTGAACGTGTAGTGTGGCACTCGCAAAATGCACCAATAGTTCGTCTTGAACATCTATACATCAGCTGTGGCACTGACACTTATGAGAATAAGATCACACACATTGTTTGTCTTCGATTTTCCACGTGAGGAATTATTTGCGCTACGTGAGGTAAGTGTTTAACATGTTTAACATTTCAATTTATTAAATGTGATCCATATATCTGATAATTATACATGTTTTTACACTGATTGTATATCAACTCAAGAACTTGTTTTATTTTTTCACATCTGCCCTAGCTATATCTGACAAACATACTAGCTTATTTATGAGATTAACCAGTTTTATCAACTACCAAGAAAGGAGACAGTTGATTTTTCATTGTTTTTGGACTGCTGGTAGTCTGTCAGTCCTTAATTATTAAATAATATAGGGCATTAAATCCGTCCTTGTGCAGTAACATTTAACTTGATAAATATTTTATTTATATTTGAGTTTGAAATATATCTATTTTATTTTTATTTTTTCACTTTGACTTCATTTTTTGTATTTTACATTGTTTCAGTTGTCATGCCGTGTATATCATAATTGCTGGCAATGAACTGATAGAACAGCATCATGTTCAACTGCAGAACAGGAACCATCTGAATCATCTAGTCCGTCCTCGTTGCAATCTGAAGTGAGTAATGTATTGCACCCAGAACAACAAAGCTTAGATCATACATCACACAGTGTACTGCTAACTAATTATATAAAAGCACAATGTTTTTTACCAGGTTGTAACAGTTCCATCAGCATTGCAAGTATGTCTCTTTTGTGATTAACTACATTTTGCGATAACAAACATACATAGTGACAAGTACTATGTATGTGTGTTATACTTGGTAGAGCCATGCTGCAGTTATATTAGAAGTATAGTTGTAGCATGAATGGGTCGGCTCGACCGGGGAAGGAGCACCCTCTCACAGAATACCAGCGTGAAATAGCAGCTTAATGCTGCTGTGTTTTGTATGGTGAGTGTAGAGAACCGGAGACCCTTTTTACTGGAAATGAGAAAATGATCTTAGTCCTCACGGGTGACAACGCATCTGCATTTTGATTTGTAATCGAGGATAGATGTGGATGTCTAAGGGTCGCAGAAATGTCTCCAGCAGATGGTGAATCTCAGTTAATGACAAGATATGCTAATAAATCCAGAGCCGTGACTATGTGTCGATATGGGTAGTAGAGGTGGTGAATGGCATTTTTAAAACTGAATTTAAAATATTTCATCAAAATTACTTTAACAGGGCTTCTACACATTTGATGATAGACTGCTGTGGCTTCTGCTATAGTTAATAAATTCCACACAAAAATAAGGGACAGGGATGATGCGGCTCAAATACTTGAAATAGTTCATCAAAATATGGAGACAAATAATGATTTTTCTGAGTATGCTAGGGAAAACAATCTAAATAGAGAGGCAGGCAGACTTTAGAAATATAAATGTAGACTTTAAAATGTTAGGGAATTTCCTGTTTTAACTTACAGCGACTTAATATTAATTGCTTGTGTCACATACCAATTAAAGCAAGCTTGCTACTATTATGGTGAGCATATAAGATTTAATGGTTGCTACCGGATAGAACTCTGTAATAACCAGAGGAGCAGCATTATGGAAGGAATAAAGTTAAGCCCTAGCTGATCTTTACTTAGGGCTAGAATTGCAAGTCATCACTATTAGTCGTAAAGTGTGTATTTTATTATATAAATTCTATATAATATCTAATATATAAATTCTTTTTTAGGAAGGATGCTTGGTACTACCACCTGCTTAGGACCCTGTAATTAATAAAATTAAAAACCCAAGCATACCACTGCAAGACTTCTAGACACAGTAAGTTCATTCTGTAGATCGGACAATAAATAAAAATTAAAAATCTGAAGGTACTCCGGGTTAACACTGACATTGGGACGTCGGTCACCTCAGTCTGCCGTAACCATGGGTGCTGGAAAGCACCCGAAATGTCTGGAATTAAAAATCAAAGAAATAAAACGCGATAAAATCGATAAAAATAGTTGTTAAAAAAACTGCATTTGTGAAAATAAAAACTTCAAATATTTTCAAAACCCCGACTTTTTTTAAAGCAATTCCTTTACCATTTCATTATTTTAATTGCATATTATCATATCTATATGCTTTTATATGTGGGCACTCATGGCCCAAGTGTCTATGAAGACTGGGCATTCCCCTTTGGCATGAAATGAAATGGTACGTTATTTTCATGAGCATCAGAAGACAATCACCATTCATAAAAGTAATTTTTTCCTATCACGATAAATCGAATACTAAGGCTAAGTATACATGATTGCGCAGTATAGCACGTCCTCGTGACAGCAGACGTTAGCATGTCTTTTTGGCATCAACTTTAAGGGTTGGAGCCCCTGCAGACTACAGCATTTTTTATCAGTTTTCAAACAGTTTAATCACCATAAAATTGTCACAAGTACACAACTCGTCCAAACAGATTGATCGATTTAACAATTGTATATATATTTATATATATATTATAACATGTGGTAGGTCTAAGTCTCGTACCTACGTCTGCTGTCATGTGAATGCTTCATGCACGCGACACTGTGACTACTATGTGAACACATCCAAAGACTTAATGTCTATTGTAATCACGGAACTAATACAAATATAATTTTTAAATTGTGTTCACGTAATATTTGCCAATGAAACTCCCACAAAAATATTTCATCCTATACACCTTCAATTTGTAATATTTGCCAATGAAACTCCAACAAAAATGTTGAAATACTTCAAAATTAAATAGGTTATACATTTTACAAGTTTGCGTCTCGTTTTCATCCATGGACAGTTAAATCATTTTGCATTTTGTTTGATAGTAACGCGTAACTATCTACGTGCGGAAACCGACCGTGAGCAGTGAGTACAGAACAATCCTAAAATTAATATTATGGATAAGTAATACTTTTACTTTTTTACTGTAACAGGTTATTTGTTTTTTTTTTTTTTAGAAGAGGAGGCAAACGAGCATGCGGCTCACCTGATGTTAAGTGACTACCGCCGCCCATGATCAACCGCAACGCCAGGAGAATTGCGGGTGCGTTGCCGGCCCTTTAGAAAGGAGTAAGCTCTTTTCTTGAAGGTCCCCAGGTCGTATCGGTCCGGAAAAATCGCCGGTGGTAAACTATTCCACAGAGAGGTTGTACGTGGAAGAAAACTCCTTGTGAAACGTACAGTGGTGGACCGCCAAGCATCCAGATGGTGTGGATGGTATCGGGACGTTTGCCGTGTAGTGCGTTCACGAAATTTGGCGGCTGGGATTAATCCGAACAATTCCTCAGACCACTCCCCGTGATAGATGCGATAAAATACGCAAAGAGATGCAACATCTCTTCGCAGCGCCAGTGAATCGAGACGATCGGAAAGCACTCGGTCGTCGACGATTCGAGCCGCTCTGCGCTGGATGCGGTCAAGTGGAAGGAGCTGGCTGTTCTACATACATACATACATACACATATACACACACACGCACACGCACACACACACACATACACACACACACACACACACACACACACACACACACACACACACACACACACACACACACACACACACACACACACACACACATACACACATACACACACAAAACCGTAAAATAATCGTGTGGCCTTCTGGCACTAGTAGTTTTATTGCACTAAAATATTGCTCAATTACTCAGTTATTCTCATTACGTAAGAGTAATGTCACTCGTTCATTTGTATGTTATATAATATTTCCTAGTGAGGGGGTTTATCGATATAAAAAAAGAAAAAAAAAAAGATAATACACGAATAAAACACAAAGTTCCACCTAACTTGAGTGACCTAACCTAACCTAACACTGAGCTAGATATTATTTCTGTGCATCCTTATCCTTACCTATATCATTTAGCCGTGGTAGCTCAGACGGTTAGCTTTCGCTGTAAATTTCACAGTAGGCGAGCGTCCCTGCCGGCACCAATGAAATTATTAATTGCAATTTTAAGTGCTGATTTACCACGTGGTCTGTGGTGAGAGAAGACATCGTGAGGAAACCTGCATGTCTGAGAAATAAGAAAATATATTTCGAAGACATGTGAAGTTCGCCAACCTGCCATGGGGCAGCGTGGCGGACATTTCCTTGCACTTGCAGAGGATAGAGTAAGTCAGCTCAAATTCTAATTTCGTCCCCACTTGCCCGCGCGTCGTATGCTATGTACCGACATGTTTGTAATCACTAATACTGCAAGTAGAAAGGTCGTTAGACACTTATTTCATTAGGTTTATCATATTTATGCCTGTTTCTTAACACCAAGCCAGCCGCTTCTTATTTTTATCACGGTTATTTCCCATTTTAATTTTACGTCGTACTGTTGCGTAATGTATATTCTGATCGTAAGCGACACAACCTCCCCGTCCAAAGGCCGAGGCGTAGTGACCGTGCTGCAAGAATCACGCTTCAATAGGCCAATAGTTTAGGTAATTTCTTTTTACAGTAAAAATAATGGTATTTTAAAAATAGTAAATAACATAAGCACTGCTTTATAGTTAGTTCAGTTAGTATGCAAAGTTTCATGATCTTATTTAAAGTATTTTATGAATAACAGCGATTTATTGTTTATTTTGGAGGTAACTTTGGATTTTTTTTCTATCGAGAAAATTTTACGAAATCGTGTTTTCATCTAACATAATCCTTAACATTATTCCTCAACTTTACCATATATTTATTTCAAAATTAATGCTGCAATATTTTCGGCATAACGAAGGATCTTGCTAAGCCATTTGACATTATATTTCCCCTTAAAGCGTCTCAGAAATGAGAGGAGGCTTGCGCCCACCAGTGGGAGGGTTTATTTATTTATTTATTTATTTAAATAGATACACCATCGACAATATCAGTAAACATTGTTACAATCAAAAATACTACATTTTTAGATAAAGGATATGTCTTTACAGGTGTATACATCAATGTAAGAGAAAAAAAAACCTAAACAACATATGAACTCTAAATCAAAAAGGAATTAAACTAATCAATCAAAGTAAAAGCACCACATCCAGTAATAATTACAATAAATAATAATTTTGAGTCATTATTCTAGCAAGGCAGGTAACAATAAGTCTTTACATTTTCTTTTGAATTCACGTTCGGGGTCGCTAAAGATGTCGATGTCATGATTGTTTAAGCTGTTGTAAGTTCGCATACATCTGCTTAACGGAGAAAACTTGCCTAAATTGGTTCTAATGATGGGAATATTGAACAAATTAGTAATTGGGTGTCTAGGAATATGATAAGGGATTTTAAAGCACACTTGCTGCAGTAAACTTGGCGAAATTAACTTACCGTGTAGAAGTTTATGTAGCGTCATTAAGTCTAAAAGTTTTCGTCGGTCAGCCAGTAAACTCATTCCAAGATAAGAAAGTCTAGAGTTATAATCTTTATAGTATGGACAGTTTTGAACTTTATATGCAATGAATCGGGTGAAGTTTTGTTGAATACGCTCGATTCTGTGAACGTGAATTTTATAAGAAGTATTCCATATCACCGAGGCATATTCTAAACTGCTACGAATCAATGCATTATAGATAGTTATCAGAGTCTGAGCATTTTTGAAATCCTTACATGTACGTTTGACAAAACCTAACATTTTCCATGAGCGCGTTACCACATTATCTATATGTTCTATAAAGCTAAGTTTGTTATCAAGAATGACCCCAAGATCACGGGTGGATGAAGATTCACTCAGTACCTCTTTATTAATGAAGTAACAAGATTCTACAGTAGATTTATTCTTTGTGAATTTAATGTAGGTACACTTACGAGGATTAAGTTTCATTTTATTATTTTTGCACCATTCATGGATAGCATCAAGGTCATTTTGTAAAGATAGAACATCATCCTGGTTTTTAATAGCTTTGAACAATTTTAAATCGTCAGCGAAAATGGAACAGTGGCTGAACTTAATGTTATGTATTATATCATTAATAAATGCCAAAAAAAGAATAGGACCAATATGTGAACCTTGTGGTACGCCTGATAGAGCCACATACCTAATCATTAGACTTATATCCATGCAATACGACACTTTGTAATCTATTTTTGAGATAAGAACTTAGCCAACGAAGTAAATTCCCATGCACGCCGTACGAATTTAATTTAGATATAAGTAAATGATGGTCCACGACATCAAATGCACTAGAAAAATTCGTGTATATGGAATCCACCTGCATTTGACCATCCATTGCACTTGCAACTTTCATGACGTAATCCATCAAATTGCTAACAGTAGATTTATCTTTGGAAACGATAATATTTTTTAGATGATTTGTTAAACTTGGATAAGCTAAGCGTTCAAATATCTTTGGAAATAAGCTTATAATTGAAACCGGTCTATAATTTTTAACATTATTTTTATCTCCTTTCTTGTAAATAGGTATTACATTGGAACGTTTCCAGTCAGTTGGAAAGGACCTGGTTAATAACGATTTACTAAAATTAAGATTCTACATTGATAAAATTAAATAGATGACAATAACAGAATAATATAATTAGTCGATATAATTTAAAGTTAATATAATTAGTCAAAATTATCATTCAAGAATTCGTTAATTTTATAATAACATTTGCCTATTAATAATTCATAAAGCTCTTTCTTAAATTTAAATAAGTTCATATTTTTTATTGTATAGGTATATGTAGGTAGTTTATTATAGATTCGTGGGGCAATACCAAAAAAAGCTTTTTTTCATAAGTGATGTTTCACATTTTATGAACGTAACCTATTAACGTATTGGGTGCGCATTGGATTCTTTCTAATTGTAGATAATTTTTGAAAAAGAAATGGAATACTTTTTTACAAAAATTGCTGATTCCAGAATATACAGTGATGGAAGTGTTAGGATTTTTAAAGATTTAAAATAAGGAAAACAACTATCTGTTATTTTTAGACCACACATTGATCTTACACATCGTTTTTGCATCCTAAATACACGCTCCCTATCAGAAGACTGTCCCTAGAAAATAATGCCATATCGCAAAACGGAAGCAACTAGTCCATGGTATGCTGTCAAAAGAGCCTGGATGTTTACCTTTTTTGAAAGTTGAAAAAGTGCATATGCAGATTTGCTGAGGCGTTTGCATAGATCCCTAACATGAGGCTTCCAAGTGAGTTGGTTATCAATAATTATACCCAAGAATTTAGCCATAACTGCTTCCTCAATATTAAAGCCTTGGTAGGAAATGTTAATATTTGGGTTTTGACGGCGTTGGTGGAAGTGCACAATTTTTGTTTTATTTAAATTTATAACTAAATTATTATTACTATTAAGCCACTCTATAATTTCACGTAAACAGGTATTGATATCACTTTCATAATTAACTTGGTTTGTACACTTTATTATAGCGGTACTGTCACCCGCAAAGAGAACCAATTTATGTGACGTTATTTTTGGGAGATCATTTATATATATTAAAAACAACAGCGGCCCCAGTACACTACCCTGTGGAGCCCCGTATTTAATATGTCTTGGTTTCGATATATATTTAGTTTCTAATTTATTCTTTGGACATATTCTAGAAATTTTTGTGCATTGGGTTCTATTCCTTAGGTACGATTCTAAGAGCTGGAAAATGTTCCCTCTTATACCATAACCATGTAATTTATTTAACAAGATCTTATGGTCCACATTATCCAAAGCCTCGGTCATGTCAGTATAAATGGCACAAACTGGATTTTTCTTATCTACAGATGACATAATATTGGCTAGTAAGTCATACAGTGCCACACTAATATTAGAATTTTTTCGAAACCCCTTTTGCTCTTTACTAAATAATTCATACTTTTCGAAATAGGTGTATAAAGAGTTGTAGATTACTTTCTCGATAACTTTTGAGAATATAGGAATTTTTGCGATAGGTCTGTAATTTTTTAAATCTGTTCTGTCATCTTTTTTATGTAGAGGTTTAATAATAACTTTTTTCAGTTTTTTTGGAAATATGCCGTCAGTAATACTTAAGTTAATTATATGTGCAAGTGGTTGGGATATTATTTCCTTGGCGTATTTAATCACTTTTGTGACACGCCATCATATCCAACAATATTCGTATTTTTAAACTACAAATTATTTCTTTTATGTCATTATTTGATACAGGTTGCATAAATAAAGAATTCAATGTCAGATTTTTAAAATTAATGCTATTCAATGTGATGTCAGCTTTTACATTATTTTCAATGTCATCAATAAAATAATTATCAAATGCATTCGCAATGGCCATGGGATGTGTGAAAGATAAATTATCTTTTTTTACACACATTATAGGCTCCTGTGAAAAATTCAATTTTAATTTGTTTATTACTTTCCTAATAGCTTCGGATTTATTTTGAGATGTTTTTATGAAATGGTTATTTTGCGCTTTTTGGGTTAGCTTGATAATTGTTCTATATAGTTTAGTGTAGTTTTTAAAAAGTTTTTTATTGTTTGCGTCAGGATTTAAACTGTATGTCGAGAGTAAGTGCCTTTGTTCTTTACTGCATATTTTTATTCCGCGAACGCCGAAACGCGAATACAGAGACAAACATCCAGACATGAAACAATCAATATAATTAGTAGACGCTTTTTCCGTTCAGGATTCGAATTCCCTACCCAACAGCACCGAAGTCATACGCTTAGCCACTTCGCTATCAAGCTGTATTCATCTTCATTACAACCCTCGGCAAGTCCTATGCTGTGCATAAACCTCCCCAGAGAAATACAACAAAACACTGCCCTGAGCCAACTGCATCCATGTCTTAAACTCAGTAGTCACCTTTTAACCACTAAGCTACTAGGTATCAAACTGCAACGTATATTTAGCACCTCAGATCATAGCACTAACGTTGACGAAGGTAATACGAGACTGGAAATCTACGTGAAGTACCAAGTTAAGTGCGTTTTGCAATGTGATGTGAATTACCTTATTGCGAACGAAAACGTTTCTTCACTTTTTAGTGCCAATATAGTTCGAACAAATAACGCTCAATGTACTTGTATGTATGTGCAATATAGCCCTTTCAAAGTACTTGAACGAAAACTTCGCTAAATATTTTTATACAATAACGGAATCATACATACTCCCACATGTATGTCATGCCTGTTATCCACTAGGGGGAAGGTATGCAGAGTCACTTAGCATAGCGAGAAATTCTGATCAGAACCTATTTGTAAAATCTTTTTAAAGCATTTGTTCGAAATCTGTCTGAAAAACAGCTAATTAAAATTTATTACAAAATTTAACTGGACATCTATTATATAATTACGTGACGAATGAAATAGATTTGAAGTTGACATCATAATTTGTTATCCAGTTGTTTGAGATCGAAAGTTCACCAACGTACGAATGTACACAATCTTCAAGTAATAGTAACTTTGACTTACAAAAATTTTACCATTGTAGCAACTTTAAAATGGAAAAATATTAGGGACATAACTCAGTATAAGAAGTGTAGGTGAAATAAGTGATATCCATGAAAATCCAGTAAATAATTCTCTATCATCATTATAATAAATAAAATTATATTAATATCAAATTATTACACTCGTACAAATCAATATTCTGAGAAATTACGTAATACGTTATTGAATTATAATAATACAATAATTATCTTCATAAAATTACGAGTATTAAAACAACCCCTTATCATTTAAAATAGCAATTTGTATGTTAAAAATTAAAATCTGTATGGGTGACAATCTGCAGACTACAGAATTCATCAAGAGTGTTGTGTTTAGCTTGTAAATAAAAAAAGAAAACAAGAAGAAACAACTAATTTCATTTAAAAATGTTTTTTAGCTTTTTAAAAACAATTGCAAATGTTGTGTTAACCATTCCAAACGATTCCAAAATACATTTACTGAATAAACAAACGAAGACGAAGAAACCTTCGCTTGTGGTCCATATTAAGATTTCCTCGTAAGTTTTTGTGATAAAACGAAACTACCCGTAACTAAATAAAACCAGCTAGGTGCGAGTAGGCCCCGCTCAATTAGAGTTTCATTCATAAAATTACCAATCAACTTTTTATAACAAGACAACAAGAATTAGGTGATATTGTAATATTTTCTTCGGTCTTAGTACTTAGGTTCTTGGGAAACAAAAAATAATATAAAAATGTTGTTTTGTTCGGTCACATCTTACAAACTACATTACGAAATAGTATTTTGTTGTTCAGAAGAATACAGTTTTTACAACAATACTAAATTCGAATTCTCAGGTTTAGTTTTTGAGATTTTGTTTTAAGTTAAATATTAAAATGTAATTTTTTTTACTGAGACACATCCATTTTATTTATTTTCATATAATCATTACGCGCAATATAAAAAACTATAATAAAGGAAAACTAAAACTAAAAATTTAAATAGTCATAAAGTCGTACTCCTCGTGGTATGTCAAGAGCGCTGACTGCGTTTCCTTGCTGAATAGCTAATACTTAGAATTTGAGCGAGAAAAGAACCAGCCTTCTATCACCAGTAGCGACGAACGGTTGCGGATACAGTTACTTTAGGAACTTCACTGAACATGGACCCCACGCACCTGTAGTCTCTACAGTAATTGGCACAATTCTCACTTAATTCAGCTGTCTCTGATTCCGCCCCAGCTCTAAAGGAGGTATCCTTGAGATGAGAGGACGCCAAAGTGTAATGTAAATGTTTAATTTAATTTCTCATTTAATACTTTAACCACATTAACAACGAATGCGTTATCAAAACCGAATACATTTCTAAATATCCAAATTTCAGATCTTTAATTGTAACTTAATCTTTCTATGACCTAAATATCCGTGACAAACGAACGGACAAGACGATTGTCAGATGACCTTGAACTAAAACGGCTTGTACACATGTTAGGTTTTAATAACACATTGAGTAAATATTGATCAGGAGTAGAAGAGTAAAACGATTCTTTCTTTGTCGATTTGGTAAACGATCTTTACATATATAATTCTTCCACCAGTGTGTGATGTAACTGAACTCCTAAACAGATGATTGATGAAATTTGTGTGTGTGTGTGTGTGTGTGTGTGTGTGTGTGTGTGTGTGTGTGTGTGTGTGTGTGTGTGCGTGTGTGTGTGTGTGTGTGTGTGTGTGTGTGTGTGTGTGTGTGTGTGTGTGTGTGTGTGTGTGTGTGTGTGTGTGATTCAGTTGATTCGAGAATGGTTTACATTCACATTTGTGCCAATATATGACGCTGTTGTCGAGAACAATCACCCATGCGAAGCCGGGATGGATCGATCGAGCACACAATCCACCTAATGCTAAGTGGATGCTGTGACCTATAGACATCCGCATTTATCCTGAATTAGAAATTAAAATACAAATGCGTTGTCTCCCCAGAGGGCTAAAATGAAATGCCTCGTTTCCAGTAAAACGAGTCTCTATTTCACTCACCATACGAAACACACCAGCATTAATCTGATATTTAACGCTGAGTCTGTGGTTCCGTGGTCCCATTCGAGCTGACCATTCGTAATACTACCCATAATAGCTGCGGCGTGGCCCTATAACATATAAAATATATACAATACATGTGTTTTACAACTTCACGCTGGTGTATTCGAGAACAAAACCCTGAAATTATGTCATGTTATCTACGATCGCATCGATTTAAACGTTTTCGTCCACCCATTCTAGCCTTCTGTATTCATCAATGTGTTGACTCTAAAATATTATTTCAATACCCGTGAGCCTGCATTAATCGCGTCGTTTATATTCATTCTATAAAATGTAAAAGTGTTTTGCGAAGACAAAAATGCCAAGGTCAGGCCATATTACAAAATGCGTTATACTGCCGGTTTTGACCGGACATGGGGTCATATACCCACTGACTTCGTGGTCAAGAAATACTGTTTTTATGTAAAAATATAAATCATTTCTAAAAGGACACATTACATTACCTTATCGCGGCATTAAGAATATCGAAAAATGGCTATTAATGTGTTTTCTTACGCATCAAAGGCTTGATCACCTCATATTCGTCAATCATTCAATCAATCATTTCGTTATTCTTCAATCACAACCATAATTGTTATAAAAGTGACAGCCTGCATGAGCGCGTAATGTATGCCTCTCAGTCACCATCCGTTTTGTATCAATCATGATTGATTGAATTGATTGACGCCTGCATGAGCGAGTAATGTACGCCTTAAACTTAGGTAGGTTTCTAGTCAAACACTAGCTTACCGTTACCGTTACCGTTACAGCCTTTCCAAAGTCCATTGCTGAACATAGGACTACCTCATAGATTGCCTAATGTTTGCCATAACCAACCGATGTTTATTATTTGTTATAAGAAAGAAGCCGATGGCAATTCCTGATTTAACATTCGTACAAATCTCCGTGTGGTGTCGATATAAGAAAATCCACTATCTCATATCATCCCGTGGGTATCGGAAGAGACGACAGAGGGAAACTGAACGGATCTTCCTAATAACAACTTAAAATAATAAAATAATGTGGTTGCTATCTCGCCTGCGAAGCGTGGAAACCATAGGATACTTTATTACATACATTACATTAGGGCGGAGCCCGCGTAGCCTCTAAAATGTTACTAACATGTCAATTCACACGTATAAATGTCAACACGCGATGTGTTTTTACGTTACAATCGTTTATTCGTTAGAAAATGTGAAAATGAATTTAAAGTAAATGTGTGTAAGGCTACTAAATACATTTATTTGACACATTTACCTGTAGGCGTTGACTTATAAGACTATTTTTATGAGTCAACATTCTGAAATCTAGTATAGTATGGTATGGAATAAATGGCAATGAATGGATAACCTTAAAAACAACACGTACAGCTTTTATTTGACATTATTATGATTTATTGATCTATTCTGTTTAATCATAAATATTCTGTAATATCGAAACAGCTAACTCATATTGAGCTGAGAGGGTTATATTTAAATTTTTTTGGCTAGCCAGATTGCAATGAAACTTAGAGCCAGTATGCAGCTATAATAGGGTTGTAGTACGAAAGGGTCGGCTCGACCAGGGAAGGACCACGGTCTCACAGAATAGCAGCGTAAATAAGCAGCTTAATGCTGCTGGGTTTCGTATGGTAAGTGTAGAGATCCGGAGACCCGTTTTACTGGAAACAAGGCATTCCATCTTCGTCCTCACATCATGAAGATTTTTATTTGCAACACCTTTTTTGCAACAAATTTTTATTGCCACGTTTTTATTGACTTTGCAACCGTTCCTTTTTAATGTTTAATGTGTACATTTTTTAATAATAGTAACAAAAAATATTTTCATATTAATAATCAAACAATATATATATATATATATATATATATATATATATATATATATATATATATATATATATATATATATATATATCATCATCATCATCATCATTACAGCCTTTCACAAGTCCACTGCTGAACATAGGCCTCCCCCAAGTAATGCCACAAAGCACGGTCCTGAGCCACCTGCATCCATCGACTTCCTGCATGTCTTACCAGGTCGTCACTCCATCTAGTGGGGGGTCGCCCTACACTACGCCTACCGGTACGAGGCTGCCACTCGAGAACCTTTCTTCCCCATCGGTTATCGGTTCTTCGAGCTATATGGCCGGCCCATTGCCACTTCAGCTTACTAATCCGTTGGGCTATGTCGGTCACTCTGGTTTATGCCGTGTAGTGGCGGTTAAGAATATCCACTACCCCATATCTTCCCGTGGGTGTCGTAAGAGGCGACAGGGGGAGACAGGCAGGAGATGGGCAGCAGCATCTTCCTGATGACAACTGTGACGTAATAAAAAACTGCGGTTGCCAACCCGCTCGCCAAGCGTGGCAACTACGGCAAATACCCCCCAATGAACAAATACACAAAAAGACGGCCCCCAGTCCCCGGCGGCCCCGCTATTCCTGGCTACGGTGGCGACCATGGTAACGGCGGGGCAGGGGGTGCTAAGAATCTCCGGTGGAGGTTCGGTTGCCACCTACGACGACTCGACCTGGCAACATATAACGCACGCACCCTGAGGACTGACGAGAAGATACTGGAGCTGGAAGAAGAGGTAGACAAGTTGCGCTGGCATATTATTGGATTATCCGAGGTCCGAAGAGAGGGGGAGGACACGGCAATCCTCGAGTCCGGCAACTTGTTCTATCACCGGGAGGGCGACCATCTGTCCCAAGGAGGTGTCGGATTTATCGTCCACAAGTCTCTATATATATATATATATATATATATATATATATATATATATATATAAATTACATGTCACGTTGTTTGTCCGCGATGGACTCCTAAACCACTTAACCGATTTAAATCAAATTTGCACACCGTGTGCGGTTAGGTCCAACTTGAGAGATAGGATAGTTTTTTTGCGAATTTAAGAATTTTTAAGACATGACAAAGGATCGTCGAAAAGGGCAGAACAACGTCTGCCTGGCAAGCTAGTTTATCCATATATTAGTAGGCAACATTAAAAAAAATTGTCGGCAATCTTTACTCTGTGCGACTGTTTGACCAGACTGTTATGTGTTTGACATTGATAGTATGAACGTAAGCAATGCACTAAACGGCGATCATTAAAAAATTATATAATATACGAGAAGTTTGAATATTTTTAAGGAATTAAAAAGCATGCCTTAATTTTTTTAAACTCATGAATGCCTTCTTACCACATTCTTATTAACTCGCTTTCGTGTACTCGTTCGGGTCGAATTTAGTAATTGATTTTAAACTAACTTCTTGATAAGCAAGAGACTTGTTGAACATAGTTCAGAATCACTTTCATGTCTGCCTGTTTGTTGCATATAAACATATGTTCAGTACAAATTAGGCAATCCGTTTTATACGTGGTAGAGCCATGTTGCAGCTATATTAGTAGTATAGTTGTAGCGCGAATGAGTCGGCTCGATCGAGGAAGGACCCCGCTCTCACAGAATACCAGCGTAAAATGGTAGCTTAATGCTGCTGTGTTTCACATGGTGAGTGTAGAGAACCGGAGACCCTTTTTACTGGAAACGAGGCGTCCCATATTAGTCCTTACGAGTGATAACGCATCTGCATTTTGATTTGTAATGAAGGATAGATGTAGATGTCTATAGGCCGCAGCAACCACTTACCATCAGGTGGACTGTGTGCTCGTTTGTCAACCTATTCTATAAAAAAAGCTAATTTCCCGATGTGTTAGAGATTTGAAACTTTAAATATTTAAACTCTAAAATAGCTGCTATTTTTAATTATAAATATTTTATTTTATTTAACGTACTTGTAACATACAGTTTATAATATAAATATTAGCTTTCAGCTTTTTACATATAAATTTTATTTGTATGCCAAAACTCATGCCCCACCCCTCGTGCGCGTAATAAGCTTAAAGAGGGTTACAACGTTTTCATCTCATGTATAAATATGTTTTATATAATTATACAACATTTTTCTTACCTTATAGACGTCATTTCTTAATGTTTAATGTATGCCGAAAATTATTTGACTACTGACAACAATTTTTAAAGTTTATTTCCACAAAAATAAACACCACGATTATTATTTACGATATATATTTATTATGTGTTAAAAATACCATAAAAAAAGAAAAGTTTAATTACACGACTGAAGTTTATGAAAGAAATTTGATAACAATCTGATAACCTTAAACACTTACCAGTAAAACAAGTAAAAATTGTATCCACTTCGTTATTACTTTATAATGCTATTTGGACAATTTGTACGTATACGTTTATAACTTAAGGTGGCGCGCGCGCACGTCCGTTGATTGCAACATATGCGTCTTTACTGTTCATGGAGGCAGATTCCGAGAATAATATATCACAACGGATATCGTTTGAAATAGCAAGGAATATCCCCTCGAAATAACATATTAAAATTAAAACGGACGATAAACAGATATAGCGAAGGACGCACCAAATGTTTTTTGAGAATTCCGCAATACTCGTATTACTCGAACGAGTTGGTTAATATCTCGGAGGAAATAGAGTAAAAAGTCAATTCTAATAAGGCTTGGTGGTTGATATTTACGGTTTCTTCTAGTGACTAGTTACTATAGATTTTTTATAGATTAAGAACGACAGACAGGCACACAGGCCCCCCAGAGGTAAGAGAATCCTCTATTAAGAATGAAAATCTAGCTGCGTTGTTGTCCATGAGGACTAAGATGGAATGCCTCGTGTGCGGTATACAGAGTCTTCGATTCTCTACTCTACATTCACCATACGAAATGCAGCAACATTTAGCTGCTATTTTACACTGGTACTCTGTAAGAGCGTGGTCTGTCTTCGGTAAAGCCAACCTATTTGTGCTAAAACCATTATATATATTGTCACGAGCTTGAGGTTCGTGACAATAAAAATTGCCGATAAAATTACCTAATTTAACACTTTAATTTACTTTACACAAATTAAAACTTAAAACACTAGTAATCAAACACACTAATTCACTTTATTCCGCTCCGAAGCTTCGCTTGTCTCGCCAAATCCAATACTGCCCCGATCGCATCTTGCAGCGCCTATATATACAAATTAGCAATGAAGCATCCGGAATATTCAAGTAAATGCGCGCAAAGCGACGAGTGTTCGAGTGTAGATTTTCTAGAAACTTAGTTCTTCGGATGGCGCTGTCGGTTGAAATTATCGGTCCCATAATAACGCGCCAAGCGATCCATATGGACGGTTTTAGAAGTCCCCTTTGCGCCTTTCTGTAACGGCTCCACAATGTCCTATCCCGTGGGGCACCAACATTGTACAATTTCGATGCTCCTCTACTCCGTGTCTGAGGTCCTCTCACAGCCGCACAACTTGTACATGTACGACACCAATCCTCGACATCGTCACAATAATGGACCCAGTAAAACTGTTCTCGGACCTTCAGTAGAGTTCGTTTAACTCCCAGATGGACTCTTGAACGACCATTATGGCACAGCTGTAGAACATTCGGCACTTTAGCTTTAGGGACAACCATTTGCAAACGACAGCTTTCTCCTCGACCATTGTCCCATTTACGGCACAGGACTCCATCCTGAAGCAGCAAGCTGTCCCATTGGGCGCAATAGCTTTTCGTGGTTGAACTCCTCGCTGAGACGTCCCTCCACTTAGGTTTGGTAGCACGGGCCTTCATCCATCCCAGAATCGGCTTGATGTCCGGATCTTCCTGCTGTGCATGTCGTAGGCTGTCCTTCCACCCGTTGCTGAGGTGGTCTGTCCTGAGCATCCTCACGGATACCACTTCCTTACTCTCTTGCCTACTACAATGGTTGCAATCTTCAGGACAATGTCTTCTTGACAATGCATCTGCGTTGCCGTGAGATTTCCCGCTGCAGTGTCCGATAGTAAGGTCGTATTCCTGCTGCTGCTGGGCGGTGCTGTTAGCCGCACTTCCTTTCTGAGACCGTTCACCTTCCCTTCCTAGGATGTGCTTGGGGCAGCTGGACCGAAGATGGCCCCTTTCTCCACAGCCATAGCACCTAGGGCTGTATCTTTTATTGTGGTCGCGAACCATAACTGCTGTAACCTCCCTAGCGTGAGGTGAACGATGATCCTGTCGCCGCCAGGCAGTGCCGTTAGCTGCACTACCCTCTCGAGATCGATCAACTCTCTTTCCACGGTTCGCTTAGGGCAGCTGGATCGAAGGTGACCCCTTTCCCCACAGCCATAGCACCTAGGGCTGTATCCTTTGTTGCTTTGGTCGCGAACTGTAGCTGCTGCAACCTCTCTGACGCGATGGGAGCGAAGATCCTGCCGCACGGCTTCCACCTCCAGTGCATGGGCCAAGGCGTCCTTAAGCGTCTCGTGGTGCCCGAGCCTCACAGCAGCTCTGACTTCCAGGTCGCGGATGCCGTCGATGAATATCTGCACCAGGTTCCCTTCAATGAGTGCAGGTACACACCGGTATGCTTTTCGCACCAGCTTCTCCACTTCTAGAGCCCACTGCTGCAGGTTTTCGTTGATGCGCTGCACACAATCTTTAAGCTGCGCACGAAAGACGTGTTCCAGGTGAGCGTTGCCATATCTCGCCTCCAATGCCTCAAGGAGTTGCTCATAAGTCACTTCCTCACCGAGAGCTTCCAGAACTGTTAAGGCCTGGTCACGCAGGCCTAGTGTGAGAGCAGTCATGGCCTGATTTTTATTCCAGCCGTTCGCCTTCATAACAGCTTCGAACTGGATTTTGTAGGCTGACCAAGACGAAGTCCCGTCGAACGGTGGCACCTTGAACCCACGTAGCGAATGTGTAGTAGCTACTACGGGAGCTGTAGTTCCATCCCCCAATTTGAGTTCGTCCAGTGATTTCTTCATGTCAGCCATTACGTTGTCAACCCGTTTGTTCACTTGTTCGATTTGGGTTTTAGCTTCCTTGATTTGGGTTTCAGCTTCCGACAAGCGGTTGTCATGTTGAGCAACCCTATCCTTCACCTCCCTTATCTCTTTCCCAAAGGTAGCGTGAAGGTCCTTCATGAGGAGCATCTGCTCTTCCGATCGACGAGCCTGTTCCGCCTGCTGGCGGGCCTGTTCATCCTGTCCGCTCTGCAGCTGCTCTTTCAACTGATGGACCTGTTCCTCCTGTCGGCGAGCCTGTTCCTCCTGTCCGCCCCGCAGCTGCTGCAGCATCACCATCAAAGCACCTAAGTCAGGTGCTGCAGATGCAGGAGCTACTGACGGGCCGACCTGAGTGGCCTGCGGCTGGCCCTCCGATGTCTGCGGCGTTGCACCACCAAATCTTCTCTGGTCCGTCCTCTGCTGGCGTTGACTTCGGGTACGTACACCCTCCGTTTCCTCCTTAGGTAAAATCGGCATGATTTTATCCCACTTCTGACACCAATTGTTACGAGCTTGAGGTTCGTGACAATAAAAATTGCCGATAAAATTACCTAAATTAACACTTTAATTTACTTTACACAAATTAAAACTTAAAACACTAATAATTAAACACACTAATTCACTTTATTCCGCTCCGAAGCTTCGCTTGTCTCGCCAAATCCAATACTGCCCCGATCGCATCTTGCAGCGCCTATAGCAATGAAGCATCCGGAATATTCAAGTAAATGCGCGCAAAGCGACGAGTGTTCGAGTGTAGATTTTCTAGAAACTTAGTTCTTCGGATGGCGCTGTCGGTTGAAAGATTTGTGATGTCATTTTCTGCAAAGCTCCCCTCGCTCTCGTTCCTGACACTAGATGGCACTAGTGTATGGCGTTGACTTATTCACGCAACAATATATATATATATATATATATATATATATATATATAGCGTTGCTCTATTAAGAACTTAGATTACAAAATCACCTTACCTCTCAACGGCCTTTTGAGCTTCGAAGTAGACTGTGGCCTGGCCGGCTGTGGATACACTAGATGTACAACAACATCTGAAAAAGATTCACCCCAGTCTAGAAAATAATGTTTTTGCTGCTAATAGATTGCCCATGTACACCCACGTACCAACGTATATACCTAGTCAGGTCATAAGTATTGTCACACAGTAAAAAAATTTATTTTTGAAATATTTGACATACTTAAAAATTTGAATATAATCAAAAGATTCGTTTATCGTACCATCAAACGATACAATGTAGACTCTAGTGTAGATAACAGGTCAAGAAGTGGTCACCCTCGGTCTGTTAGGACTCCAGCATTGATAAAAGCTGTGAAGGCGCGAATTTAAAGAAATCCCAAACGTAAGCAGAAACTGTTGGCCCTTCAGATGGGGTTAAGCTGAACCACGGTGAAAAAGGTGTTAAATGAAGACTTAGCGCTTCGGGCATATCGAAGAAAAACAGGACATCGTTTGAATGCTCGTCTAATGGACCTGATACTGAAGAGATGCCGCGCTTTGTTGAAGCGGTACGCGAGAAAAAAATATCGGAAATTCTTTTTTTGGATGAAAAAATGTTTACCGTAGAAGAGAGCTACAACAAAAAAAATGATAAGGTGTACGCACACAGTAGTGAAGAAGCGAGCAACCGTATTCCACGTGTCCAACGAGGTCATTTTCCATCCTCCCTCATAGTATGGTTGGGAGTTTCTTATTGGGGCTTAACAAAGGTACATTTTTGTGAGAAAGGTGTAATAACTAAATAAAATAATAAAAACGGTAAAAAAAATAATAAAAACGAATGCAGTTGTGTTTCAAAATACAGTCCTGACGAACCTTGTATAACCTGTTTCTCATACCATGTTCAATAACAGGCACTGGGTATTCCAACAGGATTCGACGTCTGCTCATAGAGCGAAGAGCACACAAGCCTGGCTGGCGGCGCGTGAAATCGACTTCATCCGGCACGAAGACTGGCCCTCCTCCAGTCCAGATTTGAATCCGTTAGATTACAAGATATGGCAACACATAGAGGAAAAGGCGTGCTCAAAGCCTCATCCCAATTTGGAGTCACTCAAGACATCCTTGATTAATATTGCCTATATTGATTGATTCGCCGATATTGACATGGACCTCGTTCGTGCTGCGATAGACGACTGGCCGCGCAGATTGAAGGCCTGTATTCAAAATCACGGAGGTCATTTAAATAAACTATAGTGTCACAAGAATCTATGTTTTGTTAAGTTCATTTTGGTATATAAATGGTTACATAATTAATAAACTTGTTAACCGTCAAATGCCTTTTGTACGCCGATGATCAAGTCATTCTTGCGTCGTCGGCGGCCGAGTTGCAAATGATGGTTACATTAATGAATGGATCATTAAAAGAAAGGGTTATGAAAGTGAACGCAAGTAAGACGAAGGTTATGGTTTTTGAAAGAGAAGAAAGTAAAACGATTTGTGAAATAAGAATAGAAGGGGAGTTGATCGAGCAAGTAGATGAGTTTGTATATTTGGGCTGCGTATTTAGCAGGGATGGGAGATATGATAAGGATATAGAACGACGAGTGAATGCGGGAAATAGAGTAAATGGGGCCTTGCACTCTATTGTGAAGAGTCAGAATGTGTCGAAAAAGGCACGTATGGCAATTCAAAATGCTGTGTTGGTCCCTACTTTAACGTATGGTAGTGAAAGTTGGGTGTGGCAGAAGAAGCACGAGAGTAGAATAAACGCAGTAGAAATGCGGTCGTTAAGGAGTATGTTAGGGCTGAATCTGAATGACAGGGTAAGAAATTGTGTAATAAGAGAAGAGTGTGGTTTGCAAGATGATGTTGTGACCAGGATTAAGAAAGGAATGCTTCGGTGGTTTGGTCATGTGGAAAGAATGAACGAGGAAAGAGTGACAAAGAAAATTTATGTTGCAGAAGTGAATGGCAGAGTCGGAAAGGGACGTCCTAGGCGAAAATTTATCGACCAAATTGGCGATTTATTGGAAACGGGCTAAATTAGGAGTACCCTTAACCGACGAGCATGTATGCGTAGGTGTATGGATGTGAAGGAGGCGAGAGAGGTGTGTCAGGATCGTGCCAAATGGAAGTCTGTAGTCTCTGCCTACCCCTCTGGGTGACAGGCTTGAGTGTTTTATGTTTTTTATGTTATGTAATAGAATTTGTGACCTGACTAGGTAATATGCAATTTGGGTACAGATGATAAACCAGGGTCACATTGGGTAGCTTTATATATCGATACGAATGAGGTCGGAGAGTTTTTAAAAAGAAATTGTAAAAGATGGAACTGGAATGTTGATAGGATTCAGAATGAGTGGACTTCAGTTTGTGGCGAATATTGCTTAATGTATTTGCTATATAAGTTTCAGGGGTGTTCAATGCATAGTTTTACGAGTATATTTACAGGGAACACATTGTACAACGATATTTTAGTGGATGAGATGTTTCGCTCCTATTTTATAGATAATAAGTAATAAGATTTTGTATTTTGTAAATAAAAATTTTAACAAAATTAGGTAATGTGTTTTATTGATGAGTCAGATTAGTGTAGATAGGAACAAAGGGGTATAATACAATAGCACCACGCTGAGGAAGAATAGATAATATCGGTATTCAATGAACCATAGATAAATAGATAAGAACAAAGGAGCGCTAATGACGGTAGAGGCCCTCATCGGATATCAATTAGATAAGAGTTAATTGATCTGCACATCTCCGGTAGCGTGCATCCTACGCAAAAATGGACCGTAGATTTGTGATCAGAGCATGCCAAAACCTTTTTTTTTTTAGGATCGTGAGTCGATGAACTTTGTACTTGTACCACTTCTGACTCAGTGAGCCAGAACTGGTACAACGTAACTACTTGGGTCGGTAGTGGTAGGGAAATTGCAATATATCTTGTCAAAGTATATTTATTTAAAATTGGCTTTTACAAATTCCTTTTTTCAAGTTAAAAAGATACGCTATCACTTTAACAAGTCCCTCCTACGTGAGACCTTGTGAGAAAAAGCTGAAAGAAACGCAATAGTGGGCTATTTTCTTTTTTTTTTTTTTTATAGAAGAGGGGGCAAACGAGCATGCGGCTCACCTGATGTTAAGTGACTACCGCCGCCCATGATCAACCGCAACACCAGGATTTTTCTTCCAACAGCTACAATTTAACCATATAAAATATGTACACCTAAAGATGTGTAAGGATTCCTATCTCATTATGACCACACATTCTAATCTTTTAATTAATCATTTAATTTATAATTTCCTTTCTTCATAAAAATGCTTGTTACATGCACCATAAATTGATGTAAAGTCGGGTCAATATTATTACAAAGAATCTTGTATCACGTAGTTATACATCTACCCAAAACTAAGCCAATAGTATGAAGTCTGTTTTCTACCATTTGTGTCATCTGTTTTTTACATCAGGTGAGCCGCATGCTCGTTTGCCCCCTCTTCTATAAAAAAAATACCAACAAGAACAAGTTTACTACCAACTATTTTATCAAATAATGTATTAAAAAGTTTCTTGCATAAATAATTAAATCAAAAAGAAATTGTGTGTGGGAGAAAATGGGATACCAACATTTTTTGGAATCACACTCAACGCGATGAGAACAACTGGGCCTCCTTAAATCAAAACTAGTAAACCGAATTCTGCAGCATATGCTGTAAAAAGCTTCAAATTTTAGCAGTACTGAAACAGCTAGACTAGTTTATTTTAGCAATCACCATAGCATGATGTCGTATGGTACTTTGCTATGGGGACACGCGACTGACACTGAAATTATATTTGTTTTACAGAAGAGGGCCATATGAGAAATCTACGATTTAAAACCGGAAGAGTCGCTCAAACAAACATTTAAGGAAATTAATATATTTACTAATATAATAACACTTTGGCCTCTCGGTACATTTATGAAAATATAATGTATCAAAAATAAAAGTAGTTTAAAAAAAAAGTGATATTCATTCAGTAAATAATAAGAACAGGCACTAACTAGTATACCAGGTGCACCGAGTCAGTAATTTATTGTTGGGGGGTGTATACATTTTTACAACAAAATCCCAGAAAATATACAAAATTTACCTGCTCTAAGTTCAAAAATTTTATTAAACAAAAGTTTGTAAAAAAGGGTTAATATAATGTCCTCCAGACCGAATTTCGGCCACGGCGGCCTGCCTCAACGAAGGCTAGCCATAGGCGCAAGACAGGATTATAGTGCCCAAGTGTATGCGCAAGCACAGGTGAACTCTCTATTCCTTCACTCTCATAATTCGATGAGACGGTAAACCGACACGACCGGAGAGAGATCAGGCGCAGGACCAAGGGATTTACGTGCTTTCCGAGGCACGGGGGTGAGACACCACCGACTTCCTGACTCCGGGCAGCTACTGAGAATTTCTTGACAGAAAAACTCAATAATTGATTTTTTGGTCCGACCCGGGATTCAAACCCAGGACCTCATGATCAGCGGTCGCACTACTACAACCACCAGACCAACGAGGCAGTCAACGAGTAGGGGTTAATAAAGAATTTATGGATGATAATAACTCGCCCATTGTGGTGATCGTCACCAAGCTATTTTTTATTTGTTATTATGTTGTTAATTTTTATCTAACATATATGATTATTTACTGTTTTTTTTTTGAAGTCACGCTGTGTTTTTTCCTGGTTCTTCCCCGGATAGAGGTTTTTTCCGCACCAGTGGTTTATTAAACAAAAAAGTGATTTTCAATAAGTATTTTTTATAATCTAAATTGAATAAAAAAGGTTTCTGTTTCTGTTCAACAGTAACATTTTTTTTCAAAAGGAGTCCCTTGGTCTAATGTTATAAATGGCAAGTTTAGTTCCTTTCACATATTAATTATACATATTTTAAATGTTGGCTGCTGATATTCACAGCAATAAACCAAAAGACATTATGAAATGGAAATAGCTGAAATATATAGTATATACATAGATAATATTTACGTATAAATTATCCACATATTTTGTGGCACCTGCTAAAGTTCACTGCTTAACTCATGGTTGACTGGTATAGAATGCATAAAGGCATTAAGTCCGCCAATTGTACATCTTAAGTGCAATAAAGTTTAAAAAAAATAATATACATAAACACTTACGCCTATCACCTAGAGGGGTAGGCAGAGACTACAGACTTCCATTTGGCACGATCCTGACACACCCTCTCTCGCCTCCTCCACATCCATATACCTACGCAAACATGCTCGTCGGTTAAGGGTACTCCTAATTTGGCCCGTTTTCAATACATCGCGAATTTGCTCGATAAATTTTCGCCTAGGACGTCCCTTTCCGACTCTGCCATTCACTTCCGCAACATAAATTTTCTTTGTCACTCTTTCCTCGTTCATTCTTTCCACATGACCAAACCACCGAAGCATTCCTTTCTTAATCCTAGTCACAACATCATCTTGCAAACCACGCTCTTCTCTTATCACACAATTTCTCACCCTGTCATTCAGATCAGGCCTAACATACTCCTTAACGACAGCATTTCTATGATTTTATTCCACTCTCGTGCTTCTTCTGCCACACCCAACTTTCACTACCATACGTTAAAGTACGGACTAACACAGCATTGTGAATTGCCATACGTGTCTTTTTTGACACATTTTGACTCTTCACAATACAGTGTAGGGCCCATTTACTCTATTTCCTATATTCTGTAATTAATTATATATATTCTATCCTATACTATTAAACGAGCAATTCTTGTATATATGTATATATATATAATCGGGATCTCGGAAACGGCTCCAACGATTTTCATAAAATTTAGTGTCCAGGGAGTTTCGGGGATAATAAATCGATCTAGCTAAGATTTATTTTTAGAAAATGTCTTTTTGTCCGTGTTTTTAGGCAATTAAAAACTGCTACAATATAGTTAGAATAAGAAGGTAAATTTTGACAGTTTGGTAATGATTATAAATAGCTTATTGATATAATGGGCGGTCACAAAATCGTAAAACCCCGGTTCGAGCCCAGACCGACCGACCGACTTTTTTATTTTTTTTTTCAAGTTTCTTTCTTTTTTGAGAAAATATATTTTTTTCGAGCCCTTTTTTTAGTATTTTTTAAAAACACGAAAATTTAAATAAAAATAATTGCACTCATGATTTTTTATTCAAATAACCAGTTCAGTTTTTTCTGTTATGTCGCTAAGATCAAAAAATATTATTTATAATTCATCAGTATGTAATTTGTATCTAAATATAATTTCCAAAACACACGAATTAAAGAAATCGAGCGAAAAATACCGAGCAAAGCTCGGTCAACCGGGTACTATAGTATATCTTCTCTAGTATATCTGAAATCTATACATATAATAAATCTGTAGAAAGGTCGTGTCCGTAATTCTAATATTTTCTGGAAGGAACAAGTCCAGCGGAATGAACAAAGGGTACTGAAGCCAATTTAGTGGTTATCAGAATTTTTGTCAGTCTGGCTGTCTGTCTGTGTATTCATGATTCACACAAAAACTACTAAAAGAATTTCTATGAAAGTTTGTGTATTTATTATTAGGTTTACAGGCTACTTTTTAACCGATTATGGAACGTCGAAAATTAGGGTTAAATATTTTTATTACTTTAGATGTTGGTTTCTATTTATAAATGATGGTATTACCTATATGTGTGTTTTTAAAATAAATTATACCATATATTCCATACCTACATATAATAAAGATGTAAATTACACATGTCTGTAGATTTTATATCTCTGTAATAAAAGTTATTGGGGGGGGGGGGGAACTAAAAATATGTAAATAAATACATTCCGTTTTTAGAATTGTCTGTCTGCGTATCTGTCTGTCTGTTTTTTGTTAAATTATCACGTATGAATTTCTAATTTATATCTAAATAATCGGTAAGGAAATTATAAAGCTTATCTTTGTATTAAATTTAGTCTTTGTTTTATTAAAATCGGTTCATTCTATCAAAAGTTATGTTTAATATTCTGAAGTAGAAAAAATATTTGTTCAAGATTCACGCAAAAACTACTCGATGGATTTCCAAGAAATTTGATGTTTTGGCAGTTAATGATGGCGTATAAAACATATAGGGAACCTTTTATACGTTTACGGAGGACTGAAGAAAAGGGTTATGTTTTCATTTTTTTTAAGTTTATCGTCATAATGGTTGTGGTGGTTCTATTGGTCATAAAGAGGATTCAGCTGTACGTATTACGTTAAATAAGTCTATAGAAAAGTGTGCGAGTGAAAACGAATCTCATTGCATAAATAACCAGAAAGGGTAGAACAACGTCTGCCGGGCCGGCTATTTTAATTATAAGTAATTACTACTTACAGTGACATCTTTCAGAAATAATAAAAGCTTCTTAGTTTAATTACTAATTTATGAAAGAGTTTTCATTTTTAATTTTATTACCTATAAATATTATTTTACCTGATTAAAACTGCAATTATACTAAACCCACACACATAAACCTTATGATTACATAGTTGTGATTTTATTTATTTAATGATACATAAAACATATTAAAAGAGTACATGGTTACTACACAGCACCATTAAACCGCAAAACGCTTTGTATTGGTGCTGGCAGACATTTATACGCATAAATATATTATTTTTAGTAACAACTATCATAAAATTCGTAACAACTAGATAACAACTAGGTGGGCAACACATATTTTCTTTTAACATTAGGTACATGCTCATAATATTTATCATTTAATACGCCATTCTAAATTGTATTAGCTACATGACGACATTAATTTACCGCGATGGCCTTGTGAAATTAAATGATTTTTATTCTATGTAGAATATTGTATATTACTTATTGAAAGTCATTTTTTTATTTTTTTCCGAACCAGTGGTAACTTATTTCACTAAAATAGAAATAGGTAAATTAACGTGTTACGTTAAGTTTCGCGTCACATTAATAACTTACTGAATAAATGGGGACTACTGTGACGCTTACTAGTGGCAACACTTGTGGAGGTTTTATGTTCCAAGCTGTCGTAATGAATAATAAAAATGATTTATTAAAAATTTGGATTTTTATGTTTACTTACGTATGAAATGTGATTCCATCCCGTTTTTTATTTCTGGAAGATTGGTTTTTACACCCTTTTACAACACAATCCGGCATTTTTTCTTTAAAAACTGCGAATTATTATAGCGTGACACTCCGTGCACTGGAATAGCTTGAATGACAATGTAAGGCGTAGTTTCGTTATATGTGTGTGCGTGAAACTGTGTATGTACAAGGCGAGGCGTAGTTTTACCTGCCTCAGTGCGTTGTTCGGCGGGGATCTGTCTTGAGTTTTTATTTCGTCTGAGATCTGAGCTACAATACCATAACGATTACGAATGATACTTGAATTCAAAGCTTCGTTATTTTTTCTTTAGTTTTTATAACCGTTTGAACGATCGATCACTAATAAAAACTTTTTAACGGTTCTTTATTAGTGATCGATGGTTTGAACTGTAGATTTCGGTAATTCAAATGCCTTTGCCAATTCACAAATTTTTATTTTCGATTTAAAGTCTTTATTATTTTTTTATTTAGTTTACACTCAAAAGAAAGTGTTTTTCGTGTGTTCTTGTCAGGTTCGAATTACTCATTTTTTAATCTTTTGGATGACATAATTAAAGATAAATCAATAATTTGCACCACATATGTACAATAATTCCACGAGCTTGTAAACCAAATGTGTATTGCGTAAGTAAAACCACGCGTAACGAACTTGCAAATGAAAAACCACGTTTCTCCGAATTCGCGTAAAACGGTGTAGTAAGTGGAGGTATGACTGTATTTCATAAGTATTTTATTTTTGCGCCCGAAGCAATTAAAGGGCTACCCTGTACGTAGGGAGGTGGAAAATGCATTACGCATACCACGATAGCCGGTCTATCGTGGTTATGAGGGACTCACTGTCCTACCGGGGACCCTAAGTGATACCCTCTAAAAACCGCCTTTGGGGACAGGCAGCCGGCTGATTAAGCTCTATTGTGCCTTATCATGAGCGACCCTCTTTTGGGAAAAGAGGGCGCAGGCGGCTAAGAGCCGCTGAGGGAGTGCCTACGAAGGCAAATTAATGTTGGTTAATACAATAATTTAAACTAATTAGAGTTGGCCTGAGCCGCCAGGAGGCAGTTCAGGTCGTTTGACAGTTTATCAGGCGGGTCCGAGAGAGAGTTTCTCAGCCTGCGGACACGATAGCGAGAGGGGGGTGGGGCTGCATAAGAAGCCACCTCACGAATTAAATTGTTTGGGTGCGACTCTGAGGCTTTGAAGAAGTTCTCAGAGAGTTTTTTAAGGAATTGTTGAATTGTTGGGAGCTCTAAGTCCCGATGAAGGTCGGCATTACGGACGTACCAAGGTGCGTTCGCAGCTCGACGACAGAAGAGGTTCTGAACTATTTGGAGTTCATTTAAAATATTAGGGTTTGCGTGGGCAAAGACGGGGCCCGCGTAGGACATGACGGGTCGTATACAGACCTTATAAAGGGTTCGCTTGTTTCGAAGGGACATTTTACTGTGTCTGCCCAACATACTGTTGAGCCTACTCAGGTAAAACCGTGCGTGACGGGTGACTCGTTTGACGTGGGGCCTAAAAGTGAGCCCCTTGTCTAGAGTGACACCTAAATATTTGGCGGTCGTATGCCAGGGGACAGGGGTCCCTAGCATACGTATTGGAGGGGTGTTTTTAAGACGGCGTCGTTTATAATCGAAGTGAACGGCGGAGCTCTTCTCCGGGTTCACATCGATGCGCCATTTTTTGAACCAAGCTCCTAGGTCATCAACTGACTTTTGGATCTTGTTCTGTATGAAGGGTAGTGAGACACCTTCGCAGTAGATGGCAGTATCGTCTGCGAAGAGGGAGAGTTGAACACCTTTCGACGGGATGGGAATGTCGTTGGTGAACAGGATGTACAGCAGAGGAGCAAGTACTGAGCCCTGAGGGATACCAGCCTTGATAGTTCGCTGTGAAGATAGCGTGCCTTCGTGTCTAAAACGAAAGGTACGATGTTTCAAAAAGGAGGCCACGAGACGAACTAGACGATCGGGGAGACCTATTTTGTAGAGCTTGTAGATGAGGCCTGTGTGCCAGACTCTATCGAAAGCTTTGGCTATATCGAAGAAGACCGCGATGGTTTTATGACGTCGAGGATAGAAACCGCTGAGGATATATTCCACAATGCGGTGAACTTGTTGGGGACATGAGTGTTTGGCTCGGAAACCGAATTGGTGGGGAATGATGAGAGGGTCACCGTCTGTGGGAAACAGATAGCGCCTCATCCGTGTTTGGATGACGCTTTCGAAGAGCTTGCCCATTGCCTTGAGGAGGCTAATGGGGCGATGGCTGGAGGGGAGGTTGAGAGGCTTGCCTGGCTTGGGAATTCCAATCACAGTTGCCTCTTTCCACGTAGTGGGAAAATAACTAAGGTTGAAGCAGGCGTTGAAGATAATAGATAAAAAGGTTAACACCTGCTCGGGAAAGTGTTTAAGGGCTTGGTTGGAGTTGCCATCCGCGCCCGGAGCCTTTTTAGACTTAAGTCCTTTGATGAGGGATGAAATCTCATCATTGGACACAGAGATAGGTTCGGAGGCCGTAGGGGGTGAGTTCCGGCGGCGGACCTCATCCTCCACTGCCTGGACGTGTGAGGGGTCGACAGGTTGAGAACTAGGGGAGCATTGAGCGGCAATGCTATCCGCAAAGCACTCAGCCTTTTCCTCGTCCTCGAAGGCAACCGTGCCGTCGGGACGGGAGAGAGGGGGAGTGTGGGTGATAGCGTCTATGCGGAGGGCTCTAGCCATCTGATAGTACGCTGTGTGAGATGGAGAGATATTCTCCATGAGCTTACTCTTTTCGAGATCTTGAAATTCAGAGAGGCGGAAGCGGAGTTTTCGTTGAAGACGATTGGCCGCGTGCCTATATTCGGGGGTGGGATATTTTGCTGCTCTCCGGAAAGCAGCTTTTTTGGCTTTTAATAGGTTGCTAATATGTAGGGGAAGCCCACTATTGTTAGCAACCGGGACGACCCTTTCGTTCTCCTTAAGGGAGGATTTAATAAGGGTGGAGAGTGAATCGACCGCGGTGTCGATTTTTTCGGGACTGTCTAAGTCCGACGGTATGGAGATGGTAGGATCCTGTGAGTCCAGAGCTTTAGCTAGGGACTCCTTGAATCCCTTCCAGTTAGTGAAGGTTTTTGTGTGTGTTGGGGGAGGTGGCTGATGGCCAAGAATGAGGGAGACCGGTCGGTGATCTGATCCTAGATCGTCTAGTGTCTCGATTGCTCTGAGGTTGAGAGAAACTCCTTGGAGTAACGCAAAATCTAACACATCGGGTGAGTGATCGGTGTTATCGGGAAAGTGAGTAACACCGAGAGGACTATGGACGGTGATATCAAGAGACTGCGTGATATCGAGCAGTATCTTGCCACTAGGGGACGTAGTGCGGCATGTCCATTCAGTATGCTTGGAGTTAAAATCTCCAAACATAATGACTGAATTGCCCAAGGATAAAATGGCCTCAAAATCTTTTTTGAGGGGATAGGTTCCTGAAGGGATGTAACAGGAGGCTATGAGGATGGACTGATGTCCAGTCATAGCTAGCCTGCATACCGTGGCTTCCATGTTGGTAAGCTGCGGAGTAGAAATGGGCGAGCAATGAAGTGTCTTCTTGTAATAGATGGCCGTTCCGCCGCCTCGGCGGTCGGGTCTGTCATTACGAAGAAGAAAGAAGTTTTTAATAGAAAGGCCTCTAGTGTCCTTAGCTTTGAGATTAGTTTCCTGTAGGAGGAGGAAATCGACTTCACGATTTCGAAGAAAGAGCTTACGCTCTGGGAGGTTATTTCGCAAGCCGCGAATATTAAATGATACAAGCGATAAACCCTTAGGTTTGATACGACCGTGGGATCTTGGTAGGTTAATTTGCTCAGACATTGGAGTTAAGTTAATTAAGTTAACTTAACTTACAACGCTAGCAGAAGATCGTTATGTTCAGCAAGAGCGAGGAGACGCTCTTGAGGGGACTTCGCCGCGCGCAGTTTGCGTGCTATAACTGTGATCTCCCTAACATCGATATTCCTAATCGCGGAATATAGCGTGTTGTAGTCGTCGGTTGTGGGCTCTGCCTCGTGTGCGTACGAGGTTGTCCGCGGTGGGTCTGCCTTTTTGGGCCCCCAGGGAAAAACTGGAGGCTGGATTGGCTTTGAGAAGCCCGGAGGGGGCCGAATTATGCCCTGAGGGGCCTAGGGGGACCCTGAGGGGGCCTAGGGGGACCCTGAGGGGGCCTAGGGGGACCCTGAGGGGGCCTAGGGGGACCCTGAGGGGGCCTAGGGGGACCCTGAGAGGGTCGAGGGAAGCCCTGGATAGGCTGAGAAGGGCCCTGACGGGGCCGTTGTTGAAGGGCCGGGAATGAGCGGTCATTCACCGGCGGTGGAGCTTTCCTACTGGGGCGAGGTTGAGGTGCGCGTGGGCAACCCTTGTAGTTCGCCGGGTGTCCTGTCTGGTTGCACAGGACACAGGCGGGCGGGGATTCGGCGTCTTTGGGCCGGGGACACTCTTTAGTGTTATGAGGTTCCAGGCACTTCACGTACCTGGGTGGGGCGGAGCAGTTGGCCGCCGCGTGACCGTAAAGTTGGCAGCGGTGGCACTGCGCCGGGAAACCGGGCCTATGTGGGGGCTCTACCTTCACCCTTGACAGGCCGCACACTGTGCGCACCTGCCGGAAGATGGCTTTAGCCTCCGGCACGTTTGACAGGATTACTAGGGCATTACGGGGAAACCTTGGGACTTAAGGTCCTCAAGGATTTCCTCGTTGGAGAACTCAAAGGGGACGCCTCGGATGACGGCCCTGACTTTACGCTCTTCAGGGAGGGCGTAAGTGTGGTATGAGATACGTTCGGCTGTGAATAGCCGGGTGATTGCGCGGAAGTCCTCGATCGAGCTTGGGATTATTTTGATTGCCTCCCCGAGGTTGACTGCATGATCGTATTTAATACCTGCGTCGTAGCAGGTCTTAGACAATTGGGTGAACTTTGCCTTGTCTCTTAGGAAGACAGGGGGCGGGACTTGCTTCTTCGCTAGTACTGGAGCACAACGAGAGGCTGGTTTGGATGGTGTGGGGATGTCTAGTGACATCAGTGGGACGGGGGCAGCGTCGAGGGCTGCGGAGGTTGAAGGAGCGGCAGGGGCCGCTGAAGTAGGGGGGGTGCGTTTTATCGCGGCGCGCTTTCCGTTGCGCTTGGAGGTGACGGTGGTGAAGTTGGAGTCACCGGTTCCGTCGGAGTCAGAGGACTCCGATGAACCGGAGCCTGAGGTGGTGGCGGGCCTCTTCCGGGAGGTAGACGCCGAGGATTCGGAGCATGCGTACTCCATTTCTAAGGGGGCTGATTGTAGCGGGGCAAAGGAGTTCCTCGTTTCGAGGTATGCCGCTAGTACTGGCGGCGGAAGGTGTGCCTGAGGGGCAGGGAGGGGAGCCTGAGCGGCGATGGTGGCGAGGACCGTCTCATTGCCGTTTAACCCGTATTGGGTAATGAGGCTGGCTAGGGACTCTGTGAGGCTGGGTGTGGCCATTTTGGGTGAGTGAGCTAAGCTAGTAAAGATGAGGACGGGTCCCTGTTCTCGGTAGAACAGGGACTAGAACGCGAGACGTACTACAACACACTATGCACGTAATAGTAATGCAAAAACACAAGAAAATAAAAGAGACACAGTAAAAAAAAATTAAAATAAAAAAAAATGAAAATGATAAATGAAAAATTATAATGAAAATGATAATGAAATAAAAAAAGAAAATGAAAAGGAAAAATGAAAGCGGAGGTCAGTCAGACCTTCCTGCCCGAAGACAGGGGGGTAAGAGCTGTAGCGAGAAGTGACTCACCGGCAGCCTCGACGCTGTTTCGCGTGAGCAGGACAGCGGAGGCGCGTGAGAGCGAGACAGCACTACCGTACTGTACGGGAGCGCGGACCACCAGGAGGCGACCGTCCGAGAACGATGCCGCCGGCGGACTGAGCACTGCGTCGGCGCTGTACAGCGCGAGCGGGCCAGCGGAGGCGCTAGAGCGGGAGAGCACTACCGTACAGGAACGAAAGCGCGGACTACCTGGATGCAACCGCTCGGAAGCGATGCCACAGGCGGAATGTCATAAGTATTTTTCATTACACACTATATATACTACAAATATCATTCATTTAATAAAGTATTTTATCTTATAATAATGGTTGTATGCGACCTGAAACCTGGAAGATAATTCTGACGCATATTTGGTTTCATTATTTAAACTACATTTGGTTTATATAATGCTAAATAAAATCAAATCTATATATATGTACTATTATTATAAAATTAATAACGAAATAGTTTTTTTTTCTTTATAAAAGACAACGAAATCTAAAATTGTATTATATAAATTGTATTATCTGCTTAAAATATAATTGCCTTTTCTAATGTTAATAAATATTTTGTTAAACAAAGTTTGGTATTGTAGGTACCTCATAGTGTATAATATTTTTAAAGAAAATTTTGTCTCAATGAAGGCAAAAATAAAAGTATTATAAAAATTTTATGTACCAATCTATATTTAGAGATATAAACTATGAGGAAAGATAAATTTATTTTATTCACGATATCATTTTAATGCATTGTTAAAACTGGGTACCATTAAACGACTTAATCAAAAAACCGTTCCCATAAAAATGTACTTAGAAATTAAAACAAAAGTGTCACAAGCCGCTTACGCGGCTGGAAAAGTAAATTGTATTTTGATCCCTGTTATGTTAATGATTCTGATTTAGTTGCACAAGGACCGCCGTGAGACAAAACGTTTAATATTAAACGACTATCATTTCTTCCTAAATAGAGGTCACGCCGATATAAGGCGAATGATAAATAATAAAAAGAAAAGATTCTTTTGACAGAGGTTAGAGAAGGATATTACTAATTATGTAAATCAATGTAACAAGTTTTGCGTTATAAACACTCAAATAAATATATAATAGTATCAAAGAAATCTAAATAATAAGGCACCATTTTCATTGCCTTATTATTTTGATTCCGGAATGGTTATAACCGATACGGGATATTCCGCTTTTGATTGTTTATTTAGATTTATTAGGGCCAATAAGTAAGAAGTCAGCGTTAAAACGAAAGTGGCAGTCATCATCATCATCATCATCATCATCATCATTACAGCCCTTCACAAGTCCACTGCTGAACATAGGCCTCTCCCAAGTAACGCCACAAAGCACGGTCCTGAGCCACCTGCATCCATCGACTTCCTGCGTGTCTTACCAGGTCGTCACTCCATCTAGTGGGGGGTCGCCATACACTACGCCTACCGGTACGAGGCTGCCACTCGAGAACCTTTCTTCCCCATCGCTTATCGGTTCTTCGAGCTATATGGCCGGCCCATTGCCACTTCAGCTTACTAATCCGTTGGGCTATGTCGGTCACTCTGGTTTTACTGCGGATATCCTCATTTCTGAGTCCATCACGCAGTGAAACTCCGAGCATAGCCCTCTCCATAGATCGCTGAGCGACCTTGAGCGTCCTCATACGGCCAGCAGTGAAGGACCACGTCTCAGATCCGTAAGTCATCATTGGCAACACGCACTGGTTATACACTTCAGTTTTCAGAGATATAGGTATACCTGACGAGAAGATGTGTCGTAATTTTCCGAACGCTGCCCAGCCGAGTTGAATCCGTCGATTGACCTCTCGGTCGAATTTGGACTTACCTAGTCGGACTATTTGTCCCAGGTAGGCAAACATACTCGTCAACAACTTCGAGCAACTCCCAACAACTACCGGCATAGGTGTGACATGGACATTAAACATGATCTTTGTTTTGTCCATGTTCATCTTAAGACCTATCCGTTGGGAGACACCATTGAGGTCATTGAGCATAGTGCTAAGGTCCTCCAGCGATTCTGCCATAAGGACTATATCGTCGGCAAATCGAAGGTGAGTGATGTACTCACCATTGATGTTAATACCGTATCCTCTCCAGTCCAGTAGCTTGAAAACGTCTTAAAACGCAGCGGTGAAGAGTTTCGGGGATATAACATCACCCTGTCTTACACCTCTCTGCAGTTGGATAGGTTTCGAACTCTGGTTCAGTACTTGGATAGCCATCGTAGCCCTACTGTACAAACACTTCAGCACTTCGATATACCGACAGTCAACTTGGCACCGCTGAAGGGACTGTAGCACCGCCCAAATTTCGACGGAATCAAAGGCTTTCTCATAGTCCACATATGCCAGGCAAAGTGGCAGATTGTACTCTTCAGTCTTCTGTACAATCTGCCGCAGGGTATGTATGTGGTCTATGGTACTGAAGCCTTTTCGGAAACCGGCTTGTTCGGAAGGCTGGAAGTCGTCGAGTCTGCGTGTGAGACGATTCGTAATGACTCTCGAAAACAGCACGTAGACGCGTGTGGCAGTCAGTAGCAGTCAAGGTGATCAAATACTTAGAGACATCCAAAGTGATTAATAATATTTAACTATCCAAAGAAGGCAAATTCTTATGATCACCAATCTTGCTCAAATATATCGGAATATATACACCGTCAAATATATGGTTTCAATCAAACCGTCCCGCATGGTTTCAAACAAAACGTCAATGGTAGCGAAGCAGTTGTAGTACTCAAAAATGTGGGACACAACAGGAAAAATAACTTTATCTTAATGCGATTGGGTGTAATTTATTTTGCACTAAGTTTTATTAAAAATATGCATTATAAATTATACTTAATATTAAATTATCAATGTTCCTTTTAATACAACTCAGTATTATTAATTCGCTTGCTCTTATTTTATGCTTGACGTCATTGACATGGTTTGTTCAGTTTATTTTTATAAAATCATTTATGCTGTTAATGTGTTATAAATTATACCTGTTGAATTTCCCGTAAAGCTCTAAACATTTTGTTACGATAATTGTTTTTTTTTTTTTTGGAACAACTATACAAGGAAAATAAGTTGATTTTTGGGGATTTTCCAAGAGTACCTATCAATTATCTATCTTAAAATTAATTATCTTCAGTCCTCTAAGCAGAGCCAAAGCCATAAAGTATGTTATGAATTGTTTTAACTTAAAATAATTTTGTAAATATAAACACACGTTGTGTATATTATTAGTATTTTTATAAAACACTCCGTCATTATTTGTATGGGGGGAAATACGAAGAACCTAAATTCTAATTCCGCTGGCACGGATGAAATTGCTCAATTCAAGTCTTTTAAAAGCGTATATAAAATACCCTAACTACTCAAACCGTGGTGGTACCACGACCTCACAGAATACCGGCGTGAAGTGGAAGCTCTGCTTCCGCGTTTCGTCTGGTGAGTGTAGGTGGCCGGAGACCCAATTCTCCCCCCTCCCCTTATTAACACATTAACATGGTAGCGGAATTAAGTAAAGATCCATCCACGAGATCATCCACGACCAACTGTTAGCGGGGGTGGGTTTGTTTCACGCCGGACGATCTCAACGTTGTTGCTGATTCTGTTGCTGATGTAGTACCCAGGGTATGGGTTACTTTTTATTCTTTCCTCTGTGGTGCCCATCGTAGGCAAATCTTAGCCATGGTTTGATCGCTCCTGTAAAATGGCATCATGCCATAAGCAGGAGTGCTACCAAGCCTGGGCTGACGCATCAACATCCCGGGATGTAAACACCAGTGCTATAAAAAAGAAGTATGATTCCGCTTCCAGGCCCTTCAAAAGAGTCATTGCCAAGCCAAAGTCAGAGCACATAGGCGGAATTGGCAATAAACAAGTTTGCATTCTGGTCTGGTCTGGTCTGGTCTGGTCAAGAGAGACCTGGGCTACATTTTATCAAATTATTTCATTTTTTACTCGTGGGGGAAGCCTATGCTCAGTAGTGAAATTTTGATTGGCAGTAATAATTCCATGTCCACGTAACATGCTATGCTATGCTATGCCGGTAGTTAATGGTATTCCCATTAACTACGCTACGCATACAGTAATTGACGAATATGTTTCTTTATTATTATACACAGAATACCTGCTTAAAATGACTCCTTAATACTGCTGCGTTTCGTATGGTGAGTGTAGAGAACCGGATACCCTTTTTACTGGAAACGAAGTATTTCATCTCAGTCCTCAGGGATGATAACGGATCTGCATTGTAGTTCTTAATTATGGATAAACGTAGATGTGTATGGGCCACAGCATCCACTTACCATCGGGCGGACTGTGTTTATTTGTCACGTTTTTCCTATAAAAAGCCTAACAAACTGTGACACAGTTTTATTTGGATTCCAACTGAGGAGACGCAACTTGGTAGTTAGGTATTTTAAGCACTTGGCCTTGTGGCACACACTATATCCGAATACTTTTTCCACAATCCTATCGGTTAACTTTTCCATACCCATGCCTGATACCCGTTAGATTAGGAATAGTACAGTGTACTTTTTATATGGAGTGTAGATAGGTAAATGTTGATACTAAAATCTTTTGCTCTTTTGATATTTTTCGAAAATATTTGGAATTCTCTCTTGAAGCTTGGTCAAATTAAATTGGAGGGATATTATTTTAGCTTAAAGGTAATAAATTTTGATGATCACAAAGTCCTATGAAAAAAAATATTGCGTAGATTAGTATTTAAATCGCAGCTTTAATTATTTAACAGTTTATAGAGAGGTCATTTTTCTAACATTTAGCTTCAAATTTGAATACCTACGATACTCTTTTTTTAATAAATGGTACGGCAACGCAAAGACATATCGTCCTATTTGTCCTTATAAACATCCTTATAACTACGCTCTTATTTCGGTTTCATCAGCATCAAAGTCAAAATTTTATATAAAACAATTTTATTGAAGTAAAAATGAATTATTATAATTCTATTTAGTATGAATTCAAACTTAGTATGGATAAAGAAATAGCTCTTTGTGTCTTTCTAAATATTGAGGGCACCTTCGGCAGTAGCACCAAAGCACTTCTGATTGAGGGCCTGATATCTAAAAATGTTGACCCGACAACCATAAGGTGGGTTAAGTCGATGCTCTCAAACAGAAAGGCAAAAATAGCGCTGTTTCAATCTTTGATTGAGGTTGCAACTACGAGTAAAAGAGGCTGTCTACAAGAATGTGTTATGTCACCCCTTCTTTGAACTACTGCGGTTGACAAACTATTGTACAAAATGGCACACCTCCGAATTGACACACTAAGTTATGCTGGATGTCCTTGTGATCATTGCGAGGGGCTTTTGCCAAAGTACTTTATCATTAATCATACAAAGAGCCCTAAACACCATAAATAACTGATGTAGGGTTATCAGTTCATCAATTAATGCTTATACTGTTATAAATACCCCTTATCAAAAAGAGACGGTTGGACAAATTGGTCTTAAAAAATCGATGGTAAAGAAGTACCATTCTCCACTGAAGTTTGGGCGTAACAATCGACAAAAAACTAACGTGGAACTCTCACCTTAGCAACGTATGTCATGAGGCAAATTCTGCTTTAGGTATCGGAAACAACTGGGGCTTGCGTCCCAGTGTGATTTTATAGCTGAACAGCTTCACAGTGAGGCCAATTCTTACCTACGACTCCCATGTCTAGTGCAACAAAGCCCACCAAAAAACGACTTCTGACAGACTAAGTCTACAAAGGACTGTCTACTTAATGGCAACGGGAGCGATGCCATCGTCGCCTGGAGCGGACCTTAATGCGCTTCTATGCTTAACGCTCTTTGATCTTTATCAAGATAGGGAGGCGAGGGCTAGTTTGTATAGGATTAACGACCAGGGTAGTTTGAGTTTGCTTTCCTACAGATAGAGATCCATGCTCAACTCAATTAAGAAAACACCGGTTTTATGCATGATCTCGGATATCATGCATCCACTATACACTTTTTTTTATAGAATAAGGATGACAAATGCAGAATCAAAATGCGGATGCGTTGTCACCAGAGGACTAAGATGAAATGTCTCATTTCCAGTAAAAAAAGGTCTCCGGATCTCCACAATCACTACCACTACTACTACTACTATTAAGCAACTATTTTACACTGGTATTCTGTGAAAGCGTGGTCCCTCCCAAATCGTGCTACAACCATGATATAGTTGCAGCGTGGCTCTACCACGTATAAAAATTAAAAGTATGTATATAGTGGAACTAGCCTCCAGAGAAGACTGGCTGAAT
Organism: Parnassius smintheus behrii; assembly: GCA_036936625.1. Taxonomy (NCBI): domain Eukaryota; kingdom Metazoa; phylum Arthropoda; class Insecta; order Lepidoptera; family Papilionidae; genus Parnassius; species Parnassius smintheus. The sequence goes on from JAUPFT010000024.1 coordinate 32,227,971, forward strand.
GGCTAGGTTATCTGTGAGGTCGGTAGCCTCATACAGTATAGCGATGGATCAAAATGGGCCCTTTCGACCCATCGACTTTGGAATTTATGAGGAACCCCCCAAATTCAAACTTAGTATGAATTTGGGTCGATTCACCTCTATCTTACAGGCAAAAATTTTCGCCAAACTTCAATGTATGGAAATCAATCTACAAAAAGACTGTCAACCATATAATTTATATAAACTCGGATAGTCAAGTAGCATTGAGGACAAACTTAGTGAACTTGAAGCTAGTTGGAGACTACGTGAACCTTCTAAACGTCCTGGGATGTAACAACAAAGTCGTCTTAAGATGGGTTCCGATTCCGGGTAAGCATGGCGATCTGAGATTAATCGAAGAATCGATGTCTTGTACCAAAAAGAACAATTTTTTCTATCGATATATAATACTGAATCAATCCGGTAAATCGATATTTCACCCTAGAAAATCGAGATCGAATCTTTTTCTGTTTTTATAAGAACTATAAAATTATTTACTATTACTTGAATGTACCCAAACTCGTGAAGAATGACAGTTATTCTATTCAAAACTCGCAAAACTGCGGTGTGCTCAGCTCAGTTTCTTTCACCTCTTCGTAATAGATTAGAGAAATAAAAATAAATTAGGTTTGTAATCTGTACTTTCATTTTGATATTGTAAATATAAACTCTAAAAGCAAATCCACAAAAATATCGATTTTAGAGAAATCGATCTTTTAGATCTCGATTTTTTGTGAATCGATTCATAAGATTTCAATTCGAATCGATTTAAAAATTGATCTTTTTCGGAAAGTATCGCCATCCCTAGTTCCGGTTTACGTGGGTATTGTAGGCAATGAACTTGCCGACAAGCTCGCACGGGAGGCCTCAAAGAGTACACAATTTGGCCCCAACCCGTTATGTGGAATCTCAAAAAGCCTAGACTGATTGACCCTTGAAATTATATCACAGTAAATCACTTAAGATCTGGTCTGACATGCCAGGCTGAAAACATTCTAAAACCTTAATCCGGGCTTTTGACCGTCGATTCGGTTCAGAAGTCCTGGGATTAAGTAGGATTAAATTACGCATTCTGGCAAGAGTCCTCACTGAACACTGTTGTCTCGAAAAGCACATGTACATCCTGGGACCAAGCAACTCAGGGATATGCCGGTTCTGTTCCCTAACGGAAGAAACGCCTTCTCATCCTAACTGATTACTTATACTCCACCCAGAAGAAGTGAAATTGCTCACAGCTAAGCAACTCTTTCTATTAATGATTTCTTAAATTTACGCGAACAATAAACATTGAATAAATACAGGGTGTCCAGTGGCAGATTTCAAAGTTTGAATGAACCTAGTTTCCGAACGCAACACGCGAGAAGGGCGCGGAGGGAGTTGTTCGAAGCGCAAGCACTGCGGATTATTTAGTAGCCATGGAGCAGTGGATTGGAGAGCACCGCGCTTTTGCCGTCGTGGCGTACATTTCAAGTGGTTATTCGCTGTCACAAGCACGCCGTCGGCTTAATACTCGTTACGGTATTCGTCGATTACGTGATGGACCATCGATCAACCTCATTCAGTCTTGGGTAGCAAGGTTCAGAGCTACAGGATCAGCATTAAATAGATCCGGACCGGGACCAACACCAACGGTAGCTACGGAGGAAAATCTTGAACGTGTTATGGCTTCTGTAATTGAAAGTCCTCGTTTATCACTTCGTGCACGTTCATCGACACTGGAAATAACGAAATCGACTTTACAGGTTATAATGCGAAAAAAACTCAAATTTCATCCGTACAAAATTCAAATTGTTCAAGATTTACACGATTCTGACTTTGCATTAAGAAAAAGTTATGCGGAAATAATGTTATTGAAATTTCGTAATGCTGCTCGGATGAATAACATATTCTTTAGTGATGAAGCCCATTTCCACATTGGAGGATATGTAAATAGGCAAAATTTTCGTTATTGGGATGTTTCCAACCCAAGACAAATGCATCAAGAGCCTTTACATAAACCTAAAGTAACAGTCTGGTGTGCAATGTCTGCGTCTGTCATAATAGGGCCGTATTTCTTTGAAGATCAACGTGGCCAAACTGTAACGGTGAATTCGGAGAGATATGCTGAGATGATAAGTAATTTTTTTTGGGGTACAATTGCAGAATACTCCATATTTCAACCAAAACACGTGGTTCCAGCAGGACGGGGCTACAGCTCATACTGCTGGTGTGTCGATGAATGCAGTGCGGCAGTTATTTCCTGGAAAAAACATCGCCCGAAACGGCACCATACCGTGGCCGCCTAGGTCACCAGATTTAACTCCGTGTGATTTTTTCTTATGGGGATACCTAAAATCTGTCGTTTACATAACAAATCCGAACACTGTGACACAACTTAAAGAAAATATTCGAGCAGAAATTAGCAGGATTCCCAAGTCGCTCTGTAAACGCGTTTTTGAAAACATGCGTGATCGACTCGAGGAGTGTGTCAGGGTCGATGGTCGCCATTTGGAAAACGCTGTTTTCAAAAAATAAAATCCGCATATGTTATCTTAATATTAAAATTAATGTGATTTGTATTAAAGGTGTAGTTTTTTTTCACAAGTCTTCAAAATTTGAAATCTGCCACTGGACACGCTATACGGATTTCATTGCCTTTAATTAACTTATTTTTAATTCCCGACGTTTCCGGTGTTTAACTGCATCCATTATTTTTCCTGCCTTTCTTCGTTTAATCTATCCAGGAATATAAAATGAAATTTTATGGGTCAACGCATTGATCTCTTCATCATCAACATCATTACAGCCCTTCACAAGTCCACTGCCGAACATAGGCCTCCCTCAAGGAATGCCACAAAGCACGGTCCTGAGACATCCTGCATCCATCGACTTCCTTTATGTCTTACTAGGTCGTCACTCCATCTGGTGGGGGGTCGCCCTACACTATATAATACTTGAGACTCAAAATTCCTTCCTTGATCGCTGTGAATCTCTAAAGGTACTCCGAAACGACAGAAAACTTCATGAACTAGTTTATCTGCAACTGTTGAAGCTTCTTGATTTGTAATGGCGAAGACTTCTGCCTACTTAGTAAAGTAAGCCATCACAACCGTGAAATATTTGTTACCACTTTCAATTTCCGGAAACGGCCCCGCTATGTCAATTTCTAGGCTATTCTCTACCATGGTGCACCTGCATTGTATAACTTCTATGCACCTCTACTACGAGTCTGAGGACCTTTTACAGCCGCACAACTTGTACATTTGCGACGCCAGTCCTCGACAATGTCTCGACAGTGGACCCAGTTTTTACTGGGTTTAAGGAACTCTACTGAAAATTCGAAACGAATTTTTCGAATTAAATAAAAAGTAGATTTATTTGTTTTGAAAATGGGTACATTTAGGTGGTTATTGTAAATTGTAATTCAGCTTTTTCAGCCATGTATGAATAGCATGCAAATACATTTTTTATAATTAATTTTGCTGTATTACAATATTGAATTCAATTAAAATATTCATCATAAAATACTAATCGATTCTTCAGTAGAGTTCGTTTAACTCCCAGATCGCCTCCTTAACAATCATAATAGAACATCCGCTACTTTAGCTTTAGGGACAACGGACTTTTTATCTCATTCAGTGGCACTGTAATGGGTTTAGATCAGCCTCGGACATCCTCGTTACGGATTCTGTGCAACAGCGAAATTGTGAGCAAACGCTAGCATAGCATATCTAATACATAAAAGCTATTATTTACTATGGCAATATTTCTCTTATATATATATATATACTTATTTACTTGTACAATAAACCTTAGATTGGTTACATACATATCTCACTAAACCAATGACCGCGCGTTCGTAAATGAAGACTCATTTGCACAATATCCACAGATGACATTACGGTCAGTATACCTGTCTACAGATTCATTGAATCTCCACTTAATTTTAGCCAAGACCAATATTTATGCGACAAAAGTCATTGTCTTTTTGGACCTCGTTCTACACACGCGACAATTGTTTGTATACGTATTACTTAGAGCAACACGGAGACTAGCGCGCGCTATGAGTGTGTTGCTCTAAATTTTGGTGAATATTTTTTTTATAGAGTAAGGGTGACAACAAATTGCTGGTTATGTTTAAACACTCGGCCTTACTTATAAATTTACGCTTACTTAATTTAACTATCTCTATATCCGTCTCATTTTATCGGCATTACGTGAAAAAAGAGAGAGCATCTTTAAACGTTTCTTAAAGTGATGTCGTTTTTTATGAATAAGGCCATATAGTTTCTAAACAATATATTACATAGATAATAAGAATTCTGCCTCGTTGGTCTAGTAGTTGTAGTGGCACGACTACTGATCATGAGGTCTTGGGTTCGAAGCCCGGGTCGGGCGAAAAAATGAATTATTGAGTTTTTCCGTCAAGAAATTCTCAATAGCTGCTCGGGGTCAGGAAGTTAGCGGTATAACACCCCCACGCTTCGGAAGGCACGTAAAGCCGTTGGTCCTGTGCCTGATCTCTCTTCGGTCGTGTCGGTTTACCGTCCCATCGGGATATCAGAGTGAGGGGATATGAGAGTGAGGGGATATGAGAGTGAGGGAATAGAGAGTGCACCTGTGCTTGCGCATACACTTGGACACTATAATCCTGTCCTGCGCCGATGGCTAGTCTCCGTTGAGGCTGGCCGCTGTGACCGAAATTCGGTCTGGAGGACATTATTAATAAGAATTCACCCAACTGAGGTGTAGTAGTTCAGAGGCATAAGAGAATACCCTATTATTTTTTTTGAAATAGAGGAAACCTGCCTGTATATAAAATAATATTTAAGGGATATGTAAAGAAATAAGGAGAGACCACATAATTATCTAGACTTACAAACCCGCGACGATAAATCCAAAATGTGCGCCTTGATGCTGATGACGATGATGACGATGGTAGATCGTTCAGCTTCGAATGTCGTAAGAGATGACTGGGATATGCGATGCGATTTTCTGACTTCCTTATTAAAAGACAGCGCTATTATAACCGCAATGTGAATAATTAAGAACTGTAACGATATTTGGAACCCGCATTCAATCCCTGATCAGTGGTACCTTCCTAAAAACTAGTAATAATGAAAGACAAAATCCAATAATATTATTTAATTAACATTTTCTTTACACAAATTTCACATTAACAAATGTAATAGCATGTCGATACAGAATTTAAATAATTTCCATAGAACGTATAGATATAGCACCGATACAATGTAGTGTAAAATTCTAAACATCGATTTTTTTCTTAACGCCTTGTCTTTGTTTTTGAGGTCGTCCTTTAGCAGATATTTCACAACACCGGCAGCCCAAAAGCTCAATTTCTCTTCCCAGTCAACTGACATTATATCAAAATTAAATATTTTCTGGTCAACTGGCGATATACTTTGATACAGGTCACGCAGATTGTCGTCTTTGAAAATCCAGTCGTTGTTTGTAAAGAAACCAAGCGCTAAACTCAATTTTTCCACTTTTTTATAAATTTTCACGAACCTGTATAAAAAAATATTATTATATTTGGTAAATCCAAATGTGCATGCCTTAAGCGCTCATGATATACGTCAATTTTTTAAAGTATTTTAAATACACACAAATTCTCACAAATAACCTTATTACTATTACTTCTAATTTTCCGATAATTTTATGTCAAATGTCAATAAAACAGTTTTCAAAACCCAAAAGTGTACGACTTATAACTACAGGGCCAATTTTACTTGGCCGTGTAGTGGCGGTTAAGAATATCCACTACCCCATATCTTCCCGTGGGTGTCGTAAAAGGCAACAGAGGGAACCAGGCGGGAGGTGGGCAGCAGCATCTTCCTGTTAACAGCAACTGTACAACGAACTGCGGTTGCCAACCCGCCCGCCAAGCGTGGCAACTATGGCAATATTCCCCCATGAAGAATTAAACAAATAGACGGCCCCCAGTCCCCGGCGGCCGCGCTATTCCAGGCTACAGTGGTGACCACGGTAATGGCGGGGCAGGGGGTGCTATGAATCTCCGGTGGAGGTTCGGTTGCCACCTACGACGACTCGATCTGGCAACATTTAACGCACGCACTCTGAGGACTGACAAGAAAATCCTAGAGCTGGAAGGAGAGATAGACAAGTTGCGCTGGAATATAATAGGATTATCCGAGGTCCGAAGAGGCGGGGAGGATGCGGTGATCCTCGAATCCGGCAACTTGTTCTATCACCGGAAGGGCGACCATCTGCTTCAAGGAGGTATTGAATTAATTGTCCACAAGTCTCTCGTTAACAACGTTTTAAAGAGTGGGAGTGTATCGACGAGGGTTGCGTACCTTATGCTCAGAATCACTAAACGGTATTCGCTGAAGGTCATACAGGTTTACACGCCAACGTCAGAACATCCCGATGAAGAGGTGGAGGAAATGTATGAGGACATTTCTAGAGCCATGCATTCCTCCAAAACTCACTATACGGTGTTAATGAGAGACTTTAACGTAAAACTGGGCACAAAAAAGAACGGTGAGCTGAAAGCAGGGAAATTTGGGATAGGGTAACAGCACTCAAGGGGCCAGCAGCTGGCCGACTTCGTGGAGAAAGAGGGACTCTTTATGACAAACTCTTTCTTCCAGAAGCGGCCCCACAGAAAGCAAACCTGGTCGAGCCCCGACTGTTCGAAAAAAAACGAGATTGACTCCATTATGACGACCAGACGCCAACTGTTCAGTGATGTCTCAGTGATCGCAAGGGTGAAAACTGGCAGCGATCATCGAATGGTTAGAGGCACACTGAACCTAAACGTAAGTCAACGCTCCGTCCCCCTCGTGCCAGAATCCTGAAACCTTTCAGCTCGAGTTACGTAAATGCTTTCAGTGCCTAGAAAATTGCAATACAGTGGACGATATGAGTGACAAGCTCGTGGAATCTGTTCATGTGGTCGGAGCTAAGTTCTGCAGGACCAGCCGCAGAAGAACACAAAAACTCTTCATTCACACTCTTAATCTCATGGCTGTTAGACGGGAGATGAGGCTGCAATCGTCAACAGATTTGACAATTTGATTTGACAAAACAACAGGCAACTGAACAGACAGATCTCCAAATGCATGCGGCGAGACTTACGCAACTTTAATACAGCTCGTATTAAAGAAACGATCCAAGAGCAAATATGTATTATCCGACACTATTCCGATGATATCACGGACGTCAGTCTGAGCGAGATTAGAATGGCTCTCCGTCACCTTAAAAACGGCAGGGCCCCAGGCGAGGATGAAATTACAGAGGATCTGGAAGCGGGTGGAACACCGGTACTTGAACTCCTTCAGAAGCTCTTCAATTCCGTCCTCCATGGTGGCACTACTCCGCAGGCGTGGAGCAGGAGTGCGGTGGTCTGGTTCCTCAAGAAAGGCGACAATGCTCTCTTGAAGAACTACAGACGATTTTCCTTTTGAGCCGCGTCTACGTGCTGTTTTCGAGAGTCATTACGAATCGACTCGCACGCAGACTCGACGACTACCAGCCTCCAGAACAAGCCGGTTTCCGAAAAGGCTTCAGTATCATAAACCACATACATACCCTGCGGCAGATTGTACAGAAGACCGAAGAGTACAATCTGCCACTTTGCCTGGCGTATGTGGACTATGAGAAAGCCTTTGATTCCGTCGAAATTCGGGCGGTGCTACAGTCCCTTCAGCGGTTCCAAGTTGACTGTCGGTATATGGAAGTGCTGAAGTGTTTGTACAGTAGGGCTACGATGGCTATCCGAGTACACGTTGCACGTATGGGCCGGCTCAAACCGGGGCGGTACCATGACCTCATAGAATGCCGGCGTGAAGTGGAAGCTCTGCTTCCGCGTTTCGTCTGGTGAGTGCAGGTGGCCGGAGTCCCAAATCCCCCCCTCCCCATCAACATGGTAGCGGAATTAAATAATGATAGATTACCCCAGGAGGGTACCAGCACCCCTGGAGAATCCCTCGCTGAGCATCCACGACCATGTTTATCCACTTCTGAGCGTGGGTGCTCAGGCTGCCCCACGTATTCTGGGGGGGGGGGCAAAATTTCGCTCAAGACTACAACTGCTCGGGGCAAACGGAGCAACAAGACCAAGGCGACCCCTGCCACGCCGTCCGTGAATTTCTGCAATATCAGGGGACTTCACTCTAACCTAAACGCCTCCACTACCATCTCGAGATGACGAGGCCGGCTCTGCTCTTTCTGACCGAGACGCAAGTGTCCTCTCCGGCTGATGTCTCGTATCTCTCCTACCCGGGGTACAAACTGGAACACTCCTTTGTGCCTCGGGCTGGAGTTTGCGTTTACGTCAGAGAGGACATCTGTTCTCGACGCCTCGGCAGACTTGAAGGTTTGGACCTGTCCATCCTTTGGCTACGCGTAGACAGCGACGACCATCCGCGCGTCAACGGGTGCCTCTATAGGTCCCATAGCGGTAATGCCGAAACAGACCGACTCTTCGACCACGTCCAAATGGCTGCAGATTCGTTGCTACAGCAGATCGCCTCCGCAGAGATCGTGATCCTCGGTGACTTTAACGCCCATCACGCCGAATGGCTTGGTTCACGTTTAACCGATCATGCGGGGAGATCTGTTCATGATTTTGCCTTGGCATATGGTCTGACACAACTGGTTACTTCGCCTACGCGGATTCCAGATGTGGAGGATCATGCACCGTCCCTGTTGGACCTTCTGCTGACCTCTCACCCGGACGGATATCAGATTTCCGTCGACGCCCCTTTAGGCTCCTCGGACCATTGTCTGGTCCGGAGTGTGGTGCCACTCACGCTGAAATCGCGGTTGCATTCTGCAGGCTGCCGCCGTGTTTGGCACTATAGGTCAGCCGATTGGGATGGGATGCGGTCTCTCTTTGCATCCTACCCATGGGGGCGGGTTTGCTTCTCGCCGGATGATCCCAACGTTGTTGCGGATTCTGTTGCTGATGTGGTACTTCAGGGTATGGAACTTTTTATTCCTTCCTCTGTGTTGCCCATTGGAGGCAAATCTCAGCCATGGTTTGGTCGCTCATCTAAAATAGCATTATGCTATAAGCAGGAGTGCTACCAAGCCTGGGCTGACGCATCAGCGTCCCGGGATGTAAACACCAGCGCTCTAAAAAAGAAGTATAATTCCGCCTCTAGGTCCTTCAAAAGAGTCATTGCCAAGGCAAAGTCAGAGCACATAGGCAGAATTGGCGAGAAACTAGTTCGCCTTCCTTCTGGAACCCGTGCATTCTGGTCTCTCACCAAGGCTGTCCAGGGGAATTTCTGTCAGCCATCTCTTCCATCTCTGCACAGGGAGGACGACTCACTGGCCCATACCGCAAAGGAGACAGCCGATCTTCTAGGCTTTTTCTTTGCGTCTAACTCGACTCTCGATGATGGGACCATCCCGCGGTGTGAGTGCTCCATGCCGGAAGTGCACTTCGCACAGCGCTCGGTTCTCAAAGCATTCCTCTCCCTGGACATCCACAAGTCGAGTGGGCCTGACGGAATCCCCCCAATTGTGCTGACGACGTGTGCTCCAGAGTTGGCACCGGTTTTAACGCGTCTTTTCCGGTACTCCCACTCCCTAGGCGTAGTCCCAAAATCATGGAAGACGGCTTACGTCCACCCGATCCCTAAAAAAGGCGACCGCTCTGACCCGTCCAACTACCGACCAATCACCATCACCTCCTTGTTCTCCAAAACAATGGAGTCCATTGTAAACTGCCAGCTCATGAGGTACCTTGAAGATCACCAGCTGATTAGTGACCGCCAATACGGTTTTCGCCGTGGTCGGTCAGCTGGTGATCTTCTGGTCTACCTAACTTACAGATGGGCGGAGGCAGTAGAGTTCAAGGGGGAGGCAGTTTTTTTTTGGCCGTTAGTTTGGACATTGCGAAGGCCTTCGATCGGGTTTGGCACAAAGCGCTTCTTTCGAAGCTCCCTTCCTATGGGCTTCCCGAGAAATTGTGCGATTGGATCACCAGCTTTCTTGCAGATCGGAGCATCAAGGTCGTTGTAGACGGTGCAAGCTCCGATTGCAAGCCTTTTAATGCTGGTGTTCCACAGGGCTGCGTGCTCTCGCCAACGCTGTTTCTTCTGCATATCAATAATATGTTGCATACCCGTAACATTCATTGCTATGCAGATGACAGCACTGGTGATGCTCTTTACACCGGCCGAGCCAATATTTCTCGGGAAAACGTCTCCGAGTGCCGGGACAAACTTGTGTCTGAACTCGAGTCTTTGCTGAACAGAGTCTCGGATTGGGGACGACTAAATCTAGTCCAGTTTAAAACCCAGAAGACACAGGTTTGCGCGTTAACCGCCAAAAAGAACCCCTTTGTCGTGTCCCCTCAGTTTCAAGGCACTCCCCTTGTTGCCTCAGCCAGTATCGGAATCCTCGGCGTCGACATATCGAGTGACGTGCAGTTTCGTGGTCACTTGGAAGGGAAGGCCAAATTGGCCTCTAAAAAGCTTGGCGTGCTCAGCAGAGCGGGACAGTATTTCATGCCGGCACACCGCCTGCGACTTTACAAGGCGCAGGTTCGGCCGCACATGGAATACTGTTCCCATCTCTGGGCTGGGGCTCCCCAGTACCAGCTCCTTCCACTTGACCGCATCCAGCGCAGAGCGGCTCGAATCGTCGACGACCGAGTGCTTTCCGATCGGCTCGATTCACTGGCGCTGCGAAGAGATGTTGCATCTCTTTGCGTATTTTATCGCACTATCACGGGGAGTGCTCTGAGGAATTGTTTGGATTAATCCCAGCCGCCAAGTTTCGTGAATGCACTACATGGCAAACGTCCCGATACCATCCACACCATCTGGATGCTTGGCGGTCCACCACTGTACGTTTCACAAGGAGTTTTCTTCCACGTACAACCACTCTATGGAATAGTTTACCACCGGCGGTTTTTCCGGACCGATATGACCTAGGGACCTTCAAGAAAAGAGCTTACTCCTTTCTAAAGGGCCGGCAACGCACCCGCAATTCTCCTGGTGTTGCGGTTGATCATGGGCGGCGGTAGTCACTTAACATCAGGTGCGCCGCATGCTCGTTTGCCCCTTCTTCTATAAAAAAAACCTATTCAACTGCAGAGAGGTGTAAGACAGGGTGACGTTATATCCCCGAAACTCTTCACCGCTGCATTGGAAGACATTTTCAAGCTACTGGACTGGAAAGGATACGGTATTAACATCGATAGCGAGTACATCACTCACCTTCGATTTACCGACGATATAGTTCTTATGGCAGAATCGCTGGAGGACCTAAGCACTAAGCTCAGTGACCTCAATGGTGTCTCCCAACAGATAGGTCTTAAGATGAACATGGACAAAACAAAAACCATGTTACACCTATGCCGGTAGTTGTTGGAAGCACTATGCTCGAAGTTGTTGACGAGTACGTTTACCTGGGACAAATAGTCCGACTAAGTAAGTCCAACTTCGACCGAGAGGTCAATCGACTGCCGTTTCGTGTTAACTAAGCCGTTAATATACATATATTCCAAATGTCTGGACAATGCTGTTTTTCCCGATAGATTGAAAATCACACGGGTCGTTCCTGTTCCTAAAGGAAAAGTAGGATCGCAGGTACACGAATATCGACCTGTGGCCGTGCTTTCATCAGCAGCTAAAGTGTTAGAGTCGGTCATATATGACAAAATATTCGTGCAGGTGAATCAGCAGCTCTCGGAAGCACAGCATGGGTTTCGCCCAATGAAAAGTACTACTAGCAACCTTCTTAGCTACATGGTTGAAGTAGTGCCCGCAGTGGATAGGGGGGTGCAAGTCGACGCCGCCTACTTTGACTTTAAAAAATCGTTTGACTTAGTGGATAACGACGTCTTGCTAAAAAAAGTTAGCGGCAGTTGGCTTCACTCCACATTTACTAAAATTATTTGCCAGCTATATGACAGATAGAAAGCAGTATGTGGAATATGCCGGCTGTACGTCGGACCCATATATTACAAAATCTGGAGAAAGCCGGGGCAGTAATTTAGGGCCACTCCAGTTTTTATTACCGGTTAACGATTTGCCGGAGGTAGTTAAGCAATCTAGGTGCCTTCTTTTTGCTGACGACCTCAAGTTGTATCGTGTCGTAGAAACATTGTCAGACTGTGAAAAGCTACAACAGGACGTAAACAGAGTAGTGGCATGGAGCAATAATAACCGTTTACAGTTTAACACCTCCAAGTGCGTTACCATTCCGTTTACTAGAAAGCGTACGCCCATTGAATATAACTATGAAGTTGATGGTTCGCCAATGGTAAGAGTTAAAGAAGTTAAAGATTTGGGCGTTCGGCTAAATAGTGAATTATCGTTTAGGGAGACTAAAGAGAAACTATAGAAACTTGGGCTTCATTCTTCGCACTGTTCACGGTTTTACTAACATTAATTTAATCGTTACTCTGTATAATACACTGGTAAGAAGTAATCTGGAGTGTAACGCTGTAATATGGTCGCTACATGAAAAAAGGTATAGCACAATGCTAGAACGTGTGCAAAATAAATTTATTAGATACCTATATATGCGCCATTATGGGATATACCCTATGTACCCATTAATGTACCCAACCTTATTTATTCTGGGTATGGTTGGCTACAACGAGTTGAGGGTAAGACGAGACCTCGCATTAGCCTTATATATTTTTAAAGTGCTTAGAGTAAAAATATATAATAGTGACATATTGGGGCGGATTGGGCTGTGTGTTCCAGACGGGTACGTATGGAAACGGCGGCGGCCGCGGCTGCTCTCCGTGCCGCGCGCCCGAACCAATTTTCTGGATAAAGCACCTTTAACGCGTACATTACGCATTCTTAATAGAATGGCTGAAGACATTGACCTATTCTATTGCTCCTTGAGTGAATTTACTAGGGTGGGATTGTTTACAATTTGTTACAGTTAATTTCTAGATTTTTGTTATGCATAAGAAGAACTACACTGTCGCATTAGGTTACTCCTGTCATGATAGTTGTTAGTTTCAATAAATAAATAAAATAAATTTTATTCACCATATTGACGAAAAATTCATGTTTGACATTTGGTACTGACGTACATTTCATTACATTATTCACTCATGTATTCATTACAGGCTATCTAAAAATCCACTGCTGAACATAGGGCCCTCTGATAGGTTTTTGCATAGGGAGAAAGGATATTTGCCATTGTGGCGGGCTGGTGACTGTTTGTGAAATGAGGATATCCGCAGTAAAACCAGAGTAACCAACATAGCCCAACTGATTAGTAAGCTGAAGTGGCAATGGGCCTGCCATATAGCTCGAAGAACCGATAACCGATGGGGAATAAAGGTTCTGGAGTGGCAGTCTCGTACTGATAGGCGTAGTGTAGGGCGACCCCCACTAGATGGAGTGACGACCTGGTAAGATATGCAGGAAGCCGATGGATGCAGGTGACCGTGCTTTGTGGCATTACTTGGGGGAGGCCTATGTTCAGCAGTGGACTTGTGAAGGGATGTAACGATGATGATGATATCAGCGTAACTTAGTTATAGCACCATATATCTATAGGAAGCTATGAGACCTTTTTAGCAACTCACATAGTAGCCTTTTACGATATCTAGTGGACGATATAGGATGCCACCAAACGCACAATGATTAAAGAGGTACTTAAAATAAGTGTATCCTATCCTATTTAAAAATTATTTTAAAATGTCGCCGCAGTCGATATTGACCGGAACAACATTGACATCAAAATAAATGATGCTCAAATACTCACATGCGGGGCTTTCCGATCAATAGACATACACCATCCAAAATGTATGCAGGGATGAAGTGTAGTAACCAAGTCAACAAAGTATATACATACTTATATTTAATTTCGTTAGTGTAGCTGTACCAAATAGCTTTCGTAGTGGCAATCTTTTCCCCTACATTCAAAAGGATATCCGTCATTTTACCTGGAAACAAATTGGGTAGTAAATTGTAATTATAAGGGCAAATATAAACTGTGGCAGCTCATAGACTAAGCGTTCGCCATAAATTTAACAATATGCGAAAAATTTAACAATGTTCGGCCATATTTACCACGAGCTCAGTAGTGAAGAAAAACACCGTGAAGAAATCTGCATGTCTCGGATATTAATTATTTAGTAGAAATGTTAAATCAGCCGACACGCATTTAAACCCGCTCAGAAACAAGATGAGGTTGCAGCAACAAGACTTATAAAGAGTAGCTTTAGGTGTGAAATACGAGTTAACAGTCCATGTGATGATCGATAGATGCTGTAACCCATAAATACCTGTCTATATCTTACCGCGATAAAGATTGAAAAGCATATGCACTATATAAGAAAATATAATGTTATGACGCTATTTTACGTTGGTATTCTGTCAATGTGGTGCATTCCCGGTCAAAACGACCTTTTTACACTGCAGTAACAATACAGCTAACATAACAATGCAGCCACATGAAGATGGCGTAAAAGTGATGTAGAATAGACAAGCTGCTGCCCGCGACTTCGTACGCGGAACTTATGTCAGCGACAACGGGGTCGTCAAAATCGAAGATCTGAAACGTCTGATGTCGAATTCTAAGAGCCCGGGGACGGCAAAACAACGTGATGCGCAAGACGATTAGAGACGTTCCAGATCTTTCATTTTTGTAAGTCAACAGGAAATGCCCATCAAACTAAACAACTTTTGCTAAGACGTCATTCCTATATATGTTATAATGTCGCTGGGCTTTGGAGTTCCACAACAGGTGTTCCAGATATTCAAATTTATTCTCATAGCAGAAAATACTCTACACGTGGAATATTTTTTGCTATAGCACCATTTTTATATTTCTTATACTTTAGCTGGTCTGTTGCGGTTCTGCATCAGTTGTTCCGTTTTCCAAAATACATTATAGCCTATATGTTACCTAGATTTAACACCTATACAACAAAAAAATTTTCATTCCGTATATTTCACCGAGCCGATGCGGATTGCACCGGATCCCAAGGGTACACTGAATTAACAATAATATTGCAAATCACTTTAAAAAAATTCTTTATAAACTATAGCTGTAGCCTTGGCTTTGCCCACGTTCTCGGTCACGCGCAAGTCGTATCTCACGCTCCTGACTGCTCTCAAGTGATCGAGCAGTCTCAGAGCGGATATTCTGAAAACTCAACCTCTGATCCCTCTGTGTAACCGTTTAGGATGCCCGAGACAAAGAATGACGATCCCGGTCGATAGCTTTTCTCGTTGTTCCACACTTTCCTGAGATCGAGAAGCACTAGTGCGGACTCGTTTAAATTCTAGTCGTAATTGGCGCTGCGTGCTAGTTTCTGCGGACAAACTTAGTGCATTACGCTCACGGTTAGCACCTAGCCGTTGTTCACGCTCTACGTGGGTTCGAGAGAAACTACTGCTACTACTAACTAACTGCGCATTTTAGAAACCCTTGAGTTTCGAGACAGATTTGATCTTTTTCTAAAAGGCATAGCTAAAATTCCTTCTTAATCCGATACTAACTATATTCAAAACAACGAAAAGTAATCGAATAAGTACGTAAGAATTGCTAGTAAGTAGAAAAATAATTATTATTCGCAGGAAAATTAAACACATGAACCAACACAGACAACAAACTGATGGTGTAACTTGTTGTACCACCAATCAATCTGTTTAGTAATATTGGTGTGAAACTCTCCATACAATTAGATAGGACATGTAAAGTTCTCAGATTTCCTGATGCACATAAAAAGTGCAAAAATTAAACAAAATTACGATTTTTCAAAGCAATATTATGGGATTTAAACTCACACCATTTAATGCGGTAAACGGTCGCCTGACCTTACCACTAAATTCCGCGTTGATATATTGTTAAACAGCTGTTCCCTTGCAATTTATAATATTACTACCCCGCTCCTTTATAAAAATGGCGTGATTATTATGTTCCCAGAGTTAAATTTTTATTTTTATTTTAACTAATAACATGTCATTTTGGGCATTCAATTATTTTGTGCATTCAATTACGAAGAAAAACCTTTTAAAATCAATGCTGCTTACCTCCTATAACATACGGCGTGATAATATGTAGCCTAAAGCCTTTTTTTTCAGAGAGAATTTCAATTTAATCTAATCAGTAGTTTTGGCGTGAAGCCGTACCATACACACAGACAAACAGACAAAAATTCTAAAAAGTCACTTTTTGTCATCAGTTACGTTTTTCTAACAAAAGCCACTTATTTTTTCTCGAAAATACTCAATGTACAGTTTTTCTTTCGTTACTGTTTTATTATATGTATAGATAATAGTTTTATTCAAAGTGATGTAGAGTAAAAAATTACAGCCTACATACATCACATAGTCACAGGTCACCTCTCATTTCTAAAAGCGTTTAAATAGATTACTTGAAATCTGATATTCTTACTTCTGTTTATTTAAGGGTACGTTGACTATCTCAGTTCTCCTGTGCCCACGGCACGCAAAGTACTTGAAACGTGAAAATATAAAAACAAGTGAATTAAATGCATTAAAATCCGTAAACGTGTAAGCTTAGTGCTGAAAACTTTAAATATTCCTTGCTCTAAGCCCCTCTAAGATATGAGAGTAGGCTTTTATGCTAGGCTGTTTGTTAAATATATTATTTATTTAATATACTTTTTTGAACACTATACAACACATATGAACAATTTGTATACAAATTAAAAATGCAATGGGCAGTCTTATTGCTGGCAGAAATTTCTTCGAATCAACCAGTAAGAGCCGTGGTAGCTCAGGGGCTTAGCGCTCGCTGTAAATCGTGCTCGGCGGTTAATAAAAACATTGTTAAGAAACATGCATGTCTGAGAAATAAAAAATATTTCGATAACTAGAAGAAGAAGAAGAAGTTGGGAAGACCGCCAACATGCATTGCGGCAGTGCGGCGCATACTTCCTTGCTCTAAAACACTCTATCAAATGAGGGAAAGTCTGTGCCCAGCTGTGGGACGTATATAGGCTGTAACTTTATAATCGATAATATCCTAAGATGGATATCGGCGTTAGCCGCTAGATACAATAAAATATATAATCATTAGTTCTAGTATTAAAAAAAGACATTTTATAAAAAAATTACCAAATAAAATAGGATTTCTAGAACTGCTCACAGTATAAATCTTTGTCGTCTTCGTGTCCTGTCTTCTCGCAGTTTTATACGCTGCGACAATAGTTGCGTTGTTCACCATGTCGGCAGGCACTATATCCAACTTAATATTTCCGTCGCCGTAAGTTATATGTGTGATGCCGAGAGCCACCCCTATTAAAATCTAAAAGAAACATTAATGTAATAAATAACGGTTTTATCGTAGTAGTTGCCTACTATATGGGATAATTTATTGTTCCGCAAGCCTGCACACAAATATACAAAACCGACAGAGCAAGGACACCTCTTCAACTTTTTTTTAAATATTAAGATGGCAATAAGTCAGCAAGCTGAGCCGTGGTAACTCAGATGGTTAACACTCGCAGTAAATATAACATAACGCGAGTAACCCGGGTTCCATCTCCGCCGGCACCAATGAAATTGTTAATTGCAATTTTAAGTGCTGATTTACCACGTGCTCAGCGGTGAAGGAAAACATCGTGAGGAAACCTGCATATCTGAGGAATAAGAAAAAATATTTTGAAGACATGTGAAGTTCGCCAACACGCATTGGGGCAGCGCGACGGACACTTCCTTGCCCTAAAACCCTCTCAGCAATGAGGGGACGCCTGTGCCCAGCAGTGGGACGTATATACTTTAAGCTAGGAAGCCTTTCTACAATTTGTGTGTTTTTCTATTATTTTATGAAACAACATATTTTATATTTATTGATTTCAATTTCGTCATCACACCTGTGGGCTTATATTAAAATGCCTGACAGCCTGAAAAACCATACCATTCTAAGCGAAACACAGCTGTGATTGTACCGCTGCTTAGTGGCAGATGTAGATAAGACTGCAATATTAACGCAGACGGACTTCTGGTCAGAATAGGAGCTGTACCATCTTAAAATATGTATTTATACGATGACGGTCTAACTTGCTATCTATGAGAAAGTTTTCGATTCTGTCGTAATTTGGGCGGTGCTACAGTCCCCATCGGTTCCAAGCTGACAGTCGGTATATCGAAGTGCAGAAGTGATTGTATAGTAACGCTACTGTTATGGCACAGCGGATCAATAAGTTGAAGTGCCAATAGCCCGGAAATATAGCTCGAAGACAGAAAAAAAGAGAAAATGAAGAGAAGAGAGGACAAACGATAGGGAAGAAAAGTTTTCGAGTGGCAGCCTCGTACTGACAAACGCTGTATTGGGCGACCCCTCACAAGATGGAGCGACGAACTGATGAAACACGCAGGCCGTACTTTGCGGCAGTCTATTGGGGAGGCGTATGTTCAGCAGTGGACTTGTGACGGACTGTAGTAGTAGTAGTAGTAGTATTAGTACCTACTAGTGGTGGTGGTCACGGTCTAACGACTACACTTTTGCTTAAATGCGACAAATTTAGCCGCGCGCGTTGAACTCTTTTTAACGTGTAGAACTTTCGATTACACTAGGATGGCACATAAAATTCAATATTTATAATTGACAATTTAGTTTGTATTTGTTTCAAAACTAGAGAAAATTCCAAGAAAAATAGTGTTTTTATTTTTTTTCCTATCTTAAAAAAGGACTGAGATAACGAAGACTAAATTATGCTTTCCCGCACGATGTAATCATCACAATTCTGTCGGCCGTACGGCCGTACAAAGCGTGATGACGTCATCGACGTCTCGTCGCACACTATAAAGGTCACTTTCATACCGCAGAGAAATCTCTGTCTACGCCGCAGGGGCAATCTAGAGTGTACAGCGATCGTTTCAATATCTACACACATACCTGCAGTTTAGTATGAGAGTGTACGTCTCAGTACGTCTCGCTGGACACACGCGTTGAGAATGGCGCGAAATTCATCGAAATATAAATAAATCGGTATACATAGATTTTTGGCTCAGCTCCTTTTTATATAGACTAAGGGTAATAAGGGATGGTAAGTAAATACTGTAGCCTATAGATACCCACATTTATTGATAAAACATCTAATTAATTAATAATTACAACCATAATATGGTGCTTATAAGCTACAGCATAGCTCTACCACCTTTAAAAACGTTACCACGTTTAAATGACCTTCTTCCTGCGGTGCTACCGCAAAATAAGAGAAAAAGGAGATACAATTTCGAGCGGGTCAATCACCGCTGTAATTCAACGAGAACGCTCGCTTTGACAAAAATCGTCATTTAAGTATTGTCTCGTCTCCGAATAATACGACCAAAAAACACCAAATATTTTTTTATAGTCCTATACTAATCAAATATCAGAAAAAAGTGCGTAATCGTTTCATAAAGAGCAGGTTCTATTGGACCAAAAACTACCGCATTCTGTTGTGAGGATCATTTTGATGTTGGAAAATTTAATATTATTGTGTATTATTGGTTTGAAAAATCATTATTCAAATATATTAATAGCATGTGAAGTGAATTCAATCTTGTTTATAATATAAATAAAGTCTTGAGTCGCGCATTGCCGATCATCATGGAATCGGATTTATGTTAAATTTATGTGTTGGTGGAAGCGAAAATTATTGTGTAAGTGGCATTATAAAAAAGAATAGCATGCACGAAGTGTTAAATGACAAAACTGTTAAACAAATTAGGGATGAATATGATTGGACCCAGTTAATTACAATAACGTGTCTGTTATTATTGTATCAGACGATGTGTAGTGTATTTGATAGCATTTACGAGGAAAGTACAATTAAAGTATCTATCTTAGATAGGAAGAAAGTAAACATACACAACAACGATAGATAGATAGATAGATATTTTATATAAAATGTTATTGCGAAGGGATTATTTATTTAGAGTTGGGAAAACGAATCTAAAAAATAAGAACAAGAGATTAGTCTATACAAAATTTAGTAATAAATTAATAAATATGGCAAAAAAAAATATAAACAGGAACAAATTATAAAATGTATAAAATGTTTCGCAGAATACCCGCGTCAAATAGTAGCTTAATGCTGCAGTGTTTCGTATGGTGAGTGTAGAGCCCGGAGACCCTTTTTACTGAAAACGAGGCAATCTATCTTAGTCCTCGCGGGTGACAACGCATCTGCATTTTGATTCGTAATCGAGGATAGATGTAGATGTCTATGGGCCATAGCAATCACTTACCATCAGGTGGACTGTGTACTCGTTTATCACCCTATCCTATAAAAAAATGTAATGGAGATTTTAGGAAAATATGGACAAATATAAACATATGGTAGGATGGAAACAAAACTAGCTTGGATGAAGTTATTTTAAGGCATTTAGGAAAAATAGATGGTATAAAACAGATTTGTACTAAATTTTCGAAAACATTTCAACGAAAATACAGGGAAAGAAATAAAGGGAATTGAACATGTACGTAACTCGAAGTTTTTAGATAAAAATAAATATGTAAAGTCGAGTGAGGTGAGCTATAGATACAGTAGGGTGACTTCATCAGATGTAGAAAAGGTCATAAGAACATTGTCCTGTGAGAAAGCACCCGGTTGAGATGAAATACGGGAGCAAGACATTGTATATTTACGTTCTTGTCTAATGGTATATCTATGTGTTCTTATCTAATGGTATTTATCCTGCCCGGTTAAAAAATGCAATTAAACGTCATATGTACAAATCGGGAAGGTATTTAGAATATGTTAATCATAGGCCTATCAATATATTGTATAAATTATAGCACTTTTCATAGATTTTAAAAAGGCGTTTGACATATTAGACCACAAGATCTTATTACAGACAATGGACAACGCGGAATACGTGGTCCCATAAATAATTGGTTTAAAAACTACATCACTAATAGAAAAACAAGCACAAAAAATTATGGTATTGGGAGGGCAACTATCCGTCCGATGGAGGTGTCAGAATTATCGTCCACAAGTCTCTCGTTAACATTGTAAATATTGGGAGTATGTCGACGAGGTTATGACGACGACGATGATACTCAAAATCAACAAATGGTATTCTTGGAAGGTCGTACAACCACGATGAGGAGATGAAGGAAATTAAATGGATATCTCTAGAGCCATGCATCCTACCAAAACTCGTATGTTTTTTACGTGGTAGAGCCATGCTGCAGTTATATTAGTAGTATAGTAGCACGAATGGGTCGGCTCGAGTGGGGAAGGACCACGCTCTCACGGAATACCAGCGTGAAATAGTAGCTTAATGCTGCTGTATTTCGTATGGTGAGTGTAGGAACCGGAAACCCTATTTACTGGAAACGAGGCATTCCATCTTAGTCCTCACGGGTGACAACGCATCTGCGTTTTAATTCGTAATCGAGGATAGATGTAGATGTCTATGGGCCGCAGCAACCACTTACCATCAGGTGGACTGTGTGCTCGTTTTCACCCTATCCTATAAAAAAAACTCACTATACGGTGTTAATGGGAGACTTCAACGCAAATCTGGGCATAAGAGAAAACGGTGTGCTGGAGGTAAGGAAATACGGAATAGAGCAACGGGACCCAATGCTCCAGCAGCTTGCTGACTTTGTGGAGAAGGAGAGACTCTTTAGGATGAACTCTTTCTTCCAAAATAGGCCTCACAAAAAGTGGACCTGATCGAACACCGACGGTTCGACAAAAAATGAGACTGACTGCATTATGGCGACCAGACAGCAACTGTTCAGTAGTGATAAATCAGTGATCGCTAGGGTGAAAACTGGCAGCGAATTGTGAGAGGTAAACTAAACCTAAACGTTAAGATGGAGAGTTCATGTCTAATGAAGTCAACGCGCCGTCCCTCTCGTACTCTAATCCAAAGCCGAAAACTTTCAGCTCGAGTTACAAAATCGTTTTCAGTGCCTAGAAAAGTTCAATGCAGTGGATGATTTAAATGGCAAGCCTGTGGAAACTGTCCATGTGGTTGGAGCTAGGTTTTGCAAGACTCAACGCAGCAGAACATAAAAACTTTCCGATCACACTCTTGATTTTGTGGCGGTGCTGTCGTCGCGCCACACGTGAAGCATACTGAAGCCCAAATCGCGCTATCATAGTTCCGACTCATAAACAGTATATATAGAACAGCTCCGAACTATCACATGGAGCATTGGCAGCTCCCCGGGCAGAACACCTTGGCCGGTGGGATATCTCCCCTTTTCCTTCACGGCTACAGTGGTGACCACACGACGTGATCTGTATACGCAACCAACAATCTTCGGAAACCACAACTTCAAATCTTAGTCATTATCCTCAAGAACCCCTACCATTCACTACTGAGAATCGTCTTCCGCAGTCTTCAGTTCCTGCAAGCCAGTCCAACTTGTCTTCATCACAACTCACCGCAGATTTGTAAAGCAGACTTCTGGCACTTGTTCCGGCACATCGTTCTCACCGCCATCATTTGCCAGTGCATAGTAAGGCATGCATTACACATCGGTATATCATTCGCACCGGTGTCACTTGCCCTTACGCACACAGCATGCATTCCCCACCAGCATTAAGGACGCACCAGCAATTGGACTGCACTGTTGACCTCCGGTCTAAGCAGGGGGGTGATGTGGCGGCACTGTCATCGCGCCACACATGAAACACACCGAAGCCCAAATCGCGCTATGAAAGTTCCGAATCATAAACGGTATATATAGAACAGTTCCGAACTATCACACGAAGTGTTGGCCGCTCCCCGGGCAGAACACCTTACCCGGCGGGACATCGCTCCTTTTCCTACCACGGCCACAATCTCATGGCTGTTAGATGAGAAATGAAGCTGCAGTATTCAGCAGATTAGACAGCATATAGGCAACTGAAAAGACAGATTTTGAGTGAAATTGAGAGGTTCTATGGGCAGCTGCACACGACATCATTTCAGCCACACGCAAGTGTGAATAACGAAGAGCGAGACTTATCCGACAATATTCCGACGATATCCCGGTAGTCAATCTTAGCAAGATTAAAATGGCTCTCCAGCACCTTAAAAGCGGCAATTCCCAGGGCGTGAATGGAATCACGGATTCTGAAAGCGGATGGCAAACCGGTACCTGTAGTCCTTCAGAAGCTCTTAAGTTCCATCCTCCAAGGTAGCACTACTCCGTAGACGTGGAGCAGAAGCGCGGCGGTCTTGGTGTTTCAAGAAAGGCTAACGTTCTTTTGAAGAATTACGGACCGATTTCCCTTCTGAGCTGCATCTAAGTGCTGTTTCGAGAGCTATTACTAGTCGTATCGCACGCAGACTCGACGACTTCTGGTGTACCGAACAAACCGGTTTCCGAAAAGACCATAGACCAAATACATACCCTTCGAAAAATTGTACAGAAGACAGAAGAGTACAATCTGCCTCCTTGTTTTGCATATTTGGACTAGGGAAAAGCCTTTGATTCCGTCAAAATTTGGGTGAGGCTGCAGTCCCTTAAAGGTACACTAGTCGGTTATTCTTCCATACAAACGTAGTCTGGCGATTACTCCACTGTTTGATGGTGTACGTTCAAAATAAAAAGTGATTTCAATTTGTCCCATCATTATCTAGCCCTGTATGGAAACAAAAAAGTAAAAAAAAGAGTATGTTTAAAAGTTATAAGCGTCGAAAATTTCAAATTTCAACACTAGTTTTAACACATCTTTGGGCGGAAATAAATACCATAATAAGAACGAAAATTGCAAAACTTTTACCATACAGGGATAGATTAGTTGTTCCAAAAAGGCAAATAATTTTATTTTAAACAGATACATTCAATAGATTTTTCATGACATCCAGACTCCCAAAGGTATGTTTATAAAATTTCGCGCGCTCCTTTTTGTTGTAAATCATCTTGCCTTTCGCTACAAATTGTTTCCCCGATCAGTGGAACGGACGGAGGGGGGGGGGGGCGCAGCGTGCACTCACACATGCTCACTAGGTTAGCCGCTGGTATCTATTTATGGTTGTAGTACCTACATATCTACATCTTTATTTAGAAAAATTGCTTCCTTTTCTTCGTGTCCACTGCTGAAGCCGGGATGAATATAGCTGCTAAAATGTGCCCATAAGTTTGTTGAAGCACATTTAGATAAAATTGAAAACAGGTAGGCACATAATAATGAACTTTCGATACAGGTAGTACATTAGGTACTTAACTACTTTAATTTGCTAACTAACAAAAACATCTCATAGGTAAGCACGATTATCGAAAATCTTAAAACTATCTATTAATTTAATTAGAATAGGTAATTTTTAGATTTCGATAATCGTGCTTACGTATAGGAATCTCATATCCTAATATACCTAAAGTAATTTATGTAACTACCTACATAAGAATCTAAGAAGGGCAGTCAATGATAAATAAAATTTGTTTTGTAAGTTGTTTTTTTTTTTTATTAACACAACAAAAACATGAAACTGAGAAGAAGCACCCGATCTGCCGAAACAAACTCAGAGAGGTCAGACCAGGTATTACATTGGTCATATCATACGAGAACCAGACTAATATGGTCCTTTGAAGAAAGATTCATACAGATGTGAGTGGACAACTAAGTACTTTTTAGGATTCCGTACCCGAAGGGTAACCAGCAGGGCCCTATTACGGAGCCTCCGCTGTCCGTGTGTCTGTCTGTCAGCGGGCTGCACCTCATGCTCCGCAACAGGTAGATGGTTGTAATTTTCACAGAACGTGTATTTCTGTTGCCGCTATAACAGCAAATGTAGTAAAAATAAATTTGAAATTAAAGGATTTTCTATTAGAAAAATATACGTGTATTTTTGGCTTTTTTATCGATAGTAATATGTATGGGTATTTAAATCTTGTAAGATGGTACGGAAGCTCGCAATTCCGATTCACGCTTGGCAAAATATTTGTTTATATTTAACCTTACCTCAGACATACTCATATTTTTATATATAATTTACTGTACTGCTATATAAGCTACTACAAAATAAAATAGTAGTAGCTTTGCTATGGTATTATATTTTGGATTAGATTTAATTTATTACAGAATAATATGAACTTTATAAAAGCTAAGGAGCGCATCTACTTACCTCAGATATTGGATTATGAATACAGATAAGTAAACATAGGATTTAGTTCCTAAGTTGTACATATTTTATAGCCTTCGTTATGAATAGCATAAACAGGCCAAGCCCCCTAGCCTACAAACGTTTCGTAACGAATCTCTTTCTACAATAGCGCCTTTTATTTGTTTGGACTGACCACCTGACTCGTTCAGTGATGTCATTCCCGTACAGTACGTACGTTTAGTTTTCAACTAGCGTTATCTATCATAAAATAAATCAAACTTTTATTTATATTTCGCTAATTGTGTCTGTCCTATGAATTTGATTTACAATCGATCTCTAAATTTTAGTTTTCTTATAATTACTTACCTTGTCTAGACGTGTTCTTTGGACTTCTGTAAGGATGTATGTGCTGTTAGTATTCCGTTTATATACGTTACTATTTTGATAGACGTTTGTGCTTTTCCCTGCAGTGACACAATACCCATTGTTGATAACTTTCTAAGCACTAAGAGAATATTGCAAACAGCTATTGAGCACAAACAATCAATAAACAATTTATTATATTATATATTATTATTATGGGGTATCTATATAATTTTCTTATCTGGTTGGGTGCTATAAATATATAATTATAAATTAAAATGAAAAGGTAAATATACATAAATATCAATAAAATAAAATAAATACAAAACTACATAAATAAATAAGATCCAACCAGATGGGAGCCCTCGGCAGGGGAGACCAAACGGCCGAGGGTTATAATGTTTTAAACTCATAGCTCGGAATTTTTCAAAAACATCACACAACAGTCGTACGTCACATTTTAAATATAAATCGGTGTATTCACCTAAGTTACGGATTTTAAAATCATTCCATACCTTCAATGCATGACTGTAATCTTCATCTGAAACAGATTGAGATGTAAGGTGATTGAAAAATTTCGATTGCTCTGGTAATTGATTTTCTTCACACCGATCCCACGAATCTCTATAGCCATAACAGTAGATACCTTTCTTTCGAACTAAATTAAATAAATGTTTATCTTCAAAAAACTTACGTAAATTTTTAAAATCTTTCGCTTCCATCGTTTTCACTAAATTATCTAAGCTCGAGCTCAAAAAGTTGAAAGAGTCAATAAATTTCAACTGAACTGAATTCTTATTATTATAAAAAGTTTTTTCATCTGGTTGGGTTCTATAAATATATAATTATAAATTAAAATGAAAAGGTAAATATACATAAATATCAATACAATAAAATAAATACAAAAATACATAAATATATAAAGATCCAACCAGATGGAAGCCCTCGGAAGGGGAGACCAAACGGCCGAGGGTTAGGAGGAAAGGGAAAGAAACCGGCGGACGATGCGGGTGGTATCGAGGAGCACCGCCTTCTGCATTTGAGCCCAGAGCGGTCCTTCACGGAATCCCAGTCGCCTCAGATGACCCGAGAGGCTGACTGGGATTAGCCCATTCGCAGAGACGACTACAGGAATAATTTCGGCCGGCATACTACCCCACATGTCGGTCACCTCGTGAGCCAGGTCCAGATATTTTGTTCGTTTATCTGTTTCGGCTTTCACGAGGTTCTCGTCATACGGAATGGTAATGTCGACCAAAAATATCCTTGACTGTGCCCGGTCCATCAGCACAATATCAGGCTTATTCGCAAGAATAGTCCTGTCCGTGAGGATGGCCCGGTCCCAGTAGAGCCTGGCGCGGTCATTTTCGAGCACGGCTTCCGGCAAGTACTTGTAATACGGCAATTTTCGGTCCACGAGACCGTATTTCAGAGCGAGCTCCTGGTGTAGAATTCTGGCTACTAGGTTGTGCCTGTGCAAGTACTTAGAGTTAGAAAGCGCTGAACAACCGGAGATGACATGCCTAAGTGACTCACCGGGAATGGCGACAAGCTCGACAGACGTCGACAGTGACATCCTTTAGGATGTATCTCCGATAGTTGTTGGTCTTAATAACCTGATCCTGTATTGCACAGACAAAACCCTCGGTTTCCCCGAAGATGTCACCGAAACGTAGCCAGTTGAGGGAGGCGGCTGTATCTACGAAGGGCTCATGTAGAACCCTGTAGTACCTCCCGTGGAGCTCCTTCTCCTTCCATACGGTCTCCCGGTCGGAAATGCTCTGTACTGCCGGGTCTTCCCATTGCTCGTTGGCTAAGGATAGAGGGGTAAGTCCTTTATCACTAGAAATGACGTCATTATAGAATGGATCATCCGATCTCGCCAGGAAGTAATGACGGAGGCTGCACACTTCGCGATTATGCATGGTGAGCGCGCTCAGGAAGCCACGCCCACCATGCTTTCGCGGCAAGTACAGCCTCATTACCGACGATCTCGGATGATGCATCCTGTGGGACGTCATGGTAGTGCGGACTTTTCTATCCAGGGCGTTAAGTTCAGTCTGAGTCCACCTGAGTATGCCAAAGGTATATATGAGGACAGGCATGACCCAACCGTTATATGCATGTGTCTTATTCACACCGGACAAAAGGCTGTTAAGCACTTTGGTCAAGCGTGCATAGAACACGTCGCAAACTGACTGTTTCATACCAGCCTCATCGATACCGATGTTCTGTGACATACCTCGGATAGGGGTTCTTAAGTTGACGGGCATAGATAAGTCTATGCCCTCAGAGTTAGCAACCCTTCCCCTTTCAACATGGAGGACCGCACACTTATCCGTCCCCAGCTCCATTCTAATAGAATTGCCAAATTCACACGTGATGTTTAGCAATTCCATAAGATGGGAGCGACTGGAGGCGAATAATTTGAGGTCATCCATATAGAAAAGGTGGGTCACTTTTGTACCTCCTTTCCGAAGCTGAAATCCCCTCCCGGAGCCCTCCAGTAAAGTACTGAGAGGGTTCAAAGAGAGGCAGAACCAGATTGGACTCAGACAGTCGCCCTGGAATATACCCCTTCTTATTCTTATGTGGCTTTCCGCAGCCGTCATCCGCTCGCCTAGATGGGAAAGGATCGTACTCCACTGCCCCATACACTGCTCGAGGAAGTCTCGAACTGTACAGTCAATCTTGTACAGCTCGAGTACCCTCTTTAGCCATGTATGGGGCACCGAGTCAAATACCTTTCTGTAATCTATCCAGGCGGCGGAGAAGTTCCGACGGTTGCGTTTCACCACTTTGCCAATGACCGCGTCAATGAGGAGTGGTTCCTTGGTTCCACGACCGCCGCCCCGACATCCATTTTGAGCGCGCGACATCACCTGATTTAAGTCCAGGTGACGAGCGATTCTCGCGCTCAAAATGGATGTTAGTGTCCTGTATATGGTCGGTAGACACGTGATGGGGTGGTATTTGCTTGGGTC
The DNA here is from genome assembly GCA_036936625.1 of Parnassius smintheus behrii. Classification (NCBI taxonomy): domain Eukaryota; kingdom Metazoa; phylum Arthropoda; class Insecta; order Lepidoptera; family Papilionidae; genus Parnassius; species Parnassius smintheus. The sequence continues at coordinate 32,256,301 of JAUPFT010000024.1, forward strand.
TGTGGCACCCTGATCTTTAGGAACCAAATGAGTGATCCCAGTAGTGAAGAGGCTTGGGAGCGACTTCTGGTTGAGAGCCTCTTGAAACTGTCGGGCGAGCACAGCGTGACACACCATGAACCCCTTCAGCCAGTAGTGATGCAGCCCGTCAAGCCCCGGACTTTTCCAGTTCGGGGCCCTACGGACCGCCTCAGCTACGTCATCCGGCGTTATGATGACGGGGTTCATGGGCGTAATACCCGCACACTGACTCGCCACAACTTCCGTCCAAGGGCCCTCGTTGTGGTTTACGGATTCTGACCACAGGCTGCGCCAGAATGCGACCGTGTCGGCCTGATTTGGTGCAGGGCCCGTTCCACTTACTATTGGTCGCTCCAATGATTTATAGAGCCTCTTCTGATCACTCTGGAAGAGACGATTCTGGTTGAACCGTGTCGACCTCTCGGTATATCGCCAAATCCGCTTTCCCCAAGCAGCTATTCTTTGCTTCAGGTCGTCTATGCGCTCCGTCAGTTTTTGCATTATATCCGGCTGGGACAAACTAACATTTGTCCCAGCAAACGCCATTCTGACGGTGCGCACAATCCTTGGCTTGGTATTGCCTGACCTAAAGCATATCAGTCTGCCGATGAGGGCCCTAGCCTTTGCGATACGTTCTTCAATTCTTATTCTCCAGGCTGGGATAGCACTACTTTGTCCAGTAGCGCGTCCAGCCGTGGAAAGTTTGGCGCCTATAATACGGCAGACTGCCAGTGCGGCGCCAAAAAGAATTGAGTCCGTCTCGCAAAGATCCCGGCTGGCTTCCAAATAGGTAACCAGCATTGGGTTCAGAGCCCTCACGACAGCCCGATTCCGCTTGCTTAGGGCTAAGCGGGGAAGTCGCGGTCGATTTTCGAGAGGCGTACTGCGCGTTTCCACAATCGCCTCTTCCAATGTACTCCTCATATTATTATTATTATTATTATATTTTATTATTATTATTATTATTATTATATTACATATTATTATATTATATATTATATATATTATATTATAAGAACTTTCATAAAAACAACTACATAATTTGGGTTCATAATAATTACGTTTCACATAGCAGATCCTAAACTATAATAACACCAATTTGTTTTCTCTCTCCTTTCTCTTTTTAAAATACGTTACCCCCACAGTAGGATTTTCTCCAGTATCGTGGAGGCAGTTTACGAACATAAATTGCACAAGGACAAACATCCAGACCCGGAACAACTGTTTGTAGGCCATACAAATATTTGTGCCGTGCGGGATTCGAACCCGCGGCCCCCAGCGCAGCTACTCATTGCTAAGCCACTGCGCCAAGAAGCTCACAATTGCCGTTTGAGTTTATGTTATTATTCAAAAATGAATCGCATAAGTAGGTACGCGATGACGCCGTCGCGCATGGCGTCACTCGAGTGCGTATGTGTGTGCGCACTAGCTTCTTACTGCTCATCAGAATCAGAATCAGAATGTTTTATTGCCAATTAACTGTGTATGTACAATTTGCGGGTGACATTGCAATTAAATGTTACACGGTTTACCCATATCGGGTATGCAATAATTAGAAAACAAAACTTGATTTAAATTATTTGGTATTAAAATATTCATCTAAATTATAAAAACATTAGTATGCAATATTTAAAAAAAAACAGAACTTATTTAAATTATTTGGTATTAAAATATTCATCTAAATTATTAAAAACATTAGGATGCAATAATTAAAAAAACAAAACTTAATTTAAATTATTTGGTATTAAAATATTCATCTAAATTATAAAAAACATTATGTATTAACCATTTTTTTAGTTGTTTTTTAAATTTTGGCAAGTCCATGGCTTTTATATGAGGTGGCAGATGATTAAATATTTTAATACCTGTGCAAAAGGTGCTCTTATAATACATATAATTATTTATTCTAGGTGTATATAAATTATACTTATATTTACTGTGTATTGGACGTGTATTCACATTAGATTTAAACTGAAAATAGTTGCCATTCTGTTTGATAAAAAGTGATATTTTTTAAAATATAAATATTAGTGAGAGTGAAAATGCCTTTTTCTTCGAATACATTTCTTAGAGTTTCATCTGAGTACATATTATAAATGATCCGCAGACATCGCTTTTGCAGAATAAATGTTGACTGCACGTTTGTAGAATTACTCCAGAAAATAATATCGTAAACTAATAGAGGGTATACCTGGCCGAAATATGCAGCCCTTGATACATCAACGGAGGTTGTTTCTGCTAATATGGATAATGCGTAACTGTAGCTAGAGATTTTTTTGTTTATTTTTTCAATATGAGATTTCCAATTTAAATGACAGTCTATGGTGACTCCAAGAAATTTAATGTTATTAACTATTTCTATTTGAGTGTCTTTATCTGCTATATATAAATTTAAAGAATTTGTTTTGTAATTTCTGAATTGAATTATTTTAGTTTTTGTTAGATTAACGTTTAAATTAATTTGTTTTAGCCATTCAACTGTTATTTTTAAAGTTTTATTTATATTATTTTCAAAATTCATTTGAGTATCAGGTATAAAGATTGTTGCATCATCAGCGAACATAACACATCTATTGTCAGTGATATTTGGCAAGTCATTCACATAAATTAAGAATAACAAAGGGCCCAAAATACTTCCTTGTGGCAAGCCTAGAGTCATTTTAACTGGCTTGGACCGTACTTCTTCAAAATTTTTACTGACTTTGTCAAATTTTTCAATTGCTGTTATTTGCACTCTATCTTTTAAATAGCTTTTTAATAGTTCCAATGTCAAGCCACGTACACCTAATTTGTCAAGTTTATTTAATAGTATATCATATATGACACAGTTAAATGCCCTTGACATATCTAAAAACAAACCTACACAAGAAGTTTTATTATTTAATGATTCCCAAATTTCCTTGAGTATTTCATAGATCGCAAGTGTAGTGGATTTATTTTTCTGAAAGCCAAATTGATTTTTACTTATTATACTATATTTATTGAAAAACTCTATAAGTCTATTGTAGATGACTCTTTCAAATATTTTCGAGAAGTTAGATAAAAGAGCTATGGGCCTATAGTCTTTGACATTACATTTTGAACCTTTTTTGAACAAGGGTTTTATTTTTGCAGTTTTTAATTCACCTGGAAAGGTACCAGTTTCTATCATTAAGTTCAATAAATAAACAAGAGGCTCTTTAATATACTCTATAGATTTTTTAATAATTTTTCTTTGTAAGGTTCATTATTGTTTTTTTTTTCAATTCATTTCCATTAACGGGTGATAAATATAAGCTATTTATATGTGTAGGAGGTAGATAGTAGGTATCTGTAGCTTGTGTTTGAGCGTTGATGGTAGCAAAATGAGTGTTAAATACTTCAGCTATAGAACTTGCATCCGTGATATTATTATTATCAATAGTCACATTTTTAATGGTTGTTTTGAATATGTTTTGTGAAGTGGTCTGCCTTTTTATTAAGTGCCATGTAGCTTTATTTTTGTTGTTACTATATTTAATGAATTTTACATATGATTTTTGTTTTGCTAAACGTGTAACGGATTTTAAAATTTTGCAGTATTTCTTATAATACGGTATTAATTCCTGTTCCTTATATTTAAATATTTTCTGATGTAACTTTCTTTTAGTTTTGCATGCTCTTTTAATGCTAATTGTCTGCCAATTTGATTTTTTCTTGAATGAGATTCTAACCTTTTCTACGGGTATACAAAGATCGTATATTAATTTGAATAAGCTAATGAAACTATTATACGCCTGATTGACATCACGATACGAGAAAACTTCAGAAAAACTTAATTGTGAGAGATATTTTAAAAAGATATTTAAATACTTATTTTCATTTCTTCTATGTACATTTATAAGTGTAAGACTTTTGAGCTGTAATCTTTTATATTTGTTATAATATTGTCTATGCAAGTTTTCGATTTTGTTGTTATCCTAGTTGGGTCATTTATTGTTAGTTTTCAGTTATATTTTAATACAGTATTTTTAAAAAGTGAACATTTAAGATTATTTTCAAGTAAATTGATTGATTAAAACTACTTTTACGGATTTCTTTCGCGTTTTATTTATTTTATTTTTAACCCGACGTTTCGGGTGCTTTCCAGCACCCATGGTCACGGGGGACTGAGGTGACTGACGTCCCGATGTCAAAGTTAACCCGGAGTACCTTCAGCTTTTTTAATTATTGTCTTTGGTCCGATCTACGCAGAATGAACTAACTGTGGTTTGAAGTCTTGCAGTGGTATGCTTGGGTTTAGTTTTAATTTTATTAATTATAGGATCCCAAGCAGGTGGTAATACCAAGCCTCCCTCTCTATTGAAATTAGGATGTTTTTTAATTTCAATAGCCTCACGTATCATCCTTGGTAGGAATCGGTGTTCTTTCGCGAGGATTTGTGGTCTATCAAATCTGATGTAATGGTTGGGGCCATCGAGGATATGATCGCAAACTGCAGACTTCCCGGAACGTTGATGCTTCACGTCAGCTATGTGTTCTTTTACGCGGGTTCTAACCCAAACCCAAGCATACCACTGCAAGACTTCAAACCACAGTTAGTTCATTCTGCGTAGATCGGACCAAAGACAATAATTAAAAAAGCTGAAGGTACTCCGGGTTAACTTTGACATCGGGACGTCAGTCACCTCAGTCCCCCGTGACCATGGGTGCTGGAAAGCACCCGAAACGTCGGGTTAAAAATAAAATAAATAAAACGCGAAAGAAATCCGTAAAAGTAGTTTTAATCAATGTACAGTGTTCGCGTAAATATAAGAAATCATTAAGTAAATTGATATTAAATTCACCAGCTATTATTACTTTTTAGTCATATATCTTGAACGTACAGTAATTCTATGTAATAACAAGTGCAATGTTTTTATAAATATTTCAAAACTTGAGTCTGGAGTTCTGTAACAGCAAACAATAATATAATTTAATTCTGGCAACAGTATACCACAACATTCAAGGTGTTTATCTAAGCTTAATTGATTTATACAGGGAAGTGAAATAAAATCTATACTATTTTTAATATAAATACAGACCCCTCCTCTAGACTCGTTTCTACAATATGAGTTAGCAACTTTATAGCCTGGAATTTGTAAAAATTTAACATCTTGGTTCTTTAAAAAAGTCTCAGTAATACACATGACATCAATTTTTTCCATAGTTAATAGAACCTCTATCTGGCTGAGTTTAGATCTCATACCCTGAATATTTTGGTGAAGTATATTAAGACCAGTTAGAACTGTTTCTGCTTGCATATTATTTAGTTTATTGTTAATATCCTGTGAAGGAACGAAAGGAGCGACAATATGTCAATCTTTCCTTCACCTGACTTACAGGACAAGAGGTACTTTTGAAAACAGTATATGTGTTTGACTGTTCTGTTGCAATATTTGACATTAATTTATTTAAGTCGTTCAAGATAATACGAACACCATTTATATTTATTTTGCCTGAGTACTTCGAAAACATAGTATATGAATATTCTAAATATTTGTTAGAGTCCAGTATACAGCAGTATTTGTGTACTTTATTATCTGAGTATAATAAATTAATGAATTGTTCAATTCTTTTATTGAAGAGATTAGAATTATAGCAATATATATATATATATATATATATATATATATATATATATATATCGGTAAACAAATAATGATGTTTGTGTGTTGTACAGCCAGGATGCGTTGCTTTATGATATATACAATATTTTTATAATTTTTGGAAACTTTAAAATCAGTATCTCCTATCATAAATACGCAAAAATCGTTAAGAGTGAAGTTAGCTAGCTTCTCCTGCAACCCACGTGACAGTTGGTCTATGTCGCCACCTGGTGTGCGATAGTGACAGTATGCGGCGCTCTGCTCCATCATATTGTCTCTTATTATTGAAGATTGCTTGTGGTTACTTATACCGCTAATTATACATATGTTGGGCTTAGTGCTAAATGTGTGCTTCTCTGTATAATTTATAGGCTTCGCCACCTTAAGCAGTGTGTTGAAGTAATGAAGTGTTTGTACAATAGAGCTAGATGGCTCCGATCCGAGTACTGAACCAAAGTACAAATTATATCCAAAGGCGGAGAGATGTAAGACAGGGTGACGTAGTATCACCGAAACTCTTCACGACTTTATTGGAAGATATTTTCAAGCTACTGGACTGGAAATGATACGTTATTAACATCAATGGAGAGTACATCACCTTATGAGAGAATCGCTGTAGGACCTAAGCACTATGCTCAATAACCTCAGTATTGTCTCCCAACGGATAGGCTTAAGATGAGCATGGACAAAACAAAAGTCATGTGTAACTTCCGTGTCACACCTATGTGTGAAATTGTTGACGAGTATGTTTACCTGCAACAAATAGTCTGACTAGGTAAGTTCAATTTCGACCGACCGAAAGGTCGATCGACGAATTCAACTCGGCTGGGCAGCGTTTGGGAGAGTACGTTACATCTTCTCGACAGGCATACCTTAAAACGGTGAAATTTGGTTGTACAAACGCACTAATTGTACAATCTTGTTTTGCAACAAGATTATACATTCAGTGATGACCTATAGATCTGAGATTTGGCCTAAACTATTGGCCATATGAGGAAGCTCAAGAACGCTCGGCAAGTTATGGGGTGAGCTATACTCGAGGTTTCTCTGCGTGATAAACATAAAAACGAGGATATCGGCGGTAGAACCAGATTAAACGACATAACCTACTTCTTATAAATAAAACTATCGCTGTACGAGATGCTACACAACTTTCCCGCCGACGATGCTCACCGTCGCTGATCTGGGTATTTAACGTTTGACGTAAGCGAAGTATTTTACCCCATTTCATTAGATTAGAGAATGGTACCGCATTATGTAAGAGAACGTCGCCATCACATGACAGTTAATTTTTTATTAGGTTTGATACTTACACCGCTTGGTCCATATGCACTGCTAATATCCAGCCAACCGGGAACGGGATCTCGATACGTAGATATAACTGTAAAGAAACAATTTCATTAGTACCTATTATTATCTATCACTTATATATACAATATATTTGAATATTACATATTACATAAAATATTAAAATAACTAAAACTTAAAACTAAAATTATCATACAGTCTCGGTATAAAATGCCAAGAACGCTGTCTGGTGTTTCCTAACCCACCAGCCATATTACTTTTCAATACTTAAATAACAGCCCTTTTATCACCAGAAGCGACGATACTTTAAGAACTCCACCGCACGTGGACTCAATTGACTGTCTCTGCAGCAAATGGCACAATTACGTAGTCATCTCTTAGAGACAGATCATATTTGCGCTCATACAATACTATAATACATATATAATAGAACGTGGGAGTGGGCGGATTCCGTGTAGCCACTAAAATGTTACTAACATGTCAATTCACACGTATAAATGTCAACATGAGATGTGTTTTGACGTTACAGTCGTTTCCAAATTCCGCATGCAAATTATTTAGAAAATGTCAAATTGCACACTTTTTACATATAAATATGTACTAAAATTTAAACGATTTTTTAATGATAATCTTGAACATTAATCAAAAGTCTAAAATGTGTGTTTGTAGTAGTGATAATGCGACGTAATTGCATGTATGTGTGCTCCTGGCGACGCCGATCCTCGTACAAAGTAAGGTTGACAGCCATTCTATTGTGTATTATAATATTCTATATTTGCGCCACTTAGTTATTATAACGATATTGTGAGTATCTCCTTACAGACTAGCCAATAATTTGAGTCGACATACGGTTATAAATACTGTTGGACTTCATACAGCAAAATATTGTTGCGTAAAGAAGATGGATCCACGCTAATAAGAATTCATAGTGAAAGTGATATAAACAAACTAAAAAATAAAAAATTACAATATTTTTGTTTAAAAATTATTAATTTTTTAGTATTTTTCTTTAACCATATATTTTTTAAAATGTCTTTTCGTTGTAATTTTTACTATTATGTCTCTTTTATTTAATATAATTTTAATCAAAACACAGAAAAATATGCATGTAACACGCTACACACAAACACAATCAGTACAAGCATACTATTTACAACAGCATTCATTTACGTTATACTATGTTACATTAATTTTACGCAATTTAAAAAATTTATTTACATTCAACTACTACACAATACTAAAATCAGTATAATTATTCGGTTTCAAAATACTTTTCCTCATAATTTGTTAATTAACTATACGAAGTCTATACAAACAAATATCCTCATAAAATGTTTCCTTCATAATTACATGTTATGTCCATCTACCTTGAAAAATATTGTACATAATAATACAGCCCTTGCATATAAAAAAATCTTTCGGTCTATCTTACATATGCATATGCTCTATATATCTCACACTTAAATGGACAATATTTCCTTAGAATTAGATAAACTCTCCGTCTCTAAATCCATGGTTTGTGATGTTGATGACTGCCATAAATTTATTACACACCCAGCAACAAGCCTCACTGTTATTACACAAAATATACGTAGTCTCTCCGCAAATTTTGATATTCTACTCACCATGTTCAATAGGCTTAAGATCGAGTGTGACATTGTTGTCTTGACGGATTGCTGGTTATCTTGCTGTCCTTTTGTTCCAAACCTGGACGGATACAGATCATATTCAACTAAGAGGTTGTTTACCCAAAACGATGGTGTAACCGCCTACATTAAATCTAACCCCAATGTTACTGTAGAAGAACCCGGTTGTCAGGACTCAAATTGCTTAATTATAAAGATCGGTAAACAAACAGCTATCCTTGCCATTTATAGATCCCCTTCATACAAAAATATTGATAACTTTTTGCAATCTCTCAACAATATTTTACAAGAATTATCTCTTTTTAAAAATATTGTTATCACTGGCGATATTAACATTGATATCTGCCCTGATCAAATCTCTGTGGCACAATCCGAGTACTTAAATCTCTGTTCCTTTCACGGTCTTCTACCAGCACATACATTCCCTACGAGACATGGCAGGACATGCCTTGATCATGTGATGTTAAAAACTAAAAACCCAGCTGTAACCTTTGTATTACAAACTACTGTCACGGATCACCAAGCAGTCCTGCTGTGTCTTAAATATAAACAAATCCGTAATTTCGCCCACAGTACGTTTAATATTGTCGATAAAGAAAATTTATCCGCAGAAATAGCTAATATTAACTGGGACCCAATCTATAGTACAAACTCCGCCAATATTTCAATGGAATACTTTGTCACATCTATTCAACATGCCATAACTATTAACTCTGTCACTGTAAAATTATCTAGGAGAAACAGAATTATTAAGCCGTGGATAACTCCTGGCTTATTGCGCTGTATGAAAACATCGGGATAATCTCCATAAAAAAGTGAGACAATCTCCTGACAATGAAACTGTCAAGCTAACATACACAAGATATAGAAATTATTGTAATAAGATAATTAAAAAACTTAAAACAGCATACGAAACTAACCTTATAAGGGCAGCAGGCAACGACAATAAAAAAAAAACTTTGGGACGCAATAAAAATCATCACTAACACATTCAAAATAAAAAATACGGCTACGGAATTAATAAACAGGGCTTGTCCAAAAAAATGTGTGGAAAACGTTAATGAGTTCTTCGTGTCGGTTGGCAAGACTTTGGCTGAGAAGACGGTAGTTTGTAAGAATCCATCACATATTAACGTATTCTCAATGCAGTCTCATAGGTCTTTAAAGTCGTTTGTTTTGCTGGACACTGATGAAGCTGAATTGGAGCGCTTAATTTTGGACCTTAAAAGTGTCTGTTCAGTAGGTTAGGATAATATCCCTAACTACCTCCTAAAAGAGAACAGGCACGTCTTAGCTCCAGAGCTCACTTACATTTTTAACCTTTGTTTGCATGAAGGCACTTTTCCTACGGTCTTAAAGAAATCAGTGATTCTACCTATCTATAAATCTGGAGATAAAAATCAGGTAACAAACTACAGGCCGATTTCTATCCTACCTTCTGTCTCCAAGCTCCTGGAACGCATCATCACTAACAGAATTATAAAATACTTAGAAGCAAATAACTTACTTTCAATTAATCAGTTTGGTTTTAGAACTGGCAAATCAACTTGTGATGCGGTCCATGAACTTGTGGATTATGCGGTAAGGAACATTGACGCTGGCAAAAAAACAATAGGTATATTTGTTGACCTAGCTAAGGCCTTTGGCACAGTTTCAGTGCCAATACTACTTAATAAATTAGACAGCATGGGAATTCGAGGAAATCAGTTAAAACTAATTGAAGATTACCTTTCAAGTCGCTGTCAATGCACCAAGATTGATGACTTTATTAGTGATGACCTATTACTTATGGTGTGCCGCAAGGCAGTATATTAGGGCCAACTCTCTTTCTAGCCTATTTAAACGACCTTTGTGATCTTCCTCTAGAAGGTGGTAAGGTTATCTCTTATGCAGATGACACTGCGCTCTTGTTCTCAGCCGACAAGTGGGAGGATGTTTATAGAATGGCGCAGGAGGGCTTTAACACTGTGTGTCACTGGTTAAAGTTCAATGTTCTGACCCTAAACGCAGAAAAAACTGTATACATACCTTCCTCAACAACTCCTTCGCATTCTCTGATTGCGCATGATTGCTGCAATATTGACGTATGCCATTGCCCTTCACTGATTACTACCAATATGATTAAATATCTTGGTATCCTTATCGATAACAATCTTTCATTCCAATCTCATGTTGATTTATTTACTACAAGGTTGAGAAATCTGATAAACGTATTTAAAAATGTAAGGAATGTGGCATATCCTAAACTGGTTAAACAGATCTACCTGGCTCTTGTACAATCTATAGTGTGTTACGGCCTTATTGTGTGGGGAGGTGCACCAAAAACCACTATTAAACCACTTGAAATAGCTCAAAGAGCTATTCTTAAAATAAGCACTTTTCGCCCCTATTTGTTTCCTACCTACCTCCTGTATCAATCTTGTTGTAGTGTAGTGCAGCCCCACGTCAATATATATCTATGTTAAGTTTAGAATGGGAGCAGTATAATTAAAGTATTGAGTAGATAAACACGTCTCTCTTTCATTGACATCCTTCCTAACATTACATGGCGACCCTGCCAGTCAGTGCGCGCGCGACTCCGCTCGCCGCGTGCACCGGCTGGCCACCGATAATAAAGTTATAACAAATACGTAAAAAATTGTTAAACTAAAAGTTATGACACATTCCCGGATTGAGAAAATTAGTTAAAAAGTCGTGTAGAGCCAGCCATCAAAAAGTAATATCATTGTGAATAAATATTTATAAAATAAAATTAAAACATAAGAAGTATAAAACCAAAAGGCAAAGAGGCATCAAAAAGGAGAAAAGAAGATGAGAGAAATAACTTTTTCACTCCAGATAAGAAGAATATTGGTTGAGAAGATCTAAATTGAAGTACGCAATGGTGTTCACATAGGACATTTTACACTATCAAGATATATAGACAATTTTCAAAAACTCGTAACAAACAAGCGAAACAAAAAGAAGATATTTTTATTTTAAATTATCATGAATTTAATCGAGTGGCCAGTTTTTAGGAGGACTGAATTTTTCGTGTACTCCATATTACGTACTAGAAAACAGGAAGTATTTTATTTTCAAGAAACAAAAAAAAATTATAGAGACTGTAATGTAAAAAATATGCTTGATGTATCTACAAAATAATTACTGTATAAAATGCAAATTATATGATTATATTTTAAGGTGAGTGATTTTAAGTATTTATATCTTATAAAATTCTAATTTCATAGAATTAAAAATATAATAACTTTAGTCACCAATCATGTATTTTTACCATTTTTCATTTTTTAACTCATTTTGTTCATTTAATAGATGGAACACTCTCAATAGAAAGCAAGTGCTATTTGTATATTCATATCCTTATTATTTTAGCGTTATTACTTTAATTATCTATTTGGTTCTAAAATATTTAACATAACGAATGAAAAAGAGGAACTTTATTTTATTGCTATCAGATAAAAGACAAATTATGAATAAATTTTGTAGAATATAAATTGATCGATGAATAATATTAATTTTAAACGCAGCTTAACTTAATAACTCAAAAGAATATTAACTGATATGTTTTATTAATAATAAAAATTGCAACATTTTATACAGATATTGTTTAAGAATTCATCGAAATGTAATATCATGTTTTCTTTGTATTAACATTGCGCATCAAATTCTAAACAATGCTGACGTGATCTTTTGCATATAAGGCATCGGAATATTACACGTAGTTGATACAGAATGATGCATTAATATACACTACTGTTGTCTCCTGACTTGCCTTCAAAATGTTGACTTTATACTTTTTCATTTACTTTATCTGCGATTAAAATCCAGTATTCAATTGATAAAAAAGACTTGATAAAATAAACTATTATTTTGTAATACAAAACTGTATAGTAGTTCGATACTTTTTTTTTGAGATAAATTTATTATTGAATTTAGGTAAGGGCTCTAATGACTTATGGACAAATATTAAACAACTTATATAACAAAAAAAAAGCGAAATAGGATTAATGATATCAAAACATATGGCTTATGTGATATGGAAAAAACAATTGTTTGTGCCTTAAAAGTAAAAACTGTTTGCATAAAAGAGTAAAAGAAAGGATAGAAAAAAAGGGTTAAGTTAAATTATAGAAAGGAAATGATATGATATATGATGTATGAGAATGGTAGTATTGATAGACGTGATGACACTAAGGTTGTGTTCAAATATGTTGGGATGGTGTTTATATTTGAAAAGAACAGTAAAATATTAGCTTGACTATTAGTAATCGGCTAGATCAACCAACGAATAATTGTGGCTGTGTTAATGTTCTTGAAGAATGTTGAGATTTTGATATGGATGTGTGAAAGTTGAAGACAGGCTACGGCAAAGAAAGGAATATAATAGTATGGATTTTAAATGTTGTAATATATGTTGTATATGTGGAATGATTTATGTGATTTTTAGATAAATTATTAGAAACTATCCAATTTTAATATCAAAATTTTGCTAGTTGTTGGAATGAAGGAATTAGGCTATCGGATATTATCTTAGCCAATGTTTAGGGCCCAAACTCTGGTTATGTTAATAAACCGATATGCTTAATTGAAAGGAGATGGAATGAGATTGAGAGAATATAAAAGTAACCGAGACAGACAAAGATTTATAAAAAGAATAAAAAAAAGATGACCTTAATAAATAGGTAATGGAGAGATACGGGAACGTCCATCACTGGTATAACATATAGTCCTCGAGCAGGGTATGTTTCCATGATTGGATGATAAAATCGGAAGTAACGGGTACTAGGGAACAATACCTTCAGTACAAGTGATGTACACGAGTTTACACATATTAGTACTGTTAGGGACCAGAGAAGTCTTAAATTTGTTACCCTTAATAATGGTACATTGAGGTCACATCCTTCGTTGGATCATGGTGCGAACTTAGTTTTCCTCAGTGACAATTGTTGGAGTCCTTTGAAAATGACTTAAACGTAGACCTCAAGGTTGTGCGCACAACCCAAGGTAAACTTTTACCTTGATATAATTACGATAAAAAGTTTATGTACCAATAAAATGAAATGAATGTTACGAAAATGTAATATAATACCCAAATAAATGGGGGGCCCATATTTATAAAGTACCCGCGTGATAAATATCACGAAATAAAATATAAACGAAATGAATTAATACTCCGATTCCCAGTATCTAATAAATAAATAAATATATATAATCGAATGGAGAGAAAGAGAGCTAGCTAAATGTCAAAAATATTAAGAAAAAAGAAAGTACGTACAAGAATTATGATAAAAGGCCTATTAATTGATGACAATACGGGATAATAAGGGGATCCCCGAGCAAATTAAAAAGTGTGATAAATGTATGATAATCTAATAGTGAGATAGGTAGTTATTTTGCTTTAATGCTACCTAAAATGCGACTAACAAATCCTAAAATGCGACTAACGAGTTACACATTTAATAACTATAGGGATCGATTTACACAATTACGCGAAAATGTGTTGTGTGTGTGTATGTATTGTGCGCGTAATTGTTTAACCACATTTGTTTTTTTTGTTTATGAATTTACGATTTTTTTTTCATATTTAGACACATTAATTCACATTTCCAATAATTCTGGTTGGATTTTCTATCATATGTTTTTTATATAAAATTTGTACATTTTAAACTATATTTGGTTTATATTTTGCTCATAAAGTACAGAGTATATCGATACACTATTATTATAAATTTATTAATGTAATGGTATTCTTTTTACGTTTTTCTTTATAAAAGACAACGGAACTTAAAATTATGTTATCTGGTTGAAATAAAATTGTTTATTTTTAATGTTAATAAATATTTGTAAAACAAATTTGAGCTGTGTACCTAGTAGTGTTTTCTTTTTTTATATAAATTTCATGTCATGAAAAATGAGTTTTCGAAATTATAAATAACTTAATTAATGATTTTTAGTTAATGTACCTATGTAAAAAAGATAATACTTTTACTAAATGAATTTTAAATTGAATGTAACAATCTATATTTAGAGGTTACAGACTATATTATACTATTGGGATAGTTAAATTCATTTTATTTACAATATCATTTGAATGCATGGTTAAAACTAGGTACCATTATACAACGTAATCGAAAAAACGTTCCCATGATTATACTTAGAAATTAAAACAAAAGTGTCACAAACCGCTTACGCGGCTGAGATTGTAACTTGTATTTGATCCCTGTTGTTATGATTAATTATTATGATTATGTTGCACTAGAACCGCCGTGTGACAAAACATGTAATATTAAACGACTATCATATTTTGCCAACTAACGGTCACGCGCTAATAAGCGAATGATAAACAATACAAAGAAAAGATTCTTTTGACGGGAGTTAGAGACTATATATACTATCTGATTGTAGTTTATCTACTTAAAAAATTTATCTACTTAATAAGTTTATCTACTTAAATAATGAATGTTTATTAACATACCTATATAAAAGTCTTATACCTTTTGAAAATGATATTATATCATTACACACGATATAATTTTAATGCATTGTTAAAACTTTGACATTGACTAAAGATATTAAAATTGCTCTTCTCAATGTTTAAATAAATTAATGTTTTGTTACATAACTGTTATAGTGATATTTTGAATTTTATTTGTATACGCTATAATGAACATCATAATATTTCTAACAACGTTAAATTAATACGTATATTCATGTCATAATATATTGTTGTTTTCTTAAAATTAGGTGTGAATCACAACGTGTGGTCATAGTTCGATGTAATCGCAAACATTTCCGTATACGTACTTTGGAAAACCTAATCACCGTTTAATTTTTTTTTAAGGTTATTCGGACACGATTAAATGCGAAATAAGTTTTAATGTAATTTTAATGTGGGAAATGATAACTTATTATGAATTGTATATGAAATAGGAATATTGCTCATATTCTTGATCATGTATGTACGAGAGCCGTGAAAGTGACGTGAAAGAAATGACACAAATATATAATAAATAGCTAAAGTGCTAGGTATGAATGAATAGCTAAAGTGCTAGGTATGGAAAATAAATAATGGTTAGTTAACCATTATTGAGAATGAAGTAAAGATATGAAAGAAAAATAATAAAATATTGAAATATAAAAGAACATGAAGATTAAGAGAATATTATATATCTTATTACTGTTGTATTAGATAAATGATAGGCATAATAACAAAATTATTATGGATACGAATAAATAATATTGTAAATTTTCGCAAAATCAATACATAATTTTATTTTATACATAATTATGCCTGATTATGCCAATTATACTACTGTGACTATGCATTTTTACGTCCTAGATATGTCTTAGATTATTGTTTTAATAAAGATATTAATTTGTTTAGAATAATTTTAAGAATTTATTTTCAGGATTGAAAAAAAAAATAGATCTATAGCCTAATTTTTTTTATTTTTTTTGTCGGTGGGAGGTGTAGTGTAGTGCAGCCCCACGTCAATATATATCTATGTTAAGTTTAGAATGGGAGCAGTATAATTAAAGTATTGAGTAGATAAACACGTCTCTCTTTCATTGACATCCTTCCTAACATTACAGAAGTCCTCTCAATTCGCCAACTGTTCATCCTGCTCACTATTACGAAACAACATTCAAGCTCTGATACATTCGCCATTTCCAAGCGCCGCAGAGATGTAACTTTCACCAATAGACCAACATTTAAACACCAATTCGCACACAAATATTTTCCCTTTTTGGGCCCATATCTATACTCTAAAGTCAGCAAAGTTATGGACATACGAAGCTTAAATATTAGAGACTGTAAAAGGAAATTATTTGAATATATTCATAAACTAAACTATAACGAAACCGAACAATTACTTAATGTACCCAGATGAATATTATACTCAACCTCCTACACACATACACACACTATCACTCTACACACAAGGAGGCTCACCTACACTCCACAACTGTAAGTTAATATAGTTTGATCTTTCTATATACAGTGAAATGTAAATCTTAAAGGGAAGAGCGCTGCTGTCTGAAACACAGATATTATCTAGTTCAGACACAGATGTTCACTGAATTGTATTCATTGTCAAGCTGTATCTTAAAGTGTTTGTATCCTAAAAATTAAGATATTCTTTGTTTGTTTGAATAAATAAATAAATAAATAAATAATCTTATATAAGGTCTAGGCTTCTTCCAAGGAAATATTTGTCATATTCATTATGCAAAATTCAATTTTCTAACAGATTAGCTTATCTCTATTTTGATCATTGTCTCTACATACTGCACTAATTGCACTGATTCCTGTAGTTTGTAGTCTTTATAAAGTAATAAATGATAATATCCCGCTGACCGAATTGCAATCACGGCGACCAGTCTTAACGACTACTAGCTATCAGTGCTAGACAGAGTTATAGTGCACGAAAGTGTGCGTAAGCACGGGTGCAATTGCTATTTCTACACTCTTATATTCCGACAGGACGGCAATTGACGCAACCGGAAAGAGATCAATCGCAGGGACTGTGTTAAAAATTCTCTTCACAGTAAGTAAGCAGTAATGGGAAGTGGATATTGCAGTTTATAGACCATCTATCATCAATTAAGAATCAAAATATAGATGAGTCATCTCTGCGGATTATGATGCAATGCCACGTTACTCAAGTGTCAAAAATTATTGAAAAAATTATCCAATTCCATTTGAAATTTAACGAATTTCCTGATACCATTTCATCATCCAAAATATAGGGGTATTATGCTGCTATTTTACGATGATATTCCATGAAAGTTTTTGAAGGCTACGAGAATTTCTTCCATTGTTTTTATTGATTTATCTTTTCTAACATCCATACGGGTTGAAAATGAAGTAAAACAATATATCCTTTTACTATCTCGGATATTTTACTATTACACTTTTACAACAACTATCCTTTTACTTAAAATGAATTTCCGGATACAATTAAAATGCATAATTTTTGTTATAGAAATAAAATGTATTTCATTTGATTATCAATTGATACATAAAATATATTTGATATATTACAGCCGTATTAGCTCATGGGCTAAGCGCTGATCGTAAAAATTGATAATAACATATTTAAATCATGATTTTTCTAGTATTTGGTGGTGAAGGAAAATATTGCGGGCGGATCATTGCTTCACTCTCTCAAAAATGAGAAAGAATCAGTCCAACAATGGTAGCAACACAGCCTGTAACTTTATTTGACTTTAACTTTATTCATTTAATACTTATTGTCTTAGATATATCCTTACCAATTGCTGGTCTGATTACGCAAACGGGCAGATTCACGGCCATCGTACGAACAATTTCCTCGGAAACGGCCTTTGAAAATGAGTAGGTGTTGGGCCACTTGCCGATAAGCCTGAAACATTTTAAGAAACAAAATTTTAATTCGGCATATTTAGAATTTATAATTTAATTTTCATTAAAAATACTATAAGTTTTATGAAATTCATAAATATTTATTTTGATTATATAAATAATAATGTTATAAGTGGTAGAGCCATGCTGCAGCTATATTAGCAGCATAGTTGTAGCACGAATAGGTCGACTCGACCGGGGAAGGGCCACGCTCTCACAGAATACTAGCATAAAATAGCAGCTTAACGCTGCTATGTGTGTAGAGAACCGGAGATACTTCTTGCTGGAAACGAGACATTTCATCTTAGTCATCACGGGTGACAACGCATCTGCATTTTAATTCGTAATCGAGGATAGATGTAGATGTCTATGGACCACAGCAACCACTTACCATCAGGTGGACCTTGTGCTCGTTTGCCAACCTATCGTATTAAAAAAAAAATATTTGATATACATTTTTTTATCCCCCTAGTGAGACAGTCTACGAGGAGGCTTGTGTTCAATAAAGGACTTTGATAACCTAGAATGTAAAGTTGTATGAAAAGTTTTATTGTACGAATATAGCGATCCGTCCGGCTTCATCAAGGTGGGGTCAACTAGATTTTGAATTTTTTTTTCCATTTCATTCAAAAATGCTCTAAGCTTTTCGGAATATAGCTTAGATCACTCCTGGCATTATACTCTCTCTCTCTCTCTCACTCTCTCTCTCTCTCTCTCTCTCACACACTCTCTCTCTCTCTCTCTCACTCTCTCTCTCTCACTCTCTCTCTCTCTCTCTCTCTTCGTGAAGTTTAATCTCAATCAGTTCAGCCACTACGACGATGAGTCCAGACAGACAGACAAAATTTTTACCAAATAATCTCTAGAGCTCGACAAAAGGCAGTTATTTCGATAACATTATAGACAGACACATCAAATTTAATTATATGCATAGGTAAAACGAATCTAAAATTTTAAATCTTTTTTATCCCTGTTATCGAAATCATTATTGTAAAGATATTAATAGTTACTTTGCAACCACCCGCTCAATAAAATAAAATGATGTGTCTTACCTAGTTTGAAGAGCAAACTCTTAACGGTCAGCCGCCGTAGAGTCTACATCATTTGAAAACGCCTCGTGTAGAGGCGAAACATGTTTCGTATTTTCGTTGATGGTGTGTCTTTCCTAGAATAGTTGTGTTGGGAGTAGTGGTGTTGGGATTAAGGTTGACGAGATTAGTTCACGCAATTGTGGGAGGGCGGGAGGTGCCCTTGTAATTGATACGCATATCAGGCAGTGTAACAATGAATATACTTTGTGATAATGTTATATAGTTATGTTTATGGTAAGTGTTATTGGTAAATAAATAAAATGTTGGTATAATAAAAACATTATTTCCAAATCTCACAGGGTTCTATGGTAACTACTTCACGGTTTAGGCTGCACTTAAAGAAGTGGCTCACATAAAGGATAGTTGGTTACAACGAAAAAAAGTGTGGCTGGTAAGTGGATATCGATACTGTCCATAAAGATGTTACTACGAGGTTATTTATTTTTCCGAATATCAGCTTGGTACCAGAGACAAAGTGAAACGAACTTTTGTTTTGTGATGGTTTCAACATCTATCACTAACAAAACAAACTCAAACTCGGCATACCTAGTTCTACTATTCTATATATACTAGTATTAGTTACCGAAGGACTTTGGAGTACATAATAATATTTTTTTTATAGAAGAAGGGGCAAACGAGCATGCGGCTCACCTGATGTTAAGTGACTACCGCTGCCCATGATCAACCGCAACACCAGGAGAATTGCGGGTGCGTTGCCGGCCCTTTAGAAAGGAGTAAGCTCTTTTCTTGAAGGTCCCCAGGTCGTATCGGTCCGGAAAAATCGCCGGTGGTAAACTATTCCACAGAGAGGTTGTACGTGGAAGAAAACTCCTTGTAAAACGTACAGTGGTGGACCGCCAAGCATCCAGATGGTGTGGATGGTATCGGGACATTTGCCGTGTAGTGCGTTCACGAAATTTGGCGGCTGGGATTAATCCGAACAATCCCTCATAGCACTCCTCGTGATAGGTGCGATAAAATACGCAAAGAGATGCAACATCTCTTCGCAGCGCCAGTGAATCGAGCCGATCGTAAAGCACTCGGTCGTCGACGATTCGAGCCGCTCTGCGCTGGATGGGGTCAAGTGAAAGGAGCTGGTACTGGGGAGCCCCAGCCCAGAGATGGGAACAGTATTCCATTTGCGGCCGAACCTGCGCCCTGTAAAGTTGCAGGCGGTGTGCCGGCATGAAATACTGTCCCGCTCTGCTGAGCACGCCAAGCTTTTTAGAGGCCAATTTGGCCTTCCCTTCCAAGTGACCATGAAACTGCACGTCACTCGATATGTCGACGCCGAGGATTCTGATACTGGCTGAGGTAACAAGGGGAGTGCCTTGAAACTGAGGGGATACGACAAAGGGGTTCTTTTTAGCGGTTAACGCGCAAACTTGTGTCTTCTGGGGGTTAAACTGGACTAGATTTAGTCGTCCCCAATCCGAGACTCTGTTCAGCAAAGACTCGACTTCAGACACAAGTTTGTCCCGGCACTCGGAGAAGTTTTCCCGAGAAATATTGGCTCGGCCGGTGTAAAGAGCATCACCAGTGCTGTCATCTGCATAGCAATGAATGTTACGGGTATGTAACATATCATTGATACGCAGAAGAAACAGCGTTGGCGATAGCACGCAGCGCTGTGGAACACCAGCATTAATAGGCTTGCAATCGGAGCTTGCATCGTCTGCAACGACCTTGATGCTCCGATCTGCAAGAAAGCTGGTGATCCAATCGCACAATTTCTGGGGAAGCCCATAGGAAGGGAGCTTCGAAAGAAGCGCTTTGTGCCAAACCCGATCGAAGGCCTTCGCAATGTCCAAACTAACGGCCAATGCCTCCCCCTTGAACTCTACTGCCTCCGCCCATCTGTGAGTTAGGTAGACCAAAAGATCACCAGCTGACGGACCACGGCGAAAACCGTATTGGCGGTCACTAATCAGCTGGTGATCTTCAAGGTACCTCATGAGCTGGCAGTTTACAATGGACTCCATTGTTTTGGAGAACAAGGAGGTGATGGCGATTGGCCGGTAGTTGGACGGGTCTGGGCGGTCGCCTTTTTTAGGGATCGGGTGGACGAAAGCCGTCTTCCATGATTTTGGGACTACGCCTAGGGAGTAGGAATACCGGAAAAGACGCGTTAAAACCGGTGAAAACTCTGGAGCACACGTCCTCAGCACAATTGGGGGGATTCCGTCAGGCCCACTCGACTTGTGGATGTCCAGGGAGAGGAGTGCTTTGCGAACCGAGCACTGTGTGAAGTGCACTTCCGGCATGGAGCACTCATACCGCGGGATGGTCGGCGGCGTACTCCCCCCGTCATCGAGAGTCGAGTTAGACGCAAAGAAAGAGCCTAGAAGATCGGCTTTCTCCTTTGCAGTATGGGCCAGTGAGTCGTCCTACCTGTGCAGAGCTGGAAGCGATGGCTGACAGAAATTCCCCTGGACAGCCTTGGCGAGAGACCAGAATGCACGGGTTCCAGAAGGAAGGCGAACTAGTTTCTCGCCAATTCTGCCTATGTGCTCTGACTTTGCCTTGGCAATGACTCTTTTGAAGGACCTAGAGGCGGAATTATACTTCTTTTTTAGAGCGCTGGTGTTTACATCCCGGGACGCTGATGCATCAACCCAGGCATGGTAGCACTCCTGCTTATAGCATGATGCTATTTTACAGGAGCGACCAAACCATGGCTGAGATTTGCCTCCAATGGGCACCACAGAGGAAGGAATAAAAAGTTCCATACCCTGAAGTACCACATCAGTAACAGAATCCGCAACAACGTTGGGATCATCCGGCGAGAAGCAAACCCGCCCCCAAGGGTAGGATGCAAAGAAAGACCGCATCTCATCCCAATCGGCTGACCTATAGTGCCAAACACGGCGGCAGCCTGCAGAATGCAACCGCGATTTCAGCGTGAGTGGCACAACACTCCGGACCAGACAATGGTCCGAGGAGCCTAAAGGGGCGTCGACGGAAATCTGATATCCGTCCGGGTGAGAGGTCAGCAGAAGGTCCAACAGGGAAGATGCATGATCCTCCACATCTGGAATCCGCGTAGGCGAAGTAACCAGTTGTGTCAGACCATATGCCAAGGCAAAATCATGAACAGATCTCCCCGCATGATCGGTTAAACGTGAACCAAGCCATTCGGTGTGATGGGCGTTAAAGTCGCCGAAGATCACGATCTCTGCGAACGGGATCTGCTGTAGCAACGAATCTTCAACCATTTGGACGTGGTCGAAGAGTCGGTCTGTTTCGGCATTACCGCTATGGGACCTATGGCACCCGTAGACGCGCGGATTGTCGTCGCTGTCTACGCGTAGCCAAAGGATGGACAGGTCCGAACCTTCAAGTCTGCCGAGGCGTCGAGAACAGATGTCCTCTCTGACGTAAACGCAAACTCCAGCCCGAGGCACAAAGGAGTGTTCCAGTCTGTACCCCGGGTAGGAGAGATACGAGACATCAGCCGGAGAGGACACCTGCGTCTCGGTCAGAAAGAGCAGAGCCGGCCTCGCCGTCCCGAGATGGTAGTGGACGGCGTTTAGGTTAGAGTGAAGTCCCCTGATATTGCAGAAATTCACGGACAGCGTGGCAGGGGTCGCCTTGGTCTTGTTGCTCCGTTTGCCCCGAGCAGTTGTAGTCTTGAGCGGAATTTTGCCCCCCCCCCCCAGAATAGGCGGGGCAGCCTGAGCACCCACGCTCAGAAGTGGAGAAACATGGTCGTGGATGCTCAGCGAGGGATTCTCCAGGGGTGCTGGTACCCTCCTGGGGTAGTCTATCATTATTTAATTCCGCTACCATGTTGATGGGGGGGGGGATTTGGGCCTCTAATAATGATTATATATACATACATAAAAATGAATCTACATTTAATTTTTGTTATCAGACACAAAGCTTCCCATCGTAAAAGTTCCATTTTTTATTCCAAGACATGAAGTATCTGTGTGCCAAATTTCAATCAAATATGTCAAGCCGTTTATGTGTTGCTGAGTAACAAACAACCAACATTTTCGCAAACTTTCACATGTATTAAACTGGGGCTGATTTCCTTTACGACAATGAAAAAGTCAGCTAGTAGATTGGTCTTGATAACAACTATAATTTTAGAGCGGATGCTTGGCATAGTATCTGGCACGCTTGGCAAGCGGGTTGGCAATCGCAGTAATTTTTTTTATTGTTTTATTTAATGTTGGACGACCTCCTAGTAGGAGTTACGGCCTGATAAGCAGACGATGGATGCATGTGGCTTAGGATCATATTTGTGGCAATCTACATGGGAGCCTATGATCAGCAGGCTATAGTGGACAACTACAACGACTATTTTATTGGTAACTTACGCGGGTGTCATAGCATCCAGTTTCTCATCCGACATCGTCTCGGCCATTTGTATCATTGCGTCAGGTGGCGCTGGACTTTCATAGAACTCTTCGGGTAGTGCCATACCAATACGGTCGCGAGTTGCATGTGTATATGCCGTGGACACGTAGACGAATGATCGGAGGTTCTTACAGTCAGTGCCTAGACGCAAAGCTTCTCGGGTGCCCCGTGCGTTCATTAGCAACGCAGTTTTTATTTGTACATCGAATCTAACGTTCGCTGCAATATGGAAAATAACGTGTACCTGTAAAAAAAAATCCATCAGCATTGTAATCTTTTGAAAAGTATTGTTACAAGCTAAGGGTTCGTGACAGTAAAAACTGCCGATTGAATAACCAACATTGACACTTTAATTACCGCACATTAATTAAAACTTAAAACATACTAATAATTAATCACACTGATCACTTTAGTTCACTTTATTTCGCTCCGAAGCTTCGCTTGTATTGTTAATTCGATACTACTCCGATCGTGGCGGCGAATAGCCTAAATGGCTTTATATAGGCCTTTTCCACAAAAACCTATAGAATGTTCCAGCAAATACCGGTCCCGACCAACTAGAGGTAGAGAATTCGAGTGTGGAGTTTTCTAGAAAGTTTAGTCCTTCAATTCGATAATAGATGGCGCTAGTGCTATCAACTGTGGCGCGCAATAGTATGATACTATTATCAAACTGTTAACCAGTTAAAAACGGATGGCATTTGGTGTGACACAACTGATTACTTCGCCTACGCGGATTCCAGATGTGGAGGATCATGCACCTTCCCTGTTGGACCTTCTGCTGACCTCTCACCCGGACGGATATCAGATTTCCGTCGACGCCCCTTTAGGCTCCTCGGACCATTGTCTTGTCCGGAGTGTGGTGCCACTCACGCTGAAATCGCAGTTGCATTCTGCAGGCTGCCGCCGTGTAGTTCAGCCGATTGGGATGGGATGCGGTCTTTCTTTGCATCCTACCCTTGGGGGCGGGTTTGCTTCTCGCCGGACGATCCCAACGTTGTTGCGGATTCTGTCGCTGATGTAGTACTTCAGGGTATGGAACTTTTTATTCCTTCCTCTGTGATGCCCGTTGGAGGCAAATCTCGGCCATGGTTTGGTCGTTCCTGTAAAATAGCATCATGCTATAAGCAGGGGTGCTACCAAGCCTTGGCTGACGCATCAGCGTCCCGGGATGTAAACACCAGCGCTCCAAAAATAAGTATAATTCCGCCTCTAGGTCCTTCAAAAGAGAACATAGGCAGAATTGGCGAAAAACTAGATCGCCTTCCTTCTGGAACCCGTGCAGTCTGGTCTCTCGCCAAGGCTGTCCAGGGGAATTTCTGTCTCTCTCTTCCATCTCTTCCATCTCTGCACAGGGAAGACGACTCACTGGCCCATACCGCAAAGGAGAAAGCCGATCTTAGGCTCTTTCTTTGCGTCGAACTCGACTCTCGATGACGGGGGGAGTACGCCGCCAACCATCCCGCAGTGTGAGTGCTCCATACCGGAAGTGCAGTTCACACAGCGCTCGGTTCGCAAAGCACTCCTCTCCCTGGACATCTACAAGTCGAGTGGGCCTGACGGAATCCCCCCAATCGTGCTTAGGACGTGTGCTCCAGAGTTGGCACCGGTTTTAACGCGTCTCTTTCGGTACTCCTACTTCCTTGGCGTAGTCCCCAAATCATGGAAGACGGCTTTCGTCCACCCGATCCCTAAAAAAGGCGACCGCTCAGAGCCGTCCAACTACCAGCCTATCGCCATCACCTCCTTGTTCTCCAAAACAATGGAGTCCATTGTAAACTGCCAGCTCATGAGGTACCTTGAGGATCACCAGCTGGTTAGTGACCGCCAATACGGTTTTTGCCGTGGTCGGTCAGCTGGTGATCTTCTGGTCTACCTAACTCACAGATGGGCGGAGGCAGTAGAGTCCAAGAGGGAGGCATTGGCCGTTAGTTTGGACATTGCGAAGGCCTTCGATCGGGTTTGGCACAAAGCGCTTCTTTCGAAACTCTCTTCCTATGGGCTTCCCGAGAAATTGTGCGATTGGATCACCAGCTTTCTTGCAGATCGGAGCATAAAGGTCGTTGTAGATGGTGCAAGCTCCGATTGCAAGCCTATTAATGCTGGTGTTCCACAAGGCTGCGTGCTATCGCCAACGCTGTTCCTTCTGCATATCAATGACAAGTTGCAAACCCATAACATTCATTGCTATGCAGATGACAGCACTGTTGATGCTCTTTACACCGTCCGAGCCAATATTTCTCGGGAAAACGTCTCCGAGTGCCGGAACAAACTTGTGTCTGAAGTCGAGTCTTTGCTGAACAGAGTCTCGGATTGAGGGCGACTAAATTTATTCCAGTTTAACCCCCAGAAGATACAAGTTTGCGCTTTAACCGCTAGAAAGAACCCCTTTGTCGTATCCCCTCAGTTTCAAGGCACTCCCCTTGTTGCCTCAGCCAGTATCGGAATCCTCGGCGTCGACATATCGAGTGACGTTCAGTTTCGTGGTCACTTGCAAGAGAAGGCCAAATTGGCCTCTAAAAAGCTTGGCGTGCTCAGCAGAGCTGGACAGTATTTCTTGCCGGCACACCGCCCGCAACTTTTCAAGGCGCGGGTTCGGCCGCACATGGAATACTGTTCCCATCTCTGGGCTGGGGCTCCCCAGTACCAGCTTTTTCCACTTGACCGCATCCAGCGCAGAGCTCGAATCGTCGACGACCGAGTGCTTTCCGATCGGCTGGATTCACTGGCACTGCGAAGAAATGTTGCATCTCTTTGCATTTTCTTTCGCATATACCATGGAGAGTCCTCTGAGGAATTGTTCGGATTAATCCCAGCCGCCAAATTTCGTGAACGCACTACGCGGCAAACGTCCCGATACCATCCACACCATCTGGATGCTTGGCGGTCCACCACTGTACGTTTCAAAAGGAATTTTCTTCCGCGTACAACCTCTCTGTGGAATAGTTTACCACCGGCGATTTTTCCGGACCGATACTACCTGGGGACCTTCAAGAAAAGAGCTTACTCCTTTCCGGAAAGGGCCGGCAATGCACCTGCAATTCCCCTGGTGTTGCGGTTGATCATGGGCGGCGGTAGTCACTTAACATCAGGTGAGCCGCATGCTCGTTTGCCCCCTCTTCTATATAAAAAAAGACGTGTGGCACTCGGGGACTGCCGCGGTAAAGCTATTGCATAGCATTTTGTATCAACTTATGCAATTATAATTATTTATTTATTTTATTTATGCAGTATTTCTTTTTCTTTGATTTTAATTCAAGTTACACTTTTTGAGCGTGGTGACCGATAAGAAAACAATTTTTTTTTTCTTTTATCAAATAAATAAATAATAAATGCACTTTGTTCATTCATATTCAAAACACTTTATACACAAATTTTACAAGTACAGCTATTCACTGTTGTACATAAATACCTATACACCTATATACTTTCTCATAAACAGCTGCTTATGTATTCGTCCGATTTCGGAAAAGAAACGACGTTAGACAATGCACGGCCTTCAAGCCACACCTCCGTGCCCGTCGGAGTGGGGAGCGTGAGGTTTTTTCGTTACGGAATAAATTTCTGGATTCGGTCCCCGCGCTCAAGGCCCGTGATAGAAGCTATGCAATAGCTTAAAAAAAATTGGCTGCGCCGTTGCGTAGTAGTTTAGATTCTTGGACAATACAAATAAATATTGTCAAAATAAACATCTGTATAAATGTTTGTACCGAATTCTCTCAAAAACGCCTCCACGGAGAAATTGGAGAAAATCCAAGTGTATGGTAAATTTATAAATAACGAAAGAACACATCTTACATTATGCTACTATGGCAAAAACACGAATGTGTCGTCTCAACCGGGGAAGGACCACACTTTCGTAGAATACCATTGTGAAATAAAAAAAAATAATGTTATTATGTTTCACGTGGAAACCCTTTTTACTGGTAATAGGCAAATCCAAGGTAGAAAGGAAATTCACGTGTTTTGAGGTATGACAATTACTCACCTGCATTTTGATGCTCAAACAAGGATAGATTTCGGTGTTTATTGGCCACAGGCTTATTACAACGTGAACTGTACGCTCGTTTAAAACCAAGATCTCTGTCAGACGTATGCTCTATTTATTCTAGTATGACATTTGTTGAGTTGATTTTATTTTGAGGAATAAGTTCGCAACACTCATGAACGACATCAGCAATTTTTTATGATTCTCAGATCGTACAGAGACACGCTTTTAGTTTTATAATAAAGAAATTTTAAAGTTACTTGTTACGAAATTGACATCCAGTTTCAATTGCCAGATTTAAAATAATTTAAATTGATTATATTTTTAAGACGTCGGCATGGGTTTGTTTTAAGCTAAGCTGTCTTATCGACGATATAATATGTGAAGGGTTCTTGTTTCAAGCCTACCTCGTGTTTGTTGTTATGCCTCGCTAGGCACAAAGCCATGCTGTAAAGTATTGTAAAAATCACTTAAGTTATTAATAAGATCGTGAAAAAAATAATTTATGTGTATTTTCGCATAACTTGTTAAGTAAATCGTAACAAGGTAAGTATACTTCGGTGGTTTGATAATGTTACGGAAGTAAGTGGCAGAGTCAACAAGGAACGCTCTAGACGGGAGTTTATCGACCAAGTTGGCGATATATTGATGACGGGTGAAATTAAGAGAACCCTTAGCCGCCTAGCATGTATACGTACGTATATGGGTGTAAAGGAGGCGAGGGAGGCGAGACGGAGTTGTGGCAAATGTTAGTCCGTAGTCTCTGCCCACCTCTCACGAGTGACAGGGTTGAGTGTTGATGTTTATTTAAATCATTATTTATAAATATTATTTTAAAATGAAAACCAACTTGGTTGCTGACTGTATTCCAATCTTCTTCACTCATTCCCAATCGGATTTCGCTGATGTCTCCTTGTATTATAGATATCTTGTCCGCAAAATTTGGTTTTTCTTTGCGTAACTCATCGAATAACTGAAATAAAATGTCCTGATGGGTTAAATAGCTATTTTCAATCGTCAGTTAAAAGTTATCCATCAAATAAATTATAACCTGACTGAATACAAAAGTGAAATAAGTCAACTATGTTTTGATACGGCGGCCGTTGTTTTTAATTAGTTTATGTTGTGACATCTTACATTTACACAAACACTTCAAATAAAACTAATTTTACGGATTTAATTGCGTTTAATGCCGACTTTTTAATTTCGATTAAACAGGAAATTAAAAATTCAGAAATAAACCCGAAAAAATCCGTAAAATTAGTTTCATTTAATTATTTATCTTGTATTTCATTCTATTCATAAATTTTATCTAAGGATTGAAGAATCTGCCCACGTATCTATCGCTAAAGATAGAGTCGTAAAATCGATATAGTAAATGAACGAAATATATATAAATACGTGGTAGAGCCACGCTGCGGCTATATTATGGTTGTAGCACGAATGGTTCGGCTCAACTGGGGCAGGATCACGCTCTCACAGAACACCAGTGTAAAATAACAGCGTAATGTTTCGTATGGTGAGTGGAGAGATAACGGAGACCCTTTTTACTGGAATAGAGGCATTCCACTTCTTAGTCTTCAGTGGTGACGACACATTTGCATTTTGATTCTTAACTGAGGATAAATGTGGATGTTTATGGGCCATGGCATCCACTTTCCATCAAGGGGACTGTGCGCTCGTTTGTCACCTAATGCTATAAAAAAAGAAAAAAATAAACAAGGACAAAAGTCCGAACCCTGCGCACATTTCAAGTGACGCACAAACCAAGCTCAACTTATTGTAAAAATACACTCACGTACACATATGCATCTAAAATCATTTGCAATCAACAACAAGGTCTAGCAGTGAAACAACACAGAGAATTTAAGATGTGTGCGTTTGGTTTCGGCATCACTTGAAATGAATACAGCGCTCCGTCTCTTTCTTTGTTCTTTACTCACCGGATCTTTTAAGACTTCTACGAGTCTTTCATTCGGCCGTTTATCCTTTTTGCTTCTCATTAACAAATACATTTTACTTAGTGTACAAGCTCTGAAAAAAATCAATTGCAGGACTGAATTAAATGATATCTTTATTAAAAGGGCTATACCTCTAGAGCCGTATTTAAATTTGAATATATGAAAATAGAGGATAAAGTTGTTATTGTAATTATTTGTATTACACTTTTTACATTTGATATTGTTTTATCATCATCGTTACAGCCTTTTACAAGTCCACTGCTAAGAATAGGCCTCCCTCAAAGAATGCCACAAAGCACGATCCAGAGTCACCTGCATCTATCGACTTTCTGCACGTCTTACCAGGTCGTCACTCCATTTAGTGGGGGGCCGCACCACACTTCGCCTACGAAGCTGCCACTCGAGAACCTTTCTTTGTTATCGGTTGTCGGTTCTTCGAGCTATATTATTATATTACTTTAGTCCACTGAAAAGGGTTAAAAAATTTACTTCAAAAATTAGAAATAATAAAATAATTTCCACGTTGCTTGAGTGATTGAGTGACCTTTAAAGTCGGTACCTTAACTTATCGATAATCGATACACTATGTCTTAATACTGACTTTAGAAGGTATTTATGTTTTTTCTATAGGATAAGAGTGACTAACGAGCACACAGTCCACCTGATGGTAAGTGGTTGCTTTGGTCGATGGACATCTACATTTATCTCCGAAACGCATCAAAATGCAGATGCGTTGCCACCCCTAAGGACTAAAATTAAATACCTCGCTTCGAGTAAAAAGGGTATCCGGTTTTCCACATTCACTACAAAACACAGCAGCATTAAGCTGCTATTTTACGCTGGTATTCTGTGAGAGCATGGTCCTTCCCCGGTAATATAGCTGTAGTATGGCTCTACCACGTATTACGTGGAAATTTATTACAGTATTCTTTTTAAATTTTAAAGTCGTATTCTATTTTAAATTGAAAGTTTAGTTTCTTGTAATATATAATAATCCTGTGTCACGATGTTCATTCACACTAATCTCCGAAACCGCTCAACCGGTTTTAATGATGACCGATTTTTACGAGGTAGAGCCATGCTGCAGCTATATTAGCGGCATAGTTGAAGCACGAATGGATCGGCTCGACCGAGGAAGGGTCACACTCTCACAGAATACTAGCATGAAAAAACAGCTTAACGCTGCAGCGTTTCATATGGCGAGTGTAGTCGTGAGAACCGGAGACACTTCTAACTGGAAATGAGGCATCCCTGCTTAGACTTCACGGGTATTACCGAGTCACAACGCATCTTCATTTTTATTCGTAATCGAGGATAGATGTAGATGTCTATAGGCTACAATAATCACTTACCATCAGGTGGACTGTGTGCTCGTTTGTCACCCTATCCTATAAAAAAATGAAATTTTGTAAATGTGTATTGCTTGTGCCAACTAGAGAAATAGGATTTTTATCCCGATAAGTAATCTTTAATACGTTTTATTACCAATTTAACGATTTTAGGACAAAGGGTCGTCGAAAAGTGCTCTTTTTATAGACTAGAATGTATATTGTATAATGTTGAATATAAAAACAGAGCATTAAAAGTGTAGGGATAAACTGATAAAGTATTTAATTCGGATAAAGAATTTGAATATATTAAATGAAGCTTCAAATTTTTTTAATGCAATTTACATGTTATAAGGGTTTTTAGGTTTTGTACTCTGGGTCTGTACTCGATTAGCCATCGTAGCTCTACTGTACAAACACTTCAGCACTTCGATATAACGACAGTCAACTTGGCACCGCTGAAGGGACGGTAGCACCGCCTAAATTTCGACGGAACCAAAGGCTTTTTCACAGTCTACATACGCCAGGCAAAGTGGCAGATTGTTCTCTTCGGTGCCCTATACAATCTGCGACAGGGTATGTTTGTAGTCTATGGTACTGAAGCTTCTCCTCGGAAACGGGCTTGTTAGGGAGGCTGGAAGTCGTCAAATCTGCGTGCAAGATGATTCGAAATGACTCTCGAAAACAGCACATCGACGCGGCTCAGAAGGGTAATCGGTCTGTAATTCTTCAAGAGAGCGTTGTCGCCTTTCTTGAAGAACAAAACCACCGCACTTCTGCTCCACGCCTCCGGAGTAGTGCCACCATGGAGGACGGAATTGAAGAGGACTTTAAAGGACTTTAAGTACCGGTGTTTCACCTGCTTTCAGAAGCTTCGCTGTAATTCCGTCGGACCTTGCCGTTTTTAAGGTGTTGGAGAGCCACTCTAATCCGCTCAAACTGACGTTCGGGATATCATCTGAATAGTGTCGGATAAGACTTGCTCTTGGACCGTTACTCACACTTGCGTGTGGCTCCAACGATGATGTGTACAGCTGCCCATAGAACCTCTCAATCTCACTCAAAATCTCAGGTATCTCGGAAATGATGCTGCCACACTCAGTCTTTAGCATTGACGGTTGGCTCTTTCAGATAGACAGATCTCTGGCAAAGACTTTGGAGCTCTAGTTCCGTTCAATCGCTTCTTCAATGCGAGCTGTATTAAAGTTGCGAAAGTCCCACCGCATGCGTTTGGAGATCTGACTGTTCAGTTGCCTGTATGCTGTCAAATCTGCTGACGACTGCAGCTTCATCTCCCGTCTAACATCCATGAGATAAAGAGTGTGATCGGAGAGTGTTTGTGTTCTTTTGCGGCGGGTCTTGCAGAACTTAGCTCCGACAACACACAATGACAAGCTCGTGGAAATTGTCCATGCGGACAGTTTCCACGAGCTTGTCATTCGTATCGTCCACTGCATTGCAATCTTCTATGCACTGAAAACGGTTTTGTAACTCGAGCTGAAATGTTTTGGGACTTTCAATTAGAGCACGAGGTGTACGGAGCGTTGACTTCATTGGACGAGACCTCTCCAACTTAACGTTTACTTTCAGTGTGCCTCTAATCATTCGGTGATCGCTGCCTGTTTTCACCCTTGCGATCTTTAAGACATCACTGAACAGTTCTGGCCTGGTCGTCATAATGAAGTCAATCTCATTCTTTCTCAAACCGTCGGGTTTCAATCAGGTCCACTTTCTGTGGGGCGACTTGACGTGACGTTTAGGGTGACGTTATATCCCCGAAACTCTTCACCGCTGCATTGGAAGACAAGTTACTGGACTGGAAAGGATACGGTACTAACATCATTGGCGAGTACATCACTTACCTTCTATTTGCCGACGATATAATCCTTACGTAGAGTCGCTGGAGGCCCCAAGCACTGTGCTCAATGACCTCAATAGTATCTCCCAACGGATAGGTCTTAAGATGAACATGGACAAATCAAAGATAATGTTTGACGTCCATGTCACACCTATGCCGGTAGTTGTTGGGAGCACTATGCTCGAAGTTGTTGACGAGTATGTTTACCTGGGACAAATATTCCGACTAGGTAAGTCCAACTTCGATCGAGTGGTCAATCGACGGATTCAAATCGGCTGGGCAGCGTTCGGGAAATTACGACACATCTTATCGTCAGGTATACCTCAAAAGCTGAAATAGGTTTCAGCTTTTGAGGTATACCTAGATTGTACAACCAGTGATGACTTACGGATCTGAGACGTGGTCCTTTACTGCTGGCTGTATGAGGACGCTCAAGGTCGCTCAGTGAGCCATGGAGAGGGCTATGCTCGGGGTTTCTCTGCGTGATAAACATAGAAATGAGTATATCCGCAGTAGAACCAGAATGACCGGCATAGCCCAACGGATTAGTCAGTTGAAGTGGCAATGGGCCGGCCATATAGCTCGAAGAACGTCGGTTGTCGAACTGATGGGAAAAGAGGTTCTTGAGTGCAATCTCGTACTGGTAGGCGTAGTGTAGGGTGACCCCCACTAGATGGAGTGACGACCTGGTATGACATGCAGAAAGTCAATGGATGCAGATGGCTCAGGAGCGTGCTTTGTGGCATTCCTTGGGAGGGCCTATGTTCAGCAGTTGACTTGTGAAGGGATGTAATGATGATGATGATAATGATGAAAGGGTTTTTCAAAAGGGTTTTTCGAGCGTTGACAGCGTGTTATAGCGGCCTTCAGCGGTTGTAAAATTTGACAAGAATACTTATTCAGTCTTGATATTTCACCATAGAACGCTAATCAAAATCAGTGCTCTGTTTGTCTAAGGTTCCGTGCGTTGCATCAAATTTATGGCATTTTTGGCCATCCTGCAGAGTCCACAATCCGTCATTATAATCAATAAATTTGAATCATCTGGGTAGGTGGTCGATGAAGCAGTGCCTGTATGTCAAGGAAACGCATGATCGTTGACAAATATTATTGCCGTTCGGGACAGTGTGCGAAAAAACCCCAGACAGTTCAAGCGCGTCGTGCGGAAGAGCTTGGTCACTATGCGACATCAACTTAACCGATTTTGCGTCGAGACTTTTCTCATTGAAACAAAGTTCAATTAACTAACGAGCAAAAACCCAAAGGCCACAGATAACACCGTGTATTCGCTTATTAGGTTTTAAAACATTTGGCGGATGACCCCACTTTCGGTTAAAAAAAAACATTTTCAGTGATGAGGCTCATTCGTAGTTGTGTGGCTTTGATAAGTGGATTTGGAGCGACGAAAATCCAATGAAGATTCATGAAATGCCTATACACTCCGGAAAAGTCACTGTTTGGTGAGGATTTGAGTCTGCCGGTATCATCGGCCTCTATTTCTTCGAAGATGCGCAAAAAGCCGCGTTCACAGTCAATGATCATGAAATATCAGACGATCATAACAAATTTTTGTGGCCTAGGATAGATGGTATGGACCTCACAAACATATCATTCCAACAGAACGGCACCACTTGCCATACTCCACGGGAAACATTCAATTTATTGGATGAAAAGTTCAAGACCTTCGTCATCTCGCGTGGATGCTACGTCAAATTGAAGATTCGATCGATCGATTGGTCGAATATTGTGTGAATTAACACTGCTCGACTAATTTCTGAGGTGCTACGTGAAATCTCTGATCTATGCAGACAAACCACAGGCAATTGCCGCCCCGAAGGCCAACATAACTCGCGTTCTTCATGAAATTGAGTCCCATTTATGCGAAGATGTCGTCCAAAACTGGTCCAACAGGATACCTACCATTTAGCTGAAATTA
Organism: Parnassius smintheus behrii; assembly: GCA_036936625.1. NCBI lineage: Eukaryota > Metazoa > Arthropoda > Insecta > Lepidoptera > Papilionidae > Parnassius > Parnassius smintheus. Next base: position 32,290,794 of record JAUPFT010000024.1, read on the forward strand.
TTAAACTATATATATAAAAATATGAAATTAATTATTCCGTATGTAATATCATCGAATAAACTTCAAAATAAAACAAAAATTGTGGCAATACCACTTCTCAGGTTCTTTTATTTCATATAGCGCTCTTAATAAATAAAACCCTGTATTAAATTATTACCATATTGAGATGCCATGACGCCGGCTTTCACATTACGTTTTTGTTTCATTAAGGTAGTTAAGGATGAATAAGAGACTGACAACATGATTAAAAGAAAAAGGACAACAATAAGGACCAACTAAATCGGATACAGTGGAAATGTATAGGCGAGCGGCATAATGTGGGAGATGGCAGTTTTGGAAAGAATTTCAACTCATTGACTTAACATTTATATGATGCTAGTATGTGATGGATGCTAGGCAAATAAAAGCACCTTCACTCCTCCAAGAATATATTTTTTACTTTTACACAAAGACCGCATAAAATATAAATCTCAAAAAGTCTAAAAATTTGTATTTTTTTTATTTTAATAGAAATGTTATGAAAATTGAGAGTTCTGAAAATTTAGATGACCGGCACACTTTATAAGAGTAGGGATTGTTGGTATAATAGAATACATTCGTTTTTATCATTCGTGAATTATCATTCGTGTTAATGACACTATTAAAAATGAACAACAACCTGAACCTAAAACAGCTGACGTACCAGTATGCGAATGACGTCACTAAGACGACGGACGAAAGGCAAACGAGTTCCAATGACTTGATTCATTTTAAATATTAGATACTTTTAACAATTTTTCTTCAAGTAACTTAACTTGCGAAAATGAGGAAGAAGGTCCGCCATATATACACCGACGATCTCGGGCAAAAGCAACCCATGCTACACCACTGTTTTATTTTGTTGCAGAACCGTGCTTTTATTATGGTGCATTTTAATTCCACAACAGCAAAATACATTTTATTTTTAAATTTAATAGAATAAGGTTGACTAACGAGCACACAGGTACGCTACAGCTATATTATGGTTGTAGCACGAATGGGTCAGCTCGACCGGGGAAGGACAGTGATTGTAGTAATCCTTTTTACTGGAAACATCGCATCCATTCTCTATTCAGAATTAAAATGTAGACGCGTTGTCAGCACTGAGGACTAAAATGGAATGCCTCGTTGAAAAGGCTCTCTAGTTCTCTACGCTCACCATACGAAATACAACGGCATTCTTAATGCAGGTATTTTATGAGAATGTGATTTTACCCCAATCGAGCCAACCCATTCATTCCATAGCCACATATAGTTGCATACCACGTAAAACCACGTTACCTTATTCGAAGGTTGCGTGTGGTGTGGAGATTCACTCGCTCTACTACTCCACAAGCGTGCTTTTTCGGCGCACTCAATACATGTCGAGATTTTCAATGCCTATGCAATAAATAATAGTTTTAACTTTAGTAGTCTAAGAACTGAATTTCGGTCACGGCAGCCAGTTTCAACACAGACCTTTATTCCCTAATTCCTTAATCCCTCAATCTAGAGGCCCGATGGGACGGTAATCCAATACGACCGGATAGAGATCAAAAGACCATCGGCTTAACGTGCTTTCCGGAGCACGGGGGTGAAACACCGCCAACTTCCTGACTCCTGAGTTGCATATAACAGTAAAATCCTGAATACCGATTTTTGACCTAACCAGGCATTCAAGTCCAAAAAGCAGTTATGGAAAAAAGGAACCAGACGAATAATTGAATATTAATGATACATTAAAGTGCTTAAATTATTTATTAGTTGGGGCATCAGTAACAAAAGATAATAATAGTACATTATGATTAATTCAATACAAGTAGGTATTTATCAATATGTCGGTACACGTCAATGTAACTTCCTGTTAAATTGTATAATATTAATTAATTATTTAAAAACCTAATTAATTTTGTTACATATTAACCTAACTCAAGGGCAACGCACGTAGATTTTACAGTAGGCGTAGTAATTTGGGTTTTTTAAGCGGTAATTTACCGCGTGCTCGGAGGTGAAGGAAAACATGGTGTGATAAAACTTGCATATGTGTGAAATTAAATATAACGAGGACGACCGAAGTCCGCCATAACAGAGCGCGTCGAATAGTTTCATTCGCATTTGTTACAATTATTTCTTTAGGTACCCACTTAAATAAAATAAAATATATGAGAGAGCACAAACGAGCGTGCGGCTCACCTGATGGTAAGTGACTACCGCTGCCTATAAACAACTGCTATACACCAGCGGAATTGCAGATGCGTTGTCGGCCTTTTATAAAGAGTAGGCTCTTTTCTTGAAGACCCTTAAGTCGTATCGGTCCGAAAACATCACTGGCGGTAGTTGATTCCTCAAAGAAGTTGTGCGAGGAGGAAAACTTCCTGTAAAACGCACAGTAGTGGACCGCCAATCATCCAGATGGTGTGGATGGTATCTCGATTTTGTCACGATGTGTGTTGGTGAACACTTCCCGTGGTGGATACGGCAGAATACACAAAGAGATCCAACGCCTTTTCGCATATCATTGATATGCAGAAGAAATAGCGTTGATGATAGCACGCAACCTTGTGAAACACCAAACGTGGACACCAGCTGAGCGAACCCAACGGAAACCGTACTGGCAGTCACTAATCAGCTGGTGCTCCTCAAGGCGCAGCATAAACTGGCAGTTAATAATGAACTCCATTATTTTCGATTTTCGAGAACAAGAAGGTGAAGATGATAGGTCTGTAGTTATACGGATGAGAGCGGTTACCTTTTTTAGTGATCGGGTGCATGAAAGTTGTCTTCCATAAATTCGGAACACGCCTAGGGAGTAGGAGTACCGGAAAAGATGCGTTAAAACTGATGCCAACTCTGGAACGTCCCCAACACAATTGGGGGATCTCGTCACACCCACTCAACTTGTAGATATCCAAGGAGAAGAGTGCTTTGCATACTGAGCTCTGTTTGAGTCGCACATCAGGGATAGAGTACTCACACCGCGGATTGGCCGGCGGTGTGTTCCCATCGTCATCAAGAGTCGAGTTGGACGCAAAATAGAGCCTAAAAGGTCTAGCTTCTCTATTGCAGCGTAGACCAGTGAGTCGTCCTTCCTGTACAGAGATCAGAGTGATGGTTTACAAAAATTCCCTTGGACATCTACGACGAGTGACCAGAATGCACGGGTTCCAGAAGGAAGGCGAACTTATTTCTCGTCAATTCTCCCAATGTGGTCATAATTTGCCCTGGCAATAACTCTTTTAAAGGACCTGAAGGCATAGTTATACTTCTTTTTAAGGATGCTGGTGTTTACATCTCGAGCCGCCAAATCGTCAGCCGGGTCTTATAACACTTCTGCTTGTTGCGTAATGCAGTCTTACAGGAGTGACGAACCAAGGCTGAGATCCACCTCCGATGGGAACTACAGATGATGGAATAAATAGTTTCATTCACTAAAACACCACATCAGTGACAGAATCAGCAAGAAGCATAGAAAGACCGCATTTCGTGCTAATCCGCCGTCCACGGCGGTAATGCTAAACACGGCGGCAGCGTGCAGAACGCAACCACAAAAGTAGCGTGAGAGGCACCACACTCCGGATCAGGCAATGGTCCAAAGAGAGACGTCGACGGAAACCTGATATCCGTCCGGATGAGAGGTCAGCAGGAGGTCCAACAGGAAAGGTGCATGATTTTTCCACATCGGGAATCTGCGTAGACGAAGTAACAAATTGTGTCAGACCATATGCCAAGGCAAAGTCATAAAATGATCTCCCCACATGATCGGTTAAACGTCAACTGAGCCGCGTGGTTCCGCGTTGTGGGCGTTAAAATCGCCAAATATCAGGATCTCTGCGGATGGGATCTGTTACAGCATGGAATCTGTACCTATTTGCATGTGGTCGATGAGTTGGTCTATGACGGCATTTCCGCTATGAGACCTTTAGGAGCACCCGTAGACGCGGGGACGGTCGTCGCTATCAAAGGATGAACAGATAGCATCTTTGACATACGTCACGCCCGCCCTGCCATAAGATCATATACGCCGTGTATACTCAAACTCTAAACCTCGCCACAAAGAAGTGTTTTAATTTGTACCCCGGATATGACAAGCAGGTATCAGTCGGAAAATATACCTGTGTCTCGGTCAACGAAGAGCAAGGCCAGCGTCGCCGTTTCCAGGTGGTAGTGGACGGCATAAAGTCCCCTGAGATGTAGAAGTCCACGGCTAGCATGATAGGGTTGCCAATGTTTTATCGCTCTGGCTTCAGTTGTCAGTAGTGAGCGGGATTTGCCTCCCCTCAGAATACGCGGGGCAACCTAAGCACCCACGCTCAGGAAGAAGAGGGTAGCTTGGGTGTGGATGCTCAGTGAGATATTCTCCATTATCAGGAGTGCTGGCACCCTCCTGTGGTAGTCTTTTATTTTTAAATGTTATGTGACAGGGGGAGGGGCATCCGGCCACCGGCACTAACCAGGCGAAACCACAGAATAAAGAATAGTACTACACACAGAAGTTGCACTCCTTTGATGTTGACTGCTTGCCTACGTTTAACATACATACGACATAATTATTATTAATTAGATAAATCGCGCACGCAAGCTAAATAAAACTCTAATCCGCGCGCGAGATCCGTATTACTTTGCATATTTTCCTCTTTCTACGTCACGATGCTTGGTAGGAAGAAATAGGTAGATAATGTAAACAACAAATGAACCTGAAATACGATTCCTAACAGAAATGTGATCGTATTCTACTTAATTAAAAATTTTGTTAGTAAACAAAGTTTTAATTTCAGTGTTCTGTGTTATTAAAATTTAAAATATTTTAATAACAAAAGACAAGTACAGATATTTAAGTAGATGCTTTGATAGTGAAGCAAACTTCAAGTTTTTCAATAAAGTACTTAGGTATTACATCTATAGTTAAATTATTACTTCATTCTTTTTTACTATAAGTACCTATGTAACAAATAAAATATGAAATAAATTCACCTTTCATTGCTCCCCACTAAAATCCTTCGGTAACTTAGAGAATAATATATATCTGAAACCTTTTGTTGGTCGTTTTGCATCCATCCACGCAACGATTATAGTACGTGAGGGTAACAAGGTCATCTGGTTAATATGGTCACTTTCTTATACCTAACTCATAAACTACAGCTTTGTTTGCACTTTGCTTATATGATACTATAGCTCTACATCAGGCAATCAAATAATAAAGAGTCAAAAGGGCAATTCTTTATCGAATTTATATTATATTAACATTATAGTAAATATTTTAGTCAATTTAGTATGGTGTAGTGTAGTTAGTTTTTTAAATTAATTTTTCGAAGTGTTCCTAATGTTTGCTAAAGCTTATTTGCTATTTTTCTTAATATATTAGTTATAGTATGCACTTTGTGTTTTTGTCTCTTTCTTCCTAGTTTTGATTTTATACGGCGGGAAAGCTGGCGACCATATTACCCCTCACGTACTTTATAGTAGGAACGACGTTTTTCCTGAATAATTGAAAACTTTTTCAACTAATTTTTCCTATAATTAAATATACTTAACACTAAACAAAAACTATTTCAACAAGTATTTATAAAAAAACTATTTACGTAAACAGCTTTAAAAAAACTAACATTCAATCGCCTACATCGCGCTAGCCCCGACTGCGTATTCGGCCCGGGCCGTGTCGCGATTGTAGATAATTATTTCACGCAGGTAGCAACAGTAACAGAGACCTGGCGAAAAGCAGAAGCAAAACTTCTACTTCACGCTGGTATTCTGTGAGGTCGTGGTACTTACCCGGTTCGAGCCGACCCATCCGCGCATCAGCAGAAGCTGCCGCGTGGCTCTATTACTAGTGTGAGGACTATACTTTACTTTTAAATGCACCTTGCCATGTGTACACTTAATTCAGGTGTATTAAATGCACCTTGCCATGTGTACACTTAATTGAGGTGTATTAAATGCACCTTGCCATGTGTACACTTAATTGAGGTGTATTAAATGCACCTTGCCATGTGTACACTTAATTGAGGTGTATTAAATGCACCTTGCCATGTGTACACTTAATTGAGGTGTATTAAATGCACCTTGCCATGTGTACACTTAATTGAGGTGTATTAAATGCACCTTGCCATGTGTACACTTAATTGAGGTGTATTAAATGCACCTTGCCATGTGTACACTTAATTGAGGTGTATTAAATGCACCTTGCCATGTGTACACTTAATTGAGGTGTATTAAATGCACCTTGCCATGTGTACACTTAATTGAGGTGTATTAAATGCACCTTGCCATGTGTACACTTAATTGAGGTGTATTAAATGCACCTTGCCATGTGTACACTTAATTGAGGTGTATTAAATGCACCTTGCCATGTGTACACTTAATTGAGGTGTATTAAATGCACCTTGCCATGTGTACACTTAATTGAGGTGTATTAAATGCACCTTGCCATGTGTACACTTAATTGAGGTGTATTAAATGCACCTTGCCATGTGTACACTTAATTGAGGTGTATTAAATGCACCTTGCCATGTGTACACTTAATTCAGGTGTATTAAAAGTATATCATTACATGTGCCTGACTTGACAATCAGTTGGACTGTATGCTCGTTGCGCATCACACTTGTATAAAAACCTATTGAGATGTAATGATGATTTCTTTTTCTTCTTGATAAGCTGGTAACAATTCAGTTCTGGTCAAAGCTGGCCCATTTTACTTAGGATTTATATTATGATTTGATGTCTAACTTAGCCACTTTAAATATATCCAGGCTCAATTTAACTTAAACTTAAAAAAATACTATTGTATTTTTTTAGTTGTTAATGTCGTAACAATGACGTAAACAATCAAAGCGTAAGCATTAGCTTAGGTTTTATCATTGTTTACTTATTTACTTTCAGCATTTTACTATAGTACGTAGGTAGTACGTAGGTACCTTAGAAGTTTCTCGATAAGGAGCTTCCCAAGAAAGCCGGAACCTCCAGTTATGAATACAACACTGCCTTCATAGAATTTCTGTATAGGTGAGTCCCCCGGGGCGATAGCGTTCTTTATCTGGCGCTGGTGGGACAGCAAGGACTGCTCCATGGCAAAAACGGGATCCATTGCTTTAAATAAATTTTAATTTTTAATATAAAGTATGATAAATATAATTGTACAAACATTTTTATTTACATATTGACAAAAACAAAAAAGTCTGCAATAACTCTTGCTCTGCATTTGAAACTCCTCTGGCCACTGTTGTTATTTTTTTGTTAAGACACTTCAAAGATTTTTATTAACCCTTGGTGTGGTATTATAAGTTATTGTAAATAAAATTGTAACACGGTATTAAAATAAGACCCCAGTGTTTCTTGCCGGTTCTTGTTTGAGAAGGTTTATATATTGCTGTTAATGTTTTTGCTGAATCGAATGAAAGTTTTGACTTTGACATTTACTTTAAAGCTTACAGAAAAAAATTGTTTAGTAATTTTCAGAATAAACATATCAAAACTGGTAACTGATTATAAACTTTAACGGATAGCCATTGCAAAGTCTATTTCCTCTGTTGATGGCTCGTTTAGAGGCGAAACACGTGTCGTATTATCTACGGCGGTGTGTCTTTCCTAGTGCAATAGTGCTGGGGGCGGTTATGTTATGGTAGTGGTGTTAGGTTCAGCGGTAGTGGGAGGGATGGTGGGTGGGAGATACTCTTCAAACTAGGTAAGGAAGTAAAGAACAGTTTTTGCTTTTTCATAATTATGAAAACTACAGACAGCGAAGGGATGCGGAATTTAGTGGGACGGTGTTATTTTTCTTTATCCAAAAATAAAAAAATCCACGAAGGTGACAATGTACACGGATTCCTATATTCCAAATCATCCATTTAAAATCAGGTGGATTATGTGCTCATTTGTCACCCGTATTCTACGAAAAAGATATTCAGTTCTATGCATAGGCAGTAAAGATATCGGTACAAAATATCAAAAACTTATCATGACTGTACAATTTCAAACCTTGTATGCCTTTTTTCTTATAAACTATTTACAGGTTGATGATGAATATTGTTCGGAAAACATTCATTGCCGTCAAAAAGCCTCGCTTCGGAACGGATAACTATGATCTAAACAGGTGTCAAACATCCTCAATATTAATAAGGTACTCTGTGGCTAAGCTTCATAAAAGTTAAACCATAGTAAAAGAAAATTTATAATGTCCTTGACATTGAATTCCTAACCTTGCAAGTTATAAATTTCAAGATAAAACTAAATTGTAATAAGCAAAAAATATATATAAAAAATTAAAAAGGTAACAACTAAAAAATTAAAATAATAAAGCTTAATACTGGAAAATAAACACCGTTAGTGTCTATTACATGTGATTTTGTGTGATTGCTTACTACTGAATCACCTGTCTAGGAGTCCGTTTGAGTTATGCTCTTCCGTCTTTTTATCTGTTTCTGTTGCCAAGTCGCAATATCATTCTGTATTCCAATTGAAAGGGTAACAAGCCAGTAAACTATACTTACAGGCTATGAGTCAACATGACTGACCGATATAAAGTCAACAGGAGTGACAGTACCTTCGACCTTCTTTGTATGATGTTGTTTGTAGCACTAACCATAAGACAGGAGTACAATTACAATTGGAGAGTAGGCCACTTTTTTCAACTTTTTTTTAAAAACCTATGCTCTAGGGTAAATAAAGGAAATTTCAAAAATATTGATATCAATAATTATTTGAGTTACTCTAGGCAAAGTTTAAAACAGCGATCGTGATATAGGAAGTGTCTGAAGCAGTCTTTTTATACTCCGTCACTGATACCTCGTTTACCGCTCTAGTATGTAAAATTCTGTCTTACAACTATGTATTACCAAAACATCACCTATTGTTAAGGATTCCTAACAAGTTTTTTATAATTAACTTATTTATCCTTAATAAATTTTACTTACTTATTAATGTAGTCGTTAACTTGCCTGAGCTTATACAAAAACTAAAATGAAGTGATTACTTTCAACCCGAAAAATGCGTCAAGATAACTAAATATTATACAATAATTATCGCCGCCGGTTCTGGGGGCAAAAGTTCAATTCATTTTCCATACAATAGACCAAATTCAAATGCAAACTTATTCTATCGCGTTAAAACAGCTTAAATTTAGAATTTACGTATTGTACGCTTCCTAAATCGTCATAACATTTTGCTAAATGTGTATTAGAACTTGCATATGATCGGGTTCCGACACGTGGGTTCCGATGTGTAGATTATTATTATGACAGTACGATTCATGCAATATTCGTTATAATCGTATGTAATATTCGTTATGGTTTTTCTAATGGTAAAGTAAATGTCTGTCAATAAGAATTACTTATAATCTATATTGAATAAATATTACTCCATTCTATTCTATCCCACCCTCTCCTTTCCATTATATACTATTCTATCCTGTCCTATTTTGTTCTATATTATTCTTCCTATCCTATCCTATACGTTTTTACAGAATAAGGGTGACAAACGAGCGCACAGTCCATCGATCTTTACCGCGTATCCTATTATATATATATATATCCTGTTATTTTCTATTCTACTCTAATTAATTCAACTCTGTTCCACTCTTATCTATTATATTCTATGTAACATTTTAGCTGACATCGCCGAAAGCAGGAGGTTAATAGTTCGACTGTATATATTTTTTTATGTAAGTTACGCGATTCTGTTGCGTTCAATTCTATTCTATAATTGTGGTCTATATCTTACGTGGTAGAGCCATGTGTGGCGGTGGAAGGAAAAGGAGAGATCTCCCGCCGGGCAAGGTGTTCTGCCCGGGGAGCGGCCAACACTCCATGTGATAGTTCGGAGCCGTACTGTTTATGATTCGGAACTTTGATAGCGCGATTTAGGCTTCGGTGTGTTTCGCTTGTGGCGCGACGACAGCACCGCCACATCAGCCCCCTGCTCAGACCGGAGGTCGACAGTGCAGTCCGATTGCCGATGGGGAATGGATGCTGTGTTCGTAAGGGCAAGTGACACCGGTGCGAATGACATGCCGATGTGTAATGCATGCCGTACTACACACTGGCAAGTGATGCCGGTGAGAACGATGTGCCGGAACAAGTGCCAGAAGACCGCCTTATAAATCTGCGGTGAGTCGAGATAAAGACAAGTCGGACTGGTTTGCAGAAACTGAAGACTGCAGAAGACAATTCTCAGTAGTGAATGGTAGGGGGTTCTTGAGTATAATGACGAAGGCTTGAAGTTGTAGTTTCCGAAGGTTGTTGGTTGTGTGTTCAGAACACGTCGGGTGGTCACCACTGCGGCCGTGGAAGGAAAAGGGGAGATCTCCCGCCGGGCAAGGTGTTCTGCCCGGGGAGCGGCCAACACTCTATGTGATAGTTCGGAACTGTTCTATATATACTGTTTATGATTCGGAACTTTGATAGCGCGATTTAGGCTTTGGTGTGTTTTGCTTGTCGCGTGACGATAGCGCCGCCACACATGATGCAGCTATATTACGGTTGTACCACGAATGGGACAGCTCGACCGGGGAAAGACCACGCTCTCAGAGAAAACCAGCGTAAAATAGCAGCTTATGTTGCTGTGTTTCGTATGGTCATTTTTATATCTAGGCGTTTTTATATACTTATTGCAGATATCTAAATCGCTATTTTTTGGCTTTAAAATGTTTTAATTATATATTTTATTTTCTTAACATAATAATATGTCGATTAACATTTTAAATGACATATTATTAAGTGCAATTGGTATAAGACTATATTATACTTTTAGATCTAGTATATTTAATTGTAACAATTCTTGGTAGACCTTTTTTAAATAAATTTAAAAAAGAAATCATCTTAGGCTGAAATCTCTATAGATTATCGACTATCTCGTACTACAGACCGTACTTTGACTTTGCTCAGATCTTACGAAAAACTTATATATGAGTATATGCTTAGCACAATCTTTGATTTGGAAGCTATATCTGTATCGGGGTAAGATTAAGCTAAACTTATAAAATACGAAATAAAAATTAAAAAATCGAAAACAACTCAAATTGTATTTGAAAATTGATTCCTTGGAATCTATCTCCTCCGTGACCCGTAGGCACATAATTTTTTCGGCAAGGCAAGGTTTGTAAACAATAAAAATCTGAATTTGAATTTTATTTTCTTTTACTAATATAAGCAATTCATTAATTTGATCAATTTAATTTATGCCAATTAAGCCAATTATGATTGGCTTTGGAACTTAGTCTTCCAACACAAGCTATATACCTGCCCACCTATTCGAACAACGCTTCTGGAATTTAAATCCAACTTTCTTTAGGCATTTCTGCCGCCCAGCTTTGTTTAAGAACAATGTGATGAATCTACTTTAATATTAATTTTTGCTTAAAATCACTGTTTTTTCTGCTGATATAACGATTGTGGAAGAAAACGGATATAGTCGGATACGGAAGAAAAATCACGAATAAAAAAGAAGATTTCAAGAAATTTGAAATAAAATTGAAATTACGTAAATATAAAATGGATTAATGCTTTTTAAAATTAAAACGCGGCTGAAAGTTATATTACACTTGTATTAAAACAGTTATACAAGTGTAATAGTGGTAATAAGCTTTTGCATCATCTCTGTATACCAATGGGACACGACAGCTTTAGCGATACCTTAGTTCATAAACATGCGCTTATCCATTACATCAAACAATGATATTTAATTAATGCAAAATGTAAGTACAACAAATATTATAAACACTAATTAAAAATAATACAAAAAGTTAATTAATTCAATATTTAAAGTAAAAATTACATTATTTTAGTACGCCATGTCAAAACGCCGATTAAAGGATGATTCACGCTACAACGTGTCGCCACCGGGCCGTGCCCGGCCGGGACACGTCCACCGTGCGCTGGCCGGGCCAGTCATTCATGTTATACCGGGCTGTTTGCACGACCGTGGCTTATGCACGACTCTGTGTTATGTGGTTTTTGTCAGCTAGTGATTTCATCTGTCGATAGACTTCACGCTTACGTAAATATGCAATTTTCACAATTTGAATTGTCAGCTATTGCAATTGCCATCGATGATGAAGTATTGGAAAAAATGAAGCGAAACTACTAAAAGAAGATGGGGTGTACATCCAACCTGGAGAAAGCGAGAAGCAGAAGGAGAATTTGCTTTACTTTACAAAGAATTAATAGATGATGAGAGCAAGTTTTATGGTTACTTTTTTACTTGAAAAATTAAAACCAGACCTAACCAAAAAAATTACAAGATTTCAAAAGGCTATATCTCCCATCGAATGATTAGCAGTCTGCATCAGGTAAATAATAAATTGATATGCACTAAATCACATAGTATTTAAAAATGTAGTATTTAAAAATTGACCCGTCTCACAACCATCTATCAGAGCTGGTTGTAAGATGGGTCGATTTTTTCTAAATACTTCATTTTCAATTTTTCAATAATCAAAATTGCATTGTGAATGAAAAAAGTAAGAATTTAAATAATTCGCATAGTATTTATTCATTTCATTAGTCTGCCGTGAACTCTGAAAATAAAGTAGACAAATTATTAGATTCCAAAAGCGTAAGTTCCGAAGGCGAAGGTTCCGAAGGCGTAGGTTCCGTAGGCGTTGATTCCGGTGTTGGCGTTGGTGTAGTCATCGGAACCGGTGCATACACCGACCTTGAATTAGTAGACGACGCCGACGTTGTTCCACTCATTGGAGATGTGTAAGAAGAAGGCTCTGATGACAATTGCTCCCACTCCAAATCTTGTACTACTGCAAATATTCTTCCTTTTCCAAGATGCTGATAGTAAGGGGAAAAAGATTTTATGGTGGCTGCCAAACCGTTGAAGAAAGATGAATGTCTTGTGTGTTGGACTTTTATTTATTTTTTAGAATGTATTCCATTAATGCGCTTGACGCAGAGGACTGGGATTGTGGCACTATACGACGGCGATTGTGTGCAGTTGCAACGGTTGCATTGCGATTGCGGTTGCCGTACGCAATGAATTGTGCAGTTGACGGGGGATATGGATTCGGATCAGCAGATTGCGTAAAATTTGGTTCACTAATAGCTGGTGAGCGATCTTCCTGCTGCTGCTGTTCATCGGTGTTAATTGTTTCGTTGGGCGTAGTAACTGGCGAAGTAACCGTTTCGTTTTGCGTCTCTTCGTTCTCAGACTCGATACTTGTTATTGTATTTCGATCCTGTATATGAGGCAGTAAAAAATTCAAGCTCTCTTCATATTTATATTTTTTTATAGCCACAGCACCCTGTCCACTCTTGGTTTTACGTTTGTTTCTATGTTTTTTGAACTGGTCCCGTATGTTTGCCCACCTTTTTTTACATACATCATCTGCAAAAAGATAGTATAGAATGAACAAGTTAAGTAATTTTCTTTACCTGTATAAATGGTACTGTTAATACGTAATAGCTCACTGTGGTACACAGATACCGCGAAATTATACCATTATTATTTTTTCAGGTTCCTGGCTACTGGGGATTCGTTTAAAACTATTTCGTACAGTTTTCGATTGGGGCATTCAACTGTGACCGAAATTGTACATAGCACATGTCGATCTATCGTTAAAAGATTTAAGAAAGACGTTATACCAGAACCAACAGAAGAAATGTGGCGTAAAATTGCCGAAGATTTTGAAAACCTTAGAGGTTTTCCAAATTGTATAGGTGCATTGGATGGAAAACATTTTGTTATTGAAGCCCCAGCCAATAGTGGTTCTATATATTTTAATTATAAACACTCATTCTCAATTGTTTTATTGGCGTTAGTGGACGCATGCTACAAATTTATTGCAGTTGATGTTGGCGCTTACGGACGAAACAGTGATGGTGGCATTTTTGCACAATGTAATCTTGGAAAACGTTTAGAAAATGGGACGCTTCATGTACCTATTGGTAAAAATTTACCCGGTTCCTCTACATTTGCACCATATGTAATAGTTGGTGATGAAGCGTTTCCTTTGAAAACATACCTAATGCGACCGTATCCAGGACACCAAGCAACAGGTGACGCTAATAAAACGAATTCTAATCATAGGCTGTCTTTGGCCCGGCGACTAGTCGAAAATGCCTTTGGTATTTTGACACAAAGATTTAGAATATTTCAAAGAAGAATGAAACTTGCTCCAGAAAATGTTAATTACATTATTCTATCTACATGCGTGCTGCATAATTTTTTATGCGAACTAAAAGATTACACAGGGCTTATCCATCATAGTGCACAAAATGCGCAACCACATTTATTAAATCCATTGAGCGTTCAACCAAGAAGACCGGCTAATGATGCATTTGCGGTAAGAGAAACGTTTAAAGAATATTTAGCGTCAACAGTAATTTTATAGGACAACAGTATCAAGAATAAATACATACTTACATTGTAATATACTTCTATTTTATAACATAGATTCTAAATCTAAAGAATACATATACTTCTTATAATTTACCTAACATATTCTAAAATACCTACTAAAAACCGATAATCCCACTCACATGTACTTACATGTTGTCGTAAAGTAATTAGTGACACTTGAATAACTAGTACCTGGTTGACCGAGCTTTGCTCGGTATTTTTCGCTGGATTTTTTTTTAATTCGTGTGTTTTGGAAATTATATTTAGATACAAATTACATACTGATGAAATATAAATAATATTTTTTGATCTTAGCGACATAACAGAAGAAACGGTACTGGTTATTTGAATAAAAAATCATGAGTGCAATTATTTTAATTTAAATTTTCGTGTTTTTAAAAAATACTAAAAAAGAGCTCGAAAAAATAGATTTTCTCAAAAAAGAAAGGAACTTGAAAAAGAAATTAAAGAAGTCAGTCGGTCGGTCTGGGCTCGAACCCGAGTTTTACGATTATGTGACCGCCCATTATACCAATTAAGCTATTTATAATCGTTAACAATCTGTCAAAATTTACCTTCTTATTCTAACGATATTGTAGCAGTTTTTCATTGCCTAAAAACACGGACAAAAAGACATTTTCTAAAAATAAATCCTAGCTAGGTCGATTTATTATCCCCGAAACTCCCTGGACACTAAATTTTATGAAAATCGTTGGAGCCGTTTCCGAGATCCCGATTATATATATATATATATATATATATATATATATATATATATATATATATATATATATATATATATATATATATACAAGAATTGCTCGTTTAATAGTATAGGATTATAAATGTAAATAGAAATAAAAGTTACAACTTACCAGATTATTTTATTTCGTCCGAAATGGTTTTCCAAATAATATTTTTGTATTTGTTATCTAAATACTTAGGATGGCTCATATCGTAAATCACAGGGTACTTGCGCAAACATTCTAATAATTTTTCATCGTCCAACGTGTCGGGGCCGGACCGTGCCGGAGCCGGGTAACAATACCCACCGACACTTCAACGCCGTGCCCCGGCCGAGTCCCGGCGGCGTACGGCCGGGGCACTGCCGGGCCACGGTCAGGCATGAATCGCTTCATACAAAAAGTACACCATAATGTTTGACCGTGCCCCGGCCGCGCCACGTTGTAGCGTGAATCATCCTTAATCAAGGTGTTTAACGAATAAAACTAAAGAAATTGGCCATAAGCGTCAAATTTAAATAAGTTATTTTTATTTTTTTATTTTATTTTTTTTTTCAATGGAAGAACAACGTAGCTTCAGTTGTCCTTCAGGCGTACGGCCGGGGCACGGCCGGGCCACGGTCAGGCATGAATCGCTTCATACAAAAAGTACACCATAATGTTTGACCGTGCCCCGGCCGCGCCACGTTGTAGCGTGAATCATCCTTAATCAAGGTGTTTAACGAATAAAACTAAAGAAATTGGCCATAAGCGTCAAATTTAAATAAGTTATTTTTATTATTTTTTATTTTTTTTTTCAATGGAAGAACAACGTAGCTTCAGTTGTCGAGCGACCACTTGTGAAACCGAATTTATTTTTATAAAGTAGATCATTTACTTTAAAAAAATTTAACATTTCATCAAGAATAATATTTTCAAAAATTTTCTAAGTGTTGGCAGTACAGAAATAAATCAAAAACTGGCGGTGTTCAATGTACTACCAGATGTAAATAAAGGTACTACTTTACCATGCTTCATTAAATCAGGAAACCAGTACCTATATCCCGATACGGTTGCAAAAGCGTTTTTTATTCGTTTAACGCGAAAATGCTGCAAAATTTGTAAACAATACACTATTATTTCCAAAACTATTTTTGTGTATTTTAATGAAAAATCCTGCACTTACAATAATATAGCAGGATGTAACTTTTTAAATTATAAACAATATAAATAAGTGGTAAAATTAAAAATCCGTTCTCAAAAAAAATTAAAAATTCCAGCTATGGAAATAAATGATTTTCAAAACTTTTTGATTGTAAATGATTGTAACGGAGTGTCGATTAAAAAGCGGTATATGGCATCTGAAAGGACCTCGCTGAGCTTCGAATCCTTATGAAATTAGGCCGAATCGTCACGGAAGATTCTGAAAAACCCTCAAAAATTCGAGTTTTTCCAATTTTCAAAAAAGTTGTTTTTGGAATTACTTTGACACCCTTACTGTGATAAATTCAGCTCTTCTACACAAAAAACGACGTCGATTGCTGTAAGCCGCATAGAAATCGGATGATTCGTTCGAGAGATATCTTTGTTGAAAGAAATCTCGATAACTCGTAAAATTTTTATACGTTTTGAGCTCAAAGACTCAAAATGTATAGCAATTCTATCCTGCCGGGCTAGCATGAGCAGATAAAAATTTTATCCACCGATTATATCCACTGACAAGGGATAAAATTGTCTTATCCCTATGTCAAAGCTTTATCCACCCTGCGAGCATGGGCCTATGGTGGATGTAATATCGACAGTAGATAAACTTATCCCCGCGCATAGATAATATACGATAGCAGAGATGTTTTATAAAACATCTTTGTACGATAGTATAAAGCTATAAACTATATTAGCTATAAACTTTTTTTAAGATTAAGTAGATTTACATTAACTTATATTTTCTTTTACCTTTTGATTATTATATTGCTAAACTGTTAATAATTTTTGTTAAACAATATGTCATTTATAATATTTGTTATATTTATTTTAAGCGTATTTCTGCCTTGTTTTTATTTTTTCTATTATTCTAATTCTTTCTTTATTTTTCTTTTGTATAATATTTAAGTTAAGTATACATTGCTTGTATCAAATCGCAGGTATTACTTCGCTTGTGATAGCATTTATTAAAAAAAATATGTGTCTAGAATTAAGCAAATTGCGAAACTGGACAATACAGACCCTTTGGAGGTGGTGTAACCTCTTGAGGAAATTAAAAAAAAATTATCCCCGCAATTACTGCCATTATAAGAAAATTACAAAATACATCAAAATTGATGTCTACTCTAAGTCACAAAGATTTAATTTATTGTATTCCTAATATTATGTATATTAGTCCTTAAACTTGTATTTACCTACACAAGAGGCTAATTAAAGTGTATTGCTCCACACATTCTAATGATGGCCCCAATAATTTAGATCAAGTATTTGCTGATTATTTGTTGTTTGAACAACAGCTTATTTGTATAATTGTCTTGAATCGTACCTCTCTAGTAGGTAACTACCATCTGCCAAGAGACTGAAAGATGTAAACTACCTACCTAGAAAAAATATTAAGATAAGTTACATAAGCCACATGTATTGATTGCAAATATACGATGTTTTTGGATAAGGTGGTTGTAATAGATGCTTACTTCAATATGCACTGGTAGTCCATTCACAGAATTAATAGGCTTTAAAGCCTCATAGAGATCTTTACACAAATACAAAACAATCATTGAGCATCCGAAACCGGGAAGATAGGCTTATAGATCTAAAGGACTTTGGTAAAGCGTAGTCCTTTCTACCAGCCTTAGGTATAAATATAACTTTGACAATTGCCCATCGTTCTAGAATATATCCCCATGCAAATCTTGCTCTGAAGATTTACACCAGATAGGGAAGAAGGATATCGATACCCCTCTGTAGTTGGATGAGAATTATTCCGTCCTCCCCGCTTGTTTTAAATGAATTAAAGGAGTCAACAGCTCACTGCACCAGGTTTGGTCTTATTATCTTTGCAGCCCTACACCAGTCCTCATTACAAGGCCTTCAAGAATTCAAGGCAGAAGTCTTATGTGACCCTGGAAAATGGGTTGACGCCAGTAAATCCAATGTTTCGGTTTTACTATTAGTGAAGTTACCATCAGGCTTTTTAAGAAGGCCGATGTAATTAGGTTTAGCTTTTGATAGCATTTTGTGTAGTCTTTCAATGCGAGGCAAAGACTCAACTTCCTCGCATAGATTCCTCCACGATGCTCTCTTGGCTTTCCTAATTTCCTTATTATATTCAGTTAGGGCTGCACTATAAATATCCCACTCTTCGGTTTTCTTAGCCCTATTTTTTGCTGATCTTTTCCCTAAGTTCTTTTAGCTTTGTATTTCACCACGAACTTTTCGTGTTGAGGTCTTGGTTTTGATGGGACAACTGCCCTCGAAGGCTTCACGGATACCTACGGTTGCTGTCTCCATCGCTAACTCCAGACCTTCAATCCTTTTGATACTTCTAGTAAATGTATCCAAATTCCTCCTTATGCTTTCTCTGTAGATATACCAGGAGGTCGCTTTTGGATCCCTAAAAGCAATGGTTTCATAGGTTGGTGATGTTCCAATCACAAACTTAATGTGTTTGTGATCAGACATCAAGTTTTCACTACTAACATGCCAGTCATTTATCCGCCTAGACATATTATTGGTAGTAAAAGTTATGTCTAAGACTTCTTAGGCTACGGTCTCCTATTAAATGCTATACGCGACGTCCGACTTCAGCGTAAACGTTCCGATCGGCGTCTGAACGCCAGGCACAGCGTCAGCGGTCAATACATATCTTAGCAATGGACGACGTCTAGACTTTCGATCATACAACAGTTAAGTAGCTGACAGTGCCCACGTGTGGTTGTATGTGATATTTGTACATAAAATGGATATAAATTCAACACTTTTGGCGGCGCTTGTGTTACTTGAAGAAGAGACACGAGACGACGTATACGAAGAAAAATAAAGGCAACAAGGCACCTATTATTTATAAAGAGAAATAAAGAAAGATGTTCCAGCTATTATAATGAAACACTTAAAAACAGCAATTCTAAATTTACTGAATATTTTCTTATTAATCAAGAACAATTTAAACATAATAATAAATCAATAAATCGTCTTTTTTTTTATAAAATTTTGTCATTTTGTACTGACACTAGACACGACCTTTACGTTGCAATGGTTCGAAATAACTAGAGAGTAGAGACGCAGCGCAAAGCGTCTTAACGCCGCCTACGACGTTCATACGCCGACATCAGCTTGTGAAAGAGACCACAACAGTACATTTCTATAGTAAGCATCGTAACGGGGCGTACGGCGTGACGCTGTAAGCGGCCGATGGCGTTTATAGGAGACCACCGCCTTACCTAGCACACGTTACAAAGGTCGGTGTACACCCTAAGTTTAGCCTTACCAGGCTGCTGGAGATGAGAAAATCATAAAGTAACTTACCTCTTTCGTTGACGTAAGTGCTCCCCCAGGCTGTGTGGTGAGTATTAGCATCATAACCCACCACAAGTACGGCGTTGTGTTTTCGGGCGAACTCCGCCATTCGCTCTAACTCGATGGTAGGATCTGAGTTCTCTCCGGGAAGATAGGCTGAGCAAATGATTACTCTAGCCCTTGTGCATTCCTTAAGATTTATGAAGGCTGTAACGAGGTCATCATTGCAGAACTCTGAAACAGATAAAAGTTCAATATTTTTTTTGTAAATTATACAAGCTCTGGGTCTATTGCCTTTAGTATTGACAAGAATCTTACCGGCAGCCGACAATCCCAGAACTTGACCGTTGGTCACCCAAGGCTCTTGTATGAGGCCGAGGATAATGTTGTCATCTGCAAAGCAAACCTCCGCCACGGTAGAAGCAGCTGCTGCATGGTGAAGATTTGCCTGGCGATCTTCGTCTTACCCTTGGGGTTAGCCATTTATGGGCGTTGGGGGGCAGGGGTCTTTTTCACCTGTTGAGGACGAAGACGTCCTTTACCGACGCTCTTGACCCCCGCCTTACCTTTCAGTATACCGCTTCCACCTCCCCTCCCCCACCCCTGGATGACACCAACGTAAGCTGTCGCGATTGGGTCTTCGTCACTCTCACTGATGGCGTTTCAGAGTCACCCCGAAAGGTGGAGGGATGGGGGGATTGATGTTGGAACGGTTGAGACTCCATTGCCGCGTCAGAGCCTCCTTTGACTTTAAAAGTTATTATTTTAAAGCCAAGGATGACTCTGCCGCCTGCCTTCCGAAGAGCCTCCGCCGATGGGTCTTCCAGAGAAAAGGTTACTAGGAACCGATTTTCCTCGTCCCTACGGTGGAGGATTCTCCAGAGCTCAGTATGGAGGTCTTTATTTTGTACCATCAACAGCACAGCCAACTCCTCTGGAGAGTCAGCTTCGCGGCGGCGCAAATAGGTAATGCCCAGCTGAGGCTTAGGCAGTTCGCCTTCGGGTAATATCGAGAGCTCTGCCTCCTGCCAGAGTTTCAGTTTTCCGATTTCACCCACAATCCAGTCCTGACTTGCCTTATTCAGGCACTATACCAGAATCCAACCTGGCTTGTGAGTGAAACCCGAAAATTTTGGTCCTATTCCCGGCTGCGCCCCACAGCTCGTCCTGCTCCACACTCATAGGATTCAAATTGCGAATTCCTACACGCATGGAGCCAGCTACGGCACTGCAGCTGTACTTCTTCTCTCCAATTGCCAGCTTCTCAGAGTTCCTGGGCTGGTCTTTGGGGGACTCTTCCTCTTCCTTTACCAACTGCGTTTTTTCGCCTTCGGAACTAGGGGAGGTTTGTGCAGAGGAATTTGATCCCAGGACTTCTGGCAGAGCAAAAGGCCATCCATTAGCCTTCGGTATCTCTTTCTTGCTGACCCACTAAGCTCATAAGGCCTAGCGAACTTTTTCTTTTCTCTTCCCTGGTTCGTTTCCCATTGTGGTTCGGCTGCAGACATGCCCTCCTCTTCACGGTTTGTCCCAGGTTGGGGCGTAGTTTTGCACCAGTAGGTGGGGCTAAAAGAGCCTCTTCCAAACCTGCAGATAGTTCTATTGGAGGAGATTTTTCATTATTCGTTGCAAAATGTCGATTTTCGTCCATTTTGGTCCCACAATTAGCTAGGGAAATATTCGGCCACCCCCGGCAGAGCCCCACATGCCGAGGGAAGGCTAATATATTACTCGAGTCGCTCTGGTCTCGGGTAGGTACCGTTGGCAAATGGACTCCCTCCAGCCACGCATCCATCGGCACGGTACGCTTGACACCTTGGATTGGGTTCGAATAGGAAAAAAGGGGGGTATAAAATTAAAGAAGAAGGGGATCGTCTGAGTGTTTCTGTTCTGTCTGTTTCCTACTAAACCAGATCAAATAACAGGCGGCAACCACGTAAAGAAAGAACTCCTCAGATTTGCCCTGGGGATTAACACGACCCGCACTCTCCCCCAGAGCCATTCGCCAAACTGCTCGCCAGACAGAAGAACAAAATAGGTGTAATCTATTCCTACTGATAATGTCAAAAAGTTAGGAGTAGACTAACCCCCGCCTAAAAAACCGCGACGATAGTGTGAGTGACACCACACTCCATACAAGACAATGGTCCGACGACCCTGAAGGGACATCGACGGAAACCTGATATCCGTCCGGAGAAAACCGAGAGGCTGACTACTTTGCGCCTATATTCGAGGTAGGCAAGATTGGTTTCAACCAAATTCGGGTCACCAATAAGCCTCTTAGCACGCCTTTCCATTGAGTCCAAAGCTGTATACTATAATATACTATAATTATTTTGTCCGTGCAGTTTGGATTATAAATCATCCGAGTATTTCACTCTCTCTCCCACTCACGGGCCACAGGGGCGAGCATAGCAATGCGCATTATTGTTGTCGATAAGCGTTATCGATACTATATTTAGTTTTGTCATTATGTGGGATAGTGACAAAAATGAAAAAAATTGATTACAACCTATTTACTAAAATAAGAATAATAATGATTTAAAATAAATTATTTATTAGTTATCTATGTATTGTATGTTTGGAATGTAACAAGTTACGTTAAAATAAATATAAATATAAAGATAATAACTTACATCTAAAATTACGAGGTCTGTTCAAAAAGTATCGCGAATTTTGAATTTCCGCGGGCTACGTATAATTGATTTGTGATTTTTTTTGTAGCCTTATGTTGGTACTCATGTCCCTTACTTATGCTGACAAGGTCGGCCATTTTGAATGTTTATTTAATTTTTGACAGCTGTTTTGCTTCCAAAAATGGATCAAAGAATCTGTAATAAATTTTGTGTGAAAAATAAAATAAAGTGCGCGGACGCATTCCGAATATTAACTGAGGTATATGGTGAAGCTACCTTGGACCAAAGTAACGTTTATCGGTGGTACAAAATGTTCTCAGAGGCCGAGAAAATGTGAACGATGAACAGCGTGGCGGACGCCCGAGCATGTCAACAACAGACGATAACATTGATAAAGTGAAAAAAATATTATTGACCAATCGTCGAATCACCGTTAGAGAAGTTGCTGAGGACCTAAACATATCGATTGGCTCGTGCCATTCGATTGTAAGTAATGATCTGGGCATATGTCGGGTCGCCGCGAAATTTGTGCCAAAATTGCTCAATTTCGACCAAAAACAGCATCGCGTTAACATTGCTCAGAAGATGTTGGACTCGGTCCGTGACGACCCAAATGTGCTCCGAGCATAGTGCTCCCAACAACTACCGGCATAGGTGTGACTTGGACATTAGACATGATCTTTGTTTTGTCCATGTTCATCTTAAGACCTATCCGTTGGGAGACACCATTGAAGTCATTGAGCATAGTGCTTAGGTCCTCCAGCGATTCTGCCATAAGGACTATATCGTCGGCAAATCGAAGGTGAGTGATGTCCTCGCCATTGATGTTAATACCGTACCCTTTCCAGTCCAGTAGCTTGAAAACGTCTTCCAATGCAGCGGTGAAGAGTTTCGGGGATATAACGTCACCCTGTATTACACCTCTCTGCAGTTGGATAGGTTTCGAACTCTGGTTCTGTACTCGGATAGCCGTCGTAGCCCTACTGTACAAACACTTTAGCACTTCGATATACCGATAGTCAACTTGGCACCGCTGAAGGGACTGTAGCACCGCCCAAATTTGTGTAGTATGTATATAATAATATATATATATTTCTCTCTAGCGTTCAGCTATCTCCTTTTAATTTATCGTGTGCCATATGTATAACTCGAATGTAACACGTGCTTCTAAATTATAACAAACCATCAATACATTTAATTATTTTACTACGTAACGAATGATTCTAAAACAATTCAAAGCTTATCTTTCTTTCAGAGAAAAAATATTATTAAATAAAACGTTCCATTACTAAAAACTTACTGATCGTTTTAGGGAACATTGCTCCGAGTCGCCCACTCAGTCAGGGGGTTTTCATGCTGGTCTACCTTTCTGGTGATCCTGTTATGGAATACGGGTACGCGACCCCGGCTCCCCGAGCTACTGTTATTCTCATACCTTTCCTGCCGAGATAACAGTATCCTTACACCTACGCTCCTACCCCCAACCTTCTTTTTCCTTTTCCCAAAATGGTAGCTTCCTCTACCAACAATAGCATACCCAAAGAGGGTTGGTGTCAGGCAGGCGGCCGACTGTAAAACTTTTGCCAAATCCCATGCAGTAAACTTATGAATATTACGAGTTGTGGGATATATGACAGGGCTAGGGCGTACCCCGCAGGCGACGCGCAGGGGCAGCACCCGGCTCCTGTGGGAAGTGGGCAAGGGTTGTCGCACCTTACGGAGCGGGTGCGACGTAAGAGGCGAGCCCGGAGAGAGAAGAATGTCAGAGTGAGGTTTGCAAGCTGGAATATAGGTACGATGACTGGAAGAGGAAGAGAGTTAGCAGATGTTTTGAAACGACGAAGAGTGAATGTTGCCTGTTTGCAGGAAACAAAATGGAAGGGCAATAAAGCAAGAGAGATTGGGGAAGGATACAAGTTTTATTATTGTGGAAGTGACGGGAAGCGAAATGGAGTAGGAGTTGTGTTAGATAGTGGAATGAAAGAACGAGTGACAGATGTGAAAAGAGTAAATGACAGAATGATAGTTGTTAAATTAATGATTGAAAACAAAGTAGTGAATGTTGTAAGTGTGTATGCTCCGCAAACAGGCTGTGAAGAGAGTGTGAAAGAGAAGTTTTGGGAGGAATTTGATTGTATGATGATGGGAATACCTGAGAATGAGGATGTTTATATGGGAGGAGATTTTAATGGACATGTAGGGAGAGTGAATGACGGGTATGAAAGAGTACACGGTGGATGGGGGTACGGAGTGCGCAACCGTGAGGGGGAAGTTCTTCTACAAGCAGCATGTGCTTTCGACCTGGCTGTAGTAAACACGTGGTTCCAAAAACGAGATCAGCATCTTGTTACTTATAAAAGTGGCCACCACGCGACACAGATCGACTATCTTCTGTTAAGACGGAACCAAATCAAGAGTGTAAAAAACTGCAAAGTGCTTCCAGGTGAAGACTTAGTATCCCAGCACCGAATTCTGCTGGCTGACATCTGCTTAACTGTTCGCCTCAACAAACATAAGGATCGTCCCCCACCCAAAATAAAGTGCATTTGTTGCATAAGGAGGAGTGTGCAAGTGAATTTAGAGAGCTAGTTGTAAACAAGATGATAGAGATGGGTGATATGGAAGGAATGAGTGTGAATGAGTGCTGGAAGGAAATGGCTGATTGTATCCGAAGTGTGGCAAGGAAGGTGTTAGGAGAAACAAAAGGGAAGCGTATGATAGATAAGGATGGGTGGTGGTGGAGTGAAAGTATTAGAGAAGTTTTGAGAGAAAAGAAAAATGCCTTTAAAGAATGGCAGAGCGTAGAAGACCAGAATGAATCCATAAAAGAAAGTAAGAGAGGGGCGTATAAAGAATGTAAGAAGAGAGCGAAGAAGGAAGTTGCTATTTGTAGGGCAGAGGCGCAAGATAAATTATATCGGTCCCTTGAAAGCCCCGAAGGTCAAAAACGACTTTTTCAAATTGCAAGAGCGAGAGAAAGGAATGGAAGAGATGTTTCACATGTAAAATGTATAAAAGATGATTCTGGAAGGATTTTGACTGACGATGAAAGTATAAAGAAGCGATGGAAGGAGTATTTTGAGAAATTGATGAATGAGGAGAATGAATGGAATGGTATGCTTGAAAACCCACTAGTGAATATGGGCTTAGTGAGAGAAATTAGTGTGGAAGAAGTAAAAATGGCTGTTAGGAATATGAAGAATGGGAAGGCAGTCGGCCCAGATGGAATACCAGTAGAAGTGTGGAAGTTGCTGAGTGCGGATGGATGGAAGTGGTTGAGTTTATTTTTCGGTAAATTGTTGCAGGAAGAACAAATACCTGAGGAATGGTGCAGTAGTATACTGGTCCCCATTTTTAAAAACAAAGGAGATGTTCAAAACTGCAGCAGTTACCGGGGAATAAAACTCATGTCACATACGATGAAAGTCTGGGAAAGAATAATAGAGAGAAGAATGAGAGAAGAGTGTGAGATAACACAAAACCAGTTCGGATTCATGCCCGGTCGAGGTACGACAGATGCCATTTTCGCATTACGCCAATTGTGCGAAAAGTACAAGCGCGTGCATAAAAATCTGCACATGGTTTTTGTCGACCTTGAAAAGGCGTACGATCGGGTTCCCCGTGAGGTTTTGTGGTGGGCGTTAAAGATGAAAGGTATGCCTGGGAAGTATGTGAGGTTGGTCCGTGCTATGTACAGAGCATCCCGTACATGTGTACAATCTGCCGCGGGAACTACGGGCAGTATCGATGTGGCGGTAGGGCTGCACCAAGGGTCGGCATTGAGCCCTTACCTCTTCCTACTGATTATGGACGCTTTGACGTCGGACCTGCAGGATGAGGCACCCTGGTGCATGCTCTTTGCCGATGACATCGTGCTTGTCGGGGAAGAAGGCATCGAGGTACAGAGCAGACTGACGGGGTGGCAACAGAGGCTGGAAAGTGTTGGCTTGAAGATCAGCAGATCCAGAACCGAATATCTGTGCTGTGATTTCGGCGGTCTTTCCAGTCCTGTACCCATGTCGTTGGATGGCGCTATACTGCCTACCTGCTCAGATTTCAAGTACCTCGGTTCCCTCATTCAAGGCGACGGCGTAATAGATAGAGCTGTGCAGCATAGGATTAACGCAGGGTGGATGAAATGGCGACAGGTCACAGCCACAACGTGCGATCCCCGAATGCCAATAAGGCTGAAGGGGAAAATTTACAAATCGATCATCCGACCTGTCGTCATGTATGGAAGTGAATGCTGGGCCGTCAAGAAGAAGGATGAAAATAGACTGCATGCGAATGAAATGAGAATGTTACGATGGATGTGTGGTGTGACAAGGATGGATAAGTTAAGGAATGAGTATATAAGAGGAAGCCTGAAAGTAGCGCCAGTGGTAGAAAAGGTGAGAGGAAGCAGATTGGCATGGTTTGGGCATGTGATGCGGAGGAATGAAAGTCATGTCACAAAACGAGTGTTGAATATGAATGTGGAGGGACACACGGGCAGAGGAAGGCCGAATAAAAGATGGATCGATTGTGTGAAGAGTGATATGAGAATGAAAGGAGTAAGTATGGAAATGACGGCTGATAGAGAGGAATGGAACAAGAAGGTTTACTGCGCCGACCCCAGATAATGGGAAACGGTTTAGAGAATGATGATGATGCTCCGAGTCGCCCACAAACCGCTACTCAGATATGATGGCTGTAGTATTAGTGGCTTTCCCCTATCGGTAGCATGGGGATGCACCCGATGAGACTGGTAACTCTACACGGGGTAGAATACTCGATCTATGTTAAATTTACTAAGACTGTTACCGTTACGGTCTGGCGTAAGAAAACTAAACATAGGCTAAGCCACATATAATCCATAGATTGCCCCCAGAGCCGGACCTAGCAAAATTTTTAGATGGCGAGGGATCTCATAGTGGCGTCCCTCTAAATACAAAACCTTAGTGTTCCTGTACTATGCAGTTGCTTTTTCGTGATTTAAATACGATTAGACCTATCAAATATCTACAGGTGTATATGCGAGGCAGCACAGTTGTCTGTCGCTCTTGACCGCTCTGGCCACAGCAGTTGTTCTCGCGTTAAAGACATGTTGTCCATTCCGCTCGCAATACTTTGTTGCGCTCGTTAACGCTACTATGCTTGCCTTGCTGCGGTGACTGGGTACAGATTATTTCTCATAATAATAGTTAATAATCTTGTTAGACAGCTTTTAATTAAACTGTTTTTCTACAGACAGTGTTAAAAAATATAAAAGAACTACCAACAACAAGATTAATGAAAAGCATAGGTGGCCAACTTTCTGGCTTATAGGTACGCTTGTAACTTTTTTATTAATTTGGAATAATTTAACTTCTGGGCAATAGAATTTTTCAATGGAAAAGATTCCAAAATATAACAGTATTTCCAGACACATAGTAGAAACGCAGGTAAATTTTGTATAAATGTTTTAATGTAAAATGTTTTGAGTAAAATGTTTTAATGTACTAAAACTCAGTTTCCGTTTAGCGACAGTTATAGTACAGGTTTGGTTAGCAAGATATGAAGTGCTGTCTACACATTTGGAAAAAATATTCTGCTAATCATTATTTTTAATAAGTGAAAGAACTTTATGTGGATCTGCTTATTGAAGATCTTTAAATAAGCTTATAAGATCCTGAGCCAATTTACAACTAGACAAATCACATAACGCCCATCTGTTGAACTAATGCAAATCTACACAGGCGTTTTTTGTGTAAGGTCAAACCTTACACAAAAAACGTTCATTTTAAACAATTCTTTAGGATTAGTTGGTGTCTTACCTACGGCTTCGTACACATGTAATATTTTCTTTCTTTGGGATCGGGTTGACTTAAAAATTGGATCTATCTGTTATTAGAGCAGATGAAAAGGCTCGGTACTGTTTTCAAATTCTGATAAAATTTTCAAACAATACAACACCTTTAGTAAATTCATAGATTCAGAGTGCATAGTTTTTTTGTGCAAGCAGCTATGCAGGTCTAGAAAGACCAGTATCACTGTGACCTAAAAGATCTATTGTGATCGCTGCTATTGCTATGGCTCACTGCTAAGCCCTATGTTTTCAATAAATAGAAGTTGCTTAACTGTGAGCAATTTCACTTCTTCTGCTCCGAAGGAGATAGTTTCCCAGATGTGTTACGTTGGCGCATTAAAGGTTCACAATCAGTCAGGATGTGCAGAAGCGTCTCTTCCGTTAAGGAACAAAAACGGCACAACTTTGAGTTGCTTAGTTTCAGGATGGCCATGTGGTTTTTAAGACAACAGTGTGTAGTCAGGGCTCTTGCCAGAATGCGCAGTTTATTTTTACCTAATCCCAGGGCTTTTGAAGCGAATTTACGATCAAAAGCCCGGATTAAGGTTTTAAAATTTATAAAGTCTGATGTATCAGACCAGATCTTAAGTGATTTATTGTGATAAAGATTTTCAAGGGTCAATCGGGCTAGGCTTTTTGAGATTCCACAAAATGGCTCGGTTCCAAATTGTGTCTCTTTATGCCCTCCCGTGCGAGCTCATCGACAAGTTCATTGCCTATTGCCTATTGCCTATTGCCCGTGTTCTTTTAATTGAGTCGAGCATGGATCTCGATTTTTAGGAAAGCAAGCGCAGACAGCCTTGGGCGTTAATCCTATACAAACTAGCCCTCGCCTTCTGGTCTAAATAAAGATTAAGAGCGTTAGGGACTGAAGTGCATTAAGAGCTGCTCCAGTTGTCTTTTGGTTGGCTTTATTTCACCAGACAATGGAGGCGTAGCTGATAATCAGCCTCACTATGATGCTGTACAGCTAAAGGATCATACTGAGACGAAAGCCCCAGTTGCTCCCAAACATACAACTGCACGTACCTGAAACAATTTTAGCCGTATGACATACGTTGATAAGGCGAGAGTTCCGCGTTAGTTTTTTACTTGTTGTTTGTTGTCAAATACTTAATTTTTTCGATAATTAAGAGAATCAGGCGTTACTTTGCAAAAATTCATGATATTGAAGTCGTTAGAACTTAATTTTCTCTTTGCGCATTGATAAAATACAATGATGTATTGTGCCTACTCTGAAGAGCACCCACCACCCAGCCTCCTTCAGTTGCGTGCACTATCCCCTTCACCACCAGCACCACAGCACTAGGACCACACCTGTTAATACGACATGTGTTTCGCCTCTACACGAGGCATCCTCAGATGAAGTAGACTGCGGAGGCTGACACTATCTTCGTCACCACTAATCCCATCACCACCACTCCTAGGACTCTCTCCGCTCTACACACGCTGCTATTTGTACAACTCGTTGATCAGCGAGTTGTATACACTTAGCATTTAGCTCTCGCAGAGACTACTTCACCCGTGGATGCTTCGTGTAGAGGCGTAGCTCGTATCGTATTATCGAGATTGGTATGCCGTTCTTAGTTTGGTGGTGGCTACGGAAATAGTGCATGCAATTGAGGGGAGTTAGGAGGTTCTCTTCAGAGTGGGTAGGACACATCATTTTATTTTATTAGGCGAATATGAGCAAATTAAATTCTAATAACTTCAACCACAAAGATTGAAAATTGAGTTAAATTATGGTTTGAAAACCTTTAATTTTTCTGCCATGTTCGCACCATTATAGTACTCTTTACCTCGATAATCATTCATGTCTAAATCAAACACTTGTACAATTGCATCAAGAAAGAGGCCAGTAAGTTCTTTTTCCGAAGAGTCACTTACTGGCTTGTAAGCAACAAAATACTCGCGCTTTGACTTTCTAATTAGCGAGTGAATTGGTGACCGATGCCCGGTGGTAGCGTTTTGATTGACTTCGGCGCCCTCCCCCCCCCCCCCCCCCGATGACGGCGCCCGGTGCGGTGGCACCGCTTGCACCGCCCAAGGGCCGCCACTGATTGCCCCATAAGTGCGATATTTGCTATGGTTACCACCAAAGATATTTTAAACATCTTTGGTCACCACACTTAACAACCTTACAGATTGGCAACCGCACTTTTTATTTTTAGTTGTTATTAGGAAGACACTGCTGCCCATCTCCTGGTTTGTCGTTTGTTACGACATCCACGGGACGATATGAGGTAGTGGACTGATGAAAGGTAACATGCAATGTAACGTGAAAGGAGCATTTCATGAGTGTGGACTCAGCGCGTGTACGAATCGAACTTGTACCTACTCGCAATTGGTTCTGGCGTGTGCGCGAACGTACTAGGCTGCACTAAAAGTATCGGGAATGGAATATTTCCACTGTTCCTATCATATTAAAATCTTTTTAATTGAAAACTCCTTGGTTTTGAAAATCGAATACCATTTATTTATTTAAAAAAAGTTTCTCAGTCTTGTCACAAGGTTTTGTCAAACTTGTTTAGTCGTTGAGAAAATGGAATTGACTCGAGAAAATTCAAGAGCGATGATTTATTACGACTTTCGAAGTGGTTTAACACAAAAACAGTGCGTTAACCGGATGATTTCTGCATTTGGTGATGAAGCCCCATCCAAAACCACAATTTATCGCTGGTTTGCTGAATTTCAACGTGGACGTGTCAAGCTCAGTGATGATCTCCGTCAAGGTCGTCCAAAAACTGCTGTCACCCAAGAAAACGTTGATGCTGTGCGTAAGCTGATTGAGGAAGATCGACATGTGACATACCGCGAAATTCAGGCAACTTTAGACATTGGCATGAGTCAAATACAAATAATCTTGCATGAACAATTAGGTGTAAAAAAGTTGTTTTCCCGATGGATACTGCATTCGCTCTGTGAAGAACAAAAAGCGGCTCGCGTTACTTGGTGCGTCAGAACTCTCGGAAGATTCCACGCAGGATCCTCAAACGCTGTATACAACATCGTATCAGGTGACAAATCCTGGATATACGCGTACGAACCCGAA
This sequence comes from Parnassius smintheus behrii, assembly GCA_036936625.1. Taxonomy (NCBI): domain Eukaryota; kingdom Metazoa; phylum Arthropoda; class Insecta; order Lepidoptera; family Papilionidae; genus Parnassius; species Parnassius smintheus. The sequence goes on from JAUPFT010000024.1 coordinate 32,321,859, forward strand.
ACAAAAAACCAGTCACGAGTCGAGTTTGGGTGTTCGAAAATGAGTTAAAGCCAACAAAAATTATTCGTTCACAGTGTTGCAAAAAAAAATAGTGGCCACGTTTGTCTCCAAAACCGGCTATGTTACGACTATTCCTCCTGAGGGACAAAGAACGGTTAATGCAGAATGGTATGCTAGCATTTGTTTGCCACAGGTCGTTTCTGAACTCCGTAAAGAGAACTGCAACCGCCGCATCATCCTCCATCACGACAATGCGAGTTCTCACACCGCACACAGAACAAAAGAGTTTTTAGAGCAAGAAAACATAGAATTATTAGACCATCCGCTGTACAGCCCCGACCTAAGCCCTGATGATTTCTATATTTTCCCTAAAATAAAGAATAAATTGCGTGGACAGAGATTTTCATCAACTGAAGAAGCTTCCGAATGGAATGGTTGCTTCAATGATTGGTTCCATCGTATGGAAAAATGTGTCAAATTTCGCGGAGAATACTTCGAAAAGCAATAAATACATTTTTAAATAGTAATGTTGTGTCACTTCCTTGATTCCTGAAATTTTCAGTGCCGCCCTCGTAACATCAGTCTGCTGAGAAAACGAGAAAAATAGTTTGCGTTTTGTAGATTCCATGAAAATTCTCATGTTCTCTACGCCTCGATTAATTGTATGACTTTCTCTTCACTCTACGATTCGTCCGTAGCTGTGTCAATATCTTGTTCAGTTCGTGTACGCGCGCCTCAACACACCCTGTCCACACTAGCGCCGACAATGATAACGAACAGCCAACAAATCAAGGAGGGCTCCGCGTGCGACTTGAAGTACTGTGCGCATGGAATGCATAGCGCGCACAGAACGACAGACATTACACTAATGTGAACGACAAATTCTTTCATTTCCTGTTGTTACGTTGCGTAAATCTGTACACGGCATTACACCGCCAATACACGTTCAATTACGAACAAAAGGATTTTATAGCTTATAATTAAAGATAAAAATAAAACCATTCTATTCAAAAAATATTATATTAAAATATGTATTTCATTAAACACAATGTACAAAAACATCAGTACAGTTTTCTTATAGCTACCAACTTTCTTTTATTTTATATCACAATTGTAATTAACATTTTTGAAGTTCTTTTAACATTATTGCTAGCTCTGCACGGAGCATTGCAGCTTCCTCGCGCATTTCTTGTAAACTCCTGGCCGGCTTCCTTGGTTGCGACGAGGAAACCCTGGAAAGAAACAAGAAATATAATAACATACACGAGCATCTTCCCAACAACAACTCAATAATCATAATTACAAAAAAACTGCGGTTTCAAACCCTGCTTCTAAGCGTGGTAATTATGGCAAATTCGCTATCGCCTCTAAGAGGAAATCTATGGACCTAAATTCGGACTGTAATGAATGATTAGATGGATGAGTAATGTAGGATAATCCCTATACAAAAGATAATTTAACAGTTAACACTGTACAAATAAGAAGTTTATAGTTGAAAAGAGAGAATGTCAACTGAAATTTATTTTTATAGAATAAGGGTGATAAAACAAGTACACAGTTCCCCTGATGCTAAGCGGATGCCGTGGCTCAAAGACACAGAGTTAAACGCTAATGCATTTATCACCTATAACGACTATAAGATATAATACCTCGTTACTAGATAAAAGAGTCTCCGGTTCCCAGCGTCCCAGATATGAAACACAGCAGCAATAAGCTATTTTACGCTGGTATTCCGTGAGGACGTGGTCGTTTCCCGGTCGAGCCAATAATAAAATTATGGAGCTATATATAGCTGCAGCGTGGCTCTACTATGTAAAATAATTACAGGATGTTGACGACCTCCGTAATCGCCGTATGGGGTATCTTTGTGGGTAGCCTGACAAATAAAAACTATCACGTCTGTCACCCAGAAGGATAGACAGAGACTCCGGACATCCGTTTGACATAATTCTGACACCCCTCTTTGGCTTCTATCACACCCATACATCTCGTATCTATGCATTCTTGCTAGTCGGTTAAGGGTGCCCTTAACGTGGCCTCTATTCAATATATCGTCAATTTGATCGATAAATTTCCGTCTAGGGCGTCCCTTGCCGACACTGCCATTCAATTCTGAAGCATAAATTTGACATTCATTCTTCATGAATTCCTTCTACGTGTCCAAGCGACCGAAATAACTCCGAAATTAAAAATTAAATCGGCACATAGATGCCCAGTTGGACGAATCAGATAAAATTGTTAATTTATTTTCTTACTTAATAGCAATATATTTTTTTTTGTACTGGTAACACCATCGTATGTTTTAAGCTTCAATAAATATAAATTTAAAATTCAAACAAAATAAAGATTTTACGTCACGTTAGCATCTTACTTGTCATGTTTCGCCAGCTCCAAATATATCAGATCGTTGTCAATGAAGTCGCCTTTCTTCCTAGGCAGTATGTGGCAGTGGAGATGCTAAAAACAAAACAAATAACAAGTGTGACTATCAATTCCGATACAAAATGGAGTAACCTGGAAAAGTATGCAGAATACTTAAAAGTTTGTAAATATGTTGCTGATAAATTGTACATGTTATTAATAGCGGTTCTGCCATAACGACATTGTTGCGCTCATCTAATACTAATACACAATAGAATGGCTGTCAACCTTATTTTGTACGAGGATCGGCGTCGCCGGGAGCACACAGTCAATTACGTCGTATTATCAGTTATCACTACTACAAACCCGATTCGCTGTGATTACAGACTGATTTGACACAAATATTTTTTTTATTTTTGTTTCTACTAGTCACAAAATATAAATAGTTTCGACTTACTGGTTGTAGGATATGTCACCTTTATTTAAATTCCATATTTCGCTGTTCATTCGACACGTAATTATTGCACAATTTGCCATTTTTTTAATAATTTGCATGCAGCGACGCTTGACACGAAAATTTGAAACATTTGTGTTGACATTTGTAGGTGTGAATTGACATGTTAGTGACATGTTAGTGGCTACACCGGCTCCGCCCACTCCCCTGTTCTATTATATATGTATTATAGTATTCTATGGTCCCTGGGTGTATACGAAAGTGTTCCAGTGTCTCTACAAATATACGGAGAAAGTGGAACACCTTGGGGTTGTCGATGCGAGTCCCACGTAACTCGTCGTCGCCCCCGTGAGGCAGTAATGGGTAGTTGCGAAGGCCCAAGTAAAAAAAGGCATATTATCCGACGGCCATCCTTTAATGAAGTGAGGTTTTTTAGTCCACTTACGTAGGCGGTCCCATAATGAATTGGCCTAACTATGAACCAATGAAGGAAATGAAACGAAACCAATTTTATTTTTCAATATAATCACCATGAATACTAACACACTTCTGACATCTGTGAATCAACATCTCTAAACCTTTATAAAAATAATCACATTTTTTATCCTCAAAATGACTGAAGACGGCCGCCTGCAACTCTTCATCGCTTGAAAATTTTCTTCTTCTTAAGTCCCGCTTTAAATTTGGAAATAAATAATAGTCGGACGGAGCCATGTCTGGACTGTAAGGTGGATATTGAACTTCTGTGAACCCGCATTGACGAACTGCATCCTTTGAAACACCAGCGGTATGAACAGGGGCGTTGTCATGGAGCAACAGGACACCTTTAGACAGCTTGCCTCTTCGTTTTTCCTTTATCTTGTCTCGTAATTTATATATTAAAGAAGCAAAATATTCGCCGTTCACGACTGTATTACGTTCTTTAAAATCCACCATCAAAATGCCTTGAAAATCCCAAAATATTGTGCACATCAGTTTTTTAGTCGATTGTTTTTTTTTTTTGATTGCTTTGCCTTTCTAGGAGGTTTTCACCCTTATAACGCCATTCCATTGACTCGCGCTTGCTTTGTGGATCATAATACAAGATCATAGTTTCATCACCAGTCAATAGCCGCTCGATCACAGTCTTTGGATTTTCGCCACAAAGATCCAAAAACTCCGAAGCGCAGCGCACTGTTTCCTGTCTCTGTACCGCTGAAAGAATTTTCGGTACCCATCTTGCACTCACTTTGTTCATGTGAAGATGTTCATGGATCGCGCGATGAACGGTACTCTTAGAGAGCCCAAGCCTTGCTGCAATTTCTCTAATCTTCAAACGGCGGTCACTCAGAACCTCCTCTTCGATAAGAGCAATCGTTTCGGGAGTGAGCACTTCCACAGGTCGACCGTCGTGGCCAAAGTCTTCGACGGTTTCTCTCCCGAGGCGAAACTCTATCACCCAATTTTTCACTGTGCTATAGGAGGGGGCAGACTCCTTATACACGCCATCCAATTGTTCTTTTATTTGGGCAGGGAATAAACCTTCTTTAAACAGAAACTTTATGACACTTCGATACTCAGTTTTCGACATTTTGAAAAAATACGCGACTCTCGTTATTCAAATACTAAGACTAAGCATTTCATGTCGATGCATGTTTCTTATATTAAGTGCACGATAAACGTACTATTTAATGCAACACAACATGTAGCGACATGTCGCGTTGAACTATATCAGGCCAGTTCATTATGGGACCGCCTGGTATATACAATTTTCTCCCCCTTGGTGATACGTCGTGAGGTTTTAGGCTATCCCCATTCACCCTTCCAGCAACATGTGTATTTTTTTAATTTTACATAACATTATTCAAGATTGTAATGTAATCATTGCAGCTAGTTATAGTTATGGCTTCGCAAATGAGTCCTATAAAAAATGGCGCATATCTGTAATCGTAAAATCCACCTAAATTTATGAATGGCTCACGACCAGCAGATTTTTTAAACACAAATTCGCACGCTCGGACTTTAACGTGGTCGCACAAAATTAATTCAATTCATTATTGTCGAAAACATTTTACGTCACATTTAAATTACATTTTTTGTTTCCCGAAAAAATATACGTGATAGCGACATTATCCCCCATCGTGATTAATGAACGACCCCTTAAGACCAACTTTTTTCCGAAGATTACGAAACATTTCCCGTTACGTAAACCTCAAGAGTGGAAATCAAGAATGTACAACCAGTGTATATTGCCAGTGATGGCATATGTCCTTATTGCTGGTCGTATGAGAAAGAGCAGCTTTGTAGCCCTCACGAGTGTCGACGCTGCCCTAAAACTTCGAAGTGACGACCTGGTATGAAATGCAGGAAGTCGATGGATGCAGGTGGCTCAAGAACGCTTTGTGGTATTCAAAGACTATTATTTATGTCTTTAATGGAAAATTGCCTTGTCAAGCAGCATATTACGAGCTGATAGAGGAAAAATGTCGATAGTACTCTTTATTAAAACTTAATAAAACTGTTTTATTCGACTTTACGACCTTACCTTTATCGTTTGACCAGCGTCAGGGCCGTCCTGAATAGTCACCGTGCACGAGTTAGCATTGTGGACTCTTTCCATTAACTACAAAAAATATAAATTAATACAAATATTATTAATGTAATGGCAGCATAAGTGATGCAGATGACTCAAAAACTCGTATAATAATATAGAAAAAATAATGTAAAAAAAAACAATTATACTTAAAATAGAAATGTGTACTTTCAATGTTTGCGAGATATTTGTTAATTCTTAAAAAAATTCAAAAAATTACACGATATAATATTATGTATTATATGCGTGATATATGAAATCAATATCCTAATTTTCTTAGGCTAACTAGTCTTCCCCTGTTAGCCCGTTTCTCTTGCTTTAAGGGGAAATATAACCTCAAATGGCTTAGCAAGGTTCTCCGTAATACCGAAAATATTGCAGCGTTAATTTTGAAATAAATATATGGTAAAGTTGAGGATAATGTTAAGTACTATGTTAGACGAAAACATGATTCCGTAAAATTTTCTCGATAGAAAAAAAATCTAAAATAAAACTTTGCATACTAACTGAACTAACTATAAAGCAGGGCTTATGTTTATTTTTTTTAAATTACCATTATTTTCACTGTAAAAAGAAATTACCGGAACTATCTGCGACCTGAAGCTTGGAACTCGGCGGCAGGAAACAAGCTTCAGGACTCCGATAGTTTAGATAATTTCTTTATACAGTGAAAATAATGGTAATTAAAAAAAATAAACATAAGCCCTGCTTTATAGTAAGTTCAGTTAGTATGCAGTTTCATGATCTTATATTTAAAGTATTTTATGAATAACAGCGGTTTATTGTTCACTTTGGAGGTAACTTTGGATTTTTTTTCTATCGAGAAATTTTTACGAAATCATGTTTTCGTCCAACATAGTACTTAACATTAATGCTCAACTTTACCATATATTTATTTCAAAATTAATGCTGCAATATTTTAGGCATAACGGAGGATCTTGCTAAGCCATTTGAGGTTATATTTCTCCTTAAGCGTTGAAGTATATTGTACTTGAGAACGCACCTCAAAGTAGTTTTTGGCTGCGCATTCCGGTCCAGTGGACCGCAATGGCTCGGTCTTCGATATTCGTCTGAACGCGACGCGTGTGGTTGAACATTTTAAATTTTCAAAATGCCTTCTTGCGTCGTAAAAGATTGTTCCAATCACTCTCGGGAAATCAAAAAAAATCAAGGTGTGACGTTTCACCGACAAATACATAAAAAACAACTTATTTTATGCCCTTTTGCATTATTTTTCAATGACTACGCCATTTTTTTACCGAGCCATTTTGGCGTATGTTAGTGTTCACGCATTCTGTAACTCGGCCGCCTCCTCCCATGTGGAGATTTTTTCTCGTCGTTTAACGGACGACGAGAAAAAATCTCGACATGAAAGTACGTAGTAAATTATACTTCAATGGATTTAATTTGATAGACTGCCCACCCTTGCTATAATTAAGCTTATAAAAATGATGACAACAATATATTTTATATTTGCTTCTTAAACAGCCTGCAGCTGCAGGAATGATTTGGCTTAATCGTCACGCTTGCCAGGCGTTTGAATTTACATTTAAAAAAACATTTCTAATTGTAAAATTACGAAAAAAATATATTGTTAAAAACTAATGATAACTTTTAGTGAACTTTCAAAAAAATCATTCAATTTTTCTATTGTTTTACATACTCAGATTTTTCGGGAACTGAACTTATTATTTTTTTTACTTATCCGTAGGTTGAAAGATGTACAAAGTATTATAACTGACATTTCAACTATCCTACTATAACAACAGAATAGAATAGAAATAACAGTAAATTCACTTTTACTTTATAAAGAAATGGTGAGGAGATGTTTTTAACCAGAACTCCTATAGGGATGAATTCTACCACCTAAATGGATAATCCACTCTTATCGTGTTTCGTGAATCGTGTATAATATTATAACTGTTGTTTATAACCACATTGGTTGTCTCAATTGAACTCGACAGCAATTAATTATAAGTATACCGTTACAGTTTATCAAAAGCCCACTATTCATAGGAAAAAATTGCCATAGTTGCCACGCTTGGCAGGCGAGTAGCCAACCGCCGTTTTTTTTTGTTGTTATAAGAAAGACGCTCCTGCGCATCTCTTGGTTTGTTTGTCTCAGTCGCCTCCTACAACACCCACGCAACGATACGGGGCAGCGGATGTTCCTTCACACCATTACACAGTAAATACAGATTGTTAGTGTAAACATCGTTATCCTTGAAACCAGTGGTTTGGTTTCACTTATAGAACGTAAATTCAATTAATTAAAAAAACGCTATTCTCTTTCATAAAATTTAAAAAAGTTTCTGTCCGACACTGTCCGTAAATTCATGGATACCCGAGTGACGTAATCACTAAAGATCACCGCCCGCGCTAGCTACCTACACAACATTCCAATAAAAACACAATAGGTACACATAACCTGTGATGTAACTTTTCCTTCATACTTTCGTCCTGGCTTAGGACAGGCAAAAATTGAGGAATTAAGGAAAAATTGAGATTTTACTTAAAAAAAATGTTGTTATTTTTCATTGAATTTACGTTCTATAAGTGAAACCAAACTACTGGTTTCAAGGATAACGGTGTTTACACTAACATCCTGTATACATATATTGAAACCAACACCATTTAGTTATATTTTCTCTTTCATTCAGCGATACAAAACTCCCTACCTTTTGAACTAATCGGGCCGTTTTAAAGAAATCCACTGCCTCTTCATCGGTGAGATCCACGTTTCTTTCCACCAATCGCAACGGAGCAACGAGAACATGACCTGGTATAACGCATCTGAAATTATATAGTATAGTCAACATCTGAAATTATGTAGTATTAGTTGTTGTGTCCCCTTAATATCAACTTCCCATATTTTTCTGTTCATTTCTTCCCTAGACATGTTTTTTTGTTTTGGAGATATATTATGTTTTAAAAAGATGCCGGCCTACGTTCTTATTTGTGTGCACGTACATTATTAATGCACGGATGGATAATTGGTATATCCATCCATCTATTAATTACAGCCTGTAAATTTCCACTGCTTGAGGCCTCCCCTCATATATTGTCAACCACATAGGGTTGCCAACCGCAGTTTTCTTATAGTTTTGTGTTGTTATCGGGAAGATACTGCTGCTTATATTCTGTTTCGGTCTCCCTCTGTCGCCTCTTACGACACCCACGGAGCGTTGGTATCGTAAGAGGAGTATCATATTGATACCCCTCTTACAATACCAAAATATAGGAGTATCGTAGTGATAGGAATATTCACTACCCCATATCGTTCCGTATTTGTATCATCATCATCATCGTCATTACAGTTCTTCACAAGTCCATTGCTGAAAATAGGCCTCCACCAAGCCTCCACCAACCCCCGCCCGTGGCGTTACCACGGGCGGGGGTTAGTCTACTCCTAACTTTTTGATATTATTAATAGGACTAGATTAACACCTATTCCGCTCTCCTGTCTGGCGAGGAGTTTGGCGTATGGCTCTGGGGGAGAGCGCAGGTCGTGTTGATCCCCAGGGCAAGTCTGAGGAGTTCTCCTTTACGTGGCTGCCGCCTGTTATTTGGTCTGGTTCAATAGGAAACAGACAGAACAGAAACACTCGGACGATCGTTTTTTTCTTTTCTTTTATTTCTCCCCCTTTTCCTACCCTAACCCAATCCAAGGTGTCAAGCGTACCGTGCCGATGGATGCGTGGCTGGAGGGAGTCCAGTCGCAAACGGTGCCTACCCGAGACCAGGGCTATTCGGGTAGTATTTTAGCCCTTCCCTCGGCATGCGGGGCTCTCCCGGGGGTGACCAAGTATTTCCCTAGCTAATCGTGGGAACAAAATGGATGAAAACCGATATTTTGGAAAAGACAATGAGAAGTCTCCTTTAATGGAACAAGCTGTAGGTTTGGAAGATGCTCTTTTAGCCTCATTAACACCCTGCAACATTGCGCCCCAACCTTTTTTTTGCGGATGGAAAATCATCTAATGACGCCTTTCGCTCTGGGTGGAGCGTAAGGGAGTGTCAGACTTTTACTGACTAAAAACCATCCGTGTTCCTTCAGTGCCCTTACGTTCCGGAGCCGCGGTATCTCTTTCGAACAGCCCGCAGCCCCGGCAGACGTCGGCCCTTGCGGGCCCCTTCACGCTGCTGACAGCTCTTTGAGGCGCGCGTGGAACAAAACGCGCCGTCGACACGGCCTGTCGTCGTTAGACGGACGGACGGCGAGCTACCCATTGCTCGCCGTCCACAGGCCCGCGTCTACGGTGGCCGGGGGCCACGACGTAGCCCCCGACGCCCGGGGCGTCTCCCGCGGCGGCCGGGGAGGAAAGCTGCTGCTCTCTCCTTCTCCCGCTCCGCCACCTCCTTCGCTAACATCACTGCTTCGCAGAAGGTGGTGACGGCATCCCATTCCGTCTCGCTCCGGACCATGGTTTCGACCAGGGCCGGAGCCGCGCCGAGAGGTCGCCGCCGCCTATCGCCGCTACGAGGACACGGCGGTGCTCCGCCCAAGCAGGGCACACCTCCACGGTGTGTTCCACCGTGTCCTCCGGTCCATCCTCGCAGTGGGAGCACCCGGGCGTTTCCTCCCGCCCAATTCGGTGCAGGAACCTCCCGAACACACCGTGTCCGGTGAGGGGTCTTATCGCCGCTACAGTGGCGTGCCCAGCACGGGGTTGCGACAGTCGCTCTCTCCATGTCGCCATGAGATCGTGCCGGAAGTCTGTCCGCTGCGAGACAAATTGCCGCGGCAGCGGGGTTTCCCCCCGGCATAGTGCCTCCGCGCGCCATTCGCGCAGGCGCGCGAGGGCTATCGCCTCCATATCCCATGGCGTCAATCCGGCAAGGAGGCTCGCCGCCTCGCGGGAGATCGTGCGGTAGCCGCGAACAATTTTCACGGCAACCACCCTTTGGGGCGCGTTCAGGTGGTGGACGGCAAGCCGCGCCAAACCACGCGCCCACACCGGGGCCCCGTAAAGGGCCATGGACCGCACGATCCCCGTGTAGAGCCTCCGGCAGGAGGCGATTGGCCCCCCCAGGTTCGGCAGGAGCCGCCCGAAGGCAGCCCCGGTCCGTTCCAGTTTGGGAGCCAAACGTCGGAAGTGCTCAAAGAAGAGGACTCGTCCTCGACGGCCGATGGAACTTCGCGAAAAAATGCAGTCGGTCTGAGGAAGAGTCCCCCAAAGACCAGTCCAGGAAGACTGGGAAGCTGGCAACGGCGGAGAAGAAGCTCAGCTTTAGTGCCGAAGCTAGCTCCGTGCGTATGGAATTGGAATGGAATTCCTAATTCTAATCCTATAAGTGTGGAGCAGATGCGGCTGGTCCACCGGGCACTAACACAGGCCATCGCTAAGACGGCCTGTGGGGCGCAACCGGGAATGGGTCCAAAATTTTTGGGTTTCACCCACAAGCCAGGTTGGATTCTGGTAACATACCTGAATAAGGCAAGCCAGGACTAGATTATGGGTGAAATCAGAAAACTGAAGCCCTGGCCGGAGGCAGAGCTTTCGGTAATACCCGAGGGCGAACTGCCCAAGCCTCAGCTGGGCATTACCTACTTGCCCCGCAGCGAAGCCGACTCTCCAGAGTAGGCGGCTGTGCTGCTGAGGGCACAAAATGAAGGGCTCCATACTGAGCTCTGGAGAATCCTCCACCGTAGAGACGAGGAGAATGGGTTCTTAGTAATCTTTTCACTGGACGACCCATCGGCGGAGGTTCTTCGGAAGACAGGCGGCAGAGTCATCCTTGGCTTTAAGATGATAACTTTTAAAGTCGGGGGAGGCTCTGACGCGGCAATGTAGCCCGAACCGCCCCAACCCCAATCCCCCCAGCCCTCCACCTCTCGGGGTGAGGCTGGAACGCCACCGGTGAGAGTGACGAAGACCCAAGGCGCAGATTTCGCCTCGGTCCGACGGCCTCCGCTGGTGTCATCCAGGCCTGGGGGGAGAGAAGGTGGCAGCGGTTTGACAAAAGGTAAGGCGAGGGTCAAGTGCGCAGGTAAAAGTCGTCCTCTTCCTTAACAGGCGGAAAAGACCTCTACCCTCCTCCCCCGCGCCCATAAATGGCTAAACCCAAGGGTAAGACGAGGGTCCTCCAAGCAAATCTTCACCATACAGCAGCTGCTTCTGCCGTGGTGGAGGTTTGCTTTGCAGAGGACAACATTGACCTCGCCCTTATACAAGAGCCTTGGGTGGCCAACGGTCAAGTTCTGGGATTGGCGGCTGCCGGTAAGAATCTTGTCAATACCAAAGGCAGTAGACCCAGAGCTTGTATAATTTAGAATAAAAATATTGAACTTTTAGCCGTTCCAGAGTGCTGCAATGATGACCTGGTTACAGCCTTCATAAATCACAAGCGATGTACAGGGGCCAGAGTAATCATATGCTCAGCCTATCTTCCCGGCAAGAACGCAGATCCTACCATCGAGTTAGAGCGAGTGGCGGAGTTCGCCCGAAAACACAACGCCCAACACAGCCTGGGGGAGCACCAACATCAACGAAAGAGGTGAGTTTATGATTTTCTCATCTCCAACCGCCTGATAAGCCTAAACTTAGGTTGTACACCAACCAACCAACCAACCTTTGTAACGCGTGCTAGGTAAGAAGTGTTAGACATAACCTTTGCTATACCAATAACATGTCTAGGTGGATAAATGACTGGCATGTTAGTAGCGAAAACTCGATGTCTGATCACAAGCACAAGCACATTAAGTTTGTTATTGGAGCATCACCAATCAATGAAACAGTTACTTTTAGTGATCCAAAAGCGCCCTCCTGGGATATCTACAGAGATAGCCTAAGGAGGAATTTGGAAACGTTTCCGAAAACATCAAAACAATTGAAGGTTTGGAGTTAGCGACGGAGACAGTAACCGTAGATATCCGTGAAGCCTTCGAGGACAGTTGTCCCGTCAAAACCAAGACCTCAACACGAAAAGTTTCTTGGTGGAATTCTAAGTTGAAAGAACTTAGGGAAAAGACCAGGAAACTATTTAATAGGGCTAAGAAAACCAAAGAGTGGGATATATATAGTGCTAACTGAATATAATAAAAAAATCAGGAAAGCCAAGAGAGCATCGTGGAGGATGCTATGCGAGAAAGTTGAGTCTTTGCCCCGCAGTGCAAGATTACACAAAATGCTATCGAAAGCTAAACCTAATCAGATCGGGCTTCTTAAAAAGCCTGATGGTAACTTCACTAATAGTGAAACAGAAACATTGGAGTTACTAGCGTCAACCCATTTCCCAGGGTAACACAAGACTTCAACCTTGAATTCTTTCAGAGCCCTACGAAGGCCTTGCAATGAGGACTGGTGTAGGGCTGCAAAGATAATAAGGCCAAACCTGGTGCAGTGGGCTGTTGACTCCTTTGAACCATTTAAATCAAGCAGGGAGTATGGAATAATTTCCATCCAACTACAGAGGGGTATCAACATCCTTCTTCCCTATCTGGTGAAAATCTTCAGAGCAAGTTTTGCATGGGGATATATTCCAGAACGATGGACAATTGTCAAGGTTCTATTTATACCTAAGGCTGGTAGAAAGGACTACGCTTTACCAAAGTCCTTTAGACCTATAAGCCTATCTTCCTTTCTTCTTAAGACATTGGAAAAGGTTATGGATGGATATATAAGGGATGTAGCTCTAGCTACGAAGCCCCCATACATTACAACCAGCATGCTTACCGCAGAGGCAAATCTACGGAAACAGCCCTAATCAGTGTCACTGACAGGGTCGAAAAAGCATTGGAGGACAAATAAATAGCTCTTTGTGCCTTTCTAGATACTGAGGGCGCCTTCGACAGTAGCCCCACATCACTGCTGATTGGGGGCCTGACATCTAAAAATGTTGACCCCACAACCATCAGATGGGTGAAGTCGATGCTCTCAAACAGAAAGGCAAAAATAGCGCTGTTACAAACTTCGATTGAGGTTGCAACTACAAGAGGCTGCCCACAAGGAGGTGTTTTGTCACCCCTTCTTTGGACTCTTGCGGTTGACCAACTATTGTACAAAATGGCAGACCTACGCATTGACACATTGGGTTATGCTGATGACCTTGTGATCATTGCGAGGGGCTTTTGCCAAAGTACTTTATCGTCAATAATACAAAGAGCCCTAAACACCATAAATAACTGGTGTAGGGATAACAGTTTATCAGTTAATGCTGATAAAACTGTTATAATACCCTTTACCAAAAAGAGACGGTTAGACAAATTAGTCCAACCAAAACTTAATGACAAAGAAGTACCATTTTCCACGGAAGTTAAGTACTTGGGCGTAACAATCGACCAAAAACTAACGTGGAACTCTCACCTTAGCAACGTATGCCATAAGGCAAAAATTGCTTTAGGTACGTGCAGTCGTTTGGTCGGAAACAACTGGGGCTTGCGTCCCAGTATGGTCCTATGGCTGTACAGCAGTATAGTGAGGCCGATTCTCACCTACACCTCTATTGTCTGGTGTAACAAGGCCAACAAAAAGACGACTGCGGATAGACTAAATAGTCTACAAAGGACTGCCTGCTTAATGGCAACTGGAGCTATGCGATCATCGCCTGGAGCGGCTCTTAATGCGCTTCTATGCCTAACGCCCCTTGATCTCTATCTAGACAAGGAGGCGAGGGCTAGTTTGTATAGGATTAACGACCAGGGCGGTCTGAGCTGCCTCTCCTACAGATTGAGATCCATGCTCGACTCAATTAAGGAATCACCGGTCTTATGCATGATCTCAGATATCATGCGTCCACTACACACTTTTGACACAAAGTATATAGTGGAATTACCCTCCAGAGAAGACTGGCTGAATGGCCAGGTTATCCGTGAAGTCGGTATAGCCTCATATGGTATACCGATGGGTCTAAAATGGGCCTCGACGTAGGCTTTGGAATTTACGGGGAACGCCCTAAATTCAAACTTAGTATGAATTTGGGTAGATACACCTCTACCTTCTAGGCAGAAATTTTCGCCATACTTCGGTGTGCGGAAATCAATCTGTAAAAAAAACTTCGTCAACCATAAAATTTACATAAACTCCGATAGTCAAGCAGCACTGCTAGCACTGAGATCAAACTTAGTGGACTTGAAGCTAGTTGGAGTTTAAACGCCCTGGGATGTAACAACAGGGTCGTTTTAAGATGGGTCCCGGGTCAGGAGGGTATTGTAGGCAACGAATTTGCCGACAAACTTGCACGGGAGGGCTCAAGGTGCACACAATTTGGACCTGAGCTATTTTGTGAAATCTCAAGAAGCCTAGCCAGATTGACCCTTGAAACTATTTATCACAATAAATCACTTAAGATGTGGTCTGACACACCAGGCTTAAAACATTCTAAAACCTTAATCCGGGCTTTTGATCGTAAATTCGCTTCAGAAGCCCTGGGATTAACTAAAAATAAACTGCGCATTCTGGCAAGAGCCCTAACTGGACACTGTTGTCTTAAAAAGCACATGTCCATCATGGGACTAAGCAACTCAAGTATGTGTCGGTTCTGTTCCATAACGGAAGAAACGCCTCTACACATCCTAACTGATTGCGGACCCCTAATGCGCAAACGTAACACTCACCTGGGAAACTATCTACTCCGCCTAGAAGAAGTGAAATTGCTCACGGCTAAGCAACTCCTTCTATTCATTGAAGACATAGGACTAAGCCGTGAACTATAGCCATAGCAGCGATCACAATAGAGCTTATAGGTCGCAGTGATACTGGCTTCTTTCCCTAGACCTGCATAGCTGCTCGCATATAATAATAAAAAAAGTAATGCCAAAAAGCACGATCCTGAGCCACCTGCATCCATCGGCCACCAGCATGTCTTACCAGCTCGTCCCTCCATCTAGTGGGGGGTCACCCTACACTACGCCTACCGGTACGAGGCTGCCATTAGAAAACCTTTTTTCCCCAACAGTTGTCGGTTCTTCGAGCAATATAGCCGGCCCACTGCCACTTCAGCTTACTAATCCGTTGGGCTATGTCAGTCACTCTGGTTCTATTGCGGATATCCTCATTTCTAGGCTTATCACGCAGAGATATCCCGAGCATAGCCCTCTCCATAGCTCGCTGATCGACCTTGAGCGTCCTCATATGGCGAGCAGTGAAGGATCACGTCTCAGTTGCATAAATCATCACTGGCAACACGCACAGGTTATACAATCTAGTTTTCAGAGTTTGAGTTCCCGACCGCTGCCCAGCCGAGTTGAATCCGTCGATTGGCCTCGCGGTCGAAGTTTGACTTACCTAGTCAGACTATTTGTCCCAGGTAAACGTACTTGTCAACAACTTCGAGCATAATGCTCCCAACAACTACCGGCATAGGTATGACATAGACATTAGACATGATCTTTGTTTTGTCCATGTTCATCTTAAGACCTATCCGTTGGGAGACACCATTGAGGTCATTGAGCATAGTGCTTAGGTCCTCCAGCGATTCTGCCATAAGGACTATATCGTCGGCAAATCGAAGGTAAGTGATGTACTCGCAATTGATATAAATACCGTATCCTTTCCAGTCCAGTAGCGTGAAAACGTCTTCCAATGCAGCGGTAAAGAGTTTCGGGGATATAACGTCACCCTGTCTTACACCTCTCTGCAGTTGGATAGGTTTCGAACTCTGCTTCTGTACTCGGATAGCCATCGTAGCCCTACTGTACAAATACTTCAGTACTTCGATATACCGACAGTCAACTTGGCACCGCTGAAGGGACTGTAGCACCGCCCAAATTTTGACGGAATCAAAGGCTTTCTCATAGTCCACATACGCCAAGCAAAATGGCAGATTGTACTCTTCGGTCTTCTGTACAATCTGCCGCAGGGTATGTATGTGGTCTATAGTACTGAAGCTTTTTCGGAAACCGGCTTGTTCGGAAGGCTGGAAGTCGTCGAGTCTGAGTGAGAGACGACTCGTAATGACTCTCGAAAACAGCACGTAGACGCGGCTCAGAAGGGAAATCGGTCTGTAGTTCTTCAAGAAAGGCGACAACGCTCTCTCAAACAAGACCATCGCACTTCTGCGCCTCCGGAGTAGTGCCACCATGGAGGACGGAATTGAAGAGCTTTTGAAGGACTTTAAGTACCGGTGTTCCACCCGCTTTCAGAAGCTCCCCTGTAATTCCAGGCCTGCCGTTTTTAAGGTGCTGGAGAGCCACTGTAATCTCGCTCAGACTGACCTCAGATTTTATATCATCGGAATAGTGTCGGATAAGACTTGCTCTTGAATCGTTACTCACCCTCGCATGTTGCTCCAATGATGATGTGACTGCAGCTGCCCATAGAATCTCTCAATCTCACTCAAAATCTCAAGTGTCCCGGAAACAATGCTGCCACACTCGTCTTCCGCTTTGACAGTTGGCTCTTTCTGGCAGATAGATCTCTGGCAAAGGCTTTGGAGCCCCGATTCCGCTCGATCGCATCTTCAATACGAGCCGTATTAAAGTTGCTTAAGTCCCGCCGTATGCCAAATCTGCTGACGAATGCAGCCTCATCTCCCGTCTAACAGCCATGAGATTAAGAGTGTGATCAGAGAGTTTTTGTGTTTTTCTGCGGCTGGTCTTGCAGAACTTAGCTCTGATCGCATGGACAGTTTCCCCGAGCTTGTCATTCATAACGTCCACTGCATTGCAATTTTCTAGGCACTAAAAGCGGTTTTGTAACTCGAGCAAAAAGGTTTTGGGATTTTGGATTAGAGCACGAGGGGGACGGAGCGTTGACTTCATTAGACAATACCTCTCCAACTTAAGGTTTAGGTGCAGTGTGCCTCTAACCATTCCGTGATCGCTACCTGTTTTCACCCTTGTGATTACTGAGACATAACTGAACAGTTGCCGTCTAGTCGTCATAATGAATCTCATTATGACGAAATCTCATTTTTTTGTTAAACCGTCGGGGCTCAACCAGGTTCACTTTCTGTGAGGCCGCTTCTGGAAAAAAGAGTTCATCATAAAGAGTCCCTCTTTCTCCATAAAGTCGACCAGCTGCTAGCCTCTTGGGTTCCGTTGCCTTATCCCAAATTTCCCTACCTTCAGCTCACTGTTCTTTCTTGTGACTAGTTTTGCGTTGAAGTTTCCCATTAACACCGTATAGTGAGTTTTGAAGGAATGCATGGCTCTAGAAATATCCTCATACATTTCCTCCACCTCCTCATTGGGATGTTTCGACGTTGGTGCGTAAACCTGTACGGCCTTCAGTGAATACCGTTTGGTGATTCTGTGTATAAGGTACGCAATCCTCGTCGACATACTCCGAATCTTTACCCTCCTTAACATCTTCTTGGGACAGGGAGGGCGATCATCTGTCCCGTATTTGTATGCAAGTGCATTATTAATGCATGGATGGATACACATTGGTATATCCATCCATCTATTAATTACAGCCTGTAAATTTCCACTGCTTGAGGCCTCCCCTCATATATTGTCAACCACATAGGGTTGCCAACCGCAGTTTTCTTATAGTTTTGTGTTGTTATCGGGAAGATACTGCTGCTCTTCTGTTTCAGTCTCCCTCTGTCGCCTGTTACGACACCCACGGGACCATAAGGGGTAATGAGTATTTCTACACCGCCACAAAACTGTCAGGGGTCAGCAGCCACGAGGGAAGCTAGTCGACCAAGTCGGTTAATATGAATACGTATGAAACCACAAAATGATGATGGATTTGAAATTTATTTAAATTGCCTAGATGTAACGCAGTTATGACATTCAATGAAAACCAATTAAATAAACATAAAAAATTAAAGAAAACACACAGAAATAGTTACAACTATTTTTATTGTTCCTAAAAAAATCTGTATATTGATTATGTCAATTTTCATAGGTATAATCAGTTAGAGCGTCATTTGTCTGTCACAATAACCTAGATCAGTCGTTCGAGCCCAGCATGACAGCAATAGATCGTAAATAGCCTATTCTTTAAATTGTTTTGCAGCTCAGATATTATAAAAAACTGCGGTTGACAACTCACTTGCCAAGCGTGGTAACTGTAGCAAATATCCCCCTATGAGGTAATCTATTTGGGAGGCCTATGATCAGCAGTGGACTTTGGTAGGATTTAACGGTAACGGTAACGGATATCCTCTTAATAATAGTGGGCAGACTCATTACATTTTGAGTACTTACCTTAGGTTAACAAACGCGTACGTAAGATCCGACTTGTAGAAAACGCACGACTCTGGAACCCTAACTTGACCGAAAACGTATGTCGGCTCATCCTCCAATTCATGGACTCGAGTCTCGTTCAACTCAGAAGCCGGGGTAGCTTTAATAGTATGCTCTGGTAGAACTTTCTTTCGAAGATTCAAAGTGTACAGTGAGTATACGTCATTCCTACAACACATATGTTTTATTAAAACAGGACACAATAAAAGAAAATATTAGTTACGATTTAAATACTTTACTGTGTCATCCTAAACTGATTTACATATCAGCGTAAGTTATAACAATATAAATATGTTATTTAAATGTAGTTTATCAATAATAATAATAATATAGGCGCACTGCCTATTCCGATGGGACGGTAATACGACACGATCAGAATGAGATCAGGCGGTGAACCTACGGCTATGCGTGCTGTGCGAGGCGCGATGATGAAACACCGGTAGCTTCCTGGATCCGAGTTGCTACTGAGAATTTCTCAATCATCAGTAGATAAACCCAATAATTGAATTTTGACCCGACGCGGGATACAAACTCGGAAACCCACATGATCAACATTCACATTTACGACCACGTAACCAATGTCTTCAATGTATCAACTTAGTGGGAGCAAAAGAGCAGTAGTCCTAACAGCCTGCACAGTCAAATCTTGGCTCTAGTTTTAAAATGCCAGACATTAACACCCAGCTCAGCGACGGGTAGCAGCAGTTGAAGGCAATGGCGGATGTGCAATAAATAAGAGTATTATTACAGATTAGACCTTACAGTTGTGACACGAATTTGATGTCAGGCGATGCCGCCGCCTGCGTAGGCATTGACGCGGTAAACGTGTAAGCTAGGGTTATCACGAAAATGGAAATTAAATAATTTTGGATATTATAATACATACTCATAATAATTTATTAACATTATGTACACACTTGTAAGATATAAGTTAAAAACATTTATCGAACAAGACAATTTTTATTACTACAAGAAAAAGCAAGTGTCGCGCTGCCAAATCTTTTGGTGACACTTTCTTTTTATAGATGTTTTCAGTTTTCGAAACAACACACACAATTTTATCAAAAAAAATTGCCATATAAGCATGGCCGTCATTTGAATTCAATGAAATGAAATAAAATGAAGATTTATTTGCTTTGAAAAAGGGTACATACTCGTATAGGTGATTATTGTAAAATGTGGTTCAGCATTTTCAGCCATCCATGGATAGCATGCAAATACATTTTTTATAATTAAGTTTACTATATTAAAATATCGAATTCAATTAAAATATTTATCATAAAATAGTCATCGTTTAAAAATTACCAATACATACAAATTTAAAAATAATTAAAATTGAAAATGCAATTGAAAATATATAAAACTACTGTTGTGTCACATCATGTCAAACTTAGGTAGTCATTCACATTATAAAAACAATGATCATTTAGCCACCTGTAAAGAGCGCCTTTAAATCTATTAAGGGGTCTTTTATATTTTTCGGTATTTTATTAAATATGAGCATTAACATCCAGTAGCAGTTTTTTTTAAACCGAGCACTCTTGGGTATAATTTCAGCAGCAAGTCTATTACTATTTCTGGTATTTTGCGTATAAATTTCTTTCGCTTGTCTGAAATAATACATGCTTTGTTTTACAAACTTTACAATTTCAAAAATGTACAGGCATGGGAGAGGTAGTATTTTATATACTATAACATTAATTTACCATTATATAGATATTATATTTTTCAAAAACTACGGTTAAAATTAGTTAAATAAATACTATAAAACACGCTCGCGCCAACCTCATTGTCGATCAGACTCGGTGAAGTGCGCTAGCACAAGGGTGGCCTGCCTTCTACCCTGCAGTGTAAGGTCTTTAAACTATGGTATTATTATATGATTGAGCAATAGAGAAAGAAGCGGAATTCAGACGTAGCTTACTTAACTAATAAGTTTTAGATAACAGTAATGTTTTAATATTATAAGTTACTAGCAATCTACCCCGGCTTCGCACGGGTGTTATATAGATTCTACAACAGCGCCACCTACCGGGTCCGACTACGCCTATGACCTTCACGAAAGTGCAAGCAATATGTTGACAAAGTTTTACCGCAATCTGATGAATGGCATAGCAGCGCATAAAATGTACAAACAACAGTTTGTACAAACAGATATTAATTTTTTTATATTAGATAAGCAAACATTTGGACATGATATTAAATAGCATTTTAAGCTTACAAAGAATACTATTGCAAGCCATAATCGATGCCCCTAGCGCCATCTAGTATCGAATAGAAGAATTAAGCTTTCTAGAAAAGTCCACACTCGAATTTTCTACATCTAGTCGGTCGGGACCGGTATTTGCTGGAACATTCTAGATGTTTCGGTGGAAAGGCCTATATAAAGCCGTTTAAGGCCGCGACAGGGCAGTATTGAATTGGCGATACAAGTGAAGCTTCGGAGTGAAATAAAGTGAACTAAAGTGTTCAGTGTGCTTAATTATTAGTGTGATTTAAGTTTTAATTGATGTTCAGTAATTAAAGTGTCAATTTTGATAATTCAATCGGCACTTTTATTGTCTCGAACCCTAAGCTCGTTACAATACTTATTGTTGCTGTTATTAATATTGGCCAGAACAACTCTATAACTCTGCTTTAGATAATAAGTCTGACAAACGAATCACACAATCCACCTGATGGTAAGCAGATGCCGTGGCCAATAATCATCTACAACTATTCTGGATTAAGAATCAAAACCACCCCTGAGGAATAAGATGGAATGCCAGTATAAAGGATATTTCGTTCTCTACACTCATCTTTCACGCAGGTCGAGCCGACAAAATCTTGCCACAACACACAGCTGCAGTGTTGCTCTACCACAAATACTAAAACCCACTTTAATAAAACTTACTCACCTTCTGTGTTCAAACACTGGCATATTCTGCCTAACACCAGACAACCTTTCCGAACAAATCTCAGCAACTTTATAGCAGGGCGATGATTCGCCGCAGTCACCTATCACATCGCCCCACGGATCCACGCAAAGGGCATGACCGTAAGAACGGCGTTTTGGATTGTGCTGGCCAGTCTGCGCCGCTGCTATTACGTAGCACTGATTCTCTATAGCTCGAGTCCTGAGGAATAGTATTAAAATCGATTTGACGCTTTTATTTTGTCGATATATTAAATTTAAGTAACATAATGTGTTTCTGGGGTAGTGACAGCATAAGAGAAAGCTAGTATCTATCGCGCGCCGATTCAAGCGCGCTAAATTAAGAATGAAAACTTAAAATGTTTGTGTTAGGAATAATTCACGACAGTAGTCGAATGGTGGATTCGAAGCCATGAATTAGTTTCGCAATTAGTAGTTAGTTTAGTTTAGTTTGCAACGGGCTGTTTTCCGCAACTCCACGTCTCTGCGCGTATTTTGCGTGTGGGCAGGAATAATGTGATTATTCGAGCCATGAGATCTCCCCGAAGAAGCTCAACAGTCCCTTGATGTTGCATGCAACTTCGGGGAGTGATCCCGGCGTGCCGAGATGTTTAGCCCTGTACGTAGCGACCTCCGGACATTTCAGTAGCACGTGGGCCGCCGTTTCTTCCTCCCCCATACATGCCCTGCACAGGGGACTATCTGTAACACCTATAGTAAATAAATGTTTGTTAAAGGTGCCATGTCCTGTGATAGCACTAGTTACTATCCTTATCTGCGGCTTGTTCAGTCTCATTAGAACTTTGGTTAAGCGACTGTTTATTACAGGTAGGGCCTCCCTAGCTTGTCTACAGTCTGTTAGATTTTTCCAAAGCTGAGCGTGTTGATTAGTGAAGTGTCTACGTACCATTGAACGAACGTTACCAAAGGGGATTGGTATGATTGGTTCCGGCCCTATAGTGGCCAGAGCCGATCCTCTTCTGGCCAGTTCGTCCGCTGCATCGTTGCCTCTGGATCCACTGTGTCCCTTTATCCATTGTAGAGTCACATTGTTGTTTTTACATACCTCATTTAATCGTTGATGGCATTCATATATTAGTCCCGAGTTCACCCCATTGCAACTCAGAGCTTGTAGTACCGCCCTACTGTCGGTCAGTATTCTGATGGGGAAGTCATTAACCTTCCTAGCATCTATTGCTATGGCCGCTTGAATGATACCCATACATTCCGCCTGAAAGACCGTGTTATAGGTACTCAGCGGTGTGCATATGTGAATATTGAGGTCTTCAGAGAAAGCTCCAGAACCTACACCTTCCTTTGTTTTAGAACCATCGGTGAAAATTCTAAGCTCTTTTGGGCTTAATCCTTCCGGCTGGTTGTTTTCATTTAATTGTATCTTGTATTTCTTATCGAAAACAAATTGTTTAGGAATCCTATCGTATTTGGCTTGTAGGATAGGAATTGCTGAGTAGATTCTATCAATTATGCCTGTATGAGGGACACTATTCTTACTCCAAAGATTTAGGGTCTTGAGTCTGATGGCAGCTAAAGTCGCTTCTTGTTGTATATGTAGATGAAGCGGAGTTAGCTCCAGCATCGCTTCCAAGGCTGCTGTTGGCGTAGTTCTTATGCAGCCTGTGGCAGCCATACATGCCAGTCTCTGGTAGCGCTGAAGCTTCATATCGCAATTAGTATCCTACTTTGAGATTCCGAATAAAATGTGACACATTTTACTAACATGCAACTTGGAATACCTATGAGTGTAACATACCTGAGCAACAGATGCCAATGTGCGACGCCGGTAGTATACGTGAATGCAGATGGATAAGTCAAAATATCCGCCCGCATTGTGGCAAGTGCTGTACTTAATTCTGGGAAACGCATATCATAGCAGATCGCCAAGCCTAAAAGGAGAGAAATATAGAGCAAATTTTAGAAGAAACTTGTTTACACTCTCATGGCGGTAAACGAACGGAAGTGACTAAAAATATATTCATATTTGATAGAAGTTGGAACACATAAATCAAAAAATCGGAATGTATTTTGAAGTGGCTATAGGTTATTGATATAAATATAGATAAATATTTAAAAAATATAGTTGTAAATAGTGTTTTCACAATAATAATTATATATATTCTCAACTACCAATATTACCAACTTGATCTACCAATATTACAATAGCGAAGGTATTCATTTATACTTTAATTCTGAAGTATAGTTGTAGCACGAATGGGTCGGCTCGACCGGGGAAGGACCACGCTCTCACAGAATACCAGCGTGAAATAGTAGCTTAATGCTGCTGTATTTCGTATGGTGAGTGTAGAGAACCGGAGACCCTTTTTACTGGAAATGAGGAATTCCATCTCAGTCCTCACGGGTGACAACGCATCTGCATTTTGATTTGTAATGGAAGATAGATGTAGATGTCTATGGGCCGCAGCAACCACTTACCATCAGGTGGACTGTGTGCTCGTTTGTCAGCCTATTCTATAAAAAAAAAAAAAAGAATTCGTAACACTTTGATTCACTTGATCAAAGATCTTATTTACAACTTTGATTTAAATAAAGAAATGAGTGCAATAAAGAACAAAAATAACCATGAAATAAAATTTCATACCTACCAATTCTTCCTATGGGTGTATCAACAGGGGTAACAACATGGCTGCCAGAGTTTGAAAAATCGCTTTCCTTTAAACGGACATTCTTCTCAGGTATCTCTACATCAAATAAGTGCAACTTCCTGTATGTTTGCACTATCTCACCCTTGTTGTCTATAATTATGTGGGTGTTAAATATTTTTGTGGGATTATTTTCATCCTTAAATTTAAAACGAGACATTATTAAGAAAAATTTAAGTTATAGTAAAATTATCATTTGTGTTCTCAACTACATAATTCCGATCAGCTCTACTGCACTATAGTACAGCAGCAATTGTTAATCTATTTTCGGTTATGGTGGTCCTCTGATGATCTTATGGTTCGATAGAATGACAACTCGATCAGAGAGAGATCAGGTGCAAGATTAGGTAATTTGTTCTGTTAAAAGTAAGCTCATGACCCTCTGTCCAAATAGGTTGCATGTAAGCAAACTGGATTACTGTATGCATTGATAAATTCCCTTACAATGCTTTAAACATTAAAAGTAGCAGCATTAGCATTAAAGCAGCACTTTTTGATATAAAAGGGTGACAAACGAGCACACAGTTCACCTGATGGTAAGCTGTGGCGCATAGACATTTATCCACAGTTATGAAATAAAATGCAGATGCGTTGTCACACCTGAGGACTGAGATGGAATGCCTCGTTTCCAATGACACGGGGCTCTGATTTTCCACTCTCACCATATGAAACACAGCAGCATTAAACCGCTATTTAAACTGGCACTCAATATGTATTATCTCAGGGCCAAAGTACTTGCCTTAAACTTTACAGTAAGCATGCGAGTTTCAAGTCCCACTAGCACTAAAGAAATTGTTAATTTCAATTTTAAGTTACGATTTACCACATATCTATTAATATATAAAAAAAAAACAAGAAATGTTTCTACCAATGTCTGTTACAAACTTTGAAACCATTCAACTGATTTTGATGAAATTTTTGTGTGTATTTGAATGGGTCTCTCTCTGGGTCTCTCTGGGTGGCGCTGTTGTCAAGATCCAGAAATCACCCGTGCGAAGCCGGGGCGGATCGCTAGTTTAGCAATAAAGGAATACATCTTGAGTGAAGCTTCATGCCTGAGGAAGAACATATTCAAACCATACGAATTTTTATACTTATGTAGAGAAAGAAGAAGGAGCCTTGGTAGCCTCAGATGCTTAACGCTCGCTGTAAATATCACAGTACGCGAGTAACCCGGGTTCGATCCCCGCCGGCACCAATGAAATTGTTAATTGCAATTTTAAGTGCTAATTTACCACGTGCTCGGCGGTGAAGGAAAACATCGTGAGGAAACCTGCATGTCTGAGGAATAAGAAAAAAATATTTCTAAGACATGTGAGGTTCGCCAACACGCATTGGGGCAGCGCGGCGGACACTTCCATGTCCTAAAACTCTCTAAGAAATGAGGGGAGGCCTGTGCCCGGCAGTGGGACGTATATAGGCTGTAACTTTACTATTTTTACTTTTTACTTTATGTAGACAAATGCACTTAAGTTTACACATAATTAAATACCTTTTCATGCAAACCACCCATAGATAGCCACACATTGTTTTTAGCTGCCAGTTCCCTGTAATGCCGGACTGTATCACCAGTGAGTAAAGGCTCAGCAGAACTTAAAGTATCCTTTTTGTTGTCACACATATAATCACAAGCTTCAGGAAAGAATATCATCTGAAATAAAGAATAATGAGTTGAGCCTAGTTCTCTGTAACGCCGGACTCTATCATCAATGAGTAAAGGTTCAACAGAACTAAAAGTATCTTTTTGTTGTCACACATATAATCTTGAGCTTCAGAAAAGAATAACATCTGTAATTTAAAAAAAGTTATAGAATTATGATTGATACTTTAGTCCCACGAGCATACTGCAAGCATGAAGGTTTATATATTTAAAATTTAAAAATGCTAAGGCATGCATCTGAGCATTATTCAACAAGTCGCGGCACGAAAGTCTGGCGCTGAACGAAACGTGGAGAGGATAGCTGCACATTTCGTAGCAGTACGCCAATAGCCGTAGCCGTACGCAAGTAGCAGTAGCCAATCAGCGCGTGCGAACGATACGCACGCCCGCCAGGCGACCTGCTTACTACCCCATGGTACATTATTTTCGGCTTATGCGCAATAACTGTCATCACTAAACTTTTGTACCGTACTTATACATCAATTGATACTGATATTCCAAGAAAGTTTGTGTAGCAGGATTTTAAGGCCAATTATTATCATTGGTATTAAGATAGGAATAGAAAACTAGAAATGGAGAATCCATAGGTCAGGATTTAAATCATTTTAGGGTTTATTACCAATCACGTTCATACACACCAGTATAATCCGTCATGCAAGTGAAGCGTCAAGTGCACGGGCTGTATGAGAGGTCGCCCGGTACTCGCATGCACTAATGTAAACAATGATATCTTTTTAATTTTGCAAGCCAGCTATATATAAAACTTATACCTATTGAATCCTTATGAATTAAGCTATTTATTGTAAATGAATAATTGTAAATGTATGTAAAATAAACAATACTACTTGTATACATATTATCAATCTTATTTCAAAATATTCTAACGGTTTCTTACATATAGAGCAAAAAATTGTTTTATTTGCAGATCAATAGAACATTTATCAACAATGATTAAAAAATCACACGTCTCATTTAATTTTTTCACACTGCCAACTTTTTTACGTGGCAAAAAAATACGTAAAAACAACCGAAATTTGTATACAGTGAAGTTTGCTTTTGAGACCAGATTACAGCCTTGTCTTTAATGTATATTGTTTACATTTACAAAGATTAGAATCAGAAAAGAACAGCATTTACTTTTTAAATTAATAGCGAGTTGTGGTTACTTGCGAAATGGGCACATGGGGTCGGCTGACGGGACAACATGCATTAGCTGTCAACCTCATTGGATTACGTAATACTTGATCGGATAAAAGAAACTTAAATATCCAAGACACCACACAGATGTGTTGAAATAGACCTTAAATGGGATGTAATCATTGAAGTGTATTGCACCATTATAGTGAACTTCGCTTTGTGGTAGAACTGGATAAGGTTTGAAAGTAAGTCGCCTGAATTGGGAGGCGGGTTTGGTGGGCAGGAGGGAGGGGGGTTTGGTGGGCAGGAGGGAGGGGGTTTGATGGGCAGGAGGGAGGGGAACCTGTGGAGTCGACGACCCCCACATTTTTAAAAATCTCGTTTTGGGGTTCTGTTTTCATAGTGTTTTTGACAACATATGACTGATTTATGGGGGGAGCGAGATAGGGGAGAGAAGTTTAGTTTAGTTTACGACGACGTTACGACGGGCTGTTTTCCATAACTCCACGTCTAGGTGCGTGTTTTGCGTGTGGGCAGGAATAATGTAATTATTTGAGCCATGAAATCTCCCCGAGGAAGTTCAACAGTCCTTTGATGTTGCAAGCAACTTCGGGGAGCGATCCCGGCGTGCCGAGATGTTTAGCCCAGTATGCAGCGACCTCCGGACATGTCAGCAACACGTGAGCCACCGTTTCTTCCTCCCCCATGCATGCCCTACACAGAGGGCTATCTGTAACACCTATGGTAATTAAATTTTTGTTAAAGGATCCATGTACTATGATAGCACTTGTTACTATTCTGATCTGTGGCTTGTTCAGTCTCATTAGAACCTTGGTTAGACGACTGTTTATTTCAGGCAGGGCCTCCCTAGCTTGTCTACAGTCTACAAAATTTTCCGAAGCTGAGCGTGTAAATTATTATAATTTCTACGTACCAGTGAACGAATGTAACCAAAGGGGATTGGTATTATAGGTTCCGGCCCTATAGTGGCCAGAGCCGATACCCTTCTGGCCAGTTCATCTACTGCATCGTTGCCTCTAGATCCACTGTGGCCCATAATCCATTGCAGTCACATTGTTTTGCTTACATACGTCATTTAATCGTTGATGGCATTCATATATTAGTCCCGAGCTCACCACATTACAACTCAGAGCTTGTAGTACCGCCATACTGTCGGTCAGTATTCTGATGGAGAAGTCTTTTACCTTCCTAGCATCTATTGCTATGGCCGCTTAGACGATACCCATACATTCCGCCTGTAAAGACTGTGTTATGGGTACCCAGCGGTGTACATATGTGGATATTGAAGTCTTCAGAGAAAGTTCCAGATCCAACACCTTAATTTGTTTTAGAACCATCTGAGAAAACTCTTAGCTCTTTTGGGTTTAATCCCTTCGGCTGGTCAGTTTCATTTAATTGTATCCTTATACTTCTCATCGAATACAAATTGTTTTGGTATATAGGAATTTTTGAGTAAATTCTATCAATTATATCTGTACGGCAGACTCTACTCTTACTTAAAAGATCTTGAGTCTAATGGCAGCTAAAGTTGCTTCTTTTTGTATATGTAGGTATCGGTGTAGTTCTTATGAACCCCGTGGCAGCCATACATGCAGCCATAGGAGAGGGAAGCGCCACGTCACTCAACATGGCGCAGTTGAGGGAAGCCCGGTCAACTTATAAAAAAATAAGCAAAGCTGTCAGAGTCGGGGTGCCTTAAGTCCCGAGCTTGCTTCGCTCTCTTACACTCGACACAATACCAAAAATTTACTTTTATAATTACTTGAAATTATAAACATAATTTGTTGCTGCCACCATTTGTAAAAAAGGATCCAAAGGGGTAGCGAAGTCGTCGAAAAACACGAAGCAGAGGCGTTAGTGAGCACATCCACGTAAACTTGGAAGCAACGGAATGACGTAAAGTATATCTGTCACTGTCAACAAAATGACTGGGCTAGCGATTCATCTTACGCATTTTGAAATGACTTTCACAGATGCAACGTCAAAAACGTTAGAATTTATGACCAATTAGACCAATTTAGACACCAATAGTTAGTGATTTACCAAAATTTTAAAAAAATTATTAAAAATACTGAATTATTAAAACTGTGATGCCGGTCTCGCAGCAACAATCGCATGGGGGTGCTTCAGATAAGCTCCCTTGAACCCCCCCCCCCCCCCATAGTGACAGAATCCTCAAATTCAAGCGACTTACTTTCGAATTCAACCGTAGAATTCAAAAAATAAGTTAGTTTGACCAAGAAATACATGTTGGGTGATGAGAACAATCAATGCGGTAATCCATCTTTATTATAATGTCAGGAATAATAATGCAACCACATTTTGCTTTATAAAGGAAAAAAGGCTATATATTTATACTATCCAGCAATCACTTACCATCAGCAAGATAACTACTTACCTGCTTGTTTGTCCTTGCCTTGCTGCAATTACTTGTATAAAAATAGAATGAATTGATAAACTTACTTGAACTTCCTCTTTGCTTGCATCACTAATAAGTTTAGTAACAACTTGCAAATTGGAAGCTTTGTCTGCAACAGAAGTCATCTGGCACACGGCTATTTTGTTTGTACTCATATTTGAATTGCTAAACTGTCTAAAATACGTTATTAAATTGCTTCGTATCCTATTAAATACGGATGCAGACCAATGCTAAAAAAAAAACAGTTTTATGAAAAATAAAAAATAATAAATAAGTATGTAACAAAACATTTTTACATAATTATAGTCTAACATAAAGACGTGTTGTTATTAGTTTGTGAATTTCTATCAATGCATCCAATAGATGCGCATGTGACTATGACCAAAGAATAAATAATAGTACTGCGTACAGATATTGCACTCCTTTGATATTGACTGCTAGCCGACGTTTAATAGCCTACATTATTATCATTATAGTCATTCAAATCTAAGAAATATCTTTTGACGTTTCTCATTCACGAGAACAATAACATCTATATTATAATTCTAGTGCGTGTGGGTAGTAAAAAAATAAATAAAAATTATACCGGTCGATCGTTAACCAAGAAGCGAGTTCATTGTGTTCCTATCAACTATAAGGCGGTGGTCCAAGTATAATTTTAATGCATAGTTTCATCATTATAAATATATTCAAATAATCTTCTTTTAAAAATATTGATTGAAGTCGCTTCTTTCACATGTTTTGGTAGTTGATTGTATAACTGTGCTCCCCCAAATGTTATGTTATTTTTTCCATAGTTTGTTCTTACGGCAGGTAACACAAAATTGTTGGCTCGGCGGGTTATATATTTGTTTATTTGACTTTTTGTTGTGAATGTTATGTGTGAGTGAATAAGCTTGTGAGTTATCTTGTAGATAAGTAGACATGTATTATACGTAAAAAGTTGTTTAATATTTAAAAATTTTGTGTTTTTGTAAATCGTTTTCGATGGTGTTAAGAAGTCATAGTTGTGTAAGATTTTAATTATTTTATTTTATAATATTTGTATTGGTTTTAAATTACTTTTAGCTGCAGTACCCCATATTTCGATTTGATACAGTAAGTGAGGCTTCACCAACGTATTGTATATTAAAAGTCGAGCATGTTTCGGTATACATCGAACTATTTTATGCAGTGCGCCGGTAAGTGAGGAGAGCTTGTTGTGAATATATTGCAAGTGAGCTTTCCATGTAATGTTGTTGTCCAGTGTTAAGCCTAGGTATTTTCTTGGTTAACTTGTTGTAATAACCGTTAATGCTAAGTTTAGGTCGATCAGGTATTTTTCTATTTTTGGAACTAAATATTATGTATGAAGTTTTAGAAGTATTAATTGTTAATAGAGTGTATTGGAGCCAACAGTGAAGTATGTTTAGATCCTCTTGTGCGCGCTTCGTTATTTCTTTGACATTGCTCCCGAAATAAAATAAGCTTGTATCATCTGCGTAGAGAGCAAGGCGACCCTGTAGTCCCGCTTGGTGAATGTTGTTTACGTAGATCAGAAACAGCAATGGCCCAAGAATTGAGCCTTGTGGTATGCCACATGTTAGAGGCTTGCGACTACTCTGATAGTCTCCAATTTTTACAATCTGATACCGATCATCCAAATAAGACTTTAGCATTTTGTACACGTTTCCAGTAATGCCAATACGTTCCAATTTTTTTAGTAGTATGGAATGGCTGACCGTGTCGAAAGCCTTTTTTAAATCAACAAAAACACCTAAAGCAAACTGTTTTTGATCAATTTTGCTTTTAATAGTGGTTACTAAATCTATAGTTGCGCCAAGGGTGTTAGATTTGGGCCGAAAGCCATATTGTTGGTTATACAAAAAGTTAATTTTAGTAAGGTAGTCGTCCAATCTCATGTAAATAATTTTTTCAAGAGTTTTGGAGAGTATTGGCATTTATCATTCCGCAATAACTTTGTAAAAGCGCACTTAAAGGATTTAAAATTAACCTTTTACATAAATTCCAATAATTATAAAGTATTATATATTTCATTACAACATGTATAGTTCCATATCACTTATTTAAGTTTGAAACATTCAAAATATTAAAAAATAATCTACAGTCAACTTTTTTGCCTGACGTTGTTTCAACGATATATCGCTATGTACCTTAGCGTAGTGTATTGATGATTAAAATTCATTGTTATGCGAATAATCGTCAAAAATATTCCAATAATCGGTATAAATATTCTAATAATCGAATCTTTAAATATTTTATTTTTTTCTTTGATTATTAAAATTTTTATTTTTAAAATTGCTTAAGTTATATGAATCAATCAAATAGTAATTAATCTTAACAACGACAGCTCAAGCAGTTGAAGTGATAGTGATTGAATATTTATTTTATATAATTTAAATCTCAAAATTTTATATTTTTGCCTTTTGAAATAAGCAGAAACAATAAATACGAAGAAACTCGTAAATTTTGTGTTTTAAATTATCCGTTTCTAATTTATTCTGGTACTAATCGAAACAAAACTGTAAATGATTACCAACTCTAAAGAATCGGTATCGATTTTTCTTAAGAATAGAATATTGTATGTACCGATTTTTTGGTTGGCATGTGGTAACGCCAGTTAACAATCTACTTTATCAACATTACATTACATATCGCATTGAGTTCGTCCTAAGTTATATCTACTTTATCAACATGACTAGTGCATATTTTTTGTTTCCTTCCTTCCTTCCCTTTCCTACCGCACGCGCTGCCGCCGAGGTGAAAAAGAGGATCTCGGCGCGCGTCATTATACTAGGGATGATCGATGTTACAGAAACATCGATGATGACATCGGTATTGATATCGATAACTTAACATCGATGTTCGATGTTTATCCTACTCAAAACATCGATGTTGGCCATTATCGATGTTATAGCACATGTACCTATTTAGTAGGTTAAAATTAGATGTAAAAATTTGTAATGTTGTTTATGATTTATTATTTATGAAATTAAAGAAATTAATAACACATTCAGTGTGAAACAGTAATTTTAAAAAATGGGAGAAATTTTTTTTGCCTATAATGATGAATATTATTATTTTGATATTTAAATGTTCCTGTACAATTACAAATCTGGTATTAAAATATTTACTATCCTAATTTACGATTGAGACATAGATTTTATATTAACTACTCCTATCGCGAAATAAAAAATGCTTATAGAGGAAAAATTAACAAACTTCACAAAAACAAAATAATAGACTTTTCCGTCACCTTTATTCACACAATTTTTAATCAGGCAGCCCAGGTAGTAAGTATCCACAGCCGTTTATAAAATGCACTGTAGAATGCACTTTGCAGTGAAATTGTCTATGCTCACGATTGCCCAGTGATTTATTCTGATAAACTTCAAGCAAACCATAAACTTGTTATCCCCAGCTCAAAAAAACAGTTAAATATAATTATATTGTGTAGATACATATTGTTTCAAAATTATGTGTGTATAGACCGCAAGGGAAAAAAACAATTAATTTGAATATTAATTTATGTAGGATAGTTATTAGGCGATAGCCGATAACGACACCACAATAACAAAGCGAAAGCAGTTACAACAGTGACATTACAGTTCACACTCGACGGGGAGTTTGACACAACATAATGATAGTTTTTTAGGTGATCGATGCATTTAGGAATCCTTAATTATTCAAAATTTTAAACCTTTAATAAGAGATGAAATATTTAGGTGATATTGATTTCGCAGGTTCCCATTGTTCACAAGTTCTTATTAATCGATTATTGGTTCATTGACATCGATATTTGAAATGTGGCAACATCGATGTTTCGATGTTTAACGTGTGGTAACATCGATGTTAAAACGTCGATGTTTCAATTTCTAACATCGATAATCATCGAACATCGATGATCATCGAACATCCCTACATTATACTAAGTGATATTACGCCATCCGCAACGCACGGCCACCCGTCGCGTCTTATGTACATTAACCGCAAACCGCGCAGGACGAACATTGAGTTCTCCTGTTTATGTTTAATATTCACCGCATCAGACATTGTGTCTTTGTAACTCATAAAAGTGTGAGACGCCCCCGTAAGGGCAAAGGTGGAGAGTGTGGGACTTCACGAGACTGTTCCGAGAGTGCGTGTGCGCCGAACCACGTGGCGAGCTCGCTATATAGCAGACACTCCAGGAGGAAGGCGCGGCAGCCCTCATCAGGTCAGTGCGTGCTATCCCACCTATTTATTTTCCCCTTTGCCGTATGCACCAAAATTACAGTCCACTAAATCTTTATCGAAGATACCTTAAGTTACTGGCGTCTCCATTTTTAATGGTCACTTCTCGCTGGATTGACCTTGACTTTCCGCCCTTATTAGATCGTTATCGTAATAAGCGTTTATATAATTAATTATTTATATTTTAATCCGACTTCGGATTAACCCCGCCCTTATTAGAACACTAGAATAGGTCCTAATAGGTGACATTCATAGTAATTTTAAAACTATATTCATAGAATGAATAAGCATATAATTATCTATATAAATTATTTGTTGTATGTTCACATCACGTCATCAACTTTAACTACATCTATAGATTATACTGTTAAATTACATTTATTATTTGCACATATATTTAAGCATTATACTCGTTATAAATAACTTCATAATTATTATAAAAGTTAACAATTAAAGTTCATCGTTAACAAAACTAATATTTAATAATTCAACCGCGTAGCGAGGTCGCTTACAGACTACCCGCTTATAATTATATTATTTTTGCCGCATAACTTAAGTTGTAATGCCGCCTAAAAAACAAATAGCATCGAATAATAGCGATTCCTCGGATAATGAGGGCACACCTGATGCTGAGTTCGTTTTATTGTTAGCTAAACGAGATGCTTTATTTGAAATAGTGCAAAAAATATATGATATGTCCTCGGACATCCACATAAACACTTCCACGATGGAGCGTTTTCTTGATGGAAGTTCTAATATTAATGCTTTACGTATTGAGTTTAAACAGGTCTTAGATAATTATAATTCACATTTATTAAAAATAAACCCTATTGCTAAACCTGATTATAACAGCCTCATTGCGTTTGAGTCTCTTTGCGGTAGAATAAATAGGCTTTATTTACAATATTCGCAATCTAATTCACAAAGTACTAGTACACCATCTAAAGCCAGATTCACACTTCCGCCTATCGAACTTATGCCATTTTCGGGTGACATTCGCTCATGGCCTTTATTTTATGCTAGCTTTAAATCAACCGTCCATGACAACACATCGCTTACCGACGCTGAAAAGTTATACTATTTGCTAGGTAAACTAACGGGCAAAGCCCTATCTGTATGCTCAGGTATAACTCCTTGCGCTGAAAATTATAAAATTTTATTGCAAGCACTCGTCGACAAATATGAAGACCGGCGTGTGCTAGCATCTACATATATTAATCAGATGTTCGAATTTAAGCCATTGCAATCGGCCACCGCAAATAATTTTGATTTATTTACTTAACTTTATAAGTGCAGTGCGCGCTTTACAAAACTTAAAGTTAGATAATCTCGCGGACTTAATTGTTCTTCATATCGCGCTTAAGAAGCTGGACCCGGATACCATTCGCTCTTTCGAATATAGTCATAACTCGATGGTACCTACCTTTGATGATTTAGTAAATTTTATTAAGACCCGCTCCAAAGTTTTGCAACGCACCGATTCTAGTACAAATTCTAATAGCGCACCAAACAATCGACGAGGTAACGGTAATAATCGTCGCTGTAATAATACTTCGTCGCCGAAGTATCAGGCGTACGTAAGCACGACGACTAGTTGCTCAAAGTGTCTGTGCGATAATATTGTGCATCAACACCTATTTAAGTGTGCAGACTTTAATAAAATGACGCCGCAGGAACGATTTAAATGCGTAAAGAGTAACAATGCATGTGTGAATTGTCTCAGTTTAAGTCATCGAGTGTCTAGTTGCTCTTCAAATTATAGTTGTCGAGTTTGTAAATTTAAACATCACACATTGTTGCACTTCCACCGCAGAAGCGATAATGCTTCCCCTGCGCTGGCGCGTTCTCCACCGCTTCAGCCAGTTACACTGAAGTCTACAACCCCCGCGCCCGCACACTCGCCACCCCTCACCGCAGGTGCGCGTTCAGACGTCGCGCTGTGTACTTCGTTCAAGAATGTTTCTCAACGTTCACCGCCTCCCGCGCGCGCAAGTCGTTCGCAGAGAACTGTTTTATTATCAACCGCTCAAGTATTTGCTTACGATGCTAAGGGAGAGAAACAAATTATTCGTATATTATTAGACTCCGCGGCTCAAAGCCATTTTATGACTAAAGAGTGCTGTCATCGTTTAGGCGTTCAACAACACGATACCGAATGTACTGTAGTAAAGGGATTCGGTGGAGTTGAAAAAATTGTAAAATCGAAATCGATTGATATTAAAATTTTCTCACGATTCGACTCGAATATTAACTTCAATATTTCAACGCTAGTTGTTGATCAAATCACCGACCTTTTGCCCACTGCTGTGGTAGACACATCTGTCTTATCACACTTCCATGGCATAAGACTCGCTGATGAATGTTATAGCATGCCTAATAAAATTGATGTTTTGATAGGCGCATTCCTTTTCCCGCACTTACTATGTCCAGACGTAATTTATTCGTCTAACGACTTGTCCGGGCCCTCGGCTTTGAATACGGTATTTGGTTACGTTATTATGGGCTCAGTGCCGACACTTCAGGTAAATCATTCTTTAACGTGCTGCTCAGTTCTAGAGTCTCCTATCGTTGACAAATTAGTGCAACGATTTTGGGAGCTTGAACAGCCACCCTCCGCACCGCCCATTCAGTGTCCTTCAGACATTGAATGTGAAGAGTTTTATAAATCTACGACATCCCGCGATCCTTTTACTGGTAGATATATTGTTGGCCTGCCATTTAAAGATGACGTTTAGTCTCTCGGAGATTCTTATGAAACCTCTCGACGACGATTCATGTGCTTGGAGAGGAAACTTCAAGCCTCGCCTACATTAAGGTTAGCATATGATGACGTCATAAAGGAATACTTAGCTAAAAATTATATATCCCCCACACCGCCGTATGGCTCTCATGAACCCGCTCCAATATATGTCATACCGCATCATGGAGTCTTACGCGAAGATAAGAAGTCAACGCGTCTGCGCATCGTCCTGGACGCTAGCAGTAAGACTAGCACTGAGCGATCATTAAATGATATTCTGCATTCAGGACCAAATTTGCAAGGCGACTTGTTCAATATAATTTTAACTTTCCGCTTACATCCAATCGCTATGACAGCCGACTGTCGCCAAGAATTTCTGCAAATAGTTGTTCGTGATTCTGATCGTCGTTACCAATGCTTCCTATACCGCTTCCGTCCACAAGACCCACTTGTGTTATACCACTTCAATCGCGTGTGCTTCGGTTTAACTTCGAGTCCATACCATGCATTGCGCACGGTAAGACAGCTCATTGATGACGACGGCGCAAAGTATCCGCTTGCGAGTCGTATCGCATTTATTTCGCTATATATGGACGACATCGCGTTCTCTATGCCCAGTGAATCCGAGGCCAGTGAGACCTCTCGGGAGCTGATAGACTTATTCAAGGGTGCCCAATGGGACCTGATAAAATGGCATAGCAACCGTCGATCTGTTTTAGATGACCTCCCTACTTCCCATAAAATTACAGGAGAAGTAGAGTTCGATAAATCAATGCCACATAAAATACTAGGCTTGCATTGGTCTACCGATAGTGACGCCTTTTATTTTAAGATATCTGTTCCCGCTGATGTGACGTGCACTAAGCGCGCCATCTTATCTACTGTCGCTCGCCTGTGGGACATAATGGGTTTCGTTGCTCCCACAGTCGCGTACGCCAAATTGTTAATAAAGCAGCTTTGGCAACTTAATTTAGATTGGGACGATATACCACCACCGCCAATTATTAAGATGTGGAGACAATTCTGTGCTGAATTACCAGCTCTTAATGATTTACGTATCCCGCGACATGTTGGTGTATCCAAAAACTGTACTGCGTCACTCCTGGGGTTTTCCGACGCCAGCGAGCACGCATACGGTGCCGTAGTCTACATACCGACGAAACCACTATCTATTGCACGCCTTGAGCTTTGTGGAGCGGTTTTACTCTCAAAATTGCTTCGCAGAGTACTCGACAATTATTCTCTTGACCTTGCAATATCAGTCTATGCCTTTGTAGATTCAAAAGTAGCTCTGTACTGGATAAAGAGTTCGCCACACAAGTGGCAGACCTTTGTTGCAAACCGCGTTGTTCAGATTACCGACAATATTCGCGCTGATAACTTTTATCATGTCGCAGGTACTGAGAATCCCGCTGACATACTTTCACGTGGCGTTACGCCAAATAAATTAGTTTCAAACCCCCTGTGGCTCCATGGGCCTCAGTGGACTTCGTTAGATCCATCTCAATGGCCTCTTCGTACTTTAGACAATGAGGTTATCGCAAATATGCCTGAGAAGAAGATTTTGTCGCACACTGTGTGCAAATCAGTCTGTAATTCTGCGATTTATGAGCTCGCACTCCGCATCTCTTCTTGGAGTAAACTTCTACATATAATTGCGTACGTGTGTAAGTTTGCTAAATTATTGCCCCGCCGCAGCACTACTGTAGTGACTGCTGATGATCTCAGTTTCTCTGAGGTTATAATCCTCCGCGCCCTGCAAAAACAGCATTTTGCAGTGGAATATTTAAATATTGAAGGTAACAAACCTTGCTCGCCCGCTTTCAATCGTTTAAGGCCTTTTATTAAGAATGGTTTAATCCACATTGGTGGTCGTCTTTCGAACTCCGCATTAGATTACACGCAAAAACATCCAATTATACTCCCGCGCAGTGATCATGTAGTGAACATGATCATTGACTATTATCATATTAAAAATTTACACACTGGGCCTGAATTGTTATTGTCATTGCTCCGTCAAAAATTTTGGATCCTTTCCGCACGCCGCACTGTGAGAAGCAGAGTCCACAAGTGTAATATATGTTTCCGGCTTAGACCCCGTCCAACTTACCCTTTGATGGCTGATCTTCCCCATAGTCGTGTAAGACAAGCTATTAAGGCATTTAAACACACGGGCTGCGATTATGCCGGTCCTATCGCATACACTCCTGTACGTCGTCGTGGTGTACGCAGCGAGAAGGCGTACTTATGTGTTTTCACATGCCTCACGACTCGAGCTGTACATATAGAAATCGCTACAGATCTTAGTAGTTCTAGTTTCCTCGCTGCGCTTAAACGTTTCCTCTCTAGACGAGGGCCGATTCAGTTTTTATATTCGGATAATGGAACGAATTTTAAAGGTGCCGCTTCGTATCTTCGCGATCTCTATAAATTTCTAAACGTTGAATACCGCCCAAAGCTTGAGCAAGAGTGTGCTGAGAATCGTATAACATGGAAGTTCATCTGTCCCAACTCTCCTCATTTTGGAGGCGCCTGGGAGAGTATGATCAGAGTCGTAAAAACGCATCTGTTCCGAGTTATCGGACATCAGTTACTTTCATACGAAGAGCTTAATACTGTTCTTGCGCAAATTGAGTGCTTGCTAAACTCGCGGCCCTTGACAGTATTGAGTTCTGATCCTGCAGAGCCTTCAGCTCTTACTCCGAGTCATTTTTTGAATACCGCACCTTTATTGTCATTACCCGCACCCAAAGTCAAATCTGACTCTACCAGTCTGTTACACAGGCATTCTTTACTGGATAAATTAGTTCAGTCGTTTTGGGACCGGTGGAGGACGGAATACCTTCACGGATTACAAGTTCGTCAGAAGTGGAACACCCCGTCTACGGCTATCGTACCAGGCATGGTTGTAATTGTGATAAATGATAATGAACCGCCCCTTGCTTGGCCATTAGCGATTGTCGAGTCTGTTCATCCTTCGAAGGATGGCGTAGTTCGAGTAGTGACCGTGAGAACTACTAAGGGAACATATC
This sequence comes from Parnassius smintheus behrii, assembly GCA_036936625.1. Classification (NCBI taxonomy): domain Eukaryota; kingdom Metazoa; phylum Arthropoda; class Insecta; order Lepidoptera; family Papilionidae; genus Parnassius; species Parnassius smintheus. Next base: position 32,361,218 of record JAUPFT010000024.1, read on the forward strand.
TCCGTCCTGTTGCTCGTATTTGCCCTCTCCCAAGACAATAAATCACGATTATTTTGATTATAATTATTTATCTAAATTAGGAATTAAGTTTATATTTATATATATTAAAAAAGTATTAAACCGCAATATTATATTTATGTATACATTTTCTCGCTTACCAAGTAAGGTTAGTAGATGAGACATGCGCATTGAGCGCATCCTCTCACTTTATATACCGCTTATTTATTTGTTTTCCTTTTACTTTTTATATTACGGTTGTCTTTTAAAGGTGACCCTTTAAGGGCGGGAGGAAATGGTAACGCCAGTTAACAATCTACTTTATCAACATTACATTACATATCGCATTGAGTTCGTCCTAAGTTATATCTACTTTATCAACATGACTAGTGCATATTTTTTGTTTCCTTCCTTCCTTCCCTTTCCTACCGCACGCGCTGCCGCCGAGGTGAAAAAGAGGATCTCGGCGCGCGTCATTATACTAAGTGATATTACGCCATCTTATGTACATTAACCGCAAACCGCGCAGGACGAACATTGAGTTCTCCTGTTTATGTTTAATATTCACCGCATCAGACATTGTGTCTTTGTAACTCATAAAAGTGTGAGACGCCCCCGTAAGGGCAAAGGTGGAGAGTGTGGGACTTCACGAGACTGTTCCGAGAGTGCGTGTGCGCCGAACCACGTGGCGAGCTCGCTATATAGCAGACACTCCAGGAGGAAGGCGCGGCAGCCCTCATCAGGTCAGTGCGTGCTATCCTACCTATTTATTTTCCCCTTTGCCGTATGCACCAAAATTACAGTCCACTAAATCTTTATCGAAGATACCTTAAGTTACTGGCGTCTCCAGCATGCCTAGTACAATAAGTCTGACAGCTGTGTGGTCTCTCATACATAGGGCAAAAAAAAATATCTATTAAAACCCGCGTAAAAGAACATATAGCTGACGTGAAGCATCAACATTCCGGGAAGTCTGCAGTTTGTGAGCGTATCCTAGGTGGCCCCAACCATTACATCAGATTTGATAGACCACAAATCCTCCCGAAATAACATCGATTCCCACCAAGTATGATACGTGAGACTGTTGAAATTAAAAAAAAACACCCAAATTAAATAGAGAAGGAGGCTGGGTACTACTACCTGCTTGGGATCCTATAATTAATAAAATTAAAACTAAACCCAAGCATACCACTGCAAGACTTCAAGACCGCGTAAGTTCATTCTGCATCAGACCATAAACAATAATTAAAAGGCTGAAGGTACTCCGGGTTAACATTGACATCGGGCATCAGTCACCTCAGTCCCACGTGACCCGAAACGTCGGTAATTAAAAACATTTAAAATTAAACGCAATCAAATTTGTAAAAGTAGTTTAAATCAATACATTGCGAAAAGGTCTATTTGTTTATTATATCTATATATTACTTGAGCTCTATCTACTAGAAGTACAAGTATTCTGTGATTAAACTCTTGGGCGTAACCTCGCTAATCCGTTAGTTCAACCTTACTGCCGTTAGATGGTGTTGACGTTGATTGTGTAAATATGTGAGTGCATCATTCGAGGTCACTTGGCTCTTGTAGTCCTCTTAAAAGAAGTACTTTTAATAGTGGTAGAGCCACGCGGCAGCTTTGCTGTTGCACGTATAGGCCGGCTCAAACCGGGTTGGTACCACGACCTCACAAAGTACCGGCGTGTAGTAGTAGTAGTGTAGAAGCCCTGCTTCCGCGTTTCGTCTGGTGAGTACAGGTGGCGGGAGGCCCAAATCCCCCCCCCCCCCATCAACATGGTAGCGGAATGATAGACTACCCCAGGAGGATACCAGCACCCCTGGAGAATCCCTCGCTGAGCATCCACGACCACGTTTCTCCACTACTGAACGTGGGTGCTCAGGCTGCCCCGCGTATTCTGGGGGGGGGGGGGCAAAATTCCGCTCAAGACTACAACTGCTCGGGGCAAACAGAGCAACAAGAACAAGGCGGCCCCTGCCACGCTATCCGCGAATTTCTGCAATATCAGGGGACTCCACTCTAACCCAAAACGCCGTCCACTACCATCTCGAGACGGCGAGGCCGGAATTTCTGCTCTTTCAGAACGAGACGCAGGTGTTCTCTCCGGATGATGTCTCGTATCTCTCCTACCCGGGGTACAAACTGGAACACGCCTTTGTACCTGGGGCTAGAGTTTGCATTAACGTCAGAGAGGACATCTGTTCTTGACGCCTCGGCTGTCTTGAAGGTTCGGACCTGTCCATCTTTTGCCTACGCGTAGACAGCGACGACCATCCGCGCGTCTACGGGTGCCTCTATAGGTCCCATAGCGGTAATGCCGAAACAGACCGACTCTTCGACCACGTCCAAATGGCTACCGATGCGTTGCTACAGCAGATCCCCTCCGCAGAGATCGTGATCCTCGGCGACTTTAACGCCCATCACGCCGAATGGCTTAGTTCACGTTTCACCGATCATGCGGGGAGATCTGTTCATGATTTCGCCTTGGCATATGGTATGACACAACTGGTTACTTCGCCTACGCGGATTCCAGATGTGGAGGATCATGCACCTTCCCTGTTGGACCTTCTGCTGACCTCTCACCCGGACGGGTATCAGATTTCCGTCGACGCCCCTTTAGGCTCCTCGGACCATTGTCTTGTCCGAAGTGTGGTGCCACTCACGCTGAAATCGCAGTTGCATTCTGCAGTGTCAGCCATCTCTTCCATCTCTGCACAGGGAGGACGACTCACTGGCCCATGCCGCAAAGGAGAAAGCCGATCTGCTAGGCTCTTTCTCTTTTAGGTGTGAGTGCTCCATACCGGAAGTGCAGTTCACACAGCGCTCGGTTCGCAAAGCACTCCTCTCCCTGGACATCCATAAGTCGAGTGGGCCTGACAGAATCCCCCCAATTGTGCTGAGGACGTGTGCTCCAGAGTTGGCACCGGTTTTAACGCGTCTTTTCCGGTGCTCCTACTCGCTAGGCGTAGTCCCAAAATCATGGAAGACGGCATTCGTCCACCCGATCCCTAAAAAGGGCGACCGCTCAGACCCGTCCAACTACCGGCCTATCGCCATCACCTCTTTGTTCTCCAAAACAATGGAGTCTATTGTTAACTGCCAGCTCATGAGGTACCTTGAGGATCACCAGCTGATTAGTGATCGCCAATACGGTTTTCGCCGTGGTCGGTCAGCTGGTGATTTTCTGGTCTACCTAGGAGGCAGTAGAGTCCAAGGGGGAGGACATTGCGAAGGCCTTCGATCGGGTTTGGCACAAAGCGCTTCTTTCGAAGCTCCCTTCCTATGGGATTCCCGAGAAATTGCGCGATTGGATCACCAGCTTTCTTGCAGATCGGAGCATTAAAGTCGTTGTAGACGGTGTAAGCTCCGATTACAAGCCTATTAATGCTAGTGTTCCACAAGACTGCGTGCTATCGCCAACTCTGTTTCTTCTGCATATCAACGATATGTTGCAAACCCGTAACATTCATTGCTATGCATATGACAGCACTGGTGATGCTCTTTACACCGGCCGTGCCAATATTTCTCGGGAAAACGTCTCCGAGTACCGGGACAAACTTGTGTCTGAAATCGAATCTTTGCTGAACAGAGTCCCGGATTGGGGGCGACTAAATCTAGTCCAGTTTAACCCCCAGAAGACACAAGTTTGCGCGTTAACCGCTAAAAAGAACCCCTTTGTCGTATCTCCTAAGTTTCAAGGCACTCCCCTTGTTGCCTCAGCCAGTATCGGAATCCTCGGCATCCAGTGCAGAGCGGCTCGAACCGTCGACGACCGAGTGCTTTCCGATCGGCTCGATTCACTGGAGCTGCGAAGAGATGTTGCATCTCTTTGTATTTTCTTTGGCATATACCATGGGGAGTGCTCTGAGGTATTCTTCGGATTAATCCCAGCCACCAAATTTCGTGAACGCACTACCCGGAAAACGTCCCGATACCATCCACACCATCTGGATGCTTGGCAGTCCACCACTGTACGTTTCAAAAGGAGTTTTCTTCCGCGTACGACCTCTCTGTGGAATAGTTTACCACCGGCGATTTTTCCGGACCGATACGACCTGGAGACATTCAAGAAAAGAGCTTTCTCCTTTCTAAAAGGCTTAATTCCCCTGGTGTTGCGGTTGATCATGGGCGGCGGTAGTCACTTAACATCAGGTGAGCCGCATGCTCATTTACCCCCTCTTCTATATAAAAAAAAACTTATGTGAGTTCTGCGATGCCAAATGCTTGCAACTTGCTAGGCCATTCATTGGGAATCGCGCTGCTTGGCTCAGAAGAAACAACAAATAAACCTTAAATACAATTCCTAACAGAAATGTGCTCCTATTCTACATAGTTAAAAATCTTGCTAATAAAAAAAGGTTTAATTCCAGTATTTTGTGTTATTATAATTTAAAATATTTTAATTACAAAAGACAAGTATAGGCATGCAAGTAGATATGTGGATAGTGAAGCAAATTTCAATTGAGTTTTGTAATAAAGTACGTAGTATTACTTCTGTAGATAATTTTTTTTGCTGTAAGTACCTAAAAAGAAATAAATTCACCTTTCATAACTTCCTACTTAAATCCTGTATCTAAATCTGTAACTTAATGAATGATATATCTGAATCCTTTTGTTGGTAATTTAGCATCTATCCACGCAACAGTTACAGTAGGAACAACTTTTTGCCATTACAATTGATCAAATAGGTAATATTCATGATATATATTATTTTTAAATTACATTAAAAGTTTCAACTATTTTATTCTACAATTAAGTACACTAAACACGAAACAAAACCTATATCGACAAGTCATCATCATCATTACAGCCCTTCACAAGTCCACTGCTGAACATAGGCCTCCCCCAATTAATGCCTCAAAGCACGGTCCTGAGCCACCTGCATCCATCGACTTCCTGTATGTCTTACCAGGTTGTCACTCCATCTAGTGGGGGTCGCCCTACACTACGCCTACCCGTACGAGGCTGCCACTTGAGAACCTTTCTTCCCCATCAGTTATCGGTTCTTCGAGCTATATGGCCGGCCCATTACCAGTTCAGCTTACTAATCCATTGGGCTACGTCGGTCACACTGCGGATATTCCCATTTCCGAGTCTATCACGCAGATAAACTCTGAGCATAGCCCTCTCCATAGCTCGCTGAGCGACCTTGAGTGCCATCATATGGCCAGCAGTGAAGGACCACGTCTCAGATCCATAAGTCATCACTGGCAACATGCACAGGTTCTACAATCTAGTTTTCAGAGTTTGAGATGTACCTGACGAAAAGATGTGTTGTAATTTCCCGAACGCTGCTAAGCCGAGTCGAATCCATCGATTGACCTCTCGGTTAAAGTTGGACTTACCTAGTCGGACTATTTGTCCCAGGTAAACATACTCGTAAACAGCTTCGAGCATAGTGCTCCCAACAACTACATGACATGGACATTAAACATGATCTTTATTTTGTCCATGTTCATCTTAAGACCTATCCATTGGGAGACACCATTGAGGTCATTAAGCATAGTGTTTAGGTCCTCCAGCGATTCTGCCATAAGGACTATATCATCAATTCTGTACTCGGATAGCCATCGTAGCCCTACTGTACAAACACTTCAGCACTTCGATATACCGACAGTTCAAGTTGACACCGCTGAAGGGACTTTACTGTACCCGTAGTTCCCGTGAAGTGGCGGTTAAGAATATCCACTACCCCATATCTTCCCGTGGGTGTCATAAAAGGCAACAGAGGGAAACAGACAGGAGATGGGCAGAAGCATCTTCCTGATAACAGCAACTGTACAACAGAAAAAATACCGCGGTTGCCAACCCGCTCACCAAGCGTGGCAACTATGGCAATATACCCCCATAACGAATTACACAAATAGACGGCCCCCAGTCCCCATCGGCCCCGCTATTCCTGGCTACGGTGGCGACCATGGTATCGGCGGGGCAGGGGGTGCTAAGAATCTCCGGTGGAGGTTCGGTTGCCACCTACGACGACTCTACCGGATGAAGGAGTCCTGGAGGGTTGAGCCGATTGTCACTGGGGTATATAGTGTCGAGAGGCAACACGCCCTCTTTGGTCCGGATTTCAAGCTAAACGGTGGCCTTATCTGCTAGCCACAGATAAGGAAATGGCCAAGCGTCCCGACAGAGGGTCGCAGGCGAGGGATGTGGGGGCTGCCTAGTCTCCCTGAAAAGGACTAGGTGGTGGTAAAAGCCATGCTAACGGGGCAAGTAAAAGTCAACTCAGGCAGTGGGGATGGGCCTTTTTCAGCCCTATCTGCCAGCTGGATCGAGCTCCCGATGTCGCGCTGTGAGCCAACTCTGCGTCTCTATATTCCCCCGGTAATCCTAACGCCTGAAATTCTTTTAATAAAGTAGGGCGTTCCCAAAGGTGCGGGCTCCATGGAGGGTGGGAAACCGGGGGGACGAATTTTTACACATGTCAAAACTATGGACAACACAAGGCCCATTAGTAGAGAAGGAGAAGTGTCAGAGGTGTTTACCTTAGACACTGATAAACCAGAAGGAACCGCCGTACGTTAAACCGGCCGTACCACTGACTGTTCCACCCAGCGTAGGTGGTCCCACTAAGGGGGCAATTTCCGCGCTGGATGTCTCTAAATCCAGTTCCAAATCCAAGGAGCTGGACGAGAAAAATGAGCAAGGGGCCGCGAGTAGCAAAACTCAAGCAGGCCAACCTCCACCACAGTGAGACAGCGTCGGCTCAATTACGCAAGTGGTTGGAGGCACAAAGGACGGCCATAGCCCTAATCCAAGAGCCATGGGTTGGGGCCGGTAAAATTAAAGGCCTAAACAACCTAAGAGGTGAGTTATTCTACAACTCTGAGCACGACAAGCCTAGAGCGTTTATTTATACTACTAAAGATATCTGCGCAAAACCACTAACAGATTTCTGTTCCAGAGACATGTATGCCGTAGCATTACAAAGCACACAGGAGGAAAGGTTAGCTGTGGCCTCGGTCTACATGCCTGAGGAAGACACCCCTTCCCCTCACGACCTCGTCAGGCTGGTGAATTTCTGTGAGAGGGCCGGACTAGAGGTTGTGATCGGGACGGACTCCAACGCACATCATCCCCTTTGGGGAATGGAAAAACCTAATGAACGAGGTAAGGTTTTAGTTGAATATTTATTTAGCACTAACCTAACCATATTAAACACTGGTTCTGAACCAACCTTCATAAATAAACGCTGTCGCACAATAATCGACCTCACACTTGCAACAGAAGGAGCAGCTAAGCTAATAACGGGATGGCATGTGTCGAAAGAGGCCTCATGCTCTGACCACAGATAGATCTGCTGCGTACTACAGTTCGATATCCCCGCTATACCACCATGGAGAAATCCCTTCAAGACGGATAAAACAAAATACCTCAATAGGCTGACGTCTTCGCTCGAGGGTGTTGGGGGAACTAATACCATAGCAGATCAATCGCTCCTAGAAGAACAGGTAGTAGCTGTCACTAAGGCCATGATCGATAGCTACCATGAATCATGTCCAGTAATCACTCCTTCAAAACATGCTGAGCAAAAGCAACAGTGGTAGGGTAAAGAACTAGACAGGAAACGTAAGAAGGTAAGAAAAGCCCTAAATAGGGCAATGAATACCTCAAAGGATGAAGACTGGCTTCTATATAAGAAATCTAAGTCTAAATACAAAAAATGTATCAGGTATCGACGCTCAACAGGGTGGCGCAAATTCTGTGGTAGCATAGAAACCTGTGAACAAGCAAATCGGATAAGGAAAATCCTAGCTAAACAGAACACGCCGGGATCTATCTCTTTAAAGAAACCCGACGGAAGCTACTCAACATCGCTGGATGAAACCCAACGCATCCTAATTGATACTCACTTCCCAGGTTGCTGTGTAGTTGAAAGGGTGAACCGGCATGAAGATGCACTGACACCATCAAAAGAAGACTGGGAATTAGCACAAAGAGTGGTGACGATGGACAAAATCCATTGGGCCATTCATAGTTTCCAACCCTATAAGGCAGCAGGACCTGACGGCTTATTCCCGGCACTTCTTCAGTGGGGGGGTAAAGTCCTAATAGTCAGACTTGTTGCCATAATGAGAGCATGTCTGGCTCCTTAATATGTTCCTAGGGGATGAAGGGAAGTGAAAGTCACATTCATAACCAAACCAGGTAAGAACGACTATACAGACCCTAAATCCTATAGGCCTATTAGCCTCACATCCTTTCTCCTAAAGACGATGGAGAGGATGTGTGAACGGGAGTTGAGAGGGTCGGCGCTTATTAACTTACCGCTACACAAAAAACAACACGCCTATAGCTTAGGTAAATCAACAGAATTGGCACTTCACCAGGTAATAACAAAGATTGAAGAGGCCATCCAAAACAAAGCAATATGTCTAGGCTCCTTCATAGACATAGAAGGTGCTTTTGATTGAGAAGAAATTTCTCCAGCATAAAAGGTGCCCTAACTAGACATAATGTTGAACCGGCGCTGATTGACTGGATAGTAAACATGCTCAGTACACGAACAATAAAGATTGGTGGTGAATCTCAGACAATGATCATGAAAGGATGCCTGCAGGGTGGGGTTCTTTCACCTCTCCTGTGGAATATGGTCATTAATGAGCTCATCAGCAAATTAAACGCTAATCATTTCTACACAGTTGGTTATGCAGATGATCTGACAATACTGGTCTCTGGCAAGACAGCAAGCATTGTGTGCGACCTGACCCAAGCGGCTCTCCGTATTGTGGAGAGATGGTGCAGGAAATATGACCTAACTGTTAATCCAAATAAAATGGTTATAGTAATGTTCACACAAAAATGAATGCTGAATAACTATCATCTTCCAAGTCTTTTCAGCACAAAACTCCAACTTTCTTCCGAGGTAAAATACCTAGGTCTTACCTTGGACAGTAAACTTAACTGGAACAAACACATAGAAAACAAAATCAGCAAAGCTAGTTTAACTTTCTGGCAGTGCAGAAACATGATTGGCAAACGATGGAGTTTAACGCCAAAAATTATACTGTGGCTGTACAAAACTGTATCTGTTCGGCCCATGATCACATACGGCTCTCTGGTATGGTGGACCAAAACCAATGACGCCACCACTATACAAAAGCTACAGCGTTACCAGAGATTAGCTTGTATGGCTGCCACGGGCTGCATAAGGACAACACCAACAGCCGCTTTGGAGGCTATGCTGGAGCTAACACCACTTCATCTATATATACAACAAGAAGCAGCTTTAGCTGCCATTAGACTCAAGACCCTGAATCCTTTAAGTAAGAGTAGAGTCCCCCATACAGATATAATCGATAGAATTTACTCAAAAATTCCTATCTTACAAGCCAAGTATGATAGGATCCCAAAACAATTTGTATTCAATAAGAAGTACAGGATACAATTGAAGGAAACTGACCATCTGGAAGGATTGACCCAATAAGAGAGCTCAAAGTTTTCACGGATGGCTCTAAGACAAATGAAGGTGTGGGGTCTGGGGCTTTCTCTGAAGACCTTAATATCCACATATGCACACCGCTGGGTACCCACAACACAGTCTTCCAGGCTGAATGCATGGGTATCATTAAAGCGGCCATAGCAATAGATGCTAGGAAGTTGAAAGACTTCTCCATCAGAATACTGACCGACAGTATGGCGGTACTACAAGCTCTGAGTTGCAATGTGATGAACTCGGGACTGATATACAAGTGCCATCAACGATTAAATGAGGTATGTAAGCACAACAATGTGACTCTGCAATGGATCAAGGGACACAGTGGATCTAGAGGCAACGATGCAGCAGATGAACTGGCCAGAAGGGGATCGGCCCTAGCAACTATAGGGCCGGAACCAATAATACCAATCCCCTTTGGCTATGTTCGTTCACTGGTACGTAGATACTTCAATAATTTACATGCTCAGCTTTGGAAAAATTTTGTAGACTGTAGACAAGCTAGGGAGGCCCTACCTGAAATAAACAGTCGTCTAACCAGGGTTCTAATGAGACTGAACAAGCCACAGATCAGGATAGTAACAAGTGCTATCACAGGGCATGGCTCTTTTAACAAACATTTGTTTACCATAGGTGTTACTGACAGCCCCCTGTGCAGGGCATGCATGGGAGAAGAAGAAACGGCGGCTCACATGTTGATGACATGTCCAGAAGTTGCTTCATACAGGGCTAAACATCTCGGCATGCCGGGATCGCTCCCCGAAGTTGCTTGCAACATCAAGGGACTGCTGAGCTTCTTCGGGGAGATATCATGGCTCGAATAAGCCTATTATTCCTGCCCACACGCAAAATACGCGCTTAGACGTGGAGTTGCGGAAAACAGCCCGTCGTAAACTAAACTAAACTAAACTAATGGTATCGGCGGGGCAGGGGGTGCTAAGAATCTTCGGTGGAGGTTCGGTTGCCACCTACGACGACTCGACCATGAAGATTTTCGACAAGTATTTATAAACAACTATTCACGTAAACAGCGTTAAGAAACTTTAACATTCAATCGCCTACAACGCGCTAGCCCCGACTGCATATATTACCCTGGGTGCCTCGTAATTATTTCACGCAGAGTAGCAAGAGTGACAGGGGGCTGCTATGACTAACGAAATTGCTGAAGCCTTGGGCAATGGCTTGGACAAACAATATTCAACAATTCTACTGAAATTCTGTAGAGTACTTATCAGCGTATATTTAACTCAGAAATAACTTAGTTTTGCACAGTGCACAGTATAGATAAACCTCTGAAACTCATCGTATTATATTATAATTTTATGAAAATGTAAAATACTAACTCACCCGCATGTTAGATGACACTTTTGATTAAATAATTCACATAAAATAACTGCTTTTGTTACGTTCACACAAAATATTTTTATTAGCTATTTTTTCAAACTCCGTTTGGCAAATTGTTTTGATTTGATTTGATAACAACAATTGACATTACTTGACAACCGTAGACAAGAGACTATATTTAGGGTTACAAGTGTGAGGAAAAATTTACCCCACAACTAGCTATAAAATTAGAAATTAGTACGTGAAGTAAGCCTGATATGGAACACTGCTATTAACGATTATCATTGATATGTATTGTAGTTGATGGAGAGCTAAGTGGACTGTATTTGACTAATTATTTATTATAATTTACTGTGGTGAAGAAAGAAGAAACTAAAAAATTGTGATATCTGTCTGACTAATAAACTTAAAGAAACTATTGTGTAATGAATGAGAGCTTAGTGGGCTGTATTTATGTAGGTTGTGTTTTAATATTGAAGAAAGAAGATACTGAACTAACTGTTACCAGCCCTCTGTCACTCTTGCTAATTGCGTGAAATAATTACCTACAATCGCTAGGCACCCAGGGTAACATACGCAGTCGGGGCTAGCGCGTTGTAGGCGATCGAATGTTTGTTTTGAGTGTTTTAACGTAACATAAAAACTCACGCCTGTCACCCAGAGGGGTAGGCAGAGACTACGGACTTCCATTTGGCACGATCCTTACATACCTCTTTCGCCTCCTTTACATCCATATATCTACGCATACATGCTCGTCGGTTAAGGGTACTTCTAACGTGTCCCATTTTCAAAATATCGCCAATTTGGTCGATAAACTTTTTTTTAACGGTGTTTACGTAATTAGTTTTTTTTTTGTAAATAATTGTTGAAATAGTCTTTGTTTAGTGTTATTTATATTATTTTACCTATTTGATAATTTTTAATGGAAAAACGTCGCTCCTACTGTAATTGTTGCGTGGATGGATGCCAAATGCCCAAAAAAAGGTTTCAGATATATCATTCTTTAAAATTACCGAAGGATTTCAGAAACAAGTTATTAAAGGTGAATTTTTTTTTTTGTTAGATAGGTACTGATGGTAAAGAATTAAGTAATAACACAGTCTATAAATCCATACAGTCGTCCGACTAAGACGTCTAGACGGGGCAATCGTGCGGGGTGTGTGGGGTGAGACGCGGGAAGGATGAGCCCGATCTGCTTATGTCAATCGTATTAGTAGCTCGGGACACGACTTCCAGGGTTAGCGCGCGCTTGCTTTTATTATTTTTAAATGTTATCATCCATTTTTATATCGAAGATGGCGGACATTTTTTAATAATATGATATGAATATCAATTTCGAGGTTCTTGTAGTGCTTATTACGAAACCGGCATCCATTTTCATATCCAATATGGTGGATTTTTTTTTAATAATATGATATGGGTATCAATTTCGGGGTTTCTTGGGGTGCTTATTACGAAATTGGCATCCATTTTCATATCAAAGATGGCGGACATTTTTTTAATGATACGATATGGGTATCAATTTCGGTGTTTCTTGGGGTGCTTATTACGAAACTGGCATCCATTTTCATATCCAAGATGGCTAACATTTTTTTAATAATATGATATGGGTATCAATTTCGAGGTTTCTTGGGGTGCTGATAACGAAAATGGAATTTATTTTTAAATCCAAGATGGTGGACATCATTTTTTTAATGTTAGGGATGTCAATTTTGATGGGGAGTCGAAACTGAGGTATGGCCACATATCGAGAGTAGAGCACTCCCTCATGTTGTGAGGCGTGCAATTAGCGTTTTGAGTACTTTCAGGAAAAATGTAAGAACAAATTATTACTTATTCTTTATATTAGTAATCATATTGTTGATCACGGTGTAGATCTAAAATAAATAATGAAATTAGTAAAAGTTGTTAATTTGTGACAACCCTAACTTCCATACGCTGTCTAGACGTTGTCTGCATTTACCACGAGATCAAAGGCGTCGTCCTACTGTATGTTTTTATTATACTGTGGTAATAATTTATCTACACAAGTAATACCTATGTACTTTATTACTTAACGTAGTTCAAATTTACTTCACTATCCAAGTATCTACATACTTACATACCTATATATTATGTCTTGTAATTAAAATATAAAATTGTAATAAAAAATAAGTAAGTTATAATAACACTAAACACTGAAATTAAAACTTTGTTTTCTAACAAGATTTTTAACTGAGTAGAATAGGATCACATTTCTGTTAGGAATCATATTTCGGGTTTATTTGCTGTGGCCTTGCTAGTTGCATGCGTTGAGCATCGCAGAAATCACATAGGTACGAAAATATGATCAGTCGATCATAGTTAGAATAGGTACTTCACCTAAGTAACTTAATTAACATTTTGCAATGTATTTTTTTACCCTTTATTGTTAGCCCTTAGTAACCACGAAAAGTCCGCCATGGCGCAGGAAGGGGAAAAGATGCAAAGTAATGTCGCCTCTACACGTAGGCCAATACAGCGGCGAATGGAGTGGCGAATATATTTGCCGAGATTTGGTGACGGCGTCCACACGTTGGAACGTCGTTCAGTTTACTTCGGTTCGGGCCAATGTGCGGACGAATTTATAAGCATCGTGGCGCAGTGGCTCAGCAATGAGTGGCTGCGCCGAGCGCCGCGGGTTTGATCCCGCACGGAACAAGTATTTGTATGTCCTACAAATAATTGTTTCGGGTCTGGATGTGTGTTCTTGTGCAATTTATGTTTGTAAACTGCCTGCGCGATACGGGAGAAAATCCTAGTGTGGGGTTAACGTTTTTATAAAAGAATTATAAAATAATAGTGGTTATTAATGGGGCTGTAAATAGATATTCGATATACAATTAGCTTTATTTATTTTTTACATGCATCATAAACTGGAATAAATACCATTAATAAGAACTTAACTTATTTTAAAGTTAAAGGAGTTATAATCGATTAGTCTATGTTTTAAAATTGGGTTTTGATTTTAAAGTTTAGCAAAACATGTACTTGGTTTCATTAGATTTCATTTCAGGTTTCATCAGACATTTGATATATATTAGATAAAAAAACATTCATTCATTCATTCATTCTCTAAACCATTTCCCATTATCTGGGGTCGGCGCAGTAAACCTTCTTGTTCATAAGTTTACTGCATGGGATTTGGCAAAAGTTTTACAGTCGGCCGCCTGCCTGACACCAACCCTCTTTGGGTATGCTACAAAATAAGATAAAAAAACCTTATAATTTATTTGACAAAAATATAGAAGACAAAAACAATAGCAATAAATATAATTAACACTGACTTAATAATAGGTACTAATTATAACTTAGAACATAAATGAAAAACTCATGACGAGCAAAGTGGCTAAGGAGCATGCTTTGCGACAGTCTGTGGAGGATGATGTTCATTAGTAGACTTGTGAACAGCTATAATGATGATAATGCTTCGAAAACTTGCACGATTAAATTATAAGAAATCGACGTTTTTTATAGGATAGGGTGACAAACGAGCACACAGTTCACCTGATGGTAAGTGGTTACTGTGGCCCACAGACATCTACATCTATCCTCGATTACGAATCAAAATGCAGATGCGTTGTCACCCGTGAGGACTAAGATAAAATGCCTCGTTTTCTTTAAAAAGGGTCTCTGGTTCCCTACACTCACTATACAAAACACAGCATCAGTAAGCTACTATTTTACTCTGATATTCTGTGAGAGCGTGGCCCTTCCCCGGTCGAGCCGACCTTCGTGCTGCAACAATACTTCTAATATAATTGCATGGTTCTACCACGTATAAACGACGTGCTTCATTTTTTTTCATTTTAAAATTGTTCTCGCAATAATCTGATTGTAAAAAAACGTTAATTTTTTTGATAAATAGCTTGTTGATTAAAACAAATGTTTAATAATAATTAAATCGCGCTAATTAAAGTATTAGGAATGTTTAAAGTTTAAATTGGCACTAAAAGGCCGGTAATTGGGGCATCCACCCTACAAAGCTAGAGTATAAAATTTAAATCAGATGCGTGTAATCACTCTGGGAGCTTGTAGCAAACTAAATGCGCGGCCAACGTGTGGACGCGGCGACCAAACTCTGCCAACAATCCTTTGAACTTTTGTAAAAAACCGACACCACACGGATCTCGCGCCAACTTGCGGGCCATCGTTCCAATACATAGCAATGAAGCCCAAACACCCCGTCTTGGCGCATCGATGTGAACCCGGAGAAGAGCTCCGCCGTTCACTTCGATTATAAACGACGCCGTCTTAAAAACACCCCTCCGATACGTATGCTAAGGACCCCTGTCCCCTGGCATACGACAGCCAAATATTTAGGTGTCACTCTAGACACAGGGCTCACTTTTAGGCCCCACGTCAAACGAGTCACCCGTCACGCACGGTTTTACCTGAGTAGGCTCAACAGTATGTTGGGCAGACACAGTAAAATGTCCCTTCGAAACAAGCGAACCCTTTATAAGGTCTGTATACGACCCGTCATGTCCTACGCGGGCCCCGTCTTTGCCCACGCAAACCCTAACATTTTAAATGAACTCCAAATAGTTCAGAACCTCTTCTGTCGTCGAGCTGCGAACGCACCTTGGTACGTCCGTAATGCCGACCTTCATAGGGACTTAGAGCTCCCAACAATTCAACAATTCCTTAAAAAACTCTCTGAGAACTTCTTCAAGGCCTCAGAGTCGCACCCAAACAATTTAATTCGTGAGGCGGCTTCTTATGCAGCCCCACCCCCCTCTCGCTATCGTGTCCGCAGGCCGAGAAACTCTCTCTCGGACCCGCCAAATAAACTGTCAAACGACCTGAACTGCCTCCTGGCGGCTCAGGCCAGTTCTAATTAAATTAATTATTATTATATTAACTAATACTATTTTGCCTTCGTAGGCACTCCCTCAGCGGCTCTTAGCCGCCTGCGCCCTCTTTTCCCAAAAGAGGGTCGCTCATGATAAGGCACAATAGAGCTTAATCAGCCAGCTGCCTGTCCCCAAAGGCGGTTTTTAGAGGGTATCACTTAGGGTCCCCGGTAGGACAGTGAGTCCCTCATAACCACGATAGACCGGCTATCGTGGTATGCGTAATGTATTTTCCGCCTCCCTACGTACAGGGTAGCCCTTTAATTGCTTCGGGCGCAAAAAAAAAAAAAAAAAAGCACCCCGTCTACACGTTGGCCAATGCTATTGGCCACTACATTCGCCACTGTGTTGGCCAACGTGTAGAGGCGCCGTAACATTGACACTCGCGCGCAGCGATAAAATTTTATTTAGCTTGCGTGCGCGATTTATCTGATTAATAATGTAGGCTATTTAACGTCGGCAGGCAGTCGACATCAAAGGAGTGCAACTTCTGTAAGTAGTACTATTATTTATTCTGTGCTGTTACTGTGATATCTATATGACTAATTATTTACTGAGAGAATTTATTGCTATTTTAAACTACTAGGATTAAAGTTAAATTAAAGATTGTACAAAAAACTAAAGTAAATTTATTAAACTATTTACAAAATGCGGCAGTCTTACAAACTATCACTAATCTAATGCCTAATGGGACCTAATAGGGAGCCTTAGAGGTCTTCTTGCTTGTTTTTCTTCTCTTAAGCACTGGCTCGAATGTCGTACGCCGGCCGGTAGCCCTTCTTTCATTCCCGCCGACGGGATCACGTTGGCGCTGACTAGAATGTTAGGTTTAGCATGGTCGTATTTGATGCCTGTGTCGATTATTTGCAATGTTAATTATTGTGTTTTGATTAACATGTTCATGTATAATCGTGAGACTTATAAGAACATGTTTCCTACTGTTGTATTTGATTTTTCTAGTTATTTATATTACTAGGTTATAATAATAATTTGATATGTTCATTGAAACGCGAAATTAATTAATTCACGAATTTTATTAGAACACACTTACAATTTGCTTAACTTGTCCAGAGAGCAAGAGAGAGAGTGTTGCCCACACCACCTTTGTATAATTTCCCATTATGTGTTACCACACTCTTCCCCACCCACAATGTTATAAAATTAGGACATATTTATCTTATTTTTATTTTATACAAAAGTGAAGGTTATTTATACAAATAATTTATAAATATTACATGACTATTCACCTTCAATTGTTACTGCACACTTCAACATTTGATTCACATGACGTTTTACAAGTCTCCCCTGAACTTCAATCATATATGTCACCCCCGGTGTTAAACACTGCTTTACTTCCCCACAAATCCATTTTTTTGCCTTATTTCTATAGTCCCTTACCATCACCTTTTCCCCCACACTAAATATTACCGACCTGCTTCCTCGACTACATTTTTTTAATTTTTCATCAAGCATTTGTAATCGTGCACTAATTGGTGGTGGTCTTAAAAGTGAGAACCTAGATCTCAGTTCACGACGAAATAATAACTTTGCAGGGCTAACACCGGTGATTCTATTAATACTTGTTCGGTAGTCGAAAAGAAATAAATTTATGGCATACTCTAAATTATGACCACTTTCAGCAGCGAAACCTGGGTATACCAGAAGAAGCATAAAAGCAAGTTGAATGCAGTGGAGATGCGATCTCTTCGTAAAATGTGTGGCGTTACCATAGCCGACCGAAAGCGAAACGAAGAGATTCGCCATATGGCAGGATTGAAAGATGACCTTATCACAAAAATTGATAGGGGCGTACTCCAATGGTTTGGACACGTTGAACGAATGAGTGAAGACCGAGTGGTGAAGAAAATATATAGAGCGAAAGTAAATATTAAAAGGTGTCGAGGTAGACCGAGACTAACTTTCGAAGACCATGTGAGCAAATTGCTCGAAGAGGGGAGGGTCAAGAGTACTCGGATACCTAGACGTGCATGTATGAAGAAGTTAATGAACCTGAAAGAAGCGAAAGAGGTATGTAAGGATCGTGACACTTGGCGATCTGTTCTCTCTGGCTACCCCGTTAGGGATTGTGCGTGACGATAAGTAAGTAAGTAAGTTCTACAATTTTTTTTACATGGCTTTTAAAAGTTTGAACAAATCTTTCTGCCGCCCCATTTGTTGCCGGATAGTAAGGTGGTATGTAACTTATCCTAACACCTGTCACATTGCAAAATTCTTTAAACTCATTGCTTGTCCAAGTTGTACCATTATCCACCACCAAATGGAGCGGGTAACCAAATCTAGAATATAAATATTTAAAGATTGAAATTGTTTTACATGCTGTAATATTTGACATCATAAAAGCTTCAGGCCATTTTGAGTAACTGTCAACTATTACAAGGAATATTTTCCCATAAATAGGTCCAAGAAAATCTGCATGCAACCTTTCCCACACAGACTCAGAACATGGCCATGTAGACAATAATGCTTTTTCTGGGTTATCACGATTTTCTAGACAAATTAAACATGATACTGTTATATTGCTTATGTCCTTGTCAATTGTTGGCCACCAAAAATAAGAACGTGCAATTTGTTTCATTCTATTTGTTCCAAAATGACTTGAATGTAACTCATTCATGATTAAATTCTGTAGGCATTCAGGAATGACCACTCTATAACCCCACAACAAACAACCTTGATCAATTGTTAATTCATTTTTTCTGTTAGAGAAAGGTCTGAACTTCTCACTTAATTTGTTTTTATCTGGCCAGCCATCTATACAGTACCTCATAACAGTTGACAGCAAAGTACATTTAGCAGTTTCTTTTACAATATCTTTCCAATTAACACTTTCAAAATTTGACAATGACAAATAATTTAAAACACTTACTTCACTATTATCTAACAGTGGATGTTTAAAATTAGTTTTATCATCAATTGGGTTTCTTGACAAAAAATCTGCAGGATTATTTTTTGAATTAATATGACGGATACAATAGTTAAAGCCTGACAAGAATATGGCCCAATGTTGTAAACGTTTGCAAGCCATTTTTGGTATTCCCTTTTTAGGGCCAAAAATTCTTACCAGAGCTGCATTATCAGTTTCTAATTCAAATGTTCTTGCAAATAGATATTCATAAAACTTTGTTACTCCAAATATGATAGCTAATGCCTCTTTTTCAATAGTGGGGTACTTAATCTGCCTGTCATTTAATTTCTTACTTGCAAAGGCCACAGGTTTAACTATTTTATCCCTAGTTCTCACAGACAATACCGCTGCTACACTACATTCAGAAGCATCACAGCTTAATATTATAGGTAAATCATTACTATAATGTGCCAATGTTGTTGTATTGGCTAACTGTTCCTTAATTTTTTTAAACGCTACATCACATTCACTATTCCAACAAAAACAATCATTCTTAAGGCAGTCATACAAGGGTTTTAAAATTATTGCCATATTTTTTAAGAACCTGTTATAATAATTGATTTTTCCTATAAATGAACGTAGCATCTTTAAATTATTAGGTTTAGGTAATTTTAATAAGGGTTCTATATTATCTTTAATCACTTTAATACCTTCTTTTGACACATGATAACCAAATACCTTTAAAGATTGTTTGAAAAACTTACATTTATTAATTTTTAATTTAAGCTCAGCTTCTGCTATACACTCTAATACTGATCTTAATCTCCTGTTAGTTTCTTCCAATATGTTTCCAGCTATATAAATATTATCTATATAAACAACTACACCTTTTAGTCCTGAAAGCAATTGTACAATTAATCTCTGAAATGAACCTGGTCCTGTGCTTACCCCATAGGGCAGATACAAGTATTTAAAAATGCCCTTCTCTGTAACTATTGTGGTTAGTTTTTGTGACTGTTCATTAAGTGGTGCTTGTAAATATGCTTCTTTTAAATCTAGTTCACAAAAGAAATCATTATTTTCAAAATTTGCTAATATTTGATTAATTGTTGGAAGGGGGAAATGATCAATAACTAAGTGGGGGTTAAGTGTGATTTTATAGTCCCCACATAATCTAACTGAGCCATCACTCTTAAGAACTGGCACTACGGGCGTTCCCCATTCACTAAACTCAATTGGGGCTATGCGACCATTTTCTAATAAACGTTGGATTTCATTATCAACTTTTGATTTTAAAGAAAAAGGAACACTTCTAGCTGGCAAAAACTTAGGAATAGTGTTTGTTTTAAGTTTCAGAGAAATAGAGGCCTTTTTGAAATTGCCCCATCCTGGTTCAAATACAGCAGAAAAGTCATTTTTAATTTTAGAAATGTACTGATCTTCATTTAATTTACACATATTAACATTTTGCTTTAAATCCAATGGGCAAAGTTTCAGATGAGATAACCAATCCTTGCCGATAATCCTTGGGGGGCCATCAGGCACTACGACCAAAGATAAATTATGACAAGATACCTTATCATAAACAACAAACAGACTACCTAAAATACCAATTGGTTTTGAAATTGTTTGGTTATAGTTTATCATAGTAAGGTAAGACTCTTCTAGTTTTAAATTAGGGAAATATTTATTTTTATCACTGATGTTTATAGTTGTAATATCTGAGCCAGTATCAACTTCAAAGTCAAGCAAAATACTATTTATTTTTATTTTTAAATAAATAGAGGGTATCTTTTTCCTAGTTTGCACATTTAATATATGGAATTTATCATTTTCTTCACTGTAGATACATGAGGCTTCCTCCACTTCTTCACCTTGGCTAGTTACCTGATCGACCAACACTGTCTTCACATTTGTGTTTTTCCTTGAACAAACTCTGAAAATGTGTCCTTTCTGTCCACATTCATTGCAATATTTATTTCTCAATGAGCACTGAGAACGCATATGTCCCACTTTCCCACAGCAAAAACACTTATTGCCACTTGTGGATGTTTGGTTCTGGTTAATTTTACTGGAATATTTAAACTGCGGCTTGGAATTTGTTTTTAAAGCAAACATTTCTACAGTCTTACTTGTGTCCTTGTGCGCTAAGTTGTATGCCATTTCTGCAGTTTCAGCTGTTAATACTAATTCATTTAGGGGTTTTTCTGCTATTTTTAAGAGCTCATATCTAATAGTTTCATTATGGACACCATTTAACAATCTTTCCTTTAGTTAATCATTCACATCAGTAAAAGCACAATCTCTTGTCATTTTTCGCAGTGCCAGCATGTAATCCTTTATAGATTCTGATGGTTCTTGTTTCCTATCTTTGAATTTCGCTCTAAACATAGCCACATTTGTTTTTGGGTGATAAAAGTGGTTTAACTTTTCACACAATTCTTCATATGTAAGTTTAATTGGAGACAATGGTGAAAAAAGACCAGATACATTTTCATAAACATTGCTACTTTATTTTGTAAGTAACATTGGCACTTTTTTTTCTTCTGATATATCATGTAACAACATATAACAGTTCAATTGTTCATAATAACTATTCCAGTTACCTCCACTAAAATTATCCAGGCTTGATGGTAATATATTGGCCATGTTTATTCGTAATGATTCCTCAAGCGAATGCTTTTGTGTTGTTTTCACGTATGTCCTTAACAATTTTCGTAGTTCTTCAATATTAATGTTTTGGTTTATAGTTAATATACCTAGGTCTCTAGCTAAAATTAACAAAGTTTCTTTATTTTCTGATTGTATCCAAGAAGTTTTGCCGCTTTTAATTTTCTTTTTAAGCTCTTCCATATATTACACCATTCATTGCAGTTTTATGCAAGACAAGATGTCCGCCGACGCCGATGAAATGTTTTGTAATTTGCACACGTTGTTCTTAAGACCTCGTCGCCACTGTTGTATTTGATTTTTCTAGTTATTTATATTACTAGGTTATAATAATAATTTGATATGTTCATTGAAACGCGAAATTAATTAATTCACGAATTTTATTAGAACACACTTACAATTTGCTTAACTTGTCCAGAGAGCAAGAGAGAGAGTGTTGCCCACACCACCTTTGTATAATTTCCCATTATGTGTTACCACACTCTTCCCCACCCACAATGTTATAAAATTAGGACATATTTATCTTATTTTTATTTTATACAAAAGTGAAGGTTATTTATACAAATAATTTATAAATATTACATGACTATTCACCTTCAATTGTTACTGCACACTTCAACATTTGATTCACATGACGTTTTACAAGTCTCCCCTGAACTTCAATCATATATGTCACCCCCGGTGTTAAACACTGCTTTACTTCCCCACAAATCCATTTTTTTGCCTTATTTCTATAGTCCCTTACCATCACCTTTTCCCCCACACTAAATATTACCGACCTGCTTCCTCGACTACATTTTTTTAATTTTTCATCAAGCATTTGTAATCGTGCACTAATTGGTGGTGGTCTTAAAAGTGAGAACCTAGATCTCAGTTCACGACGAAATAATAACTTTGCAGGGCTAACACCGGTGATTCTATTAATACTTGTTCGGTAGTCGAAAAGAAATAAATTTATGGCATACTCTAAATTATGACCACTTTCAGCAGCGAAACCTGGGTATACCAGAAGAAGCATAAAAGCAAGTTGAATGCAGTGGAGATGCGATCTCTTCGTAAAATGTGTGGCGTTACCATAGCCGACCGAAAGCGAAACGAAGAGATTCGCCATATGGCAGGATTGAAAGATGACCTTATCACAAAAATTGATAGGGGCGTACTCCAATGGTTTGGACACGTTGAACGAATGAGTGAAGACCGAGTGGTGAAGAAAATATATAGAGCGAAAGTAAATATTAAAAGGTGTCGAGGTAGACCGAGACTAACTTTCGAAGACCATGTGAGCAAATTGCTCGAAGAGGGGAGGGTCAAGAGTACTCGGATACCTAGACGTGCATGTATGAAGAAGTTAATGAACCTGAAAGAAGCGAAAGAGGTATGTAAGGATCGTGACACTTGGCGATCTGTTCTCTCTGGCTACCCCGTTAGGGATTGTGCGTGACGATAAGTAAGTAAGTAAGTTCTACAATTTTTTTTACATGGCTTTTAAAAGTTTGAACAAATCTTTCTGCCGCCCCATTTGTTGCCGGATAGTAAGGTGGTATGTAACTTATCCTAACACCTGTCACATTGCAAAATTCTTTAAACTCATTGCTTGTCCAAGTTGTACCATTATCCACCACCAAATGGAGCGGGTAACCAAATCTAGAATATAAATATTTAAAGATTGAAATTGTTTTACATGCTGTAATATTTGACATCATAAAAGCTTCAGGCCATTTTGAGTAACTGTCAACTATTACAAGGAATATTTTCCCATAAATAGGTCCAAGAAAATCTGCATGCAACCTTTCCCACACAGACTCAGAACATGGCCATGTAGACAATAATGCTTTTTCTGGGTTATCACGATTTTCTAGACAAATTAAACATGATACTGTTATATTGCTTATGTCCTTGTCAATTGTTGGCCACCAAAAATAAGAACGTGCAATTTGTTTCATTCTATTTGTTCCAAAATGACTTGAATGTAACTCATTCATGATTAAATTCTGTAGGCATTCAGGAATGACCACTCTATAACCCCACAACAAACAACCTTGATCAATTGTTAATTCATTTTTTCTGTTAGAGAAAGGTCTGAACTTCTCACCAGGTATATATAATGTACTCTGTGCCAGAGAGTAAGAGAGAGAGTGTTGCCCACACCACCTTTGTATAATTTCCCATTATGTGTTACCACACCTACTATGTTTAAGAATTAGATAATACTTTTTATTTTACTAAACACTGAGTAAATATTGTTTAAAGTTAAATGATGATTCTATTCGTGTTGGTATGTTAGATTATTTGCAATGTTGATTATTGTTCTGTTCCTAAAGCAATAAAAGCTGATATTTGAAGTGTTTTTTTAATATATTCGAATATTCGAATAATATTCGAACAGCACTGAAAAAATATTCGAATATTCGAAAATCAAAACTATCGAATATTTGCAACCTTTCACAACATCAGCTTGCAAACCACACTCTTCTCTTATTACACAACTTCTTACCCTGTTTTTTTTTTTAAATCAATATGATGGATTTTTGTTGCCAAATTGTAAGTCCTAAATTTATTTTTACTCAAGCTATCGATAGGGGTATCCAAATAAAGTAAACTAAAAGGAGAATACTGAAGTATATATGAGTTATACTTACCTATGTTTTCAGTTCATTACTTTTAAGCAGTCGTTTTTTTTTGTTTTTTTAATGTAACTATTTATTATCAATGTTACAATTATTTTCCGGGAATTACTAAACAACAAATTCTAATTCAAGAATTTTTGTTTGTTTGTTAGACAATAAGTTAGACTCAGACATAATATTCAGACTGATTAAATTATAATAAATACAAATGTTCAAATGTTTGTTTATTCCTCAATAGCGCCAAAAGTATCAGACCAGTTTGAATATAATAATTTGGCACTCAAATAGTTTATTACCTGAATTAACATATAGGATACCTTTTATCCCGATTTAGAGGTCCCGAGGAATAGAATAAGATATTTTGTAATAATCGGATTCCACGAGATAAACATATAAAAATAACACAGTCCCTCACTAAAGCCGCAATGACAACATATATAATTATCATTGACTGAAACATGGCGCCCGCCCGCAGTGAAAAAATTGTTGCCATATTCGGTTCGGATGATAAAACTACTGTTGTCCTTTTTTACATACGAATATACTCACAAGCTAAAAAGAGACGCCGATATTTCTTTACGTTCCTACTACTAACAATCTTTATGTCATATCCTTTCTTTTTTCTCTAGTCAAAGATAGCAACATTGTATAGCCATAGACGTAATATCTTTTAAATACGTCTATGGTTTCAGCCATCAGCTGTGTTATCAGAAGGTTACGTTTCGTACGATAGACGTAACTTTTTTCAACCCTTATTTGTACCTTCCGTGTCAGAAAAATTGTTTGGCACAATATTTTACTTTTTGAAAATTATATATATTCGTTATTTAATATTAATTTTTCAGATTCTTATACATACGCATGTAAGTGTAAGAATCTGAAGGAGGCGAGAGAGGTGTGTCCGGATCGTATTAAATGACAGTCAGTAGTTTCTGCCTATCCCTCTAGGAGACAGACTTAAGTGTTTGTTGTACGTATGTTTGTAATAATTAACCAACTATATGTATATTAATTGTTTATATAATTATGTTTGTAAAAATAGCTAGGTATATCCTGTATTCATACCAAATATTCATCATCATCATCATTATAGCCCTTCACAAGTCCACTGCTTAAACTAGGCCTCCCCCAAGTAATGCCACAAAGCACGGTCCTGAGCCACCTGCATCCATCGACTTCCTGCATGTCTTACCAGGTCGTCACTCCATCTAGTGGGGGGTCGCCCTACACTACGCATACCGGTACGAGGCTGCCACTCGAGAACTTTTCTTCCCCATCGGTTATCGGTTCTTCGAGCTATATGGTCGGCCCATTGCCACTTCAGCTTACTAATCCGTTGGGCTATGTCGGTCACTCTGGTTTTACTGCGGATGCGGCGGACGCCTCTGATCCGTAAGTCATCACTGGCAACACGCACTGGTTGTACACTTTAGTTTTCAGAGATTGAGGTATACCTGACGAGAAGATGTGTCGTAATTTCCCGAACGCTGCCCAGCCAAGTTGAATCCGTCGATTGACCTCTCGGTCGAAGTTGGACTTACCTAGTCGGACTATTTGTCCCAGGTAAACGTACTCGTCTACAACTTCGAGCATAGTGCTCCCAAGAACTACCGGCATAGGTGTGACATGGACATTAAACATGATCTTTGTTTTGTCCATGTTCATCTTAAGATCTTAAGACCTATCCGTTGGGAGACACCATTGAGGTCATTGAGCATAGTGCTAAGGCCCTCCAGCGATTCTGCCATAAGGACTATATCGTCGGCAAATCGAAGGTGAGTGATGTACTCGCCATTGATGTTAATACCGTATCGTTTCCAGTCCAGTAGCTTGAAAACGTCTTCCAACGCAGCGGTGAAGAGTTTCGGCGATATAACGTCACCCTGTCTTACACCTCTCTGCAGTTGGATAGGTTTCGAACTCTGGTTCTGTACTCGGATAGCCATCGTAGCCCTACTGTACAAATACTTCAGCACTTCGATATACCGACAGTAACTTGGCACCGCTGAAGGGACTATAGCACCGCCCAAATTTCGACGGAATCAAAGGCTTTCTCACAGTCCACATATGCCAGGCAAAGTGGCAGATTGTACTCTTCGGTCTTCTGTACAATCCGCCGCAGGGTATGTATGTGGTCTATGGTACTGAAGCCTTTTCGGAAACCGGCTTGTTCGGGAGGCTGGAAGTCGTCGAGTCCGCGTGCGAGACCATTCGTAATGACTCTCGAAAACAGCGCGTAGACGCGGCTCAGAAGGGAAGTCGGTCTGTAGTTCTTCAAGAGAGCGTTGTCGCCTTTCTTAAAGAACAAGACCACCACACTTCTACTTCACGCCTCTGGAGTAGTGCCACCATGGAGGACGGAATTGAAGAGCTTCTGAAGGATTTCAAGTACCGGTGTTCCACCCGCTTACAGAAGCTCCGCTGTAATTCCATCCTAGCCTGGGACCCTGCCGTTTTTAAGGTGCTGGAGAGCCCTTCTAATCTCGCTTAGACTGACGTCCGGGATATCATCGGAATAGTGTCGGATAAGACTTGCTCTTGGATCGTTACTCACACTTGCGTGTGGCTCCAACGATGATGTGTACAGCTGCCCATAGAAACTCTCAATCTCACTCAAAATCTCAGGTGTTCCGGAAACGATGCTGCCACACTCAGTCTTCAGCTTTGACAGTTGGCAGACAGATCTCTGGCAAGGACTTTGGAGCCCTGGTTCCGCTCGATCGCTTCTTTAATACGAGCAGTATTAAAGTTGCGTAAGTCTCGCCGCATGCATTTGGAGATCTCCCCCCGCCCCGAACGGGTTCCCGCCTTGTCGTGGCGGAGGGGGGGGGGGCTTAGAAGCCGTGGCTTGGTCACCCACGGCGAAACAAAGAGGAACCCATATGGCTGGTCCGAGGTGGAGGGCCGGCCAGAGGTGGCCACTCCGAGTGGGCTTGGGAAGCCCACTTCGGATGTGTGTTGGTGGACTGCGGTGAGAGGTGTGTCCTCCCCACCTACCGCTGCAGCCGAGGTGGAGTCGCGGAGGAAGGGGAGTGTTGGTATGACGATGCGCCACTCGCCCTATCCTCCGCGACTCAAACGGGGCCGCACCGTTGATGCGGTGGTGGTGGGGCTGCGGGGGGAGAGGATTGTCGGTATTGCGAGGTGCCGCCCTCCCTACCCTCCGCAGCTGAATATTGGTTGGCGGCGGAGCCATAGACCAGATCCGCCGCTGGGGTCGGGAAGGCTAGTACTTCTAAGTGCTTGTTTTTCCTGGCCCCATGTCCTTCTTGCATTGGACGCGGGGGCGTCCGTTGCGCAGATGTAATTAGAGGCCGTGAAGGAAGGCGCGCCATGTGTTCTGGTGCGCCTTACCTGTGAAGAAGAACGGGGAGGAATATTCCGCTCCCGAGGAGGTCCTGCCATGGGGCGGCAGGCGCTGGTGGGGCTGCGGATGTGTGCGAAAGCGTTCCCGTGGCCCTGCCAATAAGCGAAAAAGGTGGAACACCATGGGGTTTTAGTCGGTGCGAGTCCGACATAACCCGTCCTTGCCCCCGCGAGGCGGGTATGCTTAGGCATTTCCCCATGTAAAAAAATGCATTTGGAGATCTGTCTGTTCAGTTGCCTGTATGCTGTCAAATCTGTTGTCTCCCGTCTAACAGTCATGAGATTAAGAGTGTGATCGGAGAGTTTTTGTGTTCTTCTGTGGCGGTTCTTGCAGAACTTAGCTCCGACCGCATGGACAGTTTCCACAAGCTTGTCATTCATATTGTCCACTGCATTGCAATCTTCTAGGCACTGAAAGCGGTTACGTAACTCGAGCTGAAAAGTCTCGGGATTCTGGATTAGAGCACGTGGGGGACGTAGCGTTGACTTCATTAGACGAGACCTCTCCAACTTAACGTTTAGGTTCAGTGTGCCTCTTACCATTCGGTGATCGCTGCCGGTTTTCACCCTTGCGATCACTGAGACATCACTGATCAGTTGGTGTCTGGTCGTCATAATGAAGTTAATCTCATATTTTGTCGAACCGTCGGGGCTCGACCAGGTCCACTTCCTGTGGGGCCGCTTCCGGAAGAATGAGTTCATCATAAAGAGTCTCCATAAAGTCAGCCAGCTGCTGGCCCCTACGGTTCCGTTGCCCTACTCCAAATTTCCCTAACTTCAGCTCACCGCCTTCTCTTGTGCCTAGTTTTCGTTGAAGCTGTTGTTGCTCCCATCAACACCGTGTAGTGGGTTTTGGAGGAATGCATGGCTCTAGAAATATCCTCATACATTTCCTCCACCTCATCATCGGGATTTGCCGAGGTTGGTGCGTAGACCTGTACGACCTTCGGCGAATACCGTTTGGTGATTCATCAGATACGCGACCCTCGTCGACATACTCCTAATCTTTACAACGTTGTTGACGAAAGACTTGTGGACGAGAAATCCGACACCTCCTTGGGACAGATGGTCGCCCTCCCGGTTATGGAACAAGTTGCCGGACTCGAGGATTACCGTTTCCTCCCCCTCTCTTCGGACTTCAGATAATCCAATAATATGCCAGCGCAACTTGTCTACCTCTTCTTCCAGCTCCAGTACTTTCTCGTCAGTCCTCAGGGTGCGTGCGTTATACGTTGCCAGGTCGTGTCGTCGTAGGTGGCAACCGAACCACTACCGGAGATTCTTAGCACCCCTGCCCCGCCGTTACCATGGTCGTCACCGTAGCCAGGAGTAGCGGGGCCGCTGGGGACTGGGGGCCGTTTATTTGCGTCGTTGCTCATGGAGGGATATTTGCCATAGTTGCCACGCTTGGCGAGCGTGTTGACAATCGCAGTTTTTTATTATGTTATTGTTGTTATTAGGAAGATGCTGCTGCCCATCTCCTTTCTGTGTCCCTCTGTCGCCTCTTACGACACCCACGGAAAATATGGGGTGGTGGATATTCTCAACCGCCACTACACGGCATACCAAATATTGCTATTCTGTAAATTAGTGATTGATGTTGATTTATAAACATGATTCTACTACGCCATACCATTACTTGTATTTTTTAAACATTTTCTTATGGTGTAATGTTTTAATACATTATGCAATACAAATCAACAAGACCTTTTAGTTTTAGTATGATTTAGAAATAGCTGTTCGATATTATAATCAATAATTTATAGTAGATAAATTAAAAATGGTCGCTCCAAAACTTACTAACTTTAGTTTGAAAATGTTAGGTTTTATTTAAGCAACGACGTAAGTTTTAGTCGAGCCACGCTGGCAGCACTGGCTGTCAACTTCATGGTCAACTTCGCGTTCGCGTCGCGGTTGTGTTCGCCTTAGGCTTTTTTATGCTCCGTTTTGTGGTGTTGTTTAATGAAAGCTTATACTTATTTTTACATTCTACTTAACATTTTCCGTTCCGTTTTTACATCTATTTCAGATTTTCGGTCGTTATATGTTACTTATACCATGAGTGATGTACGGTGCCTCATATTATTTTTATAGTATCATTGAACGTATTATTGGAAAACACTTTGTAAAATATATTAAGTTGGATTCGTTCAGATTACTTAACATGTGAATAAGAATGTGAATAAATATTAAATCTATTTTATATAAAATGGATGTGAAACGCTGTAGTAGTGGATGTGATTTGAAGTGACTTTTTGATGTTGTATTTCGTGGGTTTTTGTGAAGACACTGATTGACATTCAATCTTTTGCCTCTGCACTTGCTGTAACTTCAGAATAAAGTAAGTTTATTTTTAAATACGTCTTTGTTTCAATTTTACACATGCAACATACATATTGTAATGTTAATATTTGTTTTATTGTTATATTTTGGTTCTCTGTGGTTTTCACCATCTGTTGTCAATATGGGTCCATAACTGCATGACTCATAATATCATTATCTTGCGCCGTTTGCTGTGGTTAATTCTTTTTGTTTGTTTACACCTGATAGAGCAGATTTGTCTCAAATGAAAACTTGTCTGTTTGTTGTTCTGAATGGCTTGATATATCTTTTAATAAAGTGTAATAATCGCTTTTCTTTAAATAAAAATTTCATTTTTTAGTAGCTTTATACGAAAAATTTTGTTTGGACTTAGGTATAATGAATACATTATCATGGTACCTACAGGTATAACTTAAATAATCAACCAAAACTCTCACTATTTAATAAATATTTAATGAAATACAGTACCTACATTAAAACTTGTAGTCTTTCATGTCTGTCTTGATAGTAGTTTTACGTGGTAGAGCCATGCTGCAATTATATTAGTAGTATAGTTGTAGCACGAATGGGTCGGCTCGACCGGGGAAGGACCACGCTCTCACAGAATACCAGCGTGAAATAGTAGCTTAATGCTGCTGTATTTCGTATGGTGAGTGCAGAGAACCGGAGACCCTTTTTACTGGAAATGAGGCATTCCATCTCAGTCCTCACGGGTGACAACGCATCTGCATTTTGATTTGTAATGGAAGATAGATGTAGATGTCTATGGGCCGCAGCAACCACTTACCATCAGGTGGACTGTGTGCTCGTTTGTCACCCTATTCTATATAAAAAAAAAAAGTGAATCTAATGGCTAAGATTTGCCATTTTGGTAGAAGGATGAGCTAATCTGTGATAGATATGGTCATTATGTAATTTGGGGACCGTAAGAATAGTAGGTCTACCTAATATGTAACTACTGCTGTCAATAATTATGTTCTAACTAAACCACCATAATGTACCATCATTATAAAGAATTGTCATATTTGCTATTATTAACAATTTATTATGAACAAGTTCTATATGTTTTATTGAAGGAAAATTGTACAAAATGAGTTATTATAATATCAAAAAATAAAAATAACCCCTGGGAATAAGGTGATTGCCACCATACTGGTTCTATTAAAATTCATTTAAAAATTGTACAAACAAAATTATTGTAAAGTGAAATATTAAAAAAAATCCTTGCTGGGTTTCTTTCTGGTTCTTCCCAGTACAGGGGTATTTTCCAAAATAGTGGTTAATAAAAAATGACTCAATAATTATTATGTAATAATCCTTAATGAATAAAAATCTTTTTATTCTATTGAATTAGTATTTTTTTGCAAGTTAGGTTCTTTAAAAATGTTTTGCTATAAAGATGTTTTTCAAAAAATTCTTATACTGCAATTAATGCTAATCTACCTGCCAAACATGGCGGTAGCATATTATTTACTATGGAAGAGAGAGACTTATAAAAGGAGAAAGTGTAATTATGAAATATCTATTTTCTAGACAGGAGACACCATTCAATATTTTCTTACAAACCATTATTATTTGACAAAGGTGAACATAATCATATTCAAAGCTTTGACTACTGTTAAAATATCTTGGAAGAATTGCTGATATCTAATGGGACAGGTCAGTTGTAGTCAGTGTTTTCATATGAATATTCCATCATTAATTGGTTATTTAGTCCATTATCTAGCAAGTAAACTGCTTTCATTTGAAGTTAGCATTTGGAGAAATTGTTATTTTTTAGTGAAGGGTGATAAATGGCCACATAGTTCACTAATGGGCTGTGGTAGTGAGTGCCATCACATATATATATACCTACATTTATCCTTGATTAAGTATCAATTGAAATGCAGATAGGTCTTTGGATTAAAATGGAATTCCTCATTACCAATGAAAAGGGTCTCCAGTTCTTATCACTCACCATGTAAATCAACAGTATTATGCTGCTAATTTACACTTGTGTTATTTGTAACATGGTGTGTGGTATCATAATCCTAAAGAGTTATTAAGGCATTTTGAGTAA
This sequence comes from Parnassius smintheus behrii, assembly GCA_036936625.1. Taxonomy (NCBI): domain Eukaryota; kingdom Metazoa; phylum Arthropoda; class Insecta; order Lepidoptera; family Papilionidae; genus Parnassius; species Parnassius smintheus. The sequence continues at coordinate 32,392,794 of JAUPFT010000024.1, forward strand.
CTACAAATTATCTATTATTACCTATTATTTAGTTATTAACACATTTTGCGTAACTACAATTTACCTATTAACTATTTGGCTTTTGACTGCTTCTATAATATATTAGTAGTATCCACAATCACTTTACAGACCTTAGTTTTTTCTTTTGTATTATATATTTTTTTTGAACCGTTGAACAGTACATTTAGCTGAAATGGTACAGCACCGAAGAACTGTCCATATAGCCGACGCGGATGTTGGATAATTGACTATGTTGCTGGTTTCATAACCGGCACTGTGTCAATTTTTTTATCTATGATTATGTCGAATAATTTTTAATCTGTGATTCATTGATGAATCTGAAGACATTGCCAGTCGAAAATCATCAATTAAATTACCCCAATTCAGCACTTGTTCATTTTATCTTGTATTTAGTGTTTTCTTGTTTATTATTTGTTGAAAACAGTGTATTGCGAAATATAAATTATCTTTAATATGCACATAGTTTTGTGTGTTTTTTCTTAGAAGTAGCTTTCTACAGGTTAGATGCTTTATCCATAACTATGTCTGATTTTATGTGTGTTATGTGAAGTGATGAATTTCTTAACATAAACCTGTCAAGTTTTTATATGCTATATCTCTATACTTAACTCGCAATCAGGGAAATTTTTGAACATTAGCTTTTAAATTCACAGTATGCAAGCAAGCCGAGTTTGATCGCCACCAGCACAAACTAAATTGTTAAATGCAATTTTATGTGCTGATTTAGCTTGTGCTCGGCATTCAAAGAACACATCGTAAGAAAACTTACATGTCTGAAAAAAATATATGTTAAATATTTCATATTATATATGTGAAGTTCGCTAACTTGCGGCGGATATTTCATAGCCCTAAAAGCCTCAGAAATCAGAGGAGGCTTGTAACCTGAGAGGCTTTATAGGCCGTAACTTTCCTTTTTACTTACAAGCAATCATATTCAGCTATAAAACGCCTTTATATGTAGGTACTAATGTTTTTCTTACGCTTGCATATTCCGCGAATACAGAAATGTTTATGATTCATGTTGGTAGAATATGGAGTCAGTAACGGAGTCTTCATATTACGCATAATGCGCTTTTGAATATTTCTTTTGCTTCCTTTTTTCATATAAAATCGGCAGCTGTATTATTGCCGCAGCACCGTTTAGGCTTGAAAGAGTTAAAATAAGCGATTAATTATTATTTTTAAATCCTAAAGTTTACTTTGGGCAGACAGACTGACAAAAAATTTAAAAATGGTTATTCACGACGATATTATAGACAGACACTTCAATTTTTATAGATGAGTATGCTAAAATCCACGCGCACAAAAAAACGGTGCGTGTTTACTTAATTTCGAGAGCACCTACTTTTTTTTTCACAACTGTATGGATAAACACAAAGGCATTTACTCGTCCTAATCTACCCGCGTATAATGATTTTATAACGTTTAAAAGTACAGGGTGTAAGAATTAATTAGTATGGAGGAAGCATAGAAGGATAAATCGCCTTATTTTGTCTTGTGCGCCGTAAGAGCGACTTAAAAATGCTAGAAAGATCTCATAATCTCTCAATTGTCACTTGTGAACCTTCGATAGAGAGCAGCATAAAAATTAAAAAAGATTTGATACTGCATTCGCCAATCCGCCTGCGATACCTGTAGATTACAGCATCTTCTTTCTATAAATCCTCAATAATGAACCAAAGAAGAAGTTTTAATGTTGTGCAAAACACGCAAATACGATCAAACCACAGAATTAGTAATAATTACTAAATTTATTAATTTCATTTTTAATATATAATTAATTACTTCCAAAACCGATGTCGCCGCCTGCAGCCGTATTATAAACATACGCAATGCACAATGATAACTAATGTTTCACATTACATTGCTTGACGAGTTTGTAAACGTCGCGTGCGTCGCGTATTACGGTACAACAAAAGCAGCAATGGTAATTGTCAATACAAAAAGTAATAAATGAAAATTTACCAAGGTAAATATCATAGTAAAGTATTCAGCGAGATGTAAATTAAATAAAATCATGGAGGTTCTAAGCTCTATGTTTAAAACAACGATAATTAGTAAATAATCAACTTACCTATAAAATTTTATGCCTTTATTCGTTGAATTACACATCCTTGATGAGTTTTTACTACCTTTTTTACTATTATGCTGCAGTTCACCATTATAATAACATAAATCACAGAATACCAGTGTAAAATAGTAGCTTAATGGTGCTGTGTTTCGTATGGTGAGTGTAGAGAACCGGAGACTTTTTTTACTGGAAACGAGGCATTCCATCTTAGTACTCACGGGTGACAACGCATCTGCAATTTGATTCGTAATCGATAATAGATGTAGATGTCTGTGGGCCACAGCAACTACTTACGTTTGTCACCCTATCCTATAAAAAAAATCATGTACAACGTTCCCCGCGCAACTAAATCACAAAATGGTGAATCATGTTCGTCAACACATAATAGCGGTGACAAGGTCACGAGTCTATGCGATTTCTATTGTCTGTCGATCAAACCCTTAGTGTATAAAATTATATAAGTTTGACAACCAGCAGTTTGTGTATTTGTTCAAATGTTGGTTTTTCGAAACCCGTACTCACGACTCCGTTTTCAGTCACCACTAAGCCACATTGTGATTAAGATCGACAGCAAACTACGTACTGAGTTCATAATCAATACTTAATTACACGCGTCATGCAAATGCGTCGTCGATTGCTCAAGTAAGAAAAACGCGCAACACGACACCCGGAAGTGCCGTGAGTCTTGAGGGTGTCAATATAAAGTCGGTCTCATTAAAACCTTCATAATTACATTAACCTTCGTTATTTCCTATTTACATAAATCGCGTCGAATGCACTTTTTGCGATAAGAGGACATTGGCTCTGTTGGCTCCTACACAAGGATGTGACATACAGTTGGCGCTGTAAGATTTATTGTTTTGGGTTATGTCCGCTATGAAGTTTTTGTACTCCTTAACACATTAGATGGTCTAACAATACAATATAATATGGATTTGCTTCCGCGGGGGTCTTAAAATTGACATTAGTACTTCGAAAAATGTGTTCAAATGTGTTTTGGTAGAGCCACGTTGCAGTTATATTATAGTTGTAGCATGAATTGGTCGGCTCGACCGGGGAAGGCCACGCTCTCTCAGAATACCAGCGCAAAATAGCAGCATAATGCTGATGTGTTTCGTATGGTGAGTGTAGAGAACCGGAGACCCGTTTTACTGGAATTCCATCTTAGTCCTCAAGGGTGACAACGATTTGATTCTTAATCGAGGTTAAATGTAGATGTCTATGGGCCGCAGCACTCACTTACCATCATTCTATAAAAACATTCTATGCAAATATCAAGTCGATCCTTTGCCCCATTGCTGAGTGAAAGAAGGACAAAGAACTAACACAATTTCGTGTTTATAATATTAGTGGCGGAAATATGTCCGACAACTGTTCGGTAAATACAAGGCACCGACAGAATGACAGCGCCGTGGCTGTGCTATACTCACTTACAGTCCGTACTCAGTCGGATGCTTTTTCGTTGATGTAACCCAATTTGTGTATATTGCTTTTTTTTTTTGTTTGTTTTAATTTCGTTGTACGTAGTGTTGTATGTGCCGAATAAATCATTTGTTCATTGTTAGGCGATGTCCTAAGTATTAGCCAAAATATGAACGAATGATTGAAACTAATGATATTGAACAGAACTTTTCACCTGTGTGATCAATTTAAATGCCTTTGCAGCAAGTCTGAAACGGTTCATGGGTATCTGGGATGTACTAAACAATAAACCCGGATGTGAAAACTGATGATATTAATTCGATGTCTGTTGCTACAAACTGTAAAAGGACACTGTTGAACATAGGCCTACCCCATAGGTTGCTACTCCCCGATGGTTTTCCCGTAGTTGCCACGTTTGGCAAGCGGTTTGGCAACCGTTGTTATTTAGCGTTGTTATCAGGAAGACGCTGCTGCCCATCTCCTGTTCCAGTCTCCCTCTGTCGCCTCTTACGACACCCACGGAACGATATGGGGTAGTGGATATTGTTTTGCATACTCTGTACGCCTCATCTCATCAGGGCGGCCTCCCGATTAGTGAAGCAGTCGTTCTATTATACTTTACGCTCGCTAGTACGAGGTTTATTTACCATCGCCTATCGGCTTTTCGAGCCATACAGGTATGTAGCCGGCCAATTCTCTCTTCAGCTTACTGCTCCTTTTTTTACACTGCAACGGCTTATGGCTGCAGCACGAATGGGTCGGTTCTAACGGGGAATGATAATGGATAATACTAGCGCAAAATAGCAGCACCACGCTGCCGTGTTTTGTATAGCGAAAATTGCTATCCATATACAGAGCTCATTGAGAGCAAGTGTCGCAATGCAGAAACAGTTTCCAGAGATTATTTGGCACCTATAACAACGTAGCGTGAACTTGGCAAGGTAAACTACGAGTATTTATTAAATTAACTCATAATATAAACTTAAGCCCGATTATTTTATACAATAATAGATGGATCGACGAGTTAGGAGGTCACTTGATGCAGCACTGCAAACGATTTTAAATAAAGAAGCTGAAGAGCGCTTGTAAATATACTGGCTCTCCTATACCCTACAAACCGGCTTCAACAACGCAGTGGGTTAACTGCTACTCATCTCCGATTATATTGTAATGAAACAGTTTTCTCATGGGCTCGGTAGAGATTACAAATTAGTGGTGCATGCGAAAACGTTTCCCATACTTTTCGGATGACCGCCAATCTGGACACTGCAATGTTTGTCATGAAGCTACGCCACACGCTCCACCATACGCTCTTCCCTGAGAACTTACCCCGAGTCTGAGCACAGATTAAATAATGTTTAATACGTAAGTCAAGGCTTGAGCGGAGAGTTTTCAGCATTGCGTTTTCTATACAACTCGAGCCTCCACAACTCAAGACAGAAATAAAACATCTTCGGTTTCTCAGGATGGCATACTGCACACTCCGACAAACACTCTTTAAGGCCTTGTCCTAAGAATTTATGTTACATTTGTGTTATTGTCAGTAGTACCTGGAGTCGGGAAGTAGACGGTGTCACACCCCCGTGCCTCGGCAAGTTCGTAAAGCCGCCTGATCTCTCTCCGGTTGTGTAAGGGAATAGAGAGTGCACCTGTGCTTGCATAATATACACATGGGTACTATAATCCTGTCCGGCGCCGAGGGCTAGTTTCCGTTGAGGCTAGCTCCGGCTGGTCTCCACACCTTTGTCGACATACTAAGTATTGAAAGCAAACAATTTGCTTCGTAGTTTGTAATGCGTACAGCAAAGGAGCGGAATAAATTTCCAGCATCTGTCATTCCATCAGAGTGAATAGACTTTTGTTATGCCAAGTCATACTCTTTCCCATCTTCGGCTGCTTCACCACTTACCATCAGGTGGGGTAATAGTCATGCGCTGGCTGATAATACATGAAAATAGAAAGATCTTACGAGGAGTCTTGTGTTAATTTGAAGCAACAACTTTATCGCTTTTAGGTTTAATTCATATTAGACAGACATAATGTCGTAAACAGATTTGAAATAAGACCTATGAATATCTGCCTAATATTGTTTAGAGTCTTGAGAGCCCAATTCTGACTCATGTTTAGTATAGTTGTCATGTGTCATAAATTAATACTTCCTCTTGCGTCTTTATCAAAGTTATACAGTTTTATGACACAATGACGTTTTATGGCGGGACATCTGCTTAGTTTATAGGCTAGCATTTCTACACGTTGTGAGTTTACTGACTGAACCAAATTTACTAGGCACGGGATATCTCTCTCTCTCTCTCTCTCTCTCTGAGTCTCCCTGATTTTCGACGGCACGTAAAGGCTACTGCTGGATGTATCACTTCCGCAGGAAGTTTTATCGTAATTGCCATGCTTGGTTGTTGAATTGTAGTATAAAATACGAAAAATTTATAACATCTTATCTTTAACTAACGCTGCAGCATGAGATCCTATCTAGGCGAAGCCGAAGTGTTATGTATCGTACATATAATATATTAAACTATTTCTATGGCTTTAGCAGACGAAAAGCTTTTTTATTAATAAAGTCTGCAATAGAATCCAGATGTAAGAACGATCATAACGCTATTTAGTTTAATGACCTTAGTTATAATTTAAATATGTTTAAGTATGTCACACACATGTGTATATTACTTTGAATCCCACGTGGTCCTAACCTTTAATATCATTTTATGTTTATTTAAAAAGATTCATTTTCGGATGTACTATCGATCGATGGTGAGGAAAGCTTGTAAGCGACGCGTAGAGCCTGATGTAGTGACGGCCTGATAAGACATGATGAAGACGCTGGATGTAGGTGGTCCAAGGCTATGTATTTATGGCATTCATTGTGGGAGCCCTATGTTCAACAGTAGACTAGTGAACTTGACTGGTGCGAGACGACTTCTCTTGTACTGCTTATAAATTTGCTAACAAATGCGGGCACTATAAATCCTTCCAAGAAAAAAATATTAGAAACCCAACTCAACATACCTGCCTCAATTTATTTATCTTTTCGTAACTTACTGGCTAGTTTACTGTAAAAATGTAGTAAAGGCATTTTTTTATTTACTTGCGTCTCGCTGTAGCAAGGACAGGTTATGTCGAACTCGCATCGACGAACCCCATGGTGTTCTAACTTCGCTGCATATTGACAAGGCAACGGGAACGCTTTCGGATACATCCGCGATCCAGCCGGCGCTGACCAACCATTCGGCAGTCCTTTCTCGGCTAGGACAACTCCCCTTTCTTAGGTAACTCTTAATTTTTTGCGCGGAACCCTAATGCTTTTTCTAAAATAAAAGTAGCCTAAGTTACTCCTCATAACATCAGCTATCTGCCAGTGAAAGTCGGTTCAGATATTTCTGAGATCAGCCGGAACAAACAGACTGACAGACAATAAATTTTTAAAATTATTTTTTGTAATAGGTACCGTATATACGTAGGCGGTCCCATAATAAATTGGCCTAACTATGAACCAATGAAGGAAATGAAACGAAACCAATTTTATTTTTCAATATAATCACCATGAATACTAACACACTTCTGACATCTGTGAATCAACATCTCTAAACCTTTATAAAAATAATCACATTTTTTATCCTCAAAATGACTGAAGACGGCCGCCTGCAACTCTTCATCGCTTGAAAATTTTCTTCTTCTTAAGTCCTGCTTTAAATTTGGAAATAAATAATAGTCGGACGGGGTCATGTCTGGACTGTAAGGTGGATGTTGAACTTCTGTGAACCCGCATTGACGAACTGCATCCTTCGAAACACCAGCGGTATGAACAGGGGCGTTGTCATGGAGCAACAGGACACCTTTAGACAGCTTGCCTCTTCGTTTTTTGTTTATCTTGTCTCGTAATTTATATATATTAAAGAAGCATAATATTCGCCGTTCACGACTGTATTACGTTCTTTAAAATCCACCATCAAAATGCCTTGACAATCCCAAAATATTGTGCACATCAGTTTTTTAGTCGATTGTTGCACCTTTGCCTTTCTAGGGGGCTTTTCACCCTTATAACGCCATTCCATTGACTCGCGCTTGCTTTGTGGATCATAATACAAGGTCATAGTTTCATCACCAGTCACTAGCCGCTCGATCACAGTCTTTGGATTTTCGCCACAAAGATCCAAAAAAACTCCGAAGCGCAGCGCACTCTTTCCTGTCTCTGTACCGCTGAAAGAAGTTTCGGTACCCATCTTGCACTCACTTTTTTCATGTGAAGATGTTCATGGATCGCGCGATGAACGGTAGCGAGTTTAGAGAGCCCAAGCCTTGCTGCAATTTCTCTAATCTTCAAACGGCGGTCACTCAGAACCTCCTCTTCGATAAGAGCAATCGTTTCGGGAGTGAGCACTTCCACAGGTCGACCGTCGTGGCCAAAGTCTTCGACGGTTTCTCTCCCGAGGCAAAACTCTTTCACCCAATTTTTCACTGTGCTATAGGAGGGGGCAGACTCCTTATACACGCCATCCAATCGTTCTTTTATTCGGGCAGGGGATAAACCTTCTTTAAACAGAAACTTTATGACACTTCGATACTCAGTTTTCGACATTTTGAAAAAATACGCGACTCTCGTTATTCAAATGCCTGTTAAACTAAGACTAAGCATTTCATGTCGATGCATGTTTCTTATATTAAGTGCACGATAAACGTACTATTTAATGCAACACAACATGTAGCGACATGTCGCGTTGAACTATATCAGGCCAGTTCATTATGGGACCGCCTGGTACTTTCATATTCATTTAGTAAAAGTGTATTATTTTGACATTACGAACCGACGCTTCAATTTTATTTTTTGTATAGATGTTAAAGTAAACCTAATTACGTGTTATACTGGCATTCTTCCAGTGATGTACTACTAGTGTTCAACATCATTCGATTAAGTATCAATTCTCCATCAATGCGATAAATCGATTGCCCGTTGCATGCACGTCATGAAGTTATTTTCAGCTAATGCTATTATATACTTTAAATGTTATTTTATTCAAACACTAGCTGTTCCAGCGACTTCGTCTGCGTGGAATTTATTACGGTTAGATTTCGTGGGTATGGACTTTTTTTTTGCGCGGAACCCTAATTATTTTTCTAAAATAATAGTAGCCTACGTTGCGCATAACATCATATATCTGCGAGTAAAAATCGGTCAAGCCATTTCGGAGATTAGTCGGAACAAACAGACAGACCGACAGACAGAGGAAATTTTTTTTTTAAAGTTGTTTTTTTCGAAATCGAAAATTTTCAAAAATAGGCAAGTTATTAGGGATGGACTGTATATGTATTTCACCGAATACGAATATTCGGCCGAATGTTCGGTAAAACTTTTACCGAACCGAATATTCGGTGAACATTATTCGGCAGGATAACCTCGGGACCCAACCAAGTTATGTCGAAACTTGTTAGGTACCGTACAGCGCGGGATTGGCACCGGACTCTGCCTCTCGCACCCCGCCACACCTGACAGTTATTGCATCATTTAGTACTGAGCAAATTGCCGGCACATGCTTATGTTTTGAATATTCTTGTGATAAAAATGCTACAGAAAATTTGAAACATGCCTCCTGAAAATACATAAATTTAAGAGAATTTTTTTAACACTTTAGTATAACCCTAAAACATCCCATGTATAAACTGAACAATCACACACAAACACACACTCACACACACATACACACGCGCGAGCGCGCGTACGCACGCACGCACGCAAGCACGCACGCACGCACGCAAGCACGCACGTACGCGAATTTCAATATTATATTAGATGAGTGAATGATAGAGGTGATTGTGGAACTCTAAATTGTAACGACACCCATGTAACAACTCAGCCTCAGCTTCATCTTAGTTCCATGTAAACAAAAGCTGAGTCACCTCCGTTTGCCTAAATTTAATTAAATTTAAGTGCTTAGTTCATATGTAAACATGTGTTTTTAAATGTGGAAATAAAGTGATATTTATTTATTTATTAAAAGTATTTCGTTGTTTTATTCTTAGTGAAAATTGATAATTATATGATAAGAATGAGCGGCAGGAGATTTACCATTTGGACTTATTTTAGAGAAACTGACGACCAAAGTAAAGTGAAATATAAAGTAATGTAATGTTTCTTTGTTTGATTCCAAAAACATTTTATCAAGTTTCTATTTGCTATAATCGGAAATAAATCTACAGTGCCTCAAAAACATAAATGTGTAGGTGTATGCATTTGAGGCACTCTAGAGTAGGTAGATTTAACCCATAAATAAAATATACTTTCAACAGTAAAAGACATTGCATTACTCAATTCCTACATTTCAATACATTGGACACTATGAAAACGAATGTTCGGTGATTTAGCCGAATATTCGGCCGCATACGAATATTCGGTAAAGTTGCCGAATATGCCCAAATCTCTAGAAGTTATTGGTTTCGCCCCGATCTTCGAAAATCGACTTTTCATCAGATCTCGAAGTTTTGAGCTCTTAGGAAGCTATTCTGACTAATTTCACGTGGACGCGCGTACGGATGCATGTATGTATATGTGTGTAGGTATTTTTTTTTTTTTTTTTTTTTTTTTTTTATAGAAGAGGGGGCAAACGAGCATGCGGCTCACCTGATGTTAAGTGACTACCGCCGCCCATGATCAACCGCAACACCAGGAGAATTGCGGGTGCGTTGCCGGCCCTTTAGAAAGGAGTAAGCTCTTTTCTTGAAGGTCCCCAGGTCGTATCGGTCCGGAAAAATCGCCGGTGATAAACTATTCCACAGAGAGGTTGTACGTGGAAGAAAGCTCCTTGTGAAACGTACAGTGGTGGACCGCCAAGCATCCAGATGGTGTGGATGGTATCGGGACGTTTGCCGTGTCGTGCGTTCACGAAATTTGGCGGCTGGGATTAATCCGAACAATTCCTCAGAGCACTCCCCGTGATAGATGCGATAAAATACGCAAAGAGATGCAACATCTCTTCGCAACGCCAGTGAATCGAGCCGATCGGAAAGCACTCGGTCGTCGACGATTCGAGCCGCTCTGCGCTGGATGCGGTCAAGTGGAAGGAGCTGGTACTGGGGAGCCCCAGCCCAGAGATGGGAACAGTATTCCATGTGCGGTCGAACCTGCGCCTTGTAAAGTTGCAGGCGGTGTGCCGGCATGAAATACTGCCCCGCTCTGCTGAGCACGCCAAGCTTTTTAGAGGCCAATTTGGCCTTCCCTTCCAAGTGACCACGAAACTGCACGTCACTCGATATGTCGACGCCGAGGATTCCGATACTGGCTGAGGCAACAAGGGGAGTGCCTTGAAACTGAGGGGATACGACAAAGGGGTTCTTTTTAGCGGTTAACGCGCAAACTTGTGTCTTCTGGGGGTTAAACTGGACTAGATTTAGTCGTCCCCAATCCGAGACTCTGTTCAGCAAAGACTCGACTTCAGACACAAGTTTGTCCCGGCACTCGGAGACGTTTTCCCGAGAAATATTGGCTCGGCCGGTGTAAAGAGCATCACCAGTGCTGTCATCTGCATAGCAATGAATGTTACGGGTATGCAACATATCATTGATATGCAGAAGAAACAGCGTTGGCGATAGCACGCAGCCCTGTGGAACACCAGCATTAATAGGCTTGCAATCGGAGCTTGCACCGTCTACAACGACCTTGATGCTCCGATCTGCAAGAAAGCTGGTGATCCAATCGCACAATTTCTCGGGAAGCCCATAGGAAGGGAGCTTCGAAAGAAGCGCTTTGTGCCAAACCCGATCGAAGGCCTTCGCAATGTCCAAACTAACGGCCAATGCCTCCCCCTTGAACTCTACTGCCTCCGCCCATCTGTGAGTGAGGTAGACCAGAAGATCACCAGCTGACCGACCACGGCGAAAACCGTATTGGCGGTCACTAATCAGCTGGTGATCCTCAAGGTACCTCATGAGCTGGCAGTTTACAATGGACTCCATTGTTTTGGAGAACAAGGAGGTGATGGCGATGGGCCGGTAGTTGGACGGGTCTGAGCGGTCGCCTTTTTTAGGGATCGGGTGGACGAAAGCAGTCTTCCATGATTTTGGGACTACGCCTAGGGAGTAGGAGTACCGGAAAAGACGCGTTAAAACCGGTGCCAACTCTGGAGCACACGTCCTCAGCACAATTGGGGGGATTCCGTCAGGCCCACTCGACTTGTGGATGTCCAGGGAGAGGAGTGCTTTGCGAACCGAGCGCTGTGTGAACTGCACTTCCGGCATGGAGCACTCACACCGCGGGATGGTCGGCGGCGTACTCCCCCCGTCATCGAGAGTCGAGTTAGACGCAAAGAAGGAGCCTAGAAGATCGGCTTTCTCCTTTGCAGTATGGGCCAGTGAGTCGTCCTCCCTGTGCAGAGATGGAAGAGATGGCTGACAGAAATTCCCCTGGACAGCCTATGGTATGTGTTTTACGCGCGAGTGAGGAGACGCGCGTCATCATCTGGCCGAAATATAATATGTAGCTATAGTAGGTATATTGGGAACGTGCGAGTCGACTCGCGCGTAAAACGCCTCATCTGGACAGGCTCTAAAAATCTCAATGTGAAATAGATTTGGTGATAATATGAACTGACTTGGACGAGTAGATTTTGAGAAATCTCAAAATTAAAAATTTAGAAAAACTGTTTTTTTGGAATAACTTTTAAACGACTTTACCGATCGATTTCGAAAATTATCAGCTCTTAACCTCAAAAAATGACGTCAAATGCCGTTTGGAAAATAAAAATCGGTTCATTCGTTCGTGAGATATCGAAGGATAAAGAATTGAAAAAAAAAACGTTTTTTTTAACATAACTTCGAGATTTCGCAACATAATTTGGTGAAATTTGGAGCGCTTTGCATTTGAAATTAGCGGGAAGTTCCAGGGATGGCCTGCAGGGTCAATCAACTTTTTTGTTATAAGTACCGTATAATACTTTCATATACCTACATTTAGTAATTATAAATATATAAATATAATAATAATAGTAATAAATTAGTAAAGATGTTATTTTGGTGTTACAAACCGACACTTATTATTTACCTATTTGTATAGATGTGAAGTTGCTATTAGATATAAAACATTTATTTTTAGATATCGCAGTTGTGGTCTGAAGGAAGTAAAGTAACGTTTATAAAATGTTATTTAAGAGCTGAATGGAGTAATTTCCAGTTTTCTTTACTGGCTCTCTTCTCCTAGACTTTGCTTGGTAAGAAAATTTATGACTAAAGAATACAATGTAAAATAAAATATGTCGAGTGCATTATATGCACAATTAGCGTTTCGTGATCCAGTAATTTATAAATATTAAAGACTGTAGTGATTCTGTTGATGGCACGGTGGCGGGAAAGAGCAATTTTAAGCTCTCCAAAACCTTTTTACTGAAGGCATACCGTCTTGGTATTCAGGTGTGACAACGTATTTTCATTTTGATTCTTAATCGAGGATAAATGTATATCATGGGCCACAGCATCAACTCAATCACAGCCATTAGGTGGAGAGTATGGTCGCTTGTCGCCCTTATTCTATAAAAAAAGCATGGAAACACTTCAAGAAAAGTATCTGTGACACAGACAGACACGACAGTGAGGCCGTTTGTGTTTCGTTTTGCTGAATTTGGCAAAGGCAATATACCGACAAAATAAATTGAGATGTTAAAACTTAAGGATTTTGTAAGAAGTTATATCTTATGATGATATTAATAATTTAGGCCAATTCATAAACGTGTGCTCCCAAATTGGAGGCATTAAATTGATTAAAGTTACAGTCAAAATAATATATTATGTTATATTTTATATACAGGGTTATTTTGCAATAACCGTCCAAATATGCAGAGAAGGTTCGGAATAATTATTATAGGCAAATGGTGAAGAAAAATTAATTAAAAAAATATCAAACATCCTGTGGTTTAAATTTTTAATTCAAAATGCGTGGTAATGCATTATTTTAACTAATTTTAGTGCGCATGCAAATATTTGTAAGGGTCGATTGGTAAGCAAAAACGTTGTTTCCCATAAATCACATTCAATTTGGGATAAATTCAAATAAAAGTAGAAGCCTTATTTACTCATATTTTCAAAAACTGCAATAATGGTGTATCATTATTTATATATTTGAAGTCAAGTTTAAAATATGGCTACTCTTTGAAAAATAACCCTGTATATTGCAGTTTCGTACTGTACCGCATATTGTGATATCTTTAAATTTAAAGTTTAATCTAATTTAGACCAGCCGTTAAACGTGTCGTTTGGCGAGACTCCTGCGGCCATATTCATTCATTGATCATTCATCACAGACTATTAAAAGTCCTCTGCTGAACATAGGCCTCCCACAGAGATCGCCTCTTGCGTATGTTTATTACTAGCGGTCCGCCCCGTTTCTGGTGTAGATCTAAACCATCCAGAGATACTCTCCTGTTTTTGTGTTTTAGCGAGACTACGAAGGTGACACTGAAAGTTCTTAGAAAATCAAAAATTGAACAAACTAGCATATTATTATTAGTTTTATCATATTTTTTTTAATTATAGTCCATTTACATCAATACATCGCTGCATCCGATGGAACCACTGAGAAAAGTACTTTGCCCACTCGTCCTTAGGGGTCGCTTTGACGGCACTTTCAAACGCAGCCACTGCTTCCTCGGCGTCCATAAAACATCTGGTCGAAGTTTTTCGGAAGTAAGTAAAAATCGCAGGGTGCGAGGTCGGGGCTATAGGCCGGGTGAGCCAGTAATTCCACGTCTGACGTCGCCAAGTAGTCGATTATTTGCTTGGCGGTGTGCGACGAGGCGTTGTCGTGGTGAAGGAGGATCCTACTGCGAGGTCGCCTCTCCCGAACGTTTTGCAAGACAAGTGGCAAACAATTGTTTGTGTACAATTCTGCAGTGACTGTTTTTTGATGCTCTAAAACAATTGTTGCGTAATGACTTGTCCTTCCGAAAAGCGAAGCCACCATCTTTTTTCCCACGCTTCGACCTCTCTTCATCATCATCATCATCATCATTACAGCCCTTCACAAGTCCACTGCTGAACATAGGCCTCCCGCAAGTAATGCCACAAAGCACGGTCCTGAGCCTCCTGCATCCATCGACTTCCTGCATGTCTTACCAGGTCGTCACTCTATCTAGTGGGGGGTCGCCCTATACTACGCCTACCGGTACGAGGCTGCCATTCGAGAACCTTTCTTCCCCATCGGTTATCGGTTCTTCGAGCTATATGGCCGGCCCATTGCCACTTCAGCTTACTAATCCGTTGGGCTATGTCGGTCACTCTGGTTTTACTGCGGATATCCTCATTTCTGAGTCTATCACGCAGAGAAACTCCGAGTATAGCCCTCTCCATAGCTCGCTGAGCGACCTTGAGCGTCCTCATACGGCCAGCAGTGAAGGACCACGTTTCAGATCCGTAAGTCATCACTGGCAACACGTACTGGTTGTACACTTTAGTTTTCAGAGATTCAGGTATACCTGACGAGAAGATGTGTCGTAATTTCCCGAACGCTGCCCAGCCGAGTTGAATCCGTCGATTGACCTCTCGGTCGAAGTTGGACTTACCTAGTCGGACTATTTGTCCCAGGTAAACGTACTCGTCAACAACTTCGAGCATAGTGCTCCCAACAACTACCGGCATAGATGTGACATGGACATTAAACATGATCTTTGTTTTGTCCATGTTCATCTTAAGAGCTTAAGACCTATCCGTTGGGAGACACCATTGAGGTCATTGAACATAGTGCTTAGGTCCTCCAGCGATTCTGCCATAAGGACTATATCGTCGGCAAATCGAAGGTGAGTGATGTACTCGCCATTGATGTTAATACCGTATCCTTTCCAGTCCAGTAGCTTGAAAACATCTTCCAACGCAGCGGTGAAGAGTTTCGGGAATATAACGTCATCCTGTCTTACACCTCTCTGCAGTTGGATAGGTTTCGAACTCTGGTTCTGTACTCGGATAGCCATCGTAGCCCTACTGTACAAACACTTCAGCACTTCGATATACCGACAGTCCACTTGGCACCGCTGTAGGGACTGTAGCACCGCCCAAATTTCGACGGAATCAAAGGCTTTTAAAATTTAACGTTTAGGTTCAGTGTGCCTCTAACCATTCGGTGATCGCTGCCGGTTTTCACCCTTGCGATCACTGAGACATCACTGATCAGTTGGCGTCTGGTCGTCATAATGAAGTCAATCTCATATTTTGTCGAACCGTCGGGGCTCGACCAGGTCCACTTCCTGTGGGGCCGTTTCTGGAAGAAAGAGTTCATCATAAAGAGTCCCTCTTTCTCCATAAAGTCAGCCAGCTGCTGGCCCCTAAGTTTCCGTTGCCCTACTCCAAATTCCCCTAATTTCAGCTCACCGCCTTCTCTTGTGCCTAGTTTTGCGTTGAAGTCTCCCATCAACACCGTGTAGTGGGTTTTGGAGGAATGCCTGGCTCTAGAAATATCCTCATACATTTCCTCCACCTCCTCATCGGGATGTGCCGAGGTTGGTGCGTAGACCTGTATGACCTTCAGCGAATACCGTTTGGTGATTCTGAGTATCAGGTACGCGACCCTCGTCGACACACTCCCAATCTTTACAACGTTGTTGACGAGAGACCTGTGGACGATAAATCCGACACCTCCTTGGGACAGATGGTCGCCCTCCAAGTGATAGAACAAGTTGCCGGACTCGAGGATTACCGTGTCCTCCCCCTCTCTTCGGACCTCAGATAATGCAATAATATGCCAACGCAACTTGTCTATCTCTTCTTCCAGCTCCAGTACCTTCTCGTCAGTCCTCAGGGTGCGTGCGTTATACGTTGCCAGGTCGAGTCGTCGTAGGTGGCAACCGAACCTCCACCGGAGATTCTTAGCACCTCTCTACACCTCTGTCAAATTATGAGTTATCCACCGGGCACAAAGCTTCCTGACTAAATGTTCATGGAGGATTTTATTCACTTGACTCATACCGATGCCTAAGCTTGTCCGAATCTGCTGATAAGTCACTTTTTTGTCAGTCTCTATCATACGCCGCACAACAATGATGTTATCTTCAGTCGTCGCCGTAGAAGATTATCGGTGAGTATTAGTGCGACCACGTTTAAACTCATTAAACCAGTTGTAAACAGTGGCACGAGATGGGGCTTCATCGTGAAAGTCCAATCGAAGTTTATCATAACTTTCTTGTTGACTTAAATGACATCGAAAGTTATAAAAAATCATTTACGAAAAAATTTATTGCCTTAAATTCATACTGACGTGACAGACAATTTTAATTTGCCGCCAAATCGTAAACAAATGACAAATTAATAAGTTCCATTTTCAAAATTTGACCAGTTCTTAAAACTTTCAGTGTCGCCCTCGTATATCGGCGGTTACACATTCAGTATTTCATCAGTTCAGTCCGTCAGTCTGGTCAGAATGACCTCAGAATTATCGTCTAACTGACTTATGGTCAGGACTGATAAAAATGAAATATTTTAGATAATTTTCATCAGTTCATTGTTAATGATGAAATACTGATCGTGTGACCACCGACTATCATTCTCGTGTCAGTTACCGTCCACGACAACATGTAGCTAGAGGTATCTGCGTGTGCGCCTGCACCGCAAGCCCCGCCGTCACCGGCATCGTTGACCTTGGCTCCGACGCCGCCGCCCCCACCACCGCCCTCAACACCGCCCTCAATTGAAATAGAAAAAGATTTTATTCTCACTACATTTTATACCATGGCTGAGCACGACTGAACAGTAGGCATGTCGATCTAAAATCGATTAATCGAAAAATCGATTCTTTGGAGTAAAATAATCGATTTTTTATATCGATGCAGAGCACCGCATCGATTCACTGAATCTATCCAAAAACCTCTCGAATCGGACTGATTCATCCGATTCAAGAACTAGCGATAAAATTCCCAAACTGGCTGGGGTAAGACACCGCAGTTTTTTAATTTTTTGCTGTTGGGGGACGCAAAAACAACCGGTCGTACTTAGTTGATAATTTGTTTTAAATTAAAAAAAATCACTTCCGATTTTACATATAGTGGGGTAATAATAAAACATTTTTTTCCAATTTTTATTTTACCACTTTGTCGGCGTGATTGATACACATATTGGTACCAAATTTCAGCTTTCTAGTGCTAACGGTCACAGAGATTAAGCGAGGACGGACAGACAGACAGACAGACATGGCGAAACTATAAGGGTTCCTAGTTGGCTAGGGAACCCTAAAAATATTAAAGTTCAATTAATGAAAAAATCGTAAATTCTCGAAATTTCACGTTTGAAAATGTCGCGATTAATCGAAAATCGATCTTTTAATCCTCGATTTAATGGATAATCGATTCCAGTATCTTCGATTCAAATCGATTCAGAGATCGATTTTTTTAAGAGTGAATCGACATGCCTACTAAACAGATAAATGACTGTCGTCTTCGCGATCTATACGGCGACTGGCGTACGTTTTGTCAGTCTGATGTCATTCTGGATTGGTTGTGTGTAACCGTTTAAATTATCCATCATTCTGGCGTCAGTTAAAGTTGGATCGGACTGACGGAATGAACTGATGAAATACTGAACGTGTAACCTCCGGCTAACGGACAGCAATGAATCTTTAGAAATGAATATGATTGAAGTGTATGTTTGTAATGTCAAAATAACAGCTTTTTACTAAACTCACTTATAACAAAAAAACATTTATTTTTTTAATTTTGTCTGTCTGTCTCACTGGCAGTTAGTTGATGTTATAAGGAGTAACTTATAATACGTATAGTATAGTATACATAGTAAGTAATATAGTATAATATAGTAAGTTTATTTTAGAAAAGGAATTGGGGTTCAGCGCAAAAAAATTAAACCCATGAAATCTAATCGTAATAAATGCCACGCGGGCGCTCTCGCGGAGCACATCTAGGTTTTATATAAGTATAGAGAAGAATTTGATGTGTTATCAGTAAGATGCTGCCCATCCCCTAAAGTAAAAAAGTAAAGTTACAGCCTATATACGTCCCTTTGCTGGGCACCGGCCTCCCCTCATTTCTGAGAGGGTTTTAGATAAGGAAGTGTCCGCCGCGCTGCCCCAATGCGTGTTGGCGAACTTCACATGTCTTCGAAATATTTTTTTTTCTTATTCCTCAGACATGCAGGTTTCCTCACGATGTTTTCCTTAACCGCCGAGCACGTGGTATATCAGCACTTAAAATTGCAATTAACAATTTCATTGGTACCGGCGGGGATCAAACCCGGGTTTCTCGCGTTCTGTTATATTTACAGCTAGCGCTAACCATCTGAGCTACCACGGCTCTCTGCCATCCCCTGCTTACGAAACCCACGGGATCATGTAGTGAGTCGTGGACGGTAATGTCTAGTCCGTACATGATGCCGTGGGTCTCGTACGCCGCCATTATACTGCCGTACGGCACGTTAAGGATATATTATAATATGCAAGTTATTTATTGTTTTCGTAAAGGGTATAATAAAACCTAACTACATAAATTTGTCGCCAACAAATTAATTTTCATACGATGTATGGTGTATCGCCTAAAAGCGGATGAAGTAGGAAGCAATCTCGTAAATATGCACGTACCTTCCGCGTGATTAATGACCGACATCGTTAACCGAATTCCTATACTAGGGTAACTAATTCTATTAACTGAAAGTTCAAACATGTTGAGAGGTAAAACTAAAAGTTATCCAAAACATTTTAAGCCTATTTCGGTTCCTTGCTTTAGGTACTAGGTGTCGTGTGTACGCTGTACGTGCTTAACCTCTTTTCATATTTATTTTACGCGTTCGTGAGTGCGTGTGGGTTAGTTGAATAAACAGGTGTGCTTTTACTTGAATAAAGCTTGGGACGTCGTCTTAATTAAATTTTCAAATTCAAGAGCACCAGCAGTGCTCTTGGCAGCCGCGGTATTTTTATGACTTCATTAGGTGGTTCGTTAGTTAGTCGCATTGTTACGATGCAGTGTTTTAACTTAATTGAGATATATTTCCAACTGCAAATAGGTTTGGAATGACACGTGAATTTTTTTTATTTATGGTTATATACGTTATTTATGGTTGTTTTTTTTTTCTTTTATTATCTATTTTACGAGTATATTTTTTTATCAATTTACAAATATTTGTTTCAATCATTCGATT
Organism: Parnassius smintheus behrii; assembly: GCA_036936625.1. Classification (NCBI taxonomy): domain Eukaryota; kingdom Metazoa; phylum Arthropoda; class Insecta; order Lepidoptera; family Papilionidae; genus Parnassius; species Parnassius smintheus. The sequence continues at coordinate 32,412,427 of JAUPFT010000024.1, forward strand.
CTTACCTGATACCTATGTTGTATTTTTTGAGTGATATACATTGTATTACTGAGTGGTGGACTCCTTTTATGCGTACTATAGCGTGTGGGTAGGTTAGGTTCGAAGCAGTGCCCGCAATTCTGAGCTCTGGTTAGAAGGGTGTAGGTAGCCAATGTAATTAAAGGTTATGAGGCATTCAGCCTTTGTCTTCACAGGTGTATTTTGCTTAAATTTGCAGGTGTCCATGGACTGCGGTAGCCATTTATCATCAAGTGGACCTGTAAGTTCGTTTTTTATAGGATAGGGTGACAAACGAGCACACAGTCCACCTGGTTGGTGGACCTGCTGGTAAGTGGTTACTGTGGCCCATAGACATCTACATTTATCCTCGATTACGAATTAAATTGCATATGCGTTGTCACCCGTGAGGACCAAGATGGAATGCCTCGTTTCCAGTAAAAAGGGTCTCCAGTTCTCTACACTCACCATACGAAACGCAGCAGTATTTTACGCTGGTATTATGTGAGACCGTGGTCCTTCCCTGGTCGAGCCGACCCATTCTTGCTACAGCTATACTATTAATATAACTGCAGCATACTAATATAACTTCGTCTCAGCCACGTAAAATTTCGTTTGCTACTTTATGTAAATAAATAAAATGGAAGTGTTTGTTTGTAATGTCAGATTGTATTTTGTTGATGATGTAATGGCTGGACAGATTTCGACGGGACTTTCACTGGCAGGTAGCTCATGTTATAAGGAGACTTAAGCTACTTTTATTTTAGAAAAATAATTAGCGTTCCGCGCAAAAAAATGAAAGCCCATGAAATCCAATCGTAACTAATTCCACGCGGAAAAGTCGCGGGGAACAGCTAGTTTTACTTAAAAAAGTTAACACACACACGGAAAAGTAATAAATTAAAAGTGGACTTAGAACATTCGACGTAAAGTGCCTTGTCAGTTTTCAGACTTTAACCATGACATCTGCTGACTGCCTCGTTGGTCTAGTGGTTGTAGTAGTGCGACTGCTGATCATGAGGTCCGGGGTTCGAATCCCGGTTCGGGCCAAAAAACTCAGTGATTGAGCTTTTCCAAGAAATTCTCAGTAGGTGCTCGAAGTCAGGAAGTTGGCAGTGTCTAACCGCCGTGCCACGGAAAGCACTTAAACCCGTTGGTCCTGCGCCTGATCTTTCTCCTGTCGTGACATTTTACCGTCCCATCGGACTATGAGAGTGAGAGAATAGAGAAGTGCACCCGTGCTTTTGCATACACTTGGGAACTATAACCCTGTCCTGTCCCGATGGCTAGTTTCCGTTAAGGCTGGCCGCCGTAACCGAATTTCGGTCTGGAGGACATTATTTTTGACATCTATTACAGCAATTGCCAAGATCGGTTACTGAATGATTTTTTTACAGATTTTTTTTTCTCAGCCAGTGTATCAGCAGCCTAAAATTGTAATGCAAGCAACAAAATATTCTGGAAGTGTATGCTACACTATTATTTTGTAATATTTATTTTTAGGTTTGTATCGAGGATAATTGTTATTGTACAACGTATTACTTAGCGTCAAATCGTGTATGAAAGATGCTATAAGATTTTCGGTCTGTAGGATACAGTTACTAAAGTAACTTTATCTGCGACTTGTCGTCGCCGCTGCTGACAAGAGGGCTGGTTCTGTTCTCGCTCAAAAGCTAAGTATAGTCTTTCAGCGAGAAAACGTAGCCATCGTTCTTGTAGCATAATGCTGCCGGCAGTAAGATTACCGATAATTTTGGGTTTTTAGGTATTAATTTTAGATTTTTATAATTACAATAAAATAATTATGGTATATATTTATGCCATATTAAATATTTACATTTATTTAAAAAAGTGTAATATTTAAAAAAATCTTTTATTGTATTACATCATCATGTTTGATGTATTACATAATATTAATGAAAATTTTATTGGGTAATTGTTTTAAATGTATAGAATTAAATAACTTTCCTTAATTTTTTATTACATTGATATATTCAATATTATATGTAATTAGAGTAATCTGATATTCTTTAATTTTTACTATTCAAGAAAATTGTAAAAAAAAATCTGACAGCGGTGGGATTCGAACCCACGCCCTTCCGGACTGGTGCCTAAAACCAGCGCCTTAGACCGCTCGGCCACGCTGCCTCGTGCTTAAGGCAGCGAAATTAGTAGTCAGATACGAGTACATAAACATTAATACATGTTATGAATGGATAATTTAATTTGTTTAGTTTATTATCGGGTATCAAATACTACAACCAAGTGCAATGAATTGTCGTTGGCGTCATTACAAAAACAATAGTGCTAAGGATATCAAATGTTATGATCTTCTCTATTCTTCTTCGATCTTTAATATTTCTTATTTAATCTACTTTGTGAATGAAACCATAGATTTATATTTTTCATTTGATTACTATGTTTCATATAATATTTTATATTTTGTCGATAATTGGCAACTTTATATTTAGTAATAAATCAAGATTATAACATTTCAAAATTACCTTAATATGTCATTTATTGTCAGCTAGGTGGCTCGGCGGTTATAGGATGAAAGCATTTCATCATGCAGGATTGTAGTTCCTTTCATCATCATTATCATCAAATTCATTCATCATGGATCCTCTACACATTATTATTATTATTATTATACTCTATTATATTCTATAGGATAGTCAACATATGGCCCTCTGATAAACTGATACAAAACACAGTCCTGAGGAACTTCTTGAAAAGGTGTCCATTTTCACTTCCTACGACATAGTCGTTCTATGTAGTGACTACATTTTTTTTAAAACGTTACCCCTACTTTAGGATTATATCCTGTATCATGGAGGCAGTTGGCATACATACATTGATGTTATAAAAACTAGGACACCCATCAAGACCCAGCGACCCAGCTCAGTTATTTGTTGACAATAAAAATTAAAAACATTTGTTCCGTGCGGGAGAATCTAACCTGCCGCCTACGGCGCCGCGACCAGACGTTTACCCATTGCGCGACAGAGCCGCCAAATATTATTGTGAGTTACAACCCAGCTAAAAATTGTATGTGAGGTGGTGATCTGGCGCTCTATCAAAGATATGTTTGATCTTTTTAACTAAGACTAAACTTAATTGGTAAAGATAGGCCTTAATTGACGTCTTCCGCTGCTACGAGACGCGAGAGGCGCGTCTCAAACATTTTGATTGTTAATTTGATTCCGGGAATTGCCTGTGGGAATATTTTTTATATTATAAAGTAAATTTTTGCTTACATAATATAAATAGGTAGGTGTTTACTTGTGAGAGTATGAATTTTATGTTAAGGCCTCTGATCGTTAGTGAGAGAATTTGATATTGAAGTGTTTTTAGAGATTGAGTTTAAAAACATTAGGTAATATTACGCAGTACTATTATTTCTTCTGTACGTAATATTTTAAACTAATTTAAAATCGAATTTAACAAAAATTTTAAACCTATAATCTTGTTAAGTTTTTTCAAAAATAGTTTTTAAAAACTTTCACTGTATTTTTATTGTTTTGTAATGGAATATTTCTTGCGTAAGTAAACAAATTTGCTGAATTAAATATAATTCTTTGGTAAATATTTTATATAATATCTCGGTGAATATTAGGCACAGAAAGATTAACGGCACTGTTGCTTTTTATAGAGAGAATGACAATCGAGAGAAGAGTCGAGCATACAGTCAACGTGATGGTAGGTGGATGCTTGTTGCACATAAACATCTATTTATCTATTATCGATAAATAATCATCAAAATGCAGAAGCGTGTCACCTCGAATGAATTCATCCATTCTTCCTATAACCAATAAACCAATAATATCGCTACGGTTATTGCTCTATCACATAAAATAGTGATAAGCAGGCTGAACCGGATATTTTTTGGAAATAAAAATAATATACTAAATTTATTTGCTATTTTCTTATGCTATCTACCAGGCGGTCCCATAATGAACTGGCCTGATATAGTTCAACGCGACATGTCGCTACATGTTGTGTTGCATTAAATAGTACGTTTATCGTGCACTTAATATAAGAAACATGCATCGACATGAAATGCTTAGTCTTAGTTTAACAGGCATTTGAATAACGAGAGTCGCGTATTTTTTCAAAATGTCGAAAACTGAGTATCGAAGTGTCATAAAGTTTCTGTTTAAAGAAGGTTTATCCCCTGCCCGAATAAAAGAACGATTGGATGGCGTGTATAAGGAGTCTGCCCCCTCCTATAGCACAGTGAAAAATTGGGTGAAAGAGTTTCGCCTCGGGAGAGAAACCGTCGAAGACTTTGGCCACGACGGTCGACCTGTGGAAGTGCTCACTCCCGAAACGATTGCTCTTATCGAAGAGGAGGTTCTGAGTGACCGCCGTTTGAAGATTAGAGAAATTGCAGCAAGGCTTGGGCTCTCTAAACTCGCTACCGTTCATCGCGCGATCCATGAACATCTTCACATGAAAAAAGTGAGTGCAAGATGGGTACCGAAACTTCTTTCAGCGGTACAGAGACAGGAAAGAGTGCGCTGCGCTTCGGAGTTTTTTTGGATCTTTGTGGCGAAAATCCAAAGACTGTGATCGAGCGGCTAGTGACTGGTGATGAAACTATGATCTTGTATTATGATCCACAAAGCAAGCGCGAGTCAATGGAATGGCGTTATAAGGGTGAAAAGCCCCCTAGAAAGGCAAAGGTGCAACAATCGACTAAAAAACTGATGTGCACAATATTTTGGGATTGTCAAGGCATTTTGATGGTGGATTTTAAAGAACGTAATACAGTCGTGAACGGCGAATATTATGCTTCTTTAATATATATAAATTACGAGACAAGATAAACAAAAAACGAAGAGGCAAGCTGTCTAAAGGTGTCCTGTTGCTCCATGACAACGCCCCTGTTCATACCGCTGGTGTTTCGAAGGATGCAGTTCGTCAATGCGGGTTCACAGAAGTTCAACATCCACCTTACAGTCCAGACATGACCCCGTCCGACTATTATTTATTTCCAAATTTAAAGCAGGACTTAAGAAGAAGAAAATTTTCAAGCGATGAAGAGTTGCAGGCGGCCGTCTTCAGTCATTTTGAGGATAAAAAATGTGATTATTTTTATAAAGGTTTAGAGATGTTGATTCACAGATGTCAGAAGTGTGTTAGTATTCATGGTGATTATATTGAAAAATAAAATTGGTTTCGTTTCATTTCCTTCATTGGTTCATAGTTAGGCCAATTCATTATGGGACCGCCTACGTAGCTTACATTATTTTTAACTAACCAATAAAGTGAGATTATAATACCCAGCTATAATGATTTCTTATATTTACGCGAACACTATACATTGATTAAAACTACTTTTACGGATTTTATCGCGTTTAATTTTAAATGTTATTTAATTCCCGACGTTTCGTGCATGCTATTGTATCTTCTAAGAAATTTCACTGTTGGTTAAACTACCGCAATCTAGTCATTGCTTTATGAAACACATAACATCTTTAATTTATAGCTGCGCTGGAATCTTGCATTTTTAGCTACTTTATGTAAATCAATCAGGATAGTGTGGCCGCCACAAAAAATTAAGCATTATTAATAATAATTCTAATGATAGGTATAAAGGAAATACTAAAAAGGAATTCATATTCCATTAAGCAAGTTATTGTTATATGTATTTATTAACTACCGCGTCTCAGTTCCGTAGGTCATCACTGGCAAACGCACTGGTTGTACAGTCTCGTTTTCAGAATTTGAGGTATACCTGATGAAAAGACTTGTCGTAATTTCCCGAACGCAGCCCAGTCGAATTGAATCCGTCGAGTGACCTCTCAGCTGAAGTCGGACTTACCTAGTGAGACTATTTGTCCCAGGTAAACATACTCGTCAACAACTTTGAGCTTAGTGCACCCAAACAACTACCGTCATAGGTGTGATATGGACGTTACACATGATCTTTGTTTTGTCCATGTTCATTTTAAGACCTATCCGTTGGGAGACAATATTGAGGTTATTGAGCACAGTGCTTAGGTCCTCTAGCGATTCTGCCATAAGGACTATATCGTCGGCAAATTGAAGGTGAGTGATGTACTCGCCATTGATGTTAATACCGTATCCTTTGCAGCCCAGTAGCTTGAAAACGTCTTCCAATGCAGCGATGAAGAAAAGACAGGTGTTACTATGTTAATTAAATTTGTCTTCCAAAATAATAAATAATAAAAAATCCCTTTATAGTTCTAAATTCAAGTTAGTTTATATTTGCTACATACATGAGGTTTATATTATAAGGAGTAATAGTAAATATAATAATAAAAAATAGAAGTTTAAAATTTGTTTCATTAGGCAACACTGAATCAAAGTGAAAAATTATCTAAGAAATATGTCCGCCGTATTGTGCATGAGCTTATTATTGTTATTTCGTATTTTTGAGTGTTTTATCGTAATTGCTTTTGTGTAGCACAAAACATAGGGCTCAAGAATGTGCTTTAAGGTAAATTCTGTAATTGGTGCAGTGACAAATATACCTAATAAAATACTTATTAAAATAATATGTTAATTTCAACCAAATCAAATATTTATGATGGTTTGGTAGTAAGTTACTTTCTACATTATGTGCAGACAACATGGAGTTTTATAACATTTCACGTTTTGGTGTTATTTTATTTTCAAAATATCTTGTTTAAAATTGTGAAAAAAATGTGTTAACAATACTGAAAATCTTTCTTTTTGCCTAAGTCCTATAATTTATCGAGAATATTTATGCCGATTTCTAAGTAACAACCAGTGTTTTTATTGTTATTTAGAAATCGACAAAATACTTAAAAATAATAATGTGAAAGGAGTACATAGTATAGAGGTATATATAGTATATATCATTATAATATCTATAGTTATGTCACAAAATAAATAATAGTACTACGTACAGAAGTTGCACTTTGATGTCAACTGCTTGCCAACGTTTAATAGCCTACATAATTATTATTAAAATCAGATAAATCGCGCACGCAAGCTAAATAAAACTTTATCGCTGCGCGTTAGTGTCCATATTACTTTGCATCTTTTCCGCTTCATAAGTCACGGCGGATTTTCGGTGGTTATTAAGGGATGTCAATAGAAAGTAAAAAAATACATTGCGAATTGTTAATTAAATTACTTAGGTGAAGTACCTATTCTGACTATGATCGATTGACCATACTTTCGCTTCTATGTGAGTTCTGCGATACCTAACACATGCAAATTGCAAGGTCATTCGTCGGGAATCGCAACGCTTTGTTCGGAATAAATAGGTAGATAGTGTAAACAACAAATAAACCTGAAATACGATTCCTAACAGAAATGTGATCTATTCTACTTACTTAAAAATCTTCTTAGTATACGTAGTTTTAATTTCAGTATTTTGTGTTATTATAACTTAAAATATTTTAATTACAAAATACAAGTATAGGTATGTATGTAAGTAAATACTTGTATAGTGAAGTAAATTTTAACTAATTATTGTAATAAAGTACTTAAGTATTTCTTCTGTAGACCAAATTATTACTTAATTCTTTTTTGCTGTAAGTACCCATCTAACAAAAAAATTAAATCAATTCGCCTTTCATAATTTCCTTCTAAAATTCTTCGGTAACTTAAAGAATGATAATATGAAACCTTTTGTTGGTCATTTCATTTAGTATTTTTTTTTTTGCGCCCGAAGCAATTAAAGGGCTACCCTGTACGTAGGGAGGCGGAAAATACATTACGCATACCACGATAGCCGGTCTATCGTGGTTATGAGGGACTCACTGTCCTACCGGGGACCCTAAGTGATACCCTCTAAAAACCGCCTTTGGGGACAGGCAGCCGGCTGATTAAGCTCTATTGTGCCTTATCATGAGCGACCCTCTTTTGGGAAAAGAGGGCGCAGGCGGCTAAGAGCCGCTGAGGGAGTGCCTACGAAGGCAAATTAATATTGGTTAGTGCAATAATTTAAACTAATTAATTAGAGTTGGCCTGAGCCGCCAGGAGGCAGTTCAGGTCGTTTGACAGTTTATTAGGCGGGTCCGAGAGAGAGTTTCTCGGCCTGCGGACACGATAGCGAGAGGGGGGTGGGGCTGCATAGGAAGCCGCCTCACGAATTAAATTGTTTGGGTGCGACTCTGAGGCTTTGAAGAAGTTCTCAGAGAGTTTTTTGAGGAATTGTTGAATTGTTGGGAGCTCTAAGTCCCGATGAAGGTCGGCATTACGGACGTACCAAGGTGCGTTCGCAGCTCGACGACAGAAGAGGTTCTGAACTATTTGGAGTTCATTTAAAATATTGGGGTTTGCGTGGGCAAAGACGGGGCCCGCGTAGGACATGACGGGTCGTATACAGACCTTATAAAGGGTTCGCTTGTTTCGAAGGGACATTTTACTGTGTCTGCCCAACATACTGTTGAGCCTACTCAGGTAAAACCGTGCGTGACGGGTGACTCGTTTGACGTGGGGCCTAAAAGTGAGCCCTGTGTCTAGAGTGACACCTAAATATTTGGCTGTCGTATGCCAGGGGACAGGGGTCCCTAGCATACGTATTGGTCATTTAGTATCCATCCACGCAACAGTTATAGTAGGAACGACGTTTTGCTAAATACATAATATATAATTTTTAAAATACATTAAAACTTTTACAACTATTTTTACCTACAACTAAATATACTAAACACTAAACAATAACTACTTCAACAAGTATTTACATAAAACTATTTACGTAAACAGCGTTAAAAAACTTTAACATTCAATCGCCTCCAATGCGCTAGCCCTGACTGCGTTATTTCGCCCGGGCGCGTCGCGATTTTAGGTAATTATATCACGCAGGTAGCAAGAGGACAGAGGCCTGGTTACGTATAGTTGAAGTAGTAGTTAATAAACTATGTAGCTTCCAGGCGGCGCTGTTGTCGTGGCCAATTTTTACTTTAGATTCTTATCTATTTCCGTATATACACTCTTATCTATGCTTTCGGGTGCTTTCCAGCACCCATGGTCACGGGGGACTGAGGTGACTGACGTCCCGATGTCAATGTTAATCCGGAGTACCTTCAGCTTTTTAATTATTGTTTATGGTCCGATCTATGCAGAATGAACTTACTAGATCTTGAAGTATTGCAGTGTTATGCTTGGGTTTAGTTTTAATTTTATTAATTACAGGGTGCCAAGCAGGCGGTAGTAGGTACCCAGCCTCCTTCGATCGACTAAAGCTAAAAGAACATATAGCTGACGTGAAGCATCAACGTTCCGGGAAGTCTGCAGTTTGTGAGCGTATCCAGGCGGCTTCAACCATTACATCAAGATTTGATAGACCACAAACCTCGCGAAAGAACATCAATTCTTACCAAGGATGACACGTGAGGCTATTGAAATAAAAAAAATACCATAATTTCAATAGAGAAGGAGGCTGGGTAATACCACCTGTTTGGGACCCTGTAATTAATAAGATTAAAACTAAACCTTTTTTTATTGATTAAGAATTACTTCAACTTCAAGACCGAGTAAGTTCATTCTGCATAGATCGGACCATAAACAATAATTAAAAATCTGAAGGTACTCCAGATTAACATTGACGTCATTCACCTCAGTCCCCCGTGACCATGGGTGCTGGAAAGCACCCGAAACGCCGGAAATTAAAAACCATTTAAAATTAAACGCGATAAAATCCGTAAAAGTAGTTTTACCCAGCTATTATCTAGTGCAAGTGTTGTTTACACTGTCGCTACCAGTTTCTGATAAACTTGGCTTAGGCATATTATGTAAACAAGAGATACGGCTGCTAATGTAAATAATATCTACCCAATTCCCAACAATGCACACATTGTCACATTGTATAACGATTTGTGATTATATTTAACACATAATGTGGGTATAGATAAAATACGTAAGGATTGAAATAGGTACAGATGCTTTGTCACTCCTAACGATTGAGTTGAATTGCCACGTCGTCAGTAAAATGGTCTCCATAAGAAAAAAAACCACAGAAGGATATTCTGCTATTTCACGCTGGTATTCGATGCGAGCATGCGAGCGTGGTCCTACCCCTATCGAGTCGACCCATTGGTTCTGCAGCCGTAATCGTTGCAAATTTGCTTTTAAACGTATAATATATGTTATTTAATGACTTGTCGAACGCATTCAAACCCCCTACCGTGATTAAAAATTGTGAGAGTAGGGTATTTTCCATCACCTTAGATGTATTTTAGGTGTAATTATAATGTTAATAACAAGATTCAACAATTTTTAAGTTATTAAATTCTCTTTCAATTTATTGTTCCCTTTTATTTTAGTACTTGGAATTGGAACATTACGACTTTCCTTATATATTTGTATCGGATGAAATTAAAGGGTAATTGTACATGGCAACTTAGCAAGTACACTCCGTAAATGAAAATGCGATGTCTTAGTTACAACGTGATTTTTTGCGTAGTGATAAATGAGGAGCGCAGTGAAACAGGCAACGAGTGGCCAGACTTAGTTTAAGTCAATGCTAATGATGTGTGAAATTGCTGTTATTTCTTGCAAGATGTAAGATCTTCTTTGTAACTGCCTCTTTGATTTAATGGTCGAAACCATTACTGCCGAACGTGGTCTTCGATCCAATTTTTGAGGCTATGTGTCAAGAAATTTTGAGTAGTAGCTCGCAGTCAGAAGGTGCCACTTCTGTGCATTATTATTTTAAATGGTTAGTCTCTGTTGAGACTGCCCACACTGACTGAAATTCAGTCCCAACGACATTATGATATTGGTCTTCCATTTTTTTTGAGTCGGTTGCATGCTTTTACCAGCCGCATTGGTCATTTTATAAAGGCCAAAAATACTTTTTGCATTTTCCATGATCGATTCTTACGACATCAATGAGTCGGGTGACAGATTGAAAGTAGCTACCTTAGGAGGAGTAATCCTCCTATTTAATTTAAGGGATAACCTATTCATTTAACTACTTAGTAAATAGTTTGCGCTGAAATTGTAATCTAGCATCTGCTTTAAAATTAATAATCCCGAGGTAATCCTATCCCGGTTCTATTCGCGATGATCTAGAACAACCTCTCGTAAGTCCCCTTAGGCTATCAATTCAGGCCAGCCGCATAGAGCCGTCCGCTTGGCCCCTTTACGGTGTCACTTAGTTTTAACAACACTGTTTAAATACGTGATAAAAATTACCTTAAAAATGTAGTAGCTGACTTCAAACAACACTTATATATATATATATATATATATATATATATATATATATATATATATATATATATATACGTAGGCGGTCCCATAATGAATTGGCCTAACTATGAACCAATGAAGGAAATGAAACGAAACCAATTTTATTTTTCAATATAATCACCATGAATACTAACACACACTTCTGACATCTGTGAATCAACATCTCTAAACCTTTATAAAAATAATCACATTTTTTATCCTCAAAATGACTGAAGACGGCCGCTTGCAACTCTTCATCGCTTGAAAATTTTCTTTCTCTTAAGTCCCGCTTTAAATTTGGAAATAAGTAATAGTCGGACGGGGCCATGTCTGGACTGTAAGGTGGATGTTGAACTTCTGTGAACCCGCATTGACGAATTTGCCATGGACGGCGTTGTCATGGAGCAACAGGACACCTTTAGACAGCTTGGCTCTTCGTTTTTCCTTTATCTTGTCTCGTAATTTATATATTAAAGAAGCATAATATTCGCCGACAGAATTACGTTCTTTAAAATCCACCATGAAAATCCCAAAATATTGTGCACATCAGTTTTTTAGTCGATTGTTGCACTTTTGCCTTTCTAGGGGGCATTTCACCCTTATAACGCCATTCCATTGACTCGCGCTTGCTTTGTGGATCATAATACAAGATCATAGTTTCATCACCAGTCACTAGCCGCTCGATCACAGTCTTTGGATTTTCGCCACAAAGATCCAAAAACTCCGAAGCGCAGCGCACTCTTTCCTGTCTCTGTACCGCTGAAAGAAGTTTCGGTACCCATCTTGCACTCACTTTTTTCATGTGAAGATGTTCATCGATCGCGCGATGAACGGTAGCGAGTTTAGAGAGCCCAAGCCTTGCTGCAATTTCTCTAATCTTCAAACGGCGGTCACTCAGAACCTCCTCTTCGATAAGAGCAATCGTTGTGAGCACTTCCACAGGTCGACCGTCGTGGCCAAAGTCTTCGACGGTTTCTCTCCCGAGGCGAAACTCTTTCACCCAATTTTTCTCTGTGCTATAGGAGGGGGCAGACTCCTTATACACGCCATCCAATCGTTTTTTTATTTGGGCAGGGGATAAACCTTCTTTAAACAGAAACTTTATGACACTTCGATACGCAGTTTTCGACATTTTGAAAAAATACGCGACTCTCGTTATTCAAATGCCTGTTAAACTAAGACTAAGCATTTCATGTCGATGCATGTTTCTTATATTAAGTGCACGATAAACGTACTATTTAATGCAACACAACATGTAGCGACATGTCGCGTTGAACTATATCAGGCCAGTTCATTATGGGACCGCCTGGTATATATATATATATATATATATATATATATATATATATATATATATATATATATATATATATAGAATAAAGGTGAGAAACGAACACACAGTCCACCCAATGGTTAGTTGATGCGGTGGCCCATAGACATCTTTGTTTATCCTTGTTTAAGAATCAAATGCATCGTCATTGTCGCCCCTGAGGACTAAACTCACCATCACACCGCAATATTAAGTTACTGTTTAGAGCTGGTACGCTGTGAGAGCGTCTTCCTACCCCGGTCGAGCCGACTCATTGATGCTGCAACTACACTACTAATACGTATCTGCAGCATGGCTGCTCAACCACGTAAAACCATCTATCTCTACCACATATTCTCTCCTTTCCTATCCTATTCCATTCAATTCTGTTCAGCTCTGTAATATATTCTATGTAACATGTTTAGCCGACATCGTCAAAATGAGGAGGATAACAATTCGACTGTATTATGTATTTTTGCATGTAAGTTACGCGATATCTTCGTCAATGATGAACTATATCAATCTGTTGTGTTCCGTTTTATTCTATTCTTGTGGTCTATATTTTATGTGGTAGAGCCATGATGCAGCTATATTATGGTTGTAGCGTGAATGGATCAGTTCGGCCGGGGAGGGAACATGCTCTCGCAGAATACCAGCGTAAAATAGCGGCTAAGTGCTGCTGTTTTTTATTATATAGTCAGTGTAGAGAACCGGAGACCCGTACAGCTAAGAAGAAAAAAATATCAATTCAAACCCTTCTGTGTGGTTAAGTTTCGACATAATATTTTCTTATATCCTCTGTACCTCTTATACAAGTATTGCAGAACAGTAAGGAATTTAGTAGTCACACATCTTCTCCAGCGCTGCACACGGGTCCTTCTCTGCTGGCTAGCAAGACGACTAGGCCAGTCAAAAGTGATTAAAATGGAAATAATTTTAAACTTTTAGACATGTTTTATATTTATCATTCACAAAAATTGTGTTAAACACCAAACGTTGTTTTAATGCTTGTGTAAATATGAAATTTATTAGTTACTCGAACACAAAGCCACTTATCGGGTTCAGATTTTGTGATTTCTGATTTGGCGCTAAACCAATATTTATTCTGAATATGAGTCATTTAGGTAGTGTCACTTATCGGATTCTAACATAGCAATAAACCATCATCTCGATGAATAAATAATGTGAATATGACCTCAATCGATGAAGCCTCCCAAAAATTACGTGATCACTAACAAACGCTTTCACCAACAAAGATAAAGATTATCTCTAGAATAATTCTAGAGTTTAAATTTAAAATTTTAGTAATATAAACATTTTGGTTTAGAATCATATATTATTTACTCAGATCGGCGACGGAAACGCCATAGCGAATTTCCGGTACTGTGATGGGAAATTCGTTTGCTAAGTTTAGCGATTACGGCAACCTTCCCGCTACGGGAGACGCCCATGTCCGATAGTGGACTGAATGGGCCGATGAGGATATTTTTACGCTTATAATTATTCCAAGCATGGCTTCTTGGAATAATCAGGCTATTATATTTTCACTATGAAAGCATTTAAGCTTTTGCTTATCTACGTATTTAGCGTCGTAATTAACTACCCTAAGTCTGGCTGTGTAGTTGCAGTGAAAGAATATCCACTACCCTATATCAACCCGTGGCTATATCATCCCGTGGGTTTCGTTAGAGGCTACGGGGGAAAATTAACCAGGGGAAGGGCCGCAGCGTCTTTCTAATAACAACTAAAAATAAAACATAAACTATGGTAACTAACCTGCCTACAAAGCGTGGCAACTGTGGCAACTATGTGAGGCCGTCAATCTTTGGGGGAGGTCTACGTTCAGTAGTAGACTTAAAAGGCTGTAGAGTAACGGTAAGACTGACTACAGACATTATTTCATCATACAGTGGAAACAGAGATAAATTTAAATAGACACTATTTAAATAATTTATATTGAATAAAATATCATAATTCGCAATGCATGAGCAAACACGGTAATCTAATCAGACTACCGTCGCCACCAATGAAATTATTGCAATTTTGATCCCATATTTACGTATATATATTTATATATATACGTTTTTGGCGATACAGGAAAACATCGTGAGGACCTTTTCTCTATCGATATCTGATAAATTAAATAAAATCAAGGACATTTGAAGCCCTTCAACACGCATTAGAGTAGCGTATCGGACTCTCTTCCCTTTCAGAAACGAGAGGGAGGCTTTTGCCCAGGTTTGAAACGTATGTCGACTGTTTCTTTAGTTTTAAAAATCTATTCCGTTTTTTTGTCAAGTACATGAAACATGAGCGTGTTTCTTTTTAAAAATATTAACAACGCAAATTAACACTACTAATATTCCACGACGTCCACATCTTCAAGCCTTTAGGCTACTGTCGCTTTTTAAACTGTTATTCACGTCTTATCTAGTATATCAACATCTCTGGAATGGTAAACGGACGAACGGGCCAGACAGTCCCCACTAGTATTTAATTTTAAGGCTTCTAGTGAATGATTGAGGGTTCATTGACATGGCGCGTCTGTCCCGATCCCGGGCTATGCCAATCAATAAATGCGCGCCGCTAGGAAATTTAACTTACTGGGATTTACGATTTAGCATCCCGGGTCCTTTCAAAAGATTATTATTTACGTTTTACGATACATTATATATGCATGAGATATTTAAATAAAAATGAAAACGAATCTGAATATTTCAACGCCTTGAATCCTGACTCACACGGTCCGTTTTATAGTGTATGATGACTGTCTACAGAAGAATATATTAACGTGAAATATACCTGGTAGAGCCATGCTGCAGCTATACTATGGTTGTAGCACCACCAGAAACACGCTCATCACGGAATATCAGCGGAAAATAGCAGCTCGATGCTGCTGTGTTTCGTATGGTGACCCTTTTTACCGGAAATTAGGCATTCCATCTCGGTCCTCTGTGGTGACTAGGCATCTGCATTTTGATTCTTAATTGAAGATAAGATGTCTATGGGCCACAGCTTCCACTTTCTATCGGGTGAAGTGCGCGCTCGTTTGTTACCCTTATACGACGAAAAAATAGAAAAAAGTGTTATTTTTAATAAAGGGCAACTTAGCGAATAGAGTATTGTCGATTAACTCGTGGGTGATAGAATTACGAAGTTAATGCCGGCGGTTAAGTCATCATTACCTAATAATTATTTCATAGGCGTGGGCACTCCCCAAGTTGGAAGGATTGGCCGTAATCGCGTCATGTTTCATCAATCGGTCTTGCAAATGCAATGTGTGACTAGATTATAGTATGACGATTTTCAGCCATAGGAGTTCTTCTGGATTGGCACCGTCCAAGGAACAGTGCATCTCTTGCTGTGTAAAGTTTATAAATACGGTAATTTCTTATATGTACGAACAGTACACATTCTGCAAAGCACTCGAAACGTCGGGTGTTAAAAAGAAGTTAAATTAAACGCGATAAAATCTGTAAAATTAGATGTGTTAAGTTGTTATCAGGGAGATGTACACGCTGTTGCACATCGTCGATTTCATTCCCTTCTGGCGCCTATTACGACACCTACGAGTGATATGCTACGGCACGGCGCTTCCTTTACTATTATAATTTATAATATTAATGGTATTATTATTTATCACTCTCTATGGATTTACTGATGAACGTACACAGGCCGTCTTATTAACACACCTTTTAAAAAGTGAAGTAAAGTTACAGCCTGTATACGTCCCACAGCTGGGCACAGGCCTACTCTCTTTTAAGCGGGTTTAAGTACAAGGAAGTATCCGCCGCGTTCACATGTTCGGTAAATATATCTTGTTAATTTCTCAGGTATGCAGGTTTCCTCACGATGTTTTTCCACCGTAGAACACGTGGGAAATCACTACTAAAAACTGCAGTTAACAATTTCTATGGTGCCGGTGGGGATCGAATCCAGGTTGCTCGCTTACTGTGAAAATTTACAACGAGCTCTAAGCAACTGAGATAAAACGGCTCTATACCTTATAAAATTCAATTCAAAGTAATTATTGACGATTCATGTGCTTTGAATGCACTGTCCAGTGTCACGTAGGACAAGTGGCAATGGCGCGGTTCCGCGGTTCCGGTATTTAAATAAATAAGTTAATTGTGATGTACTACGTGACGCCTTGCTAGTGATGTATAATGTATGTAATCGAGGTCTATAGGCTTGGTACCAAAATATCGATTTACATCCTGGCTTAATAAGGGTATATGAACAACTTGTCAATAGTGGAAGTCTAACTCAAGCGAAACACACCGAAGCCTAAATCATGCTATCAAAAATAAACAGTATATATAGAACATCATCATTGCTATGTGTTAACTGTCGTGGATTCAATATGAAGACAAACGAGCTATTGTATTAACGGACTAATCTGGTCGATCACAGCTGGTGGTATGTTTTCTGGAGTCTAGTTTCTAGAGTTATCTTATTTATACGTGGTAGAGCCACGCTGCAGCTATATTATGATTGCAGCACGATAGGGTCGGCTCGACCGGGGAAGGACCACACTCACAGAATACCAGCGTAAAATAGCAGCTTAATGCTGCTGTGTTTCGTATGGTGAGTGTAGAGATCCGGAGACCCTTTTTTACTGGAAATGAGGCATTCCATCGTAGTCCTCAGGGGTACGTACACATGCGCATTTTGATTCTTAATCGAGGATAAATGTAACTGTCTATGGGCCACAGCATCCACTTACCATCAGGTGAACTGTGTGCTCGCTTGTCACCCATAAGGGTATTAGAATAATCTATAAATAAAATATCTTGCTAAGTTAAGCGGTAGTTTTAGGAGTCCCCCTGGACAACACACACTTACACACTACAACCTTCTTACCCACTTCTGCAGTCAAATCCCAGTGCTTGCACTGTTTAGTGCCGGTCTGAAGGGTACAGACAGTCAGTATAAGTACAGGCTGTTAAGCATCTAATGTTAGTCCTCTGAGGGGACGTTGCATTCGTAGCCTTGTTTGAAGTTGGCTGCAAGGGTCCATAGACTGCAGTAGCTACTCACCATTATGTGGTGAAGACTGTAAGAACCTTTGTTACTTCAATTTTAAAAAGAAAAAGCACTGTCTTATAATATGTAAAAAAATTAGCATCGACTATTACAAAGGGACTTTACTTAACCCCGAATTAATTGCGTAGGGCCAGCATTTGAGGCAGTCTTAATAACCCGATGCATATTCAGTGAGGAAGTCCGTTTGTGCGATCCCTTAGAATTGCCACGAATTTACATACTGAATGTATTTTTTTCTTTCACGATCATTGTACTTCCGAAAGTCTATTCAAATGACAATGGCGGCAAAGCCAAAGAATACTAATCACGTGAGACTTACTTGTTCACACGGCTTTAAGCGGATAAATTATGATACCGTTATTATTTGTTTCTGTCTGTGAGTTGCGAACCATAATTTTTATCATTATATCAGCCTCCTCCAGGTCCTTTTCTATAATAAAATTTACAGCCCAAATACGTACTGTTTGTTAGGTACGTGTACCACCATATTTGTAACCATGTTTTGGATCAATTAATCGCGTTGAAGCGGCGCTGGTTCAGCACGTTGGCGCACTTCACTTATCCACGTAATGTTTTTTTTAACGTGCTGGTTTGTTTTCTGTTTTCCTTTATCGCTATACACGTAAATAAATCAGAACTCTAAATTGCAATTAGTAGTTTCAATGGTGGTGTGGAGGATCGAATTCAGGTTGCCCGCGTATCGTGAAAGTACCTGGGCGATCAAGGTTTGAATTAGTTGTTCAGAGTTAAAAAAATATATAATTTTCTCAGGGATTACATTTGTCTAGACAAAAGGACATCTACCTAACATCTACCTATGTCCGTTATAGACTTTGAAACCAACCGATTTTGAAGAAATTTTTTATTTGTGTTTAGCGTTTGTGTTGTGGCGCTGTTGTCGAGATCCAGAACTCACCAGTGCAAAGCCGGGTCTAAGTATAAAAACTATATTTTTCTTTTCCTTTAATTATTCAAAAATGTATTAAATATGCTTAGCATAATTTTTTTTTGAATTGTATAGAAAAAAAAACAGATATACTGCAAAAATACTGTAATAAATTATCATACATTTTTGACCAAAGCTCTTTTTGCAGTTAAAGAGTATAAAAATGTGTATTAGGTACTCTGCACACAAAACATTAGTCTATACTTCATATTTTATTTTTGATGTATGAATGTGTTGAGAAGATGATCTTTTTGACGAAATTAGTAGTCGTAAAACGAAATTTGTCGGAAATGAGACCATGTTAGATCGAATTTTCGCCCCCTTAAACAATACACTATTGCACTCTACATTAATGAAAATTTCTTCGAAATAGTTGTTTCCCAGAAAGCGATTACCAAAAAAAAAAAACAAACAAAAAACATTAATATTGCTCGTATAATATAGTATTATAGTATAGGATTTATATCGAGCTCTAAGCCTTCGCAACCACGAATTCGGCAGTAAATTTTCCATTATTGCCTTACTTACGTTTGTCGCTTGGTCTGGCTTTCTTTCTAATGTTTATTCCACCTTCTTACGAACGCCACACCTCAGTATGCGCATTCGCGATTAAGGACATTTTTTACAATAGCGTGTTTTTGTCACGTTCATGAACAGTGATTACTAAGTACTAGCATTACACTAAGGCTGACACTAACCCTCTACATGTCGAATCCATAATCATGGGAGAATTGAAGATGGATTTTGTCATCCCACTTCACAGAAATTTTCCTTATTAATCGTCAGCGTGATTTTGTAGCTCTGGTGGGAATGGTGATTGGCTTATTATTACTTTGAGTTTCATTGTATAGTGATTAATGTGTTCAAGCCGATGTCTTATTTACAATTGTAATAATGAAAAACATAACTCTGAACAAGACCGTTAACGCACCTGCAATCCCCATGGTCTTGTAGTAGTTCATGGGCGGCGGTTGACACCATACCATTAGGGGAGCCACATGCTAGTTTGCCCTCGTAATTCGCAGAGGCATCATTTCCTATCAGAGTCACCAAATCGCATGACTGGTCATGTTTTTCATCGATCGTTCCGACGTATTTGCAGTTTCAATCGACGTTGAAATTTATAAGCAATTTCAAATCAATGCCTCTGAAAGTTTTGCTATGGCTATATTCGAGAACTACGGACAAGGACAAAGTTTGGATCGTTCCAGTTTCCTCGATGTTCGTTAGATGTTATAGACTTCTGCTGTTCGTTATTTTTTTATGTACAGTTGTACCTTTGTAACTTATCGAATAACCAACGTTGTGACAATTTAATAAAAAAAGAAGATTAAAAGGTGTAATATAATAATCTTAAGTAGTTTTAGTTTTTATTATCTGCAAATAAAACGTGTTAATTCTTAATTCTTTGTTGTTGATGCCCCTATTGTGCTGTGTTTATACTATCAAAACAAGTCATTTATATAGTGGTCGAGCATTTTGGACGTTGGCTTCCGTACATCGAGTTAGAGGGTTCGAATCCTGCACGAAAAATTACTATCAGGGCCTACAAATTATTGTCCCCGGTTTGGATGTTCATCTATGTTCTATGTACCTACGTACGTAAAACGCCTCCACAATAGGGGTGAAAATCCTTCCAATATATCTGAAAAGCTTAATAATAAAAGCAGACTCTTTCATGCTGCAGGAATAATATAGCTGCAGCATGGCTTTACACATGAATTCTACCACCAAGTGCCCACAAATTTGTTTCAGTGAACAAATAACAACATACTTCTGATTCGATTAGCAAACGTTACCCTGTAATAGTTTGTTAAGCCGATGAAAGAACAAGACTGATCCGGTTAGTGAGTTTAATCCTTTCATATAAATGGTATTATTGATGAATATATAATGTGTAAAGTAAGCAAATCAGTACGAGCGTTTGATGAACTGATATCGATGTGTCTAAAAGCAATCGGAACTGTTTAATCGGGAGCTGAAGTCTGGTTAAGTGGATAAGTGAGTGACGTTACAACGGAGCGAGCTTTGATAACTCGTGTTGGCGTTGAATCCCTTTGTACTTCGTTCACTAATTTTTTATGTATTTTTTATGTTAATCAATCGTTTTATCAGCACAGTTATAATCTTTTATATTTAATAGTACCCGGTTGATCGAGCTTTGCTCGGTATTTTTCGCTCGGTTTTTTTTATTCGTGTGTTTTGGAAATTATATTTAGATACAAATTACATACTGATGAAATACGAATAATATTTTTTGATCGTAGCGACATAATAGAAAAAACTGAACTGGTTATTTGATTAAAAAATCATGAGTGCAATTAGTTTAATTTAAATTTTCGTGTTTTAAAAAATACTAAAAAAAGGGCTCGAAAAAATAGATTTTCTCAAAAAAGAAAGGAACTTGAAAAAAATTTTAAAAAAGTCGGTCGGCCGGTCTGGGCTCGAACCATGGTACTACGATTTTGTGAATGCCCAATATACCAATTAAGCTATTTGTAATCATTAATAAACTGTCAAAATTTACCTTCTTATTCTAACGATATTATAGCAGTTTTTCATTGCCTAAAAATACGGACAAAAAGACATTTTCTAAAAATAAATCCTAGCTAGATCGATTTACTGCCCCCGAAACTCCCTGCACACAAAATTTTATGAAAATCGTTGGAGCCGTTTCCGAGATTCCGATTATATATTTATATATATACAAGAATTGCTCGTTTAAAGGTATAGGATACTTACGAGTATATAATCGTTGGTGCTCGGTAGTCTGTTCTGTTAGTTACCGTGAAACTTTTGAACGACTTGATCAAGGTAATATTCACATTCAATCTTTCCGTCTTTTTTATTCTGAGAGCGAACGTACGTTGTAGAGCCAAGCTGCAGCTATATTATGGTTGTAGCACAAAATAAGGTCGGCTTGACCGGAAAAGGACCGCGTTCTCACAGAATACCAGCGTAAAATAGCAGCTTAATGCTGCTTATTGATTCTTAATCGAGAACAAATGTAGATATCTATGGGCCACGGTATCCACTGATGATTAGGTGGATCTGTCTGCTCGTTTGTACACTTATTTAATAAAAAAGAACATGACAGTCACCTGCCCTTGTATTGCAGATTTTTAGTGGTAGCTGCTTAAAGTGAATATCGAATTTTCCGTTAAGATACACTCTCCAACGCTCCTAGCACAAGCCAATGGCTAATAAGGCTATGTTTCGTGCATACCATCAAGACCTTCTTCTTATTCTTGATCAGCTCATAGAAGTACACTGCTGGCCTCTCCCGTAGTAAGGATGATTTTCCGTCAAGCTTGACGATAACAGTACCATACGTATATCGCACCTTTGACGCGGCAAACGGTAAATGAAATGGTTACCTATCTGAAGCCAAAAGATATTTTTAACATATACGTCAATATACAACAAACCCAATAAAAATAGCGACGGTTCTTTTGAAATATCGGTACACCATAAAAACGAAACTTCCGCCAACATACGGGAAACAAGCGACGCGTAAACTACGTCGTGTAGTTTTATCAAAGGCAGTATTTTTGTACGTACTAATTTTCGACTATTGATTTCGTGAAAAGCTCACCCGGCGCGAGCTTGTGACGTGCGTTTGTCGCAAGCTATCGGTCGGTTGATAATTTCCGGCGAGTTTCTAAGTTGATGAATTGTAGCATACGTGATTTGAGTGCTTTATTGTGTTAAACTGTGGGTAATATTTTTAATACGTGTTTATGTAACAAACGCGCACACAGTCCACCTGATTTTTAGTGGGAGCTTGGCCAATTGACATCTATACATACATATATCAATCTTTAATTAAATATCAAAATTTAGATCCATTGTCGCACACTAAAGACTTACTATCACTAAATACATCTAAAACAAATTTCTTGAGCTTTAGCATTAGGTACAAACGCTTGCAAGCCGAGTGTAAATTCAAAATTAGTAATACATAAATTTCCTTGTAACAGGTTTCCAACCACCACACCTGAATGTAACTGTTCACACTTATTGCGTAGTAATAATGTAAAATACTTGGGCGTAATGATTGATGACAATTTAATTGGTCAGCACATATAACTGCTGTTAGTAACTGATTAAGGAAACTCATATATGTTTTTAAAAACTTAAGATATGTTTTAGATAATGAGGCTATAATGAAAGTATATAACGTCGCTGTAGAATGAATACCTCGTATGTCAAAAAAGTATATTTTTTTCATTTTCGTAAAAATCGAATGAAAACCACGTATTTTATAATACAGCAAAATCGTGAACCCGATATGTAACTATTAGTGCCATATATGGAGGTAAACGAAAACCCTCTCATTTATTACTCGTTGGCAATCTTGTCTTCACTAGTGAGAAAACCTCGTAAAAAGTGCATGGTGTGGGCGTTACTCTCTATTTTTGAGATTTTTAGTGAAAAATTGTGGATAAATCGGTGTGAAGTAAGTTTATTTGTATTTTTTATATTTCTAAGTACACTCTGGTTGTATTTTTATAACCAAGGAGTTGTAGTTTAGCAATAAATACGCATTCGTTTATTTGACGTGGTCATTGCAAGGAAAACCTCGTACGTCCCCGGTAAAGCAAACCACTCAAGTGACATACCAGGTTTTCACATAATATTTTAACGGCTTGAATTAATCAAACTATTCACTGCCAATAGTGAAAATAAATAACAATAATAGTACAATATAAATTGATCAAATACAACAAAATATTCGTAAATAATTATATGTTAATGTTTTTAGATTTGTTATAAGACGGATTCAGTGTTACGGTGTTTTGATTAAAACATCAACATCCTGTTACATAACTAATCTCCGTCCATTTGCTTAAAACGCTGGCTTTTATCTGTGAATAGAGAGATCTGTCTGCGGATCCTATTGTTTGCGGAATCGATAACGCCGAGATTATTCTCTATGGCCGAGATGTAGGTCTTTATTTTTAGTAGCTGTATCTCTTGGGACCGCTGCTGGCCTAGTACGCCATGTCTGTTGAGACTTACATTGTGTTTGCAGTAGTAGGTATTTTTTTTAATACAAGCTTGATATTTATTTTTACGAAATTATTGAAGCAGGTGTATACGATAGAGATTTCTCATATTTAGGCGAATACTATTCAGCCTCAGAGTTGTTTTAGTTTATTGTCCTAATTACCAAAACAGGGATTTCTAACTTTATGAAAATACGGATTACCTTAGGTATATTTTTATTTAAAATAATAATTTTAAACGACTTATTATCCTATTTCTACTACTTGCTTGGAGAACCTGTCGAATAAAGTTAGCAAGTTCTTCGCAGACGATGTTGGGTGATTTCTATTTGTAGTTATGTGATGTTCGTGGCTCTATACCGCTCTGTGGTATATTTAAAAAAATCCTTTTTATTATACAGATTACGAACAAAATTGTCTATTTGGTTAGAATAGATTTTATATGGACTACCAGGCGGTCCCATAATGAACTGGCCTGATATAGTTCAACGCGACATGTCGCTACATGTTGTGTTGCATTAAATAGTACGTTTATCGTGCACTTAATATAAGAAACATGCATCGACATGAAATGCTTAGTCTTAGTTTAACAGGCATTTGAATAACGAGAGTCGCGTATTTTTTCAAAATGTCGAAAACTGAGTATCGAATTGTCATAAAGACTCTGTTTAAAGAAGGTTTATCCCCTGCCCAAATAAAAGAACGATTGGATGGCATGTATAAGGAGTCTGCCCCCTCCTATAGCACAGTGAAAAATTGGGTGAAAGAGTTTCGCCTCGGGAGAGAAACCGTCGAAGACTTTGGCCACGACGGTCGACCTGTGGAAGTGCTCACTCCCGAAACGATTGCTCTTATCGAAGAGGAGGTTCTGAGTGACCGCCGTTTGAAGATTAGAGAAATTGCAGCATGGCTTGCGCTCTCTAAGAGTACCGTTCATCGCGCGATCCATGAACATCTTGACATGAAAAAAATGAGTGCAAGATGGGTACCGAAACTTCTTTCAGCGGTACAGAGACAGAAAAGAGTGCGCTGCGCTTCGAAGTTTTTGGATCTTTGTGGCGAAAATCCAAAGACTGTGATCGAGCGGCTAGTGACTGGTGATGAAACTATGATTTTGTATTATGATCCACAAAGCAAGCGCGAGTCAATGGAATGGCGTTATAAGGGTGAAAAGCCCCCTAGAAAGGCAAAGGTGCAACAATCGACTATAAAACTGATGCCAATATTTTGGGATTTTCAAGGCATTTTGATGGTGGATTTTTAAGAACGTAGTACAGTCGTGAACGGCGAATATTTTGCTTCTTTAATATATAAATTACGAGACAAGATAAAGGAAAAACGAAGAGGCAAGCTGTCTGAAGGTGTCCTGTTGCTCCATGACAACGCCCCTGTTCATACCGCTGGTGTTTTGAAGGATGCAGTTCGTCAATGCGGGTTCACAGAAGTTCAACATCCACCTTACAGTCCAGACATGGCCCCGTCCGACTATTATTTATTTCCAAATTTAAAGCGGGACTTAAGAGGAAGAAAATTTTCAAGCGATGAAGAGTTGCAGGCGGTAGTCTTCAGTCATTTTGAGGATAAAAAATGTGATTATTTTTATAAAGGTTTAGAGATGTTGATTCACAGATGTCAGAAGTGTGTTAGTATTCATGGTGATTATATTGAAAAATAAAATCGGTTTCGTTTCATTTCCTTCATTGGTTCATAGTTAGGCCAATTCATTATGGGACCGCCTACGTATTTCGCCTGAGATTGAAATTCCAAAAAATGTGTGGAAATAATGCTAAAATACTTAGTTTTAATAGTAAATTTATTAATTACAGCCTATCCATTGCAGAACATAGGCCTCCTATGGATTGCCACAAAGGGGTGGATATTGGCCATTGTTGCCATGCTTAGCAGGCGGGTTGGCAGCCGTAGCTATTTATTATTATTAAGTTTTCAGGAAAATGCTGCTGCCCATCACCTGTTTAATTTCTCTTTGTCGCCTCTTTATCTATATATATACAGTACCCACGGCAAGGTATAGGGTAGTGGGCTCTCTTACGTCACATACACGGCGTATGGTATTGCATTGTTAGTATTTATTTGTATAACTTTTTTTTGTGATATTTTCACGTGCAGAATAGGAAAAAATTTAACCTTATTATGTTGAAAATATTTTTTTGGCTAAGCGTTTTGTATGCATGCAAACTTTATTTTATTTGTCTTACTAGCAACATACACTGGGAACTTCCTTTTTGTGGACGTATATGGCACAGTATCGTCCGAATTATAACATTACGTTTCATTTCGCTCTTTTCGTAATAAATGCTACGGAAGTACTTTAAAAAAACTGAAATGTCGAATTAGTTGATTAAAACTTTATTGCAAACGAAATTAATGCTAGAAAATGTTGCGTCATGCTTTCTATCTGCGTAAATATTCCACCATGTTCCTTGGGCCTTAAGAGACCAGAGTTAAAGTGCGAACACGTCACTTAAAATATAACTATTTCGTATGTATATATGTTATTCGTAAATATATGTGTTTGTAATTTGTATTCTAACCATTAGTCTGATAGGTCTCCCCAAGCGAGGGCAGCAGCCAAGCGGAAGACGTCCACCGAGGTAATTTCCCCTCTAGTTTTATCGAGTGGATCAATTAACTTACTGCTTAGCTTAATTGGATTTGCAAACTTTGCATTAACAAAGTACAGCTTTTATGGATCAAGGAGATTTCATATTTATCAACATTTCAAATTTCTATAGAAATAGTGATATTTTAGAACTTTTTCCAATATTTTAATATTACGACAAATAACAAAGTGTAAAGGTCCTCGGTTCAAAAACTACATTCTTATTTTATAACAATGAAGTGTGAAAATAACTTTACACTCCACTTGATGCTAAGTGGCTTCCGCAGTCCATGGACACCTGCAGCCAGCTTCAAACAAAGAAAGCTTCAGATGCGTTGTTACTTCCGGATTAAGATTGCCTGCAATTACGTGGTAGAGCCACTCTGAAGCTATATTATTGATGTCGCAGGATTGGGTCGGCTCGATCGGGGAAGGGCCACGCTGTCGCAGAATACCAGCGTAAAATAGCAGCTTAATACTGCTGTGTTTCGTATAGTGACTGTAGAGATCCGAAGACCCATTTTTGCTGGAAACGAAGCATTTTTAAGTCTTGATTCTTAATTGAGGATAAATATAGATGTCTATGGGCCACAGCATCCATTTACCATCAGGTGAACTGTGTGCTCGTTTGTCATCCTTATTCTATATACAAAAATATACTGGTTCTCTGTATCTTTCAGGCCGGGACACAGCTAGAACAGTGCAGGCACTGCTATTTATTGGGGGAAATAGGTAAGAGGTAGTAGTAGTATATACTTTATTGTACACCACACATATACAACGAATAAATACATTACAGAGAAAACTTAATATATACGTATGTACAATAAGGCGGTCTTATCGCTAAAGAGCGATCTCTTCCAGACAATCTTTGGGCTAAGGAGAAACTGGAATTAAGAACAGTAGGAGGTGGTGCGTTTTATGTTACACTTACATTCTAATATCTAAATAAACTAAACTATATTTTGTTAAAATACCACAATAATACATAAAAAATAATAATAGGTACCTGCCCAAACGGACTCCTAGAAGACAGAAAATTATTAATTATTCATTACTTAGAAGCAGCCCCCGCGGCTACGCAGAAAATTTAAAAGGGATGACGTTTAATTTTGTATGAATTTCTCAATTTCGCAGCATACATCAATAGTTCCACCACCGTGTAAATATAAGCATAAACCCAATTTGCATCGTTCACAAATTAAAGACCGTCGCACAATGTAACGACTAACGAATGAACATAGACTCGATTTAAAGCAAGGCAAAGAAATAGTAAGCTTTAATGCTACGTGACGAGCATACAAATATCACGTCATTATCGTTACCTACCGTTAATTGAGTACGTTTTTTACAAACACGAACCCGCAGTCCAACTGATGCAGCCCATGGACACAAACTAACTTCAAACAAAGAAGCCTGCAGGTGCGTTGTCACCTCTAAGATACGGTTTACATTTTGAGAAGTGACAAGTGCGAGTGGCAAGTGCATGTGACAAATGACGAGTGCTTAGTGCGTGTAAACGAGCAGTGACAAGTGATAAGTGTAAATAAAATTCGCACTCAGCACTTGTCACTTGTCATCTGCACTTGCTACTCGCACTTGTCACTTCTCAAAATGTAAACCGGGTTTAGGGGTTAAGATGAAATGCCCCACAGCCTGTAGTTATTATATATTAGCCCCGCCCCGGCTTTGTCTATTATTTATTTATATCGTGGCATCATTTATATCCTTTAATATAATAATCAATAGATATTTAAAAATGTAAATGACTATTTATTTTATCAATTTTTCGATTTCAAAAACATCCTTCATGTTTTTCGGATAAAGTATAACCTATTTCTCTTATGCTCTTTACCTGTTCGTGATGATTCATAACAATCGATGCAGCGATTCCGAATGATTGTGATCCGAATGATCATGATGAACCTCCTGAGCTCGATAAAAGGCAGTTATTTCGATGTTACAGATAAACATTTCAATTTTATATATATGTATAGATGTATACATTATTCATTCTGAACTTTCGTCACTCAGATCACGATAACAAAAGAGCGTGTTTTGTCATGCATGATAAACGCTCCCTCTGAGACCTCCTCAATTTAACTGATAGACAATCCATATATTTAGTCCAAATATACATCATACTAAAGTTAAATAAATAACAACAATTAAAATTCAGTTGGATTTCGTGAAATAGAAATTTTAAATTCATAAACGGTTCCGAGAGGGGCGGCTCCGGGGCGCGAGCACTTCAATTTCAGCGGATTGTAAAATTATGGCGTTGAAGCTTGTACCTCGGTTTTTTTAATTATTCATTACTTAGAAGCAGCCCCCGCGGCTACGCAGAAAATTTAAAAGGGATAACGTTTAATTTTGTATGAATTTCTCAATTTTGCAGCATACATGTAATGTATAAAGGAACCAATATATAATTTATATTATTTAATATCTGAGAGACCTACATTATGACAACATTAGAACTAAAATTATTTTTATAAAATAAAGTTTGAAAAATATAAAGTTGTACTTTATAGCTATATGATAGCAAGCAAATGTGAAGTAACAGTGTCAATAGATACTGTTGCTGCGTACAGGTTTCCCCTCAGTGGGATCTCGGAGCGTTAGCAGTACGAGGGTATTAGCTTTGCGCCCTTCAACTCGCCTAACGTGATGACTGATGACTATGGAGTCTTTTAAATATGTGTGCTAGCGAGCGCATTTTAAAACAGTCCTATGTGTAGACAGACTAAAAATGCAGACGAGGACGCGTCTCCTCTAAATATTAATAAACTAAAAAAAATACAAATAAACAGAATAATTTCTTCAATTTACTCGAATACGGGCACTTTAAAGCACTCATGGTCACGGGGGGCCCGGTGCCCCTGTGATAAATCCCAAGTTTAAACAAACAGTATAAATATCAAGTAAGATCGTGGTAATTACCCAAACGGACTCCTAGGCAAAAAAGACTTACCACCTGGTAAAAGTACCTGTCAGTAAAATTAGGTTAGGATAGATTTAAGTCCCTATGGGCCACAGCATCCACTTACCACCGGGTGGACTATTTGCTTGTTTGGCATCGTTACTGTTACAAAAAAAAGTTGTAAATAATTAAAAAAACTGAAAGTACTCCGGGTTTAACAATGACATCGGGACGTCAGTCACCTCAATCCCCCGTGACCATAGGTGCTGGAAAGCACCCGAAACGTCGGGAATTAAAAATAAAAATAATTAAAAGTAAAATAAACGCGATAAAATTCATAAAAGTAGTTTTAATCAATGTTTAGCGTTCGCGTAAATATAAGAAATCATTATAAAATTAAAGTGTTATATATCATACGTTATTTTCATTAACGTTATATTTGGGAAAAACCTTTTTAGATACACGTTAAGGTAGGTGTATGTCTGAAAACGTGACGCAAAGTTAAGACTTTCTAGGCTAGCTGAAAGTTAATCTACGTAAAACAGCGCGATATGTAAAACGTAACGTGAAAAGTTACGTGACTAAGCTCGACTAAATGCACCTAGTGTTGGAAGTGGAAGTCGTTATCGCGAACATTGGACACGAAGCGCTGAAAGTTTCGTTTGCGGTTGTTTAAGTGGGGGTTAACCCATTTTAATAATTAGAAAAGCCTCTATTTACTGTATACGATATATAGAGTCAACACGATATCTCTTGGTTATATACCTACAGTATACCAATTTCATCAAAACGGTGACATGTGAGATTTGGTATGTTTATAGTTTATATGGAGTGTGAGTGCAGAAAGCTAAAATTTATTTAAAATTACGGATGTGTTACAAGTAAATTAAATTAAGTAAAATGAAACATTCCATTTTTTAAGTTTACACTGTCTATGTTAAATAAAAAAAATGTCGCTTAGATAATCCTTGGGATAATCTATGTCGTTTATTGACGTTCATGCTGCCAATGCCTCGAGAGCTAGCCAAACAAAATATAATCCTTGCATATTTATCCAAAATATAATTACAATCGTTTTAAACAAAAAACCGTTTATTTTATATATTTTTATATTAGATAATCTGTGTTTTTAATGTACAGTTGAATCGATAAAATGAAATACGGTTGAATTTCGATAACTCGGCGTAAAAAAAATAATTTTAATATAAAGTATTAGCCGTCTTTTAAGAATTAAAAGGAATAAAATAATTTCCCATCCTGTAGTTATTGCTTCGACAAAGTGTATAGAAGATGAATAAAATCCCCAAATTCAGAATGTGAAATGGGCTCCACGGACTTTCATGTAAAAAAGTGCAGGTAGGTTTTCCCGTCACGGTTATTTGAACGAAGTCATCCGAAAGGCTTGTATCCATAAATATTCCCTCGGTTTTAGAACATTTCGGGATATTTAGAGACGATGGCAGGAGATCCGACGGTATGACTTTGGTCCCTTGGAAAAAAGGTAAAACCCTAGTGTGGGATGCCACTTGCGTTGACTCTTTGGCGGCCTCTCATCTCAATGGTACCTCTTTTAGAGCTGGAGCGGCATCAGAGGCAGCTGAATCAAGTAAATGGCGCAAATATAAGTCTGTGAGAAATCACTACATATTTCTGCCATTTGCTGTAGACTATCGGTCCGTCGGGTCCACGTGCAGTGAAGTTCTTAAAGGAACTGTATCCACGACTGGTCATCGCTGCTGGTGATAAGAGGTTTGGTTCTTTTCTCGCTCAAATTCTAAGTATAGCTATTCAGCGAGGAAACGCAGCCAGCGCTCTTGGCACGATACCACGGGGAGCAGGACTTTATGATACGTAATTTGAATTTTTAGTTTAAGTTTGTCTTTATTATAGTTTTTTTTATATTGTGTGTAATAAATATTAATTGTAAATATGTACTATTATTAAGTATACATATATTTATAGGTAGTTAATTTAGTTGGTTATTATTTGTGTATTCTTATTCATTAAAGTTACTGTTTTAATTGTTTTAAGTCGACTTTGAGTTTTTCTTTAAAATATTTTTTATGCTGTTGAGTGCACTAAGAGATGTCACAATTTGAATTTCCAGTAATACATAGAAATTTATTCTCTAGTTTGCCACCGATTTACCAGGATATTTTACAAATTTATATTGGTCTATCTTTGAAATATATAAAACCCATTTAATAAAAAATATCATAAAAATTATTTCCTAGTAGACAAAGATGTCGCATAACATACAATACAAAAAAGAATACATACAGTAGAATTGTAAAACGCCATTTTTCGAGGTCTGCTAACAAATAAAGTTTTCCCTTTTTGATTTTATAATCTGTAACAAAGTTTTTTTAATAATAGCACACTTATTCTTTAATGTGTTCTCTTAACAGTTGTGTCATTTTAAGGCGCATTCGGATTGCTGCTATTACGACACCCACGGGACTAATGTGCTGATGAATTCCCTAACACGGACACTACACGGTATTTATTAATAAAATTGAATGTAAAGGGACTTTCCCTTTATCATATGTATTTATGTGAAGCGGTAAGCTTTTGAGTGAGCAACAAACAAGAAACCGAAACGTTGCGCCTTAGCTAAGTGTTTAGTTTACATTGTCACATCAATCCTGAGAACTTAATGCAGTGTAATTCATTTAATGTATTTCAATTAAAGTCTAGTGATTGTAAGCTATTATGTGCTTCTTTTTCCATTACAAGATCTAAATATTTACCATTTTTTTATTCTATATGGGTGTCTGTGACAGACAGGTATGTAATAACATTAACACCAACATAGTAAAATAAAATTTGAACAACAATAATATGATATTTGTATTGGTTTTAAATTATATAATAGTAATTCTTAACAGTAAGCTATCTTAACAAATTACATAAACTAGGAAAGGAACAGACCCCGTTTCGTTTCTGAGAGGGTAATGGAGCCGAAACCTCCATTTTGCTCCGTTAAATATTGATCGGACTATTAAAGAATATATTTCTTTATTAATACTTGGAAAGCAAGTTGCGATTTCTATTTATATTTATTAACATACTGTTAGTAATGTAAAATCCGTAATTATCGGGTTAAATGTCTACCTTATTTTCGTACGATGCTATGAGAGATAAATATATAGCTTCAGACAAAATATTTTTATATTGTCTGAGTATATAGCTATAATATACACACCTGCATCATAAAAAATATAGACCTACTCCGATCATGCTCCGAACTAGTTCAAATTAATTGGGACTACTGTAAAAATAAAAATGTATTCACTTTCGTTAAAAAAATTAACAACACAATCAGTTAACGAAGAATCTGAAGCGTAAAATTAATGAGAAAATAGGAAATATAGTGAATTATTATTATTTTTTATATGGTAGAGCCATGCTGCAGCTGTATTATAGTTGTAGCAAGCATAGGGTCGGCTCGGCCGGCGTAAATTAATATAATAGCAGCTCAATGATGCTGTGTTTCGTATGGTGGGTGTAGAGAACCGGGAACTCTTTTTACTGGAAACGAGGCATTCCATCTTAGGCCTCCGGAATGGCAACGCATTTAGATTTTAATTCTTAATCGAGGATAGATTTGGATGTCTTTGGGCCACAGCATCCACTTACCATCAGGTGGACTGTGTGCTCGTTTAAAAGATATGTAATAAATTATAAGAATTAAATCTAACTTTATTTTTAACAGGAATTAAACTACTAATATTAGTTTTCGGACATGCTTGCGTATCACAACTGCTAGCTCTCAGACACTTCTACCCCAGTCTAACGACAGTCATTATGAAAACCAACTTTTGTTTTTAGAACTCAGATTTTAGTTTAGTGTTTATTTATTCTTGACTTTTTTACCCGGGACTTCGTCCGCGTAAGACTTAGACCAAAAAAATGCAGATTTATAATAGTGACAAAAGAACAGTACCCTGTTTATCAAAATTTACAAGCCTTGTATTACAAGCAATTTTCCTGTAAAAAAATTAATTATTACAAATATGTGTTTATCAAAACTGCACGTGTAAATTACAAGTTACAAGGGTCATTATTTATTTCACAAGTATATTTTTACACTTGTATTCGTGATTTTGTTTATCAGAAATCCCTTGTAAGTTATAATTTGTAGAAAATCATAGCAAATCCAAAGGGTGTCCAGTGACTCTCCATTCCGTCTTACAAGTGTTATATGTAGTACTGTAATATTTTTTAATTTCATTGTCATGTGTTGAAATCGCAAAATATCGCCGCGAATACACTTCAAATTATATATAAAAGGCTACTACCTGTGCTAAATTGTATTACATAAATTTTATTAATTTTATTATATACGAAATACTTTGTCGCTACTACCTGTGCTTGATGATGATTTTGATGGGACATTAAAAAAGTAGTATTTTATTATTATTTAATTTTAATGTCCCATCAAAATTAGGCACAGACGATATACCATACAGCCATGCGTTTAAATAAGGATATTCAATAAAAAGCAAAAACATAATGGCGGGACAAGAATGCGGCACACATTTTTGAACTTACAAGTAGAACCTACAAGTGTTAAATTTTACAAGCCCTGTAGATTTTTTTGATAAACGTAATTTACTCGAACTTGTAAAAACTTTCTTGTAAAGTGTAACTTGTGAACTAGACTTGTGAGTTTTGATAAACAGGGCACAGGTCTTTGTACTAGTAGTTAAACTATGGAAAAACTTATTCAAATTTTGTTAACAGTTTTTGCTGTTCTGTCGCAAAGTGCGATATATGAAAAAATTATATTTATTAACCATAATATATATTTATATAACATTATTAACCATAAACGTAAAAAGGTCTTATCTACTTACCTATTATTACTCGTAGTTTTGTTTTAAATAGCGTTGAAGTAAAAAATGTTAAAACTAATAGAAACCAATAAAAATAATACAAAGTGTGAGGACAGGTACCTAAATAAAATAAATAATTAAAACAATCAAAAACATGACTGCAAAAAAAGCTATTTAAAAGTTAAAAAGACTGAAACAAGATTGAAAATTGTAAACAAAATTAAAATAAACTATAAGCAAAGTAAATTCTACTTCGGTTTAATGGACTATATTACTCGCATTAAGTTTAGTAGCAGGCGGGACCCAATTGCATATTATAAACCGAAAGAAAATTAACAAAACCCTTCCTTGGGTGAAAAAGCAAACAAGAAAGTTATTTTCGAAATTTTCCTACATTAATTTATGACAATGGCATAATTAACGAAAACCGATTGAAAATGTTTTTTCTTGCTGAGAAATGTTTTTCAATCAGCCTATCTGTATTAAGATAAGATTGACAAACAGACAAATATTTTAAAAGTGGTTAATTATGTCTCAAGCATACAAATATTACAGGAGGTATTTCGTGATAAATGTGTAGATATGATATGAAGCAAGAGAGGTGTGCCAGAATCGTGCTAAATTAAAATCTGGTAATGGATGGAATATGGTCGTCGGTCTAGTGGTCGTAATCGCAGCTGATTATTACGACGGGATTCGAACACAGGACGTGTCGAATCCCGTCGGGTCACGGCTAAAAATCAGTTATTCGGTTTTTCTATCGAGAAACTTTCAGTAGCCCCGGAGTCTGCAAGTTAGTGGTGTTTCACATCCGTGCCTCAAAATGCGAGTAACAAGTAAAGCAGTTGGCCCTGCGCCTTATCTCTCTCCGGTCGTGTCGGAGTCGGATTGCCGTTCACTCTTGACTTATAGCTATTATTTATTCTGTGCTAAGAAAAGTGAAGAAATAGAGTGGCTGATCCCAACTCCGTTGAGACTAGTCATGGTGACTGAAATTCGGTCTGGAGAACATCATCATTATTATTATTACGCTTCTCTTTATTTCAAAACATATAATAATATATTATATTGCTATATATAAAACAGCAAAGCCATCTAAAATTCGGCGATATTTCCTATACAGTAATTTGAAACGTTAGACTATTCGACGCTTCACGCTTTCTTTTATTAACTTTTTAAGGATAAATCTTGCTTTGTCTTTATTAGTTTTATATGTAACGAAATTTCTTATTCAGACGATCTTTTATATTATTTATATTGTCTTTTTCAACTGATATCTTTTGAGCAATGTTGTGAAGTACTTTAGTAAACATTGAAAACAAATTGGCAAAAAGGTCTGTGATGTTTTCATCATCTTTGCCTTTTAAAGACGGTTTTATTAGCTTGAACTGTATGTATGTATTTATATATGCATAAATACAACCAACTATGTATGTGTGTATGGTATACATGTATATATTATGTGATAAAATGTTGTAGTTCAGTTTTAACCCACTTTCGGATGTCTGAATAATTTGAAATTTTACAGACTATGATCTTGACTATGATCTGGTATTCCCACTAAGATCATCAAAGGTAATAATCATTGCGTGTTGTTTGGGTTTTTTAAACTTTATCACCATGACATCAAGTATACAACCAGTATCGACGAGATCCTTTTTTATTGACAGTATGAGAAAGCTGAAAGTTACTGAGCAAGCAATGGATAAAGCTATGTTCGCGGAAGAACGCGAGCAAGTGTAATTCACATAGCGTAGCGGATACAGTTGACACACACACACAGTTGACAGTTGACCGTAGTGGCAATGGGCCGGTCATAAAGCTCGAATAACCGACAACCGATAGAAAAGAAAGGTTTTTGAGTAGATAGTCTCGTATTGACAAGCGCAGTGTTAGGCCCCCATCACTACATGGAGCGACGACCTGGTGAAAAAGGTATCTGTTGGATGCACGTGGCTCAGAACCGTTCTTTGTGGCAATATATAAGATAGGGATTATATTCAGCAGTGAACTTGTGATAGGCTGCAGTGATAGTAATATCATAGTTTAGACCTTACAGTTGTGAAACGTTTTTGAGGTCTGGCGATGCCGCTGTCCGCGTAGGTTTTTACGCGGGCGGCGTGTAATACGTATAATATATATATGTTAGGGGTTGTCTTGAAAATGGAAATTAATTTAGTATATAATAATACTCAATACCTATAATTTATTAACATTATGTTCATATTTATAAGTTAAAAACATTTATCGAACAATATCATTTTTATTACTACAAGAAATAAGACATAAAAAAGAGTTGCACCACTAAATATTTTTGTGGTACTTTCTTTTTATAGATGCTTTCGATTTTTAAATCATATAGTGTATTCGCATTCGGATAAAGAATTTTATCAAAAAAAGTGAGGGAAACATAAGCATGGCCGTCATTTTGAAATCAATTTTACTGAGTAACTTATATAACTACAACAATAACTCACCATTATAGATATTGTATTTTTCAAAAAAAAAAAAAGTTAAGTATTATAAAACACGCTTGCACCACAGTTAATTGCGCCAACCGCATTTATTGTCTGTCAGATTCAGTAAAGTGCTCTAGCACAAACTGCACGAGGTCGGCCCGCCCCCTGCCCCCGCAGTACCTACCCCCACACTTGCTCTATACAAGTACATTCGTTTCCCAACTGTTAAGTCTTTATACTGTGTATATAGTGATGATTATTAAGACATTAGCGTTGCCTTTATTACGTCTGGCGTGCACGCATGAGTTTTAAGATTTGCCAATACTCAGCACGCTGGGCAGTTTGGTTGGTGGCGATCGTGCTGTTGCCGATAATGCTGCCCCTCATCAAAGTTCACTGTTAAACTAGGACCTCCTCCTGCCCTGGCCTGCCCGTAGGTTGCCTCAAAGGGGAGATATTTTCCATAGTTGCCAGTAGCAGACGGGTTCAGAGTTATGATTTTTTTTAAGGCTCACACGGGAATATAAAGGACTTTACTCTTACACCGCCAGTACACTTTTTGGTTACTACTGCCTCTACACGATTCACTACAAATGTTATTAGACCATTACCACGTAGATATTTACCCTTGTAAGGCTGTTTTAAACAACGTCTTACGTCTTCGGGGATCCAATTAAAGAAAAGTTGGACATCGAACATAAATCCTTTCAGCAAATTAGTTTAAATGCTAAAAAGTACAAAATTAATAGCTTTCGAAGGAAGACTCAACGCATTACAAAATATTTGCATAAAAAAACACTGTCGAAGTGGTAAATCGTGCTATCTTGGTAGCTCAAAGTAGTTCTTTTTTTAAGCATCCTGTCTAGGATACACCTCACCTTTAAACACAGCTGATGCTTCTTCAAAAAAGTTTTTACAAAATACCATCGTCAAATAGTATGCCGCAACGTTTTGGGTGGTGAATAGGAAGTTCCGAATACCTTTTTCAATGCTATCGAGGCTTTTCATCTTAGTCCTAGTGATGACGCATCACGACGCGTCGTAAAATCAAATACGACACATCGTATTTTTTTTCTCAATCTAAAATAAATGTAGGTTCGATGAAACAACAGTATCCTTATTTCATCACGTGGATGTCGTAAGTGGAGACAGAAGGAAAGTGAAATGAGATGGGTAGCAGCATCTTACTGATAACAACAGTAAATAGTAAGAAATTGCGATTGCCAGCCAACCAGCCTGCTTAGGGCGGCAAACAGCACATCAACTTAAAGAGGAAATCTATGGGGGAGGCTTTTGTTCTGCAGTCTACTTTTATAAGCTGTAATGATGATCCATGATCATTAAAATCAATGAGTCCACTTATCGTCAGGTGAACTATGTGCACGTCAGTCTCCCGCACTTTTATGAAATAAAAGCGGCCAAGAGCGTGTCGGGCAACGCTCAGTGTAGGGTTCCGTAGTTTCCCGTCCGTCACAATAAGTGTTCCCTCTTATGAGTTTAAAGGTGGGTATCCATTATGTTCGCGCTCCAGCAGCGCTCCGCGCTCCTGCAACTGCTCCCGGTAGTGGGTACTGTTGTTTCCATCCAAGTTCAAAATGATTTCCTAGAAAGTCCTTATAAAGTTCTACTTTTCAGATTTTTTCATATTTTCTGAACTTATGGTTCAAAAGTTAGAGGGGGGGGAGGGACACATTGTTTTTTACTTTTGGAGCGATTATTTCCGAAATTATTGACATTATCAAAAAATTATTTTAGTAAACCCCTATTCATTTTTAAATACCTTTCCAACAATATATCACACGTTAGGGTTGAAATTAAAAAAATCACTTTTCACTTTACATATAGGGGGGCTTACCTTAATAAAACATTTTTTCCAATTTTTATTTCACCACTTTGTCGGAGTGATTAATACACATATTGGTACCAAATTTCAGCTTTCTAGTGCTAACGGTCACAGAGATTAAGCGAGGACGGACAGACGGACAGACAGACATGGCGAAACTATAAGGGTTCCTAGTTGATTACGGAACCCTAAAAACTGGTTGGTTCTGACTGATGGCCATGTTCAGACGAATAGATAGATAATCTCGCATCCAGGTCACTCGTACCGCAACTATATTCGGCCTACGACACAATAAAGTTTTATGCTTACGATATCTGATATTGTTATTCGACAATATATCTTATTTTTTACGACATCGTCCGGACTCAAAGAGAAGAAGGGTTATTTTATATCGTCATCACTCGTCCAAATTGCGAAAGTAAAGGACGGTCGTAAAGATTTAAACGAATAATACAATTAGAACGATTCGAATAGAGCTACGAATTGATTTATGCAGATTACAGATAAAAAAAATTACCTTATTTAACGAAATATCAAAAATCCCTATCGATCTCGTAACCGATAAAGCGCTTTATAATATATAAATATACACGTTATAATAATATTAATGCTGTGTTTCGAGTAACGGTTTTTCGTAAATATGTCTCAAATGTAAGTTTTTTCTTTCTTGTAAAAGCTGTAAATACAAAATTAGTAGAATGTGTGATTCTCTACAAAAAAAGCAAGTGCACGCTGGTCAAGGAAAAATTTTGAGTCTTGAATGATTGATGTCATGTCTGTACTATTTGAAATTATGTATGTAATGTATCAGGTATTGAGTATATTACTTAGGTTAATTGTAGTTATGTATATTTATTTTTGTATTTACACTTATGGTATGTATATTTTTATATTTACGTTCACGTATAAATTATCCTCATGTTTTATGGCACCTGCTACGTAAAGTTCTCTGCTTAGCTTCGTGGTTGACTGGTAGAGAATGCCTAAAGGCATTAAGTCCGCCAAGTGTACATTTTAATTGCAATAAAGATTTTAAATAAATAAATAAAATAAATAAATCTCTAAGATATTTCGAGAACATGCGAAATCCGCCTACATTGTTGCAGTGCGGTGGAAAAACTGCTCCATAATTCTTTCAGAAATCTAAGGTGACCTGTGCTCAGCTTGTAGGACGTGTAAAGGCTGCAAATTTACTACAAGGAATGTGTGTGAGAAAAGTAATCAAGGTTTGACTGTGGTGCTGCGATCGGGGGTATATATTCTAGTATTTGTATTTTGTACGGTTTACAAAATAATTGTTTCTGGTCTGTTTATCATTTTTAAATATTAATACGTGAAGGGAGAGTACCCTTTTTAAGCATATTGCGCGCACGGAGTAGGTAGTGTTAGATTTGGCATAGTTACATTTTATATGGAGGAGTGCAGAAAGCTAAAAGTATATATTATGTGTTTACAAATACAATGAATAAAATAAAACATTCATTGTTTACCAATTGTATACGCTCATACTGCCATTGTTAACTGTCAAACACACAATAGTCTATGGTTAAATAGTCGGATAGAGTAGATATTGATGCCTAAGATCTTACAAATGTACCTAACAAAAGAATTACGGACCTGTGACTGAGTGTGTTGTGAATTTTATGGGATTTCTAAAGTTCCTTTTTCAACTGTCTGTAGAGTGTATGTCAAGGTAAATAGCGTTTATTTTATATTTATATATTACTTATCTGTGCAATTGTATATTTAAGCTCCGTTAATACTTATAAATTATACTAACAGTTGAAAATGAAATATACACAACCTTAAAAAAAAATCAATTACGGGCGAATTTCGACCGCTGGGTGACCACTAGTTTATTTAAAACCACGATAAAACTGGAATACTCAAGTGTATTACGCAATCACACGCGACCTGTATACGTTACTTTATCAGATGTTTAATATAAATAGAGATCTTATAGGATTAGTTTCTAAGTGCCTCAGTGTAGAAACTCCAATGGAACTGAGATTAAATTAATGAATATGTATTTGACTTAACCTCTATCTCGATGGTCTTGATATATTTAAGGAAGTGGCAATTTCTGTCAAATGCGAGAAGTTATAAGGAGAAAAAGTAAAGCTACAGCCTATATACGTCCCACTGATGGGTACCTCATTTCTGACTTCTTACGGAGCAATCAGGCCATCACGCTGCACCTAGCCGTGTAGTGGTGGTGTCAGAATAACCACTGCCGCACGGAGATAGAGCGAAATTGAAACAGGCGATGGCCAGCAGCAGAGCACCTTCTTGATACCAATTCTAATAGAAATGTTTGCGCTTGCCAAACCGCCTTGAGGAGTCACGTCAAGCGTGACAACTATGGAAAAATCCTCCCCCCTTCCTCCTGTGAGACATTTTATGTGGAGGCCTATGTTCAACAGTGGACATTTATGGGCTGTGATGGATCGCTGGCTCCACTAAAGCATGTTGGCGGACTTTACGTGGCCCCGATATGTTTTATTTCTTAGACATGGGGGATTCCTTTCGAAGTTTTGCCCCACAGACGAGCTCGTGGTAAACTATACTATATA
The DNA here is from genome assembly GCA_036936625.1 of Parnassius smintheus behrii. NCBI lineage: Eukaryota > Metazoa > Arthropoda > Insecta > Lepidoptera > Papilionidae > Parnassius > Parnassius smintheus. Next base: position 32,453,168 of record JAUPFT010000024.1, read on the forward strand.
TAATAACTTCAACGTCGGACTATTCTCTATACGAACGATAAATGCACTGATAGCAGAGGTTCCAACTCAAAAGTACCAAAGAAACGGTTAATTATTACAGCTAAAAGTTTCTTTAGTACTTTTCAGCTATTCATCGTTATTCATTATCATTATCATGATCATAGGCGTTATCGTGGCCACACCCATAGATTACCTCATGGGGCAGATATTTTGCAGGTTCCACGCTTGGCATGCGGATCTTAAGTTATTATCCGGAAAACTTTATTTTATTTTATTTCTATTTATATTTATACTATTACTAGTTTTATTTTAGCATCGCACATCGCGACAAAACTCGGCGATACCATACATACCATCTGAATGACTGACGGTCCACCACCGTGCTATTTGAAAGAAGTTCTCTTCCTCGTACCCCTTCCTTGTGGAATCGACTACTACCAGAGATTTTTTCGGACCGATACGACTTGGGACCTTCAAGAAAAGAGCCTACTCCTTTTTAAAAGGCCGGCAACGAATCTGCAATTCCCCTATAAAAAACTTATAGTGTTGCAGTTGTTCATGGGCGGCGGTAATCACTTACCATCAGGAGAACCGTATGTTCATTTGCCCCCTCTCCTATAAAAAAAAAATGCTGCTGCGCATCCCCTTTCACATTTCTCTCCGACTCTCCGTCGCATTCTACGACACTCAAGGGATGATAATATGGCGTAGTGGAATTTCTAAAGCTGCCACTACAGGGCTCAGCTATTAGTGTGAAATTATTAAGTAAGTGGAAAGTTGGTTTGTTCTAACATTAGCTTCTCTGTCACGACTACAGTTTTAGGAAAGTAACTTTGTGGCTGTTGGCTTAGAGTATATACATAACTAGCCTGCTTATGTATACTCTACGATCTGTTGGTATTTAAATTTTAAATAAAAATAATATTTATAAACCAGTGCTTGGCTACAGTCCTATCTAATTATTCGACTGCCTCGTTGGTCTAGTGGTTGTAGTTGTGCGATTGCTGATCATGAGGTCCTGGGTTCGAATTCCGAGTCGGGTCAAAAAATGAATTATTGAGTTTTTCTGTCAAGAAATTCTCAGTAGCTGCAAGGAGTCGGGAAGTTGGCGGTGTCTCACCCCCGTGCCTCGGAAAGCACGTAAAGCCGTTGGTCCTGCGCCTGATCTCTTTCCCGGTCGTGTCGGTTTACCGTCCCATCGGATTACGAGAGTGCACCTGTGCTTGCGCATACACTTGGACACTATAATCCTGTCCTGCGCCGATGGCTAGCCTCCGTTGAGGCAGGCCGCCGAGGCCGAAATTCGGTCTGGAGGACATTATTATTATCTAATTATTTAAATTAACGCATGTGCCTAGCAGAACGAATTCCAAAACGCCAACGCACAATCTTAAAATACATTTACATTCCATATATGTCATGCAAAATAAAATGCTAAATTATGTATACCAAAAAGAATTAGGTAGTTTGTCAGATACAATAGATATAATATTCAGATAGTAAATGGTGATGAAGCTGAACCTACAATTTTATTAACAATGTCGTTGTTAAACACTTTCCATGTTTTAATTGTGGTTTTTGTTATGTTCGCTTTATCTTTACCCTTTTCAATTATTCCAGGTATAGAAAAACGCAATTAGATAACACAAATATCAATTGCTTTGTGCATTTTGCATTGCAATGTTGTGGTTTATATACGATTATGTTTAAGTTGAGTTGTAATCAATGTAAAACAACAGCATGTACCTATTACTAAAACAATTTTAGTAAAGGTTAAACTCCCGTCGGTCTCATAGACCGAAATGCTTTACAATAATTGTGCTAGAGCAAGGATTGATTCGTCTGAGGCGAGATTCCCTCGGAGAGAGAATCTCAATGACGATCGAGAGTTCAGCTTCAGTGAGACGGATCGTTCGGTGGGGCTGAGTTCGGCGTATATAACATACTTGCGCTTTTATATCATCCATCCATCCTTCCATAAGTTTCCCTTGCTTGCTTTTATATTACTGTTTCTATAGTGACAGATCCGTCAAATGTTTGTCAAATACTGGCAGTGGAGGTGGTGTGTCGGCATTTTATATAACTTGAGCAACCGCCACTAAGGACACTATAATGCAACACTGACATACGTGCGTTTATCATGACGTCGTGCTGCACGCTCCGTAAAACGCTGTATATCAGAGCTAACTATTTATGTGACCAAGGATGAGTAGTTGTAAGTGGATTTCGAGATTTTCAAGCGGTGAACCCTGTTTATCTTATTAATTGGCTAATTTGTCTAATTTATAGTACTCGCGTTAGTTAAGATTTAAACCCTTTGATCAACAATACCAACTAGATAACGGGTCACGTACAAAATCGTAGCTAAATACTGTCCGCGTGAATGAATATAAACTTAAACAGCTACATCTGTTTACTAAAGAAATGAGACAAAAAATTGAAATAGTTTTGAGTTCAACATAATTACAACCATCGCATCCGGTAATTAAGATCATTAGTCACAAAAATAAGAGCTTACGTCTCATGTGCGCTTTTATTAACTGAGACGGATTTCTTGCGCCGACTGGACATCTAGTTGGTATTGTTGATCGAAGTTTAAACCACATCAACCATAGTTTAGACTTTAACCGCTAATTTACTAACCTACAAACGGGATTACTTGGAAAATGACATAATATGAATGTTGGTATACGCACTATTTGGAGCGCGACCCTTTCTGAATCCTAGAACGCACGGATCAGTCGATGTTCCCTCTCTGAATCCCCTTCACTCCGGCTGATTCCCCGCGCGTATCTTATATAGGATTATCTTATCTAACTTGTAAGGTTGTGCTTGAAGGTCGCAAGACACTAAAGCTTAATGTTAAAACGCCCGCTTACATTATCGTCGATTTAATATTATTTGTAGCATAAAAGTAAAGATAAATTACAGCCTAATACGTTCCACTTTTTGGTAGAAGCCTCCTCTCATTTCTAACATTATTTTAGGGCAAAGACACACATTTCTTCCTTTTTTTTATATTTCTCAGGCATACATGTTTTCTTATGATGGGCTAAATGCACGTTATGAGCCCCAGCATCCACTTATCATCTGGTGGACTGGTGTTCGTTTATCACCCTTATTGTATAAAAAAACTTACTAAATTTATTTAAACGTACTTTTCAGACCAACAAAGAAAGCAAGATAGAGCGATGCGTATATTTCTAATGATGTCAAAACCATGTTCAAGTTCTTTACACGCTCTCACGCACACACACGTTAAACCATGTTGTTGGTTGCAAACGATTTTGAATGGTGTATATGCATTCGTATGTCGTCATACGTATAATCGTATATCGTCATACGTGAGTACGTATTTTTTACTATACTTTGAGAACCATTTTGGCTTGGTTTTTACGTCGCTGTGAAATATTCGCAACGCTTCCTCTTTCTGCCTTTGTGGTCTGTGACATACTTCAAAATATTTATTTTGATATGCAACAACGTGGTAACGATTATATAAACTGTCTATTGCACGGATCTTAACCATTACTTACGAGTATATTGTCCAAGGTAGACAGATATGCACCAAGACGGCTTATATTACCTATAACACGAACAGGGTATCTGTTCGTGTTATAGGTAATATAAGCCTATTTACTCCTTTGCCTTGATGACACTATGATTGGATGGAATTACAGATGTTGGCAAATTATTCCACTGCTGTTACTGTGAAGGAGAGAGAATCCTCTACATATCTCTAGTGTGTGTTGATGAATCTCACATCTCTCGATTTATAATTTGTTCTAGGACATGCAGATTTCCCTCCAATATTTTATTTAACTATAATTTCATCTCACCACAGAATACATGGTAAATCGGAACGTGAAACAGCGATTAACAATTTTAACAATAAAACTTAATTGAATAAAACTATTTATACGGATTTCATCATTGAGCTATTATGTACTACGTACTAGAGGAGACACTGCATTCAGCTACTCTGTTCCACTCAACTGCGGTGCATGCACTGCACTTTAATCAGTCACTCGCTAGGAGCTTGTAGAGTTGTCACGTGTTGTGTTAGATATTTGACTTCCTAATGTCACAGTTAGTTTTTTTTCAGAATTGTAATTAGACTATCTATATATAAACATCTCAGCCCCCCATGATGGTAATCGCTGTGTTAAATTTTGATCAAATAAAATAAATGTCATATTACTCTTTTCATCATTTTGAGCGTATCCAAACTTGATTGTGAAAATCAAAGCTAAGTTTTCTTTTATAAAAAATAATTATTCATTAATTGTTTTCATAAAAATAGTAAGCATAGTATAACAAGCGGATCAGTCATCTTAACTGCCGGTCATGTAGTCCGAAGAAACGACAACCGATTGGAGATGAAAGGTTCTTAAGCGGCAGCCTCCTACATGTAAGCGAAGTGTAGGCCGGTTCCCACCAGATGGAGTGATAACCTGTAAGACCCGCATAAAGTCGATCAATACACGTGGCACAAAAACGTGTTTCGTACGATTCCTTGTATAAGACTTATGTAAAGGCGTGAACTTGTGAAGGTCTGTAAAGATGATGATGACAAACGCGCTCTGAACTAGTACTACATAGTAAGAAGATGTAAACTATTGACTGCTCCGTAGCACAGTGTCTTAGCAATCAGTTAAAAGTCCTGGTTTCGAATACCGCACGGTAAAATTATTTGTATGACCTACAAATAATTGATATGGATGTTTGTACCTACTTGTGAAATGTATGTATGCTAACTGGCCCCATGATACAGGAGGAAATCCTGGTGTTGTGGTAACGCTTTAAAAAAAAAGATATTTTTTATTGAAGTGACAAACGAACTCACGGTCTCCTGATGGTAAGTGGCTACTGCATTCCATGAACACCTGCTACCAACTGCTAATATATAAGGTTAAAGATGTGTAGTCACTTCTGAAGACTAACATGGAATGCCTCGCAGCCTGTAATTATACAGTGCACACAGTCCTGTTCGGCGGCATGGCACATTAAATGTGAGGTTAACTAAGAAGCAACTTGCTCAAGTACGAATATAATTATGTGTAATCTAAGTAGTGTCATTAATATAGTTAATTCACCACCGGCTGTCGCAAATCGCTGTGCTGGAATGCATGACGTGTGTCTTTATACCCTTGCAGGTTACGTGCAGATTACGGTTCATTAGGATTCTGGCGTTAGCAAATGATTTGCGCTAAAAACAAAGTAGCATCATTTTGATTTCGGCGGCTGATTAAATAATTTTATCAATGGTGATTTCAGAAATCCATACTTAATATAAAGAACTCAAACATTGACTAAAACTAATCATACGGATTAAGTCGTGTTTACTTTTAATTCCCGATGTTTCGGGCACTTTACAGCACCTACGTTCACGGGCGGTGCTGTAAAGCGCGGTAAAGTCTTACCTAGCCTCAAGAGCACCTCTCGCCCTCAGGATACGCTTACTTAACGGTCAGCTATCTCCTGATGAAGCCTCGTTTAGAGGCGAAACACGTGTAGTATTATCGACGGTGGTGTTTATTTCGTAGTGTAGCGGTGTTGGGATTCGTGGCGACGGGGATAGTGCACGTAATTGAGCGAGGGCAGGAGGTGCCCTTTAAACAGGTAAGACACATAATTTTTTAACCCGAAACTTAGGTAAATAGTTTTAACATCTTTTATATCATGCATTTCCGCAAAAGTAAATACACCTGATTGGATTAAACTAAGAAGTAAACATTCAAAAAATTCTAGGTGTAATTTATCCATTCCTTTGCTGTGGAATAGAGTGTAATATGAAAATTTGTGATTTGGTCAATTTCTCTAAACATAACCAATGACTGCTCTTCAAGTAAGAAGCTACACAGTGGAGGACGTGCAGCAGGGTGTAATGTTTTAAGTGTATGTCAAAGTTTCAAGTAGCGACCTTTCAAACTTTATTTTTATTTAGCTACGTTACACGCCTCTAATAACCGCATAAAGCTTCTAAAAATCGCTCTCTACTTAAACCTGAGAACACCGATTAACCTCTTCGAGCATAACTAAACTCATTAAGTCACAAAACGTAACTTAACAAAATTGATACCTTTATTTAGAAGCACAGTTAATAAGCCAGACTGGTAATTAATTGCCATCGTGCGGAGATGAGAAGATTCGAATAAAAGTTGAATGCACTTTGTACTTTTGCAACCGACGCGACGTCGGATCAAATTGCACAAAATTGATCGAATATGAGCCTTATGTCATTGGCGCAAAGCGGATGGGATGGCGTACACTATCGCATCTAAAGCATTTCGGTACCATCAAGCTCATGTTTAAAGTTTATTCTTTAACAGCATAATAGTGAACAAGACTACTTTGACGGATTTTATCATGTTTTGTTTATTATATAGTTTAGACCAAAGTTAATAATAAAAACTAAAGGTATTCCGTGTTAACTATGATATCGGGAACTCAAACGCCTCAGAGGCCCCCGTGTCCGTAGGTGCTGCAAAGTACTCGAAACGTTGGCAGTTAAAAAAATACAATGTGTCACGCTGTGCTGATGCTTAGCCAAAAACTTTTCTGTGGTTTCATGTACATCCCCTCATTTCTATTTTTCAGCCGAATAAAAAGGAGGAGGTTCTCAATTCGATTATATTTTTTAATGTGCGTTATACCTCAGAACTTTTATCTAGGTGAAACCATTTTGATGATTCTTTTTTTATTTGAAAGCAGGTGCTTCTGGTCCCATATAATTTGATCAAGATCTCTGATGAGTTATCCTTAATAATGCGTATTTAATTCAAAGTCGGTTATACAAATTTTGTAATTTTACCACTTGTTGTACACTCACTATTGTGTTTTATTGTGAAAATGTACATACAGATAGTCGGTATAATAGCTAAGCAATCCTTTACAGCCTATAAAAGCCCACCGCTGAACCCAGGACTTCCCCGTGGATTGCCTCGTTAGGATTTTGCCATAGTTGGCACGCTTGGCGAACAGATGGTCAACCGCAGCTCTGAAAGCTGCTGAAAGGTTTCGGGATTCTGGATTAGAGCACGAAGGGGACGGAGCGTTGACTTCATTAGACGAGACCTTTCCAACCTAACGTTTAGGTTCAGTGTGCCTCTAACCATTCGGTGATCGCTGCCGGTTTTCACCCTTGCGATCACTGAGACGTCACTGAACAGTTGGCGTCTGGTCGTCATAATGAAGTCAATCTCATTTTTTGTCGAACCGTCGGGGCTCGACCAGGTCCACTTCCTGTGGGGCCGCTTCTGGAAGAAAGAGTTCATCATAAAGAGTCCCTCTTTCTCCATAAAGTCAGCCAGCCTTAAGCAGAAACTCTGTCAATTATATATTAGATTAAAACAATATTAAAGTTTTATTTGAAAATCGATAACCGCAGCTCTTAATATTTTGAGTTATTATCAGCACGATGCTGCTACTCATCACTTGTTTTAATTTCTCTCCGTCACCCACCCGACATGGCCCGACACCCACGAACGATATGGGCTAGTGGATGTTCTCACACCGCTACTACAGTACCCACTTGCTCATAGTTTGATTGTTAACCCGTTGGTTTGTGTATTTTATACGTTTTTACAATTAATAAATTATAATTAATTGCTCTTTGCATTTAATTTACCAACCCTAGTGGAGTATATAGCAGAGCATAGGCCGCTATTGAGTCATATCGCGCCGCACAGACGCCGACAGTGACGACGTTTGACACTGATATTGCGATTTCCTAGAGAATGTAGTGCTTAAACGTGATACCTAGAACATAAATCAGTCAGATAACTATTTGAACTTGCATCCGTTAGTGTGTGTCAACGTTAAATGCACGCGTATAAAACTGATAACTTGTTAATTATGGGCTGTAGAATATTTGGGTAAATAGTTTTACAGACGTCTTGTATTTTATACTTCTGAGTATATAACATAGTACGTATTGCTCTACTTCTTTCTTGTGCTCTTCTTTTTCTTTATCGATTATAAAAACCCACCGCTATATTACCACACACAAGTACAGTAGCGAGTCAACTTGCGAACCTGGCCAGTTAAGTATAAAATCTCGTTCGAACGGCAATCAGTGAGTTGAGTAGCAAGTTAACACTTAAGTTGAACGAGATAGCCAGTCGGTCTGCTTTTCGGCGAGTTAAGTTCGAACTGTGGCCCTCCCGCGCGTCTCCCGTCACCCATAACTAAACTCGCCGCTCGTGTGAACGAGCAAGTTTAGTTTAGTGCATAAGTTGATAGGACGCAACGTGTTCTTCGTTCAACCCTTAAAATATAAATTGTACTTTTTTAACAAAACTCGCTACATACATTTGAACGTTAGTGTCAACTGCCGTAGCTTACTACTGTACTTCTTGAAGTGTAAATCGGCTATAATCGCCACGCTTGGCGGATTGAGGATCGCGGAGCCAGATCTAGACGTCTCGCACCTTTGACGCTGCTGCCTGACGCCGGTCTGGGTATTTTATGCATGACGTGAGCGAAATGGTTACACCGCCATTCCTCTCGTAGAGGTGAGGTGGAGGACCTTGACAAAAATTATGTTTTCTATAAATACTCTTTATATTTTACCCTTAGAGACCCTTTTTACTGGAAACGAGGCATTCCATCTTAGTCCTCACGGGTGACAACGCATCCGCAATTTTGATTTGTAATCGAGGATACATGTAGATGTCTATGGGCCACAGCAGCCACTTACAATCACGTAGACTGTGTGCTCGTTTGTCACCGTCCGTCGTTGTTGTTTTTTTAAATTTATATTATATATGTATTAAAAAATATTATAAATGCCTCGATATGCCTTTTTGCCGATACGATACCGATACCGATGCTCTTATAAAAATATCGGCGATACCGATGCGCTTATTGAATTCAAAAATGAAGGTAAAATAAATAAAACACAAGTCAGGCATTTTTTAATTTACATAAAAGTATCAAAAAAATAGCTTTGTTGTTTACTTGATTTAATAATTTGTAATGGTACACACATTCCCACAAACCAACTGCCATCATCATCATCATTATATCAAAGTCCATTGCTGAAGATAGGCAACACTAAGGGAATGCCAAAGAAAGAAGAAGTATTAAGTATTTACGTACGCTACAAAATACAGTCCTGAGTTATCTGCATCCATCGACTTCCTGCATTTTTTACCAGGTCATCACTCTATCTAGAAGGGGCCGCCCTACATTTACCGGTACTCCCGGCTGCCACTCGAGAACCTTTCTTCCTATCGGGTGTCGGCTCATCGAGCTATGTCGAACTATGGCCAGCCAGCGGACCGAACAAAAATAATTTAATTAAAATAATTTAAAAATAATTTAATCACATTTTTCTATACTTACATAAAAGTTATTCAATCATGGAATAAATAAAATATAGCAATCAGAATTTCTATTTCTATTTTATGAAACCCCTATTCAAAAAGATTTATTATGTCTTATCGAGAGAATCGCGTTATGACGGCTTGTCGACAGTCATAAAGCAAAGGAATACTTTCGCGATGGAGGTGTATAAAACGTTATTTGTATTGAATGATATACGCAGCTTATTTTAGTTTACTGACCAAATGTTATAATATATAAACAACTCCAATTTCTATTAGTCATACCAAAAGTTTCCATTTCATTATTAGAAATAAAGTCACTGTATTCAAATAAATTGCTTGCATCGAAAACTACATCATATACTCAATACATGCTTTTATTGATTCGTCATTCAAGACCTGCACTCAAATTTACATAACGGTTTATAATCGTAATGTACTTATCTTGCGCATTGATTGTTACATCGAAATAAATAACTTCTCTTAAGCTCAGAGGCGTTACTTGCATGCATATTAGTACATGATTAGTCATTCATTTATTTGCCTGTCTGTGAAGGCAAATCTCCGGAATAATTATGATAAAACTTCATGAATAGATAGAGAACTATTTTAGGAGTGATCTAAGCTATGTATCATCTGAAAATCATGCAGTTTTTTTTTCTGAAATCGAAGTACTGATAAGATAATTGTTTTTTGATGATTGAATAGATCTTTCATTTTTATTTTAACATTTTTCCCATATCACACATAGTTTCCTAGATAATACAAAAACAAACAGGTTAATAAAAGTGGTTGGATAAGTGAACTTAAAACATGTGTTATTATTCTTTACGTGAAAATTGACACTAGTGAATATAATCTACTACAGAACTTCTCCATGAGTAATAGTGTTCACCCCGCTTATCGTGGAATCTTACGCAAGTTCGTTAGCGGGGTAATTTAATCACAGCGTAAAAATATTGTAAACGTATTTATTTAGTATGCAGACAATTTTGTAAATGCTGGTTTGAACGCCCATGCACTATTTTTTGTTTTTAAATGAATTTGCTAATTGCGTTGCCTATGCAAACATCAGCATGTTCTTTGTCTGTTACTTTATGCAGACATGTTATGCAGCATGTGATGAATAGGTCTCGTACGAGCGCATACACCAGGAAATATTTTTTTAATTCGGCTGGACTGTCGGATATATTAAGTTAGACGTGTGCATACGAGTTTGTAAAAAGATTTAAAAAGCGCGGAAAATGAGCGCTCGTGCCCCGCCATAATGAAATGGAAAAGAGACTAGGTACACATTCAAATTTTGAATGTATTCACAATAGCCGCTTTTTTAGCGTCGGCCAGTAAAGCTTTGTTTTACCATAGTTTGCTCTCGACGCTGTTTCTTGCTTCCTCATCGCCTTTGAGGTAGAATTTGTAATCTTAAATTATTGAGGTATAAATAATATATAATACAAGCTGTTCCCCGCGAACTCGTCCGCTTGGAATTTATTAAGATGGATTTCATGTGCTTCTTTGTTAAATAAAAGCTGCATAAATTCTTCGTTATAACATCATCTATTTATCAGTGAAAATCCTGTCAAAATTGATACAGCCGTTTCGGAGATTAGCCGGAACAAGCAAATCGACTGACATACAGGCCAAAATTTTAAAAATTGTTTTTTAGTTATATTAGTAGTATAGTTGTAGCACGAATTGGTCGGCTCGACCGGTAAAGGACCACGCTCTCACAGAATACCGGCGTAAAATAGTGTTTCGTATGGTGAATGTAGAGAACCGGAGACCCTTTTTACTGGAAATGAGGCATTCCATCTTAGTCCTTACGGGTGACAACGCATCTGCATTTTGATTCGTAATCTGGGATAAATGTAGGTGTCTATGTGTCGCAGCAACCACTTACCACCAGGTGGACTGTGTGCTCGTTTGTCACCCTATCCTATAAAAAAGTATCATATATAAACATTCATGTAAATTTAGTAAAAAGCTGGTTTTACGATATTACAAATATATACTTCAATTTTATTTATTTCTATAGATAAGTAAAAGGAGATGGCCAAGAATTGTATGAGCCTGTGAATCAGACAGTACAGAGATGAAATCTATGTCGTTTGAAAGTACGGACCTTCTATATAAAGAATTAGAAAAGTGCATGTAGCTTACGCAGTAGTGGACAAAAGTTACGAAGGTTTAAAAAGTTGACTTTGTCACTCGGAAATTATCATAATTACACAATGTAGATATTCATAAGGTTATAATTTAATGTGTGTTATATAGGTTAATATGTCTGCAATTTGTCCCAGATGTTTAAGATACATAGTACTCGTAGTTTAGTTAAAAAAAACAGGTACAGATTTTTGTTCGGTCTAAAAATATTTACCTATATTGTTTTTAACTATTCACTCAAATTTGACACTAGAACTTGTCTGTTTTGACACTTGACGGACGGATTCAATGTTGTAAGTTCTAAAGTACTATGTATATGTAATTCTATACTATTAAACGAGCAATTCTTGTATATATATAATCGGGATCTCGGAAACGGCTCCAACGATTTTCATAAAATTTAGTGTCCAGGGAGTTTCGGGGATAATAAATCGATCTAGCTAGGATTTATTTTTAGAAAATGTCTTTTTGTCCGTGTTTTTAGGCAATGAAAAACTACTACAATATCTTTAGAATAAGAAGATAAATTTTGACGGATAGTTAGTGATTATAAATAGCTTTATTGGTATAATGGTCGGTCACAGAATCTTAAAACCCCGGATCGAGCCCAGACCGACCGACCGACTTTTTTTAATTTTTTTTTCATGTTCCTTTCTTTTTTGAGAAAATCTATTTTTTCGAGCCCTTTTTTTAGTATTTTTAAAAACACGAAAATTTAAATAAAAATAATTGCACTCATAACTTTTTATTCAAATAACCAGTTCCGTTTTTTCTGTTATGTCGCTAAGATCAAAAAATATTATTTATATTTCATCAGTATCTAATTTGTATCTAAATATAATTTCCAAAACACACGAATTAAAAACATCGATCGAAAAATACCGAGCAAAGCTCGGTCAACCAGGTACTATATATATATATATATATATATATATATATATATATATATATATATATATATATATATATATATATATATATATATATATATATATATATATGTGTGTATATATGTATGCGTGCGTGCATGCGTGCGTGCGTGCGTGCGTGCGTGCGTGCGTGCGTGCGTGCGTGCGTGCGTGCGTGCGTGCGTGCGTGCGTGCGTGCGTGCGTGCGTGCGTGCGTGTGTGTTAATTGATATCCAGAATTTTTGTTTGTTTTTTTTTTAATTAATAGCAGTAGTTTAATAATATACAACTTGGGGCACAATTTGCCGCTATTAAGTAATTAACTTATTAGAGCTACGTAATAAAAACTTGAAGAGCCAGGCTCTGCTTGGCGGTTTTAGCTGCAGCATAAATGAGGATGGCTCGACTCGGGAAAAGCACGTTCGCGTAATATATTCTTTAGTAAATTGTCTTGTCTCAAATTCTTAAAAACTTCTAAGATCTTGTAAAAGGCTGAAAATCTAAGATACAATAGTTGTATGCACCTGCTACCTACTACCTACCTACCTACTCACCTCAGTTTGAGAAACGATGACGTCGTGGAATAAACTGCGCATTTCCCTATGTATAATTTCGGTCGATCTTCCAAATATTTAATCCAGCGATCCAGTCACGAACTCGGTTAATTACAAAAATTGAAAGTAAATATAAAAGCTATTTTGTAGGCAGTGCTTCATAACCACATAAACGAACATAGTATTTTGCATTGTACACCAATTTTTTTTTAGTATTAAACCAATTATGTTTTAAGTTTTCTTGTAATTGTGAATATTGGTGAATTATACTTTTAGAGGATGAGATGCATATTATATTCCTATCTCACTATAGAACTATAAGAGAACTATATCGATAGGAATTTTAAACGGCTTATGACAATTTTTGTAATTTATAGAACTATAAGAGAACTATATCGATAGGAATTTTAAACGGCTTATGACAATTTTTGTAATTGATAGAACTATAAGAGAACTATAACGATAGGAATTTTAAACGGCTTATGACAATTTTTGTAATTTATAGAACTATAAGAGAACTATATCGATAGAAATTTTAAACGGCTTATGACAATTTTTGTAATTGATAGAACTATAAGAGAACTATAACGATAGGAATTTTAAACGGCTTATGACAATTTTTGTAATTTATAGAACTATAAGAGAACTATATCGATAGAAATTTTAAACGGCTTATGACAATTTTTGTAATTGATAGAACTATAAGAGAACTATATCGATAGGAATTTTAAACGGCTTATGACAATTTTTGAAAAACGCCTTTAATGGACAAAACCGACCGGTTAGGTTAAGTTAGGTTTTAAATAATATAAATATAAAAAAGTTAACTATCGTTCAGCCATTTTAGTGAAAGTTTGTTGCATTTTAGTGAAAGTTTGTTGCTGCCATTGCTATATATTAATTTGAACCACGAAAATCGACGAATTCTTACACAATCACATGCAACTTTTTTTTAATTGTCCTCCAGACCGAATTTCGGTCACGGTCGGGATTATAGTGCACGATTGCATAAACGCAGGTGCATCCTCTATTTTCTCTCAAGATGGGACGGGAATCAGACACGAGTGGAGAGAGATCAGGCGCAGTACCAACGACTTCACGTGATCCCCGAGGCACTGGGGTGAAACACCGCTTACTTCCTGACTCCGGACTGCTGACTGACAATTTCTTCATAAAATACAAAACTCGATATCTGACCAATGAGGCTGTCTCATATTTTTCTTAACTTAGGTTAAAAATACCTGGAAGGTTTATTCGACGCGTAGATGTTTTCTATTCTATAAATTTGTTCACGATTTCTAGGAAACGGCTGAATCAGTTTAAATGATACATTTTAAGTAATACAGTTCAGGGGTGGTCCTATATAAATAAAAAGAACGATCGAGGAAAAAATAGGAGTGAAGATTTTGATGTAAGTACTTACTTAAAAGATCATGGTTAAATATTTAAACTATTTATAAAAAGTGAAACCGAATTGAAAAAAAAAATCAATTCTACATTTTAGTTTGTGAAGTTAAGTTTTACTCGTAATTCGATACATAAAGTCATAGCACCGACTTCAGAAGCTACTAGCAAACAACGACACCCAAACCGGGATGAACGATATACCCACTACTGCAGCGCCGCAGTCATAAAAGTGGAACCGAATTGAAAAAATAAATCATTTCTACCTATTAGATTCTAAAGTTAAGTTTTACTTGTAATTTATCGATATACTATGTCATAGCACCGACTTCAGAAGCTACTAGCAAACAACGAGACCTAAACCGGGATGAACGATACACGCGCGACCGCAGCGCCGCAGTCGAACCTTAGTCACTTTTCACTGACACATGTAAACAAATAAAATGAAGTGTTTATTTATAATTTGAAAATAACAGCTTTTTTACTAAATTCATATGAAATTATATAGTATATATGGTAGGTACCTATACCAAAAAAACAATTTTTAAGTTTTTTTCTGTGTATCTGTTTGTTCTGGCTAATCTCCAAAATGTCTGGACCGATTTTGACGGGACTTTCACTGGTAGATAACTGAAGTTATGAGGAGTACCTTAGGCTACTTTTATTTTAGAAAAACAATTAGCGTAATTAGCAAAAATTTAAAGCTCATAAAATCCAACCGTAAAAAATTCCACGCGGACGAAATCGCGGGGAACAGCTAGTGTATAAAAAAATTGTGTTTGTGTGTTTTTGTGTGTACCTACAGAGCTGTGCACAGAGATGTTCGCACGTGTATACGGAGTCAATTAAATACGCATTATTTAACGGTAACTCAAAAACTACTGGCAAAATGGTCTTGATCAAAGTTATATGGGACCACACGAGAAGCATCAGCTTTCAAATAGAAAAAGAATTACTAAAGTCGGTTCACCCAGAAAAAAAGTTTTGATGTAACACATAAAAAACATAAAATTGAATTGAATACCTCCTCCTTTTTGAAGTAGGATAAAAAAATATATAATTAACATCTGGCTACTTATTGTGTCGCGTGTTGTTGTTACCTTCCTATATAACTATTCTTAACTATTTTTACAATCTCTTGTAATTAATAAAATAAGAAACAAACCTGAAAGGAAAAAGAAAAACCACTGCAAGACTTCACGATACAGTAAGCTTGTTCTCCCTTGATTGGACCAGAATCAATAATTAAAAGCTGACGGTACTTCTGTTTAACTACAATATCGAGACTTCAAACATCTCAAAGCAAAGCACTCGCAACGTTACAAATTAAAAAAGTTATAATTAAACATGATAAAATCCGTAAATTTAGGTATATTTAATAGTGAAGTATTTGCGTAAATATAAAAATACATTATGTGAACAATTTTTAAATTGGTTGTTTACTTTCAGATTTAGGAATTATTTATATAAATCGATTTTGTAATATATAAATAAATTAAATTATCGGTTTTTACAATTACAGCTCGTACAAGGCTGACTAAGGATCGTGTAGTGAAGCGTATCACGAAAGAAACCTACAAATAGATCGATGCGAGTTCATGATAGCGGATCGTGACTTTATAATGACGCATTGCATGTTAAAATGAAAAAATAAAAACACAATAACATTAAAGTGACTGTTTGTAATGCCAAAATAACAGCTATTTACCAAATGCATATGAAAGTATATACGGTACATATTACAAAATAACAATTTCAAAAAAAAATTGTCTGTCTGTTTGTTCCGGCTAATCTCGACCGAATAATCGACCATTTTAACGGGATATTAGTTAGTTAGTTAGTTAGTTAATGTTATAATGAGTAATTTAGGCTACTTTTATTTTAGAAAAACAATAATTTATACGTGGTAGAGCCATGCTGCAGTTACATTAGTAGTATAGTTGTAGCACGAATGGGTCGGCTTGACCGGGGAAGGACCACGCTCTCACAGAATACCAGCATAAAATCGTAGCTTAATACTCCTGTGTTTCGTATGGTGAATGTAGAGAACCGGAGACCCTTTTTACTGGAAAAGAGGCATTCCATCTTAGTCCTCACGGGTGACAACGCATCTGCATTTTCATTTGTAATCGAAGATAGATGTAGATGTCTATGGGCCACAGCAACCACTTACCATCAGGTGGACTGTGTGCTCGTTTGTCACCCTATCCTATAAAAAAAAGTTTCCACGCAAAAAGCATGAAATTCAATCGTAATAAATTTCACGATAAAGTCTCCCAAAATGTATCTTCTTGATAATAACTTCAACGCGCATTTTACGTAAATTTGCAACCATATCGTAATATGTATGAACAATATCTACGCTATTCAGGGCATCTTCAGATTTGACAGTGCTAACAGCATCAAAAATGACTTCTTCGTCTGATGAGTTATCCGGCTAACTGACACTCTTAAGTTCGGGCGGACTATCTACTTGGTGTTTCTTGCCTTCTCTTCTCACAAGGACTCTTGAAATAGGGACTTGTTGAAGCGATGGCGTAGCTTTCTTGACTTTCATAAAGTTGATAAGAGCTTATTTCGAATAAAAATATTAGAAGATAATAGCTAGAAGGTAGAAGGTGTTTATGCGATCCTGTTACCACATACTATATAAGGTAGATTGTTAGCTCGTTTAACATTTTAATAAAAGGTAAAGGTAGAGTGGCGGTATTGCTACGTTCCATTGCTGGGCACAGATCTGTTATTTCTAAAAGTTTTTAGTTAACAGTCATTACGGCCTTCTCCCATACATGATGCCGTACTTCACATGTCTGGACATTCAGTTTTTGTCACGATGTTTTTCTTTACAGCCGAGCAAGTGGTAAATGAACCCTTAATTAACATAAGTTCAGAGGTATCAGTGATGCCGGCAGAGGTCAAACTTGGGTCGCTTTAGAATTTCGAAGTTACGGCGGAAGCTCAGCCCCTGAGCTACCACGGCTTATGTTATTATTATAATTTTAATGTTAAATACAAAGTAGCAACGTCGAAGGTGCGAGACGATCGTCATCATCGTTGGAGAGGCCCATGTCCAGCCGTAGACTTTTACTAGTTGATGCTTATGATGATGATGATGATGATACTATGTATCAACATCATCAACGTGATACTTTGTATCATCATCATCGTTGTATGTATTAGATTGATTTTCAATATTTTTGATGGCTGAGTAGTTTCTCGTTTCAAAATATTCATTTCTATCCATCGTTGTTACTCTCAGCTCTCAGACTCCCACGTGGCATACCCGTATGATTATGAACAAGAATACTCTTGGGTATTGTTTGGATAAAATATTTATAAGGAAGTTTAAGCACAGATAGTTGAGTGAAATATGCCGTTTTTAAATGAAGTGTAATATTTTTTCATTTAAAGATTAGATAGCATTTCCGCGTAACGTAGTACGTGACGCTGCATTCCAAGATGGTGATATTGTTGCTTTGTACATAGCCTAACGTTATATCAGTCTAGGATACCCGACATCGACGAAGAATAACAATGCCTTGCTGTATCTAAAACGGCTTTGGTAATGTTACCCGGGGTAGTGAAACTTTCAGGACAAATGAAATTACTTGATATTTGCCACTATTTCTTTGCATTGTGAACTTGAGTTTTAATTAAGCGACTATAGTTCTTATAGTTAACGAACTGTAAAATTAAATCATGGGTTTTAGTCACCACTTAGTGAACCACTCATAACACAAGAATTTGAGGCTAGCTTGGAGTATTTAACAGGAATGTTAGTAGGTTTTAAAGCATCGTCCAAACTTGTTATTTAATTTTATAACCTGATAAATACTTATGATTTATAGAGCGATTTACGAAAGGTGGAG
Source organism: Parnassius smintheus behrii (assembly GCA_036936625.1). NCBI lineage: Eukaryota > Metazoa > Arthropoda > Insecta > Lepidoptera > Papilionidae > Parnassius > Parnassius smintheus. Next base: position 32,471,395 of record JAUPFT010000024.1, read on the forward strand.
AGGGAGGGTCTCGACAAATTTTTTTCCATAAGAAACAATGTAAAACTTTGAGAAAATTGGGTTAAATTAAGTAAATTATGGCTAAAATCTACACAATAATATGTATCGTGGTTATGAAAGCTACAAAGGTTAGGTTTTATTTTGAAATAAACCCAACGCAATCAAGTATTTACACTTAAAAATAAGCATTTACAAAAATCTCACGTAAGATAGGGGGGGGGGGGGATGGAGTCGAGTCATATCTCACGATAATTATGGGGAGCACCCTTATCGATGCCTAGTTCTTTACTTGTTGAAAATGGAGAAAAATCTGCATATTTTTATTACTGCATTCCGTATTTATTTTCATTTTTCAGCTACCGCCCATATTCACATATTTAAAATTGAAAATTCTTAATAGTGCAATGTCAAGGTCAAATATTCATTAACATTAGGAGTGCTGTTCTAGTTTTCAACTGACCTGGTATTGATATTACAGCAATATTTATAAAGAAACTCAGCGAGCGTGTACTTTGTAAAGGAAACAAGGTTTTAGTTATATAATTTATCAACTTAAGGACCTGAATTTATACATGTTAGAGCCAGACTGCAGGTGTATTGTCTGTAGCGTGATTGGATTGGATCCACCGGGGAAGTGCCAAATTCTTACAGAACATCAGAAATTAGGTATTTAACTTTGAAATTTTTTTATAAAATAGGGTGACAAACGAGCACACAGTCCACCTGATGGTAAGTGGTTCCTGCGGCCCATAGTCATCTACATCTATCCTCGATTACAAATCAAAATGCAGGTGCGTTGTCACCCGTGAGGACTAAAATGGAATGCCTAGTTTCCAGTAAAAAGGGTATTCGGTACTCTACACTCACCATACAAAACACAGCAGCATTAAGCTACTATTTTACGCTGGTATTCTGTGAGAGCGTGGTCCTTCCCCGGTTGAGTCGACCCATTCGTGCTACAACTATACTACTCATATAACTGCAGCATGGCTCTACCATGTATAAAAACCACTATGTCAAGCATTTCACTACGATCTGAAAGAGACATTAGCCAAAACTTCTTCAGGGGATTATTATACTACTGAAATTTGTTTTTTTACAGACTTCAGAAAGGAGGAGGTATTCGATTCGGCTGTATGTTCTTTTTTATGTGTGTTCCCTCATATCTTTTCTCTGGTTGAACTGATTTTGATGATTCTTTTTTATCTAAAAGCTTGTGCTTCTCGTGTGATCAAGATCTGCCCGGTAGTTTTTGAGTTATCTTTAATAATGCGTATTTAATTGACTTCGAATACATTGATTCGGTCGTATTGAAGTCGGTTGTACAAAATTTATAATTTTGCCACTTATAATGCTAGATGTCGTGTAAAGACTTTTTTACGCGCTCAATACTGTTGCGTCTGGTAACTTGTATTCCATATTACATTACATAGGCTGCGAACTAGTGCATTGTATAGGATAATCTGGATAATAAGCGTTATTGGAATTCTTAAGTCCGCTGCAACTTTAAGAAACAAAGCATCTGAAAAGCTTTAGCAGTGATTGACTTAAAATGGATAAGCTTGCTAATTGCTATCGACAGTTACACCAAGGTCACGTATCTGATCTACCTTGACTTTCTTCAGGGTCTCATTACATTTTTACTATTTGATATTTTTTATATTTACTACTGGCCACACTTTCTATACAAAGTTATGTGAGTCAGAGTAGACATCTGTGTGATTTCGTTATCTTAAAAAAAATAAAAAACAATTCACCTATAGAAATTAACGTCCAGATTAGCTCATAGCCCTGCAGCCTACTAAAGAAAGCTAAAGATGCTTTGTCTTTTGAAGTTAGTAAAATTATAGCCTATATACGTCCCACATAGGAGCTCTTAGCAGGCCCCCTCATTTCTATTCATTCGCTCATTTCTAAATGGTTCTCAAGGAAATGTCCGCCGCGTTGTTATTATATGCAATACGTGTTAGCGGATTTTTTTTATTTCTCAGACATGCAGATATTTGTCCTCATCATATTTGTTTTTATCGCCGTGCACATGGTAAAAAGCACTTCAAACGTGTTGAAGGGAATCGAACCCGGGTTGATCGCGTATTGTAATACTTACGGTGAGCGCTAAGCCCCCCATGCAAACACGGCTCATTGTCAACTCTGAGCATTATTTATATAACATGTGCCATTAGCTATATACAGAAAAATAACGATGATTTTTAAAAGTTAAATTTGTGATTATATAAATGTTTGTATTTATTTATTCAATCAATCTCCCTATTCTGTCCAATCTCCCTACCAACAATCTCCCTAATCTGAAAACCAACTAATACCTAGGACCTTTGCCTCGTATGCAGACCTAACTTTTGTATACACGCACCACTACCCAGTTACCATGTAAATTAAATTTAAAAGAAAAACAGTATTAAACGGTCTTGACATGAACCATGACTCTTAACTTGAATAATTAAATTTAATGTTATATTATAAAATAAGTAAATGATTTTCTTCATCTGTAAATGGTTGATTGTTATTCCTTAACTTAAAATTATTGTATCTATACACCTACATGTGACATTAAAAAAAACGTTTTGCCGTATTTATATGGGTACGGAGGACACCGGAGTTGTTAATAAATATACCCATATGAGGCGATCTGTATTGTTTCAATTCATAAAATCCTACATGTTTTTAACATGATTCTTTCTTAGAATAAGCGTGACAAACGAGTCCACAGCCCACCTGATGGTGAGGGGTACTGTGGGCCACAGACATCTACATTTATCTCGCATTGAAAATCAACATGCAGATGCATTATCACCCCTGAGGACTAAGATGGAATGTTTCGTATCCAGTAAAATAGGTCTGCGGTTCTCTACACTCACCGTAGCAGCATTGAGCTGCTATTTTACGCTGGGTGTATTATTTATCTTTGAGAGCGTAGTACTTACCTGGTCGGGCCGATTCGTGATACAACAGTAATACAGCCGCAGCATGGCTCTACCACTGTAAAATGTTATTGCACGATAGTATATTCGTTTTTAAAATATGTTTAGATTTTAGAAAGTCTTGTTGATGTATATGGGGGCTATAGCATTGTTACAAGTATCTATTCAATGGCAATTAAAACATCGAAGCACACGCCATGTTTAAACAATGTTTATAAACAAGCTTAGTTTGTTTGTACACTTGTAAATAGCTAACGATTAACACTAATTACACTCGTCGTCGTATTGTTAATGTGTTAATAACACGTAGAGCCGAGTGACCTATATGGACATCCTTTTATTATGATGCCATTTAAGCCAAAGACAAAACTGAAGATTCTATAGGTATGGAGTTAATTTGTTAAATCAATATTAAATAACCGTTATTAAAAAAATATTTTCTCGCTGATTTTTCGCTGATATAGTTCTAATTTTTTTAACGCGGTAGAGCCATGCTGCAGCTATATTGTGGTTGCAGCACGAATGGATCGGCTTGACCGGAGAAGGTGCACGCTCTCACAGAATACCAGCGTCAAATAGCAACTCAAAGCTGTTGTATTTCGTGTGGTGAGTATAGAGAACAGGAGACTCTTTTTAATGAAATGAGGTATTTCACCTTAGTCCTCAGAGGTTGCAATGCATCTGCATTTCGATTTTTAATCGAAGACAGATATAAATGTCTATGGGCCACAGCATTCACTTACCATCAGGTGGACTGTGTGCTCGTTTGCCATCCTATTTCTATAAAAAAATAGTTTATCAGAGGACATGCTTCAGTTACCGATCGGTTTAATATTTTTTAGTTTTATGAAAATCTATGCTTTTGTAGTATTAACTGTAAAGAAAAGATAAAAAGGGAGATATACCTGCGGAATGACATATTTTTAGTGAAAAAAAGCGATTTTAATTTCTTACAAGTAGGAAATGAATATATTTTATTTTATTTCGAATTGGATTTGTATTACAACGCTCATAATTTTAATATTAAACGAGAAGAGAGATGAATACGTCTGAAATATTACCGATGTGTGATGAACTAAATTACAAAATTCTATTACATTATCCCACTGAGGTGTTTGGCGTCCCGATGTCATTATTAGCTTGGCTACCTTCAGTTCTATAATATTAATTTTTGGTCCGATTTAGGCAGAACGAGCTTACAGTATCTTGATGTCTTGCAGTGATATGATTGGGCTTGCATTTAATTTTGTTAATTATAGGATATCAAGAAGATGGCAGTACCTATCCATCTTCTCTATAGAAATAAGGATGTTTTATAATTTCAATAGCCTCGCGAATCATTCTTGGTCGGTGTTTTTTTGCGAGGATACTTTCAAAGATGACTTCTTTCAGGACTCGAGCAAAAGCCGTGTTCGATCGCCGCCGGCACCAATTAAATTATCAATTGTAATTATAAGTGCTGATTTACGTGCTCGGCGTTGAAGGAAAACATCTTGAGGAAACTTGCATGTCTGAGAAATTAGAAAAAAAAATATTTCGAAGACATTTGAAGTTCGCCAACACGCATTGGGGCAGCGCGACAGTTACTTTTTTGCCTTAAAACCCTCTCAGAAGTGAGCTGAGGCCTGTACCCAGGCGTGGGACGTATAACTTTAACTTTTATATTTTTATATGCTCATGATTTAATGTGTCGCATACGCTTTTAGAACATACCAGTACATGTACGTTTAGCTCTTGATATCGCTGATGCACTCTAAACTTCATAGCGATAACAAATTTGCATATCTTTCCGAAGGCTGATATTTCCCGTGAGGATGCGCTCAGTATATATCAACATATAGATAGATTGTAGCACAGACTTAGAGACTTTCAAGAAATCGTGTTTATATACATTAGCATAATATGCGATATTTTCTTTAGTTCGTTACTTACCATCAGTAGTTGTTAGGTACACCTTCTCTGCCTTGGAGTACGTCTGGGTGGGTAATACCATAGAATGCTATAATACATACATAATAGAACGGCTGAGTGGGTGAAGTGGGCGGAGCCCGTATAGCCACTAACATGTCAATTCACACCTATAAATGTCAACACAATCAATCGTTTCCAATTCTCGTGTCAAGCGTCGCTGCATGCTAATTATTAACAAAATGGCAAATTGTATAATAATTACGTGTCGAAAGAACAGCGGGAAAAGGAATTCAAATAAAGGAGACATATCCTACAACCAGTAAGTCGAAAATATTTATATTTTGTGAATATTAGAAACAAAAATAAAGAAATATTTTGTGTCTAAAACAATAATCAAAAGTCCAAAATGTGTTTTTAGTAGTGATAACTGATACTGATACGACGTAATTGCTTGTATGTGTGCTCCCGGCGACACCGATAGTCGTACTAAATGAGGTTAACAGCTATTCTATTGTGTATTATAATATTCTACGGATAATACCCTATAAAGTGTTTATGTCGCTAAGTGCGTGCACTGCCGTGTCCCGATCGCTCCAGTAAATTACAAGTTAAGAGATATTCCATTTTAGTCCTCAGAGGTGACAACTCGTCTTGTAGCCTTCTGTACTAGAAGTTGATTCAAGTTTACATTGGCAGTAGCCACTTACCGTCAGGTTTGACGTTTTACGTTACGTTCGACACCTTTGAGTTTATAAAAAAAGTTGAAATCTTATAATTTTAACATTAATTTATTTCTTGTAGTTTAAGTGGGTAATATAAGCAAGGCGAAGGACATTATGTTCCTTTGCGCATTTAGGTAGAGCAGAATGATATGTGGGTGTAATGTGTGGTTTTTATAGGATTGGGTGACAAAAGAGCACACAGTCCACCTGATGGCAAGTGGTTGCTGAGGTCCATAGACATCTACATCTATCTTCGATTACAAATTAAAATGCAGATGCGTTGTCACCCGTGAGAATTAAGATGGAATGCCTCGTTTCCAGTAAAAAGGGTCTCCGGTTCTCTACACTCACCATAAGAAACACAGCAGCATTAAGCTACTATTTTAGCGTGCGTGGTCCTTCCCCGGTCGAGCCGACCAATTCGTGATACAATTACTTACTTACTTACTTACTTACTTATCGTCACGCACAATCCCTAACGGGGTAGCCAGAGAGAACAGATCGCCAAGTGTCACGATCCTTACATACCTCTTTCGCTTCTTTCAGGTTCATTAACTTCTTCATACATGCACGTCTAGGTATCCGAGTACTCTTGACCCTCCCCTCTTCGAGCAATTTGCTCACATGGTCTTCGAAAGTTAGTCTCGGTCTACCTCGACACCTTTTAATATTTACTTTCGCTCTATATATTTTCTTCACCATTCGGTCTTCACTCATTCGTTCAACGTGCCCAAACCATTGGAGTACGCCCCTTAGTTATACTACTTATACCCCTTAATTATACTACTAATATAACTCCAACATGGCTCTATCACGCATAAAAAATTCATACGAGGGTGGATTGAAAAGTACTCGGCCTAACACAGATCCATTCAATTCTAAAAATCAAATCTACCCACATTATTTAGTTCAGTTCAGACTAGTTCATTGTGTGAAGTTCGAAACGTGTGCGATAATTAGTTGTGATTTTATAAATTTATTAACAAAGTAATCGGACATAATTTCCGCGAATGGAGCAAATCGAGCAGCGTGCCGTCATTAAGTACCTCCATAAGAAGGGGCTATCATCAAAAGCCATCCATGATGACATGGTCAGTACATTAGGCGATTGTGCTCTGTCATATTCATCCGTCAAAAAATGGATAGCAGAATTTAAGCGTGGTAGAGAGAGTGTGAAAGATGAACCCCGCTCTGGAAGGCCTTCGACGTCAACTACTGACGAAAATATTAAAAAAGTACTTGATTTAATAATGGGAGACCGCAGATTAAAAATTAGAGAGATAGCCGAGATTATAGGCATCTCTTATGAACGAACTCAAAACATCATTGTCAACGAGTTGGGTTTCCACAAGGTGTCTGCGAGGTGGGTTCCGCGACTGCTTTCAGTTGAACAAAACAGGACGCGATTGACTATTTCACGCGACCGTTTGGAGTTATTTGAAGCCGATGCAGATGATTTTTTGAATCGTTTTGTTACTATGGACGAAACATGGGTTCAATTACTGTACACCGGAAACAAAACAACAATCAAAACAGTGGAGAAGACCTGGTTCACCACCCCCTAAAAAGGCTAAGTCGATTTTGTCGGCAAATAAGGTGATGGCTTCAGTATTCTGGGACTCGAAAGGTGTGATTATAATTGATTATCTTGAAAGGGGTCAGACTGTAAACTCTGATTACTACTGCACCTTACTACGTCGTTTACGAGAGGAAATAAAAGAAAAACGTCGAGGAATGCTCAGAAGAAAAGTCCTGTTTCATCAAGATAACGCCCGTGTTCACACGTCAGTACAGTCATTGGCTGAAATTCACAACTGTGACTTTGAACTGTTACCGTATCCGCCGTATTCACCTGATCTGGCACCATCAGACTTCTTTCTGTTCCCTAACCTAAAAAAGCACTTGGGAGGTCAAAGATTTTCGACAAACGACGAGGTCAAAACAGCTGTGGACGCATATTTTGACTCTAAGGAAGAATCATTTTTTTCAACGGTCTAAATGCTTGGAAGGGGAGGTGGCAAAAGTGTATTGAACTTGATGGTGATTATGTAGAAAAATAAAAATATAACTGATTTAGTATGTGTTTATTTTCTTGGTTAGGCCGAGTACTTTTCAATCCACCCTCGTATGTAAAATAAATTATTTTAAATAATATTATACATGTTGAATATTAATATATTATATTATTCATACGGACTTATTATTTGTAAAACAAAATCTTCTTTAAAGATTTCCCTTTTTTCTTGGAAAATCCAGACAGAGTTAAGGCTATATTCATTTATAACACAAAAGGTTACAAGGTGAGCGTAGAAAATGAAACTTTAAACCAACTGAGAGAAGTTCTTTTTGAAAAACCTTGCCCAAAACTTTTTAAATTGATCCTTAACCGTAGGGCTTCCGGCAATTGAGAATTTAAGGAGGAAATTCACTTACCTATGTTGACAAATTCGTTTAAAACAAAAAATAATGTACTTTACTATGTTGTCATATAGTTCTGTTTCAAATAAAATGAGACGCGGAGAACATTGTGAATTGTTATTGTGTTAAGAACGTGCGTTGACCGGTTCATTTGTACCATTTTGTCGAATTAACTTTTGACAGGGAAATTAATTTAACTACTCCCCTGGTAGAACGTCAATGACGATTACTATTACACATAGCCAACACTTATCATGTTTAATGAACTAAAGCCGTCTCAATACAAATATGTTTTTTTATATATAAACTGAAAAAACTGAAGAAATCCTTTAGCCGCGGTGCCAGTTATCTTGAAATTTGACATTTGCTGTAAAACAACATACTTTAAAATTATTAAATTTTACGGGACTTCTCATTTTTTTACTAGATTAAAAGATACCGTAAAGTATAGTACCAGATACCAAGATAAAGTTATTTTGCCTTCGTTAAAAACTAGTCTGTACTCAAAAATTGTCATGTTATGACTATTCAAGCGTTTAATAAAATCCCAAACGAAATAAGGCCATTAGATTATAATCGATTTAGACGTAGACCCCCACTAGATGGAGTGACGACCTGGTAAGACATGCAGGAAGTCGATGGATGCAGGTGGCTCAGGACCGTGCTTTGGGGCATTACATGGGGGAGGCCTATGTTCAGCAGTGGTGGACTTATGGAGGGCTGTAATGATGATGATAGACGTAATTTATTAAAGTGGCTTTTGGAAAAACAATTTTGTTCGGTAAATGAACTGCCAAAAATAAAAGAACGTTTCTATATTGACTGTTAAACGCTGTATCTTCTTTGATCGTGTTTTAAAGGATTTATATCAAAAATGTAATCTGATGCACGTTTAATTTTACTTAAACATCGTATATTCTAACTATAAGTTTTCATATACCAAAATTGGTGAAATACGTGATGCATTATTAATATTTTATACGAACATATTCGTACCATATTCTTATGAATAAATTTAATAGAGTAATCACATCTGGTTGGGCTGGATAAATATATAAAGGGAAAAATAAATATACTTTAAAATATAAATTAAATATACTTAAATATATATTTAACATAAATAAATAAATAATACATAAATAAATAAAAGCCCAACCAGATGGAAGCCCTCGGCAGGGGAGACCAAACGGCCGAGGGTTAGGGGGAAAGGGAAAGAAACCGGCGGACGATGCGGGAGATATCGAGGAGCACCGCCTTCTGCATTTGAGCCCGGAGCGGTCTGTCGCGGAGTCCCAGTCGCCTCAGATGGCCCGAGAGGCTGGCTGGGATTATCCCGTTTGCAGACACGACTATAGGAATAATTTCGGTCGGCAGACCATCCCACATGTCGGTCACCTCGTGAGCCAAGTCCAGATACTTTGATTGCTTGTCTGTTTCGGCTTTCACGAGGTTCTCGTCATACGGAATGGTACTGTCGACCAAAAATACCCTTGACTGTACCCAGTCCATCAGCACAATATCAGGCTTATTCGCAAGAATAGTCCTGTCTGTGATGATGGCCCGGTCCCAGTAGAGCCTGGCGCGGTCATTTTCGAGCACGGCTTCCGGCAAGTACTTGTAATACGGCAATTTTCGGTCCACGAGACCGTATTTCAGAGCGAGCTCCTGGTGTAGAAAACTGGCTACTAGGTTGTGTCTGTGCAAGTACTCAGAGTTAGAAAGCGCCGAACAACGGGAGATGACATGCCTAAGTGACTCCCCGGGATGGTGACAAGCTCGACAGACGTCGACAGTGCCATCCTTTAGGATGTATCTCCGATAGTTGTTGGTCTTAATAACCTGATCCTGTATTGCACAGACAAAACCCTCGGTTTCCCCGAAGAAGTCACCGAAACGTAGCCAGTTGAGGGAGGTGACTGTATCTACGAAGGGCTCATGTAGAGCCCGGTAGTACCTCCCGTGGAGCTCCTTCTGCTTCCATACGGTCTCCCGGTCGGAAATGCTAAGCACTGCTGGGTCCTGCCATTGCTCGTTGGCTAAGGATAGAGGGGTAAGCCCTATATCACTAGAAATGACGTCATTATGATCATCCGATCTCGCCAGGAAGTAATCACGGAGGCTGCACACTTCGCGATTATGCATGGTGAGCGCGCTCAGAAAACCACGCCCACCATGCTTTCGCGGCAAGTACAGCCTCATTACCGACGATCTCGGATGATGCATCCTATGGGACGTCATGGTAGTGCGGACTTTTCTATCCAGGGCGTTAAGTTCAGTCTGGATCCACCTGAGTATGCCAAAGGTATACATAAGGACAGGCATGACCCAGCCGTTATATGCGTGTGCCTTATACACACCGGACAAAAGGCTGTTAAGCACTTTGGTCAAGCGTACATAAAACACGTCGCAAACTGACTGTTTCATACCAGCCTCATCGATACCGATGTTCTGTGACATACCCAGGTATCGGTATGTTTCTGTCTCGGAAAGGGTCCTTAAGTTGACGGGCATAGATAAGTCTATGCCCTCAGAGTTAGCGACCCTTCCCCTTTCAACATGGAGGTCCGCATACTTATCTGTTCCCAGCTCCATTCCAATAGAATTGCTAAATTCACAAGTGATGTTTAGCAAATCCATAAGATGGGAGCGACTGGAGGCGAATAACTTTGGGTCATCCATATAGAAAAGGTGGGTCACTTTTATACCTCCTTTTCGAAGCTGAAATCCCCTCCCGGAGCCCTCTAGTAAAGTACTGAGAGGGTTCAGAGAGAGGCAAAACCAGATTGGACTCAGGCAATCGCCCTGGAAGATATCCCTTCTTATCCTTATGTGGTTCTCCGCAGCCATCATCCGCTCGCCCAGATAGCAAAGGATCGTACTCCATTAAAAAAGCGATGCATCCGAGCCCGATACGCCAAACATCCAGTTTCTTCCCCTTTTGCCCTAAAATACACTCGCAGTGCGTTTGCATTCATTAATTTTGACCAACGCATGCGACGTGCTCCACCAGCGGCGGGTGCCGCTTGCTGAGTCTGAGTAGACCCAGCCGACACCAAGCCTTCTGGTGGGGATGATGGATGCGGGGGGCTGCTAGGTGGTCTTGCAACACCCCGCGCTCAGCTGGCGGCCCGCATGCTGTCTCGTCCAGCGCCAGCTCCAGACGCGCCCTGGCGACCTCCAGGCAGCGGCCCTTTGCGCACTATCTTTTTTGAATAAATTTATTATTATTATTATTATTTTATGACACAGATTCTAGTTTAAATCTAAGAATAATTATAAACTACTGTCTGTTATAAGGATGTTAAGGTTCAAAAAAGAGGATGTATGACAATTACCTGTAATATAATACTCATATAGCAGAGCACAGAGACCCATCCTCTCATTTTTTGTTTGGTTGGAATAGGTAATGCAGTTAGTGATGGACAAGTTGTTCATATGCGTGCCGAACACTAGACCAGAGAATAGCTTGAAGGAATAGGAAGCGTTATTCTTATGCTACGAGTAACCTTGTGAAGCTAGGCAAGCTTGCAGGAACTGTAGAGAAATTCGTGGTAGTGTCGTTCTGCAACTGTAGTATGACTACGGCACAAATGGGTTGGCTCGACTGTGGAAATTCCACGCTCCCACAGAAAATTGAGAGTAGAGAACTAGCAACCCTTTTTTTTTACTGGTAACTAAGCATTCCATCTTAGTCCTCAGGAGTGCCCACGCATCTCATTTTGATGCTTAATCGAGCGATAAATCTTAAAGAAGAATCTATTTTTAACGTGTTTGTTGTCCGTCTGTTTGTACCGGCTTATAGCTGGCACTGGCAGATAGCTGATGTCATGAGGAGTAGCACAGGCTACATTTATTTTAGAAAAAGAATTAGGAATTCGCGCTAAAAAATTAAAACCCATGAAATCCAATTGTAATAAATACTACGCAGGCGAAGTCACGGGAACAGCTGTTATGGCACTATTATGTCATAATTTGTATTAAACTTTACATGCATTGTAGTTTATAAAGTATATATATATATATATATATATATATATATATATATATATTTCGGTTTTAATTATATATCGATTGCTAAATTTTGCTTTTCTATCGTGAATCGCCTTTTTTAAATCGATGTAACATTGTTCCATCGCTAGACACGCCAAACTGAAGCTGTCACCCGTACCATGCTTTAACGCTATAAGCTAAAAACTATAATAATTCGGCGCGAAAACACAGGCTTATTCACAGAATTAACGTTCCGTACGTACGGCCGCGGTGCATGATATGTTTTTCGTCTAACTGAAACATTGGGTGCGTTTGGCAGAAAAAAGCGCTAGCAAGCGCTTATAAGCGCTGAAATGGTTTTCGCCCAGGACACGATTGCTACTCCAGTAGCGCTGATACAATCCGCCATTTTGCTTATTTATTTTGTTTGTTTTGAAGTAGAGTTTATAAGTTATTTTGTGCAATATTAGTTTTAAATAATATAATGACATGAATAAATATATACATGTTATTAAAAATTCATGATTGGTAAGTTTTTAATATGAATACTTTACAAACATATATTTAAATTAGGTTACGTTCCCCGGTTAAAACTAACATCGTGTCCTAGAGAAAAATAGCAACTTACGATTTGACAGCGCTTACCGCTTACGATCGCCATTTTGCTTACAAGCGCTTGCTAGCGCTTTTTTCTGCCAAACGCACCCATTGAGTTATACAACAATAGGAGCAAACCACATTACCGCGCGTCGAAAAAAGTGTAACCACTATCCAAACGCGACGACGTAGCTTTGAAACTAATAACAATTTTCAATAAACTTATATCTATCTCACTTACACAAGTTGCGAAAACAATATCGTCGCTAAGATTAGATAAAGATAGACACAGAAACGTGCAATGGCGGGTTGGTGTGGCTTACTATACGAAATTTTACCTAAAATACGCAATAAAAATGAGCTTTTTTTAAGCTGCAGTTAATTGTTTTTATATTAAAAAAGTATATTTTATTTTAAAATCTTTATTGCGTCCCCTTAGAAAAAAAGGAAACAAAGCTTATCAGATGAATAGAAGTAAACATAATGATGAAATAAAACGTATTTTTATGGTACTAATAAATCAAACAATATAAAATAGGTTATAAAATATTATTAATATAAAATTTATATGAAATTATAAATAATATAAAATTATTAATATAAAATAGGTAATAAAATATATTTAATAGATAATTCATGAATAAACTAAAATAAGAATAATTAATTATTTTGTATGAAAGTTAAAACGTAGTTTTTATTATAATTTCCAAAATATTTAAAATAAGAGGTAACAAATTGACTAACTCCATTAATTATGTAGTCTCCCATTTATGTAAGATAATCACAAATGCGGAAAAGTGGCAACATTGAACCTAAATGGCATTATTCGATAATTTTATTTAATTATTTGAGGTTTTTTTACGTTTATATGAAAACAAGAACTAAAAATTATGTGTTGAAAGTGATTCCGCTTGATTTATTATGATTTTGTGACCTTGAATAGCATTCTTTCACTACGTATTTACCCATTTTTGTCGCGGCTCAACTCTGTCGGCGTCACATTGAACAATGAACTCACGTTAGCTAGGCATATGGCTGTGGGCCATATATGCAGTGGCAACGCTTTGGCGCGGTTATTAGTGATCTAGTGTTATATAAATCAATGAACTGAAAGAAGAAAGTTGGAAGCATACGAGCGTCCGTATGAAAATTATTAAAAAGAGCTAGGTTTTTACTGTATAACAAATAACTTCTACCGCGCGTGATAATTCAGATATTTCGGTAATTAAAATTGTAAGGGAGGATTGACAACGTTAGAGGAAATGACGTAATCCCGCTGTGGATTCATTAAACGTTGAATAAAGGGATATCGATCGCAAGCAAAAAGTGTCTGTCTACTCATGAAAACAGTGCGGTTGTGTAACGCTGATTGGAAACGTGGTAGGCTACGATTTGGCATTTGGTTTCGTTCTATTGTGTAAAGGTATCGATATGGATTTCGTATCGATTTATTCGATTTGACCATGTAGTGGCGGTATAAGAATATCCACTACCGATATCTATCACCCATAAGTGGAATCAGTGGCAGACGTTTTTCTTTACGTCCGATTACACTCTGGTCGTCTTCAAGGCAACTATTTTTACGCTAAGATCCACCATTTACCATCGGACAGATCTGTCTTTTATGACGTAGACATCTACGAAGAAAGGATATAGAAAAATTCGAGCCTTATGGAGCTGAGGGTTATGAACTTACGATACGTATTTAGCGATTTTAATACGGCCGGCTCTGCTCTTTCTGACCGAGACGCAGGTGTCCTCTCCGGCTGATGTCTCGTATCTCTCCTACCCGGGGTACAAACTGGAACACTCCTTTGTGCCTCGGGCTGGAGTTTGCGTTTACGTCAGAGAGGACATCTGTTCTCGACGCCTCGGCAGCCTTGAAGGTTCGGACCTGTCCATCCTTTGGCTACGTGTAGACTGCGACGAACATCCACGCGTCTACTTGGTTGTCTCTACTTGGCGTCGGCTTGGTTCACGTTTAACCGATCATGCGGGGAGATCTGTTCATGATTTTGCCTTGGCATATGGTCTGACACAACTGGTTACTTCGCCTACGCGGATTCCAGATGTGGAGGATCATGCACCTTCCCTGTTGGACCTTCTGCTGACCTCTCACCCGGACGGATATCAGATTTCCGTCGACGCCCCTTTAGGCTCCTAGGACCATTGTCTCGTCCGGAGTGTTGTGCCACTCACGCTGAAATCGCGGTTGCATTCTGCAGGCTGCCGCCGTGTTTGGCACTATAAGTCAGCCGATTGGGATGGGATGCGGTCTTTCTTTGCATCCTACCCTTGGGGGCGGGTTTGCTTCTCGCCGGATGATCCCAACGTTGTTGCGGATTCTGTTACTGATGTGGTACTTCAGGGTATGGAACTTTTTATTCCTTCCTCTGTGGTGCCCATTGGAGGCAAATCTCAGCCATGGTTTGGTCGCTCCTGTAAAATAGCATCATGCTATAAACAGGAGTGCTACCAAGCCTGGGTTGATGCATCAGCGTCCCGGGATGTAAACACCAGCGCTCTAAAAAAGAAGTATAATTACACCTCTAGGTCCTTCAAAAGAGTCATTGCCAAGGCAAAGTCAGAGCACATAGGCAGAATTGGCGAGAAACTAGTTCGCCTTCCTTCTGGAACCCGTGCATTCTGGTCTCTCGCCAAGGCTGTCCAGGGGAATTTCTGTCAGCCATCTCTTCCATCTCTGCACAGGGAGGACAACTCACTGGCCCATACTGCAAAGGAGAAAGCCGATCTTCTAGGCTCTTTCTTTGCGTCTAACTCGACTCTCGATGACGGGGGGAGTACGCCGCCGACCATCCCTCGGTGTGAGTGCTCCATGCCGGAAGTGCAGTTCACACAGCGCTCGGTTCGCAAAGCACTCCTCTCCCTGGACATCCACAAGTCGAGTGGGCCTGACGGAATCCCCCCAATTGTGCTGAGGACGTGTGCTCCAGAGTTGGCACTGGTTTTAACGCGTCTTTTCCGGTACTCCTACTCCCTAGGCGTAGTCCCAAAATCATGGAAGACGGCTTTCGTCCACCCGATCCCTAAAAAAGGCGACCGCTCAGACCCGTCCAACTACCGGCCAATCGCCATCACCTCCTTGTTCTCCAAAACAATGGAGTCCATTGTAAACTGCCAGCTCATGGGGTACCTTGACGATCACCAGCTGATTAGTGACCGCCAATACGGTTTTCGCCGTGGTCGGTCAGCTGGTGATCTTCTGGTCTACCTCACTCACAGATGGACGGAGGCAGTAGAGTTCAAGGGGGAAGCATTGGCCGTTAGTTTGGACATTGCGAAGGCCTTCGATCGGGTTTGGCACAAAGCGCTTCTTTCGAAGCTCCCTTCCTATGGGCTTCCCGAGAAACTGTGCGATTGGATCACCAGCTTTCTTGCAGATCGGAGCATCAAGGTCGTTGTAGACGGTGCAAGCTCCGATTGCAAGCCTATTAATGCTGGTGTTCCACAGGGCTGCGTGCTATCGCCAACGCTGTTTCTTCTGCATATCAATGATATGTTGCATACCCGTAACATTCATTGCTATGCAGATGACAGCACTGGTGACGCTCTTTACACCGGCCGAGCCAATATTTCTCGGGAAAACGTCTCCGAGTGCCGGGACAAACTTGTGTCTGAAGTCGAGTCTTTGCTAAACAGTCTCGGATTGGGGACGACTAAATCTAGTCCAGTTTAACCCCCAGAAGACACAAGTTTGCGCGTTAACCGCTAAAAAGAACCCCTTTGTCGTATCCCCTCAGTTTCAAGGCCACTCCCCTTGTTGCCTCAGCCAGTATCGGAATCCTCGGCGTCGACATATCGAGTCACGTGCAGTTTCGTGGTCACTTGGAAGGGAAGGCCAAATTGGCCTCTAAAAAGCTTGGCGTGCTCAGCAGAGCGGGACAGTATTTCATGCCGGCACACCGCCTGCAACTTTACAAGGCGCAGGTTCGGCCGCACAGGGAATACTGTTTTTTTTTTTTTTTTTTTTTTTTTTTTTTTTTTTTTTTTTTTTTTTTTTTTTTATAGAATAGGCTGACAAACGAGCACACAGTCCACCTGATGGTAAGTGGTTGCTGCGGCCCATAGACATCTACATCTATCTTCCATTACAAATCAAAATGCAGATGCATTGTCACCCGTGAGGACTGAGATGGAATGCCTCATTTCCAGTAAAAAGGGTCTCCGGTTCTCTACACTCACCATACGAAATACAGCAGCATTAAGCTACTATTTCACGCTGGTATTCTGTGAGAGCGTGGTCCTTCCCCGGTCGAGCCGACCCATTCGTGCTACAACTATACTACTAATATAACTGCAGCATGGCTCTACCACGTAAAACTGTTCCCATCTCTGGGCTGGGGCTCCCCAGTACCAGCTTCTTCCACTTGACCGCATCCAGCGCCGAGCGGCTCGAATCGTCGACGACCGAGTGCTTTCCGATCGGCTCGATTCACTGGCACTGCGAAGAGATGTTGCATCTCTTTGCGTATTTTATCGCATCTATCACGGGGAGTGCTCTGAGGAATTGTTCGGATTAATCCCAGCCGCCAAATTTCGTGAACACACTACACGGCAAACGTCCCGATACCATCCACACCATCTGGATGCTTGGCGGTCCATCACTGTACGTTTCACAAGGAGTTTTCTTCCACGTACAACCTCTCTGTGGAATAGTTTACCACCGGCGATTTTTCCGAACCGATACGACCTGGGGACCTTCAAGAAAAGAGCTTACTCCTTTCTAAAGGGCCGGCAACGCACCCGCAATTCTCCTGGTGTTGCGGTTGATCATGGGCGGCGGTAGTCACTTAACATCAGGTGAGCCGCATGCTCGTTTGCCCCCTCTTCTATAAAAAAAAAAAAAGAAATACAACACTACCTGGGCAGAGGATGTTCCATATTGTATGGAGAAAAAATGCTTAATGCTTTCAAATAATAAAATTATCCTTAGGGCCTGCTCTTGCAGGCGGCATGGCATGGCATGGCGTGTCAAAGAATTTTTTCGTTGAAAAAAGATTTGTGACGTTATTTTAATGATCTTAGCACTCACATTCCTTTATTTCAACACGAATAGTCAAAATTCAAATCGTCACGTCACGGCATTCCAGGAGATGCCGCGGCAGGCCGCTGCATCGCTTAAAACGCATAGGTTATTTTAGGCTGTTAAAGGAATGTGAGTGCCAAGTAATTGATCATGGTATTGCGTGGCAAGGCATACTTCGGCACGCCGAAGGATCCTATGGCATCCCGCGGCATGCTGAAGGATCCTGTGGCATTCCGTGGCATACCTAAGGATAATGTGGCATTCTGCGGCTTGCCAAACAAGTCAAGACGGGCTTATTTATCGGGCGCGCGTGCTAATCGGTGAGATCGCTGCCACAACGGGCTAGGTTCAAACTTGTTTCAATTACTTAGCACTCACATTCCTTTAACAAACTAACCTATACGTTTCACGTGATGCAGCAGCGTGCCGCGGCATCCCTTGGAATGTCGTGACGTGCAGCGGCACGCCGCTGTGTCACGCGAGACGTTTCGGTCGATTCGTGTTGAAATAAAGGAATATCAGTACTAAAATCATTAAAATAACGTCGAAAATCTTTTTTTACGTCGTGCCATGCCGTGCTGTCTGTGAGCGTCAGACCCTAAAATAGACCCTAAAATGAGACAACAACTTCCTTATAATATTACGTCGGCACCCACTAAGAAAATATTTTGGAAAATTTAATCCATTAGAGGGTGAAATATGGTGCTTCAGTAAGCGATTCCATATTTGTATAGAGACAAAGATTGAAAAAAAACCTACTTGGATTTTACTTAAGTGAAGTTAATAATAAACTTTAAAGAAGATGAGTCCCAAGTCTGCGATTAAGGGTTGAGAAGGTATTCAATTAAACTTTGGAATGCTACGTAAGTTGTAAGAAGTTTTTCTTGGTAAAATTTAACAGGTCCGCAAGACTTAAATAAAATTTGCATTTTGTGGGAAATGTACACTTGCTTGCTGATTTTTTTACTAATCAAGTAACAAAGAGAGTAAAGAACAATACCAATTGTTGTCTACCAATATATATATATATATATATATATATATATATATATATATATATATATATATATATATATATAATAAGTTAGTTGTGATTCGATTTATTGCACCAACTTACCACAATTATTTTTTTTAAATTTACCTAAAATATAAAAGAATCAAAACGTTATCTTCATTTAAAAACTTATTGAACTGCCATATTTTGGAAATTTTACCAAAAAAAAAATACAAGCTAAAATTAAATCTAACTTAGTTTTAACGCGCCCTTATTTCTGTTTCGGTTGCATTAATTGTTCCGTCGTTACAAATTATGCGCGATGTTCAAACCTATGTTTACTGTTCTTTTAATTGTTACGTTTTACACACATCTATAGTTAATATTCTGTATGCTTGTAATGGATTCCTTTATTATTGTTCGTAAATGTTTTATTTCTCGTAAGCGATTCCAATCTTTTGAGAAATGAATAATATCTTAAACCTAAACCTAAAATTTGGACATTAAAAAATGTACACCACATACTAGGACAAAAGCAATTATCAAGAGACTGGAATTTTCGATGGATCAAGTAGGGTCAAAGTAATTCCACATACTACGTAGTTTTGAAATATCTTTTTTTTATATAGGAAAAGGGTGACAAGCGAGCACACAGTCCACCTGATGGTAAGTGGTTGCTGTGGCCCATAGACATCTACATCTATCCTCGTTTGCAAATCAAAATGAAGATGTGTTGTCAGCCTTGAGGACTAAGATGGAATGCCTCTTTTACAGTAAAAAGGGTCTCCGGTTCTCTACACTCACCATACGAAACACAGCAGCATTAAGCTGCTATTTGACGCTGGTATTCTGTGAGAGCGTGGTCCTTCCCCGGTCGAGCCAACCCATTCGTGCTACAACTATACAATTAATATAGCTGCATCATGGCTCTACCACGTAAAAATTATATATATCTTAGTATATTCGCGAGGGCTGGGGGAGTTCGGAAGTACTTTCAGGACGGGCTGTATTAAAAGCTTAGCGGTCACATGCCTCATGGAGAGATCGTGATCCTTCGTCGACACTGAGGGATTCTAGTCGGCTTTTAGTAGGCAGGAGTCCGACATAACTCGCCTGCTTCCTACTAGGACAGCCGGGTATCCTTGAGGATTTCCTCACTTAAAAAAAGGGTCGGGATAGTTGTAGTGGTCGAGTAGTTAATACGACCGACATCTTAGTTGCTTTTCTTTTTTTATTTCATATAGTCAACAAACAAGCTTAATATGAAAATCCTTGTAAATGCTAATCTTAGGAAATTATCATTGTGTCTTATTTATTAAATTGATAATTTGGTATTGAAATCTCGACTGTCAAAATTGTGAGAAAAACTGTTCGATTGTTCACTTCATCTTACGTTTAAAGATGTACATCCTTTCAAACGCTTTTGCTTCCTTTATTAAACCGTATACTGAACGTGTCAAAGAACTTCAGCTCACAAAGTCCCTTATCTGAATATTCAAGCAACGTACTTGACACCAAGAGTACGGCACACGTGTGACACTGCCTTTTCATTGTCGTCGCGTTCTATAAATTTAGAAGGTTTTTTTAAAAATATTTAGAAGCTAATTATTTTCTTAAATTTAAAAAAGAAATGTAATTTAATAATGTTATTTTATAAAAAGTAATTTATAAAATAATTAAAACCATGTAGTAGCTGTGTAAGAATATCCACTACCCCATATCGACCAGGGGGTGTCCTAAATGGCGACAGAGGGGCGACAGGAGATGGGCAACAGCGTTTTCCTGATAACCACCGAAAATAATAAAAGACTGCGGCTGACTTTTATAGGCTGTACTGGATCGAATTAATGAAGTTACAGAAAAGTGTAATGTTTTCTAACGAAATCTCTGTCATGTCATTGTAAATCAAAATATATATGTATAATGGTATTTTCTTTTGTTTCAGATCTCGTCTTCATTAAACACACGATGTGCCAAGAATATCTTTCGTCAGAACTGACGCTATTGTACCTTTTGAAGAGACATACACACTGTCAGTCTAAAATAGAATGACTTGAATCTCCACAGAACCTCATCCTCACACTGAATGTGATACTCCATTACGTAACTAGGGCTATATATAATTAGTTTTCATTTGTTTCCTAAGATAAGCCCCGCGTTCCTCTAGTTATAGCGTCAATTAGCAAACCAAAGCCATTATTAAATATAAAATAGGTCTCATAAAAACGAAATATTAAAAATAATACTATATATTTTTCTTAACCAAAGCTAGTCTAAGATGGCGAATCAAATGCCGATATATAGTCAAGTAGTGCCCAAGTCACAGTACCGTGGAAAGAATTCTAAAGGCATGGCCACACGTGAGACACGAGCGCAGAACTTGACGCGGGGTGACTTTGATCCTTTGAATTTCAATCACAGCGGAAACATGCCGATGATCAACACACCTTTAGAAAGCAGGGTGGAAAAGTTAGAGAAAAGGGAGGCGAGAAGGAAAGAAGAAGCCATTCGCGCGAGAAGAAAAAATGAAGCAAACGAGGGAAAGGTAGAGGCGTATTTAAGGCAGAATCAAGTCAGTATGAGGCAGCAGCAACATAGACATTCGTCTGTAAGGCAGGCGGAGCACAGGGTCAATCTTAGGTAAGTGAGACTTTTTCAACTTAGTCATAATATGTCGAAGAGAAAAAAATGAGGCAAACGAGGGAAAGGTAGAGGCGTATTTAAGGCAGAATCAAGTCAGTATGAGGCAGCAGCAACATAGACATTCGTCTGTAAGGCAGGCGGAGCACAGAGTCAATCTTAGGTAAGTGAGACTTTTTCAACTTAGTCATAATATGTCGAAGAGAAAAAAATGAGGCAAACGAGGGAAAGGTAGAGGCGTATTTAAGGCAGAATCAAGTCAGTATGAGGCAGCAGCAACATAAACATTCGTCTGTAAGGCAGGCGGAGCACAGAGTCAATCTTAGGTAAGTGAGACTTTTTCAACTTAGTCATAATATGTCGAAGAGAAAAAAATGAGGCAAACGAGGGAAAGGTAGAGGCGTATTTAAGGCAGAATCAAGTCAGTATGAGGCAGCAGCAACATACACATTCGTCTGTAAGGTAGGCGGAGCACAGAGTCAATCTTAGGTAAGTGAGACTTTTTCAACTTAGTCATAATATGTCGAAGAGAAAAAATGAGGCAAACGAGGGAAAGGTAGAGGCGTATTTAAGGCAGAATCAAGTCAGTATGAGGCAGCAGCAACATAGACATTCGTCTGTAAGGCAGGCGGAGCACAGAGTCAATCTTAGGTGAGTGAGACTTTTTTCAACTTAGTCATTATATGTCGAAGAGAAAAAAATGAGGCAAACGAGGGAAAGGTAGAGGCGTATTTAAGGCAGAATCAAGTCAGTATGAGGCAGCAGCAACATAGACATTCGTCTGTAAGGCAGGCGGAGCACAGAGTCAATCTTAGGTAAGTGAGACTTTTTCAACTTAGTTATAATATGTCGAAGAGAAAGAAATGAGGCAAACGAGGGAAAGGTAGAGGCGTATTTAAGGCAGAATCAAGTCAGTATGAGGCAGCAGCAACATACACATTCGTCTGTAAGGCAGGCGAAGCGCAGAGTCAATCTTAGGTAAGTGAGACTTTTTTCAACTTAGTCATTATATGTCGAAGAGAAAAAAATGAGGCAAACGTGGGAAAGGTAGAGGCGTATTTAAGGCAGAATCAAGTCAGTATGAGGCAGCAGCAACATAGACATTCGTCTGTCAGGCAGGCGGAGCTCCGAGTCCATCTTAGGTGAGACTTTTTTCAAATTAGTCATTAGATGTCTTAGAAATGTTATTATATTAATAGAAATTTTATTAAATTTAAGACATTAATTTTTTCATAAAATAATGTCTTAAATCTACTAAACATGACATTCAAAAAGGTTTGTGACTTTTTTTTTAAATTACGATTATTTACAATCAAAAACACGTATATTCAAATTACAAATTTCCCTACATCATCCTGTAGGTTTTGTAAGTGGCGACAGATGGAAATAAAACAGGCAATCAGCAGCAGATTCTTCTTGATAGCAACTTAAAATAACATTAATATAAGACTGCAGTTTTGCTAACCCAGCTGCAAGGCGTGGCAACTATGGAAAATAATTGCCCCCTGTGTTTGCCTGCCCCGATATTTCACCCGCGTGCCTCAATGGCACTTAAAGTCGTTGTTCCTTAAGTTTTAAGAGATGCCGTCGGATTGCCGTCCCATTGGACTGTGAGAGTGAGGCAATAGAAAGTGCGCCTGTGTTTGCGCACACTGTTGCGCACCTGTGCACAATAGTTCTGTGTGCACAGTGGCTAGTATTCGTTGAGGCTGGAGGACATTATCATAATTACCCTCGCAGTAGAAGTTTATTTTATCTATCGTGGATGCGTTTTTCTAACAATACTGACTATTAATGAAATGAAATGTGTATAATATTTTTATGAAACTTAAGTAATTAACTAAAGTAACCATTATACATAAATAATTTATTTGATATTCTTATTTCAACTTAGGTCTCTTCCATTAAACGACGTTTCTACCCCTCGAGGCCACGAAAGAACACCGACTGATAAGCACAAGGGATTTCCGGAGAGGGAACGTGACGGCTCCAGGGAGTACCGACGTGAGAGAGAGAGGGATAAAGATCGAGAGCGGGGCAATTTTGAGTTCGACGGTTGGTTAGAATTTTATTTAAATGTTATTGAACCATAGATGGGATATATGCACATAGTTTGAAGAACCGACAACCGATAGGCAGAAAGGTTTTTGAATGGCAGTCTCGTACTAGCAAGCGCAGTATATGGTGACCCTACTGGATGGAGTGATGACCTGATGAAATTAGCAGGCAGTCGATATATGTGGGTGGCTGAGGACCGTACTTTGTGGCAACCTGTGGAGGCCTATCTTTAACAGTGGACTTGTGATGAGCTGTAATAGCATGGTACTGCGGTATTAGGTATATTATTTTATCTGTCAGAGTTTTAGAAGTTGAATTAAAACTTACTACCACCTACATTAAAATTTTCTTTAGAGAGGATTTGCAAATGTCAGTTTTCTTTGCTCTTCTGCGTATTCAACTTGGAAAGTTTGAAAAGGAAAAAGATGTGTTTAATATTGAGTCGGTTATTTATTATGACGTGCAGAAAAAGTTTTAGTTGGTAATTTTCAAAATTCTTTTGTACTTATTCACACTTTCTTAATATTAATGTGATCCAAAACATGACCCTTTTCAGTTTTAAGCCAGTATCGGAGATTCTTTTTAACATTTTAATTTCAACTGTAAAATATAACAACCAACTGCTGGCGAGAAGTAAAGTTAGTTGCCGTAATGTCTGTCTGCGGAGTTTTGTTCTTGAAATATTTTTAAATTCTTATTATGTATGCTTTTTGCGATGATTTCTTTCACCAGCGAGCACTTGATTAATCAGCTCTAAAGTTACAACCTTTATACGATCCACTACTCGGCACAGGCTTCCTTTTATTTCTGAGAGGGGGTAAGGGAATGTCCGTCGTGCTGACCCGGTGCTTGTTGGCTCCACATGACTTCGAAATACTTTATTTTTAAATTTTGCAGACATTTTCCAGATAATTTCCTTCATTGCTGAGCACATGGTACATACAGGACTTAAACGTGCAATAAAAAATTTCATTGGTGCCGCCGGGTATCGAACTCGGGTTGCTCGCGTACTTACTGTGCAATTTACAGTAAGCGCTGAGTTACCACGGTTCTAATTAGCACTTAGTATTGAAAAATATTAAAATATATTTTGTCGACGAAAATTAAACTCTTGGATACAATTCAAGGTTAGCGCTCAGTCTACCTGATGGTAAGTGAATGCGTTGATCCTACGCAACCTACATTTATCCACAAGAATTCAAAATGTTGATGCGTTGATTTTCGGTTCTCGTCACTTACCATACGGATGCTACTATTTTAGACTGGTGTTCTGTGAAAGCGAAGTCTTTCCATGATTGAGCCGAACCATTCGTGCTACAGCCAAAATAACCTACAGCTTGGCCCTACAATATATACTTCTCTGCAATTTACTAACGCTTATATAAATTACGAAATGTATGATAACTGTCGGCGACTGTATTTCGCAATCTATATCTAGTCCCAGTTGCACTGGTAGTTTAGACGGAAACTTTAAGGTTTACCGCTTTGCACAGAACAAAGCGTGTATGAACAATAGGACAGGTTCATTGTAGCTCTGTATTGTTGCTAAACAAAGTGAATTGCGAGCTTTTACGTACAACATTTTTTAAATGCGTGGAGCCGTCGTTGTATTTTTAAGTAGGAAGACTTTTAAAAAAATGTGACATGGATTAATGTTCTGCATGTATGCTTTCATGATTGCTTCTTGATACAACCATAGTAAACCATAGCTACAAAATAATCTTTAAAAATATATTACAAATTTTTCCTGTTGCGTATTGTATATCTTGACTCGTAATCGAGGATGGATGTAGAAGTCTATGGGCCACAGCATCCACTTACCATCAGATGGACTGTGTACTCGTTTGTCACCCTTATCTGATAGTACCTGGTTGACCGAGCTTTGCTCGGTATTTTTCGCTCGATTTTTTTTAATTCGTGTGTTTTGGAAATTATATTTAGATACAAATTACATACTGATGAAATATAAATAATATTTTTTGATCTTAGCGACATAACAGAAAAAACGGAACTGGTTATTTGAATAAAAAATCATGAGTGCAATTATTTTAATTTAAATTTTCGTGTTTTTAAAAAATACTAAAAAAAGGGCTTGAAAAAATAGATTACCTCAAAAAAGAAAGGAACATGAAAAAAAAAATTAAAAAAGTCGGTCGGTCAGTCTGGGCTCGAACCGGGGTTTTAAGATTCTGTGACCGACCATTATACCAATTAAGCTATTTATAATCACTAATAATCTGTCAAAATTTATCTTCTTAGTCTAACGATATTGTAGCAGTTTTTCATTGCCTAAAAACACGGACAAAAAGACATTTTCTAAAAACAAATCCTAGCTAGATCGATTTATTATCCCCGAAACTCCCTGGACACTAAATTTTATGAAAATCGTTGGAGCCGTTTCCGAGATCCCGATTATATATATATATATATATATATATATATATATATATATATATATATATATACAAGAATTGCTCGTTTAATAGTATAGGATAGGATAAATATGTACAAGCTTTTTGTGAAGTCTATGTGTGCGTTTGGCAGGAAAAAGCGCTAGCAAGCGCTTATAAGCACTGAAATAGTTTTCGGCCAGGACACGATTGCTACTTCAGTAGCGCTGACTCAATCCGCCATTTTGCTTATTTAATTTGTTTGTTTTGAAGTAGAGTTTATAAGTTGTTTTGTGCAATATTAGTTTCAAGTAATATAATGACATGAATAAACATATACATGTTATTAAAAATTTATGATTGGTAAGTTTTTAATATGAATACTTTACAAACATATATTTAAATTAGGTTAGGTTCCCCGGTTAAAACTAACATCGTGTCCTAGAGGAAAATAGCTACTTACGATTTGACAGCGCTTACCGCTTACGATCGCCATTTTACTTACAAGCGCTTGCTAGCGCTTTTTTCTGCCAAACGCACCCTATGTGTGTTAGCAATCCTGTCACCCATCATTGTTGGATTTCTCTCCTGCCTCGGAGTCTGTCTGGATAAGTACTATTCTGTAACTACCTATTTTGGCCGCCAATAGGTTGTGCTTCCACTACAGTGATGTTTCGGTTTGGCTTTCTTGCTTTCACGAGAAATTCCATCTTAAGGACCTCTAGCACACCGGCTTCGTTCACAGCAGGTGCTAATGACGTCAGTTTTCACGCACTGCACTAGGAAAGCAAGTATTGTGACGTTTTCCGTGCAGCGAGCACGTCACCTGTGGGATTTGCGCACACCTTGGTACACTCCAGCCGTTAATCTTCAGGGTGGCTATTTGTTATTAAAAAAGACACTTTGCCGTTTGTGAAGTTCAGATTAGATAATAATTTATGTTACGGTTTTATAACGAATGCGATTTTTCGCAATACATATTTGTAATTGTTATGTGTTAAACTTTGTTTCCCCAGGAACGCCATTAAGTCCAATTGCGTCGCGGGCTTACGAAAAGGAGTCGAACCGACCTGTCCGGAAATCATCTTCTGCGCACAAAGTGACGGAGGCGACCATAACGACGGACAAGAGACGGTTTTTCTGCAGGGAGTGGGCCTTCCAAAAGATCGCACATTGCCTGGAGCAAAGGCCTGTCAGTAAAACCTGCGGAGCGCTAATATTGGGTGAGCTGAGTTCTGCTTTAGATTTAGTCATTCAATGACCTAGGCCAGTAACAAACGCTTGGTGAATCTCCACCCCTTAGTTTCCATCATCGTGTGTATTCAAATCAGATAAATGTTTTCATCCCATTATAATGTAGTTACAAAGTAATACTAAGTAAAAATGGCTACATAAACACTTGGCTTATACAGGTGATACTGAATTAATTGGTATCCATTAAACATATTATTCTAGTCATATTAAGGATTATAATATTAAAGTAAAAAAATAATAAGAAAAAACAAGCAGACTAAAACAAAAAAGTAATAAATTAGCAAAGTACTCACGATATTTGGCGAGTGTTGCGTTTGAAAGTTCACGATTTTTTTCGTGTTGACTTTTTTGTTATAGTTATATTTTTCGTGATTTTTTGTACATTACATTTAAAATGCGCATATATGACACTAGCATAAAAATACACATTTTTACACTCTCAAATATGGTTATCAATTACAAGTACATAACATTTTCAAATGGACTCATATAAACTTAATTTTGAATTAATTTAGAGTAGGGTTGATATTCAATCAATATAATTAGGAATCACGAAAAACGTACCATGAAAAAACCTGTTGAAAAATAAAAACAATAATTTATTAGGAGAAAAAATAGTGAATATTACACAAAATATTTTCTCAGTTTGTAGCCACAGGAAATTTTTAGTTATACAGGATGCTAATGGTTTCAATAACATCCTGCAGTAAAAGGTTTAAGGGGGGTCCATCCGTCATATTTTGGAAGCCATAATTTTTTTTCTGGCGCTTTAAGTGACTTACGATTATATGACAATGGGACGATAATGTACAACACAATAAGGCATCGTAATGAAGATTAAAATATTGAAAGAGGGCGAAATCCGATATATCCAGACTGCACTAGACGTCATGTGTAAAGTGCCCCTTCATTTATTTTTCAGGCGATGCGGGCAGCGGTAAAACGGCTCTATGTCAAGAACTGAGTCAGCCGGGACAGGGCCCCCAGGCGCGCCAGCAGAGGGCTTTGAACAGGAGATTGCTCGCCCGATATTTTTTGCAGGTGACATGTCTTTGTATTTCATTTGTTTTATTTAAGGGACACAACAGGTGTATCTAAGATTTTTTTGTACTTTTCTTGAGAAAGAAAAGGAATCTGTAGGAATTTATTTTATATCAATGTCAAAGTCAAAACTTTTTATACGATTTAGACTTGCTTTTTTGTTGATTTATTAATTACAGCGTATCAAAAATTTACTTCTGAACATAGGCCTCCTTCATAGATTACCTCATGGGGGTAAGTGTGCCATAGTTGCCAACCGCAGTTTTTTTAGTCGCAGTTTGATATTTGTTGTCAAGAGGTGTACTAAATCAAATTCAGTTCAATCCCCAGAACAGACAAGTTTGCGCGTTTACCACTATAAAGGATCCCTTTGTCATATCTCCTCAATTTGAAGGCCTAGCTGCCTCAGCTGGCATCGGAATCCTCGACGTCGACATATCGAATAGTGTGCAGTTGTTATGTAGTTCACTGCCAACACACAGTGCATACAAAATATATACCACCAATAAACGTCAAAAACTAAGTGGTTATAAAAAAGTGTGAGCACAAAAGACTCCCACTATGACACAACAATTTCAAATAAATACAAGTTATAATATTTTGACTTTAGACAAATTTATTCAGCTATAAAGCGATATAAAACTTATTGTTCTTATATCTTTTTAGGGTTCCGTAGTCAACTAGGAAACCTTATAGTTACGCCATGTCTGTCTGTCCGTCTGTCCGTCCTCGCTTAATCTCTGTGACCGTTAGCACTAGTAAGGTAAATTTCTACCTAAGGTAGGTAGGCACTGAAATTTGGTACCAATATGTGTATCAATCACGCCGATAAAGTGGTAAAATAAAAATTGGAAAAAAATGTTTTATTAGGGTAGCCCCCTATATGTAAAGTGCAAAGTGATTTTTTTTTAATTTCAACCCTAACGTGTGATATATTGTTGAAAAGGTAATTAAAAATGAATAGGGGTTTACTAAAATCATTTTTTGATAATGTCAATAATTTCGGAAATAATCGCTCCAAAAGTAAAAAACAATGTGTCCCTCTCTAACTTTTTAACCATAAGTTTAGAAAATACGAAAAAAATCTGAAAAGTAGAACTTTATAAGGACTTTCTAGGAAAATCATTTTGAACTTGGATGGAAACAACAGTAGCCACTACCGGGAGCAGTTGCAGGAGCGGGGATCGCTGTTGGAGCGCGAACATAATGGATACTAACCTTTGAACTCATAAGTGGGAACACTTATTGTGACGGACGAGAAACTACGGCACCCTACACTGAGCGTGGCCCGACACGCTCTTGGCCGGTTTTTTAATATTATAAATTTGATAGGTTATCTGTTTGGAAGTTTATAGTTCAAAAGGCTGAAGGATTTTTATGAAATTTGGCGTAGTGATACATTTTATCATGAAAAATTTTGTAACCTTTTTAAACGCTAAGAAATTCAGAGAGGAGTGGGGGATAACTTCTTATAATATAATATAGGCCCAGTACAGCGGGTGTATAACAGAACACAAAGAATAAAATGTTATTTCAATCTTTTTCAGGGCGATAATGAGAGCAGCCTTCGTCCGGGTGAATTTGTTCGTTCGTTAGCGATGCAGATACTGAGCCACTCGTCACGCCGACCCCGGCCGGATTCAGACCGCGATCACTCGCCCAGGGACGACAACACGCCGCTTACCAACAGGTACTATCAATTCTAAGCCATTTCGTGCTTTACTAAAATAGCCTTTTCTCGAGTAAAACAATGGCGGCCGCATACCAACCTTATAATAAATATATAAGGTAGAGAACAATTGCAACATGTCCTGAAGGAAATTTCAACAATTTTATTTTTACGCATGTTAACTTCGATTTTGGCCGACATCGAACTCATAACCTGTAAATGAGTAATCTCCCGGTTCTCTATTCAATATCGGTGACTTAGTTAAATCTTGCATCTTTCTCAGTAATTTTTTTTTAAATAGAATTGCGGTGACAAACGAGCTCACAGTCCACCTGATGGATGATAAGTGGATGCTATGACCCATAGACGTCTACTCTTACCTCGATTAGGAATCAAAATGTTACTTCGTTACAAGTAAAAAGGTTCTGTTCTCTACATTCACAATACGAAACAGCACATTAAGCTGCTATTTTACGCTGATATTCTGTGAGAATTATATTCTGAGTGAACTATCTCATAAGAATAGTAACATACAGTAACATAGTATGTATACATACAGTAGCATAGTAACAACAACTTAATTTTAATCCTTTCCTTGTGTTTAAATAATACTAGTTTTTTTTTTACGGATTTTATCGCGTATATTTAACGTATATTTAATATATTTAACCTGACGTTTCGAGCGCTTTACATCACCCTCACTTCACGTCACGGGGGGGGGGGGGACTTTCCTTGTGGTTTATTGGGCAACATTTTTTGTCAAGTACACCGTTTACGTCTAACAGTATCTAAAGTAAAACGTTATCTTTAGACGTTATTGACCATAACAGGTCCATTGGTGCAAATAAATTATTCTGCCCTTGTTGGGATCCATGTAAAACACCATTTTCTATATTTCAATGAATATATACAATTTTTCCATTGATCCTTTTGATTTAGGCATAATTCGGAAGAGGAGCAGTTAATACAACGCTTCCGTGACCTCGGGGAGGACGGTGAAGAGAGCTCTAAACCGCTACTCGCCGATAGTGAAGGTAAGTTTCTTTGCAATAACCTCTTTATCAGCTATCAGCTGATGTGAAGAATTCCTTGCAAGGTAGACAAATTGGCCTTAGCCGAAACAGAGGTCTCGCATGTTTGGCTACTCTGCCTTGCCGGTCTAGGTATTTCATTTCTTACGTAAATTATGTTGATGTTCAAACCGCCATTTATTCATTTTTCATTCAAAGTTTAAGTCTTTATTACATTCGTTTCTCATAGCTAAAATATGTCAATAATTTCAAGGATGTTGATCATGTCTTGCACAGAAATATTGTGTGTAAAGTGTAATTCCTCATACATATATTTATTTTTTGATTTTATTTTAAGAAAAAAGAAGTTAGCTGGCACATATTTTCGAGTCTTCGTGTGCTTTATAAATAACGCGAATAGCGAAAACGGAATGGCTTATATAAATTAAATTTCGCTGTTGTAAAAGCTTATATATTTATGTAACGCTTATCATCCCAAATAAAAGTATACCTTAGTAATATTTAAATTATTTCTCAGCTCCAAGATCTCACCTTAAACTCCTTTTTCTATGCTGCTACATATAAAGCATTGATCGTGATTACGCGGTGTACAATTATATAATTTTTCAAGTAATTTGTATTTAAATAAAATATTATGTTTTAAAAATGTGTTAATTTTTTTTTTATAGAAGAGGGGGCAAACGAGCATGTGGCTCACCTGATGTTAAGTGACTACCGCCGCCCATGATCAACTGCAACACCAGGGGAATTGCAGATGCGTTGCCGGCCCTTTAGAAAGGAGTAAGCTCTTTTCTTGAAGGTCCCCAGGTCGTATCGGTCCGGAAAAATCGCCGGTGGTAAATTATTCCACAGAGAGGTTGTACGCGGAAGAAAATTCCTTTTGAAACGTACAGTGGTGGACCGCCAAGCATCCAGATGGTGTGGATGGTATCGGGACGTTTGCCGCGTAGTGCGTTCACGAAATTTGGCGGCTGGGATTTCATTTTTTGATTTCCTATTACAGCAGAACAACGTACGGACGAAGAGGAATGTGGAAGTGGTCGTCGCTCTCGGACCATCGACCGCATCCACGAACGCGACGCTTACACCGACTCCATGCCAGCTGATGCTGCGCTCAGCCGCTCAGATGATGTAATGTTTCTCTTTATACTAATACCTTCTCATAATGGTATAGCTGTGTTTGTTCAGGTGCAAAGATCTCGCCGTAAATTTGTCTATACGTGAGCGACCTGGGTTTAATCCTTACCAGCACCCCTGGGTAGAGGATTCTCAACATGAACCTGATGTTGACTTACCTAATGGACTATTTAAGAAGAGAAACTATTACTAATCAGGGCATTATAACGTTACCGAATTCTATTAAAGTAACATTAATTTACGTTAGTTTCATGTAATAACGTCAGTAGGAATTAACGTTACCTTTTTACCGTATATATCAAATTATATAATAAGTGTTGAATAACGTTATCATCTATATAATGTATACGTGAAGGGAAAAACTTGTGTTTCTTTTAAGCTTACTCGCATGGGGTAGTGTGAGATTTGTCATAGTTTCAGTTTATACAGATAAGGAGTAAAAAAATATGTTACAAATACATTTAGTAAAATTAAATAAAACATACGTTCATATTGTCAATGTGCTAAAATGTATATTATGGAGTGTAGAGATAAGGAGAACAAACTCCGTATAAAAAAGTATCCGTAAAAAAGCGCTTAATAAGGGTGGCGCCACTGTAGCTAGAGTGTAATTTTAAAGAACTTTATTATTTTTTATTGCACAGACTTTCACCATAATTCTTTTTATAATAATTATTTTTAGTTTTCAAAATTTTTATTTTCAAAATCACTCAACGTGTTTTACGGCGACTATTTCTAGGTTATATTTACTAAATTATTTAAGACACAGTAAGTAGTTGAAGTTTTAAATACTGCAGTTTCATCAACTACTTTAGTCACCACAATAAATTTCTCAACTCAGCACACTCACTCCGTCGACAACTGCTAACTTCATACCCTCTAGTTACTCGAGCGCTGTTGTGGAGAGTTTTTGAACTGTTGTTTACTGCTTACAGATGTCTATCTGTAAGCAGTAAACAACAGTTCAAAACAGCAGCATATACAAGACACATTTTCAATTATTCTCCTATGAGAGATTGTCCTCCTTACCTCCATACTCCATGATTTATATATTGTAATATATGTTACAGATAATTAAATTAAACAAATAAAACATTCATTGTTTACGTTGATACTGCTAATGCCAATAAACAAACACAATAATCTATGGTCAAACTGTGCACAGAGTATATATTGTCGCCAATGAATTTTAATATGTTGCCAACAAAATAGTTACTGATAGATTGACTGAATGAGCTGTGGATTTTGTAGAATTTCTAATGTTCTTTTTTCAGCAGTCTGTGTTGTTCCGTTTCCAATAGTGTATGTTAAGGCACAAAAGAGATTTTTTTTAAATATTTTTTATATTAAATATTTGTATTTTATATATTATTAATGTGAAGTTGAAATGGAAATACAACTAGTTTATTATATTCACACTGAGCGACGACTCGTATCATATATATATATATATATATATATATATATATATATATATATATATATATATATATATATATATATATATATATATATATATATATATGTAACATTACATGTAGTTATACGTTTTATATTACTACATTTATTTGGCATTGCTAATGTAAACACATATTAGTTATGTTAACACAGTGCAGTTAACACAGTGGTTTACATTCCTTGTTATTGTTTACAGTTGCCAGAAATCTTGCCCAGATCAAGCGTCAAACCAACGAATCCATTCATCAATGACGAGAACAATGCAGACTTACGTCTATATGAGAACCACGAGAACCTGTTTCTAAGAAACATATCTCAACGGCAATCCAAAGAATTGAGGAATTCAAGACTCCTCCGTCAAAGCTCCGAACCTTTGACGGAAAAGAAGTCCACATTGTTACAAAAGAGTCTCTCAACAGAACAGAAGAACGAGAGCTCCAGTGAGAATGACAGACCTAAAGTAGAAAACAGCCCGCCAAAATCTCGAATACCGGTCGCAAATTTTCGTTACCCGAACAAGAGTGATCTGCGACCTAGTTCGAGCGAGAACTCCCCACACAAGCAACGTTTCGATGACAAAAAAGACCGACCGCCTACACCCAAAGAAAATGTCGAATCGAACGAACCTCCAGAATACCAGAACGTTTTGAAGCCCGATTCGAACGCATCTGAAGAAGTAAAAGATGATATACAAACGAATATCGAGAAGTTACTGGAAAAGAAGCGATCCGAAAGCGAAGATATGCCTCCACCAATACCAAGTCTGCCGATAAGTCCAAGAACGCTAATCGCAAACGCGTATTACGACAAGTTGCTCTCCGAGCCGGAGATACAGCAGGCTTTGCTGCCACAGAATCTCGATAAGAACCCCGACGAATGTTTCAAGAAGGCTTTGCTGTTTCCGTTGCTGGAAATCGATCCGCCCAAGCAGTGTCTGTTCCTTTTAGTTGATGCAATCGATGAGGGGTCTTTGAGTGGTAAGTATTTTCTTTTTTTATGTAATCCTCTCAATCAGTTAGAAGAGTCATAAGAGAAATTAACAATCTAATGATTGTTGAGCTGGAATCACGATATATTTACCCATTACAGTCTATCTAAGTCCATTGTCCTAAGTCTAAGTCCAATTTTGATTTGATTTGATTAGTGAACATAGAGCCGTGGTAGCTCAGATGGTTAGCGCTCGTTGTAAATATAACAGAACGCGAGAAACCCGGGTTCGATCCCCGCCGGCACCAATGAAATTGTTAATTGCAATTTTAAGTGCTGATATACCACGTGCTCGGCGGTGAAGGAAAAACATCGTGAGGAAACCTGCATGTCTGGGGAATAAGAAAAAAAAAAAATATTTCGAAGACACATGTGAAGTTCGGCAACACGCATTGGGGCAGTGCGGCGGACACTTTCTTGCCCTAAAACCCTCTCAGAAATGAGGGGAGGCCTGTGCCCAGCAGTGGGACGTATATAGGCTGTAACTTTACTTTTACTTTTTACGCAAAACACAAGTAGACTTTATAAAAAAATAATATCATTATTTTTTCTGTTTACTAGAAACAAACGCAAGTTAATAATTACCTGTTACTCAAATTCATAGAGTCAGTATTGTTATTCATAGAAATTACAAAAAGCTTTTAAACAAAAATTTCTGACAAAATAGAAAAGGTCTGCTTATTACCAAGTTTAAATTTTATGCATCTACAAATTGCATAATATATTTCCCACAGTGTCCACGTTTGACAGGCGGGATAAGCATTGCTGTCGTGGTTTTTTTAAATTATTGTTTTTACGAAGATGCTGCTGCCCATCTCTATCTCAGCATAATATGTTCACCTCTCTGTCGCATCTTACGGCACCCACGGGACGATATGAGGTGGTGGATTCGCTTACGCCGCCACCACAATGCAACTTATTAAGTTAGCATTAACTACTTATTTCATTCATTTCATCATTACAACCCTTCACAAGTCCACTGCTGAACATAGGTCTCCCCCAAAGTAATGCCACAAAGCACGGTCCTGAGCCACCTGCATCCATCGACTTCCTGCATGTCTTACCAGGTCGTCACTCCATCTAGTGGGGGGTCGCCCTACACTACGTCTACCGGTACGAGGCTGCCATTCGAGAACCTTTCTTCCTCATCGGTTATCGGTTCTTCGAACTATATGGCCGGCCCATTGCCACTTCAGCTTACTAATCCGTTGGGCTATGTCGGTCACTCTGGTTTTACTTCGGATATCCTCATTTCTGAGTCTATCACGCAGAGAAACTCCGAGCATAGTCTCTCCATAGCTCGCTGAGCGACCTTGAGCGTCCTCATACGGCCAGCAGTGAAGGACCACGTCTCAGATCAGTAAGTCATCACTGGCAACATGCACTGGTTGTACATCCTAGTTTTCAGAGATTGAGGTATACCTGACAAGAAGATATGTCGTAATTTCCCAAACGCTACCTTGAATCCGTCGATTGACCTCTCGGTCGAAGTTGGACTTACCTAGTCGGACTATTTGTCCCAGGTAAACGTAGTCGTCAACAACTTCGAGCATAATGCTCCCAACACCTACCGGCATAGGTGTGACATAGACATTAAACATGATCTTTGTTTTGTCCATGTTTATCTTAAGACCTATCCGTTGGGAGACACCATTGAGGTCATTGAGCATAGTGCTTAGGTCCTCCAGCGATTCTGCTATAAGGACTATATCGTCGGCAAATCGAAGGTGAGTGATGTACTCGCCATTGATGTTAATACCGTATCCTTTCCAGTCCAGTAGCTTGAAAATGTCTTCCAATACAGCGGTGAAGAGTTTCGGGGAAATAACGTCACCCTGTCTTACACCTCTCTGCATATAGATAGGTTTCGGGCTCTGGGTCAGTACTCGGATAGCCATCGTAGCCCTACTGTACAAACACTTCAGCACTTCGATATATCGACAGTCAACTTAGCACCGCTGAAGGGACTGTAGCACCGCCCAAATTTCGACGGAATCAAAGGTTTTCTCATAGTCCACATACGCCAGTCAAAGTGGCAGATTCTACTCTTGGGTCTTCTGTACAGTCTGCCGCAGGGTATGTATGTGGTCTTTGGTACTGAAGCCTTTTCGGAAACCGGCTTGTTCGGGAGGCTGGAAGTCGTCGAGTCTGCGTGCGAGACGATTTGTAATTACTCTCGAAAACAGCACGTAGACGTGGCTCAGAAGGGAAATCGGTCTGTAGTTCTTCAAGAGAGCGTTGTCGCCTTTCTTAAAGAACAAGACCACCGCACTTCTGCTCCACGCCCTCGGATTAGTGCCACCATGGAGGACGGAATTGAAGAGCTTCTGAAGGACTTCAAGTACCGGTGGTCCACTCGCTTTCAGAAGTGTCTCTGTCGCCTTTTACGACACCCACGGGAAGATATGGGGTAGTGGATATTCTCAACCGCCACTACACGGCCAACTACTTATTAAGCAGACACTAAAAGTAGCTATGTTTCTTTCAGGGCAATCACAAGGTGAGACATCCGATGACGTGGCCACCCTGTTGGCTCATCACCAACATCTTCTACCGCATTGGTTGCTCTTAGTGTGCACTGCTCGGCGGCATTGTAAAGGACTTACTAAGATGTTTACTGGTATGTTTTTTTAAATGTCATTTTCACAAATGATTGGTTTACGATGGTGAATCATGAGTAATGACATGACGATGTACATATTTATAAAAGATTAAATTTAAGAAAATGCAAAATCATCGAAAACTGATTTTGAAAACGGTTTAGTCATTATCCTATAATCTAATTAAAGTTAATTGTTTAACGTGCTGTTTAATAATTTAACATATGGATAATATATGGTACTTATATTAATATAGTGTCGTAGCTTAATAGGTGTATGACACTCGCCTTAAATTTTGTAAAACACAAGCAACCCGAGCTTATATTTGAATGATGTATTACCAAGTGCTCGACAGGGAAGAAAAAGGCTGAGGCTAACATGAGGGTTACCTGTCTGAGAAGTAAAATAATATTTCGAGGACGCCTGAAGTAAACTTACCTGCTGCAAAACACTAAAAAAAGAGAGCCTGATACTTATTTTTTTTGCTGTCGGTACAAACTGGTACTCTTATTAACCGACTTAAAAAGAGGGAGGTTTTTAATTAGACGTGTTATTCCGTTTACCCACCTGATAACGACATGATAATGTTGGGAGCAGTGGTGCTGGGATTAGTTGTGACTGGATTAGTGCACGCAATTGAGGGAGGGCGGGAGGTGCTCTTCAAACTAGGTAAGACACAACATCATTTTGTTTAATTGAGTGGATGGTTGCAAAGTAACTATTAATATCTTTATTGTAATGGATTTCCGTAAGTAAAGTCTGATTCTATCAATTGTCCACGTATTACTTATTGCATTTAAATCGAATAAACTTCCTCGTTTTAAATAATATTTTTGCGTAATTTATAAATTCTGCAATTTGTACAGGGAATTATCAACTTTAATTTCATTATTGAGGAGACATAATTTGATATCCTGCATGCATTCGCCACTTTTAATGTGCATTTGCAATAGTTTTCTAAATATCTTTGCTCACCGATGTGGTAGCCTTTCTTGCAAGCATTTCATAAATGTTACGATTGAAAGTTTGTCTTTAACTTTATTATAAATTATTTTATTCCAAGAATTGCAAGGAATCTGTAATCCTGTGAGGTACTTCTTTTATTTCAACGTTGACCTTTCAAACAAGAAGTATGTATATATTTTTATAGGTAATGTCTACTAAGTATCTTGAAGCAGTTTTATCAAGTCTCTATAAATGACTGTATACAGCATTCCGATTATCCACCCCGTCTGAGACGGATAGATGGACACGCGTTTCCGAGTATCCACCCTAGAGTGGTTTCTTTAGGATGGATAAACGGAATAACCCAATTCGACCCCACGTTTTTGTTTGTAATTGTATGTATGTATGTTGTGATATCTTCTTCTATTGTAAACCGATTTCGATGATTCTCTTTTTATTAAACAATTTATACTTCTGGGTTCTGGTTACTTCTTTTATTTAAATATAATTACTTAGACATCGTTGAGACTGAAATTCCTCAGTCCAATCCAAAGGGTAAAAACATTAACGTTTAACAAAAATTAAAAGCCGACTTCAAAGAGCTAAAAAGAATAAAACACTTTCACATCCTGAAATCTAGGCTTTAATTCTTCTATACACTGTGTTAGCGTCGATTTCAGAATGTAACATTATTTTAATCTTTTTAGTCAAAAAGGCTTGTACTTAAAAAATTAATTCACTTGTCGTATCCTTTTTAGGTCACTGATTAACAACATGAAATTATATAAAAGGAAAAAAGGTTATAATTTGTAAATCACATAAATAATATTTATTTTATTTATATGTTATAAATTATAATGCTTAATAAGTATACAGTTTTCAATAAAGTATTTATTATATGATTTAAAATTTCTATGCAAGGTTGAGACATTTTTTTTTAAGTTTTTGTTATATGATTTAAATTAGTTACCCCCTTTTTATTTCTTTACAGGGTTTAGAAAAATTACCTTGGACGAGCTGCAGAGAGCGCACGTGTCGGCCGACGTACAGCGATATGTTTTAGCGCGGCTAGATACCGAACCTAAATTGAGGTAATTATAATAGTACATAATATGTTCAATACTCTGTTACTTAAGTTCCGTATGTTATGCAAGTGACTTAAATCCCATTTTTTAATTGAAAAATTGTAAAATTCTAAATGATTATAAAGACAAAAATCGTGTCAGAGCAAATAAAAAAGGGGCAGTAGTGTTCTTTCTTAAAAAAAAACATTTTGAAACTAAAATCAAACAAAAATGTTCGTTCTGAGAATTCTAGATCAAAATATCAACATCATGTCCGAATAAAGAAGTTTTGCTAGTAAATACAAAGAATCAAATATTTTCAGCACTAGAATTACAACATCAAGCTAAATGTTATATAAAATGGGACCAAAATTGATTTACAGAACTTTTGTATGGTCTATTTATTGGCTTATATGTAAATGATTTATCAAACCTGAATTCACAATTGTCTTACTCTTTTAGGTAAATGGTAATAATAGCAATTGTGTTTTTAATAAATGTACAAAAAATACTTTTCAAGCTAAAAATGTACAAAAAATTTAAATGACTTTATGTCAAGTATTTTTTATATTTCTTGATCAAATGATTTAATGTTCTTGTTTGTTGAATACTTTAGTATTCTAATAGTTGTTACTAATTACAGTTCTATTGTTCTGTATTTGTTATTATGTTTAAATAAATGTTTAAATTTAAAAAAAATAGGATAATACAAATTTTATGCGTGACTTAAGTAACACATACCGTAAGTATGTTGTACTATCGGCTAGTTAAGTCGCGTATGAGCGTGACTTAAACGTGGTTTTGTCACCGTGTGCAATAAACATATATCAGACTGGTTCATTTAAATGTACTCTAGTGAGTACTACTAGTAACTTTTTCTTTTTTGGTAATAGAGAGATGCAACTATATAATTATTAAATTAGTTAATGTTCTAGACGAGTAAGATTTCTATCTTAAACTTACGACGATGATGAATACGTGGTAGAGCCATGCTGCTGTTATATTAGAAGTATAGTTATAGCACGAATGGGTCGGCTCGACCGGGGAAGGACCAATTGAAATGAACCAGTTTCACAGAATACCAGCGTAAAATAGTAGCCTAATGCTGCCGTATTTCGTATGGTGAGTGTAGAGAACCGGAGACCCTTTTTACTGGAAACGAGGCATTCCATCTTAGTCCTCACGGGTGACAAAGCATCTGCATTTTGATTCGTAATCGGGGATAGATGTAGATGTCTATGGGCCACAGCAACCACTTACCGTCAGGTGGACGGTGTGCTTGTTTGTCACCCTATCCTATATAAAACAGGCAGCACATAGAAAGTTTATAGGAAAAAGATCTCTTTGGTCGCTTTTTAAGGTTCTCAATTGCTTGTATTTCACATAGGGCGCGGGTGTCGAGCGACTCCACGGCTGCGGCTGCTGCTGCGGCCGCACTGGATCATCTTCGTATCAAAAGCGACGGCTGCTTGCTCTACCTCGAAAAGGTATCACCGACTTAATATTATAATAGGTAAAGCTTGGGCGTAACATTTTTATGCGGAAGAACCATGCTGCAGTTATTTTATGATTG
Source organism: Parnassius smintheus behrii (assembly GCA_036936625.1). NCBI lineage: Eukaryota > Metazoa > Arthropoda > Insecta > Lepidoptera > Papilionidae > Parnassius > Parnassius smintheus. The sequence continues at coordinate 32,511,860 of JAUPFT010000024.1, forward strand.
TAGCACAAATGGGTCGACTCGACTACACAATACCAGCGCGAAAAAGCAGCTTAATGCTGATGCTGAGTGTGATCTCAGGGGTGACAGCGCATCTACATTTTGATTCTTAATCGGGTACGGTGTAGATGTCTACGGAGTATTTGAAATCCGTGTTCTATAAAAAAAATAGGAATTTCAATGAAGAACGACTAGAGCTTTAAAATCCAACACAATACAACGCAGCATAATGAGCACTGAATCAGTGACAGTACTTTGATTTAAGCCAAAAATCCCAGCATGACATTTGCCACATGCTAAAAACCGATACAAACTTAGAACGTACAAAAGGGTCAGTTAAATTTATATGCGCTAATCTACTCTTATGATATGAGAACTGCATAGAATATCTGTGAATAAACAGCATTTTGAGGCGCCCAGTCAGAACGCTTTAGATTTGTAATATCAACCATCTCTCTCACTCGTTGGCTTGCAATGGGGCTGTGTCGAGTTATATATCTGCTATCCCTTCTAACGTACAAAAATGCTTTACTCAACATAAGTATTGTGTGTTTTTACATTCATTGAAACATTAATTTATAATAAAGTTATGAAGGCATGCGACATAAGAGATTGCTCGACGAACACAACTAGAATAAAAATACGAAATTGGTTGCTTACGCTTATTTACGAACAAACAGAAAAGTTGTTTCAAACATTTTATAGTAGCTACGTGCCCAATATTGATATCGATATTGTTATTATAGCAGTAATTGAAAATTCAAAATACAGTAATATTAACAAATTATAATACCTATGCGTGTGTATCTATATGTGATGTGTATATATATCAACATACATACTGTATGTATGTTTGAGTATATATGGATGTGTGTATATATGATGTATTTAATGTGTGTATATATGTTTAAGTATATGTTTATATTTATAGACCATAAATAAATTGGAGTAGATATGTAAAGGGAAAGCTTTATAAAGTCAGCCGTGCACAAATTTCTGTTTTTTGTTAATATGTGTATATGGCTTTCACGACACAGGTCTACGTGTCTAGTGTGAGAACCACTGCTTAATTATTTCTAAAGGTGCTACCTGTTAAATAAAGTATTTTCATTTTCATACAATCAGTATGAAGTTTGAAATTCGAGATATCATAGTTTAAGCCAGCGGGGTTACGAGGTAAAGCGTGTTGGTGGTGACACTACTCCGCTGGCCAATTGGTTCAGTGGTCATTTAGTACTTGGTGATTGTAGTAGGCATCATATGAGTGCAAAGAAAACTCGTGTATATTTCGAAATAATCACTACCGCATCAGTGGCGAAGCCTCCATAGAAGCCGAAAAGCCGGGCTTGCCTTATCAAACTGAATCAATCAATAATATCAATCAATAATATCAACTAATAACTCGTAAACTGTTTCAAGCTATTTCAAATTTCCCGCGCACTCCACTGTTCGACACGGGTCATGACCTCGTATTGGCTTAGCGATACTGTTACTGCCATTAAAATTAGTTTTAATAGAGCGATTAGTTGTCTCTCTCGCTCGCGTGGGCTTTTTACGGGGCTTTCGAGAAGACGATCGCTCTCTTTCTAACCTATGGCAAAATATTCGAGATTCGAGAGAGAAAGAAAGCAGGAGGCTGGCAGCAGCGTCTTCCTAATCACAACTAAAAAATGAAATCGCGGTTGCCAACTTGCCTGCTAAGCGTAGCAACTAAGGCAAATACTTCCCCTATCAGGCAATCTATGGGGGAGGCCTATTTTAGGTATAAAAACAACTTGACTAAACCTGGTGTTCTGTGCAGAGGAAATTAAATTAAAAGGAAACTGAGTGTATTTCGAGATTTCATTTTTCCCATTTCGTCCGCATTTGCATGCTATTTAACGACTTATATATGTTACTATTCTCTTAGGATATGAGAAGAGAACTACTCTTTTAATCCTGATCAACATTATATAGTCTTATGCCGTTCTTTTTTTTTTCCTAGGTATTAGACGGCGTAGCAGATGGGTTTATAGCGCTACGAGAAATACGAGAGATACCGGGCACGCTGAATGGATTGTACCTGTGGCTCGCGCAGAGACTATTCCATGGACGGCGATTCACGAAGGTACATATTTGAAATTAAATTTAATATTATAACTTACTTTTTATGACATTTGAGTGAGAAACACGCTACCGGTCTCCCTGATGGTAAATGATTAATTTACAATTTGCTGTAGCCAATTCAAAAGAAGCGGAACACAAATGCATTGTTAAAATATGATTGGATCATTTTTTAATATTATATTTAGTGCGGCCTAAGAGAATAACTGCAGCATATCATCCCGTGAGTTTCGTAAGAGGGGACAAAAGGGAAACATAAACACGGGTTGAGTAGCAACATCTTCCATAACTCAAAATATTAAAATATGTGTTTGCCATTCCGCCTGCCAAGCGTGGTAACTTTGGCAAATATATAATACAATTACGCCTTAAATAAAATATATATATATATATATATATATATATATATATATATATATATATATATATATATATATATATATATATATATAATGTATATATTACTTTTATTTTTTTATAAAATATAATTGTAAAAGAAAAATGTTATCCGTCAGGTCCGTCTGCTACTGGACGTACTGCTAGCGGCCCGATGCGGAGTCACTGAGGAGATGCTTTACAAATGTCTCCTCACCAAAGAATACAGTGTCACCAGAGAAGACTTCAATCGTCGCCTACATTTATTGCGAAGGTCGGTGTATTATTTGGATATTTTACTCTACTTCTTTTTCTTATGCATATGATGTGCCTTATAGATATAATCTACACGTGTCTTGATTGAGAACCAAAATTCATGTGTGTTGTGACTTCTAAAGACAATGGTAGATCTTCAAGCCGACCGATCAGTACGGAAATAATTAATAATACAGAGTGATACTACAGCGTGAAGTGAATGTCTTAAGATTTTAGCCCTGGTTACCTACTTAACTACAAAGGAAAATTAATAAGAAGGCGTGGAAGTCAGATATTTTAGAAGCTCAAAGGTTGTTCATAGAAACGCTAATAAGTGCTACTGGGTCGACATATCTGTAGTTTTTATGATAGAAATAAAAGTGAAAAACGAACATAGTTCACCAGATGGTATGTGAATATTGTGACCCATAGACGCATACATCTATTCTCAATTATGAATCAAAGTATAATTGCTTTTTCATCCTTAAGATCTAAGATTGAATGCCTCGTTAGCCGTTAAAAAGGGGTTCTAGATCTCTTCACTCACTGTGAGAAACACAGCAACACTGCGTTTGCCAACCCGCCTACGTAGTCCGATTTACGCAGATCAGTAAAGACCAAAATATATTTTAAACTAAAGGTAGCTGTAGTTAACCATGACATTGGGACGTCGAACCCTTAGTCCCAAAAAACATGTGTAGTGTTCATGTAAATAGAAGAAATCCAATCACAGCTGTATAAAATTTGCAGCTGATTCGTTCAATTTTCACTTCACTTTTCTTTCTCTCTATTTTGTCATCAAGTAGCAACCACGAGCTGTCATCAATAAACCTTATTAAATGTCGGCGCATTCGTATATGACTCGCAGGATCCTGGTGATGGAGCGGTCGACGGGGTTCCTGTCGATCTTCCACCACTCGTTCGCCAAGTGGCTGCTGGACGTGAAGCACTGCACGCGCCGCTACCTGTGCTGCCCGGCCGACGGCCACGCCGCGCTCGCCATGTACTACACGCTCGACGCCCGCAGGTGAACTGCCACATCTGCCACTTCGTTCACTCTGCCTTGTAATCCACACACTATCCGCCCACATCATCTCAAGTGTAACCCTTCCACATCTGTCAGTAAAAGATTTGTCGTAGCAACCGCTATCCACCAGCATCATACATTATATCGAAGCCCAGTGTTGTGTATTTGGCCTTTCTGTATATTCACTACGCTGGCTGTTGGTTGAGCATAGAGCTGAGTTCCTTGTGCTAGTAACGCTGCTCTGCTTTTCTTCATCATCACCCGTATACGTCAGCTGTTATACAGCAGCTGCCCAGGGAGGATTTGCTGCGATCGCTACGCTTAGCATGTGGTTTAGCAATCACACAGTACTAGACCTCAAAAGGTGTTACTTTAATGTTGCTACCCGTTGCCTGTTTGGGCATACAACTTTTCTAGCATACAGTTTCTATAATTTGTCTAATTTATAAAGGCACCTAAATCAGCAGGGCGTAAATTTGATTTTGAATTTGGCTCATTCTGTTCTATTGTGTAATAGCGCCGAAAGTATGCACCGATGTCGATATCAGATTTAACTATTTTTTTAAAAAGCTTTACTTGAAATCGTAATTTATGGTAAAATGAAATAATATTTTTTTCAAGAATAATATTCACAAACTACCATAAAATGCACCTGATTGTATGTGGATGCTGTGGCCCATGCACATCTACAACTATCCTTGATTAAGACAAAACGCACATGCATTGTCATTCCTGAAGTTTAAGATGGAATGCCTTGTTTGTAGTAAATAAGAAATCCAGTTCTCTTTACATTACAATACATTTATTAATACAGCAGCATTAAGCTACTATTTTTAGCTTGTATTCTGTAAGAGCGTGGTCCTTCCCCGGTCGAGCTAACTCACTCGTGCTACAACCATAATATAGGTGCAGCGTGGCTCTATCACGTGTATAATTATAGGTGATATAAATAAATAATATTAAGTGATTCATAAAATTTCATATGCATGTATGTAAAATAACATAAATGTTGCATACAAGGAGGGCACCATTTTCTTATAATAGTTAAAATTATTTTAGGTTAAGCGCATTGGAGATTCATAACTACGTTTATCATATGACGCATTTGGAGCAACATATTGCCGCGCAAAGGAAAAACAAACAAAGGTAAGATATATTTATTTATAAAACTAAATAATTAAGGGACATACAGTTAGAGTCCACCTGAGCGGCTACTGCAATCCATGGCCACCTGCAACCAACTTCAAATAAGGAAGGCTACAGAAACGCGTTGTCACCTATGAGTGCACAGAATGCCCCAAAGTCCCTCGCATATGTCTGTTAATGATATAAGGCTATTGGAGCATGGTGATAACTTCAACTATTATTTATTACTCAAAAACATTAAGTAAGAATGAGTGAGTGCGGCTGTGTTTTCACGTAAGCTTACATGAGTAAAAATGGGGACCGACCAGGAGGGGAAGCTACATACAAATGGCTCGCTGCGACTATACCCACACATAGCGCAGCGATGTGTGCGTGAGTTCTCACTGACAGGTTCACCGACGCTCCGTCGGGGTACAAACCGGTTTGGGCCAGCTCAATCAGAGTATCCATGAAAGGGCTGTCAGTCGGGGCATTTAGATAAATGGAAGAACAATATTTCGTGATTTTATATATAATTTTTTTTTATTTCTTTTACAATTATGGTTAAATTTAGAGATTGTTTATTATAAAATGTACAGTATGTATAAAAATTCAAGAGAAAATAATACAATTGCCAGACAGTGGTGAAGGTGGTGTTAGTGGTAGTGGTGCTGGTGTTGGTGGGTGTACTTGTAGTATCGTTGATGGTAGTAGGTAGTGGACCATCACCAACACCACTGCCACCAATACCGCCACCACGACCAGCATCACCACCACCACTACCACCATCAACACCACAACCTCCGCCACTGCCAACTACCACTATCACATCCATTGCTACCACCACCTGATTCTTTGTACTAATTAATACGTCTTACGAAAATGATATTAATAGAATATGAAGCTTCTGTGAGAATACCTATTTCCTTAAAATTGTCTTGTAGGGATTCGCGCGGTTTTTAATTATAAATTGCACCTATAGCAAGATTCAATAAGACATGATACATAGTATGAAGATAAGCAAAATATACTATTTTTGCAATTTCAATTTAAATTACAATAAATAGACATGTTGTTATATTAATTTAAGTTACAATGAAATCACATTTTGTTTTATGCTATATAGTATTGTTTTTTTTTCTTAAATTTTTCACATTCATCAAGTGACAACCCTATCAAAATAGGTAAACATTTTCGACGTTGTTAGGAAGCTTCCCCTCTGGTCCTTACTCTGTGGTAGACCCAATCATTCAATTGGATCATTTCGACTTTCAGTACTCTGTGATCTGTGACACCCACTTCATAACATCTGTTGTGGGACATTACTTACTCATCGGTCGTAGGTCCTGTCAATCGTTTGATCTGGAATGTAAAAAAATGTAATTGAAATCATTAATATTTTTATGCAACAGAGTCAAATGAACGAGTCATTCATGATTGACAAATGTCTATCATGCGCAGTTCATAAACGCTCATATCGTTTGTGGATTGTTGCAAAGATACTGCTTGTATCCCACTGCTCGGCACAGCGTTATTGAGCAATTAGTTAATTAATCTGCTGTACTACATTAAAGCTCGTGTTGAAGAACTGAAGGACGTATCATATCTTCGAAATATTTTTATTTTTCAGCCACGCAAGCTTCCTTACGACGTTTTTCATCACCGCTGAGCATGTGGTAAATTAGCACTTGTTAATTTCAATTACAGTTTCATTGGTGGTAGCGGAAATCAAGCCCGGGTTGTTTGTGTACTGAGAAATTTGCAAGTTTTTGCCATGATATACAAACCGGCTGGGGTTCCCCAGTTTCAGCTCCTTCCACTTGATCGCATCAAGCGCAGAGTTTATCGAATCGTTGGCGACCGAGCTCTTTCCGACGGCTTTACTCACTGACACTGCGAAGAGATGTTGCATCTCCTTGCGTATTTTATCACATCCATCACGGGGAGTGCTCTGAAGAATGGTTCGGACTAATTCCAGCCGCACTATTTCACCGTCGGACATCGCGACAAAACGCGCGATACCATCCATACCATCTGAATGACTGGCGGTCCACCACTGTGCGATTTAAAAAAGTTTTTTTCCTCGCACAACTTCCTTGTGGAATTGACTACCACCAGAGATTTTTACGGACCGGTACGACTTAGGGACCTTGCAGTGGTGTTCCAATTGTTCATGGGCGGCGGTAATTACTTACCATCACGTGAGCTGTATGCTCGTTTGACCCCTGTCCTATAAAAAAAACGGAAAATATATGTTGAGATTGTGTTACAGTTTATATACAGTTTTTTAACATTACATTTCGTATGAGTTTTTTTAACATAATTATATATTTTAGCGATCAAGAAGATGTGCTGGACCTCCATACGTTAATTCTTCTCTGGGTTCTGGATTCCGGTTGCGATGTGGAGTCAGCATTGAAGAGAGAGATTGAAACTGTGAGACAAATTGAGGACACTGATTCTCAGGTGAGGACATTTATTTTCAAGCCGCAGCCGCAACGATTTATTAGTAAAAGCTGACATCCAACTAAATCCCTAGCTACTTGTCAAGTTACAATGTCATACTGATAGATAAAATTTTGGAACAACCGAAAGCCAAGATTTTCATACAGTTAATTCAAAAGAACATAAGATATTTAAATCGAGTTGTAATTTACAGTGTGGCTTTAACATTTATTTCCCAAGATGTCTCCATCCAATAGAACAAACATATTACTACGCTCAGAAATTAACTTGAGACCCGGCTCCGATCACATTTTGAGCAGATGCGGATGCAAAAATAATATTTAGTGGTGAAGAGAGCGTTATCGGTAGACGGCGCTGGGTACGGAAGGAAGAACGCAGGTCTCAAGTTGATATGTACTGTGCATTGTACGCAACAATTAAAGCCTTTATTTGCTAAATTTTCGTAGAAAGGAAGTGTAAAACTTTTGCCAACAGAAATGTTATTAACTATAATATTCCTGCTACGTTGGCTGAGCGATCCAAAATATATCTTGGCCTCCGATACCACATTTTTAAAAGATTGTTTTTGCTACTAACATATTTACATTAATTTTCATTTAATTATAAAAAAGTCAAATCATTTTAATTTTTAAAATATACGTATTATATGTTGTTTTTTTTCTAGAATAATGAAATAAAACCAGATGATAAGGAAATTGATCCGGAATCAGAAGGCAAAGAATCAATATCAGGTTAGTAAAGAATATTCATTTACTAGATTTTTTCCTTATAATATGGTTTGGACTGCCGCATCGGAGTTGAATTTTTTTTTTCCTTGTAAGAAGTTGTCCAAATTCCGGAAAAATGGTAATCTGTTGGAGCAAGGTCCGGGGAGTACGGTGGCTGTCGCAGACATTCCAATTGTAGCTCATCTAACTTAGTGGTTGTTTGTTGTGCAGTGTGTGGTCTTGCGTTGTCGAGAAGCAGCAGTAGCCTAGAGCGATTGACCAATCTTGGTTGTTTAGCAGCTAGTTCTTCCTTCATGGTTAGCTGTTGGTGACAATAGATATTTGCCGTAATCGTTTGGCCAGTACAGTATCCACTTTTCATCGCAAGTAATGATTCGATTTAAAATCCCTTCATTTTTGTGTCGGTTGAGCAAAGCAAAGTAACACAGCAGTCGACGCGTGTTTGCAAGTTCGATTCACTCAATTCATGAGGTAGAGGTACCCATCATTTAAGTTTTTCTTACTTCCCGATTTGCTTCAAGTGGATTAATACAGTTTTATCAGCTTATCACTTACTCAGAAGCCTGCAGCTATCTCTGAAGTGCTTTGTGATGGATCCGCTTCCACAATAGCCTTTAATTCTTCATTTTGCTTTCATTTTCAATACCAGCGCCGTACACATCATTAATCCTTCGAGCTGTTTCTGCAGCACTGGTGCCACGGTAGTACTTATGCTCGTAAATTTACCGATATTTTATGTTTTCCATTGTGCGGTAATAAGCGACGCCATAGAAAAAAATAATGAAGAAAAACAAATGAATGACTTTTAAGACTTAAAATTTACCTGCTAAATGAATATATTAATTTGAATTTGGAATTCTTAACCAAATAGGAGATAAGACAAAACGCTAATTTCATATGTAAGGACCCAATGATAATGAGATATATATATATATATATATATATATATATATATATATATATATATATATATATATATATAATATAGAAATGCAATGTTGCTTCAACTGAACTGCGCTCGCGATATAGACCGCAACGGCGACGGCTTCTCGGTTTATTTTATGTATATTTTTTAATAGTATAGGGTAACAAACGGCACACAGTCCACCTGATGATAAGTGGATGCTGTGGCCTGTACTGTAGACATTTACATTTGTCCTCGATTAAGAATCAAAATACAGATCGTTGTGACCTCTGATGACTGAGATAGAATGCTTCGTTTCCAGTAAAAGGGGGGTTTCACTTTACTCACCGAACGAAACACGTTAATCAGTTGTTCGATAAAGTAACTACTTATAGAATGAAGTAGGTGGCGCTATTATAGTTTTACTCGAAAGAAAATATAATATCTTTTTGTCTAATATATATATATATATATATATATATATATATATATATATATATATATATATATATATATATATATATATATATTAAAGGGATTGTTATATTTATTTACTATAAAATTAAATTTTCTTATATTTTATGCCGAACATGTAGCTTAAATTATAATATTAAAAAATAATTTGCCGTAAAGGTGTCACTTCTGTCGCGTGTGAGCTGCACGCATGTTTTTTTTTTCTGATTTATATTTCTGAAGCTCTTTAACTAACTAATAACATTAAATTGTAATAGAGAAGTTGACCTTTTGACTAGGCTAACTTTAAGGGGAGAAACTGGTTCCTGAAACACAGTTGTACTGGTTCAGGGGTCAGGGAATCAATGTAAAAAAGTTGTGTTATAAAATAAATAAATATTATTAGTTACAGCCCAATAAGACCACTGTTGTACTTAGAGGGATAGTTGCCGCACTTGGAAGGCGAATTGGCAACTGCAGTATTTTTTTATTTCTAATTGTTATTGGGAAACGCTGCTGCCCATCTCCAGGTTTGTTTTCCTCTGTTGACTCTTGTAACACTCGCGGGACGATATGCGGTAGTAGATATTCTTACACCGCCACTAGACTAGACTAGACGTTTGTTAGCAATATCACGTGCATTGACGACACTAAAATATTTCCAGCATAATTTCAATTGTAAGTATTCAAATACTTATAATTGAAATTATAAGTATTTGGTCGAAAGCTGATTACAGTTGATTAGAGCTTTTACGTGGTAGAGCCATGCTGCAGCTATATTATGGTTGTAGCGTTAATGAGACGGGGAAGGACCACACTCTCACAGTTTATCAGCTTAAATAGCAGCATAATGCTGCTGTGTTTCGTATGTTAAGAGTCTCTGCTCTCAACATACTGTTCTCTAACCGGAGACCCTTTTTACTGGGTACCCACCCAGAAAAAAGGATCTCGAGGCATTAAATCTTAGGCCTCTGGGGAGACAACGCGTTTTAACCTCTCAATCCTTAAGCGGTCGAATTCGACCGCACCGCTATTCCGTCAAACTCCCAAGCGGTCGGATTCGACCGCGCACACCCACAGCACTTTAAAATATTAAAACGTATATTTAGAGATTACTTTTTTATGAAGAAATTTAGCATTATAGAATCAATATAAACTTTTTTATCCTCTAGTGCTATAAAAAGTCAATTAGTCTATAAACATTTATTTATAATCTACGTTCGTTACGTACGCCATTTTCATTTGTATGTTGTTGTGTTGATTTTTGGATTTTTCTAGTGTTTTACTTATAGTGTTTTATTACAAAATTGTTATAAAAGTTTTTGTATGAATATAATTTATATTTTTAAGTAAATAATATCGCGTAATATATAGAAATATAATAGTGATTTTTACACTGCCGACATTCGCTCGGTATTTACCCGATTCTTGTTATCAAATACAATAGTCTTTTTATAACGAAGTAAAACATGACTTTTTAGACCACGGGATAGAGAATTTTTGTATAGATTTTACAATGCCAAACTTCTTCATAGAAAAGTAGTCTCTAAACATAAGTTTTAATGATTTAAAGTGCTGTGGGTGGGTGCGGTCGCATGCGACTGCTCGGGATTTGACGGACGCATGCGACTGAATGGAGTTTTATGGGGATGGAAGGGTTGATTCTCACTCGAGAATAAATGTAATGGCTATAGGCCACAGTATCCACTTACCATAAGATGAACTGTTTGCTTGTTTATTACCCTTATACTATAAAATAGTCAGCAGACCTTCATATGTAAAATGTGCACAGGTTTACAATATGATTTATGTATTTGCCTACTTATATATTTTGACGAAGTTTCATGGAATTGTAAATGAATAATAAATAAATTATCTTAATGAAAAAGGAATATCCCAAAGAAAACAACATATAAACAATTAAAACTTCCTGCTTCTTTGTACCTTGTGTTTTGCATAACAGTACATTAATTTGCGGTTAAAATGTAATTATTTGTAGTGTAGTCCACACTTTACGCTATATTTATCTATACATATAAATACATTTGAAGTGTCTGTCTGTAATATTACATAACAGGCTTATATTGGGCTGAGGAGGTTATTTGCATGCCATTGAGATATGAAAAAATATCTTTAAAATTTTTGTATGTCTGTGTGTCTCTTACTGTAAACCTATTACCTCACCTATTTTCGCCGTCAGTACATGTCGTACAAATACCGGCTTGCGCGTGCCAGTTTGCCGTATGATGCATTCCTTTAACGAGTTTTTTAATGATGGTAACACAGATTTGTTTACACCAAATGTTCTTGCTTTTAAAAGATCTATATTTGAAAAACTAAAAATGTAAACATAATATTATTTTGGCTTTTTGTTTTTTAGTTTTTAGTTATTAAGTTTTTATTCAGTGTCCGCGATAATTTAATTAACATTGTAATATGTGGATAGCGTTGTCGGCTACATCATTGTGAATACATCATGTTATTGTATTTTAGATATTACTGCATTTTGTAGCTATTTGCTGTTCCTTAATAAAAAAATCCCTATTACCTGAATTTCACAGCCGACATTAGGTTTTATTCGAATTATAACAAAATAAATTTTCGACCTTTTCATTATAACTTATTATTATCAATTATCGTTACGATTTTTAATTTTAAATCTTTGCACATGATTAAGCGTAACTGGTAAAGAAATAATTTTATTAATTGCTCATTACTATTCACAATGCTATCTCTCGAATATAACTGACCTAATGTATTTCCTTTTAATTCTGATTATGTATGTTAGCCCTAATTACGTTATCATATCCTGTCGAATGAACGGCCGCTTTAAAACATTTTAAACCTTATTTCAGTAGAGTTAAGGTTTGATATGAATAGGTGTTTTATATTATGAAAATATGTGTGAAATTATTGTTTTAGAATTAGTATTTAACAAGTCATTTTGGAAATGAGTCGTGTTTATGTTTTAATATACCGGAGGATTAGTGACGAAGAAATATCTTTTAATTAACAAAATAGATTATTTTCTTTGTATATTCTCAAAGAAGCATAAAAAGTGATAATAGTGAAACTGGCGGGACTAAACAGACATACAGAACGGTTTAAAAAAAAGTTATACATTTATTCATCACGTATGTATTTTCATGTCATACTCTAAATAAATAACTAATTATACAACACAAAATTATTAACCTAATACACGTATAATATTCTATGGACAAATCTTAAACAGTTTCGACTGCTCGGTGGCGCAGAGGCTTAGCAATGAGTTACAGCACTAAGAGCCGCGGGTTCGAATCCCGCACGGAACAAGTATTTGTATGGACTACAAGTAATTATTCCGGGTCTGGATGTTTGTCTTTGTGAAATGTATGTTTGTAAACTGCCCCCACGATATAGGAGAAAATCCTAGTGTGGAGGTAATGTTTAAGAAAAAGAATTACAACCCAAGAAAGTCCTAGAGTTTCTTTTTTTATCAACAGTCAAAACAAGAACTGCCCGCCTTATTCTAATTCTATTCATATAAATAAAACTCCAGTGACTATCTTTAATATAGAAATAATTGACTTCTATTAAGCTCAGAGTGTTATTTGCATGTCATTAAGCCATAAATACCCATTTTTTAAAATTTGTCTGTCTGTCTGCCCTGGCTAATCTTGGGATTGGCTGATCCGATTGTGATGAAACTATACGAATAGATAGGGAGCAATACCAGGCAGGATCTAGGCTATATTATATACGAAAAAAATCTCTTCTTTTCTCTCTCTTCGGTCTTTGACTGTTGACCTCCCACTGGAGTGAGTGGACCACATGGAGTGACGACCTGGTAAGACATGCAGGAAGTCGATGGATGCAGGTGGCTCAGGACCGTGCTTTGTGGCATTCCTTGAGGGAGGCCTATGTTCAGCAGTGGACTTTTGAAGGGCTGCCTGTAATGATGATGATGATGAAATAACTCCACATGAAAAGATCTTATCAACTAAAAGTCGGGGCGGGGCGCTAGTAACTAATAAAAAGAATCACATTAGGAGTAATATGCCAATTTTGTCCCAAGTGCTAATCACACTGGCACCGACTGATGACGGTGAATCCATCCATAACCGCTGAAGTCAAATTAAACGAATATATAACCTATGCGTGGGTGTCAGTCTGCGATCGCTCAATCTATCTGACCAGCGTAGTGAGAATGAGAATCTAACATGAATACGTATCACCTAGTGTATTATCATAAAAAGCCTACGTTCAACAGTGGGCTTGTAAAGGCTGTTAATAAAAAATAAAAATATAAATTTCTTCGCAACCTTCCGCTAAACAAATACAATGATGTGTCTTACCTGGATTGAAGAGCACCTCCTGCCCTCCCTCAATTGCATGCACTAACTCCGTCACCACTAGTCCCAGCACCACTACTCCCAACACCACTATTCTAGGCAAGACACACCATCGACGATAATACGACACGTGTTTCGCCTCTACACGAGGCATCTTCAGGTAATGTAGACTCTACGGCTCAGCCGCCGCATGCAATTGAGGGAGGGCAGGACCATAATCCAGGTAAGACACATCATTGTATTTGTTTAGCGGAAGGTTGCGAAGAAATTTATATATTTATTTTTTATTATAATGGATTTCCGCAAAGTAACGCCTGATTCTATCAAAGGCTGTTAATGTATGATTTATTGTGAAGAAACACATAAAGTAAGACTTAAGTGAAAATACGTGCGGATGATGATTATCTGAAAGACGAGCAGCAGAATTCTTGAATTTAGAGTATTTACTGCAATCGGCAATTTGTAAAGCATGGCAACTTTATCGATGACTACCTTTTATTAGAAAGACCTATTTTAAGTCTTTTTCTCTCATCATCCTGCTATATAATGTGTCAAAAGCGTTTTGCACCTTTCTGGCGCAGGTATTGATCACATAGTATTTGCTGCTCTTCCCAGATAGCTACCGCTCCACGAGACGGCTTCGTTCTTCCTCTGTTTTAATTCTTTTCATTTCACTGATGTAATAAAAAGTTACAAAATTAATAATAATAATAATAATATTTTGAGTAGCTTTCTGTTTCTTTGTCCGTTATGTTTTAATTCATCGTAGAAGCACAGAAAATTACCGTGGTAGAAGTGTTATGTGCGTACGTGCGCGTCAGCGTGCGTTTTTGTTTATTTTATGCAATTAATGCTTTCGTTGTATTAAGTCGCATGATATGCGTAATATTTGTATGTATATATGTTATATTTATAATGTACTTAGTATATTATTTTTTCATTTTACTATGATATCTACTTTTATGGAAATGTATTTAGGTTTTATGTTTTTTAAAGTTGTACAAGTTTATTAATATAATCTATAATCTATTTTGCTGAGTATTGTTCTTTATCTTATACATTTTTTTTGATTCTTTTTAAAAACTGAATTGAAAATTGATCCGTCATTGTAAAGTAAATGATACGATATTAAACTGCCGTTACCGTTACAGCCTAATGAAAGTCCACAGCTGAACATAGGCCTGCCCTATAGATTTTCTCATAGGATATTGGATCTAGTTGCCTCGCTTGGCAAGCAGGTTCTCAACCGCAGTATTTTTTATTTTTAGTCATTATAAGGAAGGTGTTGCTACACATCTCCTGTTAAACAATAAATTGAACATTAAATTGTAATTCTCCAAATCAGTATTCAATATAGACATTTGTATTAAATTTCGATTTTTAAAACCTATAAAAGAAGCGGAGAAATACCTTGCGTAGGGTTGAACCGACCATTTAACAGGAAAATAATTCTCTCTGCGATTGTAAGAATGTGATTCTCTTTGCATTTAGATATTAAACATGATTGTTTTTTTTAAACTGTAATGCAACACGAAAAATTGTAGCTGTGAGAGTACTCTACCATTGTAGTCGTATGCACTGGGTTTAAGTCGCAACCAAAATCCGCATTTGTGCAAAAACCGACATTGTTAAATTGCTGCCATGCAATGCTATATGCATTGAAGCTGACACTGCATATGTCTTATATAGAGGATTTTGAGCTTATACTTGTAGCACTATAAATATGTACTGCGCACTTGATAATTACTAAAGTAGTTGCCATCGTAACATAAATATTTTTCATCACCAGAACCCTCAGCGTTAGAAACAATAATGCCGGAGTTAGTGAGCGGCGGCACTAGTGTGCGATGGCCTCGCGACCGTCGCGTGATGCGGGCGCTGCTCGAACTAAGTCGTGCAGATCCCACTCCCACGGAGCCGGATAGTGAGCATCTCGACGAAATTCAAGAGCTGCATGACTTGGTAAGTTTTGTTCAATTTTAATTTCAAATTACAATAATAAATTTTTTTACGTGGTAGAGTCATGCTGCAGTTATATTAGAAGCATAGTTATAGCACGAATGGGTCGACTCGACCGGGGAAGGACCACGCTCTCACAGTATACCAGCGTCAAATAGTAGCTCAATGCTGCTGTGTTTCGTATGGTGAGTGTAGAGAACCGGATACCCTTTTTACTGGAAACGAGGCATTCCACCTAAGTCCTCACGGGTGACAACGCATCTGCATTTTGATTCATAATCGAGGATAGATGTAGATGTCTATGTGCCGCAGCAACCACTTACCATCAGGTGGACTGTGTGCTCGTTTATCAACCTATCCTACGAAAAAAACATGTTGTCCCATTACGTTAATCGCAAGCATATAAATATGGGAGAATAATCCTTTCATTGCAAGAATTTTATGTTTTAGTATTTAAGTCTTTATAAAATTACCATTTTTTTATAAAAAGTATGCATGCATACGTGCGTGTGTGCGTGCGTGTTTGTGTGTGTGTGTGTGTGTGTGTGTGTGTGTGTGTGCGTGTGTGCGCGTGCGCGTGCGCGTGTGCGTGTGTGAGTGTAGATAAGCGTTTTGACTTGTGACGGAGTACTGGACCAAAGATACATCTCGATGGCTTGATAGCGCAGAAAGACAGAGCAAAACTTGTCTACCAAAGTTTGTAATGTTTTACAATATAAAGTTACTAAATAAATATAGTAATTCCAATAGTAAAAAAACACTCGTCCATAAGGTAATATGTCATATTCGGAGAGGTATTAACAAGGTGGTTGATTCCATCTGGCTAGGTAACAAACTTGCAAAAGCTGAAGTTAGTATTTTACTGTCAGATGGACCGTAAGTTTGTTTGTTCCTTCAATTTGTAAAAGAAATGTAATAAAATAGTTGAATTAATAAAATTGTTCAAGTGTATTTCCTTTCTGTTTTTTCCGCTAGTATTTTATAACGGCATCTTTCGAAATATTTATTAGGTAGTGTACTAAAAACGATGAAGATTTTTGCGTTATATGACGGAGGTACAAAGTGATGTAAAAAGTGATGGGATTTTTTTTATTACGGACTCTAAAATTGCTTCCGTCTTTCACTTCCCAGTTAGCGACGGAGCAGCCAGTAGAAAGTGAAGACAACCAAGAAGGCAGCGCGGAAGAACAAGAAGAAACGATCCTAGTTGATCCTAGCACAGTCCACGAGCTGGCGACACGTGGTGATGAGGAAACTCTCGCCATTTTGCTGAAAGTTCGTAGTACTTGAGAAGTTTTTAATTTGTTACAATATTTTTTGTTAATAATTTAAATGAAAATTATGTTTTGGGGAAATTTTTGGTAGGCTAGGAGGTGGTAGGACTTCTTTTTTGTTTAAGAGTCCGTCCGGTTAGGTAGGTACTCCTCACATCTATTTCTGTAGCTGAACCGCTGAGTTCCTTTCTGAACGGTATAGAGATCTTGTGAGGGATTCCGTATTAGTTTTTAGATATGATGGCTTATCTGTAGCTTTTTTTTGTTTATAAATTGGTAACAGGTGTTCGTAGGCTACAGTAGTCAGACAGACCGGACTATAAATTTATTTGTCACCTCAGTTTTATAATAAATGTTTCGGTAATGTTCGATGTTACACACCCGTATAATGGCGGTGTACGAATATTTATTACTCTATATAACCCTGTGGGTGTCTTAGAGGCAACAGACGGAAACAAGCAGTGTCTACCTTATAACGACTAAAAATAAGAACCATTTTGCCATGTGTGGTAACTATGGTTAATATCGCCTACGAGGCAATCTATAGGGGAGGCCTCGGCAATATACTTTAATATAGTGTAACGGTAATGTTACTGGGGACGTGTGGTGTGCATAATTAGTATATATTTTATAGCACAGTAATCTGTAGGGCTTACATTTTGTGTGGTGTACAGCGCTACCCGCAGTTGGCGCAGGCGACGGACGCGTGCGGCGGCACGGCGCTGCACGCGGCGGCGCGCGGCGGGCGTGCGGGCTGCGCGGCGCTGCTGCTGCGCGCCGGCGCCGACGCCTCCGCCGCTGACGCGGACGGCTGGAGCCCGCTGCGCGCCGCCGCCTGGGCTGGTCACAGTGAGGTGAGGCGACGCAGCTAGCTACACTGTACACACCATTTGGCGAGATCCAACCTGCTGCAACCAGATCCAATACTTGGTCAGCGACCACAGTCTCAATATCGGTTTCGTTAGATAATGGTGTTGAGATTGTGGTGTCACTTGAATCTACTACTTGTTGTGTCTGCACCGTCACATTTCCAATTTTTTCACCATTATCACTTATTCCAACTACACCATCACCATCACCACTTACATCAATCCAAGCGATTTTCTTATCACCCCCAAACTGTACCCTTTGGGAATCTGGATCACCAAGTAAACCCATTGACTGTACTTCCTAATAGACTGGTCACTCGGTCTAATTTGTCAATAGATATATATTATATTGTGCAATAAGAATATCAGATTTGACATTATTTTACAACATGCCATTAGAAGTCTTAGACTATTAATAAAGATATACATATGTTAAAAGTAAATAACCTTAATTTGGTTCATCCTTATTTTGGTGTTGCGGTTACGCAAATTCTTCTTTAAATTTTCAAACTTCAAACGCAACTACTGCGGTGTTCTGTGACGGTCAAACGAATCCACTCTTCGGTTTTGATGGCTATTATTTTGCTACCTTCTATTAGGTCAAGCAAAAACTTTGACTCTTCTTTTGTAAGAGGTTTGCGTTTTACCTGGTAAAATAAAATTATAATGATTAACATTAATATTACAAATAAGGCGGGAACGGTAAACGTAATTAAGAAAGCGCGCGCACCTTAGAACCATATTACATAAAGTAATAAGTACTTACGATTTCTGAATCAATTATACTGTAATTACTAATTTGTATATAACAAGAAGATAATTTTTTTTAAAGTTCGCTACACGGAAATAACTAGTTTGGCAACTTCCAATGGATTCTGCCAGCGTCAAGTTTCAAACGTCGCAACTTGTAACTTGACGCTGGCAGAATCCATAGGAAGTTGGCAATAGAATCAAAATGTCTTGTCAAAATCAAAATATGTCAAACGTAAGATGCCTAACTTCACACGTTCCATTTCAGCTAAATAATGTCATAGTTTTAATACCAAACATAGACTGTGAAATTACAATTTCCGTAAATTTTTATGCATAATATTACTTGTTCTAACTACAAACATTATTTTGAACGATTTTTTAAGTAGTTACGTGAATGATTTGTTTTTAAAACACACTTAATATAGTTTTATGCAATCGATATTTTTCATCAAAAAGAACGGTCAAGAGGGATCGGATTGCTTGAAATCAATCGTCAAAATAATTGGGATAGCCGAGTTGAGTTATTGGCATGGGTATTTGATGTCAATCGAATAACAGGTCCCAATCAATATTGTGGTTAATCTTGAATACGAGATACATTATTAATTTCGGGCCTAAAACAATTTAAACAACGAGTTACAAAGACCTTTACAATTGGTCACTAACTAAGGTTCCTTCGTGACTCAATGTAATGTACATTAGGAAGGCATTTTGGCTTGAATCACGTACTAAAACAGATTTACACATTTTTTTAAATACAAGCATTGCTATTAGTACTAATATTACTATTACTACTATATTTAATAGTACAAATATTCCCTTTAACCACTACTGGTAAGCTTAGAATGCTCATGTTAGGTAGTAATTCACGATCTTTTGAGTTTGGGGTTTCGTACCCTGACATGATACTACTGTTACTTCAAAAACATATTTCACTATTACAATGAGCTCATTAAGGCAGATTTATATTGGGTGAGTGACGAAAATTGAAAGCATCCCATCCCCATCCTATCCCTTACGAGTGACAACACATCCAAGTTTTGATTCCTAGTCCGAGATAAATGTAGATGTTTATAGACTACGGTTTTCATTTACGAACAAATGGTTTATACTAGTTTGTACTTACTTCTTAATTCTGTAGAAGTAAAAAAAACATTTTTCATAATGTTGATGATGTTAAAAGAACCATTTGTTATTTTTGCGATTAATTATGTATTGAATTTTATTTCAGGTTGTAGAAGTTTTGCTTGAATATGGCTGTGATGTGGATTGTGTAGATGCGGATAATAGGACAGCTTTGAGGTAAGTAAAAATGTAAATAAATTCAAAAAACAAAGCCTTAGGATTTCTAAGGCTATACAATAACATGTGTTCCGGCACGGGTAGTAGTCTTCGTACAGAAATGTCTCTGGAAGCTTTAATCACGCGATGCTTCACAGTCCTCACTTAACGAATTCTTTGATCCTTTTGTTATTGAGAGAATAAATTTTGGATGTAGATGATAGATATGTAGCTGCAACACAAAATTTTATCTCCCTATTTTACTATCATCAGTTTTACCACAATTACTTTCCATTAAAAAGCAAATTTAAAGATGTATTCACGTCAAAACTTCATAAATGTGTGTGTGTGTGTGTGTGTGTGTGTGTGTGTGTGTGTGTGTGTGTGTGTGTGTGTGTGTGTGTGTGTGTGTGTGTGTGTGTGTGTGTGTGTGTGTGTGTGTGTGTGTGTGTGTGTGTGTGTGTGTGTGTGTGTGTGTGTGTGTGTGTGTGTGTGTGTGTGTGTGTGTGTGTGTGTGTGTGTGTGTGTGTGTGTGTGTGTGTGTGTGTGTGTGTGTGTGTGTGTGTGTGTGTGTGTGTGTGTGTGTGTGTGTGTGTGTGTGTGTGTGTGTGTGTGTGTGTGTGTGTGTGTGTGTGTGTGTGTGTGTGTGTGTGTGTGTGTGTGTGTGTGTGTGTGTGTGTGTGTGTGTGTGTGTGTGTGTGTGTGTGTGTGTGTGTGTGTGTGTGTGTGTGTGTGTGTGTGTGTGTGTGTGTGTGTGTGTGTGTGTGTGTGTGTGTGTGTGTGTGTGTGTGTGTGTGTGTGTGTGTGTGTGTGTGTGTGTGTGTGTGTGTGTGTGTGTGTGTGTGTGTGTGTGTGTGTGTGTGTGTGTGTGTGTGTGTGTGTGTGTGTGTGTGTGTGTGTGTGTGTGTGTGTGTGTGTGTGTGTGTGTGTGTGTGTGTGTGTGTGTGTGTGTGTGTGTGTGTGTGTGTGTGTGTGTGTGTGTGTGTGTGTGTGTGTGTGTGTGTGTGTGTGTGTGTGTGTGTGTGTGTGTGTGTGTGTGCGTGCGTGCGTGCGTGCGTGCGTGCGTGCGTGCGTGCGTGCGTGCGTGCGTGCGTGCGTGCGTGCGTGCGTGCGTGCGTGCGTGCGTGCGTGCGTGCGTGCGTGCGTGCGTGCGTGCGTGCGTGCGTGCGTGCGTGCGTGCGTGCGTGCGTGCGTGCGTGCGTGCGTGCGTGCGTGCGTGCGTGCGTGCGTGCGTGCGTGCGTGCGTGCGTGCGTGCGTGCGTGCGTGCGTGCGTGCGTGCGTGCGTGCGTGCGTGCGTGCGTGCGTGCGTGCGTGCGTGCGTGCGTGCGTGCGTGCGTGCGTGCGTGCGTGCGTGCGTGCGTGCGTGCGTGCGTGCGTGCGTGCGTGCGTGCGTGCGTGCGTGCGTGCGTGCGTGCGTGCGTGCGTGCGTGCGTGCGTGCGTGCGTGCGTGCGTGCGTGCGTGCGTGCGTGCGTGCGTGCGTGCGTGCGTGCGTGCGTGCGTGCGTGCGTGCGTGCGTGCGTGCGTGCGTGCGTGCGTGCGTGCGTGCGTGCGTGCGTGCGTGCGTGCGTGCGTGCGTGCGTGCGTGCGTGCGTGCGTGCGTGCGTGCGTGCGTGCGTGCGTGCGTGCGTGCGTGCGTGCGTGCGTGCGTGCGTGCGTGCGTGCGTGCGTGCGTGCGTGCGTGCGTGCGTGCGTGCGTGCGTGCGTGCGTGCGTGCGTGCGTGCGTGCGTGCGTGCGTGCGTGCGTGCGTGCGTGCGTGCGTGCGTGCGTGCGTGCGTGCGTGCGTGCGTGCGTGCGTGCGTGCGTGCGTGCGTGCGTGCGTGCGTGCGTGCGTGCGTGCGTGCGTGCGTGCGTGCGTGCGTGCGTGCGTGCGTGCGTGCGTGCGTGCGTGCGTGCGTGCGTGCGTGCGTGCGTGCGTGCGTGCGTGCGTGCGTGCGTGCGTGCGTGCGTGCGTGCGTGCGTGCGTGCGTGCGTGCGTGCGTGCGTGCGTGCGTGCGTGCGTGCGTGCGTGCGTGCGTGCGTGCGTGCGTGCGTGCGTGCGTGCGTGCGTGCGTGCGTGCGTGCGTGCGTGCGTGCGTGCGTGCGTGCGTGCGTGCGTGCGTGCGTGCGTGCGTGCGTGCGTGCGTGCGTGCGTGCGTGCGTGCGTGCGTGCGTGCGTGCGTGCGTGCGTGCGTGCGTGCGTGCGTGCGTGCGTGCGTGCGTGCGTGCGTGCGTGCGTGCGTGCGTGCGTGCGTGCGTGCGTGCGTGCGTGCGTGCGTGCGTGCGTGCGTGCGTGCGTGCGTGCGTGCGTGCGTGCGTGCGTGCGTGCGTGCGTGCGTGCGTGCGTGCGTGCGTGCGTGCGTGCGTGCGTGCGTGCGTGCGTGCGTGCGTGCGTGCGTGCGTGCGTGCGTGCGTGCGTGCGTGCGTGCGTGCGTGCGTGCGTGCGTGCGTGCGTGCGTGCGTGCGTGCGTGCGTGCGTGCGTGCGTGCGTGCGTGCGTGCGTGCGTGCGTGCGTGCGTGCGTGCGTGCGTGCGTGCGTGCGTGCGTGCGTGCGTGCGTGCGTGCGTGCGTGCGTGCGTGCGTGCGTGCGTGCGTGCGTGCGTGCGTGCGTGCGTGCGTGCGTGCGTGCGTGCGTGCGTGCGTGCGTGCGTGCGTGCGTGCGTGCGTGCGTGCGTGCGTGCGTGCGTGCGTGCGTGCGTGCGTGCGTGCGTGCGTGCGTGCGTGCGTGCGTGCGTGCGTGCGTGCGTGCGTGCGTGCGTGCGTGCGTGCGTGCGTGCGTGCGTGCGTGCGTGCGTGCGTGCGTGCGTGCGTGCGTGCGTGCGTGCGTGCGTGCGTGCGTGCGTGCGTGCGTGCGTGCGTGCGTGCGTGCGTGCGTGCGTGCGTGCGTGCGTGCGTGCGTGCGTGCGTGCGTGCGTGCGTGCGTGCGTGCGTGCGTGCGTGCGTGCGTGCGTGCGTGCGTGCGTGCGTGCGTGCGTGCGTGCGTGCGTGCGTGCGTGCGTGCGTGCGTGCGTGCGTGCGTGCGTGCGTGCGTGCGTGCGTGCGTGCGTGCGTGCGTGCGTGCGTGCGTGCGTGCGTGCGTGCGTGCGTGCGTGCGTGCGTGCGTGCGTGCGTGCGTGCGTGCGTGCGTGCGTGCGTGCGTGCGTGCGTGCGTGCGTGCGTGCGTGCGTGCGTGCGTGCGTGCGTGCGTGCGTGCGTGCGTGCGTGCGTGCGTGCGTGCGTGCGTGCGTGCGTGCGTGCGTGCGTGCGTGCGTGCGTGCGTGCGTGCGTGCGTGCGTGCGTGCGTGCGTGCGTGCGTGCGTGCGTGCGTGCGTGCGTGCGTGCGTGCGTGCGTGCGTGCGTGCGTGCGTGCGTGCGTGCGTGCGTGCGTGCGTGCGTGCGTGCGTGCGTGCGTGCGTGCGTGCGTGCGTGCGTGCGTGCGTGCGTGCGTGCGTGCGTGCGTGCGTGCGTGCGTGCGTGCGTGCGTGCGTGCGTGCGTGCGTGCGTGCGTGCGTGCGTGCGTGCGTGCGTGCGTGCGTGCGTGCGTGCGTGCGTGCGTGCGTGCGTGCGTGCGTGCGTGCGTGCGTGCGTGCGTGCGTGCGTGCGTGCGTGCGTGCGTGCGTGCGTGCGTGCGTGCGTGCGTGCGTGCGTGCGTGCGTGCGTGCGTGCGTGCGTGCGTGCGTGCGTGCGTGCGTGCGTGCGTGCGTGCGTGCGTGCGTGCGTGCGTGCGTGCGTGCGTGCGTGCGTGCGTGCGTGCGTGCGTGCGTGCGTGCGTGCGTGCGTGCGTGCGTGCGTGCGTGCGTGCGTGCGTGCGTGCGTGCGTGCGTGCGTGCGTGCGTGCGTGCGTGCGTGCGTGCGTGCGTGCGTGCGTGCGTGCGTGCGTGCGTGCGTGCGTGCGTGCGTGCGTGCGTGCGTGCGTGCGTGCGTGCGTGCGTGCGTGCGTGCGTGCGTGCGTGCGTGCGTGCGTGCGTGCGTGCGTGCGTGCGTGCGTGCGTGCGTGCGTGCGTGCGTGTGTGTGTGTGTGTGTGTATATAATATGAATGATATTGGTGTGAGTTAGGGTGGTCGCGGCTGTGGGCGTGCTACAATTTAACAGTTTCTCTATCCGCGATATAGGCACAATAGTTCAACAACGGTTTATATACTTAAATGACATATGGGACAGGGAAATTTCTGTTATTTAAATTTCAAAAGTTTCTAATGCCGTTAAACATGTAGTCAACTGTGAAGTGTTTTATTCAAAGCAAAACTTTTATAAATTTAAATCTGAATTACAAATATATTTTTTTATAAATCCGTGTGTGTAAGTGAGAGTGTAGTGAAGCATAATGTTGGTGTGCGTCAGGGCGGCGGCGTGGTCGGGGCACGAGGCGGTGGTGGCGCGGCTGCTGGCGGGCGGCGCGCGCGCGGACCGCGCGGATGCGGAGGGCCGCACGCCGCTCATCGCCGCCGCGTACATGGGCCACGCCGACATCGTGCGCGCGCTACTCGACGCCGGAGCCGACGTCGACCACGCGGACGCGGACGGTACGTGCCAATAACCTTACAGGATCAGTTTGTTTGCCGCTCCTCGCCGCCGCGTACATGGGCCACGCCGACATCGTGCGCGCGCTGCTCGACGCCGGAGCCGACGTCGACCACGCGGACGCGGACGGTACGTGCCAATAACCTTACAGGATCAGTTTGTTTGCCGCTCCTCGCCGCCGCGTACATGGGCCACGCCGACATCGTGCGCGCGCTGCTCGACGCCGGAGCCGACGTCGACCACGCGGACGCGGACGGTACGTGCCAATAACCTTACAGGATCAGTTTGTTTGCCGCTCCTCGCCGCCGCGTACATGGGCCACGCCGACATCGTGCGCGCGCTGCTCGACGCCGGAGCCGACGTCGACCACGCGGACGCGGATGGTACGTGCCAATAACCTTACAGGATCAGTTTGTTTGCCGCTCCTCGCCGCCGCGTACATGGGCCACGCCGACATCGTGCGCGCGCTGCTCGACGCCGGAGCCGACGTCGACCACGCGGACGCGGACGGTACGTGCCAATAACCTTACAGGATCAGTTTGTTTGCCGCTCCTCGCCGCCGCGTACATGGGCCACGCCGACATCGTGCGCGCGCTGCTCGACGCCGGAGCCGACGTCGACCACGCGGACGCGGACGGTACGTGCCAATAACCTTACAGGATCAGTTTGTTTGCCGCTCCTCGCCGCCGCGTACATGGGCCACGCCGACATCGTGCGCGCGCTGCTCGACGCCGGAGCCGACGTCGACCACGCGGACGCGGACGGTACGTGCCAATAACCTTACAGGATCAGTTTGTTTGCCGCTCCTCGCCGCCGCGTACATGGGCCACGCCGACATCGTGCGCGCGCTGCTCGACGCCGGAGCCGACGTCGACCACGCGGACGCGGACGGTACGTGCCAATAACCTTACAGGATCAGTTTGTTTGCCGCTCCTCGCTGCCGCGTACATGGGCCACGCCGACGATACATACAAGAGTTCCGCATCTTACAAGAAATGAAATCTTATGAAATCAGTTTGTTTGCCGCGTTTGATAGAATACAGTATACAGTATTTCCTATTATCTCGGTATCCTTTTCTAAAGGTTTAAACGAAAAGGTTATTGCTCCTATTATTGCAGATCTTCCAGGACATAACCTTAAAACTCTTTGTATGACCTAATGGTATGTGATAAATGAATTTTTATTTGTTACCACTACACGGCTTTTAGTATAAATTCTTTGTTATTTTAACAGATTATCGGATGCTCCTAAATTATATGAATAAATATTTTTGGCATGCAGGTCGAACGGCACTAGCAGTAGCGGCACTATGTGCAGCGGGCGCGCCTTGTGCGGCATTGCTCATAGAACGAGGTGCTGACGTACACAAGGCTGATAGAGATAGAGCAACACCGTTGCTTGTGGCTGCTTTTGAAGGGCACACGTAAGTATAAATAATAATTATATTTGTATATACTTTAATACAGTCTTATGGCGTGTGAGTAATGTATACCATGTTCTTCAAATTCCATCTTATTCTTTGTCAGTCCATAAAAGTAAAATATCTACCACATAGTATTTTTAAGGTGGTACATCTACACTTTTGTACTTAAAAGTAGGCTGTGTTATATCTTTGGTTAAGGTGGACTGGAGTAATCTCTTTTACCAACGACCGCGTAGTAAAATAATGATGTACATAACATATGTCATGAATGAACACTTAATTGCAACTAACAATTTTAGTGGCATCGATTGGTATCAAATTTAAGACGATCGTCTGCGGTGTACGGTCATTTGCAAAAATCCATATGGAATAATAGCAGAAACGTGATACGCCGGTTACACTTAGTGTAGAATTGAACAGAAATATTTTGAACCTAAAGCTTTTGTCTTAAAGTTTGTATTATTATTGATATGTTATTTATTAATGTATGAACGAATTGTATGCCTGCGATTTTTACTTTTATGCTATAACAGTAAGACCTATGCCACACTGGACGGAAATTCTGTCGCGGATCTACTGCAGCGGAACGCTAATACATTTTATTGCATATAAATTATTGAAAACGGGTCCGCATAAGAACTAACCGATCTTCCGCGTGTGTGCCCATTGTTAGTCATTTATATGCAATAAAATATATTAGCGTTCCGCCGCGGAAGATCGGCGACGGAGTTACCGTTTAGTGTGGCGTAGGCCTAAATGATTGTGTTTGTTCGCAGCGAGATCTGTGAGCTGCTGCTGGAAGCGGAAGCTGACATAGAGGCGAGCGACGCGGCGGGCCGCACGGCGCTGTGGGCAGCGGCGTCCGCGGGTCACGCGCGCACCGTGCGCCTGCTGCTGTTCTGGGGCGCCTGCGTCGACAACATGGACGCAGAGGGTCGGACCGTATTGAGCACCGCCGCAGCACAAGGTAATCTACCTTATAATAGTACCTTGTATTCTCTCTTCAAATGTATGAGTCATACAGTTAGACGCTTACTTGATGGTAAGTGGATACTGTGAAGTCGATGGACATCAGCAAACAACTTCAAACAAAGATGCTGAGAATAAAAGATCTGCTGAGAAGTAAAAATACCGAAAGAATATATAAGAAAAGATGATATTTTGCGTAACAGACATAAAACTTATTCACTGCCTAACCGGAATTAACGGTTCGTAACAGCGATACGATTCGTAACAGTAACGCTAGTGCAGTAGCCAGTAGCCAAGCATTTTACTGCGAGGCTATGGACCACGGGTTCAAATGCCGCATGACACAAGTGCTTGCCTAGCATTAAAATAATTATTCGGAGTTTCGATATTTGTCCACATGCATTTTATTTATGTAAGATTTTATTAAAGATGTTACTAAATTTTCAATCTAAATTTACTTTTTGACAATAAATCATATTTAAGGTAAAATACCAAAAAAAGATATATACGGAAGTGTCTAATCTTGAATATATGTATTTACCCAACAGGCAATGTAGAAGTGGTCCGTCAGTTACTAGACAGAGGTCTGGACGAACACCATCGAGACAACTCTGGCTGGACACCATTACATTACGCCGCTTTTGAAGGTAAATAAGTTTATTGTTTTATTTGTAACTAAAATATAATCACACTGTTGGTTAAGAGGGAGGAGACAGGATCGTTGTGCCCAAACTGGTTTGAGTAAACTTACTTACTTACTTAATGATTTCTTAAATTTACGCGAACACTACACATTGAATAAAACTAAATTTACTGATTTTATCGCGTTTATTTCACTACTTTTACTTATTTTTAATTCCCGACGTTTCGGGTGCTTTACAGCAACCATGGTCACGGGGGGGACTGAGATGTTTGACGTCCCAATGTCATAGTTAGTCCGGCTACCTTCAGTTTTTGAATATTAATTTTTGGTCCGATTTACGCAAAACGAGCTTATAGTATCATGAAGTCTTGCAGTGGTATGCTTAGGTTTGGGTTTAATTTTGTTAATTATAGGATCCCAAGCAGGTGGCAGCACCCATCCATCTTCTCTATTGAAATTTGGATGTTTTTTAATTTCAATAGCCTCGCGTATCATCCTTGGTAGGAATCGGTGTTCTTTTGCGAGAATATGTGGTTTATCAAATCGAATGTAATGGTGGGGACGATCTTGAACATGTTCGCAGAAGTTCGGGAAGTCTGCAGTCTGACCTAAACCTAAGCATACCACTGCAAGACTTCATGATATTATAAGCTCGTTTTGCGTAAATCGGACCAAAAATTAATATTCAAAAACTGAAGGTAGCCGGACTAACTATGACATTGGGACGTCAAACATCTCAGTCCCCCCCGTGACCATGGTTGCTGTAAAGCACCCGAAACGTCGGGAATTAAAAATAAGTAAATGTAGTGAAATAAACGCGATAAAATCCGTAAATTTAGTTTTATTCAATACTTACTTACCAACTACTACTCAATACCTACTTTTATACATGGTAAAACCACGCTGCAGCTAAACTGTGGTTGTAGCTAATGATCGGCTCGATCGGGATAGGACCACGCTCTCACAAAATACCAGCGTAAAATACCGACTGAGTACTGTGTTTCGTATGATGAATGTAGAGAACTGAATACTATTCGTATGAATAGTATTCAGTTATCTTGGATCCTGATTTTTCCTTTGTCCTGTGTTCGGTGTTGACTGGATTATAGGATCCAAGATTAATCCGGTCTGATGGTAACTCTATCCAGTACCACGTGATCAGCAGTGGCGCTTTAGATTACTAAAGCATTCAGTAATGGCTTCTTACAGGGCACATCGAGGTGTGCGAGGCGCTGCTGGAGGCGGGCGCGCAGGTGGACGAGGCGGATAACGACGGCAAGGGCGCGCTGCTGCTGGCGGCGCAGGAGGGGCACACGCGCCTCGTGCAGCTGCTGCTGGACCGCTGGGCCGCACCCGTCGACCAGCGCGCGCACGACGGCAAGACCGCGCTCAGGTACACGTTACACGTGAAATTACACACGCATGCACACGTGCACATACTTACGCGACACGCTCACGCATGTATAAATACGCACGCACGCAGACATGCGCACATGTCCTCACGACCGAGATACGATCGCGGCGGCCAGTCTCCATGGAGAAAAGCCGTCTACGTGGGACAGGATTATAGTGCTCGAGTGTATGCGCAAGCACATGTGCAATCTCTATTTCCTCATGTGTGCTTTCCGAAGCACGGGTGTGTAACACTGCCAACTTCCTAACTCCGGGCTGAGACTGAGAATTTCTTGTCAGAAAAACCCAATAACTGATTTTGGCCTAATGTAGGGTTCGAATCCAGTTTTCAATAAAATGAATATTAACATGAAAAAACACTTGGTAGTAAGACTCCTTTCAAAATATACACCATTATTTCATTCGTTTATATACAACACAATTCTGTTGAATAACATTTTTAACAGTAACATTTTCTGTGTTTCGTATGGTGAGTGTAGACAACCGGGAACGGAAAAACTTAACTGGAATCTAGGCCTTTCATCTAATTCCTCAGGGGTGATAACGTATCTGCATTTTGATTCATAATAAAGGATAGATGTAGATGTCTATGGACCACGGTATCCAATTACCATGAAGTGGATTATGTTTGTAACCCTTATTGTACAAAAAAATAAGAGTACGGCTGTGTTATCGACACATTCGTGTGTTGGAACGTTAAAACATTTACGTAAAGAAACAACATTAAAATGGCGGGGCACCCCCCTCTGCCCCTCGCAATATTTCACACTTCTTAGTTAAATTTTGAATGTAGATGATAGATATGTAGCTGCAACACCAATCTGTATCGCTTGATTTTGTTATCACCAGTTTTCTGAATTGCCTTCCACTATGGAAGCAAATATAATGTATTCACGTCAAAAGCCAGTTGCACACTTGTATTGGAGTTGACTAAAATGGTTGTATGTATTGTGCAGGTTGGCAGCGTTAGAGGGGCACTTCGAGACGGTGGCGGCGCTGGTGGCCCGCGGCGCGGACGTGGACGCGCTGGACGCTGACCGGCGCAGCACGCTGTACGTGCTGGCGCTCGACAACCGCCTGGCCATGGCGCGCCAACTGCTGGCAGCCGGCGCCAGCGTGCACTGCAGCGACAACGAGGTGATCACACATGATGATTGTAGCTAAATATCATCATCGTCATTATAGCCTACTATACAAGTCCATCATACAAGTCCACTGCTGAACATAGGCCTCCCCCAAGGAATGCTACAAAGCACGGTCCTGATCCACCTGCATCCATCGATTTCCTGCATGTCTTACCAGATCGTCACTCAATCTAGTGGGGGGATCGCCCTACAGTTCAACTACCGGTACGAGGCTGCCACTCGAGAACCTTTTTTCCCCATCGGATATCGGTTCTTCGAGCTAGCCGTTGGGCTAAGTCGATCACTCTAGTTCTACTGCGGATATCCTAATTTCTAAGTGTGTCATTCAAAGAAACCCCGAGCATAGCCTTTTCTATAGCTCGCTGAGCCACCTTGAGCTTCCTCATACGGCCAGCAATGAAGCACCACGACTCAATCCATAAGTCTATCACTGGCAACACGCACTGGTTGTACAATCTCGTTTTTAAGTTTTGAGGTATATCTGGCAAGATGTGTCGTAATTTCCCAAACGCTGCGCTGCCTAGCAGAATTGAATCTGCCAATTGACCTCTCGGACGAAGTTGGATTCACCTAGTCGAACTATTTGTCCCAGGTATATATACTCGTCAACAACTTTGAGCTTAGTGCTCTTAACAACTATCGTCATATCGACAGTGTAACAGGGACGTTACTCATGATTAGTTTACTTTAGTTATTTCCATAGCATTATGTCGTATGGTATTTGCTATGGGGACACGCGACTGACACTGAAATTATATTTATTTTACAGAAGAGGGCCATTAGAGCAATATATAATTTAAAACAAAAAGAGTCACTGAGACAAAAATTTAAGGAAATTAATATATTAACTCTGGCCTCTCAATACATTTATGAAAATGTAATGTACGTACACAAAAATAAAAGTAGTTTTGCGAAAATAAGTGATATTCATTCTGTAAATACTAGGAGCAGACACAAGCTGGTAGTACCAGTTACTCGACTCCACCGAGTCAGTAATTCATTCTTGGGGCGATGTATACGCTTTTACAACAAAATCCCAGAAAATATACAAAATTTGTCATACACAAAGTTCAAAAATGTTATTAAACTAAGTTTGTATAAAAAGGGTTATTATAATATTAAGGAATTTATAGATGATAATAACCCCTTGGGAAGGGTGATCGCTACCAAGCTATTTCTAATTTGTCTTGTGTTGTTGATTGTAAACATGATTGTAAGCTATTATTAAAAAAAAATAGTCCCGCTGGGTTTCTTGCTGGTTCTTCCCAGGACAGAGGTTTCTTTTGCGAACCAGTGGTAAATTAAAAAAGTGACTTTCAATAAGTATTTTTATAATCTACATTGAATAAAAAAAGTTTCTATTTCTATTTCTATCTTCGTTTTATTCATGTTAATCTTAAGACCTATCACTTAAGAGGCACTATTGAGGTCATTGAGCATAGTGCTTAAGTTCTCCAGCGATTCTGCCATAAGGATTATATTGCCGACAAACCGAAGGTGAGTGATGTACTTGCAATTGATGTTAATACCGTATCCTTTCCGTCTTCCAATGCAGCGGTGAAAAGTTTCGGGGACATAACATAACCCTGCACTTGGATAAGTTTAATAGTCTTGGATAAGTTTAATAGTCTGGTTCTCTGCTCGAATAACCATCGTAGTCCTACTCTTATAAACACTTTAGCAACAATTCAATCATGCCAAGCTGTAGGAAAATACGTATTGCTGCTATAGTAGTTTTATTTAGTAGTATTAAAAATAAACATTTATACGTGGTAGAGCCATGCTGCAGTTATATTAGTAGTATAGTTATAGCACGAATGGGTCGGCTCCACCGGGGAAGGACCACGCTCTCACAGAATACCAGCGTAAAATAGTAGCTAGTAGCTAGTAGGTGCTGTGTTTTGTATGGTGAGTGTAGAGAACCGGAGACCCTTTTTAATGGAAACGAGGCATTCCAGCTTAGTCCTCACGGATGACAACGCATCTGCATTATGATTCTTGTGTTAATATATATATATATATACATAAATTATTCAGAAAAATAATTATAAAAAACTCACAGACCCTGTGGGCCTTTTCTGTGAACTTCGCCAGGCTGTAGTGGTTTGTTTCTTCGGAAATAATATTCAATTATTTTAAAGCACGTGACATAAGTGCAAACCTGAGCATCTGCTTAGCTCAGGTTGCCTTCCATACGGCACTTTAAAGATGGGATGTGGGCGACGATTAACAACCGACTTATCACACACAAACAGCTACAACGCATCCAGTACATCAGGAGGTCTGTCTATTCAGTTGCCTATATGCTGTCAAATCTGCTGAAAACTGCAGCCTCATTTCCCATCTAAAAGCCATGGGATTGGGAGCCATGGGAAGAGTGTGAACGGAGAGTTTTTGTGTTATTGTGATGCGGGTCTTGCAGAACTTAGCTCCGAACGCATGGACAGTTTCTACAAGCTTGTCATTCATATCGTCCACGATATTGCAGTCTTCTAGATATTGAAAACGATTTTGTATCTTGAGCTGAAAGTTTTCTAAACTTTGGATTAGAGTACGACGGGGACGGAGCGTTGACTTCATTAGACGTGACTTCTCCAACTTAACGTTTAGGTTCGGTGTGCCGATTACTACCAGTTTTCAACCTCGCGATCACTGAGACATCACTGAACAGTTGTCGTCTGGTCATAATGAAGTCAATCTCATTTTTTGTCGAACTGTCGATCGCAGATCCCCTTTCTGTGGGGCCGCTTCTTGAAGAAAGATTTCGTCATAAAGAGAGTCCCTCTTTCTCCATGAAGTCGGCCAGCTGCTGGCTTCGTGGGTTTCGTTGCCTTATTGTAAATTTCCCTACCATAAGCTCACCGTTTTTTCTTATGCCTAGTTTTTCGTTGAAGTCTCCCATTAACACCGTATAGTGCGTTTTGGATAAATGCATGGCTCTAGAAATATCCTTATACATTTCCTCCACTTCCTCATCGGGATGTGCCGACGTTGGTGCGTATACCTGTATGACCTTCAGTGATCGCAGTTTTTTTATATTGCTGTTATCAGAAAGATGCTGCTGCCCGTCTTCTGCCTCAATTTCCCGCTGTCACCTCTTATGACACCCACATGAAGATATGGGGTATTGGGTGTTCTTGCCCGCCACTAACTACACGGGTTGCTCAACATGTTGAAAATTTATTACAAAATACAATGTATTTATTTCCAAATGCAGAGTAAACATACAATTTATGAAGTAGTCTTGATTCGTCGTTCAGACTTATCAATTGTTTATTCATTTGCCTGTGTCCTCACACTATGGAAGCTCGACACGTGGCTACTGACAACAAAGTTTACCAGTAAGTTAGATTAGATGGTAAAGCAATGCTTTCTGCATTATTGTGCTGGTGAGAACCATTACTGCAATGTGTTAGACATTACAAACACAAATAAGATTCTTGTAAGTCTTTATATCACTGAATTAAATTAATAGCAATTGTTAAGTACGTAGCCTACTTTACCATTTATTATTTATTATTGATTACACAAAATTACAAATTATATGAAAATGCATGAAAAAGTAAAAAGTAAAGTTACAGCCTATATACGTCCCACTGCTGGGCACAGGCCTCCCCTCATTTCTTAGAGGGTTTAGGGCAAGGAAGTGTCCGCCGCGCTGCCCCAATGCGTGTTGGCGAACTTCACATGTCTTCGGAAAAATTTTTTTCTTATTCCTCAGACATGCAGGTTTCCTCACGATGTTTTCTTTCACCGCCGAGCATGTGGTAAATCAGCACTTAAAATTGCTATTGACAATTTCATTGGTGCCGGCGAGGATCGAACCCGGGTTAATCGCGTTCTGTTATATACAGCGAGCATTAACCATCTGAGCTACCACGGCTCCTGAAAATATTATTAAATAATATTAAATATAATATTAATGTAATATTAAATATCTATTGGCATGAATGAAAATGCATGCCAATAGATATTTAATATTTTGACAGTAATACGAAGATTTGTTTTTGCAGGGCCGAACACCATTACACGTGTCCGCGTGGCAAGGGCATACAGAAATGGTCAACTTACTCATAACAGTTGGTGAGGTTTTTTTTAATGTGATGCTATTATTATTTCAAAAGTTGAATAGGTGTTTGTATGCGATACTTATTCAACTTTAATTATTTAGAGAGAACTGAATTAAGTTGCTACTGTAGTACACGGACACATGCAGCCCACGTATACACATATGGCCGCTGATTCCTTCATAGGCTCTGAAGACTAAGATAAATATCATCTTTCTTTCTTCTTTCTGGAACCTGGCAGTCTCTTGTCGGCAGAAATATTTCAAAAGTTGTTGCTAACTACTCAGACAGAATTCGGGACTAAGGGGGACTATGAGACTATTGTTATGGTTTCAGGTACTGCTAGACTATAAAGCGAGTCACACACTACGCAGATACGATAAGATTGCTACTACTAACACAAACAGTGCAGATAATTATATATATTTTATCGTTAAGTATCTGTAAGAAGCGACATATATCGAAAGATAGTGACAATATTATCTGCTCATATAAAAATCTGATTCCTATTTTGACGAGCTGACGTATATTCTTCTTAGAATAAGAAATAATATACGCCAACTGATTGTAGGTAATATTGTATAAACAATTCGCTCCAAAAAACAAGTCTATTAAGTTTGAAGGATTTCGACTGAATATATCATTACATATATTATTATCGTGTGCATCCATAGTATGTGATACTTTCAGAAAATAAGTTTTTATACCGGAAATATAAAAACTTAATTTTCTGAATGATTTAGAAAGCTGATATGAAGCTTTGCGAGGAGAATTTCTGTTTGTGTGGAATGGACGAAGAGGAGAAGACATCAAGGGCTATATATATATATATATATATATATATATATATATATATATATATATATATATATATATATATATATATAAACGAAAATACAGTCAAAACCTGCTTAAAACGTTGGATCCAACGAAATTTGCTGGTCCCGATAACATTCCAGCTCACTTTCTTATTAACTGTGCGCATACAATTTGTGTTCCTTTGACTATTTTGCTTAAAAAGTCCCTTAGTACAGGTATTGTTCCTACCATCTGGAAGCGTGCATTTATCACGCCTGTACATAAAAAGGGTTCCAAGACCGAATTTACTAATTATCGACCGATTTCCAAGTTATGTATTGTATCTAAAGTGTTCGAACGAATTATATATAATCAATTATACGCGGCCCTAAAGCATTCATTCAATCCGACTCAACATGGTTTTTTAAGAGGACGCTCTACTGTTTCAAATCTTGCGCTCTTTAATGCATATT
Source organism: Parnassius smintheus behrii (assembly GCA_036936625.1). NCBI lineage: Eukaryota > Metazoa > Arthropoda > Insecta > Lepidoptera > Papilionidae > Parnassius > Parnassius smintheus. The sequence goes on from JAUPFT010000024.1 coordinate 32,547,175, forward strand.
TGACTGAGGCAATGGACAATCGCCACCAGGTAGATGTCGTTTACACCGATTATAGTAAAGCCTTTGACAGAATATCATAATTTCCATCATAATTTCCTATTGCTGAAACTGTCCCAAATCGGTATAAACGGCGATCTGCTTCGGTGGTTTACGTCTTATATAAATAATCGATCACAAGCTGTTGTCGTCAGCAACTACATATCAGGATGGGTAACTGTTCCAAGTGGGGTGCCACAGGGCTCACTGCTGGGTCCGTTATTATTTGTTATTTTTATTAATGACATTACCTATTACCTGAAGAAAGCTCGCTTATTATGTTTTGCCGATGATATGAAGCTATTTCTGAAAATAACATCAATCGAGGATGCTGAGGCTCTACAACAAGATCTATCAAATCTAGAGCGTTATTGCCACCTAAACTTCTTAGATTTGAACCCTTCGAATAGTTTTATGTCCTATAGTCGCAAATATAAACCGATTGTCTTTAACTATACATTTAAAGGTGAAAATCTTAAAAGGGATTCCATTGTTAGAGATCTCGGTATTCTCCATGATTCCAAATTGATATTTGACGTTCACTTAGAAAGCATTATAACCAAATCTACAAAAGCTCTTGGATTTTTGATGCGTAGCTCTAGGGACTTCACTAAAGCTAAAACTCTAAACATCCTATATTGTTCTCTTGTAAGAATTAATTTGGAGTACGCATCTCAAATCTGGAACCCCAGGTATGCAACATATATTACCCGATTTGAAAATATCCAAAGTAAGTTTATGCGTTACCTCTGTTATAGAACCAATGACTATAGCTATACCTCAGATAATTATATTAGTTATTGTAAAAAACGTCACCTTCTTCCCCTTGCTATGCGTCGTGAGATTGCTGACCTCACTTTTCTTTTAAAAATAGCTTGTAGTGCTATTGACTGTCCTGAGCTTTTATCTCAACTACATGTTAGCTGTCCTGCCAAACCTCTTAGGTACAACAAAATTTTAAGTCTCCCATTTACATCTACAAATTATAGGCCAAATAGATTTATATGGCGAGCGAGCAATAATTTCAATAAGCTAGCCAATGAGTTTAACTTCGATTTGTTTAACACTAGTGCTGCGTCAGCTAGGCGCATACTTAACAATGCATTTTTTGGTAGCTCTAAGTGAGATATTGATGCGTTGCTACACAACTATGATTAACTTTTGTATTTGTGTTTATTTTTTTCTTATTCTTTTCTTTATTCTTTATTGTACACACAATAAGTTGGTAACAATTATTAAATATTTAAATAAATGTACAAAGGCGAGCTTAACCCTAATAAGAGTTCTCTTCCAGTAAACCTATTCTTAAAATAGCTTGTAGTGTTATTGACTGTCCTAAGTATGAGTTGATTGTCTTTTATATGTATAATACAAGTTTAGCTCTCATTTGTTATAAATATGTTGTATTGGATACTTTCGAGTTCTAAATCGTATTTATCACTGTTGTAAATTCACCTTTGTATCTAGTAGTGAGGATCTTTAATTGGCTTACTGTTGTTATTAATACTATCTATACTAATTATGATAGTTGTTTGTCTTCCAAATAAAATAATACAAAAAATAATATATATATATATATATATAGGAATGTATAGTGTTCGTGTAAATATAAGAAAACATTAAAGGATATACTTGATACGATATTAAAAAGAAAAAAGGAAAGATCTGTTTTCAACGTTATCTCGTTGTTTTTCAAGTGAAATTACGGTATTGCGTACGAATATGGTACCAGTGGTTAATAAATGTGTATAACCGTGTCTATGCTACAGAAAGCAGAAGCTCAAGACATGTGTGATTGTCGGTCATATTAGGGGCGAATTGCACAAAAAAGGACTAGCATTTGAGACTTTTTCAGATAGTCAATTAAGAATATGCGGGGAAAACCTTCCAACAAGCACTGATTGCTTCATGCAATATTTGGTCCATACAATCGGATGTTTTAAAAAGTCTTGTTATCCATCACAGTCCATAAAAGTCCACTGCTGAACATAGGCTATAACTTTCCTTGTAGATGTTCCTGTTGTCCATCTCCTGTTCCAGTCTCCGTCTGTCGCCTCTTACGACACCCACGGGACTGTAAGGGGGTAGTGGATATGTTCACACCAGCACCAGCAGATATGTCAGAGTTGTTTTTATAGAATAAGGGTGACAAACTAGCACACAGTTCACCTGATGGTAAGTGAATGCTGTGGACCATAGACATCTATATTTATCCTGGAGTTAGAATCAAAACGCAGATGCGTTGTCACTCCTGAGGACTAAGATGGAATGCCTCGTTTCCGGTGAAAAAGGGTCTCCGGATCTCTACATTTACCAACACAGCAGCGTTCAACTGCTATTTCACGCTGGTATTCTGTGTAGGCGTGGTCCTACCCCGGTCGAGCCGAGCTATTCATGCTACAACTATAATATAGCTGCAGCGTGGCTCTATCACGTATAAAAGTGCAGTGGTGCAGTGGTAACGTCGGTGGTCCGCAGGTGGCGCGCGCGTGGACGGGCGCGACCGCTGCGCACGCACGGCGCTGCACGCAGCTGCGTGGCGGGGCCGCACGGCGGCACTGCGGGCGCTCTTGCGCCACGGTGCCTCGCCCTCCGCTGTCTGCACGCAGGGTGCCACGCCCCTCGGTCACTACTCTCTCATATTTATCAACATCTTTTGAGGTTTACACTATTAAACGAAAACTCATCCACTCTCGGCTAACTTACATCTTTCAAAATTAACCCAAAAAGCATGAAATACTTCTTTTGAGATATTTGAACTTTCGATCTGTAAACAATAGCAATATCTTGTTTAGATTTGTTTTATTTTTAGCCTTATATAGCACTTCATGTATGTATGACATTTTTTTTCGTTGTTATACGAATGATTTGCTAAACAAACAATTTTTACTTACACATTAAATACTAAAATAATTATAGCGAAGAACGATATATTTTTTAAGGATTATTTTGTATTGTTTGTAACAAATTTTGACCCGAATGTGTTTACTGTCAAACACCTTCGGTACGTATTAATTACTATTTATAGATAATAATATGAATATTATTTATATTCATTCATATAATTATTATAATCATTCATATATTAATTGTTGATACTAAACATGTTGTAAAAGAATACGTTTTTATTTTTATTTATTTTCTGATTTTATTTCAGGTATAGCAGCGCAAGAAGGCCATGAGGAGTGCGTGCTATGGCTGTTACAACACGGTGCCGACCCTTTGCAAGCCGACCACTGTGGTAAGATATTGTATTTCAATTATGAAACTATAAATAATAAGGTGTTACTGTTTTTGTTTGTTTTCTTATGTTTTAAAAAAGGCACGTATGGCAATTCACAGTGCTGTATTAGTCCCTACTTTAACGTATGGTAGTAAAAGTTGGGTGTGGCAGAAGAAGCACGAGAGTAGAATAAATGCGGTAGAAATGCGGTCGCTAAGGAGTATGTTAGGGCTGAATCTGAGTGACAGGGTGAGAAACTGTGTGATAAAAGAAGAGTGTGGTTTGCAAGATGATGCGGTGACCAGGATTAAGAAAGGAATGCTTCGGTGGTTTGGTCATGTAGAAAGAATGAATGCGGAAAGACTGACAAAGCAAATATATGTTGCAGAAGTGAATGGAAGAGTCGGAAAGGGACGTCCTAGGCGGAAGTTTGTCGACCAAATTGGCGATATACTAAAAATGGGCCAAATTAAGAGTACCCTTAACCGACGAGCATGTATGCGTAGGTATATGAATGTGGAAGAGGCGAGAAAGGTATGTCAGGATCGTGCTAAATGGAAGTCTGTAGTCTCTGCCTACCCCTCTGGGTGACAGGCGTGAGTGTTTATGTTTATGTTATTTTTATTCTTATGTTTTAGAATTACTTAGCCACTCGATCTATACACTTAAAGTTTTATTTTATGTAGGAACTCGAATTCATTTGGTCTGTATGTAACTTCTTAATATCACGTTATATACAGTATAAGATAATATTAAGCGGTTCATTATCATCGTTATAGCCCATCATAATTCCAATACGGAATACAGACCTCTCCGACGAATGCTACAAAGCACGCTTAAATGCTTCATACACAGTGAATTATTTACAATGAATGTAAAGAAATTTTTTAAACAAATTCGGTGTCGTTTCACTACCGTGCCTCGAAAACTCGTCAAGCCGATGATACTACGTCTAATTTGTGTTCGGTCGTGTCAGTTTGCGGACCCATCAGACTATGGGTAAAGAAATAGAGAGTGCACATGTGCTCGCGCAAACACTTAAGCATTATTATCCTGTCCAGTGCTGATGACTAGTCAGAAAAACATTAATACAAAAATATGTCCATTTAAATAGTCCCCTGAACAAAGCATGTCCCATACATGCCTAGGTAGGAAGAATCGTTGGTCCACGTATTGCTGGCATGTCCAGAGGTCGTTACATGCAGGGCTAAATATCTCGGCTCGCCGGGATCGTTATTCGAAGGTGCTCGCTACATTAAAAGATTACTTTGGGGAGATTTCATCACTCGAATAATCACATTAATTCTTGTCCATGCGTGAAAAACAGCTCGTCGTAATCTATCTATATCCACGTAGAAGTAATTAATACAAATAAAAGAAATTCTTGAACAGAAAATATTTTGTAGACCAATCTAATCGTTGATCATATTTTGTATTTTTACTGTTAATTTTTCATTTTAAATTGAAGGGTTGGTTTTATTCACCAGAGACAAAATACTATAGTCGCGGAAATGCTACGGTTATGAACGATGTACGACTTTAGACTGTTCATTCTTTTGCAATCCTTTATTAAAAATGAAGAGCAAAAATGAATCGTTTTATAGCGTGTTTATGGTTTGTGGGCAGGTCGTACTCCTGCGAAGGTGGCGTGGCGCGCGGGGCACGCCAACATCTGCCGCCTGCTGGAGCGCTGGGCTGCGCCCTCCGCCCCCGCCGCCCCCGCAGCCCCTGCAGCACCCGCCGCACTAGCAATAACCGCAGCTTCTGCAGCGCTCCTCCCCACACCAGCAGTCGACGAAATTCTACGTCCTCGCCCAGGTGAGAATGTTAACGCATAATCGATGTTTTATTGACACACACATCCTAACACCTTAAATATTTAAAATATATGTATTGTATGCATATATTTCATCTCCTATAATTTATTGCCTTGAATGGGCAATGAGTGGCTGCGCTGAGGGTTGCGGGTTCGAATCCCGCACGGAACAAGTATTTTATATGTATTGTATGGCCTACAAATAGTTGTTCCGGGTCTGGATGTTTGTCCTTGTGCAATTTATGTTTGTAAACTGCCCTCACGATACAGGAGAAAATCCTAGTGCAGGGGTAACCTTTTTAAAGAAAAAAAAACACATATTGTCACTACACGTATTGTACTCTACCGTCGACATGCCGCTTTGTGCCGATTTTGAAATATAAAATTGTTACTATGTCTCAATTTAGACACTAAATCAATAAAAAAAGGATTTTTTAAAACTAGATATATTAAATTATAAAGTCAGCGATTTTTTTAATCATTTGTTTATAGTTATATTTATAAAAAATGTAGCTAAAATTTTTAAGTACGGCTGTCGGTTAGCACTTTATTGCCTTGACGTTTCAGAAAATTATACGCAAAAAAATGAAATAAATCTTTTAGAATAAGTTTCCATTTATCCTCAGGTTGATCCATGATAGCTGTTTGTGATCAGACTCATAGACGTTTGAAAGATATTTATTTTTTTCATCAAAATTAAATGAAATTTTGATAAAAAAATAATAACGGTCATGAGGCGTGCGTGCTCTTTTGGATTTTCCAAAATATTTTTTTATTATTATTTTCATTGGAATTTCGGCACCATTTCTCATTTATTATTATGTATGTAAAATACAGCAGCTTCACCCGAGTACAAACGGCGGAGCGTCCACAGTTCAAACTCTACAAAATCCTCGTCGAATCTAACGGGTGGGTCGGCACGATCGCACGAACAACCTGACCACGACTTGCCCCACAACGACAAGGTAATAATCAAAAATATATTTTATAGAAAGTTTTAGACCAGTGCGCTCCACATACTTTTAATATCTCTGTTATTATTCTACATACAAAGATATTATCACTATTTCCTTAACTGGTGATCAGTGAATCTACAGCGTATTTTTTCTGATGAATTTGAAACATCTCCATTTTTTCTACTTTACTTCTCTCTGATCTTTGCCTTCGCTCTTGTTGTTATGACTCCGTATTACAAATAAAATAAAATGAAAATTTTAACTTACATTTAATGGGTGCGTTTGGCAGAAAAAAGCGCTAGCAAGCGCTTACTAGCGCTAAAATAGTTTTCGGCCGGGACACGATTGCTACTTCAGTAGCGCTGACACAATCGCCATTTTGCTTATTTAATTTGTTTGTTTTGAAGTAGAGTTTACAAGTTGTTTTGTGTAATATTGGTTTTAAGTAATATAATGACATGAATAGACATATACATGTTATTAAAAATTCATGATTGGTAAGTTTTTAATATGAATACTTTACAAACATATATTTGAATTGGGTTAGGTTCCCCGGTTAAAACTAACTTCGTGTCCTAGAGGAAAATAGCTATTTACGATTTGACAGCGCTTACCGCTTACGATCGCCATTTTGCTTACAAGCGCTTGCTAGCGCTTTTTTCTGCCAAACGCACCCAATTTTGTGAGTGGTCCATCGTGCCAGATATGAAACTCTGACATAAAAACGTTCCCTTGTATTTCCCTTTTAAAAATTGTTTTGAATAAAGAATTACTAATAACTTTTACGTTGTTTTGTCAAAGTCTATATCTGAAGCTTTTTATTAGACGGTATGCCTTTTCTATACCTATATTAGAGAGCCAGTTAAATTACAGGCTGTGAGGCATTCTTCGTTCTCGTAGGTGACAACGTATCCAGTAGCCTTTATTGTTTAAAGTAGCTATAGGCTGCAGTAGCCACTTATCATGAGTTGGACTTTAAGATCGTTTGTAACTTAAATTTTATAACAAAAAGTTTTTTTAACCAGTGTTAAGAATTTTAACAATCCAAATTCATTTTCCAGGCTAATCGAACAAACCTATCCCTGTCATTCGCTCAACAAGTTGCACGTTGTGGACGAAGTAGACGAGAAAAAGAGCGAGACGAACCTATACCAGAGCATCAAGTGGTTGAGAAGGACTCTAAACTCAGGTAATGTCCATTAGAGTTACAAACTTACCTAACATAAAATTATCTGTTATGATATAAGCAATGATATAAAAATAAAGGAAATAGTTGTAGAGGCTTCTTTTAATATACCTATTATATTATAAAAATATTTTACGCGGGCAACCTGGGTTCCATCCTCACCGGCACGAATGAAATTATTTAGCAATTTTAAGTGCCACGTACTCGGCGGTGAAGGAAAACATCGTGAGGAAACCTGCGTATCTGAGAAATAAGAAAAAAAGAAAGAATCACTAATGAGAAGAAAGGAGACGTGAAGGTCGCCATCACGCATTGGGGCAGCGCGGTGTATATTTCCTGGCCCTAAAACCCTCTCAGAAATGAGAGGCGGCCTGAGCTCAGCAGTGGGACGTATATAGGCTGTAACTTTCAGTTTACAGTAAGTCACTAATCCATCAAATAGTTAACACCGGGCTCCACATGGATAGGCAAGAAGGTTTGCCTATGGTGGTACGTTTGATGAGTCTTTCACAAGGGGCTAAGCAAATAATTTGATAAATATTTTAATAATTAAATATTAATATCTAAACGTGAGGTACGAATATGTTTCATATGTTCGGTCATTTTTCTGATAAATGTTTTTTCATATTTTTCAGAAGCTACATAGCAAATGAACGTGACGCGGAACTACACGGATACGTTCGCGAGAGGGACAGGAGACGCGAAGAGAGGCATGGATACAGTGGGTGCGAGCGAGAGAGCACTAGTCCATTGTACGCGTCGCCGCCACGCAGTCCCGTCAGCGACATTTGTAGTCCTACGACACAACCTTTAGCAGCTTTCGGTAAGAATATAATATATGCTTACAAAACTTAATGCGGCATAATATGTAGTGAATTCAATATGGAACCTTTCTCTACCCAGGCGAATATTATATTATTATAAGGGCTTAAAAATCTCATTTTAAATGCTGCTTAAAAATTGCGATTTAAGAAAGCATAAAGCAAATCATTAAGAAGTATGTCAGGTGTAACTCTGAATGATAGGGTGAAAAAATGTGTCATAAGGGAAAAGTGATGTTTGCAAGTAGTTGTGACCAAGATAAGACAATTATGCTTGGGTGTCTTGGACACGTATAAGGAATGATGCTTTAGATTTTTTTTAATTGAATTTAGTTGACAAACGAGCACATAGTCCACTTGATGGTAAGTGGATGCTGTGGTCCATAGACATCTACATCTATTCCCGATTAAGAATCAAAATACAGATCCGTTGTCACCCCTGAGTGCTAAAATGGAGTTTCCTATAAAAAAGGTCTCCAGTTCTCTACACTCACCATACGAAATACAGCAGTATTAAGCTGCTATTTTACGCTGGTGTTCTGTGAGATCGTGGTCCTTCACTGGTCGAGCCGACCCATTCTTGCTACAACAATATTATAGCTACAGCTTGGCTAAACGTTATAAAAGCGATGGAATTTTATCTAATTTTATATTACATAATATATTGAAATGGGCTGGTTGTAGACTTTTGTTTTCATAGACATATGTGTAGAAATAATTATTTGTTTTCAGGCTCCCAACCGCCGAGCCTGACCTCAGTGCAGCCCGTGCTAACGGATACGCACTTCAACCGCGACACGCACATGCGCATCATACTTGGCCGGGACAGCAAACCATCTAACGACCGATCCGACAAGTGCGTATATATCGTTATACGAAAAACTTACCAGAAAAAAATCTTTTAGGCCTTAAATTTTACGCTGTTGAACTCCATTCCGTTGTAAATATATATATTATGTTTGATCTTAATGGTTATTGACATTCACAGATTCTTATGTTTAAAATACCTTGTAGACCAATAAATACAGGCCGTAAAAGGCGGCAATGTCTAGTGCTTGTATTGTGAAACAAACCTTAGTTTTGAAATGTTATTGTATTTTACGCAATATTTCCTTTTTATTGGAATATTTAATCCATTTGATACCACAAATTCTGCCACAACCTTTTTAACAGAAATAATGCTTAATATACAATAGATTGAACTTTGGATCTTTGCAAATATTAAAATTCACTTATTACTCATTTAAGTATCAGTTAGTAATCTTCCCATATGTGTTTCTGAGTTTGAGGAATCGCTTTTAGCATATCACGAAAAACAAATTTACTATTTTCAAACATTTATGATAGCGCTATGTATATTTATAAAAAAAAATATATGCAGTATAAGAGAGCACTTGAAATAATTATATAAACTAGCATGTTCCTATAGGCATGATTATATTATATTTCAATTATTATATTCCTTATCAGTGTTGCTGCTTTCAGTTTATGTAAAGCTTGTTTGGATATAAGCATTTTGTGTGAATTTTAGACATGTCATGTTGCTATTCAGTCACTGAAAATTAACTAATTATCAAAAGATCAAATTTTATATTAGTTAACACTTGTTAATCTAGACAGATTTCCTTTTTGACGTATGTCAAAGATAACATACGCCATGGAAAATGAAGCGCTCGTTAGTAAAAGAGCATTCTAATCCGCACTGAGATGGACTAGTTCATGCAAAATGCTCTCTGTTGAGATATTAGATGTTTATCATTTAGCTAAGTAGTACAATGTACGTAATATATAGCGAGGTGTGGACTACGAGGGGTCGGCTCGCGTACAACAAGATAGTGGGCAGTTTCGGCAGAGCGAGTGGGCGAATTTTTAAGAAAACGTGAGTTTAAATCATCTTCCTTGCAGAGTGGGTCACTGTGATTTTATGTGGTTGGGTGAATTGCGTTGGGTTTTTTGTATGTACCTCTCTAAATATTTTTTTAATTACGTAAAAGTATTATGTTCACGTAACTTAGATGTTACTACAGTGCAACCTGCAAAGAAATAAAATATAAAATTAGTAGGTTGTGGTGTACTGAAAATGGTTAATATTCAACACCCTTTGATGTAAATGCTACTTAAAACACTATTTATGCACAAAATGTTTATTTTTAAAATGTTTACAAATGTTAGGTGTGTTTAGCACACTAGGCCTTGTTGCCATCCGTATATGTACTGACTCAAATAAAAACTTTAAGGTAAAATGCCGACGCGTACATAAGGTGTTCGGTGTAAAATAAACTGACGGTTTTGTTTACTGTCTAATTTTATGTTCCTTGCGTTATATTTAATTTAAATCACAATCTCTTGAAGGCCCTCTTACATTTCGGCGTTACGCAAATTTTAAAAACCAAATTTTAAAAAATTTTAAACCTACGCGAGCGATACTTTATTTCATATTAGTTACTCACTCGCTTGCACTATGATACTGTGAGTATAGCGACTAAACGATCTTGATCTTCCATTATACAAGTTTTATTAGGATGAAGTTCAGTGGATGGATAATTATTATTGGTGTCATTTTTATGTTATCTAATTAATTGATTATAATCTTTTTGATATATTTTTCATTATTTATGAACCTTAATGTTGAAATAAGTACACATAAATATTTTAATTGTTTCGCACTAATCGATTGTTACACGTTGTTGGTTAATAATCGATTATATCTACTAACGGTAGCATAGTGGTATTTACAAATAAATAGTACGATTGCGACCTATTTAATAAATAAGATAACCAACTGTAACGAATATTTTTTAATCGGTACTTACAGGCAATTACCATATTTTTATTATAAAAATATTTGTCGCAACGGAATTGACCGAGCTTATCTCGAGACAATACTTTCAGGTAGTACACTTTTTATAAAACGCTTGTAACTTGGGTAACATAATATTCAAAATACGAAATGTTTCGTCTTTATAGATTTTTTGGTACTTTTACTGCATAATCTAGGCTAGTCCACATGGCAAGCATGCAGACATTTTTATTCTCCATTATTTTTTCTCCAGAGCTAGAATATATTTTTTTTACAATTAGTGACACATTAATACTTATTTATTTTTCCACATTCCGACTGGTAAGAAAGCTTAATAACAATCAAAAGAACTACAATGAGTTAACTATCTGGTATAATAATTGTGCCGGACGGGCGAAACTCTCCGGAGTAAATGTTGTCGAAGATACTTCGCGAGTCGCTCACGTCCTACACCTATAGGTTCCGGTGGGTACTTTCACCGCCGTCTTTGTGGGTGCCGCTGAGGTATTGTGGACTGTGGTTCAAATCAAAATGCACGATTAACAAATACAAATAGCAAGGTAGTGAGCAGCGGTTCGACTGATTGATTAGTCGCGAAATTTTAACTATTGACCACGGTTGTTGAACTACAGTTGTTCACTATTGGTTGGTCACTGTATATTTCAAAAGATTTCCTTAAATTGTACGGTGGTATCAAAAATCTATTGGTAGTAGCTGGTTTTCTAACACTACTGACTAGCAGCTATTATCAACTAAACTAGCTGATTTTATCACTTGTGTAACTGCGGATATCAGTTACCACTTTCACTATAATATGTAACTGCGAATATCAGTTACGACCTTTTTCGGCTAGCTAACACTTTCACTATGTGTAACTGCGAATATCAGTTACGACCTTTTTCGGCTAGCTAACACTATCACTATATGTAACTGCGAATATCAGTTACGACCTTTTTAGGCTAGCTAACACTTTCACTATGTGTAACTGCGAATGTCAGTTACGAACTTTTTCGGCTAGCTAACACTTTCACTATTCACTATATACTGCTACTAGTCACTTCAGCTACCACCGGATACCACTCACTTCACTTCACTATCACTGGTAGTTCTTCACACTACTACGGGTACTGGGTCCCGAGCCCCTAAGGTAGACTTTGGCAATACTTTGCAGTGAGCCGCTTGCCATTTTCCGTTTGCCTCTTTATTGCATAAACTTTTCACTATACAAATGGCATAAATTACAATATTTTCTATACAAAACTAATTGCTACACTAACATGCTATACATCAATAAATCGGTAGTCTGGTACTTTATAAGTATATCATAAAAGTTACTCAAAATATTAACATTGTAAAAAGTTATTAAACGAAATGTCCAAAATTTTCATAATATTTGGGTACATTAATTCTTTGATTTTTCTATAACTACGAAATGCTTTAATTATACAAAAAATATCCCTACACTTCTTTAATCTATAAGCCATATGCTAATTCAATGTCATATTTATAACTCTTTTAGAACATAAAATTATTTTCCTTATTTTTAGTATGAACTATTACGCAGTTAATTAAAAACTTTTAGAGAGTTCCACGATAAGACGCGCTGTGATTGGTCGATTATTCTTAATATAATAAAAGTTGTTTATATTACTTGTTATCAAAACGACATTCTATACAAATATACTAAGAGTTATAAATACGTTAAACAACTATATTAACCTTTCAGCTGCGGAGACTCTAACCGTCATACTCCGTTGACTGCGGAGTTGTTTAATAAAATTGACGGCGCATTGGGCGCAATCCGTTTAAACGCAAATTTCTTTATTTTGGTATATCAAATACTATAATATGTATACATTTCTGAATTCTCTATGAAATTTCTTATAAGCGAGTACATAAATTAAATAAAGTCCCAAAGTAATAAGTGTAAGTAAATATTGAATAAAGACAAAATTGTCATATTTCTCGATGAAACGAAGTTTTTTTAATACTTCGATTTTATTTTCATTTAATTTTAAATCTATTGTTTACAGTATTTTATGTGCAAAACCATAGGCTACAATACAATTTTTGATCATAAAACGCATTAATAGTAAGCTTACAAGAACCAACAATCAACTTACACAGATGTAGAATGTAGTTCGGACCAGATGCGGCATTAAGATGGTATATATAAAAAATCCTACTAAAGTGTATAAGCTGTGGGGTTTTTATGGTAATCTTTTTTATCCTGTACACATCAACATACGGTAGAATAAGGTAGACATAGTGCATAATGCTTTATTTCGACAATAAAAGAGCGGGTAAAAATGTCCAGTACTTGGACACCCGCAGTCAACGGAGATATTTTCGTGTCCAAGGGTTAGACGTCCGCAGTTGAGAGGCTAATACACGTTTTCACTCAGTTTTCTCGGTAATTTCATTATTAATACAAAAAACAATATTCTTTATAACTTCGTTTCTTAGCGTTGTTAGGCCGTCGCGAACAATAATAATATGCGAACTTTATACTAATGGAAATATACTGTACGTGTTTCAACAATCAAAAACTGCGATCGTAGTTGAATTCTATTTCGGAACAAAGGCTAAAGTAGCAGCGCCTATAAGGCAATCGGCGCACACTACGATAATATCGAAACCAGGCGGAGCGCGCGAAATAAAGTCCAGCTCTCGACAAGCGCTCGCGCGGTATCGAATTCACGTGGCCAGCGCATTGAATTATATGGTACTTTTATTTAATTAACTAAAAATAATTGTATCGATTTAAAAAGTAAAAATCATATCATAGTATAGTGTAATCAAATGTTGATGATAATTCTGGTATTAATTTTACGTCAAAATGATGTAGAACTTCGGAGATATTGGGCTTGTATCGAAGCTTTTGACGTGACAACGTCTAATAAATTGATGAAGGCCGGCTGCATACACGAAAAAGGATGACTTATTGTCCCGTAACGCTCTAGCTGAGCACAATCGGAGCGAGAGCGTGACACAAACAAGCGAAAGGCATGATCGGCTTGAGCATTCGGCTTGCAATGTTTTGTTATGACGTTGTCACTTTAAACTATCGTGCGTAACCGACTTTACAGACGACAATGTTTTTTTCAGTCGTTAATTGAATTATGACAAATTCTCATTCTGCAATCATTATTATTAAAGTATAGGATATCTGTGAGATAAAAATATATTTTTTGATGTTCGATATTCAATAGAATCTACAAATTAGAGCTCCCAAATCATGTCTCTCAGAGCTTTGGCCTAAACATGCATCGAGAGAATGATTATTACTAAATAAATAAAGAAGTTTTCTAAAATTTGCTCAGAGCTTATTGTTGTAGAGAAAATGAACTATTTTTACCAAGTAATTGTTATTTTAAGCAATGAAAGGAAAAAATAAAATTTCAACGAGGAAACCTTGTAATTTCGCGGTTTTTTTTTGTAATGCTTCTCTTAAAGTAGTTTTACAAAAATGTTCGTAAATATAATGCAATCAAAAAAAAAACCGGCCGTTGACTAACTTCACTTGAGTAGTATTTATCGGTTTATTGCCGTAGTCGCGAAAAAGTCGATATTGTTATGTGTCTTAGTACACTTTTTATATTATTTTCATAGATAAATATTTAATATTTTTAAAATTATTATACTAAGCTTATAATCATTCTTACAAAGAACCAAGATTACATTTAATAAAAGTATCAAATATATTATAAAGTGAAAGATTTTTACTATATGATACAAATCGATATTTGTCTCAGAATATCGGTTTGTCTTATATAAAGAAGAGCTGCTTTTTTTAACTCTACTAATAAATAATCTGTTCTTAGAAATTAAATCGTTAAATTAGGATACTGATTTTATTTTCGGACACGATATCCCATGTGTTTGTGTAAAATAAACCAACCCAATGTCACAGTGACTGCCTACGCTGGAGAATTTGGCTGGAGACATCATGCTTCAAGAGGACTACATTATCACTTAATTTATCATTGTTTTCATTCTGCTCACTGTGCTAGGGTTGCCAATCGTAATATGCTACATCATTAACTCATATTTTATTCAATATTAATATAATAGTTGACAATCCTATATTTAGAAAAGGCTTAATATTAATTATTATAAATCTCACAATTTAGTGTATAAAAGCAATTAATGATGCTTATAATTTATTAATAATTGCCGTCTTGACTATCGTGCTTTTGCTATTTTTTTTAAATCACTTGTTCACAAAATATGCATGTTTTATGTAATTCTGCTATTGATTACTTGAAGATGTAATTTTTGGGTTATATTGGGCTCACTTTAAATTTAGTTTTAAATTCATGTTTAGAAACAAAAATATTTAAGTTTTTAAAAGTTTACTTTCCCTTTCTACTATAGAATAGAACCTTACACGTCTAGTAACATACATATAGTGTAAAGTATTTTTTTATGTGTGTTTATCTCAAAATTTTTCTATTTTGATGATTATTTTTTATTTGTAAGCTGGTGCTTCTAATGTTATCCCATATAAATGACCAAGATCTGATCAGTAGTTTTTGAATTATCCGTAATAATGCGTATTTAATTGACATAGACTACATTGATGATGTTCTCATTTTATTTATATTGAAGTCGGTTGTACAAACTTTTTAATTTTACTACGTGTTTATTTAAGTAACAGCTTTGTATTGGAATTCTTATGTGGAGTAGCTATTTAGTTGTTTCTAAAGTCATATTATTTACCCTTGTGTCACCGTTACACGTGTAAAATAAACATTTTGTCCAGTGTGTACATTTTACACTCCTACCCATCCTTGCAATGAATTAGCTCTACTCTATCTCTCCCCTATTTCTTCATTAATAAATACGTAGAAGCTGTTCTTGTAATAGGAAGCGTAGTAGTTAATATTAACTATCCCATTATTTTATAACCTATTCACTGTAATTTGTTAAAATCGCACTAACACTGCCTGTTTTAGAATTTTGTTTATTTAACATACCGTACTATAAAGTAAAATGCAAAGTAACGTCTTAAATATCTCCCAAAGACTGGGAGATATAGAGGACGCTACTTGCGTAATAACGTTGCGTAGAAGAAGAATTACATGAATGGTAATCTATGATAGTATTCCTGGTGGTGGTGGTTCCTTAAATTTATAGCAATTGAAATATTTATAGTTTCCTTACATGTAAATCATCAATTAATTAACTTGAAAAGATTACAAAAATTTAATTTTAATATAACAAAACGTTAAGAGGCACTATCCAAGGACGGCAACACTCAATAATTGTTGCTAACTATGATATAGTTTTGCTATTTCTGAATAAATTTTCGAATTACTATAAGATATTTTACATCAAAGTGTATGATATACTAGGTATGTTGTATTATTTAAAATAGAAATTTAGTTAATTTTCAAGATTAAAAATAATTTTCTTGTAATTTAACATATTGTTAGATCAAACAGCTCTTATAGTCCACTGCTGAACAAAGGTATTACCATAGATTTTTTTTGCCATAGTTGCGACTCTTAGCTGGCGGGTTGTGGACAGCAGTTTTTAAACTGTTTTTAGCTGCTACCAGAAAGATGCCCCTGCCCATCTTCTGTTTCAGTTTCCGTCTGTCGCATCTTACGACCTCCACTTGATGATATGGGGTACTGGAATGCCTCTACACGGCTGTTGCACATACATTGTTAGATAAATGATGTTAACTGCCACACTTGCATTACGAGAAGACGTTTGCGTTCTACTAACAAGGTCAAAGTGAAAATATATTTGTCAAATATTGTTTTTTTAAAGCACGTTTTGAAAGTCAAGAAAGCTGTCCAAGAGCTTAAACAACTACTGTCTGTACCGCGTGACAGAACTTGTAAGAAAGCTCACCGTCATGCCAGAATGCCTTTTGCATTGTTTATAGACTATAATGTCGTGAAAGAGATGTATAAGAGATACGATTCGCTGAAGAGGCATAGTAAAAAAGTAATTTGATAAAAAATAAGTTAAAACCAGTAAAAAAAATGTCTTTTGTTGCAGCAAAAACAAGCGAAATGGTATGGTCACAAACCCAGCAATGAGGCTCGTTGCTAATGTGAGAAATGGACTAGGTAATTACTCGTTTGTATGTTTATTTGTCTATATGTTAATACCTAGAGGAAAATTTTTATACCTCTTTTTAAGCCGATGCGCGCACAGATTAGTGTGAGATTTGACATAGTTAAATTTTGTATGGAGAAGTGCAAAAAGCAAAAAATGTATATATAAATATGTGTTACAAATACAATAATTTAAATAAAATATAACTCATTGTTTATGTTAATACTGCCTATGTCATACACATAATAGTCTGTGCTCAAACAGTCGCACAGAGTAGAGATTGTGGCCAAATAATTTTAAAATATTGCCAACAAATAATTACTACTTAATTTTGTGTGATTTCAAATGTTCCTTTTTCTATGGTTTGGAATGTATGATAAGTTGGTAAAGCAAAAGAGTGTTTATTTTATATTTTGTATATGAGATATATGTATTTTATTGTGCACTACGACGACTAGTCAACCACTAGTACACTATATTATACACATGAATACAATAAACATGCTAGCTGTATAAAAACGATTGTACAGCAAAGCAGTAAAGTAACAAGAAAAACGGTGCTAGTACAATTGGTTATTTCCTTGCTTAAATTAAAATGCCTGCCTACCTTGAAATCCGGGACTAACATGATGGGTTAAAAGTGCACAAAGGAAGTACCTATATTGAGGAGTTGCTGTAATCACCGTTGATCGCTATAACATACACCTAAATCCTCTCACGCTATATAAAGTGTTATATAAAATGATATAAAGTACACAGACTCGTAAAACTAGATATAAAGTGTACAGACCGGCTAAAGTGTATAGATCTAGCTTTTACGAAATATTTATACCACAATCAGTTTGATGTTCCATGAATGGCGTTTTCTCCAGATCGTTCATATGGCGCCTATGACATGAAATGAGAGGGAATATATATATATATATATATATATATATATATATATATATATATAGAATAAGGGTGACAAACAAGCGCACAGTCCATCTGATGGTAAGTGGATGCTGTGGCCCATAGACATCTACGTTTATCCTCGATTAAGAATCAAAAGGCAGATGCGTGTCACCCCTGACTAAGAGGAAATGCCTCGTTTACAGTAAAAAAGGGTCTTCGGATCTCTACACTCGCGTAGTCCTGCCCCGGTCGAGCCGACCCGTTCGTGCTGCAACTATAATATAGCTGCAGCGTGCCTCTACCACGTATGAATACTTTCTTACACCGCCTTTACACGGCGAAAGTTTAAATATGCTACTGCTTAAAAATTGCTATAATTTGTGATCTAAATGTATTAATTTATTGTAACAGACAGTGCAGCTGCGAACATTCGTCGGACGGGCGTGGCTCTAGCAGCCAGCGCCAGCTCCTCAAATCCGGCCGTCAAAACGAACGCATTTCAGTGGCGGAAAGAAACGCCACTATAAAAATTTTATATTAAAAGGAGATGGCACTATCCAAAATTTGATATGTCCGATAGGGACAAGAATATGCAATTGGTAGATCTTTTATATTACAAAGATTATTTTTTGTTTTGTTTAGAGACTTATATCGGTTAGAGCGAATATAAAAAACATACTAATTACAATCGGGGAAAAAAGGAGGCAAATATATTTTGCAAAATGTATTTTCGAATTAAAACGTAAGTAAACGAGTAAAATTGTGTATAATAGAGCTTTATTTTCATAGAGGATGATAACTATATTTCTATACGAGACTTGTACTAGTTTTGAGTTAATCTAAGTCAATATCCTTTCTAATCTTCTTTCTCTTAAATATGACCCTCTCCCTCTTTCTAGATATACTCTACGTTGTACGTAATTATTTAATGCAGGGTAACGCCTACGTTAGTTGTTTTTTACTTTTTGTTTAAAATTGCATCAAAAATATAACCTCCTAATCTGTGTAAGCGTAATCAAATAAGAAAACTAAATATTTGTGGTGAATGTGTAATAATTATGGCGCTATGAAAACGTCACTAAAGTAACGAACTTTACTTAGTAAAAAAAGAAAATCTAATGATCTGTACTAAATATATGTATTATATAATTACTTAATATAGTCGTAGTAGTACGGGGTACTATTGAATTGCACTTATCTTTAGTCGTTAGTTAGTGCAGTTAATTTAAAATAACAAACAGTAAGACCGGTCTATCAAACAATTCGCTTGGCGCTTCCAAGTTGAGATGATTTGACGTAATCACCACACTAATCGGGCTGATTGGTCAAAAATACCTTATGCGGGTACTATTTATTCAAACTACTGTACCTTCCTATAAGCGTGATGAAAACGAATATTGGTAAATGCTAACTAAATATTTTGATGGCTAGAAGTAGACATGTGTCAATCGTGAATCATATATTTAACCCGGGTCGCATCAAAGAATTGATGACTGCGATTACATTTTTGAACATTTCGGATCAAAAGATTGACAGGACCTACGACCACAGAGTATAGTAATGTCCGACGACCGACATTATCAAGCGGGTCTGACAGATCACAGAGTACTGAAACTCCAAATTGAATTGAATCAATACTTGAATGATCGGGTTACTAGAAATGAATGAATGACAAATGTCTAGATGGGGGTCCGATTCACGATAACTTGGTCGAATCTTCCAATGGGCGTGAACCACTCTACAACATTGAAGGGTTTGTCGAAAGCACCTACCCTTTTATTATAAACACATTTTTTGACATTAATGACTTTATGTTCAAGGCAATTCTCTTTTGTTCGGCTGACTCCACCTACAACACTCATGTAACGAGATAGATCTCAGATTTTTCCAAATTAAGCCAAAACACCGGAAAAGAGAAATTATGTCTGATTTTTTTGAATAGACATATTCTAAGTGACTAAATTCCCTTGAGTTCTTCTGTAAACGCTAATTTTTATATATGCCTCGTTTTGAATGGAGCATGTCGAACATGTGTCAGCCATGGTTTTTGACTGGCGAACCTTGCTTGTTTTCAAGGTTTATCCAGTCTAATTTTTCGGCTTTGTTATATATGATATTTAATACACGGCTTCTGGTAATAACAATGTGTGTATAGTCGACGTCATTCTCGGCTCAATCGATAAATCAATTAAATTTATAAAAATAAATATACCAACAAAATAATGATTTCCTATCATAAATGTATTTTATGAATCTACGCCTTAAATGTTACAAAAAGAAACATGAACGCTACTTTAGCGCATATCGAAAGAACGAACGAATGAATGATTTTTTAATCGATGTAGAAGACTGAAGGTGGTGGTGGTGATGTTGCGTCGTGTGAAATACATAACAGCAATAAAATAAACAATAAAAAATACAAATTTATGTATCATCATGTGCTGCTTATAAGGGCGGTTCTTCTAACACTGTTAAGCAATGTAGGTAATAAGTATAACCTTATTTCCTTTTAAAATGTGTACATCTCATTGTTACCTCTCAAATAAAGACTACAAATAAGGTAAAAATAAGTGAAAACACTACCGCGCTGTAGCTTAGCCATTAGTCTCAAGTAAAGCTATGCTATAATATTTTGGAACTGATAGTCTGGATTATGAAATAAATAAATATATGACTAAACAGCACTACTCAATAAATACTAAAATGCTGAAAAGTGCTGAAAACCATTATCAGTATTAAAATACATTCTAAATTTCCAAATTGCATTTTTGCTAAAATAGTACAACTCTTCTTATAAAAGGCCTGATCTCAAATCGAACAAAGTTAACTAATTTAGTTGTTTTTTTTTTGTAGAAAATTTTAATATCTACAGTCTGGTGCATTTACGCGCGTAATATTTTGCTAATGTATTCGTAAAGAAAGAAGCTAGTCCATAAGTATTTGTGTATGAAATGTTTTATCTGAGAATAAAAATGTGTAAGCGATATAGCAAGAATATAAACTTATTAACTGTAGTAGGATATTTTGAAATTATTAAACGGCAACACCAATATGTTAGTGCGGACGATGATTGTCTCTGTTAGAATGTTAAGTAAAAAATTATTTTAATGTGTATATTATTTTCAATTTTCTGATGTGTGTAAATGCTAATATAGAATGTTTTCTGTGGCTAGCAGCGTTTAAATGAGAACACCAGTTCCCTTTATAATACTCGTAGTATCCGTTATCCAATTCATATTTCAGTAAGGCCTTGGCAGACCGTTTGGCGGGGCGCGCGGCTTGGCAACACGACCAACTCGCCCTATTAATATTAGTATTCTGTCAACCGCTAGAGTTGTATGACAAATGCCACGCCTCACGCTCAATCGAACGCCTGAGGTCATAGACAAATGAAAATCGCTTGCCTGTCATCACCTCAGGCCAAAAAAGAAAAAGTAGCGCTGCGTTCATTTCCAGTGACACAAAAACCAAGCTAAGATCATGCTTAACTTATTGTAAGAATACATATTCACGAATACATATGCATCTTTTTTATATATAGAAGAGGGGGGCAAACGAGCATGCGGCTCACCTGATGTTAAGTGACTACCGCCGCCCATGATCAACCGCAACACCAGGGGAATTGCAGGTGCGTTGCCGGCCCTTTAGAAAGGAGTAAGCTCTTTCTTGAAGGTCCCCAGGTCGTATCGGTCCGGAAAAATTGCCGGTGGTATACCATTCCACAGAGAGGTCGTACGCGGAAGAAAACTCCTTGTGAAACGAACAGTGGTGGACCGCCAAGCAGCAAGCATCCAGATGGTGTGGATGTGAAATCTAAAATTATTTGCAACCAACAAGATGGTTATAGGTCGACTATTATAAGTCCAGCCAACTTTTACGGGCTGTTAAAGAAAGATAAAGGAAAAAAAAAAGCGTTAAGTGCATGTCAAGAAATTGAACATGGTTTTTTCGTCACTGTTCAAATCATACGTTCGCAGCACTCCGATTTTCTTTCATTGGTGGTCTGATGTCTTAGTAAAAATATTTATAAATTGTGTTTTTAATGTACCGATTCGAAACTGAGGGAATTGGTTAAATGATTTAATTAGTTGACTGTATGCGGGAAAATCTATTTTTCTGTTTTTGTTCTCGAATTTCTAGTCTTCATAAAGGACTTAATTTTTGTATTAAAATTTTGAGCGAAATTTAATAAAATATTCCACTACCCTCAAAGCACGAAATCATTTCTAACATTTTAATCGCTTAAATTATGGAGTGTAGAAGTAAGGTGTACAGACTGTGTATTAAAAAGTGTCCATGGAAAACCGTTAAATAAGGGTGGCGCCACTATAGCTACGGGGTAAATTTTAAAGAACGTGCCGAAAATATTAGTGGGATAGTCGACTTTGTCGAGGTTATATTTATAAATAAAATTATTTTAGATTTTAGAGCTACTGAGCAGTTTAGCAGCACACTTCAAACCGTCGACAACTGCTAAGTTCATTTCATCCCAGTAGCTACTTCAGTGCTGTTGTGGAGAGTTTTTGAACTGTTATTTGCTGCTTACAGATGACACTTTTTCAACTATTCTACTATGGGAGTTGGTACTCCTTACTTTTACACTCCGTAGCTTAAATGCAAGAGTCTCTATTATAGAATATGAACTTCTCAAGAGGTGTTAACTTTTGTTTATCAGAATTTTAAAAGAAGACATATTATGTTAAAGAAATTGTTGAAGAAACAACTGTTGCTTTATTATTTGTGTTGAGTTACTACGTATTTAAAACACTAATAAAAAATTGACAAACTGAAAATCACAATATTTTGTATTGCGTCTGTGTGTTGTATCTATGTGATTTAATTTATATACCAAACAAGCATTGTATTCAGGAAAGAAAGTGTAACAGTAAATAAAACAGTTTCTCGAATGGTAACAGTTTGCAATGATATCTGGTGAAATATTTGTCATATATTGAGGCTATTCGTGTAATTTATTGATATTTTTGCAATTTTGGGTGAAAATTTTTGTATCGTTTAGAGAAATTTTAAGTCAAATACGACCTTATGTTTTGAAACTTAAGGGATATTAGACACAAACATAAAGTGCTATTTCTCTACATCTGATTCTATGGATTTTGTACATATAGTCATTTAAAAATTGACCAATACATTTCTAGATCGATTGTTTGTATTGGAACTTTCCATTTATTTTATTGTAATCATAAATCAATTCTTGCATTTTTCAGTCAATATACAGTAAACTCGTGGGTCGTGAGTGCATTTTGAAATAAATACTTCCTAGACTGTGTTTAAATTAATAAATAACTAATGTTTCTGAAGGTCTAAGGAATTAAAATATGATTTACTTATTGAGGCGAATGGTTTAACTTTAAATATCTACGTCTTTCACAAACGTTGATCATATGATTGTTACTGTAGTCAGGAATACCTTTAAGGTAATTTCATAAATATATTTAAATAAAATTAATTTTATTTGTGAATCTTAAAATATTTGATCAATATCCAATTAGAATTAATAAAATATATATGGTTATATTTTGGACGAAAAGCTCGTTTATTTTAAAAATGCCTGTACACTCTTGCCTTGAGATTTTCTCGTGCTTTAGATATGAAAAAGTTACGCTGGTAAATGATTCCCGTATCTTTGATTTACATACCTAAATTGTTAGGGTATCGTCGTTTCATATACTGTTATGTAAGTCAGAATAATTTACCTTATGAATGTAATTTCTCAAAGCAGGTAATAAAAGTATGTATTTCAAAATGCACCGCACAACGCCAATGCGATAGTTTTAAATGTACGCTTATTTGTATAAAAGATATAGTAATATTTATTTATTTATAGCCACTCATTTTCTTTGTATTTCGTGTGAGTTTGATAACGATTGTGATTTAGGAGTTTATATATTATATATATACATGAATTTGTACGTAATTTAACGTAGTTGGTGCCGTGCGATAAATACGTTGTGAAGAAATATATTGAAATATATATAATTTCTCTTAAATCTGTGTTTTATTTCTTGTGTACATATCTAAACAACTACACACTCAAGGTCCCGGAAATTTATAACTACAGACAGGCTTATGGGTGCGTCGTCATCATCAATATCTTAACGGATCTACGTATTCTTAATCAGCCCATACTATCCCACTACAGGATATGGGCCTCTCCCATAATAGGGGGAACACGCTTGGCACATAGACTTAAGATCGCGCGATAGCACTTTGATACCGCGCCCTGTCGCCAGTCTGAGTAATTTACATCTGTTTCATACGAAATGGTTATATAATTATATCGGAGTTGTTAATATCTTTCTGGCCATTATTACGCAGTCCATCTGATCTTACCCTCGATTAAGAATCAAAATGCAGATGCGTTGTCACCCGTGAGGAATTAGTTGCAGTGCTTCGTTTCCAGTGCAATGGCTGTTTCACCTGGTATTCTGTGAGAGTGTGGTCCTATTCCAGTCGAACCGACCCGTTCGTGCTACAGCTCTACCATGTAATACAATCCAAAAATATTAAAGTAAATATATAAAGTAAGTATGAGTAACTGCATCAATTTCAGAACAACACCAATTGAAGATATTGCATGAAAAGATACATATACAGAGATACATATATACAGAATAAATACGAATACTTGTAATAATTATTACCCAGTTTGTATAAACCAATTATTGCAATAGAAATTAAATGCCTACTTGTATAATGGTTGTCTTACATAGTTCAAAAACTATATTTAATTACTACTATTGAATAATAGATGTCATAAAATTGAAATTGCTTTTTTAAAATTTGAAAGCACCTGAAAATTATGCTACTCGTCACTAGATGTCTCTGCACTAAAAATCGACTACGTCATTGTGGATCAAAGCAAAATTCCTCGTTTTATCTTGTCTTTATAAGTAAAATCAATATTTTCTTAGCCTTTGAACGATGACTTGACAAAAAAGTAAACAGTATTTTCTACATCATAAATGGTCAAGTGCAACCAATTTGCACCCTAAAAACAAAATGCGATTTGGAATATTAATTGTCAACGCTCTGCGCGAAAGTTTTAATTTGAAAATAATCTAACCGATTATTTTCAAATTAACGAAAACTTCCGTCACAAGGATATTCGTCGAATAAATTAAAAAAAAATTGATTAATATCCTTGTGACGGACGAACATCAAAATTATTTTAACAACGTTCCGTTTCCTAATGTTGCCGTGGTACACCTCTCATTCTTTCCCGATTTTAAATAAATCCCAGTTGCATTCGCTATCGTAGTGTAAATAGTATTTAACGAAATGGACAATCTGCGATAAATTGATTGCTTTAATTGATTGTTAATTGATTATTAAGTTGAAAAATTGCTTGCTTTAATTGATTTTTAAGTTAGTTTTATTAATTTTGGGGTTTTGGCCGTTGGGGTAACAATTTAAAATCTGTCAAATGCAATCTATAGGTATCTCAAGCTTAAATTTTTTAAATGTTTTATTAAGAATTCAGCGCGCTAGTAATTTTTAGTTTGATAATACAACGGTTTTTGGTTAAAACTATTTTAAGACACATTCCACACAGTTTCCAGACGGACTCCGGGACAGTCCCCCGTAACCATAGGTGCTGAAAAGCACCCGAAACGTCGGGAATTAAAAATTATTTAAAATTAAACGCGATAAAATCCGTAAAAGTAGTTTTAATCAATGTGTAGTGTTCGCGTAAATATAACGGCGCCTCTACACGTAGGCCAACACAGTGGCGAATGTAGTGGCCAATTGCATTGGCCAACGTATAGAGCGGGTGTTTGGTCTTCATTGTTATGTATTGGAACGATGGCCCACAAGTTGGCGCGAGATCCATGTGGTGTCGGTTTTTTACAAAAGATCAAAGGATTGTTGGCAGAGTTTGGTCGCCGGGTCCATACGTTGGGCGCGCGTTTACTCGTAGTTTGCGACAAGCTCCCAGAGTGATTACACGCATCTGATTTAAATTTTATATTCAAGCTTTGTAGGGTGGAAGCCAATTAGTGCCAATTTCAACTTTAAAAATTCCTACTACTTTAATTAGCGCGATTTAATTATTTTTAAACATTTGTTTTAATCGATAAGCTATTTATCAAAAAAAATTAACATTTATTTACTATCAGGTTATTACGAGAACAATTTTAAAATGAAAAAAAATGAATCACGTCGTTTATACGTGGTAGAACCATGCAGTTATATTAGAAGTATAGTTGTAGCACGATTGGCTCGGCTCGACCGGGGAAGGACCACGCTCTCACAGAATATTAGCGTAAAGTAGTAGCTTAATGATGCTTTGTTTCGTATAGTGAGTGTAGAGAACCAGAAACCCTTTTTAAAGGAAACGAGGCATTTCATCTTAGTCCTCACGGGTGACAACGCATCTGCATTTTGATTCGTAATCGAGGATAGATGTAGATGTCTGTGGGCCACAGTAACCACTTACCATCAGGTGAACTGTGTGCTCGTTTGTCACCCTATCCTATAAAAAACGTCGATTTCTTATAATTTAATCGTGCAAGTTTTCGAATCATCATCATCATTACAGCTCTTCACAAGTCCACTACTGAACATCCTCCTCCACAGACTGCCGCAAAGCACTTTCCTTGTCATGAGTTTTTCATTTTATATATAGTTATAATTAGTGCCTATTATTAAGTCAGTGGTAATTATATTCATTGCTATTGTTTTTGTCTTTCTCAAAAAATAATTAAATTACCAAATAAATTATAAGGTGTTTTTTATATACATCAAATGTCAAAAACCAATTTTAAAACATAGACTAATCGATTATAACTCCTTTAACTTTCAAAGTTAAGTTCTAATTAATGGTATTTATTCCAGTTTATGATGCATGTAAAGAATAAATAAAGATAATCGTATATCTATTTACAGCTCCATTAATATCCACTATTATTTTATAGTTATTTTATAAAAATGTTATACACTTGGATTTTCTCCTGTATTGCGGAAGCAGCTTACAAACATAAATCGCACAAGGACACACATCCAGACCCGAAACAAATATTTGTAGGACATACAAATACTTGTTCAAATCACAACAGTTTTTATTTGTACCTCTTTCGTCAGGGGTCTAATCCGCGACTACTGATCATGTCAAATCCGGGTTTGAATCTCAGGTCAGATTAAAATAAGTTATTGAGTTTTTCTGTCAATAAATTCTCAGTAGCAGCTCAGATTTGGGTTAAAAAGCACGTAAAACGGTCGGTCACTGCGTGACCGTGTACGTCTATTGCCTTCTCATCTATGAGAGTGAAGGAATAGAGAGTGCACCTAGGCTTGCACACACACTCGTACACTATAATCGTATCCTGTGCAGATAGCTAGTCTCCATAATTAATGGTCGCAATGACCGAAATTGTATATTAAACGTGGTAGAGCCTGGTAGAGAATATTATGGTTGTAGCACGAATGGGTCGGCTTGGGCGGGGAAGGACCACGACCTCACAGAATAAAAGTTAAACTTACAGCCTGTATACGTCCCACTGCTGGGCACAGGCCTCCCCTAATATCTGAGAGGGTTTTAGGGCAAGGAAGTGTCTGCTGCCCCAATGCGTACCATCTCACAAAATACCCGCGGTAAATAGCAGTTTAATGTTGTTGTGTTTTGTATGGTGAATGTAAAGCATCGTAGACCCGCTTTATTCGAAACGAGACATTCCATCTTAGTCGTCGGGGGTAACTACGCATCTGCATTTTGATCCTTAATCGAGGATAAATATAGATGTCTATGGGCAAGAGCATCCATTGACCATCAGGTGGTCTGTGTGCTTATTCGTTACCCTTATTCTATTAAAAAAATCGGTCTAAAAAGGGCATTAATTCCCTCCTGACTTGCCGACTCAATTGATATTTTTTATTGAACTAAAATCAACTTAAGTATTTTGATATCAAGCCTTCAAATTTAGTAATGAGGCAAAGGATCGTATAAGGAATCACTCGGCAGTGAACATTTTAGTATTCAAGTATTTATTTGCTCACTAAGTGTACATTGTACAATTCATTTTATGAAGGTGTTTTAATTTAGCATATATTATTTATTCTGTGGTAATAGTAACTGTGCATATAAAGATACATAATATTCTATGACAAAATGAAAGCCTTTTTGGTCTTTGAGCAAGTTCAATCCATTCAAAATTATAATTAATTTATTTTTTCAATCTATCGTAGGTAAGCAAGCAATAGCTTTACTTTAGGGGCACCGGCTTTTCAACCGAGCTAAAAATAGGAGGAGGTTTTCAATTTGATTGTATTTTTTATGTTTCTTACGTCAGAACTTTTTTCTAGGTGAACCGATTTTGATGATTCTTTTTTATTTGAAAGTTGGTGCTTATTATTTGATGTGATGTAAATTAGATCAAGATCTAACAAGTAGTTTTTGAGTTATCCTTAATAATCCACGTTTAATTAACTTCGACTACATGGATGATGCTGTTATTATATTTATATTGAAGTCGGTTATACAAAATATTTAATTTTACTACATGTTTTTCAGACTTATCGAAGAGTAACTGCCAAGTTTGAGAATCGGCATGATTACGAAAAAAAATATCTCAGTATAAATGTCTCATAGGGGAAAGTTTGTCTTCGAACCCCGAAATCGAAAGCCTGAACAGTCTTTTTCCACCACAGCCGATAACTATAAAAGACATCTCGGTCCGATACGATAACCTATGTATTTAAATGGAAATTTGATCAATATATCACTTGATTAGTGTATCAATGACATTACAAAAACATAACATTTCGTAGACACAAATCGGACATATAATTGGAAAGCTCTTAAAAATTAATAAACATGTGACTTTAATACTAATAGCCTACACTTTATACACTTTATACCATGCTGCAGTTATATTAGTAGTATAGTTGTAGCACGAATGGGTCGACTCGACCGGGGAAGGACTACGCTCTCACAGAATACCAGCGTGAAATAGTAGCTTAACGCTGATGTATTTCGTATGGTGAGTGTAGAGAACCGGAGACCCTTTTTACTGGAAACGAGGCATTCCATCTCATTCCTCACGGGTGACAACGCATCTGCATTTTGATTCGCAATCGAGGGTAGAGGTCTATGGGCCACAGCAACCACTTACCATCAGGTGTACTGTGTGCTCGTTTGTCACCCTATTCTATATAAAAAACAAGAGTCCCATTTCAAAGTCTCTTACGTTTTGTGGTTGTAGGTAATGAAGAAGGGATTTCACCTATTTTCACGGCTTCAACCTCAGCTAGTAGAGTTCATGCCTTGAAGTATAATTTTGTATCTAGAATTTGTAGGTCATCGTACAATGAATTATTCAAGTCACTAAATTAAAATAAAAAAAAACAATTACAGAGAATAATTTCATTGGTACAGGGGACTGGGTATTTACTTCAGATTCCTCACATAATCGTACTAGTGAACTATGACACGGCGCGAAGTATGTAGCTTTTATATAGGTATCTGTATGAAATGTAAAATGTAAAAAATGTTTACTGTGTCAACCTCGCATTGGAGAACAGTGTATAATGCGTAAGAAAACACATTCTGTATAGTACAAATTCAATCAATGTCCAGTATTGTAAAAGTACAGTAATAGTCTATTGCTGGATATCCTAGACATATTGTGTCTAATCCAAACATTTGCGCTGGTTGACGAACGGGGTTGTGCTAAGGATAAAAGATAAAATATTTCCCTAGGTTCTTTAGAAAGTCCTTTCGTTCATGAATGCTAAATCCAGATTTCACAGACAGGCACTGTTAAGCAGTATTGCCAGTCCAAGTGTATTATTTCTTTGCTCACCAACTCTTTTGCCTATCCTGTTGAGCCTTAAGTCCACAGCTGGTCACCAGTTAATATGATATGTAAGTGATATTGTACATCATTATCACCATACCTATCTGCAGTATAATTTGAGAAACTGATATAGCCCAACAGGTCAATAAGCCGAAATGACAATAGGTCGGCCTTATATAGCTAGGCTCTAAGAACCGACAACAGACGTAAAGGTTCTGTACGGGGCTGCACGATTCAGTGATCAGGATGAACGATGACGTATTTGGGACACTACCATAATATGCGTAAACGCACTCAAGATTAAGTCTTTCATATTTAAAGTACTTACATAGGTACCTAACTTATTATAAGAATTAAAGCCTAAATCTCAAGTTGAGACGCCATTGTACTCGAGGGGTTAGTTCCGCTACCCGTCGCGTGGCGCGCGCGTGTCTCGTCTCAAATTCCCCCGACGGTTGTTCAACGATGATATTTTCTTTTGTTTTCGTTTCCTGCGTTTAGTGAATGGGGTCTTTTGACACATCGTTAAGAAGAAACAAGATACTCGCAATTTTGTACGCGCTTCATAACATAATGAATGCGAGATAAAAAATAAACTTCCTCTACACTAGTGAAGTGTAGTTTAGCGGGTTTCAAACGATATTCTTCTTGTTAAAGGTTAGGTCAGGTTTTGAACAAACACAATATTTTTATATAGAATAAGGGTAACAAACGAGCACACAGTCCACCTGATGGTAAGTGGATGCTGTGGCCCATAGACATCTACATTGACCCTCGACTAAGAATCAAAACGCAGATGCGTTGACCCCTGAGGACTAAGATGAAATGTCTCGTTTCCAGTAGAAAAGGGTCTCCGAATCTCGACACTCATCATATGAAACACAGCAGTGTTAAGCTGCCACTTCACGCCGGCATTCTACCGGAGCGTAGTCCTTCTCCAGTCGAGCCGACCCTCACGTGTTACAACCATAGTTGCAGCGTGACTCTACCACTTATAAAACGTTAGTTATATAACATAAAGTTAGTTATAGAAAGAAAATAAAACCCACATAGTTTGCGAATCAATATACTATAAATAGGGTTAGCAACTTCATCTTATATAATCGTAATTCCATCGGCTGGATATAGGCCTCTTTCTCATACCTGAGTGACACGCACATGGCAATAAGATTTGGTTTACTTATAATTTCACTCATTAAACTAGCCTTCATTATATAACTATTGTTTTATTGATTTTATGGAAAATACAGTTACAGTTACGATTACAGTTACAACAATAAATGAAATTAAAACATATAATAAATAAATTTTTGTTTAATTTTTCCACATTCTAAACAACGTGCACTTGAAATTTTTACACAATGCCAAATGCGAAGATAAATCTCAGTTTGAAATTGCTACTTCTGTTCTTCTTACTGTAATTGTACTTACTATAATTGTACTTCTTACTGTTACACTTTTAAAGCATACATAGTAATATGATGTTCTTCTGGGTGAATTAAATCATAGTGATATTAACAGAAGCTTCCAACTGCGAGATTATAAAAGTGCCATAAGTATACGCCAACATGAGGGCACTCACCCTTATTTTTATAAAACTGTGATATCATCCGAAGCTATATCTGTAAGCATCTACAAACTCTCTGAGGAGGTTAAGGGCACGGAGTCCGTCGCGTTGCTCCAAAGTGTGATGGCGGACTTCACATGTCATAGAAATTTTTCAAAAATTTCGCAGATATAGATTTATTTCCTCACGATGATTTCTTTTCCCCAGAGGATAAATCAGCACTCAAAGAAAATTGTAATTTTATTGGTGCCAGCGGCACCCTCTTAGAATTAAGAGGACCGGCGCTCAAAATGAGATTTGCCCAGTTAGGGGCCGTTGGCTGTAACTTTACTTTACCTGTAAAAATATAGTACATTGCAAAAAACACAAAGTGTGTTCCAAATTAATATTTTATTTTTAAAGGAACATTTTTGCTGCCCATAAGCCTCTTTTTAATAGCTTAACGAGATGTCTACTAAGTATATTTTTAGTCGCCTTCAAAAAAAGAGGGAGAATCTCAATTCGAGTGTACCTATTATATGTATTTCCGATGTATGTTCTGTCTGTATCACTGACCTCTATGTATAAAAGTACGCTGGACTGGCTATACCGTACAAAATATCTCTGCATATTTGAAGCGCCGCCATTTTTCGTACGGGAAATAAAATTGACATAATATGCCAAAGTATCTCTGTATTTTGAACATTTAAACTAAAAAATGAAAGTATTTTACGTGGTTTGATTGTGTTTGATTTTAGTTACATCATAAGAATTATTTTTAGTAATAATTAGAGTACTTTACCGAATGGATAGTGGGATAACATTCCACAAGTAAGTGAATTTACAGCTAATATTAAACAAATTGAAACTGTTTGTTCTATTCTACCCATATCTGTTAACCACCAAAGTCGCCGATAGTAAATAATTATAAATATTTCTATTAGCGATATTTTACCAGCTGATTTGTTTTTTATAATACTTGAACTGAATGAACGGTTGACAATAAATTATTTTCGAAATTATGTTTTTATTTTTATTTTGATTACTTACACGAGTTGAATATTTTCCTGTACTGTACTGTACTGTATTAAATATTTAAACCTCGCGATTGACCCAACATACCCAATGTGAAAAACCGGAACAAAATCCGTTCTGTTGTTACGAATAAAAACATAGAGCAACGCAGCGCCGATCTTGGTTTTATATTGGGTATAAAGCTTGCGTCTAAGGTCTAGGTATTAAGAGATACATTTATTTATTGCATGGCATTATATTAATATGACACATAAATAGAATGGACGTTACGGGTAGGCCTGGATGTAGAATTTTTATCGATATATTTTGTCACACTATCTTATCTCTATCATTGAATGGAATGGAATTGAATGAAAATTAAATGCCACCCCTAATAATCGAAAGAAATTGGAATAAAGTTTTTAATTTAACCACTGACATGACAAAATAGACTTTTAATAAATTAAAAAATAAACACCTACTTCAGTAGCTATTATGCGGAAATTATTTAGTTCTTTTTATTTCTTTGAAGTCGGCTTTTACTTCATTAGTTCAATTACTTAAAACAATAGTACTTGGACCCCTAATATCGTACCATGTTATTTTACGCAAGGATCGCCAACCTAAATGTAACGCTTATGTTACAACATTTGAGTAGCCTCGGATGCAGTTTCAGATACACGGCGACACCAACAATACAACCGGAACCAAAAACCTCTTACAAATATTTGTATTTTGTACAAATGTTTTCGAGAACTGTCAGAATTCGAACTCGGGACTACTACTAGCAGGTACTCTGCCCATAGGACACGAGGTTCACAGCCGCCGAGGTAGTTAGTACAAACATTAAAGCCGTGCCTCACAAAGGAAATCTAATAAATCACAATTATTTCGCAGCTCTATTTCCCTCCAGCTCACTTAATCAGTGTACTTTAAGGTTCAATTACGGCTGTCAAAACATATTAGCGGGAGCAAATTGTTACATTTTCGCTCGATTGATGTCACGTGGCGGTGGCGGAGTTGAATGAAAACAGCAGTTTGTTTCATACAATCAGTCTTATTATTATGATAAAGTCGACGTGTTGTTATGATTTTCTATACCAATACAAACTAGTATAAGGTGTAATATGTTTAACCCCTCACGGATGTTTAACGTGTGTATCTGTGTGTCTGTAGCATCGTAGCTCCCAAACTGACCAACCGATTTAGATTTAGTTTTTTTTTTTTTATTTCAAAGCTGACTTAATCGAGTGTTCTTAGCTATGTTTAAAGAAAACCTTTTCAGACGTTTGAAGATCATCGGGTGTTTTTGTTTCGGGTTTTTTTTTTTAATTTTCAATTCAAGCTATTGTATAATAGCCGTGTAGTGGTGGCTTAAAATAATCTATTAGCCCATATTACAGCGTGGGTGTCATAAGAGCCAAAAGAGGGAAATGAATGAATAAAATTTACCTCATATTTTTGTCAGAGAAATTAATACGAACACATACAATAGGCACTTATAAGTATACATTGTGATGTAGTGATATCTTACAATATGGGAAAACGGTTTCTTTCTCTGGTAAATTATATAAAATGTGTTAGTCACTTAGGCCTTGCTTGTAATTAACACTACTGGGATTGCGTGAATCACAAAATAAACAAATTTATTGCTATATATTAGACGGATGTTCTTGTATTTTCAAAAATAACTACCGATTCGCCCCGACTTCGCTCGGGTGATTTCTGGCTCAGCAACAGCAGCGCCATCTGCCAGGTCCAATTGTGGATGTAAACCATTCTGGAATCAACTTTATTACACACACCGCTTCCACCGCTTAGGAGGACTTCTATCACATACACACGGGCAGAAGAATTTTAGATATTTAATAAATAAATCCGTATTAAGAATTCGTTCTACATTGTGATTTTCTACACATATTGCTTAAAAGTAAAGTAAAGTTACAGCCTATATACGTTCCACTGCTGGGCTCAGGCCTCCCCTCATTTCTGAGAGGGTTTAGGGCAAGGAAGTGTCCGCCGCGCTGCCCAAATGCGTGTTGACGAACTTCACATGTCTTCGAAATATTTTTTTTCCTTATTCCTCAGACATGCAGGTTTCCTCACGATGTTTTCCTTCACCGCCGAGCAAGTGGTAAATCAGCACTTAAAATTGCAATTAACAATTTCATTGGTGCCGGCGGGGATCGAACCCGGGTTACTTGCGTTCTGTTATATTTACAGCGAACGTTAACCACTGAGCTACCACGGCTCTTATGTACAAAAATACGGATCTTTTTTGATTTTTGTAGGTAGCACGTAATGATACTTATAACGTGCGGGATTCAAGCCCAGGACAAAACGTTTGGCTTGCTGTGGTCGCAGCCAAACGTTTAGCCACGGCACTACGGGTCCGTCTACTGCACAAAATATATGCACAAGATATCGATGAATCCATACACCAACCAGATTTAAGTTACAAAAAAATAAAACTTCTATTTAAGTTCCATACTGGACATTCCTACCAGTTTTTTTATTTAACTTTACAGCCGGATATAAAGCATTTACAAAAAAGTGCCAAATTGGCCAGATGGGTTAGTAAATGTTATCGATGCCCTTAGTTTAGGTATTGTTGGGAGAGCTACATCTGGATCTTCCGCCATCAGTAGGTTGTCAAAGTTGCGAAAAAACTTGAAAAATGATTTTACCCACTTCCCGTACTCCGTACGATATAGCCTCTCTAAATTTTGAGAGGTTATTGTGGGTGTGTGGATTTGAATCTGAAGAAAGACGAAGAAATATCTTTCTTTACTAAAAGATTTTAGATTTACTAAAAATATGTTTCTTTTTTTAGAGTAGAGAGGGCAAACGAGCATACGGTTCACTGATGGTAGTGATTACCGCCGCTCATTAACAACAGGGTTCACGTATATTCTCAAAAAAATTTTTTTACAGATATGCAGGTTTCTTCACGTTTTACTTTACATGATAAAATAATAGTTAAAAGTGCTATTAACAAGTTCGTTACTGCTGGACAAATTATTAATTATGGCGAGCGCTTAATCATTAAGAGAACACGGTTCGTAATAGTTTAAATTTAAAAAAAAATATTTACGTCATTATATTCTAAAGAACCCTTGAATAAAATCACAATCGGTTATTTTTATCAATTAGTGTTGCTAGTATTATAAAGCTTCCCGACGGTCCGCCGCGCCGTGACGGTCCATAACGACGTCCCGTGTGAATCCGTTGCACCTACTCTATCTGCGCACATAGAATTACTATAAAATGGAAATGGTCGTGTATTTATTTCTACTTCTTTTTTATTTTGTTGTCACTAAAATAAATAAATATTCTTTTGCATGACCGATAATAATATTCATAGTCCTGATGTAATAGCGTATACTGTTGGACATGGCTTTCTCTTATTACTGGAAAGGATTAGCATAATCAAGCCTTTTTCTAGAATAGAGGTGGCAAACGAACACGAGATCCACCTAATTTTAAAAGAATGCTATGATATGATGATCTATCCTTAATTAAGTATTGAAATGCAGCTGCGTTTTCATTTCTGAGGACTAAGATGGAATGCCTTGTTTCCAGTAAAAAAGGTCCACACTCACTATATCCGAAATACAATACCATAAGGAGGTATTTACGCTGGTGTGCTGTGCCATAGTGGTCTTTCCTCGGCCGAGCTGACCCATTCGTGCTACAAGTATAATAATAGGTATTTACCTATGATATGTTGTTCTGCAGTACTGGTCATTTATAATCAATATAATTTATGTTTGGCTGTTTAGTTTTATTTTATTTCAAAAACAAGCGTCACGCAACATCAACGAACCTTACGGAGCGAATACTACAACGGAACGCATGTCACTGTTTGGTGGTCTAACGTCGGTGCGATTCGTCACAGCTTCTTATCGAACGGGATGAGCGTTACTGCAGATGTGTAATGTGTGGAACTAATCACAATGATGGAGAAGCTCGGACGTCTCAAAATAGCTTGTCAATCGTTCGTCCCCGCTGCTCCTGCACGACAACGCGCAACCTTATGCTGCACGACAGACGTTCTCCAAGTTACAATAGCTAAGGGTTGAAACCTCTCCCTCATCCACCGTACTCTTTTCCAGAATTTGGGTAACTTTATGGCGGGAAAAAAATTAAATACCCTAGAGGCAATACAAAATGCCTTTGAAGAAATTGTTGCCTCCCATCCAGCTGATTTCTTAAAGAAGGGCATCAACAAACTGCCACTGAATTGGCAAAGATGCATCAACTGCGTGGGTGATTAATTTGATTAATAGAAATAAAAAATACAGAAAAAATACGTTAAATACATTTCATAAAAAACGGCAATTTCGTAGGTAGGGACCTAATAGAGCTGCAACTGCGTAACTCTACAACGAATAGTACTTTGGTGGACGATGATGATGTTTACCGTCATTACTACGCAGGATAGGGTTAAATTACACAAGTTTATGTGCCGCTTTGCACTACTTTGAGATCAGCTGCAGGAGCAACGGCTTTACTAGGAGGAAGAAGTCTTACTGTATGTACAGAAAATGAACGGGATGCTTTCCGAGGCATGGGGGATGAAAACCGCCCAACTTCCTGACTTCTAGCTGCTACTGAGGATTTCTTGACAGAAAAATACTATAACTGATTTTAGCCTGACAAAGGTTTGAACCTGGAACTACATAATTAGCAGTCGCGCTTATTAACCACTAGGCTGACGAGGCAGTCGAAATAATATATACTAATATTATATATTGAACAGGTAAATAAGTATCTTTTTTGATTGCTTTGATCAAAAATGTATCCTAATTTTTTGAACTTCTTAGTTCAAAAAATTAGGATACATTGCAAAGTTGTTACGTAATATATCGTATACATCGATATATCGATACGGTATATATCGATAATATAAGATTTATATTTTAAGTCATTTCTAGAGCTAAAGTTTCCATGTAAAGTCCGACCCTTCATTCCAAGCACAGTGTTGACACAACACTAAATCGTACGTGTTATATCGATAATCAGTCGAATGCTGCTTCAGGTTAACCGTGTGAACACACGTCTAATTAGTACTTGTAAACTGTCGGCGGTGCTTACACGGTTATTCAGCACGAATTTGTAGTGGCTGTCCTTATCATGCTGTCATTATATGACGACCCGTGTACCGTAGCGGTCGGAGCATGACTCCTGTTCCCTCTCATCAGTAAAAGTTGACAGCTGCATACTGGTCCGTTGCTACCTCTTCATTGTGGGGAGGATTTGCATTCATCTTCACCCTTGGTGGGTTGATTGAGAATCACAATACCAGACGCCTTCGACTCTGCTCGGTGTCGTCGGTCTGGATATTTTACGATGGTATGCCGCCATCTGCTGGAAGCCATTAGATCCTTCTGACACTGCCCATAGTTGCCTCTTACGACACCCACCTTTACCCGGGCCGCAGAGCATGACTACGGGTACACTTCCCTTTAAAATGATCGAGGAACGAATGGCTACCACATGCGTTATATTACGTTATATTACAGCTGCAGCTATATTATAGTTTTTAACCATGCTCTCAAAGAATACCAACGTAATATTATAACAGCTGAGCGTTAAATGCTGCTGTGTTTCGTATGATAAAGAACCGGAGAACATTTTTACTGGAAACAACGCATGAACACTCTTATACATTTTGATTCTTAACTGAGAAAAAGTGTAGATTTACTCGTATATGGGCATTATTAAACTAACTTTACACCATAATAGAAGTTGCGTATTTTTTATTTATTTAGTGTCGCAAAGACTTGGTGTTATTACAGTTTTAAGTTAAGTTGGATTTATAAAATTTAAAAATATACAAAAAAATTATTAAGAAAATACACGGTCATTATTTGTTCGTACTCGTATTTAATTCCTTTACAAAAAGTTTGTTTTGACAGCTCAATGATATGTATGCATTCCTTGAAAGTGCCATAGTAGAAATTAAAGTTTAAGGAATATTCCTAAATATGTACATAATATATGTACATTATCATATTCATATGTATATTATTTCTATTAAAATAACTTTGCTAGAATATCTTTTTAAAGTGGCATATTTAAAAAAATACAGGAACTTGTAATACTTCACTTTACATGCACAACATTTAGCGTTAATT
Organism: Parnassius smintheus behrii; assembly: GCA_036936625.1. Lineage (NCBI taxonomy): Eukaryota > Metazoa > Arthropoda > Insecta > Lepidoptera > Papilionidae > Parnassius > Parnassius smintheus. The sequence goes on from JAUPFT010000024.1 coordinate 32,585,495, forward strand.
GCTGTAACTTCAAAGAGTGTAGGGGCTTTTATTCCTCGTTCCGTCAGCAGCACGACGCGGCGGAGTGTGGCTCCTTGACTCGACATCTCTCTTGCTAATGAGCTTGTGACTTATCTCACTGACGGGTGTCATCTCTTACGAGACGAGTTATAGTGTTGCTAATATTTTAGTTATATATTGTTTTAAAGCGACAGTAGGTTTGGAGTATGAGACCTAATTTTAAAAGTTCACCCAAGCTTTCTTAACTACGTGCCCAAGTTACTCCTACAGAGCCTAGAAAACGCAATAATTTTTTTATAAATGCGGGATGTAGGACTGTTTGATCCCCCCCGAACGGGTTCTCGCCTTGTCGTGGCGGGGGGGCTTAGAAGCCGTGGCTTGGTCACCCACGGCGAAACAAAGAGGAACCCATATGGCCGGCCCGAGGTGGCCACTCCGAGTGGGCTTGGGAAGCCCACTTCGGATGTGTGTTGGTGGACTGCGGTGAGAGGTGTGTCCTCCCCACCTACCGCTGCAGCCGAGGTGGAGTCGCGGAGGAAGAGGAGTGTTGGTATGGCGATGCGCCACTCGCCCTATCCTCCGCGACTCAAACGGGGCCGCACCGTTGATGCGGTGGTGGTGGGGCTGCGGGGGGAGAGGATTGTCGGTATTGCGAGGCGCCGCTCTCCCTACCCTCCGCAGCCGAATCTTGGTTGGCGGCGGAGCCATAGACCAGATCCGCCGCTGGGGTCGGGAAGGCTAGTACTTCTAAGTGCTCGTTTTTCCTGGCCCCATGGCCCTTGTGCATCGGACGCGGGGGCGTCTGTTGCACAGACGTAATTGGAGGCCGTGGAGGAAGGCGCGCCATGTGTTCTGGTGCGCCTTACCTGTGAAGGAGAACGGGGAGGAATTTTCCTTTCCCGAGGAGTTGCTGCCATGGGGCGGCAGGCGCTAGTAGGGCCGCGGATGTGTGCGAAAGCGTTCCCGTAGCCCTGCCAATATGCGACAAAGGTGGAACACCATGGGGTTTTAGTCGGTGCGAGTCCGACATAACCCGTCCTTGCCCCCGCGAGGCGGGTATGCGTAGGCATTTCCCCATGTACAAAAAAAAAGGACTGTTTGATAATTTTAGTCATAGTTAATACACATCTGTACAGAGAATTAAAGGTACCTATTAAGTTTTTGTTTTTGCATAATTCTAACGCGAAGTGGAAGGAGTCTGAGTAAAAAGTTTGGGCATTAAATCAGGTTTATAATGTTTATTATGAATGAACATGACGCTTATATTAAATTTTTCTTAATACGTATTAAGTAATATAAATAAATCCAATGAATATCAATAGATACTGTTCATTCGCTACCAAGCTATTTCTAATTTGTCTTGTGTTGTTGATTGTAAACGTGATTGTAAGCTATTATTAAAAAAATAGTCCCGCTGGGTTTCTTGCTGGTTCTTCCCAGGACAGAGGTTTTTTTGCGAACCAGTGGTAAATTAAAAAAATGACTTTCAATAAGTATTTTTATAATCTACATTGAATAAAAAAGTTTCTATTTCTATTTCTATTTCTATTTCTATTTCTATTGCTCCACTGGATGAAGTGACGACCTGGTAAGACATGCAGGGAATCGTTGGATCCCGGTGGGTCAGGACCGTGCTTTGTAGCATTCCTTTTGAGAGACCTATTTTCGACAGTGGACTTGTGAATTGGTGTGATGATGATGATGAAAAACAATATTAAAGTATATCGTCGCCGTCCGTTATTTTGTGATAAAAAATAGTAGGTATGTCATCAAAATATATCAAAGACAACATGATGAAGTATAAAATATTTCTGAGAGGATTGTTTAGTTGTATGTAGACTTCACATGTCCTCAAAATATTTTCCTTCACCGCCGACCATGTAATAAATCAGTAGTAAAAATTTCAATTAACAATTTTATTGGTCCAGTGAGTATCAAACCCAAATTTTCTTTTAATTTTATACTAATATATGTATATTTGAGCTCGTATTCTACCTAGGAGTCCGTCTGTGTTCGTATAATAATAGCAGCGATGGCGATGACCCATTTCTTCTCAGCCTTCAGTATTGAAAACGCAACCGTGGCCTTCTTTCTTTCGTGCTGCAGCTATAATATAGCGTGGCTCTACCACGTCAAATTTCATTAAACGTTAAAATATCATGTATTTAGGAGATTTTGCGATGACGGCAGCGTAAACTAACGGACAGTCGCTGTTCATAGAAAAACGTTTCTTTATATTCGTGTTTCGTAAAATTTCGTATTTATTAGTATTCGTAAAATTGAAGAAAAATCTCTTTGGTTGTACTGTTTGTATCTAGTTGGTTTTAATATCAATACATATAGGACATTAAGAAAAAGAAACTTAAAAAATAAAAAACACTTTCCCGCCATTTGTAAAATGAAGTCATTTTAACGACGTCTATAAAAAGTATACAGTGAAAGAAGGAAAATTTGCTAATGAGGGTGAAAGTGAAAAACGATATGAACGCAATTTCACCATGCTCCTTAAGTGTTAAAACTCAAATGTAATAAACGTACGTTATAACAAATAACGAAAAAACAGATCATTAACGTCATCGCGGCTGCGGGACTAGTTTATGTCCAACAATACCTTTAAGTTATTTACAAAACAGCTAAGCTCGCAATCTAGCTGAATGTAATAAAAAAATGCCGCGCTCAATTGTTTTTCTGTCCGCGAAAATGAGTGAATCTGACGAAGAAATTCGATAACTACATTCTGAAGTTTTGTTACAAAAAAGGGAAAAATGCGACTCAAGCCGCGAAAAAGTATGGTGACGTTTATGGACCTAACGCAGTATCAGGAAGAGTGGCAACAAAGTTGGTTCAAGCGTTTTCAGTCCAGGAATTTAGATGTCAAAGACGCAGCTCGCAATGGTCGCCCTCATACGGATAATGTCTATGCTTTTTAAAAAAAAGTGGAGCAAGATTCTCGTAGTTACGACATAGCCAAGGAATTGGGAATCGACCACAAAATAGTTTTGAAATATTTGAAAAAGTCTGGCTATGCAAAAAATCTCGATATTTGAGGACTATACGAGCTCACTGAAGGAAACCTCACGGACCGTGTACTCATTTGCGATTCTTTATTGACACGTAATGAAATCGTACTATTTTTGAAAATATTGATCACTGGTGATAAAAAGTTGATCACCTATGACAAGAACGTGCGAAAAATATTATGGTCGAAGGGTAGTCAAGCTTCACAGACTATAAATCCCGGGTTAACACGCAATCAGGTGGTGCTGTGGGTATGGTAGGATTGGAAGGGCATCGTTTATTATGGAGCTTTTACCGCCAGGCAAAACCATCGATTTGGATTTCTACTGCCATTAAATAATGACACTCAAGCAAGAAGTTGAGAAAAAATGGCTGGAATTGATCAGCAGAAAAGGAGTGGTCTTTCATCATGATTAAGCCAGACCACACACATCTGTGGTCACTCAGTAGAAAATTGAGAGAGTTTGGTTGGGAAGTGCTAATAAAAGTAAAAGTAAAGTTACAGCCTATATACGTCCCACTGCTGGGCTCAGGCCTCCCCTCATTTCTGAGAGGGTTTAGGGCAAGGAAGTGTCCGCCGCGCTGCCCAAATGCGTGTTGACGAACTTCACATGTCTTCGAAATATTTTTTTTTCATATTCCTTAGACATGCAGGTTTCCTCACGATGTTTTCCTTCACCGCCGAGCACGTGGTAAATCAGCACTTAAAATTGCAATTAACAATTTCATTGGTGCCGGCAGGGATCGAACCCGGGTTACTCGCGTTCTATTATATTTACAGCGAGCGTTAACCACTGAGCTACCACGGCTCTTAGTGCTAATGCATCCACCATATAGTCCTGACCTTGCACCCTCGAAATTCCACCTGTTTTGGTCTCTTCAGAGTTCTTATGCTAGCCGTACCTATTAGGTTAACATCAAGAGAGGACTGTTAAAATTACTTGCCGCATTTTTTGATCAAAAATTCCAAGATTTCTACAGCAATGAGCTACAAGATGGCAACCAGTTATGGAAAAAAAAACACATAGGTGTATATTATAATTTACTGTAATTAAACTTTAAAAATATTTTTTGCCCGACCTTTTATAACCATCGAAACACTTGATCGTTTCCACCAATATTTCACATGCGTAGATATTTTATACACAATCTGCCGGCATAGTGGTCAACTTGCCAGCCTAAACTTCTCGAACCAGGGAAAAATCAGATGCGAAAAATCAAAATCAGGGCGAAGATACTATTTTTTCGTTCCCCAAACCTTAACACATCTTGGTGGTAATGGAATGATCTTTTAACAATTTTTAACAAACGGGCCATCGGGCATCGTGCATGACCTAGGCGGGATGCATAAGGCCACATGGCACATTTGTAAAGTGGTCGGTCTTTAAATAGTCCTCAGCCAGACTGCCTCGCTCGTATAGTAACCGTAAACGCGGTTGCTTAAGATGAGATTCTGGGTTCGAATCCCGGATCTAGCCAAAATCTAGGTATTATTGGGTTTTTCTGTCAAGAAATACTCATTAGCAGCTCGGTGTCAGAAAGTTGACGGCTTCACCGTTGGTCTTGAGGCTGATCTCTCTACAGTCGTGTCGAATTACTGTCCCATCGGAATACGAGAGTGAGGGAATAGAGTGCACCTGTGCATGTGCACACATCCGTGCACTAGTAATCCTTTCATGCACAGATGGTTATCCGCCGTTCAGACTGAAAGAAATGCAGTCTGGAGAAAATTATTACAGTAGTACGCAATACCATATCACTTTTATACAAATAGTTATCAGTTTGTATGAAAGTGGTAGTAAAAAAGTGATAAGATAATCCATCACATGATTTCATCTTGTGGGTATCGTAATAAGCGACTTTGTGAACTATCAGAATACTTTCATGTCTTCGGATAAATAGTGGTGGGTATAATATCTCTATATCTATACTATCTCGTTCGTGCTGGGCATTGAATAGCCACATCAACGATGGGGAGCCACATGTAAAGTGCAAGACGACACTCACTGCGAACGCTATCCGCCTGCTGAACATGGCGAGTATACAAAATACTTACTCCCTACAGCAGGAGAGAAATGTACCTACATTAATTAGAAAGCCAATAATTTGTGGCTTCGATTTGACATTTATTCAAAAACCTCATCTTAGTAAGCAGGCCCAATTTTTCAAAAATAATTGGTTTAATTCTAAAACTGAATAGGCCATTAGCATTACATAAAAAACATCAGAGAAATAAATTCTTAATTAAATATCTTTCTAATTGGCTACTTATTAAGTAGATTACAAAGAGCTAATCGATTAGAAGAGACATATTTCAATAACAGCGCAGCGCGACATAGCGTTAGTCTTAAATAAACGCCGCTAACAAAACAGCAAACGGTGGAAAGTGACCCCAAATCTGTGAGCTTTTGATCCCTAATTGGCTGAGCGCTATTGGTCGAGAGGCGGGTGGGGGCGCGCGCTCCGTCCTGCTATTGGTCGTCGTTTCATCTCCACGCCCCACCACCGGATTAGGGTAGATATCGGGGGTTGGATCGTTGAGAGATAAGGCAGCAATGTGTCTTGATATTATGGATTACATATATAATTGATATAATAAATTAGTTTTATAGATAGAGAGAAGATCACTACAATTTATCTGTCATTATTTGTGCCAATTAAAAAGTCAAGTTACAGTCTACTACGGCCTACTCCTGGGTACTGTCCTCGTCTAATTTCTACTTAAACACTGCACAGTGCGCATTGTGCCAATTTATTCAAACTAATTATTTTGGGGGCACAGTGACAGTCAGAGTCAGAGTCAGCGCAGAGTTTAAGCTGGGATTAGATATTTACAAGTTATACCAATAATTCAGTTTATGTGGTAACATGATGTTCGTAATTAAAAAAGACATTGCATGTTAAGAAATTGGTCGATGTCCGATACACTCCCTATAAAAAATACTATATTTATGCTGTGTGCAGAAAATATTTATTTGTACTATTGTATAAAAAGAATGTCAAATATTTTTCTGGTTATTACTTTTACATTACAAATATCATACTTATTTCAATGGAAATAGCATATTAGAATAAGTATTTTATTTGAAAATATTGTAATATGATATTTTTAGAACTTTCTTTTCATAACGATTTTCCTAAAAAGACAACTTGTGATACTGCTTATACCAATCAAGTGTTGAAAAACTTTTAATAAAAAGTATCCGTAATAAGTGAAATTCCACATAATTAACTTTTGAAGTCGGGGTTTTAATTATCCTAAACACTGTCACCGATTTCGGAAGCTGTTTTGTAAACATTATTTTATTGTTTTTAGTTCTTAGAAGTTTTTTACCGACTTCAAAAAGGAGGAGGTATTCAATTTGACTGTATGTTTTTTTTTATGTGTCATTACTTTTCTCTGGATGAACCGATTTTGATGATTCCTTTTTAATCTGAAAGCTTGTGCTTCTCTTGTGGTCCCATATTAATTTAATCAAATTCTGAACAGTAATTTTTGAGCTCTCTTTAATAATGCGTATTAAATTAAATATTGAATACATTGAAATCGATCGTATTGAAGTCGGTTGTAGAATTTTTTTTAATTTTACCAAGTAAACTTACTTTACGTACTTTTTATTAAGTAAAATTAGAATTTTGATAATTTATCCAAATGCGGACGCGAGTCTAAAAGTATCAAGATGGTTTGGGCATGCGCGTTTCCACTTTGCATGAGATGATCCGACGCGGCGTGCGGGTTACGTCGTCTTACAGTAATTCAAACTTCCATCTGCTGGAAAATGTGTACAGGTACGTACGGTTTGATAAGCCGTGGACACAATGTTGCAAAAATTGTATTTACTATAAGAGTATATTATAATCACTACGTAAACGTAATATAGTATCTTCGTATCGATTACATGTAAAAGTAAATAATAATTATAAAAAATAAAAAAAAAACAATATTATAGTATAGACAACTAGGTAAAACATGCAGGAAGTTGTTGAACGCAGGTGGCTCTGCTAAGCACCGTGTTTTATGGCGTGTGTTTTATTTCTTCGAGGATTGTTCAGTTGTGGACGTGTGAAGGGCTGTAATGATGATGATGATGATGATCTTATAAATTAATATTTTTAAAGGAATATTTTAGCTGATTTTATTCTGTACTGACTACCACACACCAAATTAAAAGAAAGTAATTTCGCATGTATATTTCTTAAATATATATGTATGTGTGTATGTAGTAGATGTTCCCACGTCTTCGCCCGCGTGGAATATTATGATTGAATTTTGAGAGTTTTTTTTCGCGGAACCCTAATTCTTTCTCTAAGTAAATGTAGCCTAAGTGCCTAGGTACTCTTTATAATACCGTCTAAAGAAGCTGGAACGCCTCAATAACTTCATAAGATTTATTTTCGGGCTTCATAAGTATGACCGTATTTCGCAATATAAATCTAAGCTAAATTGGCTTAAAATCTGTCAGAGGCGCAATTCCAGAATATTACTCGTTCTTTTTTCCATATTAAATGACCAATTTTCACCTTCGTATCTTAACAGTAAATTTTACTATGTCTTCATCTCATGATAGGGTTCTCTGTTCTTCTTTTAACATCGAAGTATGTATTCCTGTTCACTTCACCGAGTTCTTCGGTCCCTACTCCTTTAAAGTTCAGGCTACACGTCTTTGGAACTCCTTGCCAGATAACATTAGAAAACAATAAGATTGCCTTTAAAAAGTTGGTACGTAATCATCTATTTAGGACAACGTTTCTTACAGGAATCATTCATGTCATTTATATTGTTAACAGGCGATGGTTTTTATCTATGTATATTGATGGTATTTATGTATGTATATTGATATGTAGGTACCTATATATGTATATATATGTATAATTGTACAAATATGAGTTATTTTTATAATTTTATTTTACATATTCGTAAAATGTATATTTTACGTCGTTAATTATAATTTTTATCTTTTTTTGTTTCATTCTATGTTTACACACCTAGGTACGTCAAATTCTCCCCAATCTATGGATTGACTAGTAAAGAAGAGTATTAAGTGAAGTAAGAAGGCATTAAGTGCGCCCATTATATTCTTTTATATTAAGTAATGGAATAAATAATAAATAAATAAAAAATATCTGTCAGTGAATGTACCATCAAAATAAATCCAGCCCTTTCGGAAATTAGCCGGAAAAAAAGCAGACAGACATACAGACAAAAAGTTTTAAAAGTTTTTTGTTGAATGTACCTACCGTATATATTTTCATATGCATTTAGTAAAAAGCTTTGACTTATATATTACTAGCGTAAGGACCGGGCCGACCGAACAACTAGAACGGACTAGTGCGCTGGCCCTAAAATTACAGTTTAGGACCAACGCGAATCGGTCGACAGTACTGACTGATTAGCCTGTCATGAATATGTCTAGTTGCATGGTAAAACAATGCAAAAATTACGATACAAAGATTTAATAAAACATGGGATATCGTATTATCGGTAAATAACCTTATATTAATTTTGTTACAATTAAATTATTATATAAACGCATTTTTAAAGTTTTATTTTAAAAGTTGGTTCAGTTACGTTACCAAGATTAGGCCAAGGTTGGATTCAGACCCTCAAAAATATTGTACATGGAAAATAAAATTATACTATTTAAAAAAAAATTATATCACGTTTGACGTTTCATGTTTCTTTTTTCCCATGTGCCGGGATTTTGGCGTCGCGCATCTAGTTTATTTATACGTTTTCGTTTTTTTGACGGTTTTATTTATATTTCTGTTTAAATTTTGTTTAAAGAACTTAGTGTAGGTTAAATTTTGAATATATTTTATATTCAATAAGGGTAAAACGAAAAGAGTACAAAAGAAACAATATCTGCTTAATTGAATCTGAAAATCTGTTTTATAAAATATTTTGAAATTCTGTTTTAAAACCGATTGCTTCTGGAGCATAGAGTTTTTATCGTGGTAGCCTCTCATCATAGTTGTATCAAGAATGCAACATAAATGCGATCGAGCATCGATTGACCAGAAATGGAGTTCTAATCTATTAAAAAACGTCTATTCTAATTATATTAAAAAACGTAGTACTCATGTACAATACAAAAATTTTCGATATCGTAAGGTTAATATTAAAACGTAAAAGGACCCAATAATAACACAAGTCGATCTTTATGTGAAATTATAATATTTTCGCTTTGTATTATTACGATACTATACACTACAAAGTATGAAATAATGTTACAATTAGGATAATCATACTACGAAATCCGACCCTGGTTACGTCGTGTTTTGATATGACGTTTGTATTATGATAGATGCGCTACTTTTTCTTGTATGTAAATATTATGAGTAAAATATTTAGAAGGGCCTATCCTTCCTTTTGAAATCATTGGTAAAAAGCTGTTGTTTTGACATTTCAAGCACATACTTCAATTTGATTTATTTGTACATTTATATTATACTGTATTATATAATATATTTAATATACTAATATGCCCAATTATTAATACAGTATAATAATATATTTATTATTCTGTATTAATAATAGGGTTGGCAACCAATCTTGAAAAGTATCAATGACTGTATAGGATTCAAGAATTAGCATTCAGCAAGACACAAACGAACACACAGTCCACCTGATGGTAAGTGGATCCTGTGGCATCTACATTTAACCTCGATTAAGAATCAAAATGTATATGCGTTGTCACCCCTGAGGACAAAGATGGAATGCCTGAATTCCAATATAACGGGTCTCCGGTTTTCTACACTCGCCATACTAAATACAGACGCATCAAGCTGCTATTTTACGCTGGTATTCTGTGAGAGCGTGGTCCTTCCGCGATCGAGCCAACCCTTTCGTGCTACAACCATAATATAGCTGCGGCGTAGCTCTACTACGTATAACCAACTGACTAACAATAATACTAGGTAAGATATAAGATAATAAGACTGATTAACAATTAATACTCAATCAAATATCAACTAAAGTACATAAAATTATACAACTAATCGCTGTATATATCTGTATTTCATCATTCTTTTGATAATACTAAAGTTCATTCTTTGGGTGACAAACGAGTACACAGTCCACCTGTTGGTAAGTGGGAGCGGTCGCCCATAGTACATTTCACATCTATCCCCGATTAAGAACACAAAATGCTCATGCTTTGACGTCCTTGAGAAAATAGAATGCATTGTTTCCAATAAAATATTTTCCGGTTCTGTACACTCACATACAAAACATAGTGGTACTTTTACTAGTATTATATGAGAGTGTAGACCTTTTCCGGTCGAGCCGACCTCTTCATGCTACAACCATAGATGCTGCATAGCTGGCGCACGGCTATATCACGCATAAAATATGTTTTCTATACTATTTTATTCTCTACACGGAGTCTTCAGAGGTGGCAGGGCAATGGTCATATTTTAAATTAATAGTAGTTCTTAATGTTACTACCAGACTCGTGATTATAATATTTAACGACTGCGTGACGTAGCGACACTCTGGCAGAAAACCGGGCTAACCAGGTGTCACTATATAGCTTCGGAAAATATTTGAAAGTTTTTATTAGAGATGGGCTGAACATGGACTCGATAAAACTTCTACACAACCAAATATTCAGCGAACATTATTCGGCAGGATCACCTAGGTACCTAACCAATTTATGTTGAAACTTTTTTCTGTAAAGCGCGCAGGATTGACGGGGAATCCAGCCCCTCGCTCCCCCACCACACCTGACGTTATTGCATCATCTAATACTGAGTAAATTACCTGCAAATGCTTGTTTTGACTAGTTTTGTAAAAAAAGTATTTTGTTGTGTTTTTCTAAGTGAAAATTGATATAATTATATGATAAAAATGAGTGGCATGAGATTTACTATTTGGACTTATTTTCGAGAAACTCACAACCAAAGTAAAGTAAAATGTACTAATGTAATGTAATGTTTGTTTGTTGTATTTGCTTATAATTCGAAATAAATCTACAGTGCCTCAAAAATATAACGCTGTACAAGTAGATTTAACCCATAAATAAAATACAGTGGAACCTTGATAAAAATAAAGACCAAGGGAAACGTTAAATAATTTGAGTTATTGAGGTTTTTACTTACTTAGGGTTTAAGTTAAGGAGTTTTTATTGGTTTATGTTTGTACTGACAGAGGTTCATTTTTTCAATTTTTTCAGCTTTGTTTATGAATTATATACATAGAGAGACGAGCTAGGTTAAATGCAAAGAAACTTTTAAATATTAATACTTATGTACATACGTAATTTATTTTAGGTTTAAAGATACACTTATTCAGGTTTATTTTATTCTATATAAAAAAGTCGGTAATGTTTTTGTTTCAAGCTATTCACATTTTCTATAAAAATTTTATTTTCAATACTAAATAAAGAAGATATCATTCTCTGTGTTACTGCATTGCTCTATAAAATATCATAAAGTGTTTACAGCCTTCCTTGCTTTACTTGCCTATATAAGACCTTGGTGTATTGTTTACATTTGGTAAATACGTGTATACATATTCATTTAAAATGACTTATTGATAGATAATTAAAGTTGCAAAGGTCGTCTTCGTTACAAATTTAAGTTACTGAGTCGTAAGAGACGACACAGAGAAGCTGAAACATGAGATGGGCAGAAGCTTCTTCCGGATTACAAATCAAAATAATAAAAAACTGCAGTTTTTAACCCGTCTGTCAATCATAATGATTGTGGAAAATATTCCCTCCTTGAAGTAATCTATGGGGGAGGTCTATGTTAATGATAATGAGGATGATAAAAATAATGTCAGAGTACTGTTATATCATTATAATATCGAACTGGACTCTCTAAAAGAACAGTTTACTTTTATAAATATTTTATATTATTTTCTATAACAATTTTTTTCGTAATTGTGAACAAATCTTAAGAATATTAAAGCGTATATTCAAGCCTGTAGGGAAGCATTTGGTACAATTTGAAATGCCTATCGAGTCGTTTTTCTACAAAATACGATAATTAGGAAACCGAGAGTATGTGAGCATTGTACGATTATTGTAAAAGTTAAAAGTTAAAATTACTGCCTATATACGTGCCTGAGAACAGGTCGCCTCACATTTCTGAGAGGGTTTTAAGGCAAGGAAGTGTCTACCACGTTGCCCCAAATCGTCTGGGGGGAACTTCAGATGTCTTCGAAATAGTTTTTCTTATTTCTCAGACATGCAGGTTTCCTCACAATGTTATCCTTCGCGGCCGAGCACGTGCCAACGGGAATCAAACCCTGTTTACGTAGTGTACTGTGTGTGTACTACCACGGCTTCTACGGGACGATTATATTAAAATATTTTTTAATCGTCGCTACCTAGTCATAAGTCCACTGCTGTAGACATAGATTTATATATCCCAATTTCGACTTTATAGCTTTGCTTAGTTAGTGGATTGGAACTAAATTTTAGCTAAGTTTTGTTTAGACATTGCTGCCCGTCACCGGTCTGGGTAGCTTTCGTGTGGTGTTAACGAAATGTTTTTTTACCGAAACACAGGATTTTACTGATATTTCATATAATCTCCACTTACGACAAACATGGGGCGAAAGAGATAGAATCCCTTACACTGCTATCATACGGCTGTGTCAAAGGTGCGAAACGTCAATCTTCAAATCCTTCCTAAAGTAGCCAGTCGCATGTTCAGTAATGGTATTTGAAGAAGATTTTTTATAAATCCTCACGACTCTAACTGATTATACGTTCAGACTAAATTGAAAATTGCTTACGAACTGCTTTTAATCAAAAAAATCTACAAAATAATAAATAAAATAATTTAAAATTTTAGTAGTTTGTACGTCAAATATTTTAAAATAAATTTATGCTCGCAGAAAATAAAAACATGGACCTAAAATTAGTTTCACACTTCGTGTAAACATCACACGACAGAAGCGTAGACACCTCTAAGGGCTACAGCACCCCATCCCTCTTCCGCGGGCGCCTCCCTCCGTCACTCCCATTCCGTCCCAAACGCGACAGTTTAACTCTACCCGCGGACCAAATCGCCTCGTTTCCTCAAAACAACGAGCAAACTGACAATTATACGTAATTATTATCGATCTGCAATTCCACCGGCGGAATGGCGAAAGTCCGTGATTAATTATAATTGTTTTTAATTCTCGCGCTTTTTATAATTTTTTTTATTTATTGTTTTATGTGATTTGAAAAAAGATGAAATAAAGTTAAATAAAAAAGGACGATATCGTTGAATAACTTCCACAAATCTTTTTTAATTTAGAGTTTTGTTTATTTCTAATAGAAAGAATTTCTTGAAAATTAAACCAAAGACGGTGTTAAACTATACTTTAATTTTTCTGTTATGTTAGTTAACGTAAAATGGTCTGCCAATATTACTTATGAAGTTAGAAATACAAGCAAACGAAAGTAGAAACTGGAGCTTTTAAAAATGGAACAAGAAACAAGAAGTGACTCTCCCATAGACTCGAATCGTCAAGAACAAAATTCGAAAACTTCTTTTTTAATCGAAGACATTCTATACAGAGGTCAAGGTCGAAGTTTCAAGCAGCCAGCCCCCGATTCAAGAAGGTTTGAATACGACAGACCGGAACCAAAGCCTTTCTTCCCCGTACCGGGGGAGGTCCGACCGCATGTCCCTGGAAGGGATGGATCCTATTTGCACGTGGCTATGGGAGCTTTAGGTGCTTACCTACACACGCCAAATACCTACAAATCTGTGGAGACGCCTTACTTTTTATCTCAGGGTAAAGTACTGTAATTTCCTTTAACATATTCATAATTCTTTGTAACATTTTTTCTTTTGTTAATCTCCTTAGTTTTAGCACTCCTTTTTCCTAGGATTTCATAATTTTTTTATAGAATAGTGGTGACAAACGAGAACACAGTCCACCTGATAGTATTTGGACGCTGTGGCCCATAGACATCTACATTTGTACTTGATTAAGAATCAAAACGCTGATGCGTTATCACTCCTGAGGACTAAGATGGAATGCCTCGTTTCCAGTAATAAAAACTCTTTAACAAAATAAATTAAATCGCCGAAAAAACTGAAAAGCAAAAAATAATAAACCCCTTTCTTTTTACCGCAATAACGAAGTCCTTAAACTGATGTAAATGTACCTAAATATATATTTTTATAATTACTTTGAGTTTTTAACTAACTTTATTAATTAAGTTCTTAAACTAATATAAGTATACCTAAGTGATTTTGAGTAGTTATTTAGGTTAATTAAAAACTCAAAATAATTACAAAAATATATATTTAGGCACATTTACATCTGTTTAAGAAATTCGTTATTAAGGTAAAAAGATAGGGATATATAATTTTTTTGTTTTTCAGTTTTTTCGACGGTTTCATTTTTTGTTAAAAAAATTTTATTTTATTATTTTTTGTGGCTATCATCTACTAATTATTACATGCTTAATTTTTGATTACTTTTAAAATAGCTAGTTATCTTACTTTAGCTATTAACAGTTATATACGATCCTACTTTAACTATTATTTGTTTAAAGCTGTAAACGACCTCGGAATGAAAGTGTTTCCTACTAAGTAGAGTAAAAACACTTGAGGGTATTGCTTTATCTGATCTAGACCCAAATAAGCTTAGTACAAAATCCTAACGATGTAAGAGCTTTATCAGGAATGCAGAGACTGAGAGGTCTTTTGTAATGTAATGTAATTATTATGTAATATTGTAGTACACAACTCAGCATTAAAACCTGTGAGTAAAAATAAATCACCCCTATTTTCTCACCCTTAGTGTAATTTTTTTCCAATTTATATGAGACCAATTTCGAGGTAGATATATACCCTATCCAATAAGAGAATGTAGTATATCAAAATCGTACTACTCTCTAATAAGTCAGTCTTATTATTCCACCGTTAGGTAATTTTTTTTCCAAACTTACTATACGGGATCAGTTAAGAGGTATACCCTATCCAATAAAGAAATAATTATCAAAATCCGACCACTCTGTAAAAAGTTATGCGTGGTCGTACATAAAAAAAATATACGCGTCGACTTGAGTACCTCCTCCGTTTTTTCGTCGGTAGAAAAAGGGTCTCCGGATCTCTACACTCATCACACGAAACACAGTAGTATTATGCTACTATTTTACGCTGGTATTCTGTGAGAGCGTGGTACTTCCCGGGTCGAGCCAATTCATTCGTGCTACAACCATAATATAGCTGTAGCGTGGCTCTACCACGTATAAATCATCTGAGTAGTTATCACGCTTTCACTTCTTTCTGTCGCCAAATAAAAGTGCTCGTACTGTGTTCCGGTCTAAAAGGTACAGACAGCCAGTATAATTACGCGTTGTGAGTCATTCCATCTAATTCCTTAGAGGAAACAATGCGTCTATAGACTTCTTTGCTTAAAGTTGATTGCAAGAGTCAATGGGCAGCTGTGGCCACACAATCAAGTAGACTGTCAGTTCGTTTGCCACTTCAGTTTTATATTTAAAAAAAAATAAGATCCTTAAAATATTGGTATTGGAAATTAGAGGTAAAAATTCGTAGACAGATTTAACCATCGTGTACATAGTGTAAGAAAAAAAAGACCCGACTTCTGTCATTATATTGTATCTGTAATTATACTGACTCTACATACCCTTCAGACCGGCACTCAGCAGTGCAAGTACTAATATTTGGTGACCTAACTGGATAAGGTTGTAGTACTTACCCAAATAGACTCCTAGC
Source organism: Parnassius smintheus behrii (assembly GCA_036936625.1). Classification (NCBI taxonomy): domain Eukaryota; kingdom Metazoa; phylum Arthropoda; class Insecta; order Lepidoptera; family Papilionidae; genus Parnassius; species Parnassius smintheus. The sequence goes on from JAUPFT010000024.1 coordinate 32,601,209, forward strand.
AGTAAAATAGTTCACCTAGTATGTAGTTATGCCTCGTTGGTCTAGTGGTTGTAGTAGTGAGATTGCTGATTATAAGGTCCCGTGTTCGAATCCCGGGTCGAGCCGAAACATCAACTATTCAGTTTTTCCGTCAAGAAAATTTCAATAGCTGCCCGGAGTCAGGAAGTTGGCGATGTCTCAACCCCGTGCCTCGGAAAGCACTTAAAGGCGTTGATCCTGCGCCTGATCTCTCTTCGGTCGTGTCGGTTTAACGTCCCATCGGATTATGAGAGTGAGGGAATAGAGAGTGCACCTGTGTTTGTGCATACACTTGGGCACTATAATCTTGTCCCGCGCCGATGACTAGTCTCCGTTGACGCTGGCCGCCGTGAACGAAACTCGGTCTGGAGGACGTTAGTTATGTAGCTAGTTTAATGCTCTCCGGCCACTTCACATGATTATATTTAGGGTATAGTATTTGCCATAGGATGACCAACCTTAAAAAATCATTTTATCTCATCCCTTGGGTTATGTAAACTTAAGGAAATGCCTACATGATTAGGTAAACTTCGATTGATACAATGATCTAGTATTAATCATCATCATTATAAAATCTCCACGCAAAGCACAGTCCTGAGTCTCCATAGACTTCTACTTAGTCGTCACTCTATCGGATACAGTGATGACTTCTATCTTATGTGTTGTCGCTTTAAACTCCGTTCACCGATACGAGACGCTCACTCGAGGATATTTTTCCCCTTCGGTTATCAGTTCTTCGAGCCATGCGGCAGGCCCATTAACACTTCAGTGCTGCCATTCTTTGGGCTATGTCTGTTTCTAATGGTCATCAAGTATAAAATGTGATGATTGTTGGTGCAATAGCAAGTTGTGATACCAGAATCATTAAGCCGTGATCGCCATATTAGGTAAATAGTGCTAATTTACGCGCGGTGCCTTTACCATGTGGTCTGTAGGGTACCGTGGTAACTATTTGATACAATTTGTATTGCAGTAATTTGTAATTTTTAAGGGGAGTCGCATCGCGCATCGCTAGCGTATGGACGTGTGTGCATTTTTTTCATGCGCTTCGCTAATATAAAATGTCAAATCTGTGTGGTTGCCGTTTAGTGGTAAACGAGCTACTTTGTTTTATTCAGTGTAAAATCGACGTGATTGATGAAGTCAGTTTACTACAAATATGTGAATCTAATTTTATGGAGGAAGAAATTGATCGTGCAAAGGCGCTTCTGTTAGATTCTTCAATAACTCGACGAGTGACACGTAAAGGGGAGGGAAAAAACAAAAGGCTTCTTCAGGATATCATAAAAATTCTTAAAGAAACGGAGCCTTCTAGCCTTCCAGTGTTTGTGGCGAAGAACCTCAATAGGCTTCCACCCGTAACATTTGATCACGTTGATGTAACTAGTCTTTTAAAGGACATAGTTCTGTTAAAACAAGAATTATTGAACATTAAAAACGTATTGGCTACGCAATCAGATTTGGAGAACCTACGTAAAGATTTAGAACAACAACATACTCGTGATAATAAATTAGAAAAAGAAGGTAGTAAAGATAAAAATAGTAGCTTTGTTTCTATTGAAACTCAAATAAGAAACGACCGATCACCAGTGTTACTACGCACTTTTGGAGGGGAGAGAGAGAGGAGCGCTGAGAGTGCATCGCAATCGCATCCGCGCTCGACCTCGGCTTTTGTAGCAAAGAGAAGTGTGTCGAGAGAGGACGTACGTATGCGTATTGAACGTCCGTCTGCAACTACAAGTACGAGTACGGTAACAGTGTTAGACGAGACTGACGATACGATAACTAACGACATAAATACGTCTGCACCATTACGTAGCCAAAAAGAGGTTAATCTGTCAACAAATAAGGACGAAGGGTTTGTGCCCGTGTCTTATAAAAAGAAAAATAGGATAGGCAGGGTAGGGCGGCCGTGCAACCACTAGGAGATTCGCTTATCCGAGCTGCTCCGAGATCTCTTTACTTATATGTATCACGTTTAGACGTTTCAACGACTGCTGATAAGCTTGAGGAGTATATTAAGTGTAAAGGTGAACAAGCGATAAGTGTTGAACGTATTACACCTTTTAAAGTGACTAACTTTGCTTTTTTAAGGTAAGGATTAATTTTGACAGAAAACATATTTTTATGAATGAGGACTTCTGGCCTGTAGGCATAGTGTTTAGACATTTCTGGCAAAGTAATTCCGTTAGACATGAAGTTCGTTAGTTTTAATTGTCAGTCAATTATGAGAAGTGTTGATCACGTTAGAGAACTGTGTAAAGAGTTTGATGTGGTGGCTCTTCAAGAGACCTGGCTGCTTCCCCATGAGCTATCTTTTTTGTCAACAATTGATACCGAGTTCTCTTCACATGGTACCTCTGCGGTCGATTCTTCATCCGGAATATTAAAAGGGAGACCATATGGAGGTGTGGCCCTCTTGTGGAGAACTGCGTTATTTAATAATGTTGGCTTAGTAAATTGTAACGATTCGCGAATTTGTGCTATAAAATCGTATATTAATGGGAATTGTCATATGTATTTTTCTGTTTATATGCCTCAAAACAATCTTGAAAATTTACCTGAATTTACAAATATTTTATGTATAATCAAAAGTTTATTAGAAAATCATTTCGTAAATGTGGCTATTGCCTTAGGAGACTATAATGCGAATATTAACACGTTATTTAGCAACGAATTAATAAAATTTTGTTCAGAAAATGATTTGATTTGCGCAGACCTTAAATTTTTTAAAGATTTTGAAAATATTTTTACATACGTTAGTTATGCTCATGGCACAAAGAGCTGGCTTGATCATTGCATCGTAACTCGGGTCGCGTGGTCGGCGTTATCAAGAGTATATGTAATAAATGATGTATTTTGGTCGGACCACTGGCCTCTCGCATTCGAATTTAATTTTAACATAATTGCTGTTGAGAGAAGTGTGGTTAATCACGTTAAATCTAGGAACCTTATTTCTTGGGGTAAGAGAAGTGGGGATGAGATTAAAGCGTATGAATGGTGGTGTAGTTATCTCATATCAGAATTTAATTGGGACTATCTGCGCTTAATTTCTTCGTGCGATGGCTGTACTTGCGACTCACACAAAGATTTTCTCGTTAGAATTTATAAGAAATTTATCGAAAGTCTTCATACATCCGCTATTAAAAGCCACGTAAGTCAGGTAGGGTTTGGAGTGACATTGCGTAAACGTAAAGGCACGCCGGGCTGGAATGATGTAGTAAAATCAGCGTATGTGGATGCTAAAGTAAACTTATCGAGGTGGATCGGGGCGGGGGCCCCCAGCTCTGGTTCTCTCTATGATATGATGAAGCAAAGTAGGTCTATATTTAAAGGTCGCTTAAAGTGGTGCCAGAAAAATGAAAATAAAATTTTATTGGATCGGATAAGTAACGCATGTATAGACAAAAACTTTTCTAAATTTTGGCAACATACATCAAAACTATGCAACATAAGGGCTGGAGTTCCGGTCTGCGTGGATGGTGTTAGCGATAAAAAACAGATAGCTAATAATTTTAAACAGAACTTTTTGTTGAATGACTGCTATACTAGTAGTGGCCCTTCTGCGATAGATACACTTGATATGCCTGTTTTATCATATACTCATATTGATGAGAGTATGGTGTATAATGCCCTTAAAAAGATGCACCTTGGTAAAGCGTGTGGTCATGACCAGATTTCTGTAGAACATTTACGTTGCGGTGGACCCTGGGTTGTGGTGTTTCTGTCGGTTTTTATTAACGCGTGTTTAAAACACTCATTTTTGCCTCCTGACCTAATAAAATGCGTGGTTAGCCCTATTGTCAAAAGTAAAACCGTTAGCGATACGATCAGTTCCAATTATAGGCCTATCTCAATCGCTACAACCTGTGCGAAACTATTTGAGTCTATTATTCTGGATATTTTATCGAAATTTATTTTTATAAGTGACGCTCAGTTTGGTTTTAAAAAAGGTAGCTCTACTGAGTTGGCAATTTTTTCCTTAAAACAAATAGTAACGTATTACGTGTCACGAAGAACAAAAGTATACGCTTGTTTTTTGGACTTGAGTCGCGCCTTCGATAGGGTAAACTATAGCATCCTGTGGGATAAGTTAAAACTGGTGGGTGTTCCTTCCGACATAATTAGAATCCTTATTAATTGGTATAATACGCAGGTTAATGTAGTGAACTGGGATGGCTCGCTTTCGGACGAGTTTGTACTGACTAAGGGGGTTAGGCAGGGTGGGCTAACTTCTCCTCTGCTGTTTAACCTTTACGTTAATGCTCTAATTGAGGAGCTCAATGAAACGGGTATCGGCTGTCATGTAGGTGGGAAATGTGTAAACAACCTTAGTTACGCGGACGATATGGTTTTATTAAGCCCCTCAATCGGAGCCTTAAGGAAGTTAATTTCTATTTGTGAGAGATACGCAGCAAGCCACGAGTTAGTTTATAATGCAGACAAGTCTGTGGCAATGGTCTTTGGAGCGCATAGTAAAGATGTTTGTTTACCATTATACCTGAACGGCAAAAATTTGAAGTTTGTGACGAGCTTTCGATATTTAGGACATATCGTATCGAGTGACCTGAAGGATGATCAGGACATGGACAGAGAAAGGCGGTCCCTTGCTGTACGTGCAAATATGATTGGCAGGAAATTTAATAAATGCGAGCGAGATGCTAAAATATTACTATTTAAAACCTATTGCCAATCGCTTTACACACCACATCTCTGGACTAAATTTAAAAAGGAAAACTATCGAATTTTTAAGGTTCAATATAACGATTCGTTCCGAATATTGTTTCGTTTTCCGAGGTACTGTAGTGCATCTACAATGTTCGCTGAGGCACGCGTACCGACGCTCGATGCTTTGATAAGACATCGTGTGGCCAGATTTAGAAGTAATCTTCTCAAATCTGGAAACACGATTATACTAATTTTAACACAAAATTGTAGTGAAATATTTAAATATTGGTCTAGTATGTTAAGATGTAAGTTTTAATTTGTTTGATGGCATATATTTAATTTATTTCAGTTTATTTCAATTTTTTTTTTATGTTTGTTGATTATAAGTAATTATGTTTCTTTTTTACGGGCCTTTGTTGTCTGTCAATAAATGATTATTATTATTATTATTATTATTATTAACATCATACGATAAAAAACGTGGACCGTTTTCCGTGACGAGATGTGAAGAAAGTCCGAATCATGATAAGATGGCTCTGACAGCTGCGATTGTCGATTGCGCATTTGTACTATATTCATAGTAGACACTTCAATCCATTTAGAATGAACGTCCATTATGACTAGATATTTTTTCCCGCATATTTCGCGAAATCCGCATGTATACGATGTCAGGGCTGAAGTGGAAACTCTCAAGAGTGAATCGCAGCGTGTGATGACGCATCGCGGACCACACAGCATGACTCGCAATCAAATGATAATCGTGAATCTCCTCTTCAACTCGCGTAAGTAGTGTTGGAGATATAATAAGTCTATACTGGCATAGTGAGCAACCGAGATTTTTTTTTATAGAAGATGGTGCAAACGAGCATGCGGCTCACCTGATGTTAAGTGACTACCGCCGCCCATTAACAACCGCTACACAAGGGGAATTGCAGGTTCCTTGTCCTCAAACAATTGAAAACAATTTATCATGTAATTTTCTCGATAGAAAAAAATTGCAAAGTAGGCTCTAATTATTTACATTTCTCGATGACACCACAATATTCTTACGAATAAGTTCATGGAATTATTTTTAAGACATAGTAAATAATCATATCTAAGTTTCCATAAACCAGTTTTTTAATCCAGAACGAAGTGTTGTTAAAATAAATAAAAATGTTGTTTGGCGCTTACGTAGTTTTTTTCCGAGCGCTTGCTCGGTATGGCTGTCTCATAATTTGCCTACTATGAAGTCATTGCATCACTTTCATTTTGACACTTCCTCAGTCGTACGTTAGCTTCACCGACAAAGGAATAAGCCACGCCCCCAAAAATTCGATTCATTTTCAAGGTATCCTCTTAAAACATTATCATACAATTAGCACAGTGTAACGATTTTATTCATAGTGAAATAAAATATTGCAATTTTACAGGTATAAACACACTTTCAAGTATATAATATTTTTTTTTGATAACCTTATGTGTATAGCAAATATTTAATGTTTAACACGTTGGGATTTTTTCTTTTCAAATTAACATAAAAGGAATTTAATTTTACGAATATTCATTTGGATCCAATACTAATACACAAAGATATTTTTAACTAAATGCATTTATCATAAACTCCCTTCCCATATGTTAAATAAACACATTTTATCAACATCGCCAGGCGTGCCGTACCACGCGCTGTTCACACCGTCGGAGCTGTCACTGTCGGCGTTGAAACACTGCCGTCGGAGGAAAGCACGAACTGTATTCTCCGATCCGCAGCTTACTGGTAATTATATTGGCGAATGGCGAATATTATAAGGTTTATTTAAGGAGGTTCTAAAGGGTTTATTATTAGATCAATATCGATTCAACTTGTAACTTATTTTTATAGTATTAAAAAGCTGTTAGAAAATAAAAACGAACGATCATACGTACATACATAGCGACACGCTGTTAATACCCGAAGGGTTGCGTAGACTCTAAAGCACAGTGAGCTACCTGGGACACGTTTAGCCAAAATAGAGGTATAGATGGAAGGGAATAAGAGTATAGATGTGAAAGAAGTGATAGGTGGCTTGCCCACCCTCAAGATCACAATCACATATTCAATATCCCATCGACGTCTTTTACATGCTAGACAAATAACACAGATGGCTCATTCATATTTGTTAAAAAGTCCCATTTCCTTCCCATTTTTCATTTTTTTCTCATTAACAACTTATAGGACCAAAATAACAAACAAAATGAATCTCCAAATATAATTTTTTATCTATATAAATAAAAATTAATTCCGTATGTATGAAAGTTTATCTCGTCGATCAACTTGAGAACGACTGGACCGATTTGGATGAATTTTTTTTGTGTGAGATTGAGTGTGGACCCTTGAAGGGTTTACAAGGTTCACGATTTGACTCGGTAGATTGCTCTGTTGTAGAGTTCAAATAAAACACCCGCATGAAGTAGGAGCGGATGTTTTTTTATAGGATAAGGGTGACAAACGAGCACACAGTCCACCTGTTGGTAAGTGGATGCTGTGGCCCATAGACATCTACATTTAACGTCGATTAAGAATGAAAATGCAGATGCGTTGTCATCCTTTGAGAACTAATATGTAATGCTTCGATTCCAGTAAAATGGATCTCTGGTTCTCTACACTCACCATACGAAGCACTATTTTACGCTGGTATTCTGTGAGAGCATGATCCTTCCCCGGTCGAGCCGACCCATTCATGCTACAACCATAATATACTTGCAGCGTGGCTCTGCCAAGTACAAAACGTGTGCTGTCACATCTGAGGATTAAGATAAAATACTTCACAGCCAATGATGTATAGGTCCCATATTTATGTGCGATTTATGGCAAAAAAGAATGTTATAATAATGTGTTCCATACTTGCTTAGCATGTTGTAAAAGGCAGTTAATGGGATATTAGGTTTGTAATTGCGTAGGCGATGAACTAACCATGATTTCTTCTTACACATTTTTCACCTATACCCGTATTTTTGCTAAACATGGTACGAGTACGAAGACTTAATTTGCTCTTTGGATTCCGCCTACCCCTTCGGAGATTACAGTCGTGATAAGGTTACGTGCAATCTGAGAAGCAACAGTGAATGCATTGCTGCTTAGTGAAGTAGGAGTAGGCCACAGAATTGTTCCTATCCAGATAAGTCCGAACACAAGACAGAAAATTAACCAATAATTAAAAAAGAAGTTAATGTGATGGGATTTTCTGTAATCATTTATTGGAATTTCTCGTTCCCAATAGAATGACATAGATGTCTATACCTGTAAATTATTTATTTGTTCCGTATTTCTACTCGTAGCGTGCGAAATGTAAGGTTTCATTGTTTAAGAGTATTGTTAGGAGGTGCAATAAATAATTTTTTCTTTCTTTCTACATTATTAGATGTTTAAAAAAACGAAACCTCTACTGCCTTTTTAAACTAACATCAACTCAAGTTCGAAATAGTAAGTAGTCGATTAATCTACGATTTTAATTTAAAATAAATATTTTTCTTTGTACAAAACTTCATATTATATATTAATTTAGTTATATGATTTTGCATAATCTTATCTTTCTTGAAACAACATCTTTCTTGAAACAGTATAAAATAAAGACCCTCTAATTATAAAACAGGCTTAGAAAAACGTTTCGAATCCCAACGCTACCTCTCCACTCCTGAGCGGGTAGAATTGGCAGGGGCGCTAAACCTCTCCGAGACACAAGTCAAGACCTGGTTCCAGAACCGGCGCATGAAACATAAGAAGCAAATGAGGAAACAACAGCAACAAAGAGGTGAGCAAATCAGACTTGTTATGATGCTTTGATGTTGTTACTTCTTCATAGTAACATTATAATTTTAATATTATCTATAAACATAAATAAAATTTAAGTATCTGTTTGTAATGACAAAATAACAGCTTTTTACAGAATGCATATGAAAGTTTATACGATACTTATAACAAAAAACGTATTAAATTGAAAATAAAGAATTTAAATTTAAATTTTAATTTGTAAAATTTTTTGTTTGTCTGTCCATTTGTTCCGGGTAATCTTCCAAACGATTGGACCGATTTTCACGGAACTTTCACTGGCAGATAGGTAATGTTATAAGGAGTAACTTAGGAGTTACTTTTATTTTAGAAAAATAATTAGGGTGCCGTTCAAAAAATAGATCCTAAGAAATATAGAGGGAAACCCACATCCAGCTATGAACTTTTACAGGCTGATGATGAAGAAGAAATATCCTGTTTATAGAAATGGTGAATAAAACCCGAAATTCTTTATAGAAATTCTTAAATCTGAATTAACAGATATTTTGAATAGAGGTCAGAAAACAAAATATTGCGCTTAGATAATATAACATATCATCCAAGATATTGTGTATATTAAAATGTAAGTATATTTGTAAAAAGTCCCTTATTTTATAAAAGATTATAATATATATTACATATAGATAACAATTTTTTATTTTTTTCCACTATAATCGCAAATTAGAAAATAGTTACGTTCAAAAGATATTATAAGAAAACAATTTCCCAGTATTATTAAATATAATCACTTGCAAAATTCTTAAACCAAAGTTCTTGTAAATTTACTCTCGCGAGCTCTATCGCATAGTTGAACAACTCCCAAGAAATACAAGTTTCGATCAATTAAGTTATAAGTTTATGCAAGTTGCAAATTTCGTGTACAAGGATTGGAGTTATTAAATATTGTTGTCAGAACTTCTGCACAGAGTAACTACAAATAGAGGTGTTTTTCTACTTGAACAACTTCTTCATTACAGCCCTTTACAAGTCCACTGCTGAACATAGGCCTCCCCCAAGGAATGTAACAAAGCACGGTCCTGAGTCACCTGCATCCATCGACTTCCTGCACGTCTTACCAATTCGTCACTCCAAGTCGTCTAGTAGAGGGTCGCCCTACACTACGCCTACCGGTACGAGGCTGTGACGCGGGAACCTTTTTTCCCCATCGGTTGTTGGTTCTTCAAGCTATATAGCCGACCCATTGCCACTTCAGCTTACTAATCCGTTGGGCTGTGTCGGTCACTCTGGTTCTACTGCGGATATCCTCATTTCTAAGTTTATCACGCAGAGAAACCCCGAGCATAACCCTCTCCATAGCTCGCTGAGCGACCTTGAGCGTCCTCATATAGCCAGCAGTAAACAGCACGTCTCAGATCCATAAGTTATTACTGGCAACAGGCACTGGTTGTATAATCTAGTTTTTAGGTTTTGAGTTATACCTGACGAAAATGCTACCCAGCCGACTTAAACAACTACAGAGTCGGATTAATCATATTTTAGCAAAGTAAGTGTCGTTTCCACTCTTCCATTTTCCAATTAAGGAAAATAGGAGAGAGAGCACTGACACACAGATGTCATGAATGAAAAAAGTATTTTACTAAAGTATCAAAACCCTTAGATATCGTGGGACCAATAGGCGGCTGACTTCGCCTTTAGGTTATACTAGCCATGAACAATTATCGGAATATTTCAGTTCATATGTGTACATAATAATTCCAATCTAAAAAAGTGCATATTATATATCTCCAAAGTTTACCACAAACGCCAATTTGGTAGAAAATTTAAGGCCATTACACTGAATAAATCAGTGAGTATTTTGAAACTTACTCTGCTTACTATACTCGTAGTAAAAAAATGTTTCTAGATAAAATCTTGAAAAAAAAACTTTCCTTGTATTTCTAATTACAAATAGAGATAAATGATCTACAAGTATCAAACGTTATCATAAACGTAAATTTATAAATACAAATACCTACTACATTACAACTTGGAGGATTTTTATGTACTGAAGCGGTCTACGCCGTAGCTTCGTAGCATTTAAAATCGAATATTGGTAAGATATCTATTGGATTATTATACAGCGTTATTTTTCAAAGAGTAGATAAATTTTAAATTTAAGTATAATTATATAAATAATGATGTACTGTTATTGCAGTTTTTGAAAATAGAAGGTAAATAAGGCTTCTACTTTAATTTGAAATTATCCCAAATTGAATGTGACTTATGGGTAATACTCGTATCGTTTTTGCGAACTGATTGCCCCTTACGAACGTGTCCGTACGCAGTAAAATCAGTTTAAATAATGCATTATCATGCATTTTGAATTTAAAAGATAAAGAGGACAGAATTTTTGAGATTTTTTTAATTAATTGTTCTTCACCATTTGCCTATATTACTTATTCTAAAATTTGACTGCGAATTTGGCCGATTATTGCAAAATAACCCTGTATCATCGACATTCATTTTTTACTGTATTCTATGCGTAAATTAAGTACATACCTTAGTTTCTATTGAAGTGGTGATTCTTTTCTGACTAGAAGTCCGTCTAGGTTTGAAGGATATGTGAAACAGTATAATTTAAGTCTGTGAGACATTCTACTTAGTCTTTAAGGAAAACGCATCCGAGGTTTTCTTTATTTGTAGTTAGATGCAGGTCTATCCATGGGCGGATGCCACACTGTACGCTCGTTTGTACCTTAAATATCAATATAAATGAACAACAGTACAAAGCATTAGACGTTGACTTAAGTAAAATTTACTTGTCATAAGTCAGTCACTATAGCTCCACACATTAACACAAGAATAAAGCTGTACTTGGTGAGTAAAAAAAAATAAGTTTAGTTGTAAATAACGAGTCCCAGCTCTAATCCAATGGTTATCGTTTCCTAAACCTGTTAAAACATCTTCTTAATCACATATTTTAAATACATAGGAGATCGGGGGCCCATATTTTCCGCCATTTAAATTCTGCATACAGTAATTTTATTTATAGAACAGTTTAATCTTTTCGAAATTAAATATCAAGCTACGTCCTTCTCTACGATTGCTACGCCGTAGCGTTAGAAATCGTAACGTAAAAGATATGTTAGTATTTTTATGTTATGGGATATTGCATGAGCGTTATATATTTATTTATTATTTTTTGTATTGCCTATTACACACGAACACAAAGGGCGGAGATTTAATACCATTAGGCGTTCACTACCACCACTTAACCAATTATTATTCATCAAAACTTAAATAAAAGAGTGTACAAACAGTGTGTGTTGCTAGTGATTACATACGGATCGGAGACGTAGTCCAACGAGTTACGGAGAGAGCTGTGCTCGGAGTTTCTGAGACTGATACAATTTGTAATGAAGTTTTCGGCAGTAGAACCGGAGTAATTGACATGCCCCAACGGATCATCAAACTGAAGTGGCAATGGGTAGGTCATATAGGTCTAAGAAGCGACGAACGATACATTTTTGAGTGGCAGCCTTGTATTGTTATCGTTAAGTAAAGTGTAGTTTTAATGGGTCAAAGTGCTGTGGACGGGCGCGACCTCATGAGACCGCTAGGGATTTTAACGAATATGGCCGCGGTCTCATGAGACCGCTAGGGGGTTGAGAGGTTAAAGAGTCACTACTGTACATATACCTTCCAGTAGATTACCTCATAAGGTGGATATTTACATCCATGGCGTATAAGTTTACAGCCACAGTTTCTTTTTTTCATGATCTGTTTCTTTCTGTAACCTCTGTCGATACCCACGCGTCGGTATGGGGTAGTGGATATTCTTAGACCGCCACTACAAGGTTGCGGTTGCTAGTCCTAAAACAGATCAATTTTTATATTTATAATAAGTGGCCAAATAATATTCCAAGTGCTGCACGCACGTCGACAGTATGGCGTCTTTCAGTTTAAAATATTAAAACTGGTACTGTGACGTATCAGCTACAGCTACACATGTAGCCTAACGCTGATAAAAGTGCACCGTCATATCTAATGATGAGCGGCCATTGCACCGCAAAATTCACCCGTAGAAAATTGCAAACAAAAAGGAGCCAATCCCATAGCGAGCGAGTCTTGAGTTCAGAGTTCTGCGTGCCGCATTCATTGTAATCTCTATGATGGCTTTGATTGTTTTGCACAAATAATAGCGATATCTATATATGTGTGTGTAAAATATATAATAAAACTCCTCAGAATATTGAAGCACTTTCTTTACCAAGATTTAAAAAAGCCTACTACTACAATTTTCTTGCAGAAAGTACCTTTTATGGCGTCAAAGAAATTCTAGATTATAAATTTAACGAATAAACTGCTATGATTTCACTGGGCATTGACATTTTTATTCTATAAAAAGTAACTAATATTTTTAATGAGTAATTACAATTAAAATTATGCATTAGCTATCAATAGAAAAATATTGAATGCGGTACACAAATTTCTTCATAAGTAAATTGTAATGAATATAGATTTTGGTAACAGTTTGATACAAATTATGATAAGATAAACTTTGATAGATGTGTCTATGGGCCTCAGTAACCACTTACCATCAGGTGGACTGTGTGCTCGTTTATCACCCTATCCTATAAAAAAAAAGTAGTTACATGTTGTACTATACTACACTATACTATATGTATTTGAAAATAAAAATCATCTTCTATTTTAATAATGGTGAAATATGGAAAAACTGATCAATTGTTTTGACATTTAACATTTATTGGTTCTTTTGACAATTGATTTTCTAGATATTTGGCTACTATTTACAATATATATGAATAAATATATAAAAAATTGATATGTAGTAATCATTGCAATTTAATTACTTCACGCTAAAATATTTTAAAAAGGTACACAATAGTCTATCAAATATTACTTAGGTTAATTGTAGTTATGTATATTTATTTTTGTATTTACACTTATGGTATGTATATTTTTATATTTACGTTCACGTTTAAATTATCCTCATGTTTTATGGCACCTGCTACGTAAAGTTCTCTGCTTAGCTTCGTGGTTGACTGGTAGAGAATGCCTAAAGACATTAAGTCCACCAATTGTACATTTTAAGTGCAATAAAGATTTTAAATGAAAAATTTTTACTAATTAATTATCTTTAATAATTTACTTCGTTAAACTATAATAATAATAACTTTTTTGTAGATCGTAAAGATGTTACACGCCATTATCATGGTAGAATGTAAGGTCACAATAATAAATAACAGCATTTTCTTTGATTTCAATCAAATTTAATTTGATTTTGATTTGACCCGAATGGTTAAATAGCAGGCAGTAGTGAACGTGGAACACAAAGGGCGGAGATTTAATACCATTAGGCGTTCACTACCACCACTTAACCAATTATTATTCATCAAAACTTAAATAAAAGAGTGTACAAACAGTGTGTGTTGCTAGTGATTACATACGGATCGGAGACGTAGTCCAACGAGTTACGGAGAGAGCTGTGCTCGGAGTTTCTGAGACTGATACAATTTGTAATGAAGTTTTCGGCAGTAGAACCGGAGTAATTGACATGCCCCAACGGATCATCAAACTGAAGTGGCAATGGGTAGGTCATATAGGTCTAAGAAGCGACGAACGATACATTTTTGAGTGGCAGCCTTGTATTGTTATCGTTAAGTAAAGTGTAGTTTTAATGGGTCAAAGTGCTGTGGACGGGCGCGACCTCATGAGACCGCTAGGGATTTTAACGAATATGGCCGCGGTCTCATGAGACCGCTAGGGGGTTGAGAGGTTAAAGAGTCACTACTGTACATATACCTTCCAGTAGATTACCTCATAAGGTGGATATTTACATCCATGGCGTATAAGTTTACAGCCACAGTTTCTTTTTTTCATGATCTGTTTCTTTCTGTAACCTCTGTCGATACCCACGCGTCGGTATGGGGTAGTGGATATTCTTAGACCGCCACTACAAGGTTGCGGTTGCTAGTCCTAAAACAGATCAATTTTTATATTTATAATAAGTGGCCAAATAATATTCCAAGTGCTGCACGCACGTCGACAGTATGGCGTCTTTCAGTTTAAAATATTAAAACTGGTACTGTGACGTATCAGCTACAGCTACACATGTAGCCTAACGCTGATAAAAGTGCACCGTCATATCTAATGATGAGCGGCCATTGCACCGCAAAATTCACCCGTAGAAAATTGCAAACAAAAAGGAGCCAATCCCATAGCGAGCGAGTCTTGAGTTCAGAGTTCTGCGTGCCGCATTCATTGTAATCTCTATGATGGCTTTGATTGTTTTGCACAAATAATAGCGATATCTATATATGTGTGTGTAAAATATATAATAAAACTCCTCAGAATATTGAAGCACTTTCTTTACCAAGATTTAAAAAAGCCTACTACTACAATTTTCTTGCAGAAAGTACCTTTTATGGCGTCAAAGAAATTCTAGATTATAAATTTAACGAATAAACTGCTATGATTTCACTGGGCATTGACATTTTTATTCTATAAAAAGTAACTAATATTTTTAATGAGTAATTACAATTAAAATTATGCATTAGCTATCAATAGAAAAATATTGAATGCGGTACACAAATTTCTTCATAAGTAAATTGTAATGAATATAGATTTTGGTAACAGTTTGATACAAATTATGATAAGATAAACTTTGATAGATGTGTCTATGGGCCTCAGTAACCACTTACCATCAGGTGGACTGTGTGCTCGTTTATCACCCTATCCTATAAAAAAAAAGTAGTTACATGTTGTACTATACTACACTATACTATATGTATTTGAAAATAAAAATCATCTTCTATTTTAATAATGGTGAAATATGGAAAAACTGATCAATTGTTTTGACATTTAACATTTATTGGTTCTTTTGACAATTGATTTTCTAGATATTTGGCTACTATTTACAATATATATGAATAAATATATAAAAAATTGATATGTAGTAATCATTGCAATTTAATTACTTCACGCTAAAATATTTTAAAAAGGTACACAATAGTCTATCAAATATTACTTAGGTTAATTGTAGTTATGTATATTTATTTTTGTATTTACACTTATGGTATGTATATTTTTATATTTACGTTCACGTTTAAATTATCCTCATGTTTTATGGCACCTGCTACGTAAAGTTCTCTGCTTAGCTTCGTGGTTGACTGGTAGAGAATGCCTAAAGACATTAAGTCCACCAATTGTACATTTTAAGTGCAATAAAGATTTTAAATGAAAAATTTTTACTAATTAATTATCTTTAATAATTTACTTCGTTAAACTATAATAATAATAACTTTTTTGTAGATCGTAAAGATGTTACACGCCATTATCATGGTAGAATGTAAGGTCACAATAATAAATAACAGCATTTTCTTTGATTTCAATCAAATTTAATTTGATTTTGATTTGACCCGAATGGTTAAATAGCAGGCAGTAGTGAACGTGGTAGAGAAAACTTTGAACTTGTAACTATAATACGTTCTCTGAAAAATTACTTAATATGCGTTGGTAAAATTGTAACTTATATAGACATGTCCACAGCCTGTTTAATATACTACTTTACTATTTTATATTTAAACTGAAAAACTTAGGAGATAAGTCTAACGTCATCCTCCGATTTTAGGCGCCACTAAAATCGTAGGATCACATAAAAAAGTTTATATCATCCCATGGTTGTCATAAGGAGCGACAGCGGCAAACTGAAATAAGACATGGGTAGCAGCATCTTTCTGATAACAACCGAATAGTTAGTAAAATTCTGTATTTGCAAATCCGCCGGATAAGCGTAACAACTATAAAGAAATCTACGGGCAGACCTATTTGCCGCAGTGGACAGTGATTAGTGCGTTATGATAATGTAATTAATTTAATTAAACTTGGTAAGAATTACTCTTTTGATGTATCTTACCTAGTTTGAAAAGCACCCCCCCCCCCCCGCCCTCCCTTAATTGCGTGCACTAATCCCAGTCACCACTAATTCCAGCACCACTACACTAGGAAAGACACACTATTGACGATAATACGGCACGTGTTTCGCCTCTACACGAGGCAGCTTCAGGTGATGACTCTACGGTGGTCAACCCCTAAGAGAGCGGCGAGCTTTTTGTTTTGTGCCTAGAAGCAAAAGTAAAGGGCTACCCTCCGAGAAGATGGGCAGAGAGGTGGTGAATTCTCTAAGCATACCAGGCAGCCAGCTGCGTTGTTATGTAGAACTCACTATAATACCTAGAGTGTCTACCCACCAAAACACCACCTGAGACTGGCTTTGACATGGGAAGGTCTTTGAACCGTATTGGAAGCGACCCCCTTTGGGAGAGGGGGCGCAGAGAAGCGGCGAACCAAAACAACTGCTATTTATGCAACTTGCTAACGCAACCGTTCCCCACTTAAGTAGCGAGCATCATACGATAAAACATGCGACCAATCACCATCTGACGTACGCAGAGCAGTAAAAATAATAAACAACAAACCGCCATGAAACGCCCGCCTACCCTCAAACCACGCTACCAATCGCTGAGCACCGTGAAGGTGATGAATGACCATATTGCGAGGCTGTCTGTTAATAAAGACCAGGCAATTCTTACCAACTTTAATATAATGGAGTTCCTCAAAATAACGCCTGATTCGATTCATTAATTAATTTAAGAAATCCACCACCTCACTTACGGGAAGATATTCCACAAGAATCTTAACTTCATTCTTTTTTAACAACAAAATGTATATTCCTGTTCACTTTACCGAGTTCTATGGTAACTCCTTCACTGTTCAGACTACATACCTTTGGAACTTCTTGTCCGACGACATCAGTAAAGCACTCAATAAGCACGCTTTTAAAACACGTTGGTCCGTGATCATCTATTAAAGACAACGCATTTTACATGACTCACCATTTAATATGTATAGCTGAACAGCGGCGTCGCGTGTGGGGTGCAGGGGGTGCCATGCCGCAAGGCAATAAGCCGTACTTTGTATTCGTTTGTTTTAAGGAATGTAATAAAGCATAAATAAATAAATGTTACGAGTTCTGAAAGATTGCGTTATAACTACCTCGTTTATGTCATATGTAAATTACCAGACCGGCGCGGCAGCAGTGTTAAATGTACAAGAAGTCTGGATCTGCGACTGTTAATCCATCGAATAACACCAGCCAGGAGGCCCATATCTTGCAGTTGTAGTACGAGTATACCGGCTCTGACTAAGTTAATGAATAAAAAACAAATTAGTGTATTACATACACAATATTAGAAAGACGTTCGAGACAATGACGAAGTTAATTGAAAGCAATCTTTATTAGTCCCATAAGCGGTTTCCATCTACAGACAATTATGTTTCTGAGTTGAACACGGTTCGTAATTTCACTTCTCGCTAATAGATATAATGCGACACTGCGCTAAACGCCTTGGAGTCTGTCTCTAGTTGAAAAACAATTTTGCCGACAGGGCTGTCATAGCGTTATTTGATAATTACTAAAACTAAAGTCTGACTACACAATAAATAAAAATAATAATATTAGTAGCTTCTGAAGTCGTTGATAAGATAGTAATACCGAATTACGGTCACGGCAGTCAGTCTCAATGAAGACTATCCATCTGTATAGGACAGGATTATAGTATCCGAGAGTATGGCTTGCGCATACTCAGATGCACTCTCTATTTCCTCACTCTCATAGTCCGAGGGACGGTAATCCGACACGACCGATCAGGCGCAGGACATACCTACAGTTTTACGTGTATTCCGAGGCATTAGGCTTAAACGGCGCCAACTTCTTGACTCCGAGCTGCTACTCAGCCTTTTTTCACCCTTGAGGGCGTGAAGTTTTTCCTTAAATTTTATATGTACCTACCCCCTGAAGTACTAGTTACTAAAAGAGGTATCACTTAAACGGATTGAACCGTTTCCCAGAAAACACACAAAAAACATACTCATCACATACAAAAACATACTTGTCGAATATAGGAGCTTGTGAAATCTGTTAAAAATGAAAAACAACGCTGCACGTAAATGGATCAGGTTCAAACAAATTTTCTCTTTGATATATTTTTATAAATTTACGTAAAAGTGTATCACGATTGAATTAGGAATGGGTTGGACTGAGATTGGCCACGCTCCCACGAATACTAGCATAAAAATAGCGGTTCAATATTAATGTTCTGTACGGTTGGTGACTAAAACCGGAGACCCTTTTTACTAGATAGTAACGGGCCATTTCATTTTAGTCCTTAGGTGAAAAACACATCTACATTTTGATTATAAATCGAGGATAGATGCAAGTGCGATGTACTCGTTCGTTTACTTTACTTGAATAAATTAAAAAAAAACACATGTAAACAGTTCAAACGCGGTAGAAGTTAATCTTCTAAAAAATAAGACCGAGATAATAAGAAACACTGTATATTGTACTCCATCTCATTCTTTCGCAAGATAATTCCCATAGATGTATATGTTTGTTAGTTTTTAAGTTTCGGTTCATCGAGTTTCAAATCAAAACGATTCTAAAGCAGTTTTTATTTCTAAAAAAAATAAAAAAATTGTGTCAAAGTTACTAAGAGAATCAACACACCTCTTCGCTCTGACAGCGCGCGACATGTTATACTCCCGTTCCCTCGGGACCTTTTTGGCGGGAAAATTTGTAAGTTAGAAAATTTTTTGCTATATTGCAAATTTTGCTATATTTTCACTTTGAGACAATATTTATGGATAAAACTTACAGGAATTCTTGTTGAATGTATAAACTATCGAATAAAATTATTTTTGGTTGCTAGAAATTGTAATAAAATACTTAAATTACCCTGTATAGCATAGTAGTAGTATATAATTCAATTTTAGTGACAAAATTACTACTAATTTGAATTCTACACTTTTGGTTTTGGAGAAATTTGTATCAAATTGTTTGGAAATATGTATATTTTTATGTTTTATGTGTTTCCATTCGTTACTCATACCAAAATATTAAAATATAAAAAAATTAAAAAAAAAATAATTTTATTTTATCTGTATGACATTTCGAACAATATTTCAAAAATATCTTCGTGTGAATTTGAAATAAATACAACGTCAAGTTATTTGAAATATGTAAGAAAACTATTTTTACTTACATTTTACACTAAAAATAAATGAGAATTTGATAAATAACACATTTATGAACCAACCTCCAAACTAGGCCTTCCGAAGTTTGAAGTACTTTTGGCAATTTACTTTTCACTTTTTATACCACAAATTATATATCTACGTGTTTACTATATTACAAGAAATGTAAAAAGTATAATACTTTCGTTTTTAGTCCAGACACAAATATAAAATTCTATAAAAAAGACGGAGCACCTTCATCAAAGTGACACGTGGAACGCCGGAAGTTCAGAGTGATTTCTTTTTTTTTTTCTAAGAAACATTGCCAGGTTATGGTTTAAAATAAAAGAGCATATCTTTGTCTTTGATACTAATATCTATTGCATAGTGTCTTTGGTTTTGTTTAAAACGAAAAAATAGTTTTTTCATAGGTAGACATGTTTACATAATTCTGATCGAATTAGATCACGGTTTGGCGGACGGAAGGTTGGTATTGCGCGATCGAAAGTGAGCATGGCTTGGTTTACGGGAAATTGCGGAACACCTTAATCTCTCTTTTGATTCATGAACATATTAAAAAGCCAGATACTATATATCTGGCAGCCCTATTCCTGCCTAATTGACTGTAGCAAACCTCAAAGGCAGGAAAATTGAATTTCAAATCGCCGCTTTCGCGCCACAACTCAAGACGTTGCGCGTAATTTGATTTTGTCGACAAGATGGCTGACGTCTTCGTTCCTATGGCAACGAACTTCTGAGAATTATGTTCGAGCAATATTCCGCTCTAATAACTTGTGATAAGAGTTAACATTGTAAATATGTGCTGTCTCGCCTTTGAGTAATAAAGATAGGGTGTGTTACATTGGGGGAAGACTGAAGTCCTTCCATAGTTTATAAGATTTTGTGATAATACATAAGATTCAACCAACGCAACAAGTATAAAACACCTACGCTAAATTTATCTCTTTTTTATCTTTAAATTAATTCTTCCTTTTCATTACTTAAACAACTATTATGAACAGTGAAGAAATATATAAAAGGCTTGAGGCGAAAATATTACCTGTTTTTGGTGATTTTGGTAAATGAATTCTTGGGTTGAGATATCTTCACATATATATATATATATATATATATATATATATATATATATATATATATATATATATATATATAAGTATATGTGCAGATATGATGTAACCTACTTATACAATTTATAACCAATTGACAAATTTAACCAACTTAAATGAACAATAAATACTCTTTTTTAAACTTGAACGACGTTCGAAATAAAAAAATAATATAGAAAAACTTTTATTACAATTTGATTGCAGGTACAACAGCTGTAGACTTCACAACTAAACATCATCCACAATCTAACGAAATTCGAAAGGTAACTATTGAAAAGTTATCATACAATACGGCTATTATAGTTAAGTACTTAGTTTTTTCTTCATGTAGTAAGTGTGACAAACGGGTACACAGTCTGTTGTCTGTAGACAAAATCAAAATGCGATGTTTTGTCACCCTTGAGGTCTAAGTTGGATGGAACACCTCGTTGCTAGTAAAAAGGATATCCGGTTCTCTAACACTCCCCTCCTCACTCTCACAACTCACTCCAGTTAGTTGTCCTTCCCTGGGCGAGCTGACTCATTCGTGCTACGATCATAATATGGCTGCAGCATGACTTTATCACATAAAGTTTTTAAAACTGTTAACATAAAAAAAGTTGAAGTTACAGCTCGTATACCTCCCACAGCTGTAACACACTAGTCGCCTTTTCTGAAAAGGTTGTTTACTATAGAAAGAGTTTACGAGTAAATACGTGTTGGTGAAGTTAAAATCACGATGTATTCCTTTACCACCCATCACGTGTTAAATCAGCATTTCAAATTTACTACGTAATATAATTTACGATTTAATTGTTGCTGGCCAGGATCGAAACTGGGTTGCTCGCATACTGTAAAATGCAAGCGCTTCGAACCTGACCTACCATGGCTCAAATCGGGTATAAATCCATTGAATAAACATGAACTCCGGGGCACGGGAATGAAATACAGCCACCATCCTAACACCGGACTGCTACAGAGAGTGTTTTGGCCCAAAAACAAAAACCAATAACAGATTTTGGTTTGTATCTGCTAAAAACAAAAGTTTCATGACTGATACCACTAAAAACGCCTATAGATATATCTTGATAGACACCACACGCTGCAAAATGTTTTAGTGTGGAGTAAGTTCCACGCTTGTCCTGCGTATTTACGATCGGAAACGTCTCACACTTTTGACACTGTTCCCAATCACCGGCCCGTATATTAGGAACTTTCTTGGGTTTCTCTTATTTGATACTTTCGACATTCACGAGATGAAATAGACGACACCACACTGCTTTATTCAAATTCGCATGATTGCTCCTCGTGGTTATAATATAAAGTTAGAGAAAAATATGTTTTAA
Source organism: Parnassius smintheus behrii (assembly GCA_036936625.1). Taxonomy (NCBI): domain Eukaryota; kingdom Metazoa; phylum Arthropoda; class Insecta; order Lepidoptera; family Papilionidae; genus Parnassius; species Parnassius smintheus. The sequence continues at coordinate 32,623,171 of JAUPFT010000024.1, forward strand.
TTACAGTAAAATTATATATTTCAATTACAGGGAGAGGACTCTAGAATATCGACAACACAAACATCGGACTCCGACACCGAACACAGCGATAGTGATATCGACATAGTTGGCGAGACTAACTACGCACAACACTACGGCAATGGCGCGACGTAAAACTTAAACTTTGAACTAGACTAATTTAATAATAGTGTCGTTTAGTATACATATAGGTTAGGTAGTTGTAAATAACTTTATTTTAAGAAAAGTTATATTATTTTAAAAAAGCAGCTGCATAGCGTAGATATTTTGTAGATATTAGTTCTAATGTTCGTGCGATGCATTTTTCAAAACAAAATGAATGGCAATTTTTTATACTATTAATAGAAATTTGCGAAATTTTAATTAAGATAATATTTTAAATTTATAAACAGGTAGAGTCCTAGACTAAACAAAATTGATTCAGTCACTTGATTAAATTGTATTTCAAAATGATTTTGGATCTGTATAGAGTTTAAACAACTTTATCCTTAACTACAATAAACCTTGTCTTAACTGTCGTTATTTCTTTGTTAAAGCCGCTCTAAGTATATGTATTTGTAAACAGAGGTAACATTTTATAGTAAAATAACAAAAGATGCGATAAAAGATCAACTAGACATAATTCTAAAAATAAAAATAGAATCATTGATAGCCCGTGAAAATACAAACGAAGCAAAGCAAAATAATGTAGAGCTTTCGATGTAATCTAAAAAAGTATGTATCTGGTAAAAAGTAACTTTGTTATGTGCAATAATATAGTAGATTTGTTTATCTTGTATATATAAATAAAATTATATTTTCTAGTCTCTTTGAAACAATCTAGTCAGAGTAATCTGGTGCGTACGATCCTTATTTTTTATATTCCATGTTACGATCTATTGTTTTTGGCGATATGATGTTTATATGTTCCTTACCCTAATGAAATATTGAAATAGATTAATAATAAATAAGTAAAAGTTTGTGCTAAATAATAAATGTAAGAAGAATTGATAAAAATCATTAACAAACTGCTGTCTATTATTTAGTATCATTCATTTGCGTTTCAAAGGTGAGCGAAGACTTTTAAAAATGTTTCTATTACTTTAGAAATTTCTCCTGTATGCATTCGCACTCAGAACTCCTGGAAGTACTCCGTACAGTTATTTGTAGGCCATAAAATAGATATTCCGTACGGGATTGGCACCTGAGGTCTGAATGCTGCAGACAAATCCTTTGTCGCTGTGCCACTGTGCCGTCAGAAAATAGATTGGTTAATGCAGTTACATTGGAGTGAATCCTTTTCTTCATCTCTTCCCGTTGTTGTGAGAGTTGACGAGGGACAATAAGCCATGTAGCACCTGATAGATGAAAGACATAACCATCTTGTATATATAGATGTGAAATAGATAGGTGAAGGGCAGGTTCCAAAAATACAAGATTCCAAGGGTAGCTATTTTGGAAAATAATTTCTACAAAGGAAGCGGGCATTGTCCAGTTGAGGATAAAAATGTTAGAAAATGGTGTAAATTAGTATATAAAGTATTTTTGATGTTAGTTTAAGGAGTTATTTGAATAAAATTTTAACAATATCGAATAATTGTTTTATTGATTGGTAAACGGAGATGATAGCTCAGGGGTTGAGCGCTAATCTAAAATTTAAATCCCCGTTATTGCCGGTTTACCGTGCTTGGCGGTGAAGGAAAACACCGTCATGAATCCTGCATATCTAAGAAAATTAAATAATGTCATCTAGATTGAATTTCGGTCACGGCGCCCATTCTAAACGGAGTCTAGCCATCAGCGCAGGACAGGATTATAGTGTCCGAGTGTGTGCTCAAGCACTCTAAAGATGCAATTTCTATTACTTAACTCTCATATTCTCGGAAATCAACACGACCCGAAAGAGATCAAACGCAGGACCAACAGCTTTGCGTGCTTTCCGAAGCACTGATACTCTGTGAGAGCGTTGTGCGTTCCCTGATCGAGCCGACCCATTCATGCTAGAACTGTATTACTAATATAGCCGTAGTAGCTTAAATGTTTAGCGCTGCTGTAAATTTCGCAGTACGCGAGTAACCCGGGTTCGTTCCCCGTCGGCAACAATGAAATTGTTAATCGCAATTTTAAGTGCTGGTTAACCAAGTGAAGGAAAGGTGAAGGAAAACATCGTGAGGAAACTATCATGTCTGAGAAATAAGAAAAAAATATTTCGAAGACATGTGAAGTTCGCCAACACGCATAGAGGCAGCGCGGCGAACATTTCCTTGCCCTACAACTCTCTCTGCTTGTGCCCAGCAGAGGGACGTATGTAAGCTGTAACTTTACTTTACTTTTATGGCGCTACCACATATATACGATAGCTTCCTTGGCCGCACTACAGTCCGTATAATCTGTGTGTTCAATAGGCCGCTGCAAGCCTTAGCTTCCATCCATCCATTATAGCCTATAAGGCTCTACCGCTGAACATAGACCTCTCAATAGATTGCCTGACAGGAGAAATTTTGCGCTCAGTTGCCACGCTTGGCAGGCGGGTTGGCAACTGCGTTTTTTTATTATTTCGAGTTGTTACCAGGAAGATGATGCCGCCGAGTTTTTCTCTCTTTCCTCTTACGACACCCACGGCAAAATAAGGAGTTGGTTCTCACACCGCCGCTACATGGATTGAATTGCTTCAAAGTCGCTAAGTGTGCCACGGGTATTTACAGATGCACACAAAGTTTGAACACATATTTTCACTTTACCATCCAGTGTCAATTTTTTTAACTCAACGCAGTTGTCACAAAGTTAGCTTAGCTTTGTATAGAAAAATATATGAGGGGCAAACGAGAACGCGGCTCACTTGATGGTAATTCTTAATATCACTAATTACAGGTGTGTTGCCAGCCTTTTGAAAAAAGGTGATGTTGAAAAAGAAGAAGAGTCATCCAATAAATTTAACCATCAAGCCATATATAATGACTATAGTGGCGTGGCAGAGGGCGATGCTAGGGAGTCCATGAGTGGAATTTGTTGCTGGTTCCCAGGACAGAGGTTTTTTCCCGAATCAGAGTTTAATTAAACAGAAGAGTGGCTTTCAGTAACTATTATTTATAATCTACTAACTTGCCAGGCAGACGTTGTTCTGCCCTTTTCGACGACCCTTTGTCATGTCCTATTAAAATCCTTAAATTCGCAAAACAAAATTGTGGGTCACTCGTGGGCAAAAAAGTTATCCTATCTCTCAAGTTGGACCAAACTGCACACGGTGTGTAAATTTGATTAAAATCGATTAAGTAGTTTAGGAGTCCATCGCGGACAAACAACGTGACACGTAATTTATATATATTAAGATATTGAATAAAAAAGTTTCTGTTTACGTTTCCGTGCTGTGACAATTTTCGGCGCTAGCCGCCTAGCACCTCCGGGTGTCAGAAACTACTTCGCCCGTGCATAGTAGAACTAGTAGCGACATTTTTTTAAGTTGTATTTAAGCGAATTTAATTAATTGTAACTTTTCAAATTGTGAAAAAAATTTAATAATTTATTTTCAACCCTCTCGTTGGTAGGGGAAACATGTAACAATACGTGAATTAGTGGCAAATTGTCCGTGAGATTCGGCACGCGGTAACAAAGTTACACCGGCCGACGGGACGGTGGCGCGTGAACTTGTTAGGCCGTCCTAAATGGGCACACGTCGCAACTTAATGTCCAAATTAAGTGTTTTTGTGTATCTAATGCAGTTAATGGTAAAGGTTTTCTGTTTCTTTTTATTTTTACATTCTTGTATTGGTGTTTAGAGATTTTAAAATGATTTCGTTTGCTTAGATGTATCTAGCGACTTTCGTTTATCGTCATCGTCATCATTACAACCTATCATACTCGTAGTTCACTACTGAACAGCGGATTATACGTCACCACTACATAGCGATTACCAATCTCTAATTTATAATTATTAAAGTTGTAATGCGTTTTAGCGTACTACACTCATTCGGTGAAGTTTTCTTTCACCGTCGTGTACGTGTTAAGTTTTTCACGTGTTACAGCCACGCTACAGCTATATCATGGTTGTGGCACGACTCTCCCCACGCTCTCACAGAATATCAGCGTAAAATAGCAGTTAAATACTACTGTGTTTATGGTGAGTGTAGAGATTCGGAAACCGTTTTTGGTGAAAATGAGGCATTCCAGCATTCCATCTTAGTCCAAGAGTGACAACGCATAAGGTTTTGATACTTAATCGAGGATAAATGTAGATGTCTATGGGCCACAGCAGCCACTTACCATCAGGTGGACTGTGTGCTCGTTTGTCACCCTTATCCTATAAAAAAAGAAAAAGTTATCGATTGTATACTAAGCTGTCGTGACATACAAACGTACGGCACTTACAGTAGACTGTAAGTGGTAGACTGCAAGTAGACCCGATTGTAAGTGGCCACTGCAGATATCTTAAAACAAAGAAGGATAAAATTGCGTTGTCACCTCTGAGGACTAAGATGGATTCTACCTACCTACCTCTATGATGGTTCTACCTACTCAAACAAACTCCCAGACAAAGAAAGAGTTCTACTCGTACCATCTAACTTTACTTACTTAATAACTTCATTCGTGCTGACGAGAATCGAATTGGGATAGCTCCCACGACTCAGCTATTATTTTTTTTAAATGTGGTAACGTGGTAGAGCTACGCTGCAGCTATATTATGGCTACAACACGAACGGATCGGCTTGACTGAAGACGCAGAATAATAATGTAAAATAGCAGATTCATGCTGATGTGTTTCGTATGGTAAGTGTGGAAAACCAGGGACCCTTTTTACTGGTATCAAGGTTTTTTATCTGCTGGACATGGGACTCTATCAACAGTGGAATTTTACGGGTCATTAAAGATGAAAAAGAAGATCTCTCTAATCACTAACATTAAATTAATAATTAATATTAAATAAATAATTAATACTAAACTAAAATACTTAATACAGATAATCTGTATCTCTTAAGTGAATTACTTATTCAATGCCCTTAAATCAGCTTCCGCCGCAAAAATATTTTCGCTATTCTTTTTCATAAGTAATCTTTCGTAATAAATATATATATATATATATATATATATATAGTAATATGATCCCAGCAGATGGCGTAACTGCCACTCCATTTTACAGGTTAGAGTTGTAATAAGATTAGAACGTGCTCCTACAGGACTAGCGCCGCACCTGTCCGGATAGACGCGTCCAAAAAATGACATCAAAGGAAACAAGTAAAAGCTTCGATGGTATCATGCAACATGTGTTAAAGCATCTTAAAGCGATTGTATCATAAAGCCAAAGTATATGGTCGCTTTATTACAAATAAAAATATTAATAAAACATTCATAAATTAAAAAATGGTGATTTACCAATTTAAATAAACAATTTTTAGCGATTCAGACAGTAGTATTATTGACGTTATAAAAATTCCACCTAACATAAAAATGAAAAGGGGGCTAAGTACGGTCTAACCGACCAAATGATGCCAAAAACCGGTGTCAAATGTATAGCATTTCCATCATAGCTATAAGAATGTACAACGTTATTTTATTAACTAAAAAAATTATGTTCTTATAATGATTTCTTACATTTACGTTATATTATGTTCTTAGATTGAATTTGTATGTACATAATTGTATTCAAGCTAGTCGTGTGAAATGGTTAAGTACGTCGCTCTTTTTTTTAAACTTGCGGTGATACATTGACTTTTTCCCGTGTCTTAACTTTATTTCTTTACTTATATTTGCTTAAACTATTCATTGTTTTGGTTAAGTACTTTTTTCTATGCTTACTTATCTTCCTTATTTTCGTAAAAATACTGAAAAAATTATAAATAAAAATATTAGATACCAGTACAATCGGGATATTGCATAAGTCTTATCACATAACCAAATAATGCCAATATTAAAACTTAATTTCGCAAAATTAAAAGAGTTGTATTAAAATCACCCCTGCCTTTCCCTTAGAATCGGGACAATTCAATATGGCGCTCGCTGTTGTTAGAACCTAACACAAATTTTATGTTATCGTTGCATTGTTAAATGACATGGAACTTTAAACCTTATGCCTCGAGCTTACTGCTATATCTAAGTATACCAATCGAAATAAAAAAATGGCGGAAGCATAATTTAAAATTATTACAAGTCGAAATTCGCCGCTTTGATCCAGTTATAGCCGGATTGAACGATATTAGGACAAAGATGATACGATCTCTAAAAGGTGACAAAAATAACTGACATTTTAGTACTTTTAGAGTGCTTTTAGTGCTATATTAGACCGTGAAAGAAATTAAAGTGGAAAAGAGAAATAGAAAAATATTTTAATTTCGAATATTTACAAATTAAAATAAAAGACAATGCAGCCCTGGAGCTAAGCGTTTGCCGTAAAATTTACAGAACTAGAGCACCCCAGGATCAATGCCCGCCGGAACAAAATTTTAGAGGCTTATTTAAACGTGGTAGAGCCATGCTGCAACTATATTAATTGTATAGTTGTAGCACGAATGGGTCGGCTCGACCGGGGAAGGACCAAGCTCTCACGGAATACCAGAGTAAAATAGCAGCTTAATGCTGTTGTGTTTCGTATGGTGAGTGTAGAGAACCGAAGACCCTTTTTACTGGAAAAGAAGCTTTCCATCTTAGTCCTTACGACTGACAACGCATCTGCTTTTTGATTCGCAAAAGAGGATAGATGTAGATGTCTATGGGCCACAGCAGCCATTTACCATCAGCTGTGTACTCGCTTGTCTCCCCTTATCTTATTAAAAAAAAACTACGTTCTCGGCGGTGAAGGAAAACATCTTGAGCACGGCTAGAAGATGATTTTTGGTCCTTAAACACCCAGCAGCGCGTTAGACTAAATGAGAGGAAGCCTGCGCCCAGCAGTAGGATGTTATTTAGACTAATTTAGATTTTTAAAAATTATGTTATACCTGGTTTATGTTTAATTATATATTTATTAGAATATAAAATGTTTTTAAAAATTATATAATTCGTAAAGGCAAACATAATAAATACCTCTAATTAGTTACATTGTAAAAATATAAAAAGAATTTGAACACAAAATAATGAATTAAACACTTTTGAAATATAAGACTGGAATGTTGTCATAATAGGTGTTATAGCTTCCAGTCACCATTCTTGTAGGGGACAAACAATTGTTATTACCGAGAATAAATTGTCTGATTACGAAGTTTATTAGATTATACGAGATGCCATGTTTGAACAAGGCCGTGATTGAAGTCCTCAGTCGGTGCCCTCTCTATTTCATAAACATTCAATAATCGAAATTAATAAAGCTTGGAAATAAAGAGATAAGGAAATTAATATTTTTCATAGGAACTAGAAGTTTTTCTTTTATCTATTTATATATATTTATATGTTACACATCGTGAGAAAACCTACATGTCTGATAAATACGTATATGAATGCTGTGGTTCATGGACATCTACATCTAAAATGCAGATGCGTCGTAGCCCCTGAGGACTAAGGTGGAATGCCAAGTTATGAGGAAAAATTTTTGATAATAATTTTAAATAATCTTATAGCTTCGGATCCTGGCTTAACACGTAATATAGAAATTTATACATTATTTGAATGGTAATAATACCATTATTCATAGTCTTCATTATTTGAAGTTATATTTTTTTACACACAGGATTAAAGATATTATGTTTTTTTTATTTATAAGTATTATTTGAAATGTTAATTTAAAATCAAATTAATGTGCCTTTAATTATAATAATTGTTAAATATATTTGATTAATATATCTACTCCAGTTACGATAAAATATGTTAGAAAGTATAAACTTAGGAACTTGTATGAACTTATAACTTAAATTACACAGTACGTGAGCAGCCCGGGTTCGATTTATTGTACCCAAAGACGAAGAGCCGTGGTAGCTCAGGGGCTAAGCACTCGCCGTAAATTAAATTTCACAGTACGTGAGCAGCCCGGGTTCGATTTATTGTACCCAAAGACGAAGAGCCGTGGTAGCTCAGGGGCTAAGCACTCGCCGTAAATTAAATTTCACAGTACGTGAGCAGCCCGGGTTCGATTTATTGTACCCAAAGACGAAGAGCCGTGGTAGCTCAGGGGCTAAGCACTCGCCGTAAATTAAATTTCACAGTACGTGAGCAGCCCGGGTTCGATTTATTGTACCCAAAGACGAAGAGCCGTGGTAGCTCAGGGGCTAAGCACTCGCCGTAAATTAAATTTCACAATACGTGAGCAACCCGGGTTCGATCCCCGCCGGCACCAATAAAATGGTTTATTGGAATTTTAAGTGCTGATTTATCACGTGTCTGCATGTCTGAAAAATATTGCGAAGACATGTGAAGTTCGCCAACACGCATTGGATCAGCGCGGCGGACATTTCGTTCCCCTAAAACCCTCTTAAAAGGACGGGGGGGGGGGGAGAGCTGTGCCCAGTTATTAGACGCATATAGGATGTAACTTTAAGGACGAAATTGGACGGTGAATTCTCTTATGCTGCTATCACAGGGCAAAACATTAAGAAACAACGTGATCCACAGAAACTTGAAACAGATTTCGATTTACGAAATTGTTTCGTCTGTTTTGACCTCAGATTTTGACCAGTGCAGTGTGATTGTGTCCTTGTGTGTGTGGAACGCCCTTAACACTGACAGCGGTGCTTTTTATCTGTTTCTTGAATAGTAACATGATTATTAAAATAGTTGTAAACTTTTTCTGGTAATTCGAATATATTCTAAATATACGTACAAATTATCGAATATCCAAATACCAAAAATGGTCAAATATTTGCAAGCTCTACCTGAGTAGAAGAAACACGGAATGAACGAATGTACTTTTGAGAAAATCAAATAATTTTGTTTTGTACCTTTATCAAATTAACAAAAATTTCTTTTTTTATTTATTTATATAGACGACAGGCGATATACTACTAAAGGGGCGAGGTAATAATCGCTTGCATTTAAAGCCAAATGTCACCGAGTCCCTAGCCACTGTTTAACCTTTCTTCCCGCCAATTCGCTCGTCACAGATTGTAGATAACGTTGTGAACTTTATAATTTGGCCTATTATGTCGTTACAATATCTGGATCAGCAACTGCAACGCTCTCATATGCATCTAGGTAAAACCATTTGCTACCAATAACATGGTTTAAGTTGCATATGTGTGCGTGGCGGTGGACTTTTAGGAAACACCTATGTGCGTGTGTGCGTGTCAAGAAGTTGAGCATGGATTAAGCTTCATTTGAAATGTATTTTCTTTATAGGATAAAATTCACAAGCGAGCGCACAGTCCTTCTGATACTAAGTGGATGATGTGGCCTATAGACATCTACATTTTAGACATCTTCGATTGAGAATCAAAATGCAGATGCGTCGTCCCTGGGGACTAAGATAGTGTGCCTTGTTTCCAGTAAAAAGGGTGTCTGGTTCTCTACACTCACCATATGACACACAGCAGCATCGAACTGCTATTTACGTTGCTATTCTGCGAGGGCGTGACTCCTCCCCGGTCCAGCCGACCCATTCGTGCTGCAGCCATAAACAATAATTTTATCAACCCGTAGGGTAATCAAATCTATGTAAAAATAATCCGCACGCTCGTTTGCCCCCTCTTCCATAGAAAAATCCATCATTGCCAAGAATAAGCCATCATATGCAGTCACGCATTTCATAAATTATTTTTTATGGTTTTGAATGCAGGATACAACGTGAATAAGGCTCTTTACAGTATGTGTCAAGAAAAAAACATGTATGACAATTGAAAATGCTGTATCAGTCCCTAGTGAGTTAGTTGTGGCCGAAGAAGCAAGAGAGTAAAATTAGTGCTGGAGAAGTGCGTTAGTTCAATGTCACCCATTGATTGATTTGAAAGAAAGAATGAGAAAAGATTGTTGAAGCCACTGTAGAAGAAAATGGCAGAATCAGGAAAGAGTGTTGAAGTACCTAATAAATATTCACACTGTAGAAGTAAATGGCAGAGTCAGAGTCAAGTGACGCACTAGACGGAAGTTTATCGACCAAATGAGGGCCTCCATGACTTTTTCTGCCACCATTTAGGAATGAGGTGAAATATTTGACAGATTTCATAGCAAGACAAGTTAATTTGTTAGAAAAGTGTAGAGATCAATGTTTCTATCTGAAATATTAGCTATATGAATTAGATTAGAAATGGATAAACCAAACTACGAATATTCCTAAAACGTTTTTAACGTGGTAAAGCCACGCTGCAGCTATATTATAGCTGTAGCACGAATGGGTCGGCTCGACCGGACACCCTTTTTTACTAGAAAAGAGGCATTCTATTTTAGTCCTCAGGGGTGACAATGAATGTGCGTTTATGCTTAATCGAGGATGAATGTAGATGTCTATGGGCCACAGCATCCACTTACCATCAAGTGGACTGTGTGCTCGTTTGTCACCATTGGGTACCCATTCTATTTAAAAAAAAACTTTGAGTATGAAACTAAATTCTGTTGGTTGAATACTAAGTCCTAAAAGAAAAATTAAAAAAGAAAAGTAACAAATGTGTAAAAAATTTAGGAATCCAGTACTGAGGCATTGTTTTGTTTATACATATTTTAGAATCCGAAAAACTTATAATTAAATCACAACTTTTTACACACTTTGGCACTGTGTGACCATCTGCGCAACGAATAAGTTAACCGTACACTAGCCCCATCTATTATCGACAATCGATATACTTTGATCGAATCGATCAACTAGCGACATCTAGTGAGCGTAACATTATTAACCCTCGCTGACAACATATTGAAGATGGGCTACCGAATATAGATGTGAAAGAACGTGGGAGGCGTGTCAGGATCAAGCCAAATTTAAAGCCATAGTCCCTGCCTACGCCTCTGGATGTCATCCGTGAGATTTTATGTATGGTATAGGAGTGAACTCAACCCACAAACACCTGCAACCTTCGATCAATTATTATTGATCGAAGGTTTTATAGATTGTCCCCCAGATGTCTTAGACTTAGATGGAACGTCTCCTAGTTTGTAACTGGATCTTTTCCTCTACAAACTGGATTAAAACAGTCACAACTGCTTGGCGGCAAAAACACCTATTTTGCACTTACTGCGAATTCCTAGGAATGCATGTTGCATATTTCAGAAAAATCTCGGCTTTGACAGATGGCGAAATAAAGTATTTGCTGGATAATGTGCAAAAATACATTTTTTGCGATATTTGATCACGCGTACGCGTATTATAAAGCTGTTGGCAAGTAATTGCATTTTGTTTTTCTATTATTAGTTTTAAATCATCACTTTCTCCAGTCACCAACAAGTGAATGTTAGGACCATGGTTTTGTCTTTTGTCAGTGCCTGTGCCTGATAAGTAATAACCAAAGAACTCATTGTAGTAAGAGGCAGTTGAATAAAGCTCGGGGTCGCTACTCGACCTGTCCCGTGTAACCTGATAGTTTATGTGTACACCCCTTATTCGCCAGGGGTGTCAATTTTCTTTTTTATATTAATATAATAAAAGATTCAAGTATTAAAAAAAATTCTTTGTTAAACTTTTCATGCATTTTAGTGTTTTGTTATCGTGGCTAACCTAGAGTCCACCACTTAGACCACTGAACTGAACAGTTCATTCGTATTAATATGAAGGAATTGCTGTATTATAATAATTTCTCACTTGCTATAGCAACAACAATTAACCTTCTATTTAAAACCTCTACTATAGTTACCAACCCACCACAAAGTTACATTTCATATATTTAAATACTTTGTGTGTAGTATTTAATTTAAATAAATATTTATTTAGAGACTTTTTAGTAAATATTATGGTAGTGGAGCAGATATTGGGTAAATATTTTTGATTTTTGATACATACTGATTAACACGCCTCTTTCCTTAATCAACTACTACGTGGAAAATTTGAAAAATATCCAGTATTTTAACATATCAAGTGGTATCTGTACTTTTATCTTAATTATATTGTAGCAAGTAAACGAAAAAAATGCGATACAAAATATAAATAAAAAGTGACATCCCTATGCTCCGCTTTATTATGGCCTGTCACCGACTTTAAGCGGCCCTTTGAAAGGGAAAGCGTATTGACCAAATACAAATACAAACTTCTATTCCTATCTGCTCTATGTCTTTGCTTTTAAAGTTCATTTTAAAAATATTCGTAAATATACCTTAATCGCATAGCATTTTTGGGTAATATCAACTTTATCATTTTTGTGTTAGGGCCTAAGTTTATTTGTTCGAAAATTAAGAAAACATCTGAAGAGTTGATTTAGTGGAGATCTTATCAGTGGTACAAGTAGTTCCGGTTTTATTTTATACTTTTTAATTTTTTAATACATATTGAAAAAAATTGACGAAAGGATATTAAATATATTATCAACTATATTGTTTACAATCTTGAATTCAATCATAGAAAAGTGAACATTTTGAATAATTAATTTTTAGCGTTTCGGATTGACTTTTACCTGGTTTATGTTCTTTAGCGCTAAACACTTTTCTCTTCCTTCACTTAATTTACTTTCCGTAACTTACACGTCAAGAGGTTTCCGTTTTAAAGTTCTACTGCACCGGTTTTCTGGACAAAAACCAAATTACCGCCGATGATACTTTTACTGTACCTTGTCAATATTATCAGAACGAGACTCTTACGGAATTATTGTCCGTTTGCGAAGTCCTTCTTTTCAGATTAACAATTTAATAATAATAATAATCCGCCAGCCAAGCGCGAGGTACTGCACGACCACCCAGCAACACCTCGCATCCATCATCCCCACCAGCTTGCTTGGTGTCCGCCGGCCTTGGCAGTCCCAGTACGCCACATGCGATGGACAATCAAACTGAATACCATTGAACGTATTGCGGGCGTATTTTAGGGCGAAAGCGGAAGAAATTGAAGGTTTTGCGTATTGGGTTAGGATACATCGCCTTTATGCTGAGCTGGAGCCATCTATAACCGTTACAGAGCAAAACCTGGCAGACAGAGTTCGGTATATATTGTGCTCAAATATATTGCTTTCCACGGCTGGACGCGCAACTGGACAAAGTAGCGCTATCCCAGCCTGGAGAATAAGAATTGGGGAACGTATCGCAAAGGATAGGGCTCTCATCGGCAGACTGATATGCTTCAGGTCAGGCAATAACAGGCCAAAGATTATGCACACCGTCAGGATGGCGTTGGCTGGGACTAATGTTAGTTTGTCCCAGCCGGATATAACACAAAAACTAATGAAGCGCATAGATGATCTGAAGCAGAGAATCGCTGCTTGGGGAAAGCGGATTCAGCGATATACTGAGAAGTCATAACGGTTCAACCAGAATCGTCTCTTCCAGAGTTGAAGAGGCTCTATGAATCATTGGAGCGACCAATGGCAAGTGGAACGCACTAGCATCGAATCAGGCCTACACTGTACCATTCTGGCGCGGTCTGTGGTCAAATCCCGTAAACCACAGCGAGGGCCCTTGGACGGAAGTTGTGACAAGTCATTGTGCGAGTATTACGCCCACGGACCCTTCATCATAACGCCGGATGACGTAGCTGAGGCGGTCCGTAGGGCTCCGAACTGAAAAAGTCAGGGGCTCGACGGAATGCATCACTACTGGCTGAAGGGGTTCGTGGTGAGGCTGGTATGGAACAGTCAGTTTGCGAAGTGCTTTATGCACGCTTGACCAAAGTGCTTAACGGCCTTTTGTCCGATGTGAATAAGGCACACGCATCTAACGGTTGAGTCATGCCTGTCCTCATGTACACCTTTGGCATACTCAGGTGGACTCAGACTGAATTTAACGACCTGGATAGAAAAGTCCGCACTACCATGACGTCCCATAGGGTGCATCATCCAAGATCGACGGTATTGGGGCTTTACTTGCTGCGAAAGCATGGTGGGCGTGGCTTCCTGGGCGGGCTCACCATGCATAACTGCAAAGTGTACAACCTCCGTAATTACTTCCTGACAAGATCGGATCATCATCACCATCACATTTCTCGTGATAAAAGACTTACCCCTCTATCCTTAGCCAACGAGCAATGGCAAAACCCAGCAGCATTGCCGACCGAGAGACCGTATGGAAGGAGAAGAAGCTCCACGGGAGGTACAACAAAGCTCTTCATGAGCTTTTCGTAGACACAGTAGCCTCCCTCCACTGGCTACGCCTTGGTGACCTCTTAGAGAAACCGAGGGTTCTGTCTGTGCAATACAGGACCAGATTATTAAGACCAACAACTATCGGGGACACATCCTGAAGAATAGCACCCGGCATAGCGTCCCGGTGAGTCACTTAGGCATGTCATCTCCAGTTGTTTGGCGGTTTCTAACTCTGAGTACTTGTATAGGCACTATCTAGTAGCCAGAATTCTATACCAGGAGCTCGCTCTGAAATACGTCTTCGTGGACCGGAAATTGCCGTATTACAAGTACTTGCCGGAAGCCGAACTCGAAAATAACCGCCAGGCTCTACTGGGACTGGGCCATCATCACAGACAGGATTATTCTTGCGAATAAGCCTGATATTGTGCTGATGGACCGGGCACAGTCAAGGATATTTTTGGTCGACATTACGTATTCATTTCGTATGACGGGAACCTCGTGAAAGCCGTAACAGATAAGTAAACATAATATCTAGACAAGGCTCACAAGGTGACAGACATGTGGGGTGGTCTGCCGACCGAAATTATTCCTGTAGTCGTTTCTGCAAACGGGCTGGACCCTATCAGCCTCTCAGGTCAACTGAGGCGGCTGGGACTCCGTGATGGACACCCAGGACAAATGTTTGTGTGATGAGCACGATCATTTGTTCTGTGTCTGGGTGTAATTTATCTATAATATTTATGTATTTAGAAATATATAAGTATGTTTATCAGTTGTCTAGTACCCATAACACAAGCTCTGCTTAGCTTGGGACTAGATGGCGTTGTGTGATAGTTGTGGATTATTATTATTATTATTATAAATAGTAATGTTGTGTCACTTCCTTGATTCCCGAAATTTTCAGTGCCGCCCTCGTATCACCGTGCCACATCAGACCGCAAATACAAAAGGCTACGTCCGTGACCTTGGTTCTTCGGAGGAACTCAACCAGAGACACTCAGCATAGCTGTTTCCATCGCCCGCTGGGCGACTTTAGTTTGTGGTGTAGTTGTACCGTTAGTGTCCACGTTTTGGTACAACAACATTAACAATGTTGTTTTAATAATTAAGTATATCGCTCTTAATATGTATTTTAAAATAAAGCTATTATAGCATTTATCAACACTTAACTCTAGGAGGACAACAATATAATCAGAAACGTATACTTATAACTTGCAGGCATTATGTTATTTTACATGTTTTGTTTAAATGTTCAAATGCGTTGCTTACTGCATTATTTTTTTTTAATAATTCTATTACCAAATACAAACGAAAATGAATCTTTATATTGAGTTCTACCAGTCTCACGAAGATTAAAATTTTGTAAGCAGAATAATTTTTTTTGTTCCATACTATCATTAACCTTTTGCAAAAACTTTTAAAAAGTTTTGGCACAATTTTTAACATAATATAATGTAACTAAGATGGTAACCCAATAAGAATATTGTCAAAGAATTAATAAAACTTAATTTTGTTCGAAATAAACCGGAATTGCACCACTTATAGCAATTTCCCGCATTTTGTCGTCAAAGTGCGATTTACGTCAATTAACAAGTGATTATCCTGCTTGCCGCTAGATGGCGCGCATCGGATTACTGTCCATGGGGACTTGTTAGGTGCTGCTTAAGCTCCAACATAAATTGACCTGCCACTTTAATACATTTTTTATTTTTTTTAACTATAGTTGGACTGTTGGGAAGGTGAACTGAGAATTCTTCCCAGATTCTTATCCACAATTTTAGCAACTAATTAGAGACTAAACATGTGGTAACTTTTAATATTCTTTTTTTTACAACTAACCTATTTATTTTCAATCCCAATTGATCTCTTTTTATCTATTTTACATTGATTTACGTCGCATTTACAACTTTCTTGTTTTTCCGTCTGTCTATTGTACTGGAATTTAGTAATTGATTGTAAAGTAACTTCTCTATGAGCTTGAAACTTGAAATTCATAGCTCAAAGTCGGATGATAACGCAAGAGGAAAACGTGATATGTTAATTGTTTAATACAAAATTTTAAAAAATACTACTTTTCACACGACATTTTTTTTTATAGAAGAGGGGGCAAACGACCATGCGGCTCACCTGATGTTAAGTGACTACCGCCGCCCATGGTCAACCGCAACACCAGGGGAATTGCAGGTGCGTTGCCGGCCCTTTAGAAAGGAGTAAGCTCTTTTCTTGAAGGTCCCCAGGTCGTGTCGGTCCGGAAAAATCGCCGGTGGTAAACTATTCCACAGAGAGGTTGTTTGCCGCGTAGTGCGTTCACGAAATTTGGCGGCTGGGATTAATCCGAACAATTCCTCAGAGCACTCTCCATGGTATATGCGAAAGAAAATGCAAAGAGATGCAACATCTCTTCGCAGTGCCAGTGAATCGAGCCGATCGGAAAGCACTCGGTCGTCGACGATTCGAACCGCTCTGCACTGGATGCGGTCAAGTGGAAGGAGCTGGTACTGGAGAGCCCCAGCTCAGAGATGGGAACAGTATTCCATGTGCGGCCGAACCTGCGCCTTGTAAAGTTGCAGGCGGTGTGCCGGCATGGAATACTGTCCCGCTCTGCTGAGCACGCCAAGCTTTTTAGAGGCCAATTTGGCCTTCCCTTCCAAGTGACCACGAAACTGCACGTCACTCGTATGTCGACGCCGAGGATTCCGATACTGGCTGAGGCAACAAGGAGAGTGCCTTGAAATTGAGGGGATACGACAAAGGGGTTCTTTTTAGCGGTTAAAGCGCAAACTTGTGTCTTCTGGGGGTTAAACTGGACTAGATTTAGTCGCCCCCAATCCGAGACTCTGTTCAGCAAAGACACAAGTTTGTCCCGGCACTCGAAGACGTTTTTCCGAGAAATATTGGCTCGTTCGGTGTAAAGAGCATCACCAGTGCTGTCATCTGCATAGCAATAAATGTTACGGGTTTGCAACATATCATTGATATGCAGAAGAAACAGCGTTGGCGATAGCACGCAACCTTGTGGAACACCAGCATTAATAGGCTTGCAATCGGAGCTTGCACCATCTACAACGACCTTGATGCTCCGATCTGCAAGAAATCTGGTGATCCAATCGCACAATTTCTCGGGAAGCCCATAGGAAGGGAGCTTCGAAAGAAGCGCTTTGTGCCAAACCCGATCGAAGGCCTTCGCAATGTCCAAACTAACGGCTAATGCGGGAGGCATTGCCTCCGCCCATTTGTAAGTTAGGTAGACCAGTTAGAAGATCACCAGCTGACGGACCACGGCGAAAACCGTATTGATGGTCACTAATCAGCTGGTGATCCTCAAAGTACCTCATAAGCTGGCATTTTACAATGGACTCCATTGTTTTGAAGAACAAGAAGGTGATGGCGATAGGCCGGTAGTTGGACGGGTCTGAGCGGTCGCCTTTTTTAGGGATCGGGTGGACGAAAGCCGTCTTCCATGATTTTGGGACTACGCTTAGGGAGTAGGAGTACCGGAAAAGACGCGTTAAAACCGGTGCCAACTCTGGAGTACACGTCCTCAGCACTATTGGGGGGATTCCGTCAGGCCCACTCAACTTGTGGATGTCCAGGGAGAGTAGTGCTTTGCGAACCGAGCGCTGTGTGAACTGCACTTCCGGCATGGAGCACTCACACAGCGGGATTGTCAGCGGCGTACTCCCCCCCGCCATCGAGAGTCGAGTTTGACGCAAAGAAAGAGCCTAGAAGATCGGCTTTCTCCTTTGCGGTATGGGCCAGTGAGTCGTCCTCCCTGTGCAAAGATGGAAGAGATGGCTGACGGAAATTCCCCTGGACAGCCTTGGCGAGAGACCAGAATGCACGGGTTCCAGAAGGAAGGCGAACTAGTTTCTCGCCAATTCTGCCTATGCTCTGACTTTGCCTTGACAATGACTCTTTTGAAGGACTTAGAGGCGGAATTATACTTCTTTTTTACAGCGCTGGTGTTTACATCCCGGGACGCTGATGCGTCAGATAAGGCTTGGTAGCACTCCTGCTTATAGCATGATGCTATTTTACAGGAGCGACTAAACCATGGCTGAGATTTGGAATGGGCACCATAGAGGAAGGAATAAAAAGTTCCACGTTCAAGTGACCTATAGTACCAAACACGGCGGCAGCCTGCAGAATGCAGCTGCGATTTCAGCGTGAGTGGCACCACACTCCGGACAAGACAATGATCCGAGGAGCCTAAAGGGGCGTCGACGGAAATCTGATATACGTCCGGGAGCAGAAGGTCCAACAGGGAAGGTGCATAATCCTCCACATCTGGAATCCGCGTAGGCGAAGTAACCAGTTGTGTCAGACCATATGCCAAGGCAAAACCATGAAAGAGATCTCCCCGCATGATCGGTTAAACGTGAACCAAGCCGTTCGCGTTATGGGCGTTAAATTCGCCGAGGATCACGATTTCTGCGGAGGGAATCTGCTGTAGCAACGAATCTGTAGCCATTTGGACGTGGTCGAAGAGTCAGTCTGTTTCGGCATTACCGCTAGAGATACGAGACATCAGCCGGAGAGGACACCTGCGTATAGGTCAGAAAGAGCAGAGCCGGCCTCGCCGTCTCGAGATGGTAGTGGACGGCGTTTAGGTTAGAGTGACGTCTCCCGATATTGCAGAAATTCACGGACAGCGTGGCAGGGGTTGCCGTGGTCTTGTTGCTCCGTTTGCCCCGAGCAGTTGTAGTCTTGAGCGGAATTTTGCCCCACCCCCCCAGAATACGCGAGGCAACCTGAGCACCCACGCTCGGAAGTGGAGAAACATGGTGGTGGATGCTCAGCAAGGGATTCTCCAGGGGTGCTGGTACCCTCCTGTGGTAGTCTACCATTATTTACTACATTTTTTTTAGATTTAATACATGCTTAGAGAAATATTAATATTTCGAGGTTATGATGTTATGTCTGCCAATTTAAATTTATTAAGACTAAGAAATCTGCAAATCTGGAAAATAAATAATATTAAAACTACTTATTAATATTTATAAAAACACTGGGACCAAGGACACAGTCTCGTTTTTACGCCCAAATGTTTAAACACTATACATTAAGTTACAAATATCACACATGCGTTAAAATGTTAATTGTGACGTTCTTGTTTTAGTAAGTTCAATTGAAATAGTTAAAACACCAAGGTGGTCACCTATTTCTGCTGATATACCTAAGTGCGTGCATGCGCGCAGAGCTGCTGTGTTCCAGTCTGAAGGTTACAGAAGCGAATATAATTACAAGCCAATTGCAGGCATTTATTGTGGGGACTTTCATCTCACCTCAAAGGCCTCAAAGCCCTCCTTTTATTTACAAGGTGTCCTCCAGTTGCCGCAATGCGTGTTGGTGGAGTTCACTTGTCATCGAAATTTTTTTTTTTAAATTTTACACACACGCAGGTTTCTTCACGATGTGTTTCTTCACCGCCGAGCACTTGGTTAATGTAATTGCATTAATGTCGACGAGGATTGATTTTAGGCTACTCGCATGTCTTGAAATTTGTGATGTTTATATTGTGATTTTCTGTATTTTTTTCTTATATTTAATAAATTGAAAAAGATTACAGAGAGCACTAATTACTTTTTGTTGTGCCTATAAATATTTGTGATTTAATACATACGAACAATAAGTTAGTTGGTAATTATAAAAATATGGAATTCAATAATTATATAATATACCTATACATTATTTACTTTCTTATATATGTTTATACTAGATGCACAACCAGATGAGAATACTATTTAAACATCCCAAGAGAAGTAATAATAACATATTATTCAATAGCAGAGAATATATAATAGTTACTATATGTGGTATAAGTATTATATTTTTCAAGGTATATTTTATCTTATTTACCATCTTATTTTTATACATATTTATGTCCCAATCAGATGAGAATACTACATAAAATCCGATAAATAGTTCAATATACTTGTATTTAACAATGAAAAATGTTTATTGTTCTTAGAAAACTGTGTAGTTCTTAGAAATATTATGTATAAAGTGTGGACGCAATCTGGTCGTTGGTCCGATAGTGTTTAAAATACGGCTTGAGTGCGAGCGAGTGCATGTCTATTAATAATTGTAATAGACAATCATCAAAAGACATTCATACATTTTTAATTTATTTCTTAAATTTTTATAAATATCAACATAAGTAAAGTAAAGTTACAGCCTATATACGTCCCACTGCTGGGCACAGGCCTCCCCTCATTTCTGAGAGGGTTTTAGGGCAAGGAAGTGTCCGCCGCGCTGCCCTAATGCGTGTTGGCGAACTTCACATGTCTTCAAAATATTTTTTTTCTTATTCCTCAGACATGCAGGTTTCCTCACGATGTTTTCCTTCACCGCCGAGCACGTGGTAAATCAGCACTTAAAATTGCAATTAACAATTTCATTGGTGCCGGCGGGGATCGAACCCGGGTTACTCGCGTTCTGTTATATGTACAGTGAGCGTTAACCATCTGAACTACCACGGCTCTATCAACATAATTATCAATATTTCAATGCGAATCCTACAACAATTTATTGTTGTCTTAATGAATTTTAAGCATCTTCATCACGCCACAAATGATCACAGGACATGAGTCTCTTCAGTTTTAAGACGCTGCTGTCCATCTCCTGATCTGTTTCCCCGTGTCACCTCTAACCGCATCCCACGGGACGTCATAGGGCATTGGATATAATACCACCACTACAAAGCAATGAATTATTGGAAATTAATTAAACTCCCTATAGATTCCGATCGTCGCCATTTAATCGCTGCCGCTTCTACTGCAGCCACACATCAACTGATAAGCCCTTTTACAACGTGATAAAACGAAATAGAGATAAGATACAAAACATTCGTGTCAGCCATTTTGTGTTCAGGTGTTTTAAAAAGAGAATCAATAGTCAGCTTTAATTTTAGTTGGTGATTTTAATTTTGATTTATGTGTTTGAAAAAACTTAAAGCGTAAAGAAAAGTGAAAAAGGTGAAGAGAAGTGTTTTACTGAGCAACGCGACGTTTGTTGTATTTGTGCGTGTGTGCGTTATCACCTTAATTAAGGAGTGGTTTGAGGTCATTCCGTTGAATATTACCTGTTGATCTTTGTATGTTGCTTTACTTAACATATATTTTTTTCATAAATTAAGTTTCTTTTCTTAACTTTTAAGATAGTTTTGGAAAATACTTATTTTACTGGGCTCTCAGATCGATAAATGACAAATGCTGTTCGCATAAGTGAATCCATCGTGCCATTTCGTCCCGTGGGTGGGGTAACAGATGATTACGGGAAAGTCCAAAAAGATTAATGGCTTCAGATAGATGACCAAATAATGTCTTATATGCAACAAGTAAAATGTGCGGGCTCTACTTTGATCTATCACTGTATTAAAAAGAAACATTTCCTGTGCTTTGCATAAAGTTTTCATCATCATTGTAGCCGTTAACAAGTTCACTGCAGAACTATGCCTCCAAAGAACGCGAAAAACGGTCCTGTGCATCCATCGACTTCCTACAGTTTTCACATTGACTTAATTTCTCAAAAAGCAAAACATTTTAAAGCGATCTAGATTTTATTTGTTAAAAACTTGTGGCAATTAAGTATATTTTTTATTTTATTTTGTGTTAATGGTGATCTTTTGTTCAACGTTAAAATTGAATATCCCAAGCATTCGGGCCCATCTTAACCCGCTGGTGCCGTAAGAAGCAACTCAGGGAATCCCAGAGAGACCATAGCACTAGGCGGGCGTTATTACATAGTGATGTTCTTACAAAGTATATATAAGATAATGTCTGGAATTGTGATCTCATCCACTTACCAAGCGAGGCAATTACAGAAAACTTAATAGGACTATGGGCTTTCCCGTCCTAAAGTAAGGTTTTACAGACAGATGAAGCAACGTGAGTCTGCAAGATAAGAAGACTTTCCCCAAGCAAACGATAGAGCGGTTTACCATCCAGGGCAACATCGACATTCACCACTTACTAACAGGTGGCGTAGGAGTCAAGCCACGACTCCTAGAATAACGTAAGCGCTACTTCTGACCATGTAATCCCGATTTCGAATCTTTGATGGGACCAAAATCGGTTAATGGGTTTTTCTATGAAGATGTTCATAGTAGCAGTTTTGGTATCAACCCATGCCTCAAAAAGTACGTAAAGCAGTTGCTCCTGCGCCGGATCTGTTGCCAGTCGTGTCGGATTACCGTCCTATCGGACTATAAGAGTGAGGGAATAGAGAGTGCACGTGTACTTGCTCACACACTTTTGCACAAAAATCCTGTCCTGCTCAGATAGGCAGGCTGATATACGTAGAGACATGCCACTTTTAATTAAATAAAATGAAATAATGTTTAATCGGCACTAGGTTACCCCTCCTTTAATAAGCTCTTATAACTCAGAGGCAAGACGTAGATACTTCAGAGAACATTAACCATTAATTTTGAATTAGGCTTACAGTAATTACATGCAATCGAATAAGCCAATAGCTATAGACAATAGTGCAAATAAATATACGGGTGCAATTCATCAGCGTAGTTGTTTTTGTGACTTGATCAACGCAAAACTATTTTCTACAATGCAAAATAAAATACAATTACATAACTTTCCTCAAGAAATTCTTAAATGTTATTACTTAAAATCGCTACAAAATTAGTAGTAGTAGAGCAAATTCACGAAGGTTTGGTCTATAGGCACATAGTAGAGCAATGTTGCGGGTATATACTAGGTATATAGTTGTAGCACGAATGGGTCGGCTCGACCGAGGAAGGGCCAGGCGCTCACAGAATACGAGCGTAAAATAGCATCTCAATGCATTGATTTATTTTAACTCAATGGCTCAATACCACCGTGTTTCGTATGGTCAGTTTAGAGAATCGAAGCGCGTTTGTCACCCTTATTCGATAAAAAAACACCTACTCCTAGAGCATTATATTATGCCCTATTATTTAGTGTTAAATAAATCATAAGTTACGATTTTTTCAAAAAAATAAAGTATCGTTATCAGGCCGTAAATAGATATAGTTCACTACTATAAATTGTCGGTACTCGAGGGTGACTACAGTACGTACCTATCAAACGCTTGACACATTCAAAGCGAGATTGGGACATAAGTTTAACTTACTAATTTAATTTTTATTTTGTTTTTTATTTGTTAAACATAAAATCAGGTTAGATAACCTACAAGTCTGGTCCTAATATTATATTGATAAGCACAATGCGGTGTTTGTCATCGATAAAATTATGTTATTGCAGACGAAATGGATTGGCGACTCATATCCTGCTTGATATCCGTAATTCTCGTTATTGGCGTGAGCTCGACAAATGGTAAGTAGTGCCATCTATTGAAATTTTAGGCGTTAAAGGTACTATTATGTATTTCAAAAATAATGATTTCACATTATGCAATAACAAAAATAAAATAATACTCCCTTCAAAAACGTCCATATTAGGCATTACATTAACTTTATACCTACATTGCATTAACTTTATGCTATTTTTTATTTGTTAATATCATACCACTTTCGCCCTCTATCAATGAGTAGCGTCATTAGTAACTCTTTTTTAGAAACCACCCCGGCGACTCCTACGACATCTAGCGACATTATTAAAGAAACTGGAATCTGCAGAAAATGTATTTGCAAAGAAAACAAAGTGGATTGCTTCGATCAAAGCATTACAGATTTTTTCTCGATAGATGAGTGGAACGGTAAGTTAATTTAAGTAATACTATATTTGCAAAATTGTTATTGACATTCTGTGTCGATGGCTAGATGGTGACATCAACCTATTTAGTCCCGTGGTGCTCACTAAAGTTAGTCCCCCGATATTTTTGTTTTTCAAATTTCGTTATCAAATATCGTTAGTTCGTGGTTTGTTGATTGTTCTCTATCAATAATCGTTCGTTCATCAAAAATAGGGTCAATAATCACTTTGTAAACATGGATTATTAGTGATAATGTAATATTATTATCTATACGTTGATTTGTTTAGTTTCTAAATATTTTTAACGGTTACCTTTAATTTTAATGAGAAATATTACTGTGTACGTATATTATTACTAAATAAAAACAAAAACAATCTTTAAAATAATAAATTAGTGATAAAAAATGATGAATTACACTTTCTTTTTCTTCTTCTTCTTTCTTTAAACTTCTTCACTTTTTTCTTTAAATTTTTTTGATTTTTAAAGGAACCGCTTCAAACGCAGCATTGACGCATGCGCAGTACGTCTGTCATAATTATGTAGCTAAATAAAAATTGTTAATTAAACCAAAAATAGATACATTTTTGACAGAACAAACATATTTTACCTACCAAAGAACAAACATTAATGACTATAAAAAGACCAATAATAACGAAAGAAATTATAAATTGGAGTGGGGGGGGGCGAAATAGAAGGCAGATTTTAATTAATCTTATATAAATAAATTATTAACGAACAAACAATTATTGATTTAGAACAAGCAAGAGCGAACCACGAACTAACGATGTGTGATAACGAATTTGCAAAATAAAAAATTAAAATTTTCGGGGGCTAACTTTAGTGAGCCCCGTGGTGTCATGTGTATTGTGTATATATCAGAAAGATCTTATGACTACCGATAGATGGCGGAAAAAACATATCGTTTACGTTAGGTTTAAAATACCTACCTAGAACGGCAGCGACAAACATCTAAACTGCTGGATGTCTGGTACTGACTACTGAGACCGTCAATCTGCCTGCCTCCCTAGCGTAACGGTTAAACCGAACCCTCCCTACAATACGGGAGAGACCCAAGTTCAACAGTGAATTTTTATGTACTCGTGCTTTGGAAATTTTATGAAGATTCCAAGTTCCGAGAAAATCTTTAATACAATATTTTTTGTGCACTACCAGCTATATCAGTGAAAATTTATTTAGCGGCGTTGTACACTTTTTTGTAACGGATAAAAATAAAAATGTTAAACTCGCGTCAGGACACGTGACCTGATCGAAAATTCGTAAGACGGATGGAGAGCTTTTTAATGTACCTAATATAAATTGTCATGTTTGTGTACGATGGCGCAATAAATAAATATTGTATTCTACCACATAAATAATAGTACTTTAATACAGATAATTAAAGCAATTCGTCCAAAATTATTCCCTAACCATTTTTATTCCTCATTGAACTTTACATAAAGCATAAAAACAAAAGGCGGACTTAATGTTGAAAGCAAATTAAATGTGACAAAATAGCTTTGTTACCGTTTCTGATAATAGCGCAATCAAGAGGTATTTTCAGGAGCACTGAAATATGTCTATCAACATTTCTACAAACGTAAACTATTAGTGTGATTTGGTTTTTTTTGACATGCAGATAGACTTCTTTACGTGGTAAAGCCACGCTGCAGTTATGTTATGGTAGTAGAACGGATGGATCGGCTCAACCGGGGTAGGAATACCAGCACCCACAGAATACAAGCGTAAAATACCAGCTTAATGCTGTTGTGTTTCGTATGGTGAATGTAGAGAACCGTAGACCCATGTTATTGGAAAC
This sequence comes from Parnassius smintheus behrii, assembly GCA_036936625.1. NCBI lineage: Eukaryota > Metazoa > Arthropoda > Insecta > Lepidoptera > Papilionidae > Parnassius > Parnassius smintheus. The sequence continues at coordinate 32,648,743 of JAUPFT010000024.1, forward strand.
TATCTTAGTCCTCAGGAGTGGCAAAGTGATTCCATGATTCTCGGTTGGTGATTTGTGTAGATGTATGGACCACAGCATCCACTTATCATTGGCTGGACTGCGTGATCGTTTGTCACCTAATTCTATATTAAAAAAGACCAGCACTGATGGTAAGTGACCATAGACCATAGACATCTACCATTTACAACTATCCTTTAATTATGAATCAAAGCGCAGATGCGTTGACAGCCCTGTGGACCAAAATGGAATGCCGCGTTTTTTCTTCCGGAGAATACAGACTAATCCCGACTATTAGGCAGTCTTTTGTCAGAATGTACTTCATCAAAAATATTAATCACCAATTGGCGATCCCTTTTGCCCCCTAAGTAAAATCTTAACATAAAAATTACATACATAAACACTCACGCCTGTCACCCAGAGGGGTAGACAGAGACTACGGACTTCCATTTGGCACGATCCTGACATACTTCTTTCGCCTCCTTTACATCCATATATCTACGCATACATGCTCGTCGGTTAAGTTTTGAACTTCTAACATGGCTCATTTTCAAAATATCGCCAACTTGGTTGATAAACTTTTTTCTAGAGCGTCCCTTCCCGACTCTGCCGTTCACATCTGCCATATAAATTTGATTTGCCACTCTTTCCTCATTCATTCTTTCTACATGACCAAAATCTTAACATTTTACGTAGTCTATCAATTTCAGATCTGAAAGAGCTAAAGCCAACGACAGTGGACCTAAGTGAGAACCTTATCGTGAATGTAACTACAGTCGGTGACCTTCCTATTCAAGTGCTCAATTTGTCTCGATGCTCTATTGAGCATATAGAGAACGCTAGTTTCAGAGATCTCCAGGAGATGATAGTTCTGGACCTGAGTCACAACAAATTGACGTCTGATAAACTGAGTCCGCATGCCTTTGAGGTAATACAACTAGTAATACTAATAGTCACAATTGCCGGTGGCAGCAGGGGAATTACCCGAAACAAGTAGCATCTGGTCATCAGATCAGTCATTTCGCATTTATAAGGTGTGGAAAATTTTATTATTGAGGGATCATCCTTAAATAATAAAATTTTCCGTTTACGTTTGGGACGTGAGGTCAATAATAGTTCTCCCTTAAAAAACCAAGATTATTTTTGCGGCTTAAACGATATTGTGCCGTGTAGTGGTGAATTTGAGAGCATGACACTGCAGAGGCGATAAAGGTAAACTGAAACAGATGGTGGGCCACAGCTGTTCCTGGTAGTAACTCAAAAATAATAATTAAACTGCAGCGTAATAAATCTCTATTTAATATAATTTTTTTCGTGGTAGAGCCACGCTACAGCTATATTATGGTTGTAGCACGAATGGGTCGGCTCGACCGGGGAAGGACCACGCTCTCACAGAGTACCAGCATAAATAGCAGCTTAATACTGCTGTGTTTCGTGTGGTGAGTGTAGAGATCCGGAGGCCCTTTTTTACTGGAAACTAGGCATTTCATCTTAGTCATCGGGGGTGACAACGCATCTACGTTTTGATTCTTAATCGAGGATAAACTAAGAGTTCTATAGACCACAGCATCCACTTACCATCAGGAGGACTGTATGCCTGTTTGTAACCATTATTCTAAAAAAAATCTGTATTTAATATTAACTTTATAAAGATTTTTTATTTATGGTGGCACTTTGATGTAATCATTTAATACTATATATATATATATATATATATATATATATATATATATATATATATATATATATATATATATATATATATATATATATGTATATATATATATATATATATATGTATATATATATATATATATATATATATGTATATATATTTCTATTTTATTTATTAACTATAACCAGGAGAAGATACGTGAAACATTCATCATCAAAAAATATAATGTGCATTTTTAATTAAATCTTATAATATGATTTTTCAGGGTCGCTTTTCTCCTGAAGAATATGAGCCGCTAGTAGCCATGAGGAAGTTGAACTTAGCTTATAATGACCTGCATTCTCTCAACCAGGATTTGTTCGAGCATTTACCCGAACTGACTGAGCTGGATCTTAGCGGAAATCCCCTCACCACTATTGACCATGTTACTCTTATAGCTATATCCAGTTTGCCAATGTTAAAGGTAATTTAAATCATGCAAAGCGTGTAGTAATATGAGTCGATGAGTCATTATACAATAAATTAATAACCTTAAAATCCGTGCGGCGCTATTAGTTGCCGTTACTGAAATTATATAAGTTTATTAAAAATTTATCTGGTGTTTGCACGTCTCAAAAATAGAGTCCTGTCCTAAGCAGTGGGGTGTATATATAGGTTGTAAATTTACTTTTTTTGTCTAAGGAGAGTTAGTAGTTTCTTGGGTTTCTTTAAAGTTCACAAAATATTTTAAAGCCTTCTGGGGCGCGGCATCAGGCTCTCTGACATTTATGTATTATTCTAAAAACTGAATTGGAATTGGAATCAATCGTACTATATCGTTATGTTTGTTGTATATTGTCGTCAGAGACGACTAAAGGAAATGTCAGGCTATAACTACCGTGTATTTTTTTATAGAAGAGCAAACTAGCATACGGCTCATCTGATGATAAGTGACTACCGCCGCCCGTGAACAACTGCAACACCAGGGGAATGATAGCATCCACGACTTTCTGCAACCATGGCGGCGTCACAAAATTATGGTGCAATATTTGACTTTGACAGATTTCGTAGCGGAAAGTTATTTGAAAAATGTAAAGCTTAATGTTTCTTTCTGTACTATTAGTTACATTTTATAATTATTAAACTAAAAAAAAAAACAAAAAAACAAATATTCATAAAAGTAGAACTTTTTAATAACGAGTTAAAAATGCGCAATAAATTAGAGAACAAACCACTGAATCATTGTTTTATGTATTAATATAATACTCTAGAAACTGATTGTTTACTTTATTTAAAACTAACTCCTCAATTATATGACCAAAAATGATCAAAAAGCTTAATTTCAGTGTCAACTAGTGACATCTAGCGAGCGGAAGAATATTAGCCCTAATTGCAGATATGCGTTGCCGTATACCGTTTGCGCCTCATGTAAAATATTCAGACTAGAGACGGAAAACAGCGTGAGGTACTGTGATCCTTAAAGTAAGTCCTCTTCATAACTAGAGAGGGCCATGTGCAGCCGTGGAGTTATAAGAAATGATAAGGAAAATGATGTCTATAAACAACAGATTTTTTTATTTACGATATGAATGTAGAGAATGTAGAGAACGGGACCCGAACCCTTTTTGCTGGAAACGAGGCATTCCATTTTAGCCCTCACGGGTGACGACGCATCTGCATTTTGATTCGTAATCGAGGATAGATGTCTATGGGCCACAGCAACCACTTACCATCAGAAGGACTGTGTGCTCGTTTGTCACCCTTATCCTATAAATAAAACAAAGGGTGGACTTAATTCCGGCTAGCATTTTCTGTCAGTCAATCTATGGCGTGATAAAGAATTAATAGCAGTTAAATAGCTAAATATAAATAGATATAACACATTTTAAATAAGGCTTGAAAATTACTCAAATACTTACATATGAATACAAAAAGATACATACTAATCCATATATAACGATTATCCTTAATACATATACATAAATATATACATAGATACATATATACGTGCATAATATATCTAGATAAAGGTAGCAGTACCAATTGACGTTAAACAAACGACGTCGTTATTGAAAGATGTTCCCAAACTAATCTTTTGAAGGCTTTTTTGTATTAATTGTAAACCAGGTGCTCCGCATGCGATCTTGTCAACTAACGGAGATACCGGACAAGTTTCTACACACGCCACGTTACCTGGAGCGTCTGGACATCAGCGACAACAAACTTACTGCCGTCCCTCAAGAGCTCGAGGAGACAAAGAACCTCGTTTACTTAAACCTCAACCAGAACCCCATCGTTGAGCTGGACATGTCTTCTGAGGATTACCCGTAAGTAATGGTGAAATATACACCTGTTGAAAATTTTAAGGATATTAAATCTAAAATATTTGTTTTGATGATTTTTCAATCGCATAAAAACATAAGGCTAAGCCACGATTGTTAGACAAGGTGTTAGAAATCTCGAATGTATTTAGAACGATAATACGAAAAAAGATACAAATATTTTTAGTTTTTATATAGTTAACGTTAACGGTACCCGGAATGCGTTTCACTATCTTTTTTATCAAAAACATTTGCGGTTGTTTGCAAAACAACTCCCTAAAGTTTCTCTCTCGTCTCTCGTCGTAATCAGATGGTTGTTATAAAAACACATAAAATACGTACAAAGAAACATTTTATGTTATATATTGTATTATAGTTATTGGTTTATTTAGCTGCTATTTGGTTTTTTAGCAGCGTGAGATAGCGTATATTTAATAAGTAGTTATGTTTCCCCATTTCACGCGGTTGATAGAAGGATATGAAACGAAATAAAAATTTTATATATTAAAATTCAATAGGTAACATTAAATTTACTAATAATTAGTAGAATTATTATGCTTAAAATGACTAATAATTTTTTAATTAATTTGATATTTTTATAGGTTATATTTGATAAAATTTATCAAAGCTGCTATTTAGAGTAATTTTTGTTAATTATTATGTATTGTTGTGAAAGTGATTTTTGTAATTTTCTGTAGTAAGGTAATATTGATTATCATATTCAATATTTTTTTGTTTATTTCATGAAATGAGAATAACTGCCATGTTGGTCTGGTGGTCCGGTCGGGCCAAAATCAATTAAGTAGCAGGCATTTTGTTAACAAATACTTATTAGCAGCCGGGATTCTAGAAGTTGGCACTGGTTTATATACATAAATTGAAAATGTATAAACATCCAGACCCGGAATAATTATTGTAGCTTTCGGTGCTGAGCAATCGTGATGGATATGTACCAACGGCCCTTACGACACTCACGCGAGATATGGTGTTTTCTCTTTGCCCTCACCATACGATATCGCTGGAACCTCTCGGCACATTGTGTGTTAGGATTAATTATAAAATGTATAAAAACGAGGCTTTTGCAGAGGTTTCCCGCGTCTTCGCAAGCTGAAAGAGTTGCACATGTGCAACATGCAGTCGTTGCGTAGTATTGGAGCTGGCGCACTCGCCGGGCTGGCGAACTTAGAGAGTCTGCATCTGAGCTTTAACCCTAAGCTCTCATATCTTGACCCTAAAGCTATGGCCAGACCAGACGACATTGGAGAAATTTATGACTGGCCAGTACTGAAAGAGGTAAAGATTGAGCACTATAATGTGACTAAAATCTAAATTCAGATCATTGTTAGTACCACGGAACATTCTTGTTTTTTTTTATTCCGTGGTTTGTACCAATGCCAAGGTTAGCATCGTGTAGTGGCGTCGTAGGGGAATCCCTCAGCTTGTCTTGTTCCGTTATTGAGTATATACTGGCGACCCGCCCGCCTTTGTATGGGTGCGATGTAGATATTATTGTGGCGTCAGTGTGAAATTATTAATAATACAAATATTATATATAAAATAATAAAAATATTAATTAATTTGCAACCTTGAACGAATTAATTGCAACCTTCCGCTAACTAAATACAATGATGTGTCTTACCTGGATTGAGGAGCACCTTCCGCCCTCCCTCATTTGCGTGCACTAATTCCGTCACCACTAGCCCCAGCACCAGTACTCCCAACACCACTACTCCCGGCACCACTACTTCCAACACCACTATTCCAGGAAAGACACACCATCGACGATAATACGACACGTGTTTCGCCTCTACACGAGGCATCCTCAGGTGATGTAGACTCTACGGCGGCTGGCCGCTAAGTAGTAAGTAATTGAGGGAGGGCCCGAGGTACTCTTCAATCCAGGTAAGACACATCATTGTATTAAGTTAGCGGAAGGTTGCAAATTAATTAATATTTTTATTATAATGGATTTCCGCAAAATAACGCCTGATTCTATCAATTATGATTAAAATATGCATGTTTTATACATAAAAACCTTACTCATAAATCATTCTATCTATTGATGAAAACTGCAACAGAATCCGTACCCTGCAATCAAATTCAAATAATGATGGAGCAAAAATATCTGGAGCACTCTTAATCATAGGCGTGCCCCAAGGAACAATATTGTGACCATTGCTCTTCCTAATGTATGTGAATGTTCTACCTTTGCACGCTAAGAACTTATGTAGTGTTTGACATTTACAGATTAAAAAAAGAGTATGTTAAGAGTGATCTTATTTCTTATTTCAGCTCTACTTGCAATCGAATAACCTGTCAGAACTTGATACACGATTCTTGCCACGATGGGATCTCCTAGAAGCAATCGATGTATCTAACAACCCGTTCCTCTGCGACTGTTCCACGCAATGGATGGTGGATATACTAGTGCCGATAATCGAAGCTAAAAACACAAACTCCACGGCTGGCATGGTGTAAGTGTCTTAATAATTTATTGACATGTGTTTGTATAATGCGCCAGGGGGGTACGAGCCGTGGTACCTCAGGATAACCACTCAACATGGTCACTCTACCTCTCTCAGACTCTCATACCACCACAGCTACTTAGGATTGAGTCAAAAAATGAGGAAAATGATTCAAGACAGTTGAGGGGGCAGAAATTTATGATATCCATAAGGTAAAATAATGAGAAGATGCATCTACAACTTTTGACATAGGTAACTACTAATCTTTTATATTTATATCGATATAACAAAGAACAAAGGTATTTGAGTATTACGAAAGATAATTATAAAATTAAGAACATTTGTATTTCTATTTTTCTATACGACGTTTTATCTTTGCAGCTGCAATGAACCAATCGAAATGAAAGGCTACACGATGAAGCACTTGCACGACATTCACCGCACTATGCGTTGCGTCGACAAGTATGGTCACAGACCAGAGAAAGATGGAGCCATGCTACTTGGTACACTTATCGGTATGTGTAAATATTTATGATTGTTTAATGAAAATGAAAAAAAAATGAAAAACAATACGTTTATGGGTGGCACACACGCCACGGGAAATCGTTACGATCCTACTGTACCGTTTAATTTGCACCGATAAACGAAACGTGTGTGTGATAAAAACTGTACAGTTTTTACTATTTTTAGAATTTGCATAGATAAAAAGGAATCGTAGGATTCATTAGCCAATATTTGCGCCAGGTCCTATGATTTTTTCACCTCCTGATTTTTTGTGTCTCTTTTTTTATCAACAGTACCTAATGCGTCACCTGTCGATGCCATCGCAGTAAGAAATTAATAAAGATAAATTGCGCAGTTTTACTTGATTGTGTGTGGGCTATAGCTTTGAATATTAAAACTCAAAGGGCATGCGATTTACCTTCAGTCTACTGCACAGTTTTATTGCATAGATAAAACTGAAGGTGTATGGCCCCCATTAGACAAACAAACATTGCAAACAGTTGTAAATTAGTTCATTTATTATTAGGAAATTGATGTTTTTTATGAAATAAGTTACCGTAATTTTATTCAATTTTTTATTTCCATTAATCATACTTTGATCACCTATGCAATCGATGCATCTTATGCGATGCATGTTTATTGATACCCTTCTTGAAGAAATCAACTGGACGGGAGGCAACAAATTCTTCAAAAGCATTTTGTACTGCTTCTCGAGTATAATTTTTTTCCCGCTAAGAAGAAAAAGAAAAGTTTTCAAAATTCGGGAAAAAATAGGAATTTGTAGGCGTAAGGTCTTGTAAGTAATACAGATGACGGAGAGCTTCCAACACAAGTTCTTGTAACTTGGAGACCGTCTGTAGTGCAGTATGAGGTCGCACGTTGTCGTGCAGGAGCAGCGGGGTTGAGCAATTGACCAAAGCTGGTTAAAAGCGTGCGAGATTCTCAATTATCGTGTTCAGTTCTTCATAGTACACATCTGCAGTAATGCTCATCCCGTTCGGTATGTAGCTATGATGAATCACACCGGCGTGGTAAGTTTTCGTTTAGGGCATTGTTTAGATGCTGAACCAGGATCCCACCATCTCGCTGAGCGCTTGCGATTGTCAAACAGAATCCATTTTTCGTCGCGAGTAATAATGTGGTTCAAAATTTCTTCGTTTGTGTGTCTGTTGAGCAGGACAAGGCACATCTCGACGCGTACTTCACCAAGCACCCATTTGACAAGCTATTTTACCTTGACAATTTAGCGCAAGTCGAGCAATATTGTTTTCATGCCAACGCCGAAAGCTGCTGCTAATTCAGCCGTAGATTGAGTATCATCAGCTTCATCACAATCGTCTTTAATTCGTCATTGTCAACCAAATTTTTCGGAAGACCACGGGGCTCATTTTTCAGGTCGGAATTCCCAGAACGGAAACGTGCAAAACCAATAACAGGTAGTGCGTTCGTTCGTCCTCGTTCAACGTCGTTGATGCTACATGCCGCTTGTGTCACGTTGCTACCCCAACGGTACTCATAATTACTCGAATTTTTAACGTAACCATGATGAAGAAAAAGACTCAAATGCAATAAAAACATAACGCTAATCAATAAACAAATGAAAATTTTTGCAAAAAGAATACCATATTTTTAAAATAAAATTAATTCAACCTTAGAATTCTAAGCCAAACAAAAATTATTTTAATTTATAGTACTGGCCAGTACTGCAGAACAGCAATTTCATAGGTAATCAATCTGCCGGGCACAGGACTCCTCTCATTCCTGAGAGGGTTTTAGGGCAAGGGGAAGTGTCCGCCACGTTACCCCAAAGCGTGTTGGCAAACTTCACACGTCTCTGAATTTTTTTTCTTATTTCTCAGGCATGCAGGTTTCCTCACGATGTTTTCCTTTACCGCCGAGCACGTGGTAAATCAGCACCTACAATCGCAATTAACAATTTCATTGCTGTCGGCGGGAATCAAACCCGGATTGCTCGCGTAGGTACCGTGAAATTTTTTACAGCGAGCAATAACCATCAGAGCTACCACCACAGTTCTTATTTCAAACTTTTATTTACTAAATCATTTTACAGAAAATTTTGGATTTTTAAATTTTTAATAATGTCTGTTTACAAGTAGAGTTACAAATGAGCTCACGGGCACCTGCATACATATCTTTAATTAAGTATCAAATTACAGATGTGTACAGATGTGTCAACACCCCTCAGGGATTAAAAAACTATAAATATAAGCTATAAAGCTCGTGTACATATGACATTATGCTGTTATTTTACGCTACTCTATGAAAGCGCATTTCACACACCACCCACAGAAAATAAACAAATTCTTTGTTTCTTGCCACTAATGTTAATTTTTACATTAGCCTGGGTAACACAGTCACTAAGCTTTTGACTCTCTAGTATGTATAATACGGTAGTCAATGCGTTTGACATAAGTGAACAAATATTTGTACGCCTAAAACTCTTTCACGAGAGAAATTCCCACTATAGATGTCACTTTTTAAATATTTTTACAACAATAAAATGTATTATTTTCAGGAGTACTTCTGGCAGTACCCATAATGTTAACTTTGATGCTATTATGGCGACACGGCTACTTTGCGTGGGCCGGTTTCCGGGGTCCAGTCGATGTTTCTCGCGCTTTCTACAAACGCGCGCCTGCCGACGATACTTACAATATCTAAATTGAAAGCGCAATTGCCAACATTAAACGTGCCAACTTCACACGATAATAAATCAAGTATAAAGAATTGTTATTCATAGACTATAATATGGTAGTCTTTTCTCTTTACTTCGAAGTGAAAATGAAATACCGGAAGCGTCTACAAGAAATGTTTGTGTGGTTTGCACGCTATGATAAAGTTTAGTTCATAGGTGTTTATAAATACCCTTGTCGTAAATTTCTTTCAATAATCAAATCTATTGTAGTTTTAAAAGTTTCTTAAAATTAAAATACAACACATGACAGAGTTTTAGTGCGATGCGATGCATTGAACCGTGCCGTGACATCAAATATATTCAATATCTCTATTTTCTTGTATTTAAATTTAAATGAATGATTTGCATGTGTGAATATAAATATGGGCAATTTGTTAAAACGTAATTAACCTAAGTACTTAATATTTTAGTGTTTTTAGATATTTTTGTAAAATACATATTGATCACCATTTCTTTTTATTACTTTTGATTTCTTATATTTACACGAACATTACACATTGATTAAAACTGCTTTTACGGATTTTATCGAGTTTAATTTTACTTTTAATTATTTTTATTTTTAATTCCCGACGTTTCGGGTGCTTTCCAGCACCCATGGTCACGGGGGACTGAGGTGACTGACGAAATGAAACCCGTGTTTAACAATGACATCGGGACGTCAGTCACCTCAGTCCCCCGTGACCATGGGTGCTGGAAAGCACCCGAAACGTCGGAAATTAAAAATAAAAATAATTAAAAGTAAAATTAAACGCGATAAAATCCGTAAAAGCAGTTTTAATCAATTTATTACTTTTTACATGGGATATATGTAGAAATAATTTTATAAGAATTTTAAATAAAGGTTTTATCAAACTATAACGTTTGTTATTTATTCTTATGTATTAAAACGTGTTGTATACAGTAAGCATAAAATTTTGAGTAATAACACCCTCCACCTCGGGGGACTAAGATTAAACGCCTCGTTTTCAGTAAAAAGGGTCTTCGATTCTCTACTCTCACCGTACAAAACACTGCTGTGTTTCACTAGTCCAGTTGCTATTTCACTATGGCATTCTGTAAGAGCTGATCTTACCGTGGCCGAGCCGACCCGTTTGTGCTACAACCATAATATAGATGCAGCATAATACTCACACATAATTTCTCATCTTATCATTTAGAGTTAGTACTAACAAACTCCTTTGTGGCCGCATATCTACAGCATTAATTTTACATTAATTCTACTTCTACCACATCCATCCTTCACTACCATATTACGACAGGGACTAACACAGAACTGTGAATTGTGCCTTTCAATCATACGTAGCTTTTGTGACGAATTCTGTCCCACAATAGAGTTAAGGCGGTACCCTGACCAAAACCTGGCAAACGTGCGTTTTTCAGAGACTATTATCTCATTAGTTGTGAGAAATAAGCTACATCTAAAAGCACATTATTAATGTTCGATATCCTATCATCATATTCCACGTTCTAATTTGTTTTTATGTGTTATGAATACATATAAAATCTAATTTTAAAAAATGACTAAAATTATTGATTACAAAATGCTCTAATCATTTGAGTATTACACTAATGGATAGATAATTTAAAAATCTATATTCTACACGTTTTATTTAATTTCTTAAGTTCGCTTATCTCTTTTAATTGAAATAATTCCAAATATTCGGGCGTATTTTTCCGTGATATATTGTAGCGAGAGCGCGTGGATTGTATGGGACCGAACGCTCAAGGTCTCTCGCTAGGGGAACCGTCTTAAGAGATGAATTTACTCTGTGTTCTGCATTTTACCTCCGAAAGCGGGCCTAATCCACAGTGCAAATTTAGCTTAAGAAAAGCCTATTCACTTTTGCCCTGAATATATTATAATCGGATGGAAACACAGATGCTGGCAAATTATTCCACTCCTTTTTTTTCCTCAAATTACACATTATGAACGAAGACACAAACCGTTTGAACACTACGCATTCGAAGTTTGTCTCAACGACTTTGGCAAGAGACAAAAATGTTCTGCCGCCGGACGATCTGTCAGATTATTTTGCGCCGATATGTTTAATGCGGTCGAAAGTAGCTTTCCGGAAAGGTTTTTTTAGGACTTGGTGCTTATGTTGAAAGCCCCCTTCTTAAAGCTGATATCCGCAGTTTCGAGTGTCAAACCGAAAGATACTCCAACTTGCGCTTTGACCTAGGGCGCATTCGGCGTAAAGCCACATGTGAGTTTTGCCATCGATGGGTACGTCAGCAAAAGGTATAAAATATCCACCGTCTGACGCACCACATCTGTTATAGCATCCACGTAGCTCAACGGATCCCTAGAAGAGAATCATAGCTCTCGCCAAGGATGGGATGAAAAAAAGCGATATAATAATTGAGTGCTGCAAAACGTCTAACCGATAGATGAAATTAAAGAAAACTGGTTAATCTACAACGACTGGATCGACCATATGCGCCAAGCGAGCCGAATTGGAGCTCAGGAACTAAACGCTCGCTGTAAATTTCACACGAGCAACCCGGGTTCGATCCTGGCCGGCACCAATAAAATTGTTAATTGCGATTTCAAGTGCTGATTTACCACGTGCTCGGCGGTAAAGGAAAACTTCGTGAAGAAACCTGCATATCTGAGAAATACGAAACAAAAATTCAGAGACATTTGCCAACACGCTTTGGGGTAGCGTGGCGGACACTTCCTTGTCCTAAAACCCTCTCAGAAATGAGACGAGGCCTGTGCCCAGCAGTTGGACGCGTATAGGCTCTAAGTTTTAAATAATAAGTAGGTCCTACAGGCACTATATTTTGCCGTAACTACTAAAAATATTGAAGTACCTGAAAATGCTGAATGTACCTACAACTTGGTTTTATATGAACTATTATTCAACAGTGCACTATTTTAACTTAAAATACCGGTAGAAACCACTATAAATAGCTTTTAGTTTATTTCTAGGTTATTTTAAAATTCATATTTTAATTGTTAATTTCTCGATTTTCCGTCTAGATGTGGTAAAACTAATATTACTTTTGTAATCTATAGATTATAAGGAATAAATCGACATCCATTTCATTGCGTGACGCGAAAATTTGTGGTGGGCCCATTCTCCATACAAAAATTGATTGTCTCCTTTATAAATTCATTTAGCTGGTACGTTTGAGTTTCAAAAACAGTCATTCATTTGTTTTATCCTCATTATTATTTTCTTTGGCGTCGCTTATTTCCGCACAATGGAAAACATGAAATATCGGTATATTTACGAGTACGAGTTCTACCGTAGCATCAGTGCTGCAGAAACAGCTCGAAGGATTAATTATGTGTACGGCGCTGGTGTCGTATAAGAAAGCACGGTACGTTTTTGGTTTCAACATTTTCGTTCCGGAAATTTCGACCTTCGGAACCAACCCCGTGGATGGCCGGACATCAAAGTGGAAAACAAAGAATTAAAGGCTATTGTGGAAGTGGATCCATCACAAAGCACTTCAGAGATAGCTGCAGACTTCGGAGTAAGTGATAAAACGGGTTGGGTTTACACCTGAATTTGAAGATTATGTCACTGTGGAGGGGTCAAGGGGGTTTATCTGAAGCACCCCCACACGATTTTTGCTGCCGGAGTACCGTCGAAGTATTTTTAATTATTTTTTAAAAATATTGGTAAATGACAAATTATTTAAGGATATGTTCCGAAATACAACCCAGTGCACTGGCAAATGCAAATGACGTCATCAATTGACACTATATTGTACTGGCGTGCCGTCGCCGTATTGCGTCGGATATCCGGCCACAATAAAACAATTTTAATTGTGTGTGCGCTGAATGAAGCATGCCAGAATTTGTTTTTATTTGTTCATCATCATCATCATCATCATTACAGCCCTTCACAAGTCCACTGCTGAACATAGGTCTCCCCCAAGTAATGCCACAAAGCACGGTCCTGAGCCACCTGCATCCATTGACTTCCTGCATGTCTCACCAGGTCGTCACTCCATCTAGTGGGGGGTCACCCTACACTACGCCTAACGGTACGAGGCTGCCACTCGAGAACCTTTCTTCCAATCGTCTATCAGTTCTTCGAGCTATATGGCCGGCCCGTTGCCACTTCAACTTACTAATCCGTTGGGCTATGTCGGTCACTCTGGTTTTACTGCGGATATCCTCATTTCTGAGTCTATCACGCAGAGAAACTCCGAACATATTATTTATTCAAATACAAAAAATTATAGAATAACTGCTGGTATCTCCATTAGGAAGATATAATTATTTTTGGAGCACAAAATGACAAAATAATCTCCAACACTTTTCCAATATGGCGTAAATTTATGACGTCATATACTGTCCTATGTTTTGGAATGAATCACCAGTATAGCGTCGATTCACGACGTCATTTGCATTGAACGGTACACTGGATTCCTTTTTGGAACATACCCTAGATATTCTCTCATATTTGACGTTTCATCTGTCAATTTCGTGTTGATATATAGTACTGAATCGATCTAGTGAATCGTTATTTCACCCTAGAGAATCTAGATCGAATCTTTTCTGTTTTATTAAGATTTACAAAATTATTTACAACTAGCTTCTGCCCGCGACTTCGTAAGCGGATCCTGTTGCTTATGCCAGCGACAACGGGGTCGTCAAAATCGAAGATCTGAAATGTCTTATGTTGAATTCTAAGAGCCCGGGGACGGGAAAACAACGTGATTCGCGAGACGATTCGAGACGTTCTAGATCTTTCATTTTTGTAAGTCAAAAGGAAGTGCCCATCAGACCAAACAACTTTTGCTAAGACGTCATTCCTCTATAAGTTATAGTGTCGCTGGGCTTTGGATGGAGTGTAACTCCTCGTGTGTTATTAAGTTAATATATTGGTAATATTGTTTAGATCACGTTCACATGAGGCTTAAGTACTTATAGAACAAAAATACTTCAGCGCAAAGCTTCCGGGTAAACTATGTTGAAAGTTGACCCGTCCGGCACGGCAACTGACCATGCGAGAAACAACTGACACCGAGATCTACTCCAGCAACACGAAAAGTCTGCCCTTGAGCCTTATTAATTGTCATTGCATAACACACTGATATTGGGAATTGCGTTCTTTTAATTGGAATGGAAAATTATTTGGTATTATGGGAATTCTGGGAATAAAGACGGTTTCTCCTGCACCGCAACCTGTTAAAATTTGAGCCTCGATTATATTTTGTTGCAACTAGGTTACTTTTAGCCGAGTTCCACTGCAAAGTTGTGGTGGTTTTAAATTTCAAAAATAATCGGAATGCCAATTTTTATACAAATTTCATGAGAAGGAAGTCCGGGCATATTTAAAGAATTCAAAAATTCTGTCGGGTAATTAGTAGCTTCTTGTTCATCGACCATTCTATTTATTGAACTATAAACTTTGCTTTCCCCCTGTATATTCGACAGTATTTTGTTATTAATCTCAAATGCCTGGTCATTGCGAGGAGTTAAAATGGATCTTTCGCATAGCCAAGAATTGTCCCTATTTAATATAATTGTTACGTCACCGTAAACCGACGATATAAGATGTGGTTGGGATCGCACTATACAACATAACTCAGGCGTCAGAATAAGTTTTCCTTGGTGTAGTTGTTGATAGGTATCTATAATAATTTATCAGAAAATTGACGATCATCCGGTCATCAATCGGTCCATCAATGTACCGATTGTATATCACGCCACAAATAAGATCTTTTTAGGCAAGCCCTAACCTCATCAGCTCGGGTTCCTCGTGGTATTACCGGTAAGGTTTGTCGGAAATCACCACAAAATAAAACCGTGATACCGCCCATTGGTTGATCATTTTGTCTTATATCCCTTAAAGTTCTGTCTACCGCTTCTACTCCTTTTCGGTGGGCCATCGTACAGGAGTAATTTCTCCCGTTTCCCCAACATTTCCCTTCACTGCTCTGCTCCTATTGATCGTAGCGCGATGAAAAGTATACTATACCCTGACCAGGAGTATGAAAAATGATTGTACCAAGTTTCGTTAAAATCCGTCGAGTAGTATTTGTTTCTATAACGAACATACAGACAGACAGGCACCCAAAAATTTTAGGTACTGTTTGCATTTTTGGCATCAGTATCGATCACTAATCACCCCCTGATAGTTATTTTGGAAATATAATATTTCATGTACAGAATTTACCTCTCTACAAATTTATTATAAGTATAGATTAGTTGAAAGTACCCCAACTCGTAATGAATGACAGTTTTTCAATTCAATCATTTAATTTTATCTGTACCTATTTTATTGTATCTTTTGATATTGTAAATATAAACTTTTAACGCAAATCAAAAAAAGATCGATTTTTCCGAAATCGATCTTTAAGATTTCGATTTTTTGTGAATTGATTCATTCAATTTCGATTCGAACTCATTTAAAAATGTGTAAAATTAATCACTAGGACGGCGATTTTGTTGACAGCTTTTCGTCATGCCGTTGCTTCCTAGTTTCAGAATTTTGGTGAATAGTGGAATATTTGTCGCGGCGGAATACTGCTAAATATCGCAAAGATCCTTTCCTACTAATGGTTATTTTAGAAATTATGTTTTTATTTTTATTTTGTGTACTTAGTTTAATCTTAAAAATTTTTTAGTTGAATGGTTAAGGGCTGTGATGGCTATCCGAGTACAGAACCAGAGTACAAAACTAATCCAACTGTAGAGATGTGTAAGACAGGGTGACGTAATATCCCCGAAACACTTTACCGCTCCATTGGAAAACGTTTTCAACCCACTGGACCGGAAAGGATACGGTATTAACGTCAATATCGTGTACGTCACTCACCTTCGATTTGCCGACAATATAGTCCTTATGGCACAATCGCTGGAGGACCTACGCACTATGTTCAATGACCTCAATAGTATCTCCCACCGGATAGGTCTTAAGATGAACGTGGACAAAACAAAAGTCATGTGTAATGTCCATGTCACAACTATCACTATGCCGGTGGTTTTTGGGAGCACTTAGCTAAAGTTGTTGGTGAGTATTTTTATTGGGACAAGTAGTCCGACTAGGTAAGTTCGACTTCGACCGACAGGTCAATCGACGGATTCAACTCGGCTGGGCAGCGTTCGGGAGATTACAACACATCTTCTCGTCAGGAATACCTCAAAACTAGATTGTACAAACAGTGCGTGTTGCCAGTGACGATATATGGATCTGAGAGGAGGTCTTTCACTGCTGGCCGTATGAGGAAGCTCGAAGTCGCTCAACGAGCTATGAAGAGGGCTATGCTCAGGGGTTCAAACTTAGGAATGAGGATATCTGCAGCAGAACCAGAGTGACCGACATCGCCCAATGGATTAGTAAGCTGAAGTGGCAATTGACCGGCCATATAGCTCGAAGAACCGAATACCGATGGGGAGAAAAGGTTCTGGAGTGGCAGCCTCGTACTGGCAGGTAATGTGTACGACGTTCCCCCACTAGATGGAGTCTAAACCTGGTAAGACATGCAGGGAGTTGATGGATGCAGGTAGCTCAGGACCGTGCTTTGTGGCATTCCTTGGGGGAGGCCTATGTTCAGCAGTGGACTTGTGAAGGGTTTTAATGATGATGAATGATAATGGCATTATATTAATATGATACATAAAAAGAATGGACGTTACGGGTAGAGTCTATCTATCCATAGAGTCCATTCTATTTATTTAGGTATAGGTAGGTTATGGAATTTTTATCGATATAATTTGGTACACTGTCTTATCCCTAGTATTAGTTCCGTGGACGTGCACTTCTGCTGTCAGCGCCAAAATGGCGGAAATCAAATCGCTTCATCATGTCACAGTGTATAGCCAGTACAGCGTACCTGTATAGGTATATAGAGGTCAGTGCTCTACAACTCCTCCCCCCCCCCCCGCACACCACCCCCACCCCCTAATACAGGTGACTGAATTGTAAACCTTACCCGATAAAACTGTATTAAACCACTTGTAGCAAATCAGGAAAGAAAATAAACTTGAACGATGTCCAACTCCTAAACAATAAATGAAAAAGTAAGAAATAAATTATGCTAACTACCTTATCATACAAGTTTACATTTCATTTGTGCTTCTGTATCAATTATGCTTAGATATATGTATGAAAACTATGAACACATTATAGAATAGTAGGTTTTAGGTTCATTTTACATAAAATACCAGTCACGTGCCAAGCTTCAAAAAAACCTTATATTTTAGAATAAAACTCTCGGGAACGGGAACATTGATAGTATTAGTACTGTTCACGCCGTTGCATTCTCTGCGGTTTGTTCAAAGGTACTCTGTGATTCTTTATCTCTAGTAATAATTCAGTAATCTATGATTCTCTGTATGGATGGTATCGTAGACGGAGAAACCTACAGACAAATTGACGTAGACAGAGAAACCTATAGACTAATGATCGGCGTGGCCTCGAGTGAGAAAGGACGATAACGAATTTTTAGGTTATACAATAATCTTTATGACTTTTAAACATATTTATATAAAAATTTTAATTGTTCTAAGAACAGAACTGAATAAGATTCACCAATCCTAAGCTCACAAAACACTTTTTTCTCACTTAAACCAACTTGTAAACTCCTTAAATCGCTACGCTATCAAAGTTGTTTAGCAAACTGTAGAGTTTGCTAAACAAAGAAACCGGCACGGAGAAAGGGACAAAGAATCACACCGCTCTATCTCATTTCTATGCAAGACGTATGCATAAATCTATCTTTTTCGTGTGCGAATGCAAAAGAAGGCGTCAATTTGCCTATAGGTTTCTCTGTCTACGCAAATTGACACCTTCTTTCGCATTCGCACACGAAAAAGACAGATTTATGCATACGTCTTGCAATACATAGAAATGAGACAGAGCGGTGTGACTGTTTATCCCTTTCTCCGTGCCGGTTTTTTTATTTAGCAAACTACACTTTGCTAAACAACTTTTACAGTTCGTAGCGATCTAAGGAGTTTACAAGTTGTTTTGTGAGAAAAAAGTGTTTTGTGAGCTCAAGATTGATGAATCTTGTTCAGTTCAGTTCTTAGAACAATTAAAATTTTTATCTAAATATGTTTAAATTCATGAAGATTATTGTATAACCTAAAACCACGTTATCGTCCTTTCCTACTCGAGGCCACGCTAATCACTAGTCTATAGGTTTCTCTGTCTCCGGGTGGTGTAGAGTATGGAGTGTAGAAGTAAGGAGTACAGACTGTGTATTAAAAAGTGTCCATAGAAAACCGTTAAATAAGGGTGGCGCCACTATAGCTACGGGTTAAATTTTAAAGAACGTGCCGAAAAATATTAGTGGGATAGACGACTTTTTCAAGGTTATATTTACTAAATAAAATTATTTTAGATTTTAGAGCTACTGGGCAGTTTAACAGCACACTTCAAACCGTCGACAACTGCTAAGTTTATATCATCCCAGTACCTACTCCAGCACTGTTGTGAAGAGTTTTTGAACTGTTATTTTTACCGCTTACAGATGTATACTTTTTCAACCATTCTGCTACGGGAGTTGGTACTCCTTACTTCTACACTCCATAGTATGGAGCTTTAGCTAAAGCTAAAATATTGAGATTAGTTCAACGCATGTGATATCAGACGGCGACACTATTCATCATAGAAGCTAGAGAACAGGAGAACGATCGCCGTAGAAAATAGTGTCAGAAATATGAACACCATAAGTGAGGCGCTGCTATCGCTAAGTTCGCTCAATAAAAGTCATTTTCAGTCTATTTTTCCGATCAGATGCTAAACCACTTGCACATCCACGCACAATAACTATTTCTCCATTTTTTAATGTTTCTTTTTGTCGAAAATTACAAAATTACGGAGTATAAAAATTTTCTCACCAATGTCGCGGAGTCGCGGAGAAAATTTTTACATTATTAAACTAACTTCATCTACTTGTACTCATAAACAGCTAACTTCGCAGTCACTACTCACTGACGTCAGCGCCGCTATAAATTCTACAATATTCAAGGACAGGCGGGCTATGCTTTATCCTGTTCTTTAACCTCCATGCTATTCATATTGGGTGACAAAAATCCTAGGAGATGGCTCTCTTTCTGGATATATTACTCTACTCTCTGGTATGTGGCATGGAGGTTAGAGAACGTACGGAGTGTAAAAGTAAGGAGTACCAACTCCCACAGGAAAAAGGTTGAAAAAGAGTCCTACTGTAAATCTGTAAGCAGTAAATAACATTTCAATAACTCTCCACTACAGCGCTCGAGTAGCTACGGGGTATGTTAAATCGCCGTAAAATACGTTGAGAGTGACTTTTAAAATAAAAATTTTGAAAGCAACAAAATAACTATTGTAAAAAAAATTATGGTAAAAGTCTGTGCAATAAAAAAATATAAAAAGTTCTTTAAAATTTAGACTGTAGCTACAGTGGTACCACCCTTATTTAACGCTTTCCTACGGACCATTTTTTATACAGGGTCTGTACTCCTTACCTCTACACTCCATAATTCTCTGTCTACGGTTCATGCTACTAGAAGATGGCGTAAAATGGCGGTAGCAATAATCTATGGCCGGGAGTTAACATTATTTCGCGCGTGATTTGACAGGCGTGGAGTTAGCTAGAAGATTGCGGCGCGAAATCTATAACCTATAGTTTATAAAAGATAGCTTGATCTCTGCGACAGCTGTCAGTAAAATCACGCCTATGAAGTCCTGAATTTCTTAGTAGTACAGACAGTACCTGTCAATGTCATACTTTATGGGCATGCTCTAATTAGGTCGGCTTGCCCATAAAGTATGACATTGACAGGTACTGTGTGTACTACTAAGAAATTCAGGACTTCATAGGCGTGATTTTTACTGACAGCTGTCGCAGCGATCAAGCTATCTTTTGTGAACCATAGGTCTAGTTTGCGTAGTTAGCATGTTTAACGATTATGCGCTATTTTTTCTTATTCGTTTGATACCAAATAGTCAATTTAGCCAAAAGTGGAGTTGGCAGCTTAGAATTTTTAGGTAATATAGTAGGTAATATCAGTAAATTAGTACAGGGTGCGCCTGAGAAACTTACTTATTTGAAAGGTCAATAAAAACAAAAGTACTTCAGTTATTGTTTTAATTCTTTTTTTTACTTAAGAATACATCATGCCAATTTTTTTTCATACAGTGGTGAAAATGACATCGGTTAAATGTTGACCCTCATTGTGCATACACTGATTAAGTCAATTTCTGAAGTTCGTCTCCCCTCTTCGCAGCATATCAATCGGCATGTTGCCAATGGCGTCACGAGTATTGTTCATGAGGTGAGCTATGGTCCGTGGTTGATCGACATAAACCAGGGACTTCAAATAACCCCATAAATAAAAATACCACGGAGCCAAATTTGGAGAGCGTGCCGGCCATGGGAGATCGCCTCTGAGAGAGTTGAGGCGGTCGGGGAAATGTTGTCACAGCAAATCCATTGGGCCTCGTGCTGTGTGTGCTGTGGCTCGATCTTGCTGAAACTACACGTCCCTAACGTTCATTTCTTCTTGGCTTGGAAGAAAAAATTCCTCGTTCATGTTCCTGTAACGAGCTGCATTCACGGTAACTGCGGGTTCGTTTTCTTAAAAAAAAATAAGGACCAATTATTCCCATCACTGATATCACCCACCAGACAGTAACTCGTTCACAATGAAGTGGCTTCTGGTGAAGTTCACGTGGATTTCCACCAAAACTCGTCACTAAAAAAAATGACCGCATCTTGAAGCAGATTGTGAAGCAGCACTTCACATGCATTTTGACGGGCAACAACATCGCGTTTAATTAATTCTTGCACAAAAGCCAATTTGTAGGGATGAAATTGAGGGTCTTCATGGAGAATTCGTCGAATAGTGGTGTCATAAATTCCCAGAGCAGCTGCATGTTTGCGAGCCGAACCCCGGGGAGAACGCAGAATTGACTGCCTCACTCCTTCGATGATTTCCGGAGTTCTGATCGTCCGTTGATCTGCATTACTGAGTTTGGCGACACTTCCACACTCTTGAAATGAGTGAACCTACGACAGAATCGAATTACGGCCAGGAACGAGTCTGTGAGGAGGAATTTCAAAACAAGTGCGGAAGACACGTTGCGTAGCAACAAGTGAGCGACCGTTAGAAAAGAAGCTCTCGGCGACCAACGCCTGCTGTATATTAGTATAGAAGCATAGATGTTAAAGATATATAAAATACTTAACACAAGGAGCTTTATATTTTTCTTCGGTACACATAGGACTAGGGCTTGCAATATTTGTTCAATTTTACTATTCAAATATTTCGAATAGTTCTCGACATACTATTCGAATTATTCAAATATTACGAATTTTTCGAATGCTTTCTAATTAAGGAACAGCATCTTTTATTATTCGATCATGCAGATATTTTAATGCTACAGCACATATTCACAACGTGGATATTGACTTATTTAATAACAGTGTTCTCCAACTTAGGCGTTCACTTTCTAACAACTTCTTTTCTTTTCGATATGTGTACTGTTACTTGCCATATACTTGCACATATCTCTTTTGACACAATCGCGTCATTATAAAGTATTATATAAGTGAAAACTTGTAAATGGCCTTCATTTTTGTTATAATTATATATGTAAATTAGCTGTAAGTTTTCCAAGTAAATAAAAAATAAAATAAAAATGTCTTACTTATACATATATACTTAGCACATAATTCGTGGATGTTTTTTAGCATACTGACACTTAGGTGGAGATTCAAAAGAAAAATAAGACGAACAACATTTTTTTAAATACTTATTGGCATAAATCACTTACTATCAGACTTACGAGATAGACTTTAGTAACAAAAATAATTAAAAATATGCTTCTGTTAAATTTAACATTTAGGATAAAAAACAATTTAATCAACTTTTGCACTGCATTTTTTGCTTCTATGACATAAATTAAATGTAATAAATTCTTTTATTATTATTCATCCACATAAAGTTAACATTTTAAAATTACAATAAAATCGACTTCTATTGGCAAACCTAAAAATAAAGTCAATGAAATAAGGAAAAAGTCAGTCTAGAGTGTCATCATTTAAGACGCTACGAAGGTGCGGTATTGTATGTTTAAGTAAATATGATTCACCACCGTGACAAGTATATGTTCACAGAATTATTATCATTAAAATCACCAATACAACCCTCTAAGTTCATGTAACTTCCTTTGAATGAGTTTTTTCTGGAAATAGCAATACAATGGAATTATACGAACTTAGAGGGTTGATGATTATAAATCAGTAAATACATATTCATTACGGTCGCGAATCGTATTTATTTCAACATACAGCCTGACACTGACCCGCAAATTGCAAATAACCAGAGAAAATTTGAATTTCGCTGGCTACCCTCGCGCTTTCACCTCAAATGAACTGTTGCGAAGAGTTACTGGTGTTGCCAATAGTGAGGATTTAATATACCTTTTTTTTAATTCCGGTCATGTTTTGAAAAAAAATATTATTAAATTCTATTTATATCTATATATTATTTGTAGTATTTGAAAAATTCGAAATATTTGAATATTACTCTACATATTATTTGAATAGTACACCGAAATACCAATAACTACTAGTATACCGAACCCTACATAGGCCATAGGCCACCGAGTTTAGATTAACTTCTAAACTAGGTGTAACACTTAAATAAATAATTTCTACTCATTAGTTAGTGGAAATTATTTAATTCTTTTTAGTTTTTAATTCTGATTTTATTTTCTATTAAACATTATATTTTCCTTTGTTGGGCATACTCAATAATACGAGTATATCACAAACTCAAAGCAAAGTAACAACTAGAGTGTCGCTGAATAAATACAATAAATCCTTATCACATATTTTTCTATTTACATGGGACTACTTTGACTTTTTCAGTCAGTTGAAACAAATTTATTATATAATATTGAATATTGATAATGCTGCCCTCTAGTGGGTCTTATGAATAACAATGACAGATTAAAAACTCAATTACAAGCGTTTTGTGCGCCATCATACGAAATAAACTAGAACTAAGCAGATTCGACGTGCCTTGTTTGTCATATTCTTTTTAAGCTTGTAACGTGTAGATGGCGCGAGTAGTTTCATATTGATGTAAAACATTTAAAAAAATGTTTTACATCAATATGAAGGTAAATCCATTATCCTTTTCAAAGTATTTGTAAAGTTCTATCAAGAGTTCACTGCTGAACATAGGTTACCCTTATAAATACAATGCCACGCTTGGCGGTCTGGTAAGGAGCCGCAGTTTTTTTATATTTAAGTTTTTATAAGGAAAATGCTGCTGTCCATCACTTGTTTCAGATTTCCGCTGTCGCCACTTACGATATCCACCGGACGATATGGGGTGTTGGATATTCTGAGAGCGCCACTGCACCATTACCACAAAGCAGCTACTTTACTCGTAGTTACAAGTTTTTTTGCACAGACATCATTTTGTCTATTACTACAACCACAAAGTACATTAGTTATATTGTATTTAGGAAGCAATAACCCTTATCGTCGCTAAATGGCTGTACTCGTAGAGTATTTAGTACTGTATTTGATACTTGTGCAAAAAATAAAGAATCAACCGACCCTTATCACAAGCGGCAACAATCTAATCTGATCATTTGCATATATACGAGTAGTTTCTTTAAAAACTCCAATTGCCACTACGGAACGAGTCTTGAGTCCTCTTTGCAACAGTCGTATACATTCAACTCAAAGAACTTCAATCTCCCTAATTGCTTGACATGGGTAACTCGGCGAAATTCCTTGCGTTAACTCAGAACTCAGGCGCAACAAATTTCTACGTATGTAATCTCTGTGCAAATCTTACAGACAGCTGTCAACTCAACCATCCGTAAAAATAAAACCTTGTGGCAAGTAAGTAAAATAAATGTAGGAAAGAAAGATTACGTAATATCACTATCTGTCCTTTTATGTTTCACGGAGTTGCAGTTTATAACAAAAATGTATAAAAAGATTCGTGAAACAAATGTTCAATAACACTCCTCTGCATTCCGCGGACAACTCAACACCTTAATACCTGGCTTGTGCGCCAACACATTTTGAAGATGTGAGTTAACACATCAGTGCTGTGAACTGAGTTGATTCAATTGCGCGGCGCACCGCACTAGTTTACTTTTAGTATTGCACGTCTCGAAATGGAAACTATCATATTATAGTGCGCATACAAGCGATTTATTCAGCTATAAATATACTCTACAATATTCACAAAACTCTTAAGCGTAAAATGAAAATGACTCCTCGTTAATCTTGTGGTCGTCAGCGCGACTGTTGTTAAATCAGTGGTCCCAGGTTTTGAGCCCCGGGTCGAGCCGATATCGTGGGATTTTTCTGTCGAGAAATTCTCAGTTGCAGCCCGGAGGTAGGAAGTTGGCGCGTCTCACCCCCGTGCCTCAGAAAGTGCGTAAAGCCGTTGGTTATGCGCCTGATCTCTCTCCGGTCGTGTCTGTTTTCTGTGCCATTTGACTATGAGAACTAGGGAATACTAGGTAGAAAGTGCTTGCGACACACTCGTGCACAATAATCCTTACTGTGCAGGTCCGTTAAGTTTGGCTGCCGTAGCCGAAATTCGATCGGAGGTCATTAGATTATATCGTAAAAAAGGCAATAATGTTTGAACATTTCGACGGGATACTATGGGTACAAAATCTACAGATAGATTTAATAAAAAAATCTGTTGGGTCACCCAAATGATTCCGGATTTCTAGTTGTTTCAAATAATCTTGTTACTGGTTACCATACTGCGTTTTACCATAATAAGTAACCTCGGCATACTTATAGGATAGTATAAATGGTAATGTCTGAGTAAATTAAATAGTAACACCGATCTGACAACCAAATCGTTGTCCTTTTAGAAAGTAGTATAGTCGTGTTTGGTATATTCGAAGTTTCATGTAAAAACCTCCTGGCAGGTTATCCCTTTACCGCGAACTACGTTACACTAAAGACTCTTGATTATTTTATTATTTATTTAATTCAGTTCAGAGCTTCAATGGAACAACTTTGATCCCTTAGCAAAGAGTCCATAAAGAGAGTGCGTAGATACTTTGACAGCCTCAATGTACCTAGGGTCAGGGTGGATACTGGTTTAATTATCGGGAAACACAGACGTTTTAATAAAAATACTAATTACTTCGCAACTCAAAGTATTTTTATTATAATGGATTTTCGCAAAGTAACGCCTGATTCTATCAATTAACAGACGTTTTAACCAACTTCGGAAAGGAGGAAGTATGTTTTTTTTAAATGTGTGTTACCGCAGACCTTTTTTCTAGCTGAATTGATTTTGATAATCCTTTCTTCTATTTAAAAGCTGGTGCTTCTCGTCTGATCCTATATAATTTTAAACAAGATCTGACCAGTAGTTTTTGAGTTATCCTAATAATAAAAATATTAATTCCGTCACCACTAGTCCCAGCACCTCTACTCCCAACACCACTACTCTCGGCACCACTACTTCCAACACCACTATTTAGTTAGTGTACTCAATTTAGGGAGGGCGGGAAGTGCTCTTCAATCCAGGTAAGACACATCATTGTGTTAAGTTAGCGGAAGGTTGCGAAATAATTAATATTTTTATTATAATAGATTTCCGCAAAGTAACGCCAGATTGTATCAATTATCCTAATAATGCAAATTTAATTGACTTCGAATTCATTGATGATGTTCTCATTTTATTATATTGAAGTCGGTTGCACAGAATTTTTAATTTTACAATCTGTTTAAACAGGCAGATTGAAGGCTATGCAGTATAGACGCCAGTTTATACCTAATCTGTTTTTGTTCTTAAAAACGAGGGCATTATTAGCGCACAAACGCAATACAACAGCCTCAAAAATGGTTGCTGTGCTACGACTACATGTATAGAAGACAAAGTCCCGAGTGTATTTATCGCGCGAAACTATTTATTAAAAAATAAATCATGCAAATCTTTTTTTTCAAGTTGGCTTGTTGGTTGATCTCTTATATTTTGTGTCTCATTGGGATTCTTATGAAAACACGGTTGGAAAAACAGTTCTGGACGATTCGCGTTCATAAATTTCGGAACCTTTTTATTATTTATGTTATTATTCTCTGAATC
Organism: Parnassius smintheus behrii; assembly: GCA_036936625.1. Classification (NCBI taxonomy): domain Eukaryota; kingdom Metazoa; phylum Arthropoda; class Insecta; order Lepidoptera; family Papilionidae; genus Parnassius; species Parnassius smintheus. Next base: position 32,675,447 of record JAUPFT010000024.1, read on the forward strand.
TGGAACACGCTACAAATAACATATTTAATATTTAACTTTTCCGACTCAACAGTCGCTTTATGTTGGTTTCGAGTCGAATCGAGGGGCCAAGATCCAAAACTAGTTAGTATCGCAAAATTTTATTATGTGCCCGGAGCAAAAAATCCTGCCGATTGTTTGTCGCGTGGACTTGCTCAGGTGCAAATTATAGATCATCCGATTTGGTTTCAAGGACCGTCTTAGATTCAGTAAGAACCCTCGCAATGGCCCATAGCTGATTTTAACCTTTCTTCAATATCACAATCCTCGGAAGAAAAAAAACACTCTTTGGTTGCGAATACTTTAAGTGAAGTTTCTCCAATCGTCGTTTCTCTTCCTACTTTTTTTTCGAAATTATTGCGTAGAGTAATTTAGACAGATAGATATAACATATAAAAAAATCATAATTAAGAAAATGCGTGTGGTATTATTCGATCTGCCCCTTCGATCAACAATGTTGTTCGAAGATCTGCCCACACAACAGGTTTAGAATTTGGTTAATTGTAAATTAGTATTTAAAAAAATAGGCAGGTATTGTATAAAGATGATATCATCACTTCTCAACCGACGCGAGATGAATACAGCTCAACAACGTCCATCCCAATTGGAACCATTAAAACAATTTCAAAATGGAAATTATCTACATAAAATTCTGCGAATTAATTCGTGTGCATACGCCAAAGAGATTTAAATGACTATTACTTAAATGCTTTTGGCACACGCAATTGGCAATTTACAGAAAAGTTGTGTTTACAAAAACAATCAAAAGCAAATTCGTAACTTTTTCACGATCTCAAAGGTGTACGTTAAGAAAAGATTTTTTCTTGTACCGTGCCGAGTTTGACCAATATTTTAAAAGAAGCATTTTATATCTTTTGTGTACCTTTCAAGGCACCTTAAACTAATTGAATACCTATTAGGGCCGATTTTTAATCGTTTATAAAAGTTATTCATTCATCTAATAATAAAAAACAATATAAACAAATTAAAAATAACAGTTGTTTTAATAACATAGTTAAATTGTTTGACTTTTATGTTCAGTCAGGTTATAATTTATTTAAACTTTTAACCGACGATTGAAAAATTGGCCCCGAGTATGGTAAACACTTCACTTAAATTGAACCATTTAGAATAATTTATTTGAAATTCGAATTCGCAGTGGCCATATGGTAAAGATAATATAGTATCTTTTTTGCACTATAAGAAAATTTTAATTTTAGGAATAAAGATTGAAAATATGTAAAAGTGACGGGTGGGGAGGGGAGGGAGGGAAAAGTAAGGGAGAACTTTAATCTCCCATTTGTCTATGAGGTCGACTACTTGCCCAGTCATTGTACAAGTCTATCGGTGTCGTGATGCTGTACTCGTATGTCGCGGTAATTCTTTTAGCTTTTGGTACAGATCAAGAAGAAGAGGCTGCCCTGTTTCACATTGAGATATCTTGATATGGTGTTATGTTTTACCTACGTCTATCATATTAGAATAATGTCAGATTATGACCGAGACGTATTACGATATGCTTGGATTATAATGTACACGTATACTGTGGATTTATGGAACAATGTTTTATTGCTGATTATGCGTAAGCAAGAGCAAGTTGAATATCCGCTTTTACGCTATTTATTTTCAAATTATCAACATATTTCTAACATGAGAATTGAATTACTTTCTAATTATATCATATAACTAGCGGATAACCGGCGTGTTTATTTATTAACTCTTTTATGTAGCCTAATTTTTTTTAAAGAATAATGCTACAAACATTACTAATATCCCCTTAACCACTCGTGGTAAGCTTAAATTGTTTGTGTTACGAGTGGTTCACGCCAGTAGTCGAATGGCGGATTCGAACCCACGACCTTTTTAAGTACGCGGTCCGCGCCCTGCCATTAGGCTACTGTCGCTTGTAATGCATTGTTTCATTGGTTTAAAATGATGTTTGCATTATTGTTTATTGCCTATCGGTTGGGTGGTTTCAGTCTGTAACAGGCATAGGTAGTAAATATTTTTGTGTTTTATATAGATAGATATGGGAATACATTTGGCGCGTTAAAAATATCATCATCATCATTACAGTCCTTCACAAGTCTATAATGCCACAAAGCACGGTCCTGAGCCACCTGCATCCATCGACTTCCTGCATGTCTCACCAGGTCGTCACTCCATCTAGTGGGGGGTCGCCCTACACTACGCCTACCGGTACGTGGCTGCTACTCGAGAACCTTTTACCCCCATCGGTTGTCGGTTCGTCGAGCTATATTGCCGGCCCATTGCCACTTCAGCTTACTAATCCGTTGGGCTTAATCGGTTACTCTGGTTTTACTGCAGATATCCTCATTTCTAAGTTTATCACGCAGAGAAACCCCGAGCATAGCCTTCTCCATAGGTCGCTGAGCGACCTTGAGCGTCCTCATATGGGCAGCGTCTCGGATCCGTAAGTAATTACTGGCAACACACACTGGTAGATGTGTCGTGATTTCCCTAACGCTGCCCAGCCGAGTTGAATCCGTCGATTGACCTCTCGGTCGAAGTTGGACTTACCTAATCGGATTATTTGTCCCAGGTATACATACTTCGAACTTAGTGCTCACAACAACAACCAGCATTGGTGTGACATGAACATTACCCACAATCTTCGTTTTGTCCACGTTCATCTTAAGACCTATCCGTTGGGAGACACCATTGAGGTCATTGAGCATAGTGCTTAGGTTCTCCAGCGAATCTGACATAAGGACTATATCGTCGGCAAATCGAGAGTGAGTGATGTACTCGCCATTGACGTTAATACTGTATTCTTTACAGTTCAGTAGCTTGAAAACATCTTCTAATGCAGCGGTGAAGAGTTTAGGGGATATAACGTCACCCTTTTTTTTTTTTTTTTTGCGGATGGAAAATCATCTAATGACCCCTTTCGCTCTGGGTGGAGCGCAAGGGAGTGTCAGACTTTTACTGACTAAAAACCATCCGTGTTCCTTCAGTGCCCTTACGTTCCGGAGCCGCGGTATCTCTTTCGAACAGCCCGCAGCCCCGGCAGGCGTCGGCCCTTGCGGGCCCCTTCACGCTGCTGACAGCTCTTTGAGGCGCGCGTGGAACAAAACGCGCCGTCGACACGGCCTGTCGTCATTAGACGGACGGACGACGAGCTACCCATTGCTCGCCGTCCACAGGCCTGCGCCTACGGTGGCCGGGGGCCACGACGTAGCCCCCGACGCCCAGGGCGTCTCCCGCGGCGGCCGGGGAGGAAAGCTGCTGCTCTCTCCTTCTCCCGCTCCGCCACCTCCTTCGCTAGCATCACTGCTTCGCAGAAGGTGGTGACGGCATCCCATTCCGTCTCGCTCCGGACCATGGCTTCGACCAGGGCCGGACGCGAGAGGTCGCCGCTGCCTATCGCCGCTACGAGGACACGGCGGTGCTCCGCCCAAGCAGGGCACACCTCCACGGTGTGTTCCACCGTGTCCTCCGGTCCATCCTCGCAGTGGGAGCACCCGGGCGTTTCCTCCCGCCCGATTCGGTGCAGGAACCTCCCAAACACACCGTGTCCGGTGAGGACCTGCGTCAGGCGGAAGGTGAGGATGCCGTGGCGTCTCTCAAGCCACTCCTCAAAGAGGGGTCTTATCGCCGCTATAGTGGCGTGCCCAGCACGGGGTTGCGACAGTCGCTGTCTCCATGTCGCCATGAGATCGTGCCGGAAGTCTGTCCGCTGCGCGACAACTTGCCGCGGCAGCGGGGTTTCCCCACGGCACAGTGCCTCCGCACGCCATTCGTGCAGGCGTGCGAGGACTATCGCCTCCAGATCCCATGGCGGCAATCCGGCAAGGAGGCTCGCCGCCTCGCGGGAGATCGTGCGGTAGCCGCGAACCATTTTCACGGCTATCACCCTTTGGGGCGCGTTCAGGTGGTGGACGGCAAGCCGCGCCAAACCACGCGCCCACACCGGGGCCCCGTAAAGGGCCATGGACCGCACGACCCCCGCGTAGAGCCTCCGGCAGGAGGCGTTTGGCCCTCCCAGGTTCGGCAGGAGCCGCCTGAAGGCAGCCCCGGTCCGTTCCAGTTTGGGAGCCAGACGTCGGAAGTGCTCAACGAAGTTCCATCGGCCGTCGAGGACGAGTCCTAGGTACTTCAGCGTTGACTCGACGTCGATGGATACCCCTCCTACCATCACTGAGGATCCCGGTGGTGGCCTGTTCCGAGGACCATGGAAATGCATGGCCTCGGACTTGTGCAGAGCCACCTCAAGACCCAGTTGCCGAATCCTCTCAACGACTATCGCAACCCCGCGTGTCATATTTTCCGCCGCCGCCTCGTACGACCCCCCTTGTGCCAGTACCAGCGTGTCGTCAGCGTAGCAAACTACGCTGACGCCGGTAGGGAGGTCGGCGCGCAGCACCCAGTCGTAACCGATGTTCCACAGAGGTGGCCCCAGAACCGAACCCTGTGGGACACCGCACGACATCTCTCGCCGGTTCCACTCACCGTTGCGACCGGGGTAGATGACGGCCCTGTCCGTCAGGTAGTCCCCGACTATACGACGGAGATAGTTCGGCACCCGGTGATACCGGAGTGCCTCCCTAATGCAGCTCCAGGGCATGGAGTTGAAGGCGTTGGCGATGTCGAGAGACACCGCCAAGACAACCCCCCCTCTGGCCACTTCATCCCCCGTCGTGAGGGCTCTCACGCGCATGATGGCGTCCACCGTAGAGCGCCTCTTGCGGAAACCAAACTGGTGTTCCGCAAGATCATATAACGTCACCCTGTCTTACACCTTTCTGCAGTTGGATAGGTTTCGTGTTCTGGTTCTGTACTCGGATAGTCATCGTAGCCCTACTGTACAACACTTAAGCACTTCGATTTACCGACAGTCAACTTGGCACCGTTGAAGAGACTCCCAGTCCACATACGCAAGGTAAAGTGGCAGATTGTGCTTTACGGTCTTCTGTACAATGTGCCGCAGGGTATGTATGTGGTTCATGGTACTGAAGCCGTTTTGGAAACCGGCTTGTTCGGAAGGCTGGAAGTCGTCGAGTCTGCATGTGAGACGATTCGTAATGACTTTCGAAAACAGCACGTAGACGCGACTCAGAAGAGAAATCGGTCTGTAGTTCTTCAATAGAGCGTTGTCGCCTTTCTTGATGAACAAGACCACCTCTATCCTGCTTCAAGCCTTAGGAATAGTGCCACCCTGAAGGACCGAATAGAAGAGCTTCTGAATTACTTTAAGTACCGGTTTTTCACCCGCTTTCAATTCAACCTCACTCAAAATCTCAGGTGTCCGCGATACGAAACTGCCACTCATTCTTCAGCTTTGGCAGTTGGCTCTTTCTGGCAGACAGATCTCTGGCAAAGACTTTGGAGCCCTGATTCCGCTCGATCGCTTCTTCAATAAGAGCAGTATTAAAGTTGCCTAAGTCCTGTCGCATGCATTTGGAGATATGTCTGTTCAGTTGCCTATATACTGTCAAATCTGTGTGATCGAGACGATTGCAGCCTCATCTCCCGTCTAACAGCCATGAGATTAAGAGTGTGATCGGAGTGTTTTTGTGTTCTTCTGCAATGGGTCTTGAAAAACTTAGCTCCCACCGCATAGACAGTTTCCATGAGCTTATTATTCATAATGTCCACTACATTGCAGTCTTCTAGGCACTGAAAACGGTTTTGTAACTCGAGCTAAAAGGTTTCCGGGTTTGGATTAGAGCACGAGGGGTACGGAGCATTGACTTCATTAGACGGGACCTCTCCAAACCAACGTTTAGGTTCAGTGTGCTTCTAACTCTAACCATTCCGCGTTCGCTGCCTGTTTTCACCCGATCACTGAACAGTTGCCTTCTAGTCGTCATAATGAAGTCAATCTTATTTTATATAATCAGCGCCATCTAGTATTGAGTAGCAGAATTAGGAGGGCTTTCAAGAAAATTCCATGCTAGATCTTTATACACCTAGTCAGTCGTGACCGGTATGTGCTCGAACATTCTAGATGTTTAAGTAAAAAAGATGTTTAAGCCCTATATATGGCCAGTATGGACCGCGACGTATGTATTATCATACATTTCCTCCGTCTCCTCATCGGGATGTGCCGAAGTTGGTGCGTAAACCTGTATGACCTTCAGCGAATACCGTTTGGTGATTGTGAGTAGAAGGTACGCAACCCTCGTCGATACACTCCCCATCTTTAAAAGGTTGCGTTGTTAACGAGAGACTTGTGGACGATTAATCCAACACCTCCTTGGGACAGATGGTTGCCCTCTCGGTCACAGAACAAGTTGCCGGATTCGAGAATCACCGTGTCCTCCCCCTCTCTTCCGACCTCGGATAATCCTACAATATTCCAGTTCGTCTATCTCATCTTCCAGCTCCAGAATCTTCTCTTCAGTTCTCAAGGTGCTTGCATTGTATGTTGTCAGTTCGAGTGGTCTTAGGTGGTAACCGAACCTCCACCGGAGATTCAGAGCACCCCATGCCCCGCCGTTACCATGTTTGTCACCGTATCTAGGAATAGGGGGACCGCCGGGGACTGGGGCCGTTTACTGGTGTCATTGCTCATGGTGTATTTGCCACAGTTGCCACTCTTGGCGAGCGGGTTGGCAACCGCAGTTGTTTTTTGTTGTACAATTGATGTTATCAGGAAGATGCTGCTGCCCATCTTCTGCCGTTTTCTCTCTGTCACCTTTAAAGACACCCACAGGAAGGTATGGGATAGTGGATATTCTTAACCGCCACTACACAGTTTAAATATATCATTTATAAAATTTGATAGCATTAGTGAACTTTGCACAGTACTGTACATTTTCGAATAGGATTTCCTAATTAAAAATTTTGGAGCGCTACAACTTTTTCTCGATGAGAACGCCAAAAACTTAACAAAACTTACAGTCACAGAGTAAGTACATGTCATAAACGAATGTTAATTAAAAATATTGTGATATTATTGTTACGAGCTTAGGGTTCGTGACGATAAAAACTGCCGATTGAATTACCAAAATTGATACTTTAACTATCGAACACCAATTACAAGTTAAAACACACAAATATTAAAATACAATTTGCAGTTGTATCGCTTCGAAGTATTCGCTTGATTCGCCAATTCAAAACACCCCCAGTCGCGGTCCGTACTGGCCATATATAGGGCACGGTCACGACTGACTAGGTGTATAAAGATCTAGCATGGAATTTTCTTGAAAGCCCTCCTAGTTCTGCTACTCAATACTAGATGGCGCTGATGATTTAAAATAAGATTGACTTCATTATTACGACTAGAAGGCAACTGTTCAGTGATCGGGTGAAAACAGGCAGCGAACGCGGAATGGTTAGAGTTAGAAGCACACTGAACCTAAACGTTGGTTTGGAAAGGTCCCGTCTAATGAAGTCAATGCTCCGTACCCCTCGTGCTCTAATCCAAACCCGGAAACCTTTTAGCTCGAGTTACAAAACCGTTTTCAGTGCCTAGAAGACTGCAATGTAGTGGACATTATGAATAATAAGCTCATGGAAACTGTCTATGCGGTGGGAGCTAAGTTTTTCAAGACCCATTGCAGAAGAACACAAAAACACTCCGATCACACTCTTAATCTCATGGCTGTTAGACGGGAGATGAGGCTGCAATCGTCTCGATCACACAGATTTGAAAGTATATAGGCAACTGAACAGACATATCTCCAAATGCATGCGACAGGACTTAGGCAACTTTAATACTGCTCTTATTGAAGAAGCGATCGAGCGGAACCAGCGCTCCAAAGTCTTTGCCACAGATCTGTCTGCCAGAAAGAGCCAACTTCCAAAGCTGAAGAATGAGTGGCAGTTTCGTATCGCGGACACCTGAGATTTTGAGTGAGGTTGAATTGAAAGCGGGTGAAAAACCGGTACTTAAAGTAATTCAGAAGCTCTTCTATTCGGTCCTTCAGGGTGGCACTATTCCTAAGGCTTGAAGCAGGATAGAGGTGGTCTTGTTCATCAAGAAAGGCGACAACGCTCTATTGAAGAACTACAGACCGATTTCTCTTCTGAGTCGCGTCTACGTGCTGTTTTCGAAAGTCATTACGAATCGTCTCACATGCAGACTCGACGACTTCCAGCCTTCCGAACAAGCCGGTTTCCAAAAAGGCTTCAGTACCATGAACCACATACATACCCTGCGGCACATTGTACAGAAGACCGTAAAGCACAATCTGCCACTTTACCTTGCGTATGTGGACTGGGAGTCTCTTCAACGGTGCCAAGTTGACTGTCGGTAAATCGAAGTGCTTAAGTGTTGTACAGTAGGGCTACGATGACTATCCGAGTACAGAACCAGAACACGAAACCTATCCAACTGCAGAAAGGTGTAAGACAGGGTGACGTTATATCCCCTAAACTCTTCACCGCTGCATTAGAAGATGTTTTCAAGCTACTGAACTGTAAAGAATACAGTATTAACGTCAATGGCGAGTACATCACTCACTCTCGATTTGCCGACGATATAGTCCTTATGTCAGATTCGCTGGAGAACCTAAGCACTATGCTCAATGACCTCAATGGTGTCTCCCAACGGATAGGTCTTAAGATGAACGTGGACAAAACGAAGATTGTGGGTAATGTTCATGTCACACCAATGCTGGTTGTTGTTGTGAGCACTAAGTTCGAAGTATGTATACCTGGGACAAATAATCCGATTAGGTAAGTCCAACTTCGACCAAGAGGTCAATCGACGGATTCAACTCGGCTGGGCAGCGTTAGGGAAATCACGACACATCTACCAGTGTGTGTTGCCAGTAATTACTTACGGATCCGAGACGCTGCCCATATGAGGACGCTCAAGGTCGCTCAGCGACCTATGGAGAAGGCTATGCTCGGGGTTTCTCTGCGTGATAAACTTAGAAATGAGGATATCTGCAGTAAAACCAGAGTAACCGATTAAGCCCAACGGATTAGTAAGCTGAAGTGGCAATGGGCCGGCAATATAGCTCGACGAACCGACAACCGATGGGGGTAAAAGGTTCTCGAGTAGCAGCCACGTACCGGTAGGCGTAGTGTAGGGCGACCCCCCACTAGATGGAGTGACGACCTGGTGAGACATGCAGGAAGTCGATGGATGCAGGTGGCTCAGGACCGTGCTTTGTGGCATTATAGACTTGTGAAGGACTGTAATGATGATGATGATATTTTTAACGCGCCAAATGTATTCCCATATCTATCTATATAAAACACAAAAATATTTACTACCTATGCCTGTTACAGACTGAAACCACCCAACCGATAGGCAATAAACAATAATGCAAACATCGTTTTAAACCAATGAAACAATGCATTACAAGCGACAGTAGCCTAATGGCAGGGCGCGGACCGCGTACTTAAAAAGGTCGTGGGTTCGAATCCGCCATTCGACTACTGGCGTGAACCACTCGTAACACAAACAATTTAAGCTTACCACGAGTGGTTAAGGGGATATTAGTAATGTTTGTAGCATTATTCTTTAAAAAAAATTAGGCTACATAAAAGAGTTAATAAATAAACACGCCGGTTATCCGCTAGTTATATGATATAATTAGAAAGTAATTCAATTCTCATGTTAGAAATATGTTGATAATTTGAAAATAAATAGCGTAAAAGCGGATATTCAACTTGCTCTTGCTTACGCATAATCAGCAATAAAACATTGTTCCATAAATCCACAGTATACGTGTACATTATAATCCAAGCATATCGTAATACGTCTCGGTCATAATCTGACATTATTCTAATATGATAGACGTAGGTAAAACATAACACCATTTCAAGATATCTCAATGTGAAACAGGGCAGCCTCTTCTTCTTGATCTGTACCAAAAGCTAAAAGAATTACCGCGACATACGAGTACAGCATCACGACACCGATAGACTTGTACAATGACTGGGCAAGTAGTCGACCTCATAGACAAATGGGAGATTAAAGTTCTCCCTTACTTTTCCCTCCCTCCCCTCCCCACCCGTCACTTTTACATATTTTCAATCTTTATTCCTAAAATTAAAATTTTCTTATAGTGCAAAAAAGATACTATATTATCTTTACCATATGGCCACTGCGAATTCGAATTTCAAATAAATTATTCTAAATGGTTCAATTTAAGTGAAGTGTTTACCATACTCGGGGCCAATTTTTCAATCGTCGGTTAAAAGTTTAAATAAATTATAACCTGACTGAACATAAAAGTCAAACAATTTAACTATGTTATTAAAACAACTGTTATTTTTAATTTGTTTATATTGTTTTTTATTATTAGATGAATGAATAACTTTTATAAACGATTAAAAATCGGCCCTAATAGGTATTCAATTAGTTTAAGGTGCCTTGAAAGGTACACAAAAGATATAAAATGCTTCTTTTAAAATATTGGTCAAACTCGGCACGGTACAAGAAAAAATCTTTTCTTAACGTACACCTTTGAGATCGTGAAAAAGTTACGAATTTGCTTTTGATTGTTTTTGTAAACACAACTTTTCTGTAAATTGCCAATTGCGTGTGCCAAAAGCATTTAAGTAATAGTCATTTAAATCTCTTTGGCGTATGCACACGAATTAATTCGCAGAATTTTATGTAGATAATTTCCATTTTGAAATTGTTTTAATGGTTCCAATTGGGATGGACGTTGTTGAGCTGTATTCATCTCGCGTCGGTTGAGAAGTGATGATATCATCTTTATACAATACCTGCCTATTTTTTTAAATACTAATTTACAATTAACCAAATTCTAAACCTGTTGTGTGGGCAGATCTTCGAACAACATTGTTGATCGAAGGGGCAGATCGAATAATACCACACGCATTTTCTTAATTATGATTTTTTTATATGTTATATCTATCTGTCTAAATTACTCTACGCAATAATTTCGAAAAAAAAGTAGGAAGAGAAACGACGATTGGAGAAACTTCACTTAAAGTATTCGCAACCAAAGAGTGTTTTTTTTCTTCCGAGGATTGTGATATTGAAGAAAGGTTAAAATCAGCTATGGGCCATTGCGAGGGTTCTTACTGAATCTAAGACGGTCCTTGAAACCAAATCGGATGATCTATAATTTGCACCTGAGCAAGTCCACGCGACAAACAATCGGCAGGATTTTTTGCTCCGGGCACATAATAAAATTTTGCGATACTAACTAGTTTTGGATCTTGGCCCCTCGATTCGACTCGAAACCAACATAAAGCGACTGTTGAGTCGGAAAAGTTAAATATTAAATATGTTATTTGTAGCGTGTTCCAGATTCAGAGAATAATAACATAAATAATAAAAAGGTTCCGAAATTTATGAACGCGAATCGTCCAGAACTGTTTTTCCAACCGTGTTTTCATAAGAATCCCAATGAGACACAAAATATAAGAGATCAACCAACAAGCCAACTTGAAAAAAAAGATTTGCATGATTTATTTTTTAATAAATAGTTTCGCGCGATAAATACACTCGGGACTTTGTCTTCTATACATGTAGTCGTAGCACAGCAACCATTTTTGAGGCTGTTGTATTGCGTTTGTGCGCTAATAATGCCCTCGTTTTTAAGAACAAAAACAGATTAGGTATAAACTGGCGTCTATACTGCATAGCCTTCAATCTGCCTGTTTAAACAGATTGTAAAATTAAAAATTCTGTGCAACCGACTTCAATATAATAAAATGAGAACATCATCAATGAATTCGAAGTCAATTAAATTTGCATTATTAGGATAATTGATACAATCTGGCGTTACTTTGCGGAAATCTATTATAATAAAAATATTAATTATTTCGCAACCTTCCGCTAACTTAACACAATGATGTGTCTTACCTGGATTGAAGAGCACTTCCCGCCCTCCCTAAATTGAGTACACTAACTAAATAGTGGTGTTGGAAGTAGTGGTGCCGAGAGTAGTGGTGTTGGGAGTAGAGGTGCTGGGACTAGTGGTGACGGAATTAATATTTTTATTATTAGGATAACTCAAAAACTACTGGTCAGATCTTGTTTAAAATTATATAGGATCAGACGAGAAGCACCAGCTTTTAAATAGAAGAAAGGATTATCAAAATCAATTCAGCTAGAAAAAAGGTCTGCGGTAACACACATTTAAAAAAAACATACTTCCTCCTTTCCGAAGTTGGTTAAAACGTCTGTTAATTGATAGAATCAGGCGTTACTTTGCGAAAATCCATTATAATAAAAATACTTTGAGTTGCGAAGTAATTAGTATTTTTATTAAAACGTCTGTGTTTCCCGATAATTAAACCAGTATCCACCCTGACCCTAGGTACATTGAGGCTGTCAAAGTATCTACGCACTCTCTTTATGGACTCTTTGCTAAGGGATCAAAGTTGTTCCATTGAAGCTCTGAACTGAATTAAATAAATAATAAAATAATCAAGAGTCTTTAGTGTAACGTAGTTCGCGGTAAAGGGATAACCTGCCAGGAGGTTTTTACATGAAACTTCGAATATACCAAACACGACTATACTACTTTCTAAAAGGACAACGATTTGGTTGTCAGATCGGTGTTACTATTTAATTTACTCAGACATTACCATTTATACTATCCTATAAGTATGCCGAGGTTACTTATTATGGTAAAACGCAGTATGGTAACCAGTAACAAGATTATTTGAAACAACTAGAAATCCGGAATCATTTGGGTGACCCAACAGATTTTTTTATTAAATCTATCTGTAGATTTTGTACCCATAGTATCCCGTCGAAATGTTCAAACATTATTGCCTTTTTTACGATATAATCTAATGACCTCCGATCGAATTTCGGCTACGGCAGCCAAACTTAACGGACCTGCACAGTAAGGATTATTGTGCACGAGTGTGTCGCAAGCACTTTCTACCTAGTATTCCCTAGTTCTCATAGTCAAATGGCACAGAAAACAGACACGACCGGAGAGAGATCAGGCGCATAACCAACGGCTTTACGCACTTTCTGAGGCACGGGGGTGAGACGCGCCAACTTCCTACCTCCGGGCTGCAACTGAGAATTTCTCGACAGAAAAATCCCACGATATCGGCTCGACCCGGGGCTCAAAACCTGGGACCACTGATTTAACAACAGTCGCGCTGACGACCACAAGATTAACGAGGAGTCATTTTCATTTTACGCTAAAGAGTTTTGTGAATATTGTAGAGTATATTTATAGCTGAATAAATCGCTTGTATGCGCACTATAATATGATAGTTTCCATTTCGAGACGTGCAATACTAAAAGTAAACTAGTGCGGTGCGCCGCGCAATTGAATCAACTCAGTTCACAGCACTGATGTGTTAACTCACATCTTCAAAATGTGTTGGCGCACAAGCCAGGTATTAAGGTGTTGAGTTGTCCGCGGAATGCAGAGGAGTGTTATTGAACACTTGTTTCACGAATCTTTTTATACATTTTTGTTATAAACTGCAACTCCGTGAAACATAAAAGGACAGATAGTGATATTACGTAATCTTTCTTTCCTACATTTATTTTACTTACTTGCCACAAGGTTTTATTTTTACGGATGGTTGAGTTGACAGCTGTCTGTAAGATTTGCACAGAGATTACATACGTAGAAATTTGTTGCGCCTGAGTTCTGAGTTAACGCAAGGAATTTCGCCGAGTTGCCCATGTCAAGCAATTAGGGAGATTGAAGTTCTTTGAGTTGAATGTATACGACTGTTGCAAAGAGGACTCAAGACTATCGTTCCGTAGTGGCAATTGGAGTTTTTAAAGAAACTACTCGTATATATGCAAATGATTAGATTAGATTGTTGCCGCTTGTGATAAGGGTCGGTTGATTCTTTATTTTTTGCACAAGTATCAAATACAGTATTAAATACTCTACGAGTACAGCCATTTAGCGACGATAAGGGTTATTGCTTCCTAAATACAATATAACTAATGTACTTTGTGGTTGTAGTAATAGACAAAATGATGTCTGTGCAAAAAAACTTGTAACTACAAGTAAAGTAGCTGCTTTGTGGTAATGGTGCAGTGGCGCTCTCAGAATATCCAACACCCCATATCGTCCGGTGGATATCGTAAGTGGCGACAGCGGAAATCTGAAACAAGTGATGGACAGCAGAATTTTCCTTATAAAAACTTAAATATAAAAAAACTGCGGCTCCTTACCAGACCGCCAAGCGTGGCATTATATTTATGAGGGTAACCTATGTTCAGCAGTGAACTCTTGATAGAACTTTACAAATACTTTGAAAAGGATAATGGATTTACCTTCATATTGATGTAAAACATTTTTTTAAATGTTTTACATCAATATGAAACTACTCGCGCCATCTACACGTTACAAGCTTAAAAAGAATATGACAAACAAGGCACGTCGAATCTGCTTAGTTCTACTTTATTTCGTATGATGGCGCACAAAACGCTTGTAATTGAGTTTTTAATCTGTCATTGTTATTCATAAGACCCACTAGAGGGCAGCATTATCAATATTCAATATTATATAATAAATTTGTTTCAACTGACTGAAAAAGTCAAAGTAGTCCCATGTAAATAGAAAAATATGTGATAAGGTTTTATTGTATTTATTCAGCGACACTCTAGTTGTTACTTTGCCTTGAGTTTGTGATATACTCGTATGATTGAGTATGCCCAACAAAGGAAAATATAATGTTTAATAGAAAATAAAATCAGAATTAAAAACTAAAGAAATTTCCACTAACTAATGAGTAGAAATTATTTATTTAAGTGTTACACCTAGTTTAGAAGTTAATCTAAACTCGGTGGCCTATGGCCTATGTAGGGTTCGGTATACTAGTAGTTATTGGTATTTCGGTGTACTATTCAAATAATATGTAGAGTAATATTCAAATATTTCGAATTTTTCAAATACTACAAATAATATATAGATATAAATAGAATTTAATAATATTTATTTTTCAAAACGTGACCGGAATTAAAAAAAAGATATATTAAATCCTCACTATTGGCAGCACCAGTAACTCTTCGCAACAGTTCAGTGGAGGTGAAAGCGCGAGGGTAGCCAGCGAAATTCAAATTTTCTCTGGTTATTTGCAATTTGCAGGTCAGTGTCAGGCTGTATGTTGAAATAATATAATACGATTCGCGACCGTAATGAATATGTATTTCCTGATTTATAATCATCAACCCTCTAAGTTCGTATAATTCCATTGTATTGCTATTTCCAGAAAAAACTCATTCAAAGGAAGTTACATGAACTTAGAGGGTTGTATTGGTGATTTTAATGATAATAATTCTGTGAACATATATACTTGTCACGGTGGTGAATCATATTTACTTAAACATACAATACCGCACCTTCGTAGCGTCTTAAATGATGACACTCTAGACTGACTTTATCCTTATTTCATTGACTTTATTTTTAATAATAATAATAATAATAATAATAATAATTTATTCAGATAGAAAAGTGATACAGAGTAAGAGTCAAACAATGCATCTTATATACTAAATATGTTCTTAAAAATGAACTTGCTTCCTAAGTTAGGGTAAACCCTGTGTTTTAGGTTAAGCAAAGCTCTTCCCACTTACATAAAACCTTAAATAAGATACACAAAATATAATGAAATAATACAAGTGACACAGAAAAAAAAAAATAGAAAAAAATAGAATATAAAATATAAATATTTTAGGTTTGCCAATAGAAGTTTTATTTCTTTTTTTATTGTTTTTCGATTTTATTGTAATTTTAAAATGTTAACTTTATGTGGATGAATAATAATAAAAGAATTTATTACATTTAATTTATGTCATAGAAGCAAAAAATGCAGTG
Organism: Parnassius smintheus behrii; assembly: GCA_036936625.1. Classification (NCBI taxonomy): domain Eukaryota; kingdom Metazoa; phylum Arthropoda; class Insecta; order Lepidoptera; family Papilionidae; genus Parnassius; species Parnassius smintheus. The sequence continues at coordinate 32,691,175 of JAUPFT010000024.1, forward strand.
CAAAAGTTGATTAAATTGTTTTTTATCCTAAATGTTAAGTTTAACAGAAGCATATTTTTAATTATTTTTGTTACTAAAGTCTATCTCGTAAGTCTGATAGTAAGTGATTTATGCCAATAAGTATTTAAAAAAAATGTTGTTCGTCTTATTTTTCTTTTGAATCTCCACCTAAGTGTCAGTATGCTAAAAAACATCCACGAATTATGTGCTAAGTATATATGTATAAGTAAGACATTTTTATTTTATTTTTTATTTACTTGGAAAACTTACAGCTAATTTACATAAATAATTATAACAAAAATGAAGGCCATTTACAAGTTTTCACTTATATAATACTTTATAATGACGCGATTGTGTCAAAAGAGATATGTACAAGTATATGGCAAGTAACAGTACACATATCGAAAAGAAAAGAAGTTGTTAGAAAGTGAACGCCTAAGTTAGAGAACACTGTTATTAAATAAGTCAATATCCGCGTTGTGAATATGTGCTGTAGCATTAAAATATCTGCAAGATCGAATAATAAAAGATGCTGTTCCTTAATTAGAAAGCATTCGAAAAACTCGTAATATTCGAATGATTCGAATAGTATGTCGAGAACTATTCGAAATATTTGAATAGTAAAATTGAACGAATATTGCAAGCCCTAATCCTATGTGTACCGAAGAAAAATATAAAGCTCCTTGTGTTAAGTATTTTATATATCTTTAACATCTATGCTTCTATACTAATATACAGCAGGCGTTGGTCGCCGAGAGCTTCTTTTCTAACGGTCGCTCACTTGTTGCTACGCAACGTGTCTTCCGCACTTGTTTTGAAATTCCTCCTCACAGACTCGTTCCTGGCCGTAATTCGATTCTGTCGTGGGTTCACTCATTTCAGGAGTGTGGAAGTGTCGCCAAACTCAGTAATGCAGATCAACGGACCATCAGAACTCCGGAAATCATCGAAGGAGTGAGGCAGTCAATTCTGCGTTCTCCCCGGGGTTCGGCTCGCAAACATGCAGCTGCTCTGGGAATTTATGACACCACTATTCGACGAATTCTCCATGACGACCCTCAATTTCATCCCTACAAATTGGCTTTTGTGCAAGAATTAATTAAACGCGATGTTGTTGCCCGTCAGAATGCATGTGAAGTGCTGCTTCACAATCTGCTTCAAGATGCGGTCATTTTTTTTAGTGACGAGTTTTGGTGGTAGTCCACGTGAACTTCACCAGAAGCCACTTCATTGTGAACGAGTTACTGTCTGGTGGGCGATATCAGTGATGGGAATAATTGGTCCTTATTTTTTTTTTAAGAAAACGAACCCGCAGTTACCGTGAATGCAGCTCGTTACAGGAACATGAACGAGGAATTTTTTCTTCCAAGCCAAGAAGAAATGAACGTTAGGGACGTGTAGTTTCAGCAAGATGGAGCCACAGCACACACAGCACGAGGCGCAATGGATTTGCTGTGACAACATTTCCCCGACCGCCTCAACTCTCTCAGAGGCGATCTCCCATGGCCGGCACGCTCTCCAAACTTGGCTCCGTGGTATTTTTATTTATGGGGTTATTTGAAGTCCCTGGTTTATGTCGATCAACCACGGACCATAGCTCACCTCATGAACAATACTCGTGACGCCATTGGCAACATGCCGATTGATATGCTGCGAAGAGGGGAGACGAACTTCAGAAATTGACTTAATCAGTGTATGCACAATGAGGGTCACCATTTAACCGATGTCATTTTCACCACTGTACGAAAAAAAATTGGCATGATGTATTCTTAAGTAAAAAAAAGAATTAAAACAATAACTGAAGTACTTTTGTTTTTATTGACCTTTCAAATAAGTAAGTTTCTCAGGCGCACCCTGTACTAATTTACTGATATTACCTACTATATTACCTAAAAATTCTAAGCTGCCAACTCCACTTTTGGCTAAATTGACTATTTGGTATCAAACGAATAAGAAAAAATAGCGCATAATCGTTAAACATGCTAACTACGCAAACTAGACCTATGGTTCACAAAAGATAGCTTGATCGCTGCGACAGCTGTCAGTAAAAATCACGCCTATGAAGTCCTGAATTTCTTAGTAGTACACACAGTACCTGTCAATGTCATACTTTATGGGCAAGCCGACCTAATTAGAGCATGCCCATAAAGTATGACATTGACAGGTACTGTCTGTACTACTAAGAAATTCAGGACTTCATAGGCGTGATTTTACTGACAGCTGTCGCAGAGATCAAGCTATCTTTTATAAACTATAGGTTATAGATTTCGCGCCGCAATCTTCTAGCTAACTCCACGCCTGTCAAATCACGCGCGAAATAATGTTAACTCCCGGCCATAGATTATTGCTACCGCCATTTTACGCCATCTTCTAGTAGCATGAACCGTAGACAGAGAATTATGGAGTGTAGAGGTAAGGAGTACAGACCCTGTATAAAAAATGGTCCGTAGGAAAGCGTTAAATAAGGGTGGTACCACTGTAGCTACAGTCTAAATTTTAAAGAACTTTTTATATTTTTTTATTGCACAGACTTTTACCATAATTTTTTTTACAATAGTTATTTTGTTGCTTTCAAAATTTTTATTTTAAAAGTCACTCTCAACGTATTTTACGGCGATTTAACATACCCCGTAGCTACTCGAGCGCTGTAGTGGAGAGTTATTGAAATGTTATTTACTGCTTACAGATTTACAGTAGGACTCTTTTTCAACCTTTTTCCTGTGGGAGTTGGTACTCCTTACTTTTACACTCCGTACGTTCTCTAACCTCCATGCCACATACCAGAGAGTAGAGTAATATATCCAGAAAGAGAGCCATCTCCTAGGATTTTTGTCACCCAATATGAATAGCATGGAGGTTAAAGAACAGGATAAAGCATAGCCCGCCTGTCCTTGAATATTGTAGAATTTATAGCGGCGCTGACGTCAGTGAGTAGTGACTGCGAAGTTAGCTGTTTATGAGTACAAGTAGATGAAGTTAGTTTAATAATGTAAAAATTTTCTCCGCGACTCCGCGACATTGGTGAGAAAATTTTTATACTCCGTAATTTTGTAATTTTCGACAAAAAGAAACATTAAAAAATGGAGAAATAGTTATTGTGCGTGGATGTGCAAGTGGTTTAGCATCTGATCGGAAAAATAGACTGAAAATGACTTTTATTGACCGAACTTAGCGATAGCAGCGCCTCACTTATGGTGTTCATATTTCTGACACTATTTTCTACGGCGATCATTCTCCTGTTCTCTAGCCTCTAAGATGAATAGTGTCGCCGTCTGATATCACATGCGTTGAACTAATCTCAATATTTTAGCTTTAGCTAAAGCTCCATACTATGGAGTGTAGAAGTAAGGAGTACCAACTCCCGTAGCAGAATGGTTGAAAAAGTATACATCTGTAAGCGGTAAAAATAACAGTTCAAAAACTCTTCACAACAGTGCTGGAGTAGGTACTGGGATGATATAAACTTAGCAGTTGTCGACGGTTTGAAGTGTGCTGTTAAACTGCCCAGTAGCTCTAAAATCTAAAATAATTTTATTTAGTAAATATAACCTTGAAAAAGTCGTCTATCCCACTAATATTTTTCGGCACGTTCTTTAAAATTTAACCCGTAGCTATAGTGGCGCCACCCTTATTTAACGGTTTTCTATGGACACTTTTTAATACACAGTCTGTACTCCTTACTTCTACACTCCATACTCTACACCATCCGGAGACAGAGAAACCTATAGACTAGTGATTAGCGTGGCCTCGAGTAGGAAAGGACGATAACGTGGTTTTAGGTTATACAATAATCTTCATGAATTTAAACATATTTAGATAAAAATTTTAATTGTTCTAAGAACTGAACTGAACAAGATTCATCAATCTTGAGCTCACAAAACACTTTTTTCTCACAAACCAACTTGTAAACTCCTTAGATCGCTACGAACTGTAAAAGTTGTTTAGCAAAGTGTAGTTTGCTAAATCAAAAAACCGGCACGGAGAAAGGGACAAACAGTCACACCGCTCTGTCTCATTTCTATGCATTGCAAGACGTATGCATAAATCTGTCTTTTTCGTGTGCGAATGCGAAATAAGGCGTCAATTTGCGTAGACAGAGAAACCTATAGGCAAATTGACGCCTTCTTTCGCATTCGCACACGAAAAAGATAGATTGATGCATACGTCTTGCATAGAAATGAGATAGAGCGGTGTGATTCTTTGTCCCTTTCTCCGTGCCGGTTTCTTTGTTTAGCAAACTCTACAGTTTGCTAAACAACTTTGATAGCGTAGCGATTTAAGGAGTTTACAAGTTGGTTTAAGTGAGAAAAAAGTGTTTTGTGAGCTTAGGATTGGTGAATCTTATTCAGTTCAGTTCTTAGAACAATTAAAATTTTTATATAAATATGTTTAAAAGTCATAAAGATTATTGTATAACCTAAAAATTCGTTATCGTCCTTTCTCACTCGAGGTCACGCCGATCATTAGTCTATAGGTTTCTCTGTCTACGTCAATTTGTCTGTAGGTTTCTCCGTCTACGATACCATCCATACAGAGAATCATAGATTACTGAATTATTACTAGAGATAAAGAATCACAGAGTACCTTTGAACAAACCGCAGAGAATGCAACGGCGTGAACAGTACTAATACTATCAGTGTTCCCGTTCCCGAGAGTTTTATTCTAAAATATAAGGTTTTTTTGAAGCTTGGCACGTGAATGGTATTTTATGTAAAATGTAAGTACCTACTATTCTATAATGTGTTCATAGTTTTGATACATATATCTAAGCATAATTGATACAGAAGCACAAATGAAATGTAAACTTGTATGATAAGGTAGTTAGCATAATTTATTTCTTACTTTTTCATTTATTGTTTAGGAGTTGGACATCGTTCAAGTTTATTTTTTTTCCTGATTTGCTACAAGTGGTTTAATACAGTTTTATCGGGTAAGGTTTACAATTCAGTCACCTGTATTAGGGGGTGGGGGTGGTGTGCGGGGGAGGGAGGCAGGAGTTGTAGAGCACTGACCTCTATATACCTATACAGGTACGCTGGACTGGCTATACATTGTGACATGATGAAGCGATATGATTTCCGCCATTTTGGCGCTGACAGCAGAAGTGCACGTCCACGGAACTAATACTAGGGATAAGACAGTGTACCAAATTATATCGATAAAAATTCCATAACCTACCTATACCTAAATAAATAGAATGGACTCTAAGGATAGATAGAAGTAGTTACGTTGTACCAGTTCTGGCGCACTGAGTCAGAAGTGGTACAAGTACGACGTTCGTGGACTCACGACCCTAAAAAAAAAAAAAAAAAGGTTTTGGCATGCTCTGATCACGAATCTGCGGTCCCTTTTTGCGTAGGATGCACGGTTCCGGAGATGTGCAGATCAATTAACTCTTATCTAATTGATATCCGCTGCGAGCCTCCACCGTCATTAGCGCTCCATTGTCCTTATCTACTTATCTATTGTTGATTGACTACCGTCATTATCTATTATTCGTCAGCGTGTGGGTCGGCTTATGCTATTGTATTATACTCCTTTGTTCCTATCTACAACACTAATCTGAATCATCAATAAAACACATTACCTAATTTTGTTAAAATTTTTATTTATAAAATACAAAATCTTATTACTTATTATCTATACAATAGGAGCGAAACATCTCATCCACTAACATACCGTTGTACAATGTGTTCTCTGTAAATATACTCGTAAAACTATACATTGAACATCCCTGAAACTTATATAGCAAATACATTAAGCAATATTCGCCACAAACTGAAGTCCTATCAACATTCCAGTTCCATCTTTTACAATTTCGTACAGGTGCCCGTCCATATGAATCAAAATATTCACCGACGTCATTCGTATCGATATATAAAGCTACCCAATGTGACCCTGGTTTATCATCTGTACCCAAATTGCATATTACCTAGTCAGGTCATAAATTCTACCACATGTTTAATATAAAATAATTGAAACGAGTTTATTCATTATGTAACCATTTATATACCAAAATGAACTTAACAAAACATAGATTCTTATGACACTATAGTTTATTCAAAATGACCTCCGTAATTTTGAATACAGGCCTTCAAACTGCGTTGAGTTTGTGATATACTCGTATTATTGAGTATGCCCAACAAAGGAAAATATAATGTTTACCTAATAGAAAATAAAATCTGAATTAAAAACTAAAAAGAATTAAATAATTTCCACTAACTAATGAGTAGAAATTATTTATTTAAGTGTTACACCTAGTTTAGAAGTTAATCTAAACTCGGTGGCCTATGGCCTATGTAGGGTTCGGTATACTAGTAGTTATTGGCATTTCGGTGTACTATTCAAATAATATGTAGAGTAATATTCAAATATTTCGAATTTTTCAAATACTACAAATAATATATAGATACAAATAGAATTTAATAATTTTTTTTTTCAAAACATGACCGGAATTAAAAAAAAGATATATTAAATCCTCACCATTGGCAACACCAGTAACTCTTCGCAACAGTTCATTTGAGGTGAAAGCGCGAGGGTAGCCAGCGAAATTCAAATGTTCTCTGGTTATTTGCAATTTGCAGGTCAGTGTCAGGCTGTATGTTGAAATAAATACGATTCGCGACCGTAATGAATATGTATTTACTGATTTATAATCATCAACCCTCTAAGTTCGTATAATTCCATTGTATTGCTATTTCCAGAAAAAACTCATTCAAAGGAAGTTACATGAACTTAGAGGGTTGTATTGGTGATTTTAATGATAATGATTCTGTGAACATATACTTGTCACGGTGGTGAATCATATTTACTTAAACATACAATACCGCACCTTCGTAGCGTCTTAAATGATGACACTCTAGACTGACTTTTTCCTTATTTCATTGACTTTATTTTTAGGTTTGCCAATAGAAGTCGATTTTATTGTAATTTTAAAATGTTAACTTTATGTGGATGAATAATAATAAAAGAATTTATTACATTTAATTTATGTCATAGAAGCAAAAAATGCAGTGCAAAAGTTGATTAAATTGTTTTTTATCCTAAATGTTAAATTTAACAGAAGCATATTTTTAATTATTTTTGTTACTAAAGTCTATCTCCTAAGTCTGATAGTAAGTGATTTATGCCAATAAGTATTTAAAAAAATGTTGTTCGTCTTATTTTTCTTTTGAATCTCCACCTAAGTGTCAGTATGCTAAAAAACATCTACGAATTATGTGCTAAGTATATATGTATAAGTAAGACATTTTTATACCTATAGGCCTTAACCGACGAGCATGTATGCCTATATATATGGATATTGAGGAGAGGGAGGTGTGTCAGGATCGTGCCAAATGGAAATCTGTAGTTTCTGCCTACCCCTCTGGGTGACAGGCGTAAGTGTTCATGTTATGTTACAAAAGGAACATTAAGAACATATTTTAGGAATTGTTAATTTATTCAACACTGGCTACCCGCTTCGGCGTTGCTTGGATAGGATCTATTAATGTTATCAAAAAAAAAATCTTAACGTTTTTCATATGAAATATATCCTAGATCCACCTGGCATATCTCTCTATCTGTGCGTAAATTTTCATTGCAAAGAACATACAGACAGACAGACAGCCAAAAATTTTACTGTTTGCATTTTTGGCATCAGTATCGATCACTAATCACCCCCTGATAGTTATTTTGGAAATATAATATTTCATGTACAGAATTTACCTCTCTACAAATTTATTATAAGTATAGATTAGTTGAAAGTACCCCAACTCGTAATGAATGACAGTTTTTCAATTCAATCATTTAATTTTATCTGTACCTATTTTATTGTATCTTTTGATATTGTAAATATAAACTTTTAAAGCAAATCAAAAAAGATCGATTTTTCCGAAATCGATCTTTAAGATTTCGATTTTTTGTGAATTGATTCATTCAATTTCGATTCGAACTCATTTAAAAATGTGTAAAATTAATCTCTAGGACGGCGATTTTGTTGACAGCTTTTCGTTATGCCGTTGCTTCCTAGTTTCAGAATTTTGGTGAATAGTGGAATATTTGTCGCGGCGGAATACTGCTAAATATCGCAAAGATCCTTTCCTACTAATGGTTATTTAAGAAATTATGTTTTTATTTTTATTTTGTGTACTTAGTTTAATCTTAAAATTTTTTTAGTTGAATGGTTAAGGGCTGTGATGGCTATCCGAGTACAGAACCAGAGTACAAAACTAATCCAACTGTAGAGATGTGTAAGACAGGGTGACGTAATATCCCCGAAACACTTTACCGCTGCATTGGAAAACTTTTTCAACCCACTGGACCGGAAAGGATACGGTATTAACGTCAATATCGTGTACGTCACTCACCTTCGATTTGCCGACAATATAGTCCTTATGGCACAATCGCTGGAGGACCTTCGCACTATGTTCAATGACCTCAATAGTATCTCCCACCGGATAGGTCTTAAGATGAACGTGGACAAAACAAAAGTCATGTGTAATGTCCATGTCACAACTATCACTATGCCGGTGGTTTTTGGGAGCATTTAGCTAAAGTTGTTGGTGAGTATTTTTATTGGGACAAGTAGTCCGACTAGGTAAGTTCGACTTCGACCGATAGGTCAATCGACGGATTCAACTCGGCTGGGCAGCGTTCGGGAGATTACAACACATCTTCTCGTCAGGAATACCTCAAAACTAGGTTGTACAAACAGTGCGTGTTGCCAGTGACGATATATGGATCTGAGAGGAGGTCTTTCACTGCTGGCCGTATGAGGAAGCTCGAAGTCGCTCAACGAGCTATGAAGAGGGCTATGCTCAGGGGTTCAAACTTAGGAATGAGGATATCTGCAGCAGAACCAGAGTGACCGACATCGCCCAATGGATTAGTAAGCTGAAGTGGCAATTGACCGGCCATATAGCTCGAAGAACCGAATACCGATGGGGAGAAAAGGTGCTGGAGTGGCAGCCTCGTACTGGCAGGTAATGTGTAGGACGTTCCCCCACTAGATGGAGTCTAAACCTGGTAAGACATGCAGGGAGTTGATGGATGCAGGTGGCTCAGGACCGTGCTTTGTGGCATTCCTTGGGGAGGCCTATGTTCAGCAGTGGATTTGTGAAGGGTTTTAATGATGATGAATGATAATGGCATTATATTAATATGATACATAAAAAGAATGGACGTTACGGGTAGAGTCTATCTATCCATAGAGTCCATTCTATTTATTTAGGTATAGGTAGGTTATGGAATTTTTATCGATATAATTTGGTACACTGTCTTATCCTTAGTATTAGTTCCATGGACGTGCACTTCTGCTGTCAGCGCCAAAATGGCGGAAATCAAATCGCTTCATCATGTCACAGTGTATAGCCAGTCCAGCGTACCTGTATAGGTATATAGAGGTCAGTGCTCAACAACTCCTGCCCCCCCCCGCACACCACCCCCACCCCCTAATACAGGTGACTGAATTGTAAACTTTACCCGATAAAACTGTATTAAACCACTTGTAGCAAATCAGGAAAGAAAATAAACTTGAACGATGTCCAACTCCTAAACAATAAATGAAAAAGTAAGAAATAAATTATGCTAACTACCTTATCATACAGGTTTACATTTCATTTGTGCTTCTGTATCAATTATGCTTAGATATATGTATCAAAACTATGAACACATTATAGAATAGTAGGTACTTACATTTTACATAAAATACCAGTCACGTGCCAAGCTTCAAAAAAAACCTTATATTTTAGAATAAAACTCTCGGGAACGGGAACACTGATAGTATTAGTACTGTTCACGCCGTTGCATTCTCTGCGGTTTGTTCAAAGGTACTCTGTAATTCTTTATCTCTAGTAATAATTCAGTAATCTATGATTCTCTGTATGGATGGTATCGTAGACGGAGAAACCTACAGACAAATTGACGTAGACAGAGAAACCTATAGACTAATGATCGGCGTGGCCTCGAGTGAGAAAGGACGATAACGAATTTTTAGGTTATACAATAATCTTTATGACTTTTAAACATATTTATATAAAAATTTTAATTGTTCTAAGAACTGAACTGAATAAGATTCACCAATCCTAAGCTCACAAAACACTTTTTTCTCACTTAAACCAACTTGTAAACTCCTTAAATCGCTACGCTATCAAAGTTGTTTAGCAAACTGTAGAGTTTGCTAAACAAAGAAACCGGCACGGAGAAAGGGACAAAGAATCACACCGCTCTATCTCATTTCTATGCAAGACGTATGCATAAATCTATCTTTTTCGTGTGCGAATGCGAAAGAAGGCGTCAATTTGCCTATAGGTTTCTCTGTCTACGCAAATTGACGCCTTCTTTCGCATTCGCACACGAAAAAGACAGATTTATGCATACGTCTTGCAATGCATAGAAATGAGACAGAGAGGTGTGACCGTTTGTCCCTTTCTCCGTGCCGGTTTTTTGATTTAGCAAACTACACTTTGCTAAACAACTTTTACAGTTCGTAGCGATCTAAGGAGTTTACAAGTTGGTTTGTGAGAAAAAAGTGTTTTGTGAGCTCAAGATTGATGAATCTTGTTCAGTTCAGTTCTTAGAACAATTAAAATTTTTATCTAAATATGTTTAAATTCATGAAGATTATTGTATAACCTAAAACCACGTTATCGTCCTTTCCTACTCGAGGCCACGCTAATCTCTAGTCTATAGGTTTCTCTGTCTCCGGATGGTGTAGAGTATGGAGTGTAGAAGTAAGGAGTACAGACTGTGTATTAAAAAGTGTCCATAGAAAACCGTTAAATAAGGGTGGCGCCACTATAGCTACGGGTTAAATTTTAAAGAACGTGCCGAAAAATATTAGTGGGATAGACGACTTTTTCAAGGTTATATTTACTAAATAAAATTATTTTAGATTTTAGAGCTACTGGGCAGTTTAACAGCACACTTCAAACCGTCGACAACTGCTAAGTTTATATCATCCCAGTACCTACTCCAGCACTGTTGTGAAGAGTTTTTGAACCGTTATTTTTACCGCTTACAGATGTATACTTTTTCAACCATTCTGCTACGGGAGTTGGTACTCCTTACTTCTACACTCCATAGTATGGAGCTTTAGCTAAAGCTAAAATATTGAGATTAGTTCAGCGCATGTGATATCAGACGGCGACACTATTCATCATAGAGGCTAGAGAACAGGAGAACGATCGCCGTAGAAAATAGTGTCAGAAATATGAACACCATAAGTGTGGCGCTGCTATCGCTAAGTTCGGTCAATAAAAGTCATTTTCAGTCTATTTTTCCGATCAGATGCTAAACCACTTGCACATCCACGCACAATAACTATTTCTCCATTTTTTAATGTTTCTTTTTGTCGAAAATTACAAAATTACGGAGTATAAAAATTTTCTCACCAATGTCGCGGAGTCGCGGAGAAAATTTTTACATTATTGAACTAACTTCATCTACTTGTACTCATAAACAGCTAACTTCGCAGTCACTACTCACTGACGTCAGCGCCGCTATAAATTCTACAATATTCAAGGACAGGCGGGCTACGCTTTATCCTGTTCTTTAACCTCCATGCTATTCATATTGGGTGACAAAAATCCTAGGAGATGGCTCTCTTTCTGGATATATTACTCTACTCTCTGGTATGGAGCATGGAGGTTAGAGAACGTACGGAGTGTAAAAGTAGGGAGTACCAACTCCCACAGGAAAAAAGTTGAAAAAGAGTCCATCTGTAAATCTGTAAGCAGTAAATAACAGTTCAATAACTCTCCACTACAGCGCTCGAGTAGCTACGGGGTATGATAAATCGCCGTAAAATACGTTGAGAGTGACTTTTAAAATAAAAATTTTGAAAGCAACAAAATAACTATTGTAAAAAAATTATGGTAAAAGTCTGTGCAATAAAAAATATAAAAAGTTCTTTAAAATTTAGACTGTAGCTACAGTGGTACCACCCTTATTTAACGCTTTCCTACGGACCCTTTTTTATACAGGGTCTGTACTCCTTACCTCTACACTCCATAATTCTCTGTCTACGGTTCATGCTACTAGAAGATGGCGTAAAATGGCGGTAGCAATAATCTATGGCCGGGAGTTAACATGATTTCGCGCGTGATTTGACAGGCGTGGAGTTAGCTAGAAGATTGCGGCGCGAAATCTATAACCTATAGTTTATAAAAGATAGCTTGATCTCTGCGACAGCTGTCAGTAAAATCACGCCTATGAAGTCCTGAATTTCTTAGTAGTACAGACAGTACCTGTCAATGTCATACTTTATGGGCATGCTCTAATTAGGTCGGCTTGCCCATAAAGTATGACATTGACAGGTACTGTGTGTACTACTAAGAAATTCAGGACTTCATAGGCGTGATTTTTACTGACAGCTGTCGCAGCGATCAAGCTATCTTTTGTGAACCATAGGTCTAGTTTGCGTAGTTAGCATGTTTAACGATTATGCGCTATTTTTTCTTATTCGTTTGATACCAAATAGTCAATTTAGCCAAAAGTGGAGTTGGCAGCTTAGAATTTTTAGGTAATATAGTAGGTAATATCAGTAAATTAGTACAGGGTGCGCCTGAGAAACTTACTTATTTGAAAGGTCAATAAAAACAAAAGTACTTCAGTTATTGTTTTAATTCTTTTTTTTACTTAAGAATACATCATGCCAATTTTTTTTCGTACAGTGGTGAAAATGACATCGGTTAAATGGTGACCCTCATTGTGCATACACTGATTAAGTCAATTTCTGAAGTTCGTCTCCCCTCTTCGCAGCATATCAATCGGCATGTTGCCAATGGCGTCACGAGTATTGTTCATGAGGTGAGCTATGGTCCGTGGTTGATCGACATAAACCAGGGACTTCAAATAACCCCATAAATAAAAATACCACGGAGCCAAATTTGGAGAGCGTGCCGGCCATGGGAGATCGCCTCTGAGAGAGTTGAGGCGGTCGGGGAAATGTTGTCACAGCAAATCCATTGGGCCTCGTGCTGTGTGTGCTGTGGCTCGATCTTGCTGAAATTACACGTCCCTAACGTTCATTTCTTCTTGGCTTGGAAGAAAAAATTCCTCGTTCATGTTCCTGTAACGAGCTGCATTCACGGTAACTGCGGGTTCGTTTTCTTAAAAAAAAATAAGGACCAATTATTCCCATCACTGATATCACCCACCAGACAGTAACTCGTTCACAATGAAGTGGCTTCTGGTGAAGTTCACGTGGATTTCCACCAAAACTCGTCACTAAAAAAATGACCGCATCTTGAAGCAGATTGTGAAGCAGCACTTCACATGCATTTTGACGGGCAACAACATCGCGTTTAATTAATTCTTGCACAAAAGCCAATTTGTAGGGATGAAATTGAGGGTCTTCATGGAGAATTCGTCGAATAGTGGTGTCATAAATTCCCAGAGCAGCTGCATGTTTGCGAGCCGAACCCCGGGGAGAACGCAGAATTGACTGCCTCACTCCTTCGATGATTTCCGGAGTTCTGATGGTCCGTTGATCTGCATTACTGAGTTTGGCGACACTTCCACACTCTTGAAATGAGTGAACCTACGACAGAATCGAATTACGGCCAGGAACGAGTCTGTGAGGAGGAATTTCAAAACAAGTGCGGAAGACACGTTGCGTAGCAACAAGTGAGCGACCGTTAGAAAAGAAGCTCTCGGCGACCAACGCCTGCTGTATATTAGTATAGAAGCATAGATGTTAAAGATATATAAAATACTTAACACAAGGAGCTTTATATTTTTCTTCGGTACACATAGGACTAGGGCTTGCAATATTTGTTCAATTTTACTATTCAAATATTTCGAATAGTTCTCGACATACTATTCGAATTATTCAAATATTACGAATTTTTCGAATGCTTTCTAATTAAGGAACAGCATCTTTTATTATTCGATCATGCAGATATTTTAATGCTACAGCACATATTCACAACGTGGATATTGACTTATTTAATAACAGTGTTCTCCAACTTAGGCGTTCACTTTCTAACAACTTCTTTTCTTTTCGATATGTGTACTGTTACTTGCCATATACTTGCACATATCTCTTTTGACACAATCGCGTCATTATAAAGTATTATATAAGTGAAAACTTGTAAATGGCCTTCATTTTTGTTATAATTATATATGTAAATTAGCTGTAAGTTTTTCAAGTAAATAAAAAATAAAATAAAAATGTCTTACTTATACATATATACTTAGCACATAATTCGTGGATGTTTTTTAGCATACTGACACTTAGGTGGAGATTCAAAAGAAAAATAAGACGAACAACATTTTTTTAAATACTTATTGGCATAAATCACTTACTATCAGACTTACGAGATAGACTTTAGTAACAAAAATAATTAAAAATATGCTTCTGTTAAATTTAACATTTAGGATAAAAAACAATTTAATCAACTTTTGCACTGCATTTTTTGCTTCTATGACATAAATTAAATGTAATAAATTCTTTTATTATTATTCATCCACATAAAGTTAACATTTTAAAATTACAATAAAATCGACTTCTATTGGCAAACCTAAAAATAAAGTCAATGAAATAAGGAAAAAGTCAGTCTAGAGTGTCATCATTTAAGACGCTACGAAGGTGCGGTATTGTATGTTTAAGTAAATATGATTCACCACCGTGACAAGTATATGTTCACAGAATTATTATCATTAAAATCACCAATACAACCCTCTAAGTTCATGTAACTTCCTTTGAATGAGTTTTTTCTGGAAATAGCAATACAATGGAATTATACGAACTTAGAGGGTTGATGATTATAAATCAGTAAATACATATTCATTACGGTCGCGAATCGTATTTATTTCAACATACAGCCTGACACTGACCTGCAAATTGCAAATAACCAGAGAAAATTTGAATTTCGCTGGCTACCCTCGCGCTTTCACCTCAAATGAACTGTTGCGAAGAGTTACTGGTGTTGCCAATAGTGAGGATTTAATATACCTTTTTTTTAATTCCGGTCATGTTTTGAAAAAAAATATTATTAAATTCTATTTATATCTATATATTATTTGTAGTATTTGAAAAATTCGAAATATTTGAATATTACTCTACATATTATTTGAATAGTACACCGAAATACCAATAACTACTAGTATACCGAACCCTACATAGGCCATAGGCCACCGAGTTTAGATTAACTTCTAAACTAGGTGTAACACTTAAATAAATAATTTCTACTCATTAGTTAGTGGAAATTATTTAATTCTTTTTAGTTTTTAATTCTGATTTTATTTTCTATTAAACATTATATTTTCCTTTGTTGGGCATACTCAATAATACGAGTATATCACAAACTCAAAGCAAAGTAACAACTAGAGTGTCGCTGAATAAATACAATAAATCCTTATCACATATTTTTCTATTTACATGGGACTACTTTGACTTTTTCAGTCAGTTGAAACAAATTTATTATATAATATTGAATATTGATAATGCTGCCCTCTAGTGGGTCTTATGAATAACAATGACAGATTAAAAACTCAATTACAAGCGTTTTGTTCGCCATCATACGAAATAAACTAGAACTAAGCAGATTCGACGTGCCTTGTTTGTCATATTCTTTTTAAGCTTGTAACGTGTAGATGGCGCGAGTAGTTTCATATTGATGTAAAACATTTAAAAAAATGTTTTACATCAATATGAAGGTAAATCCATTATCCTTTTCAAAGTATTTGTAAAGTTCTATCAAGAGTTCACTGCTGAACATAGGTTACCCTTATAAATACAATGCCACGCTTGGCGGTCTGGTAAGGAGCCGCAGTTTTTTTATATTTAAGTTTTTATAAGGAAAATGCTGCTGTCCATCACTTGTTTCAGATTTCCGCTGTCGCCACTTACGATATCCACCGGACGATATGGGGTGTTGGATATTCTGAGAGCGCCACTGCACCATTACCACAAAGCAGCTACTTTACTCGTAGTTACAAGTTTTTTTGCACAGACATCATTTTGTCTATTACTACAACCACAAAGTACATTAGTTATATTGTATTTAGGAAGCAATAACCCTTATCGTCGCTAAATGGCTGTACTCGTAGAGTATTTAGTACTGTATTTGATACTTGTGCAAAAAATAAAGAATCAACCGACCCTTATCACAAGCGGCAACAATCTAATCTGATCATTTGCATATATACGAGTAGTTTCTTTAAAAACTCCAATTGCCACTACGGAACGAGTCTTGAGTCCTCTTTGCAACAGTCGTATACATTCAACTCAAAGAACTTCAATCTCCCTAATTGCTTGACATGGGTAACTCGGCGAAATTCCTTGCGTTAACTCAGAACTCAGGCGCAACAAATTTCTACGTATGTAATCTCTGTGCAAATCTTACAGACAGCTGTCAACTCAACCATCCGTAAAAATAAAACCTTGTGGCAAGTAAGTAAAATAAATGTAGGAAAGAAAGATTACGTAATATCACTATCTGTCCTTTTATGTTTCACGGAGTTGCAGTTTATAACAAAAATGTATAAAAAGATTCGTGAAACAAATGTTCAATAACACTCCTCTGCATTCCGCGGACAACTCAACACCTTAATACCTGGCTTGTGCGCCAACACATTTTGAAGATGTGAGTTAACACATCAGTGCTGTGAACTGAGTTGATTCAATTGCGCGGCGCACCGCACTAGTTTACTTTTAGTATTGCACGTCTCGAAATGGAAACTATCATATTATAGTGCGCATACAAGCGATTTATTCAGCTATAAATATACTCTACAATATTCACAAAACTCTTAAGCGTAAAATGAAAATGACTCCTCGTTAATCTTGTGGTCGTCAGCGCGACTGTTGTTAAATCAGTGGTCCCAGGTTTTGAGCCCCGGGTCGAGCCGATATCGTGGGATTTTTCTGTCGAGAAATTCTCAGTTGCAGCCCGGAGGTAGGAAGTTGGCGCGTCTCACCCCCGTGCCTCAGAAAGTGCGTAAAGCCGTTGGTTATGCGCCTGATCTCTCTCCGGTCGTGTCTGTTTTCTGTGCCATTTGACTATGAGAACTAGGGAATACTAGGTAGAAAGTGCTTGCGACACACTCGTGCACAATAATCCTTACTGTGCAGGTCCGTTAAGTTTGGCTGCCGTAGCCGAAATTCGATCGGAGGTCATTAGATTATATCGTAAAAAAGGCAATAATGTTTGAACATTTCGACGGGATACTATGGGTACAAAATCTACAGATAGATTTAATAAAAAAATCTGTTGGGTCACCCAAATGATTCCGGATTTCTAGTTGTTTCAAATAATCTTGTTACTGGTTACCATACTGCGTTTTACCATAATAAGTAACCTCGGCATACTTATAGGATAGTATAAATGGTAATGTCTGAGTAAATTAAATAGTAACACCGATCTGACAACCAAATCGTTGTCCTTTTAGAAAGTAGTATAGTCGTGTTTGGTATATTCGAAGTTTCATGTAAAAACCTCCTGGCAGGTTATCCCTTTACCGCGAACTACGTTACACTAAAGACTCTTGATTATTTTATTATTTATTTAATTCAGTTCAGAGCTTCAATGGAACAACTTTGATCCCTTAGCAAAGAGTCCATAAAGAGAGTGCGTAGATACTTTGACAGCCTCAATGTACCTAGGGTCAGGGTGGATACTGGTTTAATTATCGGGAAACACAGACGTTTTAATAAAAATACTAATTACTTCGCAACTCAAAGTATTTTTATTATAATGGATTTTCGCAAAGTAACGCCTGATTCTATCAATTAACAGACGTTTTAACCAACTTCGAAAAGGAGGAAGTATGTTTTTTTTAAATGTGTGTTACCGCAGACCTTTTTTCTAGCTGAATTGATTTTGATAATCCTTTCTTCTATTTAAAAGCTGGTGCTTCTCGTCTGATCCTATATAATTTTAAACAAGATCTGACCAGTAGTTTTTGAGTTATCCTAATAATAAAAATATTAATTCCGTCACCACTAGTCCCAGCACCTCTACTCCCAACACCACTACTCTCGGCACCACTACTTCCAACACCACTATTTAGTTAGTGTACTCAATTTAGGGAGGGCGGGAAGTGCTCTTCAATCCAGGTAAGACACATCATTGTGTTAAGTTAGCGGAAGGTTGCGAAATAATTAATATTTTTATTATAATAGATTTCCGCAAAGTAACGCCAGATTCTATCAATTATCCTAATAATGCAAATTTAATTGACTTCGAATTCATTGATGATGTTCTCATTTTATTATATTGAAGTCGGTTGCACAGAATTTTTAATTTTACAATCTGTTTAAACAGGCAGATTGAAGGCTATGCAGTATAGACGCCAGTTTATACCTAATCTGTTTTTGTTCTTAAAAACGAGGGCATTATTAGCGCACAAACGCAATACAACAGCCTCAAAAATGGTTGCTGTGCTACGACTACATGTATAGAAGACAAAGTCCCGAGTGTATTTATCGCGCGAAACTATTTATTAAAAAATAAATCATGCAAATCTTTTTTTTCAAGTTGGCTTGTTGGTTGATCTCTTATATTTTGTGTCTCATTGGGATTCTTATGAAAACACGGTTGGAAAAACAGTTCTGGACGATTCGCGTTCATAAATTTCGGAACCTTTCCATTATTTATGTTATTATTCTCTGAATCTGGAACACGCTTCAAATAACATATTTAATATTTAACTTTTCCGACTCAACAGTCGCTTTATGTTGGTTTCGAGTCGAATCGAGGGGCCAAGATCCAAAACTAGTTAGTATCGCAAAATTTTATTATGTGCCCGGAGCAAAAAATCCTGCCGATTGTTTGTCGCGTGGACTTGCTCAGGTGCAAATTATAGATCATCCGATTTGGTTTCAAGGACCGTCTTAGATTCAGTAAGAACCCTCGCAATGGCCCATAGCTGATTTTAACCTTTCTTCAATATCACAATCCTCGGAAGAAAAAAAACACTCTTTGGTTGCGAATACTTTAAGTGAAGTTTCTCCAATCGTCGTTTCTCTTCCTACTTTTTTTTCGAAATTATTGCGTAGAGTAATTTAGACAGATAGATATAACATATAAAAAAATCATAATTAAGAAAATGCGTGTGGTATTATTCGATCTGCCCCTTCGATCAACAATGTTGTTCGAAGATCTGCCCACACAACAGGTTTAGAATTTGGTTAATTGTAAATTAGTATTTAAAAAAATAGGCAGGTATTGTATAAAGATGATATCATCACTTCTCAACCGACGCGAGATGAATACAGCTCAACAACGTCCATCCCAATTGGAACCATTAAAACAATTTCAAAATGGAAATTATCTACATAAAATTCTGCGAATTAATTCGTGTGCATACGCCAAAGAGATTTAAATGACTATTACTTAAATGCTTTTGGCACACGCAATTGGCAATTTACAGAAAAGTTGTGTTTACAAAAACAATCAAAAGCAAATTCGTAACTTTTTCACGATCTCAAAGGTGTACGTTAAGAAAAGATTTTTTCTTGTACCGTGCCGAGTTTGACCAATATTTTAAAAGAAGCATTTTATATCTTTTGTGTACCTTTCAAGGCACCTTAAACTAATTGAATACCTATTAGGGCCGATTTTTAATCGTTTATAAAAGTTATTCATTCATCTAATAATAAAAAACAATATAAACAAATTAAAAATAACAGTTGTTTTAATAACATAGTTAAATTGTTTGACTTTTATGTTCAGTCAGGTTATAATTTATTTAAACTTTTAACCGACGATTGAAAAATTGGCCCCGAGTATGGTAAACACTTCACTTAAATTGAACCATTTAGAATAATTTATTTGAAATTCGAATTCGCAGTGGCCATATGGTAAAGATAATATAGTATCTTTTTTGCACTATAAGAAAATTTTAATTTTAGGAATAAAGATTGAAAATATGTAAAAGTGACGGGTGGGGAGGGGAGGGAGGGAAAAGTAAGGGAGAACTTTAATCTCCCATTTGTCTATGAGGTCGACTACTTGCCCAGTCATTGTACAAGTCTATCGGTGTCGTGATGCTGTACTCGTATGTCGCGGTAATTCTTTTAGCTTTTGGTACAGATCAAGAAGAAGAGGCTGCCCTGTTTCACATTGAGATATCTTGATATGGTGTTATGTTTTACCTACGTCTATCATATTAGAATAATGTCAGATTATGACCGAGACGTATTACGATATGCTTGGATTATAATGTACACGTATACTGTGGATTTATGGAACAATGTTTTATTGCTGATTATGCGTAAGCAAGAGCAAGTTGAATATCCGCTTTTACGCTATTTATTTTCAAATTATCAACATATTTCTAACATGAGAATTGAATTACTTTCTAATTATATCATATAACTAGCGGATAACCGGCGTGTTTATTTATTAACTCTTTTATGTAGCCTAATTTTTTTTAAAGAATAATGCTACAAACATTACTAATATCCCCTTAACCACTCGTGGTAAGCTTAAATTGTTTGTGTTACGAGTGGTTCACGCCAGTAGTCGAATGGCGGATTCGAACCCACGACCTTTTTAAGTACGCGGTCCGCGCCCTGCCATTAGGCTACTGTCGCTTGTAATGCATTGTTTCATTGGTTTAAAATGATGTTTGCATTATTGTTTATTGCCTATCGGTTGGGTGG
Organism: Parnassius smintheus behrii; assembly: GCA_036936625.1. Lineage (NCBI taxonomy): Eukaryota > Metazoa > Arthropoda > Insecta > Lepidoptera > Papilionidae > Parnassius > Parnassius smintheus. The sequence continues at coordinate 32,711,768 of JAUPFT010000024.1, forward strand.
TTTCAGTCTGTAACAGGCATAGGTAGTAAATATTTTTGTGTTTTATATAGATAGATATGGGAATACATTTGGCGCGTTAAAAATATCATCATCATCATTACAGTCCTTCACAAGTCTATAATGCCACAAAGCACGGTCCTGAGCCACCTGCATCCATCGACTTCCTGCATGTCTCACCAGGTCGTCACTCCATCTAGTGGGGGGTCGCCCTACACTACGCCTACCGGTACGTGGCTGCTACTCGAGAACCTTTTACCCCCATCGGTTGTCGGTTCGTCGAGCTATATTGCCGGCCCATTGCCACTTCAGCTTACTAATCCGTTGGGCTTAATCGGTTACTCTGGTTTTACTGCAGATATCCTCATTTCTAAGTTTATCACGCAGAGAAACCCCGAGCATAGCCTTCTCCATAGGTCGCTGAGCGACCTTGAGCGTCCTCATATGGGCAGCGTCTCGGATCCGTAAGTAATTACTGGCAACACACACTGGTAGATGTGTCGTGATTTCCCTAACGCTGCCCAGCCGAGTTGAATCCGTCGATTGACCTCTCGGTCGAAGTTGGACTTACCTAATCGGATTATTTGTCCCAGGTATACATACTTCGAACTTAGTGCTCACAACAACAACCAGCATTGGTGTGACATGAACATTACCCACAATCTTCGTTTTGTCCACGTTCATCTTAAGACCTATCCGTTGGGAGACACCATTGAGGTCATTGAGCATAGTGCTTAGGTTCTCCAGCGAATCTGACATAAGGACTATATCGTCGGCAAATCGAGAGTGAGTGATGTACTCGCCATTGACGTTAATACTGTATTCTTTACAGTTCAGTAGCTTGAAAACATCTTCTAATGCAGCGGTGAAGAGTTTAGGGGATATAACGTCACCCTTTTTTTTTTTTTTTTTGCGGATGGAAAATCATCTAATGACCCCTTTCGCTCTGGGTGGAGCGCAAGGGAGTGTCAGACTTTTACTGACTAAAAACCATCCGTGTTCCTTCAGTGCCCTTACGTTCCGGAGCCGCGGTATCTCTTTCGAACAGCCCGCAGCCCCGGCAGGCGTCGGCCCTTGCGGGCCCTTTCACGCTGCTGACAGCTCTTTGAGGCGCGCGTGGAACAAAACGCGCCGTCGACACGGCCTGTCGTCATTAGACGGACGGACGACGAGCTACCCATTGCTCGCCGTCCACAGGCCTGCGCCTACGGTGGCCGGGGGCCACGACGTAGCCCCCGACGCCCAGGGCGTCTCCCGCGGCGGCCGGGGAGGAAAGCTGCTGCTCTCTCCTTCTCCCGCTCCGCCACCTCCTTCGCTAGCATCACTGCTTCGCAGAAGGTGGTGACGGCATCCCATTCCGTCTCGCTCCGGACCATGGCTTCGACCAGGGCCGGACGCGAGAGGTCGCCGCTGCCTATCGCCGCTACGAGGACACGGCGGTGCTCCGCCCAAGCAGGGCACACCTCCACGGTGTGTTCCACCGTGTCCTCCGGTCCATCCTCGCAGTGGGAGCACCCGGGCGTTTCCTCCCGCCCGATTCGGTGCAGGAACCTCCCAAACACACCGTGTCCGGTGAGGACCTGCGTCAGGCGGAAGGTGAGGATGCCGTGGCGTCTCTCAAGCCACTCCTCAAAGAGGGGTCTTATCGCCGCTATAGTGGCGTGCCCAGCACGGGGTTGCGACAGTCGCTGTCTCCATGTCGCCATGAGATCGTGCCGGAAGTCTGTCCGCTGCGCGACAACTTGCCGCGGCAGCGGGGTTTCCCCACGGCACAGTGCCTCCGCACGCCATTCGTGCAGGCGTGCGAGGACTATCGCCTCCAGATCCCATGGCGGCAATCCGGCAAGGAGGCTCGCCGCCTCGCGGGAGATCGTGCGGTAGCCGCGAACCATTTTCACGGCTATCACCCTTTGGGGCGCGTTCAGGTGGTGGACGGCAAGCCGCGCCAAACCACGCGCCCACACCGGGGCCCCGTAAAGGGCCATGGACCGCACGACCCCCGCGTAGAGCCTCCGGCAGGAGGCGTTTGGCCCTCCCAGGTTCGGCAGGAGCCGCCTGAAGGCAGCCCCGGTCCGTTCCAGTTTGGGAGCCAGACGTCGGAAGTGCTCAACGAAGTTCCATCGGCCGTCGAGGACGAGTCCTAGGTACTTCAGCGTTGACTCGACGTCGATGGATACCCCTCCTACCATCACTGAGGATCCCGGTGGTGGCCTGTTCCGAGGACCATGGAAATGCATGGCCTCGGACTTGTGCAGAGCCACCTCAAGACCCAGTTGCCGAATCCTCTCAACGACTATCGCAACCCCGCGTGTCATATTTTCCGCCGCCGCCTCGTACGACCCCCCTTGTGCCAGTACCAGCGTGTCGTCAGCGTAGCAAACTACGCTGACGCCGGTAGGGAGGTCGGCGCGCAGCACCCAGTCGTAACCGATGTTCCACAGAGGTGGCCCCAGAACCGAACCCTGTGGGACACCGCACGACATCTCTCGCCGGTTCCACTCACCGTTGCGACCGGGGTAGATGACGGCCCTGTCCGTCAGGTAGTCCCCGACTATACGACGGAGATAGTTCGGCACCCGGTGATACCGGAGTGCCTCCCTAATGCAGCTCCAGGGCATGGAGTTGAAGGCGTTGGCGATGTCGAGAGACACCGCCAAGACAACCCCCCCTCTGGCCACTTCATCCCCCGTCGTGAGGGCTCTCACGCGCATGATGGCGTCCACCGTAGAGCGCCTCTTGCGGAAACCAAACTGGTGTTCCGCAAGATCATATAACGTCACCCTGTCTTACACCTTTCTGCAGTTGGATAGGTTTCGTGTTCTGGTTCTGTACTCGGATAGTCATCGTAGCCCTACTGTACAACACTTAAGCACTTCGATTTACCGACAGTCAACTTGGCACCGTTGAAGAGACTCCCAGTCCACATACGCAAGGTAAAGTGGCAGATTGTGCTTTACGGTCTTCTGTACAATGTGCCGCAGGGTATGTATGTGGTTCATGGTACTGAAGCCGTTTTGGAAACCGGCTTGTTCGGAAGGCTGGAAGTCGTCGAGTCTGCATGTGAGACGATTCGTAATGACTTTCGAAAACAGCACGTAGACGCGACTCAGAAGAGAAATCGGTCTGTAGTTCTTCAATAGAGCGTTGTCGCCTTTCTTGATGAACAAGACCACCTCTATCCTGCTTCAAGCCTTAGGAATAGTGCCACCCTGAAGGACCGAATAGAAGAGCTTCTGAATTACTTTAAGTACCGGTTTTTCACCCGCTTTCAATTCAACCTCACTCAAAATCTCAGGTGTCCGCGATACGAAACTGCCACTCATTCTTCAGCTTTGGCAGTTGGCTCTTTCTGGCAGACAGATCTCTGGCAAAGACTTTGGAGCCCTGATTCCGCTCGATCGCTTCTTCAATAAGAGCAGTATTAAAGTTGCCTAAGTCCTGTCGCATGCATTTGGAGATATGTCTGTTCAGTTGCCTATATACTGTCAAATCTGTGTGATCGAGACGATTGCAGCCTCATCTCCCGTCTAACAGCCATGAGATTAAGAGTGTGATCGGAGTGTTTTTGTGTTCTTCTGCAATGGGTCTTGAAAAACTTAGCTCCCACCGCATAGACAGTTTCCATGTGCTTATTATTCATAATGTCCACTACATTGCAGTCTTCTAGGCACTGAAAACGGTTTTGTAACTCGAGCTAAAAGGTTTCCGGGTTTGGATTAGAGCACGAGGGGTACGGAGCATTGACTTCATTAGACGGGACCTCTCCAAACCAACGTTTAGGTTCAGTGTGCTTCTAACTCTAACCATTCCGCGTTCGCTGCCTGTTTTCACCCGATCACTGAACAGTTGCCTTCTAGTCGTCATAATGAAGTCAATCTTATTTTATATAATCAGCGCCATCTAGTATTGAGTAGCAGAATTAGGAGGGCTTTCAAGAAAATTCCATGCTAGATCTTTATACACCTAGTCAGTCGTGACCGGTATGTGCTCGAACATTCTAGATGTTTAAGTAAAAAAGATGTTTAAGCCCTATATATGGCCAGTATGGACCGCGACGTATGTATTATCATACATTTCCTCCGTCTCCTCATCGGGATGTGCCGAAGTTGGTGCGTAAACCTGTATGACCTTCAGCGAATACCGTTTGGTGATTGTGAGTAGAAGGTACGCAACCCTCGTCGATACACTCCCCATCTTTAAAAGGTTGCGTTGTTAACGAGAGACTTGTGGACGATTAATCCAACACCTCCTTGGGACAGATGGTTGCCCTCTCGGTCACAGAACAAGTTGCCGGATTCGAGAATCACCGTGTCCTCCCCCTCTCTTCCGACCTCGGATAATCCTACAATATTCCAGTTTGTCTATCTCATCTTCCAGCTCCAGAATCTTCTCTTCAGTTCTCAAGGTGCTTGCATTGTATGTTGTCAGTTCGAGTGGTCTTAGGTGGTAACCGAACCTCCACCGGAGATTCAGAGCACCCCATGCCCCGCCGTTACCATGTTTGTCACCGTATCTAGGAATAGGGGGACCGCCGGGGACTGGGGCCGTTTACTGGTGTCATTGCTCATGGTGTATTTGCCACAGTTGCCACTCTTGGCGAGCGGGTTGGCAACCGCAGTTGTTTTTTGTTGTACAATTGATGTTATCAGGAAGATGCTGCTGCCCATCTTCTGCCGTTTTCTCTCTGTCACCTTTAAAGACACCCACAGGAAGGTATGGGATAGTGGATATTCTTAACCGCCACTACACAGTTTAAATATATCATTTATAAAATTTGATAGCATTAGTGAACTTTGCACAGTACTGTACATTTTCGAATAGGATTTCCTAATTAAAAATTTTGGAGCGCTACAACTTTTTCTCGATGAGAACGCCAAAAACTTAACAAAACTTACAGTCACAGAGTAAGTACATGTCATAAACGAATGTTAATTAAAAATATTGTGATATTATTGTTACGAGCTTAGGGTTCGTGACGATAAAAACTGCCGATTGAATTACCAAAATTGATACTTTAACTATCGAACACCAATTACAAGTTAAAACACACAAATATTAAAATACAATTTGCAGTTGTATCGCTTCGAAGTATTCGCTTGATTCGCCAATTCAAAACACCCCCAGTCGCGGTCCGTACTGGCCATATATAGGGCACGGTCACGACTGACTAGGTGTATAAAGATCTAGCATGGAATTTTCTTGAAAGCCCTCCTAGTTCTGCTACTCAATACTAGATGGCGCTGATGATTTAAAATAAGATTGACTTCATTATTACGACTAGAAGGCAACTGTTCAGTGATCGGGTGAAAACAGGCAGCGAACGCGGAATGGTTAGAGTTAGAAGCACACTGAACCTAAACGTTGGTTTGGAAAGGTCCCGTCTAATGAAGTCAATGCTCCGTACCCCTCGTGCTCTAATCCAAACCCGGAAACCTTTTAGCTCGAGTTACAAAACCGTTTTCAGTGCCTAGAAGACTGCAATGTAGTGGACATTATGAATAATAAGCTCATGGAAACTGTCTATGCGGTGGGAGCTAAGTTTTTCAAGACCCATTGCAGAAGAACACAAAAACACTCCGATCACACTCTTAATCTCATGGCTGTTAGACGGGAGATGAGGCTGCAATCGTCTCGATCACACAGATTTGAAAGTATATAGGCAACTGAACAGACATATCTCCAAATGCATGCGACAGGACTTAGGCAACTTTAATACTGCTCTTATTGAAGAAGCGATCGAGCGGAACCAGCGCTCCAAAGTCTTTGCCACAGATCTGTCTGCCAGAAAGAGCCAACTTCCAAAGCTGAAGAATGAGTGGCAGTTTCGTATCGCGGACACCTGAGATTTTGAGTGAGGTTGAATTGAAAGCGGGTGAAAAACCGGTACTTAAAGTAATTCAGAAGCTCTTCTATTCGGTCCTTCAGGGTGGCACTATTCCTAAGGCTTGAAGCAGGATAGAGGTGGTCTTGTTCATCAAGAAAGGCGACAACGCTCTATTGAAGAACTACAGACCGATTTCTCTTCTGAGTCGCGTCTACGTGCTGTTTTCGAAAGTCATTACGAATCGTCTCACATGCAGACTCGACGACTTCCAGCCTTCCGAACAAGCCGGTTTCCAAAAAGGCTTCAGTACCATGAACCACATACATACCCTGCGGCACATTGTACAGAAGACCGTAAAGCACAATCTGCCACTTTACCTTGCGTATGTGGACTGGGAGTCTCTTCAACGGTGCCAAGTTGACTGTCGGTAAATCGAAGTGCTTAAGTGTTGTACAGTAGGGCTACGATGACTATCCGAGTACAGAACCAGAACACGAAACCTATCCAACTGCAGAAAGGTGTAAGACAGGGTGACGTTATATCCCCTAAACTCTTCACCGCTGCATTAGAAGATGTTTTCAAGCTACTGAACTGTAAAGAATACAGTATTAACGTCAATGGCGAGTACATCACTCACTCTCGATTTGCCGACGATATAGTCCTTATGTCAGATTCGCTGGAGAACCTAAGCACTATGCTCAATGACCTCAATGGTGTCTCCCAACGGATAGGTCTCAAGATGAACGTGGACAAAACGAAGATTGTGGGTAATGTTCATGTCACACCAATGCTGGTTGTTGTTGTGAGCACTAAGTTCGAAGTATGTATACCTGGGACAAATAATCCGATTAGGTAAGTCCAACTTCGACCAAGAGGTCAATCGACGGATTCAACTCGGCTGGGCAGCGTTAGGGAAATCACGACACATCTACCAGTGTGTGTTGCCAGTAATTACTTACGGATCCGAGACGCTGCCCATATGAGGACGCTCAAGGTCGCTCAGCGACCTATGGAGAAGGCTATGCTCGGGGTTTCTCTGCGTGATAAACTTAGAAATGAGGATATCTGCAGTAAAACCAGAGTAACCGATTAAGCCCAACGGATTAGTAAGCTGAAGTGGCAATGGGCCGGCAATATAGCTCGACGAACCGACAACCGATGGGGGTAAAAGGTTCTCGAGTAGCAGCCACGTACCGGTAGGCGTAGTGTAGGGCGACCCCCCACTAGATGGAGTGACGACCTGGTGAGACATGCAGGAAGTCGATGGATGCAGGTGGCTCAGGACCGTGCTTTGTGGCATTATAGACTTGTGAAGGACTGTAATGATGATGATGATATTTTTAACGCGCCAAATGTATTCCCATATCTATCTATATAAAACACAAAAATATTTACTACCTATGCCTGTTACAGACTGAAACCACCCAACCGATAGGCAATAAACAATAATGCAAACATCGTTTTAAACCAATGAAACAATGCATTACAAGCGACAGTAGCCTAATGGCAGGGCGCGGACCGCGTACTTAAAAAGGTCGTGGGTTCGAATCCGCCATTCGACTACTGGCGTGAACCACTCGTAACACAAACAATTTAAGCTTACCACGAGTGGTTAAGGGGATATTAGTAATGTTTGTAGCATTATTCTTTAAAAAAAATTAGGCTACATAAAAGAGTTAATAAATAAACACGCCGGTTATCCGCTAGTTATATGATATAATTAGAAAGTAATTCAATTCTCATGTTAGAAATATGTTGATAATTTGAAAATAAATAGCGTAAAAGCGGATATTCAACTTGCTCTTGCTTACGCATAATCAGCAATAAAACATTGTTCCATAAATCCACAGTATACGTGTACATTATAATCCAAGCATATCGTAATACGTCTCGGTCATAATCTGACATTATTCTAATATGATAGACGTAGGTAAAACATAACACCATATCAAGATATCTCAATGTGAAACAGGGCAGCCTCTTCTTCTTGATCTGTACCAAAAGCTAAAAGAATTACCGCGACATACGAGTACAGCATCACGACACCGATAGACTTGTACAATGACTGGGCAAGTAGTCGACCTCATAGACAAATGGGAGATTAAAGTTCTCCCTTACTTTTCCCTCCCTCCCCTCCCCACCCGTCACTTTTACATATTTTCAATCTTTATTCCTAAAATTAAAATTTTCTTATAGTGCAAAAAAGATACTATATTATCTTTACCATATGGCCACTGCGAATTCGAATTTCAAATAAATTATTCTAAATGGTTCAATTTAAGTGAAGTGTTTACCATACTCGGGGCCAATTTTTCAATCGTCGGTTAAAAGTTTAAATAAATTATAACCTGACTGAACATAAAAGTCAAACAATTTAACTATGTTATTAAAACAACTGTTATTTTTAATTTGTTTATATTGTTTTTTATTATTAGATGAATGAATAACTTTTATAAACGATTAAAAATCGGCCCTAATAGGTATTCAATTAGTTTAAGGTGCCTTGAAAGGTACACAAAAGATATAAAATGCTTCTTTTAAAATATTGGTCAAACTCGGCACGGTACAAGAAAAAATCTTTTCTTAACGTACACCTTTGAGATCGTGAAAAAGTTACGAATTTGCTTTTGATTGTTTTTGTAAACACAACTTTTCTGTAAATTGCCAATTGCGTGTGCCAAAAGCATTTAAGTAATAGTCATTTAAATCTCTTTGGCGTATGCACACGAATTAATTCGCAGAATTTTATGTAGATAATTTCCATTTTGAAATTGTTTTAATGGTTCCAATTGGGATGGACGTTGTTGAGCTGTATTCATCTCGCGTCGGTTGAGAAGTGATGATATCATCTTTATACAATACCTGCCTATTTTTTTAAATACTAATTTACAATTAACCAAATTCTAAACCTGTTGTGTGGGCAGATCTTCGAACAACATTGTTGATCGAAGGGGCAGATCGAATAATACCACACGCATTTTCTTAATTATGATTTTTTTATATGTTATATCTATCTGTCTAAATTACTCTACGCAATAATTTCGAAAAAAAAGTAGGAAGAGAAACGACGATTGGAGAAACTTCACTTAAAGTATTCGCAACCAAAGAGTGTTTTTTTTCTTCCGAGGATTGTGATATTGAAGAAAGGTTAAAATCAGCTATGGGCCATTGCGAGGGTTCTTACTGAATCTAAGACGGTCCTTGAAACCAAATCGGATGATCTATAATTTGCACCTGAGCAAGTCCACGCGACAAACAATCGGCAGGATTTTTTGCTCCGGGCACATAATAAAATTTTGCGATACTAACTAGTTTTGGATCTTGGCCCCTCGATTCGACTCGAAACCAACATAAAGCGACTGTTGAGTCGGAAAAGTTAAATATTAAATATGTTATTTGTAGCGTGTTCCAGATTCAGAGAATAATAACATAAATAATAAAAAGGTTCCGAAATTTATGAACGCGAATCGTCCAGAACTGTTTTTCCAACCGTGTTTTCATAAGAATCCCAATGAGACACAAAATATAAGAGATCAACCAACAAGCCAACTTAAAAAAAAAGATTTGCATGATTTATTTTTTAATAAATAGTTTCGCGCGATAAATACACTCGGGACTTTGTCTTCTATACATGTAGTCGTAGCACAGCAACCATTTTTGAGGCTGTTGTATTGCGTTTGTGCGCTAATAATGCCCTCGTTTTTAAGAACAAAAACAGATTAGGTATAAACTGGCGTCTATACTGCATAGCCTTCAATCTGCCTGTTTAAACAGATTGTAAAATTAAAAATTCTGTGCAACCGACTTCAATATAATAAAATGAGAACATCATCAATGAATTCGAAGTCAATTAAATTTGCATTATTAGGATAATTGATAGAATCTGGCGTTACTTTGCGGAAATCTATTATAATAAAAATATTAATTATTTCGCAACCTTCCGCTAACTTAACACAATGATGTGTCTTACCTGGATTGAAGAGCACTTCCCGGCCTCCCTCAATTGCGTACACTAACTAAATAGTGGTGTTGGAAGTAGTGGTGCCGGGAGTAGTGGTGTTGGGAGTAGAGGGGCTGGGACTAGTGGTGACGGAATTAAAATTTTTATTATTAGGATAACTCAAAAACTACTGGTCAGATCTTGTTTAAAATTATATAGGATCAGACGAGAAGCACCAGCTTTTAAATAGAAGAAAGGATTATCAAAATCAATTCAGCTAAAAAAAAGGTCTGTGGTAACACACATTTAAAAAAAACATACTTCCTCCTTTTCGAAGTTGGTTAAAACGTCTATTAATTGATAGGATCAGGCGTTACTTTGCGGAAATCCATTATAATAAAAATACTTTGCGTTGCGAAGTAATTAGTATTTTTATTAAAACGTCTGTGTTTCTCGATAATTAAACCAGTATCCACCCTGACCCTAGGTACATTGAGGCTGTCAAAGTATCTACGCACTCTCTTTATGGACTCTTTGCTAAGGGATCAAAGTTGTTCCATTGAAACTCTGAACTGAATTAAATAAATAATAAAATAATTAAGAGTATTTAGTATAACGTAGTTCGCGGTAAAGGGACAAAGGCCAGGAGTTTTTTTACATGAAACTTCGAATAGACCAAACACGACTATACTACTTTCTAAAAGGACAACGATTTGGTTCAGATCGGTGTTACTATTTAATTTACTCAGACATTACCATTTATACTATCCTATAAGTATGCCGAGGTTACTTATTATGGTAAAACGCAGTATGGTAACCAGTAACAAGATTATTTGAAACAACTAGAAATCCGGAATCATTTGGGTGACCCAACAGATTTTTTTTATTAAATCTATCTGTAGATTTTGTACCCATAGTATCCCGTCGAAATGTTCAAACATTATTGCCTTTTTTACGATATAATCTAATGACCTCCGATCGAATTTCGGCTACGGCAGCCAAACTTAACGGACCTGCACAGTAAGGATTATTGTGCTCGAGTGTGTCGCAAGCACTTTCTACCTAGTATTCCCTAGTTCTCATAGTCAAATGGCACAGAAAACAGACACGACCGGAGAGAGATCAGGCGCATAACCAACGGCTTTACGCACTTTCTGAGGCACGGGGGTGAGACGTGCCAATTTCCTACCTCCGGGCTGCAACTGAGAATTTCTCGACAGAAAAATCCCACGATATCGGCTCGACCCGGGGCTCAAAACCTGGGACCACTGATTTAATAACAGTCGCGCTGACGACCACAAGATTAACGAGGAGTCATTTTCATTTTACGCTAAAGAGTTTTGTGAATATTGTAGAGTATATTTATAGCTGAATAAATCGCTTGTATGCGCACTATAATATGATAGTTTCCATTTCGAGACGTGCAATACTAAAAGTAAACTAGTGCGGTGCGCCGCGCAATTGAATCAACTCAGTTCACAGCACTGATGTGTTAACTCACATCTTCAAAATGTGTTGGCGCACAAGCCAGGTATTAAGGTGTTGAGTTGTCCGCGGAATGCAGAGGAGTGTTATTGAACACTTGTTTCACGAATCTTTTTATACATTTTTGTTATAAACTGCAACTCCGTGAAACATAAAAGGACAGATAGTGATATTACGTAATCTTTCTTTCCTACATTTATTTTACTTACTTGCCACAACGTTTTATTTTTACGGATGGTTGAGTTGACAGCTGTCTGTAAGATTTGCACAGAGATTACATACGTAGAAATTTGTTGCGCCTGAGTTCTGAGTTAACGCAAGGAATTTCGCCGAGTTGCCCATGTCAAGCAATTAGGGAGATTGAAGTTCTTTGAGTTGAATGTATACGACTGTTGCAAAGAGGACTCAAGACTATCGTTCCGTAGTGGCAATTGGAGTTTTTAAAGAAACTACTCGTATATATGCAAATGATTAGATTAGATTGTTGCCGCTTGTGATAAGGGTCGGTTGATTCTTTATTTTTTGCACAAGTATCAAATACAGTATTAAATACTCTACGAGTACAGCCATTTAGCGACGATAAGGGTTATTGCTTCCTAAATACAATATAACTAATGTACTTTGTGGTTGTAGTAATAGACAAAATGATGTCTGTGCAAAAAAACTTGTAACTACAAGTAAAGTAGCTGCTTTGTGGTAATGGTGCAGTGGCGCTCTCAGAATATCCAACACCCCATATCGTCCGGTGGATATCGTAAGTGGCGACAGCGGAAATCTGAAACAAGTGATGGACAGCAGAATTTTCCTTATAAAAACTTAAATATAAAAAAACTGCGGCTCCTTACCAGACCGCCAAGCGTGGCATTATATTTATGAGGGTAACCTATGTTCAGCAGTGAACTCTTGATAGAACTTTACAAATACTTTGAAAAGGATAATGGATTTACCTTCATATTGATGTAAAACATTTTTTTAAATGTTTTACATCAATATGAAACTACTCGCGCCATCTACACGTTACAAGCTTAAAAAGAATATGACAAACAAGGCACGTCGAATCTGCTTAGTTCTACTTTATTTCGTATGATGGCGCACAAAACGCTTGTTATTGAGTTTTTAATCTGTCATTGTTATTCATAAGACCCACTAGAGGGCAGCATTATCAATATTCAATATTATATAATAAATTTGTTTCAACTGACTGAAAAAGTCAAAGTAGTCCCATGTAAATAGAAAAATATGTGATAAGGTTTTATTGTATTTATTCAGCGACACTCTAGTTGTTACTTTGCCTTGAGTTTGTGATATACTCGTATGATTGAGTATGCCCAACAAAGGAAAATATAATGTTTAATAGAAAATAAAATCAGAATTAAAAACTAAAGAAATTTCCACTAACTAATGAGTAGAAATTATTTATTTAAGTGTTACACCTAGTTTAGAAGTTAATCTAAACTCGGTGGCCTATGGCCTATGTAGGGTTCGGTATACTAGTAGTTATTGGTATTTCGGTGTACTATTCAAATAATATGTAGAGTAATATTCAAATATTTCGAATTTTTCAAATACTACAAATAATATATAGATATAAATAGAATTTAATAATATTTATTTTTCAAAACGTGACCGGAATTAAAAAAAAGATATATTAAATCCTCACTATTGGCAGCACCAGTAACTCTTCGCAACAGTTCAGTGGAGGTGAAAGCGCGAGGGTAGCCAGCGAAATTCAAATTTTCTCTGGTTATTTGCAATTTGCAGGTCAGTGTCAGGCTGTATGTTGAAATAATATAATACGATTCGCGACCGTAATGAATATGTATTTCCTGATTTATAATCATCAACCCTCTAAGTTCGTATAATTCCATTGTATTGCTATTTCCAGAAAAAACTCATTCAAAGGAAGTTACATGAACTTAGAGGGTTGTATTGGTGATTTTAATGATAATAATTCTGTGAACATATATACTTGTCACGGTGGTGAATCATATTTACTTAAACATACAATACCGCACCTTCGTAGCGTCTTAAATGATGACACTCTAGACTGACTTTATCCTTATTTCATTGACTTTATTTTTAGGTTTGCCAATAGAAGTTTTATTTCTTTTTTTATTGTTTTTCGATTTTATTGTAATTTTAAAATGTTAACTTTATGTGGATGAATAATAATAAAAGAATTTATTACATTTAATTTATGTCATAGAAGCAAAAAATGCAGTGCAAAAGTTGATTAAATTGTTTTTTATCCTAAATGTTAAGTTTAACAGAAGCATATTTTTAATTATTTTTGTTACTAAAGTCTATCTCGTAAGTCTGATAGTAAGTGATTTATGCCAATAAGTATTTAAAAAAAATGTTGTTCGTCTTATTTTTCTTTTGAATCTCCACCTAAGTGTCAGTATACTAAAAAACATCCACGAATTATGTGCTAAGTATATATGTATAAGTAAGACATTTTTATTTTATTTTTTATTTACTTGGAAAACTTACAGCTAATTTACATAAATAATTATAACAAAAATGAAGGCCATTTACAAGTTTTCACTTATATAATACTTTATAATGACGCGATTGTGTCAAAAGAGATATGTACAAGTATATGGCAAGTAACAGTACACATATCGAAAAGAAAAGAAGTTGTTAGAAAGTGAACGCCTAAGTTAGAGAACACTGTTATTAAATAAGTCAATATCCGCGTTGTGAATATGTGCTGTAGCATTAAAATATCTGCAAGATCGAATAATAAAAGATGCTGTTCCTTAATTAGAAAGCATTCGAAAAACTCGTAATATTCGAATGATTCGAATAGTATGTCGAGAACTATTCGAAATATTTGAATAGTAAAATTGAACGAATATTGCAAGCCCTAATCCTATGTGTACCGAAGAAAAATATAAAGCTCCTTGTGTTAAGTATTTTATATATCTTTAACATCTATGCTTCTATACTAATATACAGCAGGCGTTGGTCGCCGAGAGCTTCTTTTCTAACGGTCGCTCACTTGTTGCTACGCAACGTGTCTTCCGCACTTGTTTTGAAATTCCTCCTCACAGACTCGTTCCTGGCCGTAATTCGATTCTGTCGTGGGTTCACTCATTTCAGGAGTGTGGAAGTGTCGCCAAACTCAGTAATGCAGATCAACGGACCATCAGAACTCCGGAAATCATCGAAGGAGTGAGGCAGTCAATTCTGCGTTCTCCCCGGGGTTCGGCTCGCAAACATGCAGCTGCTCTGGGAATTTATGACACCACTATTCGACGAATTCTCCATGACGACCCTCAATTTCATCCCTACAAATTGGCTTTTGTGCAAGAATTAATTAAACGCGATGTTGTTGCCCGTCAGAATGCATGTGAAGTGCTGCTTCACATTCTGCTTCAAGATGCGGTCATTTTTTTTAGTGACGAGTTTTGGTGGTAGTCCACGTGAACTTCACCAGAAGCCACTTCATTGTGAACGAGTTACTGTCTGGTGGGCGATATCAGTGATGGGAATAATTGGTCCTTATTTTTTTTTTAAGAAAACGAACCCGCAGTTACCGTGAATGCAGCTCGTTACAGGAACATGAACGAGGAATTTTTTCTTCCAAGCCAAGAAGAAATGAACGTTAGGGACGTGTAGTTTCAGCAAGATGGAGCCACAGCACACACAGCACGAGGCGCAATGGATTTGCTGTGACAACATTTCCCCGACCGCCTCAACTCTCTCAGAGGCGATCTCCCATGGCCGGCACGCTCTCCAAACTTGGCTCCGTGGTATTTTTATTTATGGGGTTATTTGAAGTCCCTGGTTTATGTCGATCAACCACGGACCATAGCTCACCTCATGAACAATACTCGTGACGCCATTGGCAACATGCCGATTGATATGCTGCGAAGAGGGGAGACGAACTTCAGAAATTGACTTAATCAGTGTATGCACAATGAGGGTCACCATTTAACCGATGTCATTTTCACCACTGTACGAAAAAAAATTGGCATGATGTATTCTTAAGTAAAAAAAAGAATTAAAACAATAACTGAAGTACTTTTGTTTTTATTGACCTTTCAAATAAGTAAGTTTCTCAGGCGCACCCTGTACTAATTTACTGATATTACCTACTATATTACCTAAAAATTCTAAGCTGCCAACTCCACTTTTGGCTAAATTGACTATTTGGTATCAAACGAATAAGAAAAAATAGCGCATAATCGTTAAACATGCTAACTACGCAAACTAGACCTATGGTTCACAAAAGATAGCTTGATCGCTGCGACAGCTGTCAGTAAAAATCACGCCTATGAAGTCCTGAATTTCTTAGTAGTACACACAGTACCTGTCAATGTCATACTTTATGGGCAAGCCGACCTAATTAGAGCATGCCCATAAAGTATGACATTGACAGGTACTGTCTGTACTACTAAGAAATTCAGGACTTCATAGGCGTGATTTTACTGACAGCTGTCGCAGAGATCAAGCTATCTTTTATAAACTATAGGTTATAGATTTCGCGCCGCAATCTTCTAGCTAACTCCACGCCTGTCAAATCACGCGCGAAATAATGTTAACTCCCGGCCATAGATTATTGCTACCGCCATTTTACGCCATCTTCTAGTAGCATGAACCGTAGACAGAGAATTATGGAGTGTAGAGGTAAGGAGTACAGACCCTGTATAAAAAATGGTCCGTAGGAAAGCGTTAAATAAGGGTGGTACCACTGTAGCTACAGTCTAAATTTTAAAGAACTTTTTATATTTTTTTATTGCACAGACTTTTACCATAATTTTTTTTACAATAGTTATTTTGTTGCTTTCAAAATTTTTATTTTAAAAGTCACTCTCAACGTATTTTACGGCGATTTAACATACCCCGTAGCTACTCGAGCGCTGTAGTGGAGAGTTATTGAAATGTTATTTACTGCTTACAGATTTACAGTAGGACTCTTTTTCAACCTTTTTCCTGTGGGAGTTGGTACTCCTTACTTTTACACTCCGTACGTTCTCTAACCTCCATGCCACATACCAGAGAGTAGAGTAATATATCCAGAAAGAGAGCCATCTCCTAGGATTTTTGTCACCCAATATGAATAGCATGGAGGTTAAAGAACAGGATAAAGCATAGCCCGCCTGTCCTTGAATATTGTAGAATTTATAGCGGCGCTGACGTCAGTGAGTAGTGACTGCGAAGTTAGCTGTTTATGAGTACAAGTAGATGAAGTTAGTTTAATAATGTAAAAATTTTCTCCGCGACTCCGCGACATTGGTGAGAAAATTTTTATACTCCGTAATTTTGTAATTTTCGACAAAAAGAAACATTAAAAAATGGAGAAATAGTTATTGTGCGTGGATGTGCAAGTGGTTTAGCATCTGATCGGAAAAATAGACTGAAAATGACTTTTATTGACCGAACTTAGCGATAGCAGCGCCTCACTTATGGTGTTCATATTTCTGACACTATTTTCTACGGCGATCATTCTCCTGTTCTCTAGCCTCTAAGATGAATAGTGTCGCCGTCTGATATCACATGCGTTGAACTAATCTCAATATTTTAGCTTTAGCTAAAGCTCCATACTATGGAGTGTAGAAGTAAGGAGTACCAACTCCCGTAGCAGAATGGTTGAAAAAGTATACATCTGTAAGCGGTAAAAATAACAGTTCAAAAACTCTTCACAACAGTGCTGGAGTAGGTACTGGGATGATATAAACTTAGCAGTTGTCGACGGTTTGAAGTGTGCTGTTAAACTGCCCAGTAGCTCTAAAATCTAAAATAATTTTATTTAGTAAATATAACCTTGAAAAAGTCGTCTATCCCACTAATATTTTTCGGCACGTTCTTTAAAATTTAACCCGTAGCTATAGTGGCGCCACCCTTATTTAACGGTTTTCTATGGACACTTTTTAATAAACAGTCTGTACTCCTTACTTCTACACTCCATACTCTACACCATCCGGAGACAGAGAAACCTATAGACTAGTGATTAGCGTGGCCTCGAGTAGGAAAGGACGATAACGTGGTTTTAGGTTATACAATAATCTTCATGAATTTAAACATATTTAGATAAAAATTTTAATTGTTCTAAGAACTGAACTGAACAAGATTCATCAATCTTGAGCTCACAAAACACTTTTTTCTCACAAACCAACTTGTAAACTCCTTAGATCGCTACGAACTGTAAAAGTTGTTTAGCAAAGTGTAGTTTGCTAAATCAAAAAACCGGCACGGAGAAAGGGACAAACAGTCACACCGCTCTGTCTCATTTCTATGCATTGCAAGACGTATGCATAAATCTGTCTTTTTCGTGTGCGAATGCGAAATAAGGCGTCAATTTGCGTAGACAGAGAAACCTATAGGCAAATTGACGCCTTCTTTCATTTGCATTCGCACACGAAAAAGATAGATTGATGCATACGTCTTGCATAGAAATGAGATAGAGCGGTGTGATTCTTTGTCCCTTTCTCCGTGCCGGTTTCTTTGTTTAGCAAACTCTACAGTTTGCTAAACAACTTTGATAGCGTAGCGATTTAAGGAGTTTACAAGTTGGTTTAAGTGAGAAAAAAGTGTTTTGTGAGCTTAGGATTGGTGAATCTTATTCAGTTCAGTTCTTAGAACAATTAAAATTTTTATATAAATATGTTTAAAAGTCATAAAGATTATTGTATAACCTAAAAATTCGTTATCGTCCTTTCTCACTCGAGGTCACGCCGATCATTAGTCTATAGGTTTCTCTGTCTACGTCAATTTGTCTGTAGGTTTCTCCGTCTACGATACCATCCATACAGAGAATCATAGATTACTGAATTATTACTAGAGATAAAGAATCACAGAGTACCTTTGAACAAACCGCAGAGAATGCAACGGCGTGAACAGTACTAATACTATCAGTGTTCCCGTTCCCGAGAGTTTTATTCTAAAATATAAGGTTTTTTTGAAGCTTGGCACGTGAATGGTATTTTATGTAAAATGTAAGTACCTACTATTCTATAATGTGTTCATAGTTTTGATACATATATCTAAGCATAATTGATACAGAAGCACAAATGAAATGTAAACTTGTATGATAAGGTAGTTAGCATAATTTATTTCTTACTTTTTCATTTATTGTTTAGGAGTTGGACATCGTTCAAGTTTATTTTTTTTCCTGATTTGCTACAAGTGGTTTAATACAGTTTTATCGGGTAAGGTTTACAATTCAGTCACCTGTATTAGGGGGTGGGGGTGGTGTGCGGGGGAGGGAGGCAGGAGTTGTAGAGCACTGACCTCTATATACCTATACAGGTACGCTGGACTGGCTATACATTGTGACATGATGAAGCGATATGATTTCCGCCATTTTGGCGCTGACAGCAGAAGTGCACGTCCACGGAACTAATACTAGGGATAAGACAGTGTACCAAATTATATCGATAAAAATTCCATAACCTACCTATACCTAAATAAATAGAATGGACTCTAAGGATAGATAGAAGTAGTTACGTTGTACCAGTTCTGGCGCACTGAGTCAGAAGTGGTACAAGTACGACGTTCGTGGACTCACGACCCTAAAAAAAAAAAAAAAAAGGTTTTGGCATGCTCTGATCACGAATCTGCGGTCCCTTTTTGCGTAGGATGCACGGTTCCGGAGATGTGCAGATCAATTAACTCTTATCTAATTGATATCCGCTGCGAGCCTCCACCGTCATTAGCGCTCCATTGTCCTTATCTACTTATCTATTGTTGATTGACTACCGTCATTATCTATTATTCGTCAGCGTGTGGGTCGGCTTATGCTATTGTATTATACTCCTTTGTTCCTATCTACAACACTAATCTGAATCATCAATAAAACACATTACCTAATTTTGTTAAAATTTTTATTTATAAAATACAAAATCTTATTACTTATTATCTATACAATAGGAGCGAAACATCTCATCCACTAACATACCGTTGTACAATGTGTTCTCTGTAAATATACTCGTAAAACTATACATTGAACATCCCTGAAACTTATATAGCAAATACATTAAGCAATATTCGCCACAAACTGAAGTCCTATCAACATTCCAGTTCCATCTTTTACAATTTCGTACAGGTGCCCGTCCATATGAATCAAAATATTCACCGACGTCATTCGTATCGATATATAAAGCTACCCAATGTGACCCTGGTTTATCATCTGTACCCAAATTGCATATTACCTAGTCAGGTCATAAATTCTACCACATGTTTAATATAAAATAATTGAAACGAGTTTATTCATTATGTAACCATTTATATACCAAAATGAACTTAACAAAACATAGATTCTTATGACACTATAGTTTATTCAAAATGACCTCCGTAATTTTGAATACAGGCCTTCAAACTGCGTTGAGTTTGTGATATACTCGTATTATTGAGTATGCCCAACAAAGGAAAATATAATGTTTACCTAATAGAAAATAAAATCTGAATTAAAAACTAAAAAGAATTAAATAATTTCCACTAACTAATGAGTAGAAATTATTTATTTAAGTGTTACACCTAGTTTAGAAGTTAATCTAAACTCGGTGGCCTATGGCCTATGTAGGGTTCGGTATACTAGTAGTTATTGGCATTTCGGTGTACTATTCAAATAATATGTAGAGTAATATTCAAATATTTCGAATTTTTCAAATACTACAAATAATATATAGATACAAATAGAATTTAATAATTTTTTTTTCAAAACATGACCGGAATTAAAAAAAAGATATATTAAATCCTCACTATTGGCAACACCAGTAACTCTTCGCAACAGTTCATTTGAGGTGAAAGCGCGAGGGTAGCCAGCGAAATTCAAATGTTCTCTGGTTATTTGCAATTTGCAGGTCAGTGTCAGGCTGTATGTTAAAATAAATACGATTCGCGACCGTAATGAATATGTATTTACTGATTTATAATCATCAACCCTCTAAGTTCGTATAATTCCATTGTATTGCTATTTCCAGAAAAAACTCATTCAAAGGAAGTTACATGAACTTAGAGGGTTGTATTGGTGATTTTAATGATAATGATTCTGTGAACATATACTTGTCACGGTGGTGAATCATATTTACTTAAACATACAATACCGCACCTTCGTAGCGTCTTAAATGATGACACTCTAGACTGACTTTTTCCTTATTTCATTGACTTTATTTTTAGGTTTGCCAATAGAAGTCGATTTTATTGTAATTTTAAAATGTTAACTTTATGTGGATGAATAATAATAAAAGAATTTATTACATTTAATTTATGTCATAGAAGCAAAAAATGCAGTGCAAAAGTTGATTAAATTGTTTTTTATCCTAAATGTTAAATTTAACAGAAGCATATTTTTAATTATTTTTGTTACTAAAGTCTATCTCCTAAGTCTGATAGTAAGTGATTTATGCCAATAAGTATTTAAAAAAATGTTGTTCGTCTTATTTTTCTTTTGAATCTCCACCTAAGTGTCAGTATGCTAAAAAACATCTACGAATTATGTGCTAAGTATATATGTATAAGTAAGACATTTTTATACCTATAGGCCTTAACCGACGAGCATGTATGCCTATATACAGGGTGTCCCAAAAATATCACGTCAGAGTGACATGGAAGATAGGTTAGCCTTAGGTCTTGCAGATGAAAAAAAATTACCTTGGTAAAAGTATTTTAGTTTTTGAGATATCGTCCATTGTTTTATTTTCTCAAAAATCTCTACTTTAAGTTAGCGTTCCTACCGTTGTTGTTAGAAATACCTCGAAAGTTGTTGGTTTTTATATTTTTTTTTATTTTTCGAACAGTTGTTTCATGCGGTGAAAATAAATTTGTCCCAAAATCTAATGTATTTTTTAATAAAAAAAAATGATTTGTATTACTTTTTTACCTTTGAAAAAATTGAGCTCCAACTTTGATGACCTACCATGAAAAAATAATGTACTGACGTAAACTGGCAAATAATTTGCAAAACTGCTCCAATTACTGCAGATTCAGATAAAGGTATAACACTTACATCAATTGTTTAAAAACATGTCGAAATTACCATTTTTATCATTAAAGGTAACGCTAATTGATATTATTGGCAATAATTATTGGCTTAGTTATGGGATATTGCCAAAAAAATGGAATTTTTAACTAATGTATTTATTAAAGCAGATGCTCGAATTGTTTCCCTCTAGTTCGAATACATAATCTACATCTTCTGATAAAATTATATTTTAATCTTCTTACACCTATTTGCGATATCTCTTGAGTCGCTATGTTTATTCGGTTACGGAGTTCCCCTTCGTTGTGGATTGGTTTTAGGTACACTTTATCCTTGAGACAACCCCAATAAAAAAAATCCAAAGGATTTAATTCAGGGGATCTAGGGGGCCATAAGATTGGCCCCAATCGCCCAATCCACTTTCTTGGGAAACTGTCGTCAAGATAGGCTCGAACGTCTCGAGCGCAATGTGCTGGGCAACCGTCGTTTTAGTACCACATCGTTGCCCGTGTTTGTAGTGGCACATCCTCTGGGAGCGTTGGCAATTGGTGCTGAAGAAATGCCAAATAGTTTTTACCATTTAATGTAAGAGGTAGCTCTACTGGTCCTAATATTGAACCATTAAAGATTCCTGTCCATAAATTGATTTTAAACATGTATTGTGAACGGTCTTCTCTGGTTTCATGGGGGTTTTCTAACTGCCAACTATGAATATTGTGCAGGTTAAGATATCCGTCCCTTCTGCACTGAGACTCATCAGTCCACAAAACTTTATGAAAAAAGTCGGGATCTTGCCTATTTAGTTCCAGCATTCGTCGGCAAAACAGCATTCGTTTTACATAATCACCCTCAAGGAGAGTTTGCACTCTTTGAATTTTTTTTATGGGTGATATTGATACCTTTTTTTTAAAATACGATGAACCGATGATTTCGGTATTCCAGTGCGGCTTTGTATCATACGAACCGAAGTCGAGGGATCATCTTCGCGTTCCTGTAGCACGACGTCGTCCTCGATTGTTCGCGGTCTCCCAGATTGAGAACCTCGAGTTCCAGGTATTCTGTCCTCCCTATAGGCAGAATCTAATCGTTCAATCACCTCATACGTCGGATGTCTACGGTCTGGATACCGTTCCGCGTACAATCTTGCAGCCAACCTTGCGTTTAAGGAAACTATGCCTCGAGTAGAAACTTGCCTGGTTTCGCCGTAAATCAAGTACATGTCAGCGTAGGTACTCACGATGTGTAAAGTGACCTACAGCGCCTCTTCGTGGATTTTCCATTATTAGTACTTTCACAACAAAATCAATCAGTTCAACAACAGTCCGAGTAGTAAGCAAATCAAAGTCCAATTAATAAACGCCGAGTAGTCACCACCGAAGTCTGAAGCTACCTGTGCGAGACTGAGATAGTACTGTTCTCCCTCTATTCACAGCTTTCTCGCTCAGTTTATGACCGGAGAACTGGTTTATGGGATGCTAAACACAATAACTAAACAACATTTCTTTTCATTGCCTTTGAAAAAAGAATTCGTTTATTCAATAACATAGTAGAGCTTCCTGCTGAGAGCACTACCCTTAATAATAAAAATGGTAATTTTGACATTTTTTTTAAATAGTTGATATAAGTGTTATACCTTTTCTGAATCAGCAGTAATTGGAGCAGTTTTGCAAATTATTTGCCAGTTTACGTCAGTACATTTTTTTTTCACGGCAGGTCATAAAAGTTGGAGTTCAACTTTTTCAAAGGTAAAAAGTAACACAAATCAATTTATTTTATTAAAAAATACAATAGATTTTTGGAAAAATTTACTTTAAACGCATGGAACAACTGTTCGAAAAATAAAAAAATATAAAATCCAACAACTTTCAAGGTATTTCTAACGACAACGGTAGAAACACTAACTTAAAGTAGAGATTTTTGAGAAAATAAAACAATTGACGATATCTCAAAAACTAAAATACTTTAATAAGGTAATTCTTTTTCATCTGCAAGACCTAAGGCTAACCTATCTTCCATATCACTCTGACGTGATATTTTTGGGACACCCAGTATATGGATATTGAGGAGAGGGAGGTGTGTCAGGATCGTGCCAAATGGAAATCTGTAGTTTCTGCCTACCCCTCTGGGTGACAGGCGTAAGTGTTCATGTTATGTTACAAAAGGAACATTAAGAACATATTTTAGGAATTGTTAATTTATTCAACACTGGCTACCCGCTTCGGCGTTGCTTGGATAGGATCTATTAATGTTATCAAAAAAAAAAATCTTAACGTTTTTCATATGAAATATATCCTAGATCCACCTGGCATATCTCTCTATCTGTGCGTAAATTTTCATTGCAAAGAACATACAGACAGACAGACAGCCAAAAATTTTACTGTTTGCATTTTTGGCATCAGTATCGATCACTAATCACCCCCTGATAGTTATTTTGGAAATATAATATTTCATGTACAGAATTTACCTCTCTACAAATTTATTATAAGTATAGATTAGTTGAAAGTACCCCAACTCGTAATGAATGACAGTTTTTCAATTCAATCATTTAATTTTATCTGTACCTATTTTATTGTATCTTTTGATATTGTAAATATAAACTTTTAACGCAAATCAAAAAAGATCGATTTTTCCGAAATCGATCTTTAAGATTTCGATTTTTTGTGAATTGATTCATTCAATTTCGATTCGAACTCATTTAAAAATGTGTAAAATTAATCTCTAGGACGGCGATTTTGTTGACAGCTTTTCGTTATGCCGTTGCTTCCTAGTTTCAGAATTTTGGTGAATAGTGGAATATTTGTCGCGGCGGAATACTGCTAAATATCGCAAAGATCCTTTCCTACTAATGGTTATTTAAGAAATTATGTTTTTATTTTTATTTTGTGCACTTAGTTTAATCTTAAAATTTTTTTAGTTGAATGGTTAAGGGCTGTGATGGCTATCCGAGTACAGAACCAGAGTACAAAACTAATCCAACTGTAGAGATGTGTAAGACAGGGTGACGTAATATCCCCGAAACACTTTACCGCTGCATTGGAAAACTTTTTCAACCCACTGGACCGGAAAGGATACGGTATTAACGTCAATATCGTGTACGTCACTCACCTTCGATTTGCCGACAATATAGTCCTTATGGCACAATCGCTGGAGGACCTTCGCACTATGTTCAATGACCTCAATAGTATCTCCCACCGGATAGGTCTTAAGATGAACGTGGACAAAACAAAAGTCATGTGTAATGTCCATGTCACAACTATCACTATGCCGGTGGTTTTTGGGAGCATTTAGCTAAAGTTGTTGGTGAGTATTTTTATTGGGACAAGTAGTCCGACTAGGTAAGTTCGACTTCGACCGATAGGTCAATCGACGGATTCAACTCGGCTGGGCAGCGTTCGGGAGATTACAACACATCTTCTCGTCAGGAATACCTCAAAACTAGGTAGTACAAACAGTGCGTGTTGCCAGTGACGATATATGGATCTGAGAGGAGGTCTTTCACTGCTGGCCGTATGAGGAAGCTCGAAGTCGCTCAACGAGCTATGAAGAGGGCTATGCTCAGGGGTTCAAACTTAGGAATGAGGATATCTGCAGCAGAACCAGAGTGACCGACATCGCCCAATGGATTAGTAAGCTGAAGTGGCAATTGACCGGCCATATAGCTCGAAGAACCGAATACCGATGGGGAGAAAAGGTTCTGGAGTGGCAGCCTCGTACTGGCAGGTAATGTGTAGGACGTTCCCCCACTAGATGGAGTCTAAACCTGGTAAGACATGCAGGGAGTTGATGGATGCAGGTGGCTCAGGACCGTGCTTTGTGGCATTCCTTGGGGAGGCCTATGTTCAGCAGTGGATTTGTGAAGGGTTTTAATGATGATGAATGATAATGGCATTATATTAATATGATACATAAAAAGAATGGACGTTACGGGTAGAGTCTATCTATCCATAGAGTCCATTCTATTTATTTAGGTATAGGTAGGTTATGGAATTTTTATCGATATAATTTGGTACACTGTCTTATCCTTAGTATTAGTTCCATGGACGTGCACTTCTGCTGTCAGCGCCAAAATGGCGGAAATCAAATCGCTTCATCATGTCACAGTGTATAGCCAGTCCAGCGTACCTGTATAGGTATATAGAGGTCAGTGCTCAACAACTCCTGCCCCCCCCTCGCACACCACCCCCACCCCCTAATACAGGTGACTGAATTGTAAACTTTACCCGATAAAACTGTATTAAACCACTTGTAGCAAATCAGGAAAGAAAATAAACTTGAACGATGTCCAACTCCTAAACAATAAATGAAAAAGTAAGAAATAAATTATGCTAACTACCTTATCATACAGGTTTACATTTCATTTGTGCTTCTGTATCAATTATGCTTAGATATATGTATCAAAACTATGAACACATTATAGAATAGTAGGTACTTACATTTTACATAAAATACCAGTCACGTGCCAAGCTTCAAAAAAAACCTTATATTTTAGAATAAAACTCTCGGGAACGGGAACACTGATAGTATTAGTACTGTTCACGCCGTTGCATTCTCTGCGGTTTGTTCAAAGGTACTCTGTAATTCTTTATCTCTAGTAATAATTCAGTAATCTATGATTCTCTGTATGGATGGTATCGTAGACGGAGAAACCTACAGACAAATTGACGTAGACAGAGAAACCTATAGACTAATGATCGGCGTGGCCTCGAGTGAGAAAGGACGATAACGAATTTTTAGGTTATACAATAATCTTTATGACTTTTAAACATATTTATATAAAAATTTTAATTGTTCTAAGAACTGAACTGAATAAGATTCACCAATCCTAAGCTCACAAAACACTTTTTTCTCACTTAAACCAACTTGTAAACTCCTTAAATCGCTACGCTATCAAAGTTGTTTAGCAAACTGTAGAGTTTGCTAAACAAAGAAACCGGCACGGAGAAAGGGACAAAGAATCACACCGCTCTATCTCATTTCTATGCAAGACGTATGCATAAATCTATCTTTTTCGTGTGCGAATGCGAAAGAAGGCGTCAATTTGCCTATAGGTTTCTCTGTCTACGCAAATTGACGCCTTCTTTCGCATTCGCACACGAAAAAGACAGATTTATGCATACGTCTTGCAATGCATAGAAATGAGACAGAGAGGTGTGACTGTTTGTCCCTTTCTCCGTGCCGGTTTTTTGATTTAGCAAACTACACTTTGCTAAACAACTTTTACAGTTCGTAGCGATCTAAGGAGTTTACAAGTTGGTTTGTGAGAAAAAAGTGTTTTGTGAGCTCAAGATTGATGAATCTTGTTCAGTTCAGTTCTTAGAACAATTAAAATTTTTATCTAAATATGTTTAAATTCATGAAGATTATTGTATAACCTAAAACCACGTTATCGTCCTTTCCTACTCGAGGCCACGCTAATCTCTAGTCTATAGGTTTCTCTGTCTCCGGATGGTGTAGAGTATGGAGTGTAGAAGTAAGGAGTACAGACTGTGTATTAAAAAGTGTCCATAGAAAACCGTTAAATAAGGGTGGCGCCACTATAGCTACGGGTTAAATTTTAAAGAACGTGCCGAAAAATATTAGTGGGATAGACGACTTTTTCAAGGTTATATTTACTAAATAAAATTATTTTAGATTTTAGAGCTACTGGGCAGTTTAACAGCACACTTCAAACCGTCGACAACTGCTAAGTTTATATCAT
The DNA here is from genome assembly GCA_036936625.1 of Parnassius smintheus behrii. Lineage (NCBI taxonomy): Eukaryota > Metazoa > Arthropoda > Insecta > Lepidoptera > Papilionidae > Parnassius > Parnassius smintheus. The sequence continues at coordinate 32,738,640 of JAUPFT010000024.1, forward strand.
CCCAGTACCTACTCCAGCACTGTTGTGAAGAGTTTTTGAACCGTTATTTTTACCGCTTACAGATGTATACTTTTTCAACCATTCTGCTACGGGAGTTGGTACTCCTTACTTCTACACTCCATAGTATGGAGCTTTAGCTAAAGCTAAAATATTGAGATTAGTTCAGCGCATGTGATATCAGACGGCGACACTATTCATCATAGAGGCTAGAGAACAGGAGAACGATCGCCGTAGAAAATAGTGTCAGAAATATGAACACCATAAGTGTGGCGCTGCTATCGCTAAGTTCGCTCAATAAAAGTCATTTTCAGTCTATTTTTCCGATCAGATGCTAAACCACTTGCACATCCACGCACAATAACTATTTCTCCATTTTTTAATGTTTCTTTTTGTCGAAAATTACAAAATTACGGAGTATAAAAATTTTCTCACCAATGTCGCGGAGTCGCGGAGAAAATTTTTACATTATTAAACTAACTTCATCTACTTGTACTCATAAACAGCTAACTTCGCAGTCACTACTCACTGACGTCAGCGCCGCTATAAATTCTACAATATTCAAGGACAGGCGGGCTACGCTTTATCCTGTTCTTTAACCTCCATGCTATTCATATTGGGTGACAAAAATCCTAGGAGATGGCTCTCTTTCTGGATATATTACTCTACTCTCTGGTATGGAGCATGGAGGTTAGAGAACGTACGGAGTGTAAAAGTAGGGAGTACCAACTCCCACAGGAAAAAAGTTGAAAAAGAGTCCATCTGTAAATCTGTAAGCAGTAAATAACAGTTCAATAACTCTCCACTACAGCGCTCGAGTAGCTACGGGGTATGATAAATCGCCGTAAAATACGTTGAGAGTGACTTTTAAAATAAAAATTTTGAAAGCAACAAAATAACTATTGTAAAAAAATTATGGTAAAAGTCTGTGCAATAAAAAAATATAAAAAGTTCTTTAAAATTTAGACTGTAGCTACAGTGGTACCACCCTTATTTAACGCTTTCCTACGGACCCTTTTTTATACAGGGTCTGTACTCCTTACCTCTACACTCCATAATTCTCTGTCTACGGTTCATGCTACTAGAAGATGGCGTAAAATGGCGGTAGCAATAATCTATGGCCGGGAGTTAACATGATTTCGCGCGTGATTTGACAGGCGTGGAGTTAGCTAGAAGATTGCGGCGCGAAATCTATAACCTATAGTTTATAAAAGATAGCTTGATCTCTGCGACAGCTGTCAGTAAAATCACGCCTATGAAGTCCTGAATTTCTTAGTAGTACAGACAGTACCTGTCAATGTCATACTTTATGGGCATGCTCTAATTAGGTCGGCTTGCCCATAAAGTATGACATTGACAGGTACTGTGTGTACTACTAAGAAATTCAGGACTTCATAGGCGTGATTTTTACTGACAGCTGTCGCAGCGATCAAGCTATCTTTTGTGAACCATAGGTTTAGTTTGCGTAGTTAGCATGTTTAACGATTATGCGCTATTTTTTCTTATTCATTTGATACCAAATAGTCAATTTAGCCAAAAGTGGAGTTGGCAGCTTAGAATTTTTAGGTAATATAGTAGGTAATATCAGTAAATTAGTACAGGGTGCGCCTGAGAAACTTACTTATTTGAAAGGTCAATAAAAACAAAAGTACTTCAGTTATTGTTTTAATTCTTTTTTTTACTTAAGAATACATCATGCCAATTTTTTTTCATACAGTGGTGAAAATGACATCGGTTAAATGGTGACCCTCATTGTGCATACACTGATTAAGTCAATTTCTGAAGTTCGTCTCCCCTCTTCGCAGCATATCAATCGGTTGCCAATGGCGTCACGAGTATTGTTCATGAGGTGAGCTATGGTCCGTGGTTGATCGACATAAACCAGGGACTTCAAATAACCCCATAAATAAAAATACCACGGAGCCAAATTTGGAGAGCGTGCCGGCCATGGGAGATCGCCTCTGAGAGAGTTGAGGCGGTCGGGGAAATGTTGTCACAGCAAATCCATTGGGCCTCGTGCTGTGTGTGCTGTGGCTCCATCTTGCTGAAACTACACGTCCCTAACGTTCATTTCTTCTTGGCTTGGAAGAAAAAATTCCTCGTTCATGTTCCGGTAACGAGCTGCATTCACGGTAACTGCGGGTTCGTTTTCTTAAAAAAAAAATAAGAACCAATTATTCCCATCACTGATATCGCCCACCAGACAGTAACTCGTTCACAATGAAGTGGCTTCTGGTGAAGTTCACGTGGATTTCCACCAAAACTCGTCACTAAAAAAAATGACCGCATCTTGAAGCAGATTGTGAAGCAGCACTTCACATGCATTTTGACGGGCAACAACATCGCGTTTAATTAATTCTTGCACAAAAGCCAATTTGTAGTGATGAAATTGAGGGTCTTCATGGAGAATTCGTCGAATAGTGGTGTCATAAATTCCCAGAGCAGCTGCATGTTTGCGAGCCGAACCGCGGGGAGAACGCAGAATTGACTGCCTCACTCCTTCGATGATTTCCGGAGTTCTGATGGTCCGTTGATCTGCATTACTGAGTTTGGCGACACTTCCACACTCCTGAAATGAGTGAACCCACGACAGAATCGAATTACGGCCAGGAACGAGTCTGTGAGGAGGAATTTCAAAACAAGTGCGGAAGACACGTTGCGTAGCAACAAGTGAGCGACCGTTAGAAAAGAAGCTCTCGGCGACCAACGCCTGCTGTATATTAGTATAGAAGCATAGATGTTAAAGATATATAAAATACTTAACACAAGGAGCTTTATATTTTTCTTCGGTACACATAGGATTAGGGCTTGCAATATTCGTTCAATTTTACTATTCAAATATTTCGAATAGTTCTCGACATACTATTCGAATTATTCGACGGTATTACGCGGTAGCCCACCAATTTAAAGTAAATAGACAGAGGCCGATACATCCTGTGTGTGTACGCGGTAGCCCACCAATTTAAAGTAAATGGACAGAGGCCGATACATCCTGTGTGTGTACGCGGTAGCCCACCAATTTAAAGTAAATAGACAGAGGCCGATAAAGCCTGTGTGTGTACGCGGTAGCCCACCAATTTAAAGTAAATGGACAGAGGCCGATACATCCTGTGTGTGTACGCGGTAGCCCACCAATTTAAAGTAAATGGACAGAGGCCGATACATCCTGTGTGTGTACGCGGTAGCCCACCAATTTAAAGTAAATAGACAGAGGCCGATAAAGCCTGTGTGTGTACGCGGTAGCCCACCAATTTAAATTAAATGGACAGAGGCCGATACATCCTGTGTGTGTACGCAGTAGCCCACCAATTTAAAGTAAATAGACAGAGGCCGATAAAGCCTGTGTGTGTACGCGGTAGCCCACCAATTTAAAGTAAATGGACAGAGGCCGATACATCCTGTGTGTGTACGCGGTAGCCCACCAATTTAAAGTAAATAGACAGAGGCCGATAAAGCCTGTGTGTGTACGCGGTAGCCCACCAATTTAAAGTAAATGGACAGAGGCCGATACATCCTGTGTGTGTACGCGGTAGCCCACCAATTTAAAGTAAATAGACAGAGGCCGATAAAGCCTGTGTGTGTACGCGGTAGCCCACCAATTTAAAGTAAATAGACAGAGGCCGATACATCCTGTGTGTGTACGCGGTAGCCCACCAATTTAAAGTAAATGGACAGAGGCCGATACATCCTGTGTGTGTACGCGGTAGCCCACCAATTTTAAGTAAATAGACAGAGGCCGATAAAGCCTGTGTGTGTACGCGGTAGCCCACCAATTTAAAGTAAATGGGCAGAGGCCGATACATCCTGTGTGTGTACGCGGTAGCCCACCAATTTAAAGTAAATGGACAGAGGCCGATACATCCTGTGTGTGTACGCGGTAGCCCACCAATTTAAAGTAAATAGACAGAGGCCGATAAAGCCTGTGTGTGTACGCGGTAGCCCACCAATTTAAATTAAATGGACAGAGGCCGATACATCCTGTGTGTGTACGCGGTAGCCCACCAATTTAAAGTAAATAGACAGAGGCCGATAAAGCCTGTGTGTGTACGCGGTAGCCCACCAATTTAAAGTAAATGGACAGAGGCCGATACATCCTGTGTGTGTACGCGGTAGCCCACCAATTTAAAGTAAATAGACAGAGGCCGATAAAGCCTGTGTGTGTACGCGGTAGTCCACCAATTTAAAGTAAATGGACAGAGGCCGATACATCCTGTGTGTGTACGCGGTAGCCCACCAATTTAAAGTAAATGGACAGAGGCCGATACATCCTGTGTGTGTACGCGGTAGCCCACCAATTTAAAGTAAATAGACAGAGGCCGATAAAGCCTGTGTGTGTACGCGGTAGCCCACCAATTTAAAGTAAATGGACAGAGGCCGATACATCCTGTGTGTGTACGCGGTAGCTCACCAATTTAAAGTAAATGGACAGAGGCCGATACATCCTGTGTGTGTACGCGGTAGCCCACCAATTTAAAGTAAATGGACAGAGGCCGATACATCCTGTGTGTGTACGCGGTAGCCCACCAATTTAAAGTAAATGGACAGAGGCCGATACATCCTGTGCGTACGCGGTATTTCATTGATTAAAGAAGGAGAGAGACCAATGTACCCTGTGTGTACGCGGTAACCATCGATCACTAATAAAAACTAGATACACAATCAGTGAGAAAAAACGACCTCACCAAATGAGCATCCATTCGAACATTTGGGTGTGCTTTTAATCTACTTACATTCGAACGCTCCCACGGTAAACATGCCTCAGTGCTCGTTAAAAAAGTGTAAAAAACACGCATCCAGGACGCTAAAAAAGGATGGAATTTCCTAATTTCGGTACGTACTAATATTATCATTATTTAATTGTTATCACTGTATTGTAAATACTTATAATCTCCGTAAAACATTTTTTAAATTAAGTCTTAATAAAATAAGTCATAATTCTTCGAGGTAAATGCGTTGACTCTGTTCCATTTGTTGGAGACGTTATTATTTTTTATTATTAAATTATGTTTGTTTTGTTTTGTTTAATGAGACTTCCTTATAGTTTCTCTTAATATTGTAGCAACATTTTACAGACTTAATTTGATTGAATATGTGCATGTAGTAAAATTAAAGATGTGAGATTTTATTTTTAATTTTTCAGCTTTCCTTGAGGTCCAGTTGGGTGTGCAGAATGGATATCAATCATAGCATGTTAAAGGTCCGAAGAATTCTTCAAGCCGACCCAAGGAAGCGTTGTATGTTCGAAGCATGTTTTAGGAAGTGATGAACTGACTACGACTTACAACATTCTGTACATACTTTTTATATTTAGTAACTATTGAATTTAGATTTAAGTTCTTTGTCAAGCAATATTTTTAAATTTTTGACACAAGATGAATAATAAATAAATAATTATGACCGTTTCAAGTACTTTCGTTACCAAATAAATGTGGTGTCCTATCCAAAAATGTATTTACATTCAGGTAAATTATAACCATTACATCATACAATACACCATAGAATAGAATATGCTTTACGTACACCAGTTTTTAAAACAAGTTTAAAACATTTTAAAATTAAAATAACAGTTACAAAAAATATTGGACTGTTCGACTCCAATGATTCCTTGTCCAAGCAAGGAGCCTCGATCGTAAAATTTAATTGCTTTTTATTAACACTTTGTAATTCTGACTTTAAAACACGCGTGTAAGGTTGAATTTGTTTTGATATAGGTTGACAATCCAGTATCAGTCATAAAAATTTATTGCTTTTCGTACGTATCTTTGTGAATACAACTATACGCAATGTATTTAAGGTTGAATTTATATAAATGTATATTTATTTCAACTAGAACTACGTCACAACAATTGGCGACAATTTTTAGAGACCTTTTGTATGGGATTGTGTATCTAGTTCTTTATTAGTGATCGATGGCGGTAACCCATCAAATAATAAAATCTGTGAACTGAGACCGATGCATCCCGTGTGTGCTCGCGGTTAGCATCTACAACCGATTCTAAAGTTAAGCTTGAGTGTTCGCCTGTAGTAATATTTCATTTGTCGAACTTATTCTGGGAAATTCTGTGTTTACAAATTGTAATATAACTAATATACATAAACACTCACGCCTGTCACACAGAGGGGTAGGCAGAGACTACAGACTTCCATTTGGCACGATCCTGACACACCTCTCTCGCTTCCTTCACATCCATACACCTACGCATACATGCTCGTCGGTTAAGGGTACTCCTAATTTGGCCCGTTTTTAATAAATCGCCAATTTGGTCGATAAATTTTCGCCTAGGACGTCCCTTTCCGACTCTGCCATTCACTTCTGCAACATAAATTTTCTTTGTCAGTCTTTCCTCATCCATTCTTTCCACATGACCAAACCACCGAAGCATTCCTTTCTTAATCCTGGTTATAACATCATCTTGCAAACCACACTCTTCTCTTATTACACAATTTCTTACCCTGTCTTATTCAGATTCAGCCCTAACACACTCCTCAACGACCGCATTTCTACTGCGTTTATTCTACTCTCGTGCTTCTTCTGCCACACCCAACTTTCACTACCATACGTTAAAGTAGGGACCAACACAGCATTGTGAATTGCCATACGTGCCTTTTTCGACACATTTTGACTCTTCACAATAGAGTGTAGGGCCCCATTTACTCTATTTCCCGCATTCACTCGTCGTTCTATATCCTTATCATATCTCCCATCCCTGCTAAATACGCAGCCCAAATATACAAACTCGTCTACTTGCTCGATCAACTCTCCTTCTATTCTTATTTCTTAAATCGTTTTACTTTCTTCTCTTTTAAAAACCATAACCTTCGTCTTACTTGCGTTCACTTTCATACCCCTTTCTTTTAATGATCTGTTCATTAATGTAACCATCATTTGCAACTCGGCCGCCGACGACGCAGGGATAACTTGATCATCGCCGTACAAAAGGCATTTGACGGTTAACTCACCCATTCTTAATCCATAAATAGGTTGAACAGCCACGGGGAAGCCACACAGCCCTGTCTGACACCTTTATGGATGTCAAACCAGTCCGAGTAGACCCCGTTGATCCTAACACTAGCACTAGAGTCCCTATAAAGAGACTCCAATGCCTGTATCAAGCCTGCGCTCAACCCAAATGATTTCAGTGTTTGCCATAGCACATCCCTATCAACTCTGTCATAGGCCTTTTCCAAGTCCATGAACGCACAAAAAACCTTTTGGTTTTTGGCCAAAAACTTCTCCGCGATCATGCGCATGGAAAAGACTTGATCTGTACATCCCATTCCCTTTCTAAATCCCGCTTGCACATCCCAAATTTTTCCATCAGTTTCTTTCATGACCCTTTCAATCAGTACTTTAGCATACAGTTTTCCCACAATGCTAAGAAGGCTGATGCCATGGTAGTTTTTACAGTCCTGCTGCGACCCTTTTCCTTTATATACTGGGACTATCACGGCTTTGCACCAGTCTACCGGTACCCGCTTCAGTTCCCAGCATAAACTAAACAAGGTGTGCAGCAGGCCTGCCACCACTTCCTCTCCAGCCCTTAGCATTTCGAGTGAAACTCTATCATATCCGGCAGCCTTGCCTGCTTTCATGCTTTTCATTGCTTTCATTATTTCATCTATACTTATCTCGCTACCTCTTTCCTCTTCTTTCGGAGTTTCTACTTCACTTAGTACACACGTTGTCTCCTCACTCATAAACACGCTTTCAAAATGTTCCTTCCATCTCTTTAAACTCAAAACTTCATCATTCAGAATATAGCCATTCCCGTCTCTTATAGCATTCATCATAGGCTGTTTTGAATGTCCCCTGGCAGTTCTTACAAGTTTCCAGAACATTTTAATATTTGCCTGGAAATTATCCGATATTCTTCTATCATTCTTATTCGTTCTTTCTTGCTTTTTTCTTTCAACTACTTCTTTTACTCTCTTATTAAGATATCTAAAGACTGCCTTTTTTCTTTCAATATCGTCATTCGTACCGCTAGAATTACCAGCCTTTGTTGCTAGTAAATCTAGCCATGCTCTCTTCTTTGCTTCAACTTCCATACGTATCTCATCACCCTACCATAACGTATTATTTTTCCTTTCATTCTTTCTCTTACTAACACCACATACTTCGGTAGCTGCATCCACTAAACCTTTCTTTACATTTTGCCATACATTCTCCAAGTCTAACTCCTTCATACATAATTCATCCAAACCACTTATATTTTCTTTCAGTCTACATTTGAACTTGTTTTTCTCACCTTCATCTTGTAATCTTTCTGTTCTAATACGCTGTAACGCAGTGGTAGACACAGATGACCGATGGCGCCAACGCCTGAATAGACCATTGATTCGGCATAAAACCAAATAATGATCCGTTCCTACGTTAGAACCCCGATAAACCCTTGTATCTACCACTGCGCCCCTCAATCTTTCATCCACAATTATGAAATCTATCATGCTTCTATCGTCACCTCTTTCTCAAGTATACATGTGAATCCTCTTGTGGCGAAAGCAAAAAAAGTTCGTCACAAAAAGATTCTTTTCCATACATATGGTGAGGAGACTTTCACCATTCTCATTTATACTTTCATCACCAAACGTTCCCAATATCCTTTCATAACCAAGCCTCCTCACCCCAACCCTTCCATTAAAATCTCCTAGCATAATAATATTTTCATTTCCCTTACACTTCATTAACACCATCCTTACCATTTCCCAAAACTGCTCTCGGATATAAGTGGGCTTAGAAATGTCTGGGGCGTAGACCCCTAAAACAAACAACTTCTTTAAGCCCACTTTCATTCGTATCCATAGCAGTCTTGGGCTTACACATTCATACTCTTTCACACATTGGCCCATTCTTTCTGAAAGGATGATACCTACTCCCTGGCATGCCCGCTCGATCTCGTCTACACCAGACCAGTATGCGGTATACATGCCATGTGTAGTGACATCCTTCCCCTTCCTTTTCGTCTCATTTACACATAACACATCTATTCCTCTATCATACATCATATCGCATACTTCATCCATTTTATCATTCATTGCCCCACATACATTCAACGTAGCCAGACGGGCCTCTGCAATCCCCTTTTCGCCTCTCCGGGAGACAGAACGTGACGGGTGGCGAACCTCGTCGCCGGTTTTCCTCCCGGAGATTCTTCGCACCCTATAACTAATATGTGAAGGATATTGCGTCAGTGCTGTGATAGTGCCAAAATATAAATTATACCATATTAAATGTTTTAATAACATGGGTCACAATTGTAATGGATACTACTGTTAAGTTTGTTGATTATAGTTATATTTTAGGCTACATATAGAATTGAATGAGGGAATTCAATTAATAAGTTAGGATGGCCGAATTGACAATTTATTTGGTGGTTACAACAAGTACATTTTTTTCTTAGCAGATGAAAATTCATATTAATTGCCAATTGTATTTTGGTGAAAACATGTATTATATTAAACATATTTTCTCAGATTGCTTAAATGAAAATTCATATTGTATTTAAAATTTATTTAAAGAAAAGTGTATAAACTCACATAACATGATGTCAAACTGCCTGAGGACAGGCAGGAAAATCAGAATGGCCGATTGTTAAGATCATTAAGTATTGTAAGGAGTACTAAGTATAAATATTTCATTTTATGACAAGTTTCTAAACGATTAATTGTCATTGGGATTTTCTTTTATTATATACATTATGCTTTTTCCTGTATACAAATAGTTGAGACTCAATTTTAATTCCTAACATTTAAGAATTATAAAAATAACTTCTTTACTAATAATAAATATTTTACAAGTAGTTATATTCACATAATTAGTCACTCAAATAAAAAGTACTGAAAAGGAACCAGGGTAGGACGAAAACTTTCGGGCTCTGAAACAGAAGGGAGGAATCGAGGCTTCTCTCGATCCGGCCTCCTATAACACCTACGTTGGGTTCGGGAACAACGTATGTGATCTCCGCAACGGAGTAACACACAAGGGCAATAACCTCTTCCTTTCCAGAAAATAGGTTCAGGCGGGGATTACGGGTCTTCCGAAGTCGTCCCGGTCCCAACGCCTTAATTCTTCGATGTGGACTGTATAATTTTGAGGAATGAATTTCTTGGGAATAAAACAGCAATTATTTTCAAACCGTTCCGTGAGAGAGTAATCACTTTTCCCTATCACTTCCCTACACTTGTTCTTTGTTCTTCTTATTGACTGCTGGTTTGATTCCCGAACTAATCCCGAAGGATTCCCGAACTAATCCCGAAGGATTCCCGAACGAGTTGCAAGAAAACTCGTTTACTGAGCTACCCCAGAGCTATACGCGAAAGTTAGCCGCGCCATTCGTGCGCTTGCGCAACTCAATTACATCAATTTGTTCTATCACTCTCTCACGGTTTTCTCAATAACTTTATTTGTATAAGACATACATTTATACAATTTACTTATAAAGATAGCACAAAAAAATATCTATACTACGATATACATTACATTTTCATATCACAAAAAACCTTTTGTTTATTTAACAAAATATGCCTATTTTACTCACGTGTTCAAAGTTGAAATTTCTTAAATATTTAACATAGAAAGTTAAAACAATGTTTTCCACTTGAAATTATACATATCTTAACCAATACAACAGTTTAATTTACATTTTTCCTATACATTTCACTATTAAAACACTTTTAAATTTCTTATACAAAACTATCATTATTTCACTTGTTCACAGGAATTTTCACATAAAAATAACACAGAATTCACCTTTTTCACACGTACAATTAATCTGAAATGTTTTACAAGTCATTACATACATAAATCGCTGAAATTGTAAATATTTAGATTTCTACATATCTGGCTTCCTAAGTACGTGGCTAGCGTGCGTCTATGATCTCACACTATTTGAACAACTAACTTTTGCACGGCTATCGACTATCAGTAAAAATGGAAAGTCTAGTATCAACAATAATAGGTGAATAAATGCTTTTACACAATTCTCTAACGTTGAAAACTATTTCTAATCAGATTCTTATCAGTTATCATGTTTCTTATCAGATAACATAGACAAATATTTCATAAATCAATACATTGAAAATAGGCATTTGTTTTCAAACAAAACATATCAAACTCATATAAGACAATACTTATGCAATTAATTACCATTGATTCTACTTATGCACAGCAATCATCTCGACCGGGGAACAAATCCGGTCTCCAACTTTATTTTAATATTTCTTCAAATTAACATCATTAGAAAGATGATTTCAACCGGGGAACAAATCCGGTAACATAATTTATATCTTAAAAATTCCCTATATGAATTTATTAAGAGATATTACTAAGAAAACAATAAACTATTCAGGCCTGGGAGTCGAACCCAAGACCTTCATATCATTAATTCGATATTTCTTTTAAGATTCAACTAAGCATTTTCTTATTAGAATATTGTTGCTCGATAATTTGCTTTTTAGAAGCTATTCGTAATCGGTTAACTAATAAATTGAAATATTCTTAAAGGCGCGTCGCCAACAATCTCCCCCCCGTGCATCAGCACCATCATTTGGGAGGCGTCGCGAGTACCAGGACTATTATTCTGGATGTAGGTCTCCTCAAGATAGCTGTGCTAGTAATGACGTCAACCACTCTGGTGTGCCCGTCTGGTCCCGGTAGCGTCCTGCTAATCTTGCCTTTCGGCCACGTATTTCGTGGCAACGATTGATCTATTATCAAGACAATATCACCTTCTTTAGGTTCCATAAACTTTCCGTTATTACCTGTTCGAGGTATTAAAGTAGGCATGTATTCTTTTAGCCATCTTGTCCAAAAATGGTCGCCTAACCTCTGTGCAGATTTCCAATTGAGTTGACCCGTCAGATGTTGATCTAAAACTAATCCAGGTGGTCGATCACCACATGAGCGTCCCAGAAGAAAATGATTGGGTGTCAAACCCTCTTCAGGACTATCCGTACTGAATGTTACCAGAGGTCTGGAATTTACAAGTACTTATATTTTAAAAGACATTGTACTAGGGAACTAGCAAGACAATAAATATGGCGGCATTAGACTGAATAAGTGACGAAGGCTGATTTGTTACAATTAATTAAATAATTAAAAAGACATCCAGACCTGTTAATTTTACATATGTGTGCTCCCGGCGATGCCTATTCTCGTACAAAATAAGGTTGACAGCCATTCTATTGTATATTATAGTATTCTATGGTTAAAATAGACTTTAATAAAAAGTAATAGGCAACTTCAAGGAACTAAAAAGAATAAAATAATTTCAACATAATGGCTTCTAACGTCTGAGCTTTAAAACATCTGTATAATATTGATTAAAACTACTTTTACTGATTTTATCGCGTTTATTTTACTTTTATTTTTAATTCCCGACGTTTCGGGCGCTTTTCAGCACCCATGGGGACGGGGGACTGTGATGACTGACGTCCCGATGTCATTGTTAAACCCGGAGTACCTTCAGCTTTTTTAATTATTGTTTATGGTCCGATCTATGCAAAATGAACTGACTATGTCCTGAGATCTTGCAGTGGTACGCGTGGGTTTAGTTTTAATTTTATTGATTATAGGATCCAAAGCAGGTGGTAGTACCCAGCCTCCTTCTCTATTGAAATAAAAGTTTTAGAAAAAGGTATGAATTTCGCAATAACACCGCGAAAATACCGTATGAGGACATTATCTGTAGTGTTGAGGGCTGTCTGTATAAAAATAACATTGGTAATGAGGATTTAGAGGCCATACGTCAAGACATTTCGTCTATGTTACGTCGAAGTTCAGCGCCGAAATTAAATCTTCCCAAAAATGAATTTAACGCGTTGAAAAACATACGCAGTAGACCAAAGCTTATTACTACGATTCTCCGCGCAGATAAAGGCAATGCTACGGTTATAATGGATACGTCAGATTACAATTTTAAAATACAACTTTTGTCGGATGAACTACATACCGAAAGGACAAAACAGACCCTACTACTAATACGCTTAAAACAACTAGCGATCTAATTAAGAAATACTCCGAGAAATTGAATCTGGACGTTAATTCGATAATACCTCCATGTGCCAAACCACCGAAGTTGTATGAGTTACCAAAAATACACAAACCGAACGCTCCATTACGTCCAATAGTGAGTCAGATTGATTCGCAAACTTACAGATTGGCTCAATACTTAGCTAAAATATTATCACCACTCAGAGGACACACAAGAGCACACACTAAGGATTCATACCATTTTGTCAGTGAGATAAAAGAGTTCAGTCTCTATTGACATGCCTAGCTGTTGAAGACTGCATCTCAATTATAACTAGGAAACTAGAGGAAAATAATATGCCAGCAGAATATGCAGTATTACTCAGACATTGCCTTCTATCTGGCTATCTATTGTGGAAGGAACAGTTTTACAAGCAAGTAGATGGTGTTGCGATGGGCTCACCTGTACCTCCCATTGTCGCCGATATATTCATGGAATACTTTGAGGAGAAAGCCCTCCTTACTGCACCTGTTACACCAAGGATCTACAAGCGGTACGTAGACGATACTTTCACAATTTTACCATCAGACAAAGTAACTGCATTTTTAGAACATCTTAATTCCATAAACTCTAAAATTCAATTTACAATGGAGTTAGAGGCAAATAATTCCTTCCCTTTCCTAGATGTGATAGTCATCCGAAATCCTAACAACACCATTGGTCACACTGTGTATAGGAAAAAGACCCATACAAACCGATATTTAAACGGTGAATGGGAGCTACCGTGGGCAAATCTTTTTTAAAGAGAGCACGAGGGATCTGTGACAGCAAACACCTGGCCGCCGAGCTTCAGCACGTCAAGCAAGTTCTGCACGACAACAAGCTTCGGGTCCCGCGCCTACGTCACAGTGACCGAGTGAAGCCGGCCACAGTCGAGCGGTGTGCCTGCTGTACTACCATATGTCAGAGGTGTCACAGACAAGATTGGCTACATCTCGAAGCGAGCTTATATTAAACATTCTACAAGCCGCCGAAGAAGATTAGTCAGTTCCTACCATCAGTCAAGTGTCATATTCCTCTACAAGATGCAGGAGTGTACAAACTTGATTGTGAATGTGGTCTCTCTTATATAGGACAAACAAAAAGATCAATTAGAACCCGCGTAAAAGAACATATAGCTGATGTGAAGCATCAACGATCCGGGAAATCTGCAGTTTGTGATCATATCCTAGACGGCCCCAACCATTACATCAGATTTTGATAGACCACAAATCCTCGCGAAAGAACACCGATTTCTACCAAGAATGATACGTGAGGCTATTGAAATTAAAAAACGTCCTAATTTCAAAAGAGAAGGAGGCTGGGTACTACCACCTGCTTGGGATCCTATAATCAATAAAATTAAAACTAAACCCAAGCATACCACTGCAAGACCTCAGGACATAGTCAGTTCATTTTGCATAGATCGGACCATAAACAATAATTAATAAAGCTGAAGGTACTCCGGGTTTAACAATGACATCGGGACGTCAGTCATCTCAGTCCCCCGTGACCATGGGTGCTGGAAAGCGCCCGAAACGTCGGGAATTAAAAATAAAAGTAATTAAAAGTAAAATAAACGCGATAAAACCCGTAAAAGTAGTTTTAATCAATGAGTAGTGTTCGCGTAAATATAAGAAATCATCTGTATAGTATTCTATATTTTGATTGTGATATCTAAAGCGAAAAGAAATTTTTTTATGAATATAATTATTCATAGGAAATAAAACAAACTAGCATGTAGCTCACTTGATGGTAAGTGACGATTTCTGACGCATGTCACCATATGCAATATCACCATCATTGACAGCCTTTGAGGAAGACGTTTGCTTTGTTCTTGAAAATCCCAAGTAAAATCGGTCAATGTTGACTGCAGAATCCATGGTCATGCGAGGCAGAAAATTCGAGAAAATCGATCTACGACGATGAAACAATGTGAATAATCTTACAATTCGAACAAAAAAAAACATTGTTGAAAGCTTTCAAACATTCTTATATTGTGTTTGAATGTCAAAAAAATGTCAACTTATTGTAAAAATAAAATTGTAAAACTTATAACTGTAAATTACTGTGGCGCAGACATCACGATTAATAATCAAAACGCAGATGAGTGAGTTGTCACTCTTAAGGACTAAGATGGAAAGCCTTGTTTCCGGTGAAAAGGGTCTCAGGTTCTCTACACTCACCATACGAAACGGCAACATTGAGCTGCTATTTTACGCCGGTATTCCGTGAGAGTTCTTACCTGGTCAAGCTGACCCATTCGTGCGAACATAATATAGCTGCAACGTGTCTCTGACATGCTTAACTTTACAAAACAGAAAAAGAAGTAAGTTATGGTAATATTATAAGTGTTATACTAGTTTTTATGGATTTTATCGCGTATATTAACTTTTTTATATTCCCGACGACGTTTCGAGCACTTTACAGCACCCATAGTCACGGGGGGACTGAGATGTTCAACGCCCAGATGTCATAGTTAACCACGGTTACCTACAGTTTAAAATTATTAATTTTTGTTCCAATCTACACAGTATGAACTTATAGTATCTTGCGTTGGATAACCGCGGTCATCTGGACGTTAAACATCTCAGTCCCTCCCGCCGTGATCATGGGTGCTGTAAAGTGCGAAAAGTTGGGAATATAAAAAAGTTAATATACGCGATAAAATCCGTAAAAACTAGTTTTATTTAAATGTGTAGTGTTCGCGTAAATAAAAAAATCATACATACGAGTAAAAATATTGACTAGAAATAAAATAAAAGGATAATACAGTAGTGTAGTATATGATGATAAATACATACTTTATTGAATCCACTACCCCAGAACACTTCGTTGTGGTGTTGTAAGAGGCGACAGACAAGAACTACGAGGGCACTGAAAATTTCGGGAATCAAGGAAGTAACACAACATTACTATTGAAAAATGTATTTATTGCTTTTCGAAGTATTCTCCGCGAAATTTGACACACTTTTCCATACGATGGAACCAATCATTGAAGCAACCATTCCATTCGGAAGTTGGGGTCTCCAAATGGCCGTTTTGTAGGCGTCCACAGCTTCTTCAGGTGATGAAAATCTCTGTCCACGCAATTTATTCTTTATTTTAGGGAAAGTATAGAAATCATCAGGACTTAGGTCGGGGCTGTACGGCGGATGGTCTAGTAATTATATGTTTTCTTGCTCTAAAAACTCTTTTTTTCTGTGTGCGGTGTGAGAACTCGCATTGTCGTGATGGAGGATGATGCGGCGGTTGCAGTTCTCTTTACGGAGTTCAGAAACGACCTGTGGCAAACAAATGCTAGCATACCATTCTGCATTAACCGTTCTTCGTCCCTCAAGAGGAATAGCCGTAACATGGCCGGTCTTGGAGACAAACGTGGCCACCATTTTTTTTGCAACACTCCGTGAACGAACAATTTTTGTTGGCTTTAATCCATTTTCGAATACCCAAACTCGTGACTGGTTTTTTGTTTCGGGTTCGTACGCGTATATCCAGGATTCGTCACCCGATACAATGTTGTATACAGCATTTGAGCATCCTACGTGGAATCTTTCGAGAGTTCTGACGCACCAAGTAACGCGAGCCGCTTTTTGCTCTTCACAGAGCGAATGCGGTATCCATCGGGAAAACAACTTTTTTACACCTAATTGGTCATGCAAGATTATTTGTATTTGACTCATGCCAATGTATTAACTGAATTTCACGGTATGTCAAATGTCGATCTTCCTCAATCAGCTTACGCACAGCATCAACGTTTTCTTGCGTGACTGCAGTTTTTGGACGACTTTGGCGGGGATCATCACTGAGCTTGACACGTCCACGTTGAAATTCAGTAAACCAGCGATAAATTGTGGTTTTGGATGGGGCTTCATCACCAAATGCAGAAATCATCCGGTCAACACACTGTTTTTGTGTTAAACCACTTCAAAAGTCGTAATAAATCATCGCTCTTGAATTTTCTCGAGTCAATTCCATTTTCTCAACGACTAAACAAGTTTGACAAAACCTTGTGACAAGACCGAGAATCTTTTTTTATACAAAATAAATGGTATTCGATTTTTAAAACCAAGGAGTTTTCAATTAAAAAGATTTTAATATGAGAGGAACAGTGGAAATATTCCATTCCCGATACTTTTAGTGCAGCCTAGTAAAATAGGAGATGGGCAGCAGAAGCATCTTGCTGATAAAAGTTAAAGTTACAGCATATATACGTCCCATTGCTGGGCACTGAGAGGCACCGAGAGATTTCACTCTCATCTCTGAGACGGTTTTAGGGCAAGAAAATGTCCGCCGCGCTGTCCCAATGCGTGTTGGTGAACTTCACATGTCTTCGAAATATTTTTTCCTTATTTCTCAGACATGCAGGTTTCCTCGCTATGGTTTCCTTCATTGCCGTGCACGTGGTAAATCAGTACTTAAAATTGCAATTAACAATGTCATTAGTGCCGCCGGGAATCGAACCAGGGTTGCTCGCATACTGCGAAATAAACAGCGAGTACGACTGTTTCTCTGAACTCAATAATAATAAATTGCGGCTGTGGAGCGCGGCTATATGTGGGGGAGGCTTATTTTTTTTATAGGACAGGGTGACAAATGAGCACACACTCCACCTGATGGTATGTGGTTGCTGCGGCCAATAGACATCTACATCTGCCCTCGATTACGAATCAAAATGCAGATGCGTTGTCACCCGTGAGGACTAAGATGGAATGCCTCTTTTTCAGTAAAAAGGTTCTCCGGTTCTCTACACTCACCATACAAAACACAGCAGCATTAAGGTACTATTTCACGCTGGAATTGTGTGAGAGCGTGGTCCCCGTGGTTCCCCGGTCGAGCCGACCCATTCGTGCTATAACTATACTACTGATATAACTGCAGCATAGGAAGTGTAAAAGGCGGTCCTGGTGGTGGTGGTACTGGATACGTAAGGAATGGTAATTCTATCGTACTATTGTCCAGGACCGAAAATTCACAAAAAAAAAATAAGCACTCGCCAATACTGTTTAACCACGCCGGTTGGCTTGACCGGGGTAGGACCACGCTCTCAAAGAATACCAGCGTAAAAAAGCAGCTTCATGCTGCTGAGTTTCGTATGGTGAGTGTACGGAACCAGAAACCCCTTTTACTGGAAACGAGGCATTCCGTCTTAGTCCTCAGGGGTGACCTCGAATGTGTATTTCGATTCTTAATTGAGGATAAATGGGTTATAGCATCCACTTACCATCGGGTGGACCATGTGCTTGTTTGTTAACCTTATTCTATAAAAAAAACAGGTCATATATATTGTATTGTTTAAAACATGTATCCATTGTTCATTGTATCGAAACATAAAAATGAATTAAATGATATTATGATTTCTATCTAGACATTATTCTCCCTGCGGAGTTCACCTGTAGTTTAAAATTAATTTTTTACATTGCAAACAGATAGCGCTCACGGCTTTATTCACGTTCGCTTTGTAGCTTGTTCCGAACATTTTTCCAATTCCCCGATTACAGGGAACCGCCGAGGCCTTTTCATTCTACTTTGTTGAATAATTGTTCCTACTGATGATATTAAGTTCAGTTCAATTACGCTGTTTAGAAAAATGTTTTATTGTCTAACTATAATAAAGGAATCATATACAGGTTTTTTTAAATGATATAAGGGTGACAAACGAGCACACAGTCCATCTGATGTATCTTCAATTAAAAATCAAAATGCAGATGGGTTTGCCAACCCTGAGGACTGAGATAGAATGCCTCGTTTCCAGTAAAATCGGTCTCCGGTTCTCTACACTCACCATACGCAACACACCATTAAGGTGCTATTTTACGCTGGTATTCTGTGGGAGCGTGGTTCTACCCCCGTCGAGCCGACCTATTGGTCTGCTACCACAATATATTGGAGCATGGCTACCACGTAAAAAAGGTATTTTATTACTTTCTCCCTTTTAGTTAGGTATTTAATTACTCTCTCCCTTTTTTAAATTTATCACAACCCTTCGAAAGTCCATTGCTGAAGACAGGACCAGTCCAATGCTACAAATCATGGTCCTGATCGATTTGTCACTTGCATTCATTTTTAAAGTTTTCTTTTAGAATGCTAACTTAGCCGTCATTCTATCTAGTCTGGGGCCTTCCTAGACTTCGCCGCTTTAAGTTACGAGGCTGCCACTTGACACACCACACACACTCACTACAGAACACCATTGCTCCACTAGGAGTAATGGTGTGTGTAGAAGCGAGAACTTGTCATCCTTCTCAGTTGTAGATTCTTAGTCATTAGGCAGGCGGTCCATTGTCACTTCGGCTTACTAATCCGTTGGGCTCTGTCGTTCTATTGTGGTTCTACTATGGTTATCATAGAACGGATTGTATCACTCAGGCTAACTCCGAGCAAAGCCAAACATTCCCTCTGTTTTAGTTTATTAAGCCGATTCCATTTATAGGTCACTTATCAGATCAGGTCCTAATGCCTAATATTCCTTGACAAAAACTGAAAAAAAAGGCAGAACGAATATTGAGTATAAAAAATGATCAAGATATTTAAGTGGCATTACTAATCACAACTTTCACAACAATAGAAAAATAAAATAATTATTCATTAGTTACTAGAAAAATATTATTTTATCGTCTATTGTAAAGAAATAAAGCTCGTTTTCGATTAAACTACGCACGTAAATTGGATAACATTCGCGCAAGCGTACAATACAATTTATTATTTGTTCGAAATCACATTCAAGAAAAGGAGACAAAAATATGTAGAATGTAGATCCTAATGCAAGCCGATGAACACAGAGCATCTCCACGAATCAAGCTCACCTCTACTTGAGACTCTTTGAATTTGTCGTATTATACGATCGAATAGCCTAACCAAAGTGATTTGTTGTAATTAGAATTGGAACTTATATCGTGTTGATAAAGTTGAATATCGGTTATAATAACTTTGACGGCTAGTGTCGGTCGCCATTTTCCATAATGGCCGCGAGTAACGCGACATCTATACAAAGTTTAGTGCCGTCGCGCGCGTGCAGAGCGTTGGGTCGTATGTTGTCCCATCAGCTCCTTATTGTTTGCATCTATTCTATTGTATTACAAAATAAAAAATATTAGAAAAATTAGTTTTTAAAGTTAAAGCTTCTACTTATCACTTGTGTTATCATTTAATTCACGTGTGAAATTCACGTGACACTTGCACGTATCGTTGCATGCTAGGTAGTAAAATAATGAATTTAACATCGCCGCAGTCTTTCTATGTGAATTGTGAACCTTGTTGTGGGATCGATTTTTAGGTGTTTATTAATGAAATTACGAAGGTGTCCGAGAGTGCTATTATTCTACAAGAAATTGTACAAGAAGACCTAAACTTCGTTACTATTGGTAGGTAGGGTTCAAGCGGTTGCAATCGATAGAGATAATAAAAAATGCATATTTTCCCTATGGTTTCATAAAAGCTTCGTTCGATACTACCGGCACGAAATATTCATAAGTTTATAAATATTTAGTTCTGATGATGACTGAAGTGTTACCATAATTTTAAAGTGATGTGATGGATAAAAACCCTTACAAGAAAGTTTAGTGTTGTTTTTCTCGGAAGCTCTAAAATCCTTGAAAGGTTGGTAAACAATATTATTTACTTATCATGTTATGCGTTTTTAATGTTTTGATTGATTTGTATACGTGTATTTTTTTCTAATCTGCTTTTACCATCAAAACAATAAAAAGTTTCATTATGGATAATAAAAATTGCTGTTAGCCTGCAATCATTACGCTGTAATAAAATAGACAAGAGCAACCGATCGCGTGGATTCAACTATCGTTATCAGTGTTTCAAAATCTTACCTTATTGTCCTGTGACATTTATCATTTACAAAAATATAAACGTGAGAGTGATTTTCGTTTTGTTATATTTTAATGGTTCAACTGCGTATGAATATGTATTATATATATATTTATGGAATTGTATGGTAATTATAAAAGACAACTTAATATTTTTTTAGTATTTAAGTAATGAACTTTTGGGTGCCTTGGGGTTTCATTATTCTTATATTAGTATTAGTTCCATTGTTTTGTATAAACATAGTGGAATGGTGGCAAGAAATCAAAAAGAAATGGTTATGCCCTTAATTGTAACATGCATTATCATACTTTTGTAAGAAACACACATCAATATGAAATACAATATGCAACTGTAATATTATATCAATAGCTAACACCTTTACATTCCCATATTCATTATATTAGATTAGAATAAATAATTGTTATGAAATATGAAAAGATTGTTCCATTGTCCCATTAACATTCATGTAACATATTAAGTACAATCTAACCCGAAACATCTATTAATTTAGTTATGTAACAATTTAAATTTGGTTTGTTGATTTGTGGTGATGGATGATGGAAAGACTATTATATAGACTATTATAATATTAGGAAAGTACAATACAAAACCAAAGTCAGTCATTATTTTATTAACACAATGAGAAACATTTAAACAAAAAAACTTCTAATAGTTATTAAGGAGCATAAAGTACAGATAAAAGGGCTCTGTAAAACTAAACTATTCCTGTAATATTCACACTTCAGGCTAGGTTTTCAAGGTAGACATGCTTCAACACAAAAAGTCTTACAATCTAGTATGTCAACAGCCATTTCAAGTTTACAGTTCGATAATGGCCATTCCAAAAATCCAGTTATGTGGCTGGCTGATGCTGAGCAGGTGGGCATTTGAACACATTAAGCTGAAATTTGCAATAGTATTGTTACTCTACTACCAGCCACTGTCTTCCCCTTTTTGGTCAAAAAGAGCTTCTCTTAACATTAGAAGAAAAAGTTTGCATATTATTCCTCCCGTCCTTCAAAACTTCGGTGTACTTT
Source organism: Parnassius smintheus behrii (assembly GCA_036936625.1). Taxonomy (NCBI): domain Eukaryota; kingdom Metazoa; phylum Arthropoda; class Insecta; order Lepidoptera; family Papilionidae; genus Parnassius; species Parnassius smintheus. Next base: position 32,760,508 of record JAUPFT010000024.1, read on the forward strand.
TGTAATTACTCATTTACATATTAATTATTGTAAAATGTTAATTACTTAATATGACATAAAGTAATAAAGTCAGAGATGCCCTTCATTTGAAAGTGTAATTAGAAATTAGATTTTTACAGTTTAATATTGTATATTATGTATATTCATCAGTATTGTAGCCTGCTTATTTCTGGGTTCAAGGTTCACAAATAAATAAATTTAAATATTTTTGTTTGATAACAGGTTTTACCATGTTTCCTTTTCTACCTAGAAGATTTTCCGGGTAAATACCACCCACAGAAATAGTAATAATAAGAATTTTGGCGGGAACTAGGCCGACGACGGACTGTCGCTCACGTTTTGTCACTTGAATAATGGTTTGAAGTAGATTTTAATTCGTAAAAGTGATGTTTCACATTACATTGCTATATTTATTGTACAATACGAAAACTAATAAATGAAAGTTTAAAAAGGTAAATATCATAGTAAAATATTCATCTAGATGTAAATTAGTTAAAACAATGATAATTGGTCAATAATCAACTAACCGATAAAATTTTATGCCTTTATTAGTTGAATTACACGTCCTTGATAAGTTTTTAAAACTGATTATGTTGCAGTTCACCACTATAATAACATAAATTCACGTACGATGTTTCACGCGCAACTAAATCACAAAATGGTGAATTATGTTCGTCAACATATGATAGCGGCGACAAAGTCACGCGTCTATGCGACTTCTATTGTCTTATTATTACAATATCTGTGGTACCCCACCAAAGAGTATTGCAAGCACTGCTGTGTTCAAGTCTGAAGGTTATAGAGAGTCAGAATAATGAGAGGTTGTTACTCATTACATCTTAGTTCTCAGAAGTGACAATGCATCAGTAGCCTTCTTTATTTTGAAGTTGATTGCTGGTGCCAATGGGTCACTGTAGCCACTTATCATCATCAGGTAGACTTTCAATTTTATAAATATAATTAAGGGGCCGTGTGTTGGCGGCGAAGAAAAATCGATCAGTCTATTGTTTCCCATGTGCCGTAAGACGAGACTGTTATAAACTACTGAAGATCTTTGTGCCGTCGATATATGCTACGTAAAGCAGAGTTGAAAGGTACAAGATATCTACTTCGATCGCGAACCTGCTTCGCTACCTTCCGATATACGCGACGAAAAGCAGAGTCGAAAAGCGCGAGATATCTACTTCGATCGCTAACCCGCTTCGCAACCTTAGCGGTTATGGCAATCCTTCCACAGTGGGAGAAGCCTTCTAGCAGGGAACTGTTACGTCTTTTAAAGCCTTTCACTTTATAGAGAAGATTGTACCACGCAGCACTAGACGGCTTGCTCCTTTGAAGCTGCTCCTCGTCGCCGGCCTGGGTATTTTACGACTAGTGTAAAAACATGTTATACCGCGATTTTTCTGAAGTCTTGAAGATTATTATGGTATTTCTTATTGTCACCTCTTACGACAGCCTCTGACTGAAACGGGGGTGATGATTCTTACACAGTCATCACTCGATATACTTTGGTGCCAGTTACGTAAGAAAAATAAAATACTCTGCGGTGACTGACCGCTGAATCACGTGAGGATGCTTCGTTTCGTGTTACATTATCGACAGTGGTGTGTCTTTCCTAGTGTAGTGGTGGTGGGATTACTGGTGACGGCGATAATGCACGCAATTGAGGGAGAGCGGGAGGTGCTCTTTAAACTAGTTCAGACACACCATTTTATTTGATTACGTGCATCTTAGCTGATGATTTTAACGTCTCTAATATAATGGAATTCCGAAAAGTAACTTTTAATTCTATAAATTGTCTTAAAGAAGATAAGTTATAGGTAATATACTGTATCTTGTCTATGACATTTTTGTGTCATTTCCTTCGATTTTGACGCATAGAGGAACAGAAATGTTATTAATTTTTGCATTTTTGGTTTTTATGGTTCCTGGTCGATTTGAATCACGACGGTAAGTAGAAGAATGAATGGAAACTGCCACACGTGCAGGAGATGTTATAGTGCCAAAAGTGCGCGCTCTAACTCTTTTATTATTCACGCTTATCTCTTACACGGGCTGATGTAAAATTACATATGTTGACTCCAACTAGGATTAGAATCCCAGACCCTTGACGTAGTACGTAACGTGCTACGTTATCTCCGGCGGCTCCGTAGCACACTGGCTAACTGCACTGCGGGACTGAGGATCGTAATCCCGCGCGGAACAAGCATTTCTCATCTTTGTCTTGTATTAATGATAAAGCATCACAAAAAAGCTTCTCTTTAAAAAGCTCCCCTCCTGACACACCCGCTTTTAAATATAGCCAATTTAAGTTGTGATGTTAAGAGAGCTGTACTGTCTATCCATTAGAATTCGATTGGTAGTGACTGCATTAGTAAGAAAATGGTCAATCCTGTCATTGATTTCCTCTCCCCTAGGATAAAATACTGCTTTTTCCACCCGCTTAGAAAGATGCATTTGTAATCGCTCTCCCGAAAAAGTGTAATCCCTCCTGTGTTGCCGATTAGAGACCTGTCTGTATGTTGCCTTGCCTTTCTAAAGTTCTTTAATTTTTAAAACATTATAATACTTTAAATTTTTGTGAGGTAAAGTTTCCGCCCCGGCTTATAGTACGACTGTGGCACTTCTACAAATAAGGTTTTTGGTTTTTTGGTAAGTTTTACTTTACTAGACTTTAGTGCTTTCTATACCTTGTGATTTTGTAGTATTTGTGGTTGACTGGTTTCGAATTTATTTGTTTGGTATAGTGCATTCAGGGGCAAGTTATTTCTTCCACCTGCATCACCACAACAGCAACAAGGTTAAAAACCTGGAGTTACATGTCGTCTCCCGTAACATGTCTTTTATCTCGCCGGTTAATGGACTTGGCAGAAAAATGTTTACAGCGTAAAGCTCCTTGCGCAAATTACGTGAATTTCTTTCCACAGTCCTAAAAGTTACGTTCGCTCAGACTGCTTGTCTGTCCATCCTTCATTTATTATCTTGACATTACCACCTTAATATGGATCGCATTCAGTTTGTTTCAGATTTGTATTGAGATTCCTTAATATAATTACGTCTCTAAATTTCTCAAACAGCTCAAGTGGCTCCCGATTTGCCGCATTCGCAGGCATACTCGGGCATCACGTTCTCTCTGCTTTGTAAAGCGTACTGTTTAAGCGCTCCACTCATCATCCCTTAAAGTACGGTTTGTAATATATTTCCCTTATCCATGATTGGTTTTTCTCATTTACTTACATTTACTCGCATTCTTTATTTTGATGTACAAACAAAGAATGCAATGTGGAATAAATAAAGATGGATGGGATGATCTGTCCAAAAAGTCTGTATTAAAAAGAACATCGATGGATTTTAGACCTTAATAATTACCAAATCAAATCTGTTTATTTTATGAATATAGGTTAATCTACAGATCTCGATATGTACATAACCATACCAGGTGGTATATTGTCCACCGATGGACACATACCTTTATCAAGGTGTGATTTGCCGTTATCGCCTTAACAGTGCTTGACTTCCCGTACATGCCGAATTTGAATTTGTAAGTTTTTTCGCCACTATCGCTCCATCGTTCCCATAGTACTTAGAAGTTGTTTCTGAGATAGAAATCTTCTAAATTCTAGCAGGTAGATGCTCTCTATAATGGTATGAAGTACTATGATCCTTTGAGTTATTATTATCACCTACTGGTGGCCACTACCCAACATAATCCGCAAGACCTCTCACTGTCTCAACGAATTTGAAATTTTCCGCCAGTAAGAATCACCCAAATTTCACAGAAGAATTATAGATTTGAATAGAAGCAACGAGCAAGCTGAAGAGCATGATAAATGACATAGATGTACCAGTTTGGAGAAGCTTCTGTAATTTTGAGACAGCCAATGACTCTTTCCGCCACCAGAGCGAAGCCTCTTAAAATTGGTGTAATATTTGACAGATTTCATAGCGGGGAAGTAAATTTGTTCGAAAAATGTAAACGTTAATGTTTCTTTATGTACTCTTAGTAATATTCTGTATTCTGTTGATGTTATTGACGTCTAGTGTTTGACTAGACGTTGTCGTGAAAACCGGAGCAATTGGCAAGTTTGTTTTTTATTAAAGAATAAGGGTAATAAGCAAACTCTACCTGATGGGCAGTGGATGCTGTGGACCATAAAAAACTTTCATCTATCTTCGATCAATTCCCCGGTCGAGCCGAGGTTTTCGTGTTACAACCACAATATAGATGCGGCGTGGGTTTGTACCACGTGTTATGTTTGATTGCTAGTTTTTTTTAACTCAAGTTACTTGTAAGTGTGAAACATAACTAGGCTGCCTTTAATTGAACAACCACAGCGACATAAATGACACGTAGTTCAAAATATAGGATTCACTTTTCATTACAAGAGACAATTCGACTCAGAATCCTCTAATTTTTATGACGATTCAACGAATTCAAACCTAGCTCCGACACGAGTTGTTTTCATTCAGTAAGTACATACAGTAGCTTTTAAACTACCTTTTCAAGATTTTTTTATTTTCCTAATTTGAAGAAAATGAATCAATATCAGTGTGTCACTTATTAAGTTGAAAGCTGATGCTAGTTTAGACTTGGTTTCTCTAATGACTGGTCTTCTATAATAGATTTTAACTTGTTATTATCGACTTAATTGTTCAGCCAGACACGAGATCGTTGCTGATTGCTGAAAGTTCTTAAAACGAAAGCGTTCAAAAACGCATCGGGTGTTCAATTGCGGTACCTTGTCGTGCCGTCTGTACAGCAATTGCTGCAAAAAAAAAACGTTTAAAATTTTTGTGGTTGTAGAACCAGCAACCTCAAAGAAAATAAACGACGGGAAATAAAATGAATAGGTTTGATATTATGTTATTAATTTGCAAGAACAATGCAAGATTCGATTCGATTCGATCGAGATTCAACTCCAAACTAGTTTTCTAACTAGTTGTTTAGGAAGGATCATTATAATATCGAATATATAATCGAATTTATATATGCATTCTGACCTTGCAAGTAATATTTTTGTACGCCATTGTTATTTAGTTAAACTAATTTATACCCACGAACTATGAATGGAGACCAAATACGGTTGATTGATGAGCCACGAACCTCGACTCGAATAGGTATTATTGAAAGATATTTAAAGTGATGCGATAACTGATGCGATCATTGACAAATTAAATTTTGGAGAACGACTTCAAAGTCTCAGTTCGAGTATGTTCTCAATTTGAACCGCATATTTTTAATGTAATGTAAAAATGTTTACGGAATACCATCGAAGTACGTTAATAGTTTGTGCAGCTTGTTTTTTTTTTTACATTCAGAGTATATTATCTCAAGAGCTGGGGCTCAAGAGCTATCTGCAACACATCTAGGATTAATTTTTCATATTTTTTTTGTTTTTTTTTCTGTAATTTTATTATAGAACACGCTGCATCTATAACCTACAATATGACATTGTAGGTTATAGGTTTTTAAAAAACCGACCAAGAGCGTGTCGGGCCACGCTCAGTGTAGGGTTCCGTAGTTTCCCGTCCGTCACAATAAGTGTTCCCACTTATGAGTTTTAAGGGTATCCATTATGTTCGCGCTCCAGCAGCGCTCCTGCAACTGCTCCTGGTAGTGGGTACGTGCGCGAACATGGAGCGTGCAACATTGCACGTTCCGCGGCAGGTGCTCCGACTTTCCATCCAAGTTCAAAATAATTTTCCTAGAAAGTCCTTATAAAGTTCTACTTTTCAGTTTTTTTTTCATATTTTCTAAACTTATGGTTTAAAAGTTAGAGGGGGGGGGGGGACACACATTGTTTTTTACTTTTGGAGCGATTATTTCCGAAATTATTGACATTATCAAAAATGATCTTAGTAAACCCCTATTTATTTTTAAATACCTTTCCAACAATATATCACACGTTAGAGTTGAAATTAAAAAAAATCACTTCCCACTTTACATATAGGGGGGCTACCCTAATAAAACAATTTTTTTTCAATTTTTATTTTACCACTTTGTCGGCGTGATTGATACACATATTGGTACCAAATTTTAGCTTTCTAGTGCTAACGGTCACAGAGATTAAGCGAGGACGGACAGACAGACATGGCGAAACCATAAGGGTTCCTAGTTGACTACGGAACCCTAAAAATGACAATAAAGAGGATAGCTGCGAAGGTTTTCTAAATATTGAATTTAGATTAGATATTTCTTTCTACATATTATGTTAAAACATAGTGATGTATGACTAACGAAATTATAATTTCTTTCGACGAAAAACTTGAGGTCTAATCTTTCGTAGGTTTTAATATTCAACAAAATAATAACACTTATAATTTATGCTTGTGAATGGTGTTGCCTGCTGAAACTCAATTTCATTGAATTATTATTTTACGTACGCAAGTACTTTGAAGATGAGATTTGGCTCCACCGACCTGAGTCAATTCGGGTTCACTACGGTCGGATTTACTAACCTTAGTCAATGCAAGAGTAGATGCAGTGTCATAAAAAAGCCACACCTACTAAAATATAAAGTGTCGCAATCTTATTAATGGTATCCTATTGATCGATTATAAAGAACGTGGCGTTACTATAATGAGGCGATTACTACGTTTTCTAACTAGAACAATTGTAGGAAGCTATCAAGGAAAAGAGAAAATTGAATTAGGTATGCTCCTTTTAGACGACAATACAGAGCCATGTTGCAATTGCAAGGCTACTATTTACCGATGCGCTGTTGTTTGCGTTACTTTTAGTCCAGACCTCGCCACCAGTGACTAGTATTTACGAAGATCAAGAAAGGGTTATTGAAAAAAAAAACGTCAATGTTGAAATGAATTCTGCAATTTTGACAAATTTAACACCGAAAACAATTTTTTTCGACGGCATTATGTTATTCGTTAGATCTGATAAATGTATTAGGGCTAATACATTAAAAGAGAAAAATAGCTTGATGTTTTGTTTCAGCTTCCTTCCTATTCATTCCTCGAACTTATGACCTTCCTTCGTAAAACATTGAAAATTACTACGTTCAGAATGTCCTCGATATCGATCTGGATCAGACCATAGTCTGATAAAGTAAGTTTCATCCATAGTTTCGCTATCGATACTTGTCCTCGAAAATAAGTTAGGATACCGATAGCATGGATAGTACAAAATGATAAAAAATGGCTTGCCATGGTGGCGATAGTATCGATTGTATTGAACACTCAAAGAAATTTTGTGCATGTTCATTAAGTAGTAAAAAAGGGAAGTAAAAGTAGACGCAGGTGCTCGAAATAATGTTGATCATGTTACCTATATGATATCTATAAACAAAATATAATCAAAATTGACTGACTAAGCTTATGATATTAGATTACTCATAAACACGATATTTGCAAGTAGCCATAACTTTACAACAGCATGTTGATCACGAGTTGTGCCGATTAAGCTTTTAATATTAGATTACTGAAAACATGTTATGAAGTTTAATGTTACAGAAGACGCTGACTTCACTGTAAAATTGTTATCGCTGGTGAAACCAAGGTGTCAACTTCCAGTCAACAGATTTGTTTTGAACATCCTATATAAGCCGTTGCGTTTAGAATAAGATTTATTATAGTTTTCATCTTAGTAGTGTAATCACTTAGTTGAGGAAGTGAGTATTGCATTGAATTAGTTTTAAATAATTATTGTAATGAAATAGTAGCCAATTTCATCGAGGCATGTTTAGTTGTTTTTAAAAAACTTTAGCACCGCTCCCGAAACTTAACTACGTAAACCAATTATGTAGCCAAAAATATAGCATAATAGCATGTTACATCATAACCAAGAAATATATTTTTGGGCTATCGATATTGTCGATAGCGTTCTTACTGAACTTTGTAAGAACATTAAAGTTTCGATGTTACCGACGTCACAATAGCGTAGGGACTATCAAGATTGAATATTATTCTTGGTAATACTAATACAAGTCATCAATGCTATCGAAAAATATTGGGTTATCGAGCGACGTCACTAGTATACAATCAAATACAGTCGTTCTGGTAAAAGAGACTATAAATAAAACAGCCATTTATAGTGCATAAAATCTGTCGAGATTTTCATTTTTGAGCTTTCCACTCCTGAAGATACACATCGCCTAAATTTGAATTTGACTTAATTGCCACTACAGGCGTATTCATTTCATTGGCGTAGATGGGACGAGACACTCAGACACTGTTTTTGACACTGGTAAAATATTTTTTCCTTGACTTTTTTGAGACTTAATTCGGCATAATATACAGACTACCAAAAGATTTTGTTGCATCTTCTTTGTTCAGTATCTATTTGTAATTGGGCAAATAGGGTAACGGATCTTACTTTTCCGTGCCTCAAATGGAATGGAATGGATGGAAAAATTAATATATTTAAGAAATAAATGTCTGAATTAGAGTATTAGTCGACGCCGAATTTTAATGCAGATTAGAGTATGAATAACAATTTGAAATTGTTATTGATTACTCTGTAACATATTTTACCGAGTTTTTAACAAAATTTACCGTACAGTGGCGGTGTAAGAATATCTACTACCCTACATCTTCCCGTGAGGCGACAGAGGGTCTCAAATCAGGAGATGGCCGCAGCGTCTTTATAAAAACTACAAGAAAATAATAAGTATCCATTATAATCCATGTTTCGATGTTTTTATATTAATACATATTATTTTATGGCGTGCAGTGGTGGCGTTAAAGAATTTATAACCCCATATCATCCTGTCGGTATCATTAGAGGCGACAGAGGGAAATAAACATGTAAAGGCAGTCTCCCTCATAACAAAACAGTAAAATAACGCTAGTGCAAAAATCACCTCTATGAGGCCATCTATACTTTTAATAAGGTGTAAATATTATTTTAGACTGATTGGCAAACTAATCCCATTAGAGTTACAATATCGCAGTGTGGTTAGGTGGTTGAGAGGTAGTGGTTCAGATATCCTCGTAGTAAGGTTTGATATTTTTTTTTAATTATAGGTATATTTATAAAAATTGTAATATAAAAAATAAATTATAACCTGACTGAACATGAAAGCGAAATAATTAAACTAAGTTATTCATTCATATATGTTAACTTGTTTATGTTGTATTTTATTCTACGAATAAATTTTATCTTATGATTGAAAAATCAGCCCTTAGGTTATTGACCTTAGATACTGCTATTGATAAATACTATTGCGTGGATTCCTGCTGGATTCTTTCTTTTCAATTATAAGCTGAAGAAACGGAGCTTAATTCATTTTAAATATTAAAGCAAAAATTATTTTTGTAAATGTATTCGTATGATTACGAAAAAAGTAAATACATCAACCAACACAATATTCTTCTAAAACAGCGTCCTGATCGGTATAGATAATACATTCTTTTTCATTTCCTTTTCATTCATCTTTGCGATCTATAAAAATAATAATTTTGCTTTTAAGGAAAAATCGACTAAAGAACTGAAAGAATTTAAGAGCTTCTGAAGTCGTAGATATAGTGTCTCGAAAAATTAAAGCTTCGACTTCAAAAGCTATTAAGTATATTATCTCGAAGTTATTTAATTCATTTTAGTTCTTTGCATTCGGTTTTTTATCTTTTAAAAGTTTAATACTTTTGACCCTTTTGAGTGAATTAAGCAATATCACAACTCGTTGTCTTAATAGTAAACATAAAAATTTCATCCCCTATTTTTCCACCCTTAATGTGATAGAAATTAAATGGGATCACTCTTGAGGTATAGCTTACTAATAAATTAGACTCAATAAAATTGGTTTGCATACCTTTTTAGAAATACTATTAGTAGGTAATGCTATTAACATTACCAAAACCACTCTTGGTACGCTTAAATTGTTCGCTTCCGTTAGGAATTATTCACCAGTAGTCTGATGGCGAATTTGAAACCACGACCTTTGAGTTCGCGGTCCGAAACTTTGTTTTTTATTATAGCCTATATATGTTCCACTGCTTTGCACAGGCCTCCGCTCATTTCTGAGAGGGTTTTAGGGCAAGGAATTGTCCGCCGCGCTGTCATTGGGACATGCGTGTTGGCGAACTTCACATGTCTTCGAAATATTTTTTTTCTTATTTCTCTGACATGCAGGTTTCCTCATGATGTTTTTCTTCACCGCCGAGCACGTGGTAAATCATCACTTAAAATTGCAATTAACAATTTCATTGGTGCCGGCGGGAATCGAACCCGGTTTCCATCCGCAACTTACCTTTAGGTTACTGTCACTTTACAATTAACGATTATATTGCGTATCATACACATTACAAATATACATTCGAATTGAGTACCTCCTTTTTTGAAGTAGGCTTGAAAGTAGGTTTGCCTAGACTCTAGTAAGTAGTACTATTATTTATTCCGTGGCTCAGGTTTAATAACACGCCGGCGGCACGTAAATGTCTGCGTAAATTACTGCGGCGCAACCTAAATCCAATATGGTGCGTGTCTGAAACCTGAAATAATTATCCTTTCCTGATTCCCGAAATAAATATATATTAAGGAGAAAAACGTTAGGAAATCCCACCTGTCGGTTTCCATTAGATGCATATTGCGTTCCGTAACCCGAAATCTCGTAGTACTCGGAACGCATTAGTGAAGAACTCGTATCGTGTTGCCCGTCGCGCTGCAGTCACTGCAGTGTCACGATTATGGTTCGAAGTTCATTTTATTTTTGTATTACGCGCCAATTTTCTTTTTGTGGCAGGCTATGGCGTGAAAAATTTCTCAGATGGGATCTTGTTTCGTCATTTTGACAACATTGAGTAATACATGAAATAAATATGCAATACGACACACTATAATTTTTTGTTAAAATCTTTTTTGTGTATTATGTAATTTATAGTACAGTAGTGTAATGGCAGTGTAAAATTATACGATAGCCCATATCGTCACGTGGGTGTCCTAAGAAGTGACGGAGAGCTACTGAAACAGGAAATGAGCAGTAACATTTTCCTAATAACAACCCTGTCTTTGTCTGTCTGACTGTCTTTACCAATCCGCCTTCTAAACGTGGCAACTAAGACAAAATCCCCTTACGAGGCCATCTTATTGGAGAGGCGTGTGTTCAGCAACGGACTTTCGTGGGTTGTATGGGATAGATGATGATTTCGTACATTACCTTTCATTGAATACTCTTAGTTATTATTTGTGCAGTTTACGTAGTGTACTGTAATGTGTGACTTAATGATTGGTGTTTATCCCCATAGACAATTTTTAACGTCTTTTTTACATTATTCAGGGTTCAATATATCTGTACAGACATAAAGTGTAAAGATATCAAAACCTTAGATTTATGTTAAAATAAAATAAAAAGAAATACTTTGGAAACGAAAATACGGGAACTGCATACAGACACTAATAAATAGAAGTTTCTTTGCCTTATTACAATATTATAAGTATATTACGACCGACCGATACGACCTGGGGACCTTCAAGAAAAGAGCTTACTCCTTTCTAAAGGGCCGGCAACGCACCCGCAATTCTCCTGGTGTTGCGGTTGATCATGGGCGGCGGTAGTCACTTAACATCGGGTGAGCCGCATGCTCGTTTGCCCCCTCTTCTATAAAAAAATATTATAAGTTTGTAAGTTACTAGCGATCTGCCCCGGCTTCGCACGGGTGATGTCTGGATTCCACAGCAGCGCCACCTACCGGGTCCAACTATGCATATAATCTTCACAGAACTGCAAGCAATATGTTGACAAAGTTTTACCGCAATCTGATGAACGGTATGGCAGCTCATAAAATACAAACAAACAAAAAATATTTTAATTAGATATTTACATGTGTTTAGTATAAATTATCATTGGTTATTTTCTTTATAAACTGTATTTTGTCACCATGTTGTTAATGAGTAAGGATGTATCTTACTATCGCACTTAACTGGGCGGCAAAAGTCAGTGTGTAAGTATAATTAACCCCTTAACCCATTAAGATGATAACAGCGTTTACATTCCCACGTCCTACATTTTGCGACTAGAAACATTGTATCCTCGAGGAAAGTTGTAATGTCCTGCTTTATCATACCGTTTATGATATACTTCTTAAACGTGTTATAGTCGTGAAGATTAATTGTTTTACGACAATATTTAATCATAATCAAGTTGCTGCTACACTTGTTATTGATACTTAAATTTTAGAAAAGATAGTAGCAAGTCCGTGTATAAGATCTATGGGTAAGTCAAGGGCGAAGTGGTGTGTTACCACGTGCACGATGGTGGAAGCTTAAGAATGAGGTCTTTAGAATGAGGTGAGGTATTTTTTTCCTTTCATGCAAACCTGCATGACTGAGAAGGAAAAAAATATCTCGAAGAATTGTGAACACGCAATGGGACAGCGCGGTTGGCACGTGCCTTAAAAACTTCTAAGAACTGAGAAAAGTGCCCAGGAGTGGGTCGTTTTTAAGCTGTAACTTTATTTACTTCACTAAGTTTTTTTTTGGTTAATTATTTATGCAATATTTGTATTTTTGTATGTAACTTTACTTTGTATTGTACTTCGTAATACTAAATAATTTTAAAATTCAATAATTTTTACACCAGAAATGGTTAATGCGTTGTACTATATCTTTTATAACAACTGTAAGGCGCACACATAAATAAATAACTCTTTAAATAAAATTACTATTTTCAACATTACAGTATATTCAATTAAACCACACTGATCTAATCACCATATTACCAGGCGGTCCCATAATGAACTGGCCTGATATAGTTCAACGCGACATGTCGCTACATGTTGTGTTGCATTAAATAGTACGTTTATCGTGAACTTAATATAAGAAACATGCATCGACATGAAATGCTTAGTCTTAGTTTAACAGGCATTTGAATAACGAGAGACGCGTATTTTTTCAAAATGTCGAAAACTGAGTATCGAAGTGTCATAAAGTTTCTGTTTAAAGAAGGTTTATCCCCTGCCCAAATAAAAGAACGATTGGATGGCGTGTATAAGGAGTCTGCCCCCTCCTATAGCACAGTGAAAAATTGGGTGAAAGAGTGTCGCCTCGGGAGAGAAACCGTCGAAGACTTTGGCCACGACGGTCGACCTGTGGAAGTGCTCACTCCCGAAACGATTGCTCTTATCGAAGAGGAGGTTCTGAGTGACCGCCGTTTGAAGATTAGAGAAATTGCAGCAAGGCTTGGGCTCTCTAAGAGTACCGTTCATCGCGCGATCCATGAACATCTTCACATGAAAAAAGTGAGTGCAAGATGGGTACCGAAACTTCTTTCAGCGGTACAGAGACAGGAAAGAGTGCGCTGCGCTTCGGAGTTTTTGGATCTTTGTGGCGAAAATCCAAAGACTGTGATCGAGCGGCTAGTGACTGGTGATGAAACTATGATCTTGTATTATCGGTCGGTGTATTAGCAGTCGGTGGTTATAAATGGATTACCGGTGGCAGTTGAATTTTGCTACGCTGTTGTTTGGTTGTATAAAATACAGGACGCCGTCTTATCTCTATGAAAAATTGCGCTGGGCTCGAGACAACGTCTTAACAAATGTAGTGACAAGAGCTTCAGCGCACGGGTTGCTTCTGCCTCAACACCGCACCGCTGCGTTTCGAGGCAGTTTTCGATATGCAGCAACCAAGTGTTGGAACAACTTGCCGCCGCCGTTCCGTAATATACAATCGATACATAGCTTCCGTCAAAAATTTAAATTGTTCCTCTTAGATCAGCAATCTCAAAGTCAAGTAGTGCAGATATTTTGATAGTATGTAATTTTATAAATAATGTATGAGCGTGTATATGTGTATGTATGTGTGCTTGTTTATATTTATGTGTATATATGTACATACATATATATATGTATATGTGTGTGTGTTTGAGTATGTATATATTATTTATTGAAATTATGTAATGAAGCGGTGTACTGCAGCTGGTTTGTGTATTTGTTTTTAGCTTAAACTTAATTACGTTCCTGAGTGAATTTCAATGCAACCTCTTACAGTATTAAGAATATTTTATAAGAATTATGACAATATTACAAGAAATAAATTTTTGTTATTATATTTGGTTTAACACAACAGAACTGCCCTCTGCATATAAAGAATATATAATATATGTATATATATATATTTTTATACTTATTTGTGTATTTTTATTTTAAATATATAAGGGTGCCACTGAAAATCAGGGTTGGGGTGTTGTACTTCTAATACATTCCAACATATCCTGAGTTTCTTTCCTTTTTGGAACAGAGCAGCATTAACGGGTGGATTGTCTTTGTAATACACCCTATGCATTACTCCTTATTATCCAGTTCTTTATTATTATTTTTTTTTTCTTTTTTATATTATTGTTTGCTTTTTTTTTGTTTTTTTTTTGTTTTATCATATCTATAAACAAGGAGTGAATGTCCTGTTTCATGATTTCTATGTAAAATTTTTTTGTTGTATGACTACTTAAATGTTATTTGTTTTATGTAATCCACTTGAGTGTGTTGCATGTGCCAAATAAAATCTGTTTCTTTCTTTCTATTATGATCCACAAAGCAAGCGCGAGTCAATGGAATGGCGTTATAAGGGTGAAAAGCCCCCTAGAAAGGCAAAGGTGCAACAATCGACTAAAAAACTGATGTGCACAATATTTTGGGATTTTCAAGGCATTTTGATGGTGGATTTTAAAGAACGTAATACAGTCGTGAACGGCGAATATTATGCTTCTATAATATATAAATTACGAGACAAGATAAAGGAAAAACGAAGAGGCAAGCTTTCTAAAGGTGTCCTGTTGCTCCATGACAACGCCCCTGTTCATACCGCTGGTGTTTCGAAGGATGCAGTTCGTCAATGCGGGTTCACAGAAGTTCAACATCCACCTTACAGTCCAGACATGGCCCCGTCCGAATATTATTTATTTCCAAATTTAAAGCGGAACTTAAGAGGAAGAAAATTTTCAAGCGATGAAGAGTTGCAGGCGGCCGACTTCAGTCATTTTGAGGATAAAAAATGTGATTATTTTTATAAAGGTTTAGAGATGTTGATTCACAGATGTCAGAAGTGTGTTAGTATTCATGGTGATTATATTGAAAAATAAAATTGGTTTCGTTTCATTTCCTTCATTGGTTCATAGTTAGGCCAATTCATTATAGGACCGCCTACGTATATAGTGTAATAATGCAATAAAATATATGCTTTCAGTAATTTACATTCGCGACCCGCGTCCAGTAACCCACAGAAAAAAGTATTTAGAGCAATTAATTCTGCTGGGTAAATGGGTAAGTAGGGTAACTTACCCATTTTATCTCGTGGATGTCTTCTCTTATAAGGCGACAGAATGAAATCAGGAGAATAAAGAGTAAAAAAAAAAGCTGACTTGTTTGTATAGAATAACAATGTCGGTGCTAGACAGTGTATTTGAAGAATTGAAGCCCCGATTTCAGAATATTAAATTATTTTTATCGACTTCAAAAAGGAATAAAAATTAAATTCTTTATGTATATAGACTGTATGTTTTTTATATGTGTACCTCATAACTTCTTTCTGGGTGAACCGATCTTGATCATACTTTTTTAAATTTTTTGGAAGCTGGTGCTTCTCGTGTGGTCCCATATAAATTTAATCAAGAGCTCACCAGTAGTTTTTGAGTTATCTTTAAAAATGCGTATTTAATTGACTTCGAATACATTGATTCGGTCGTATTGAAGTCGGTTGTACAAAATTTTTTATTTTACAATTTTGTATTCTGTTTAGTTGCTTGAAGTCAGCTTTTAATTTTAAATTAATTTATTATTTTTAGTATTTACAATTTTAGAAATTTTAATTTAATGATTTTAATTAAAAAAATAAAGAATTTTTAAGAACATTACAATCTCAATGTCGTTTTGATAGTTTAAGCTTTTTTAAGCTAAGTTTATTTCATTAGAAAGTACATAAGATACTTCATCTCCTGTTTTGCCACCTGAAGTGTATGTAACCTTTCAAAATTCATTAAAATAGGAAGCATCAAAGTCGGTTCAAAATTGACGAAAATATCGCGTAACATACATACAAAAACATACAGTCTAATTGAGAACCTCCCCCTCAAAAATAGCAACTATGCAAACTAGGTAAACACCCCCCTTTTTGAGCCAATCTACGGGGAAATCTGTGTTGATAGACTGTAATGAATGAATGAATGAAAAAAAATCTGAACGGATAAATTTTCCGACAAAGCACTGAAAGAAACTTTAAGACATTTTAAAACGTATAGTTGTGATGTAAGAATGTCTACTACACCATAGACACCATAGCGTACTGTGGGCTCCGTAATAGGCGACGGAAGAAAATTAAAACTGGTTATGTGCAACAGCATCTCCCTGATAACAACTTAAAATATTAAAAAAACTGCGGTTGCCAAAACGCCTGCCAAGCTTGGCAACTATGGCAAAAATACCCCCCCCCCCGCCAGGATAGGCATAAGGCAATCTATGGGGGAGGCCTATGTTCAGCAGTGGGCTTTTATAGGTCGTAAAGAAAGGAACCAAGGAAGAGATAATTTATTATATGTGAATAGTATACTACAATAGCTATATATATACATATATTTATATATATATATATATATATATATATATATATATATATATATATATATATATGTATGTCTACGTTAGTATTGTTACGAATTAAAATGCACTTCAAATGTTTAAGAACGAAACTATTCTGCTTATTTTTGTCATACCGCGAAGTTGTTTAAAGTTTTATGAAAATAAGAGGAAAATTGTCTTCCTTAGGCATTGCGTAACTCTTCGCAGGAACTACCAGTTGGTACTAAGTGGCTTCAGAGCAGATATGTCTTCAAAGCGTACCCTCTCCGCGACTTCCTTATAAATTTTTTAAAGCAAAGTTTTCAAGTAGTGCAAGAACTCAGCCACTACGTATTTGTATAAAAATGATTCGACATTAAACGTGTCGTTCTTTTTCAGCGTCTGAAATATAGCAGGAGTTATATTCGTTATGCATTATGCAAATGATGATATATGGCTGAAACTACCAGATGGAATTATCAGCTGAAGTTGAAAAAATAATAATTTGTCAGACAAAAAAAAATTATTACCTGTAAAAGCTTTGAGGTTTTCGAATGGTTTTCCATATGTTTTATGAATACAGTTAGCTCAGGGATGATAAGAATGATGTCGATTTAGGGAAGACTTTTCAATCTCTCTTAATTTCAATTTTCTGGTATAAAAAAAGTCTCATAAATAACGAATAAAAATTTTTGTCTGATTACTGTCGAATATTTAGTTGTCTATTTTCCAATCGTGATAATATCTCACGCATAGCAGCTATTCGATGGATTGATTAGACTATAGCTACGCTCACCTCAGATGAAACAAAAATATTATATAACTAGCTGTGCCCGCGACTTGGTTCGCGTGGAATCAGTTATTTTGCTATTCTATGTGATGATGATTTATTTGTAAATTAAACTGTCGCGAAGACCTAGAAAGACACTAATCTGAATAAAAACGTTCAGTTAGTCGGTCAATCAGATAAACAAATAAACTTACCCACAACGAACCAAGAAACAAATAGGGCAAACTGTACGCTTGTGTTTTATTTTGTAAATAAACAACAAAATGACCGCAATAACGTAATCCCTAATTTGTAATTTCTCTAGCCAATATTTGGTTTCCATACAACAAATAAGATATTGCCCTAAATAAGCAAGCACCATCACTAATTGATATTGAATAAAAAATTTAAAATGAAAAATACAATCCACTAAAACTAAGTACCTACACTAACAAAATAAATGAATCATGACGAAAGAAAAGTTATCTTTATTTTGTCTCAACCTGCAAACAAATAAAACTAAACTCAACCTAGGAAAGTTTTTTGACCTTTAAGTAATAGGTGTGGTCGGGCTTAAAATCAGTTGGGTTTTCTATCAAGAAATTCTCAGTAGCAGCGCAGAGTCAAGGGTTTAACAGTGTTTCATTCTCAGAAAGCACGTAAAGCCGTTTTATCTGAATTTGATCTCAGTATTTTTTTATTTTTTGTATATAATGATCAATAGGGGCAGATTTTTGTAAAATTGTAAAAGTATTATTCATATTTATCATAATTTAGTTTTACGGATTTCCCCACCACCATGTAACTGAAAACCATTTTTACGCGCAAACCATGTATACTGGTTTTAACACTTTAAGGTGAGATATTTATATGAAAAAAAAAAGATAATTGCATTATTTGAATCATAAAGTATTCGTACTAATTTTGAAGTTACAATAATCATATAATAATGTTTCTCTATAACAATATGAAATCACCTCGTAAAAAACATTCTTAATACCTTTTTCAAGACTTCTTTCTTAGTGGATGCCTACTTAATAAAGGGAAGTTAATGTTTCAATAATGCGGTTTAAGCTGTAGATTTAATACAGTATTTTTCATACAAAATTTGACCTCTTGTTTTAAAACCGTAAGAGACAAATTTTGTTTAATTACTTCAAAGCATTAAATATTTTTTCTCCCTTCGAATGGAACATTATCCACATCAAACAACACTTCTCCCTCCCCCGGTAAGAGTTTGTTTTAAGAAAAACCAAAATATTTTATTTCTGTACAAAATTGCATACCCTTTTTTTTTTTTTTTTTTTTTTTGTACTTGGGGAAATGCCTACGCATACCCGCCTCGCGGGGGCAAGGACGGGTTATGTCGGACTCGCACCGACTAAAACCCCATGGTGTTCCACCTTTGTCGCATATTGGCAGGGCTACGGGAACGCTTTCGCACACATCCGCGGCCCTACTAGCGCCTGCCGCCCCATGGCAGCATCTCCTCGGGAGAGGAAAATTCCTCCCCGTTCTCCTTCACAGGTAAGGCGCACCAGAACACATGGCGCGCCTTCCTCCACGGCCTCCAATTACGTCTGTGCAACAGACGCCCCCGCGTCCGATGCACAAAGGCCATGGGGCCAGGAAAAACGAGCACTTAGAAGTACTAGCCTTCCCGACCCCAGCGGCGGATCTGGTCTAAGGCTCCGCCGCCAACCAAGATTCGGCTGCGGAGGGTAGGGAGAGCGGCGCCTCGCAATACCGACAATCCTCTCCCCCCGCAGCCCCACCACCACCGCATCAACGGTGCGGCCCCGTTTGAGTCGCGGAGGATAGGGCGAGTGGCGCATCGCCATACCAACACTCCTCTTCCTCCGCGACTCCACCTCGGCTGCAGCGGTTGGTGGGGAGGACATACCTCTCACCGCAGTCCACCGACACACATCCGAAGCGGGCTTCCCAAGCCCACTCGGAGTGGCCACCTCGGGCCGGCCCTCCACCTCGGACCAGCCATTTGGGTTCCTCTTTGTTCACCGCGGGAGACCAAGCCACGGCTACTAAGCCCCCCCGCCACGACAGGGCGGGAACCCGATCGGGGGGAAAATTGCATACCCTCAGTTTCAGTTTCTCATTTTGAAATCGCAAAATACGTATTTATTTATTTTTAAATATAGTACTCTCAGTTAGTATCGAGTCAATAGCCGAGCAAGCTCAAGCTCCAGGAAGTATGAGAATGCCTACAACGATATCCTTTTTTATACCTATATACATTTCATTGAATGAATATACTCAGCCGTGGACCATATTATATTGACATTGTATATTATAATATATAACCCGCTTCGCCGGTTCCGTAATCGGGTAAAGCGTGCGTGATAGATCGTGGAAACTATGCCAAATATTGAGTAATATAAATCAATGATGTCAAACATGAGGCAATCAATAGGGAGGCCTATGTTCAGCGGTAGACTTTAAAATGCTGTAGGTACCGGTTATTGGATAAAAGAAAGAATTTACTGGTCCAATACAAACATAGCGTTGAAAGCAGCAAGCAAAGTAATAAGATATGAAGGACACATAATATTTACGTATTATGTGTCCTTCATATCTCGTCTATAATGAAACCTTATGAGCTTGAAAATAATTATAGCGCCATCTATATAAAATTATAGTAGTTAATTTATTATTACAGTAAAATAAAAATTATATGATATTTAGAAAAGACCGGGTAGGAATAATATAAAAAAAAAAACTAAAAATCGGGTCACGTAATTTTTCATTTTCACGACAATGTTTACTGCCAAGCTTCTATATAAACGAAACCAAAAAAATAGTTAATAGCTCTTTCAAAATTTTATTTACCATGTTGCATGTACTCGGTGGTTAAGAAAAAAATTGTAAGCACACCTTAAAATTTAATAAATAATTTGCACAACACCATCTATCGATGGCATTGGATAACTGTTGTACATTTTTAACTAAGATATTAGGATTTTTTTTGTAAATATTTATTACGTTATTCTTTATTATTTTTATATACTGCGTTTAGATACAATAATTATATCATTATAGAACACTATTTTACATTATTTAATTACAAAAACGTCCTTCATCACTCAACGTCACCATTGAACAAATTCGTACCTATGTTTCGTACCTATACTTAAGAATGTTAATCATAACTTTTGATAGAATGAACTGATTTTAATAAAACAAAGACTAAATTTAAAACGATGATATGCTTCACAATTTTTTAACAATTATTTTGATATAAATCAGTACTTTATACATCATATATTTACAAACAAAGAGAGACAGACAGACAATTCTAAAATGATAGAAATGTATTCAGTTACTAATTTTTAGCCCCTCTCAATCAATTTTTATAAAAATATATAAAATGTACGGACATCTGCAATTTACATTTTATTATATGTATAGATTAAACGTGAAAGCAGGATAAACTATTATCATTTTCAGTGAGAATAAAACGGAACTGTCATTGTTAAGTTTGGCTAGTAATTTTTTGTGTTCTGTTTTTGTATTTGTTTAAGCTCGTAATATTTTCAATCAAATATACAAAATATAAAATTTTCGCAAATAAATCAAAGAAAAGAGAGCGTCGTTAAGTTTGATGGAATTATAAGTAAAGAAATTTTGTAGTGTAAAATATTTATGTAGTTACGAACAAACAACGAATCGGAATTATGTTAACAGAGTCCTTTAATTCATGTAGAATTTAATGCTTAGAATTAAACATTCAAAAAACAAATGCTCTCTGCAAAGGCAGAAGGTATACAAAACCGAGGTGAGGAGATAAAACGTTTCCGGTGTCTTCTCTCTTATTTTAATTAAAGTACATATTTATAATTCTAACAGTTTTACTTAATAACAAACACAAAATCAGGAAATATAACATAATAATCTTAACGTTTAGAGTATTGTCTGCCATCGAATGTTGAGACTGCTGTGCTTATCAAATAATCGGTTATCTTGTCGTCAAAGGCATAGAGAGCATTCCTCCGGTAGTCAAGTTATTCGTCGAATAGAGACTCTGTATATCTGGAGGTTAAACAATCAGCCCTTATTAAGGCTATGTACCTATTCATAAAGTATTGTGTTTTTGTTTTATCAATTAGCGGATTCCATTTGCCTTGTAATTCCCAGGCATACGAATTTAATTTCACTGTCATAATACTGTTCACGGTATTATGAACTACATTAAAAACGAAAACGAAAAAAGCAAAATCATTAAACCAAACCCAGAGATATTACGTTACATATAACAATACAGTCAAATTGAGCATAAGCAGTAGAAAACTGCTTATGCTTTGTTTTAAACAGACAATAAATAATTATCCTACTTAAAAATGGTCCTCAATTTGACTGTATTGTTATATGTAACGTAATATCTCTGGGTTTGGTTTAATGATTTTGCTTTTGCTTACTTTCTTTTAATCGGTCCTATAAATTTCAACTAGATCCAATCATAATTTGAAGTCAATTTAGATCATCATTATCAGTCTGTAAATGTCCATCGCAGGATTTAGACATCTAGTTGTAGGGGGAATTACATTATGGTTACGCTTGGCACGTGTATTGATGATCGCAACACAAGACCTGTCATAAAAATGAGAAGGTTAACTGCCATCTTTCGGAAGGCATAACATTTTTTTTGGAATTTACCTGTAGGCTACAGGTAAATTCGCCACCCGCGGTACAAAATGGGGTGACGGATTGTCCTTTTTTCCGCCACCTCTCGGCATGCTTATATTTATTTTAAAATAACTGATAACTAATTATTTTGTTAAATAACAGCTGGATACATTGTGACTGTTCCGACAAATATTTCTAGTGTTGCATCGGATGCGGGAAGTCGTCTATGTAGGTACACAACGTCAACCAATAAATAGACAATTGGTAGACTTCGTCACCATTAATTACAATATTTAAAATTATGTAACAGAACACGACGTGTTAAGTATAAGGTTACGATTTAAATGACATATAATCAGGGTTTTAGAATATGTATTACCAAAAGAGAGAAAGAACCTTTTTTTTTTAATAATGGTATTCGTTGAACTGTAGTTAGCCATTTAGAAATCTCAGTCCATTAGCGGAGAATAACTTCAACATTCTATTTTTGCCTCTCGCTGTTCGTACCGCCCAGTGCTGGGAAGACAGCCGTAACTTTTATGCACCGCTGTTTGCGATATTTTACGGTAAAAGGAAGAAACGTAAAAGCAAAGTCAAAACTTTCGGTCCACTCGGAACGAACAATAGGTAATAAATCAAGTCTGGCGGTGTAAAAACATAATGAAAACGACCGACCAACTGGAAGGAGCCACAAAGAACTCGGCGAAATTCAATAACCATGCAAAATTATGCCGTTGCGTGAGTAAAACATACGAAAGGTTATTCTTTTTGGACGGCTCCGATACTGTGTATCCATGCCGCGAAATAAAATACAATATATTATCGATATGTTGATATTTTCATGTGTTGAATAACTTCGTATTTAGTCGAAAGTTTTGAAATTAATAACGAAATAGTGATTGTTAGGTTTGTCAAACATAATTTCTTTCTTTCTTTCTTTTTTTTAAAAAAAAATGTTACCCCTACACTAGGATTTTCTCCTGTATCGTGGGAGCAGTTTACAAACATAAATTGCACAAGGACAAACATCCAGATCCGGAACAACTATTTGTAGGCCATACAAATACTTGTTCCGTGCGGGTAGGTAGTAGATATACTCTATAATAATTATTATAGAGTATATCTACTCCAACCAAACCAAACTTAAACAGTCCAAAACCAGGGTCTCTCCAAGAAATTGGCCTATCTGTATCAAATCTATATCAAGCACTGAAATTTTCTATGACATTTGCCAACCCTAGGATATGTTTTAAAATAGGTTTTCGTTACTATTTTCTATTGTTCCATATCTTTTATTATATATGCTGTTCAACAAAAAATTCTTAGAGTAGTTTTCAATATAAAAGGTAACTGCAATGCAAACATACACCACGACATGTTTATCACTCCAAGACAATCACAAATAATTGCCTGATCAGAATTACTCCCATGCCGCTGGACAATGGGTACGGATCGGGTTAGTTCTCCCGATCACTTAGCGGTCCAGTGATTCAGTTTAGCCCGCAACAAAAACTGCTAATTATGCCTCCCTATCAGTTGCCAGCGGAACCCCAATTAGTGGTTTGGTACATGTTATGTTGAGAGCTACATTTCATTTGGCTCATTCGTTTTTTTCCATTCCACATACGAGTAATGTGAGTTAGAAATAAAGGTTTTATTACTGAAATGTTGTTAACCAAAAACAATAAGAACATGTCATTTTCCTTCGCCATCTAATTTTTGCTATGTACCAAAAACGTATTATTTATTTTCAAATCTTTACGTGGAGAAATTAGAAATACCATTGTACGTAGATTAATTATCAATAATAGGTTATAGAAATATTTGTTTCGTCCAGGAATCGTTCTTGCGGTCCACGAAGACGCAACCAAACGCTAAGCCATTATGATAAACAGCCGTCATTAATGCGACAAACTTTTTTTAAATAGATAATATATAGATTTTTGTAAAAAGCATATAGTCTAACGCGACACACTCAACGACAACATTTTACACGATACACCCCTCAATAAGTTAAAGTTGAAGTGAGTCGCAGTATACGTGGCATGTGAACCGCCGATATATTATTTATATATTTACTTTTATATTATATGCACACTTTAACACATTTTGCTGTAATATTTCAATGTCTTGTCGCGCTCTCTTTTTTATCTTTATTATTTTCTTGATTCTTTGCCGCTTCTGTCTCTTCCAATGAATGATTGACGTTTTATGATTTTTGTTGATTTTGTTTTCCATTTTGTTTTTCGTCACTAAGCTCAGATTTTTTTATGTTTAACCTTCATCCTTTCTAAATTTTTACGTCTTGATTCTTCTAACTTTTCTGGTTTATTCCATTGATATATTAAAAGGGAAGATATGTTACACGCTAATATCGCAATCACTAAACCTGGGCTCGGCGCACGACTACAAGCACCAAAACTTACACATCTGTTATCTTAAACGCAAAATTATATTTAACGATAGACAAGGACAGAAATAGGAAACGTCGTAGTTGTGCGAGCGAAATCGCGTCATCGCGAAATCGGGCATCACGTGCGTATCGTGTCTCTCACGCATGTTTTCTCGCTCTTACAAACGAGCCAAGTACGGGCAATCCCGTAGTTATGTAGGACCGGGCGCTTTGATTTAGTGACCTATCTTCCCCTTTTAATATATCAATGGTTTATTCTGGCTTATTTCGATAGCGTTTCATTTTTTCCGTGGCAGTTAGCGGTGCCATTTTGTACGATAACCTTAAAATTAAAATCATTTATTTGAGATTTCATTCAGCACAACAACATCTTCATAAAAAACTGTTTAAATAAACAAAAACACGACTTCAATGAAATCTTCGCTTTTGAAAGTTAGGGAGAAGAGGTATTACTTCGTTAAAGTTTGTTTTTCGTTTATTTGAACATTTGTTTCACCATTTTTTATTAAAAAAAAACTTTCTATATTATTATTTAAATTTACTTTGGTGATTTATTTAATAAAAAGTTAGAATGTAATATCCTATTACTACCAAAAAAGGAATTATGAAAATCGGTCATGCAACACAAACAAAATAAGTTTTAAATATAACAATACTTTTTGTAGACAAGCTTTTATACGCATACTAAATTTCATTCAGTTGCTATTAACCATTAAGCAGTTCCTTCATGAGGAGACACTCCTGTCTGTGACATCAGGTTAAATCTGTCAAAAAACTGCTTTGTCATAAAAACTAAAAGTGCTTGCAAAATTTTAGCTCAATCAGATACCAACATTGGAAAATGGTTTGCAAATTTTGACGGACATATTTTTACTTACATACGAACAGTGCAAGTTAAATAAAAGCAAAAACATACGTGGTCGATTTGTGCGGTGTTTTTTTTTTTTTTTTTTGGAAGTCTGTTTAAAATAAATCATGGCTAAAAACTATGTATGGCATCGCAAAGCATATAGTCTAACGCGACACACTCAACGACAACATTTTACACGATACACCCCTCAATAAGTTAAAGTTGAAGTGAGTCGCAGTATACGTGGCATGTGAACCGCCGATATATTATTTATATATTTACTTTTATATTATATGCACACCGGCACAATTAGCGGAACACAAAAAAAGCAGGATTTTAAAATCTTTTACTTGAGGAACTGGCCAGTTATGGTATTTTTTTAATTTATTGTCAAATTTGAAAATAGAAAATTAGATGACATACACTTTTTTCATTCATTTGTTTTATTTTCCCGAACAATACGTTTTGTCAACTTGTTCGAGTAATAACTACGTAATTGTAATTTTTTTGAAAAATTGCACTTAATGGTTTTTTATAAATTTGTTATTCTATAGGCAATTTTGTTTATTAAAAGCTCTTTATTATGCCTGACTTAACATCACTGGAAATCATTAGGGCTGATGAAATGAGAAGAAATGGCCATACCTACAGATCGATTGCCTCAAGGCTTCGTCGACCAGTATCAACGATTCATCGCAGCATCCAGCGGTACAGATCGTCTAATTCTCTTGTGAGGAGGAGGGGTCAAGGTAGAAAAAGATGTACATCGAGGCGAGATGACAGTTTTTTACGACTTGGAGTTCGTAGGAATACGCGATTAACGGCTGTACAAGCTCGAAATGAACTGGAAGACGTTCAAGGAGTACGAGTAAGTGAGCGTACAGTTCGCAGGAGATTTGAAGAAGTTGGTTTAAGGTCGTATATACCTGCCAAAGGCCCAAAACTTGAGAGACGTCACCGTGTAAACCGATTAAGCTATGCGCGAGAACATCGTCATTGGGATTTGAACGAATGGCAGCAGGTTCTCTTTACTAATGAGTGCAGAGTTCTTTTAAAACAGATCGATGGGAGACAGCGAATATGGAGACGCAAAGGAGAACGCCACATACAGTCTAATTTTGAACACACAGTGGCTTATGGTGGCGGCTCGATTATGGTTTGGGGAGGGATATGTTTGGGAGCTCGCACGGAGTTAGTGATAGTCATAGGAGGGACCATGACAGCAAATCGATACATCAGAGACATTTTAGAAGAACATGTTGTACCGTTTGCCCCATTTATTGGTGACGACTTTATTCTAATGCAAGATAATGCTCGTGCTCATAGTGCACAATCGGTACAGGCATATCTGAGCCACGTAGGTATACCGGTGATGCAGTGGCCAGCAAATTCCCCCGATATGAATCCGATAGAGCATGTCTGGGCCTTGCTAAAAAGAAGGGTTAAATCCAGAATGCCACCCCCCAACAATCTGAATGAACTTGGAAACGCATTACTTGAGGAGTGGGAGCGGTTGCCTCAAGAAATCATCGATAACATAATCTGTAGCATGCCCAGACGGAAGGAAACCGTAATCAGAGCAAGAGGGGGAAACACTCGTTATTAATTTTGCTTTAATTTTATTGTTAAATCATTTAATGCTTACTTTTTTTATTTTTTGTGATGGTTCATAATCATCTAAAAATTTCACTTATTTCAAATTTCTTTATTTTTCAATAAAAAATAACGGACTTTTCAAAGTTGTTGTTAAAAGATGTTAATCAATTTGTTATTTTGTGTCTAATTGAGCAGTTCTCAAAAATTTTGTACGGCAAATATTTTTTTCGATTTTTAAAAATGTGTTTTTTAAATGATTTTATTAAAGAATTTGCTAAAAGTAATATAACATTTGAGTAATTTAATGTTTGTTACCAATAAATATATACTATTTAGGAATAAAACAGGTTTATTTCCGAGCATGGCATTACCGTATTCAATTTTGTTACTAAACAAAATTTATTTAATTAAATGTAGTTCTTTGATTATTCCGTATTAAATATTTTATATGATGACATATGAAGGCATTTAAACCCCCCAAAAAATTTTACTTGTAAAAGTTTGCTAATTTTTAAATTACAGTACAAACATTTTCAACCGTGTTACTTAGGACGAAAACCAAACAATTTTTTTCTATGTATTTTAAAATAAAAATAAAATGTAAATATTGTTTAATGATATAAAATTACAATTTTTCGGCAAGTATTAATAAGTAAATATAATTAGTTAAAGTCCAAAACTAAAATTTTTATCAGTTAAAAACCTTCGTTATTTTTATGGACAGTAACAAAATTGATTATGATTGGTAACCAAGAAATTATTAAGGCCCATTTACATTGTTGGGAATACTGGTATAATTGGATTTAGTTTAATAAACGGAAAATAATAATAGGACTCTTAATTAAAATAAGCAACCCTTTATTTTAAAATTTATGATATAACATACGGAAAATAGACTTAATTTCTAGAAATTGGTAGATTTCCCTAAATAAAAGAAAACTCTGTCGTTTGTTGTTGTTAATTAATTCATTTGAATGAGAATGCATCTCCATTCTCATCAAAATGCAAGTATTTAGAAATATATATTATATAAAAGTTGATATTTTAAAAAATTAATTTCTAAAAATGCTAAATCTATGCGATTGCATGTCCGTTTCAAATCTTTATAAATTTGTTGTAATGATACTTCTAAGGCTTAATTTATTTATTTAAGGTTTTAATAACCAGAGCTATTTATTGCTGTTTTCTAGTTTTTTTTTACTTTAGAATCATTTTCAGTTTAATACTGTACAATCTTTTATTTAATGCTCCGTAAGATTTACATTTTGTTGAAATTTTTTTCGTTTTCTTCAAGTAATTTTTGTAGTTTATGTAACATTTTGCTGTAATATTTCAATGTCTTGTCGCGCTCTCTTTTTTATCTTTATTATTTTCTTGATTCTTTGCCGCTTCTGTCTCTTCCAATGAATGATTGACGTTTTATGATTTTTGTTGATTTTGTTTTTCGTCACTAAGCTCAGATTTTTTTATGTTTAACCTTCATCCTTTCTAAATTTTTACGTCTTGATTCTTCTAACTTTTCTGGTTTATTCTGGCTTATTTCGATAGCGTTTCATTTTTTCCGTGGCAGTTAGCGGTGCCATTTTGTACGATAACCTTAAAATTAAAATCATTTATTTGAGATTTCATTCAGCACAACAACATCTTCATAAAAAACTGTTTAAATAAACAAAAACACGACTTCAATGAAATCTTCGCTTTTGAAAGTTAGGGAGAAGAGGTATTACTTCGTTAAAGTTTGTTTTTCGTTTATTTGAACATTTGTTTCACCATTTTTTATTAAAAAAAAACTTTCTATATTATTATTTAAATTTACTTTGGTGATTTATTTAATAAAAAGTTAGAATGTAATATCCTATTACTACCAAAAAAGGAATTATGAAAATCGGTCATGTAACACAAACAAAATAAGTTTTAAATATAACAATACTTTTTGTAGACAAGCTTTTATACGCATACTAAATTTCATTCAGTTGCTATTAACCATTAAGCAGTTCCTTCATGAGGAGACACTCCTGTCTGTGACATCAGGTTAAATCTGTCAAAAAACTGCTTTGTCATAAAAACTAAAAGTGCTTGCAAAATTTTAGCTCAATCAGATACCAACATTGGAAAATGGTTTGCAAATTTTGACGGACATATTTTTACTTACATACGAACAGTGCAAGTTAAATAAAAGCAAAAACATACGTGGTCGATTTGTGCGGTGTTTTTTTTTTTTGGAAGTCTGTTTAAAATAAATCATGGCTAAAAACTATGTATGGCATCGCCAACGTGAAATTCGTTCTGGATTTCAATTAAATATATTCAGCAGATTATACGAGAGCGAAAAACAAACACTTACCTAACGTTAAACATACATTTTATATTCTAATATTTTCTATTCGTTGACAGTAGGCTAATGTATTCGTCCCTTAATGATATCAATTGTGTTACCAATGAGATCAACATATATGTTACCTACTCAAAAGTAACAAAATTGAGGTAACAAAATTTGAGGTTATGGGATTCTTTACCGCCTAAAAATATTATTTTATTAGCTAACGTTGTAAAAGAAATAGTGAAAACAGGCGTGAATGCACATAGAAATTATTGGAAAAATGTTCTTTTTAATAAAGTATGTACTTACCGTTTAAAGTCCAGTAACAAGTTTGAGTTTAATCGGTAGCCACGACACGCGTGCACGGATTTTTTGACACAGAATACATGTCAGCCTACCAATTTAAGATGAATTTATTATATTTTCAGTAGCCATGCTGTGTCTTTGATGCCGATCCCCGTCGTCGGTTGAAATAACCAGCAGTCTGTCTACGGCGGTTGTGTACCTGTGCGAACTGTTTGCCGGAGGGACCCATCCGCAACCGCGTTGTTTTAAATCATTATAATAACACTTGTAACCTAAAATAAGTTTAATCACAATATTTTCTAATATTCATTATTCCTTACACAAACAAAAGGCCACAAAGTTGGCTTTCTTACAATGGAACGTTATAGTTTGTGTATGTTGCATTGAATGTAAACTTATTATGAAAATATGTTTGCGTATCGCTCACCCTTGTACTGACTGCTCAATCTTAAGTTCAAATATAAGCCATATTCAATAGTTATTTTGTTACTGGTGCCGTAATTCTTACTCTGTTTGAATAGCATCACATAAGTAATAGTTCGGTAACGGGAGGTAAGTTAAGCGGCTTACTTTTAAATATTTGACTTCATATTACAAAGATCTTTGCCGGGTCAGCTGGTAGACCTTGTTATATTTAAATTATTATATAAAAATGATTGATAATTCGACCATAGTGAAATTATTATATAAAAATTATTGATAATTCGGTTTTAAATTTTGTGATTTTATTATTAGGCCCTGAATCAACATATATTGTGAATATGAGTCATTTTGGTTCATAAATATAGAATTTGTTAATAATTTGAATACACCGCTATCATCGGATCCCTAGCAAATCTATGAGCAATCTCTTTACAAAACAAATATAATTGTGTGAATGGGATTTCAGTCGGTTAAGTCGTTCAGAAGTTCTACGATCACTACAGATGCACACAGATTTTTATGTATAGGAAAATAAATAATGGGGCGGGCTACTTAGTCGGCGTAGAACAAGCCAGAACAAGCAATGTTACGTAACTATATATTATGTAGTTGATTTATATAAAGTATTTTTAAATTATATTAGAACACATAGTTATTTCATAATACTAGTGGTCACCTAGGGGTCGAAATTCGATCGTAATTCATAAAATTTTTAGGTTTGTATATTAAGCAAGCTGTATTTTACTTATAAATGCCTGCACATTGCACATAAAATATACAAATTAACATACACTCCATACACTATTGAAAACGGTATATTTGAAATCACACAATACGAGTTTATTCCAAAGATATTTTTTGGTTTATTCAGTCACTGCCAGTAATTATTTATTTGCAATATTTTAAATTTCTTTGGCTACAATTTCTACTCTATGCGACTGTTTGACCGCAGAGAATTAAGTGATTGACATTGGCCTTAGAGTAATAATATACATACATAATATGCTTAAACTTACTTTGAAATATGAAATAAAACGTCTTCATTACATTCATACCAAAAAATAGTACACGGATGACCGAGCTTAGCTCGGTTTTTTTGAAATTACATTTAGATACAAATTACATACCGATGAATAATATTTTTTGATCTTATATAAATTAATTAATAATATATTGACGTAATAGAAAAAACTGAACTGGTTATTTGAATAAAAAATCATGAGTGCAATTAGTTTAATTAAAATTTTCGTATTTTTAAAAAATACTAAAAAAACCGGCCAAAAGCGTGTTGGGCCACGCTCAGTGTAGGGTTCCGTAGTTTCCCGTCCGTCACAATAAGTGTTCCCACTTATGAGTTTAAAGGTGGGT
The DNA here is from genome assembly GCA_036936625.1 of Parnassius smintheus behrii. Classification (NCBI taxonomy): domain Eukaryota; kingdom Metazoa; phylum Arthropoda; class Insecta; order Lepidoptera; family Papilionidae; genus Parnassius; species Parnassius smintheus. The sequence continues at coordinate 32,791,691 of JAUPFT010000024.1, forward strand.
ATCCATTATGTTCGCGCTCCAGCAGCGCTCCGCGCTCCTGCAACTGCTCCCGGTAGTGGGTACTGTTGTTTCCATCCAAGTTCAAAATGATTTTCCTAGAAAGTCCTTATAAAGTTCTACTTTTCAGATTTTTTTTCATATTTTCTACTAATATATACTACGAAATATATATAAATAATAATATACTCTACGAAAATAATGTTTTATTAGGGTAGCCCCCCTATATGTAAAGTGGGAAGTGATTTTTTTTAATTTCAACTATAACGTGTGTTATATTGTTGGAAAGGTATTTAAAAATGAATAGGGGTTTACTAAAATCATTTTTGATAATGTCATTAATTTCGGAAATAATCGCTCCAAAAGTAAAAAACAATGTGTCCCTCCCCCCCTCTAACTTTTGAACCATAAGTTTATAAAATATGAAAAAAATATGAAAAGTAGAACTTTATAAGGACTTTCTAGGAAAATCATTTTGAACTTGGATGGAAATAACAGTACCCACTACTGGGAGCAGTTGGAGGAGCGCGGAGCGCTGCCGGAGCGCGAACATAATGGATACCCACCTTTAAACTCATAAGTGGGAACACCACTTATGACTTTAAAGGTGGGTATCCATTATGTTCGCGCTCCGGCAGCGCTCCGCGCAATAACAATATATATACACAATACAATATATATACACAAGAATTGCTCGTTTGAAGGTATAGGATAAACTAACGATAGATATATTTTGTCCAAGCGACAAATTATCGGTATGAAAGTTAACTACGTATGTTTTATTTAATGTATTTTTAACTTTCTGCACTTCTTCTTCGTATAAGCTTTATCTATGTATACCCAATCATACTCCATGCGCATAATATGCTTATAAAGGGACACAAAATTCCTCTTCACGTATTAAAAGTAAAGGTTAAGTAGTAACTTCATAAAACAAAAGTCTTCTAACAACCACGGTATGTAGAGGAGAAAACCCGTAGTCGTTATAATATTATTTTGGAATTACAACGTATTAGTACGTAGTATAGAAACAGGAATGTTCGTTCGAATTTAAATTGTCGGACCATTATATTGGGGAAAATCGAAACTATCTCAAACTGTGGTTAGTTTAATGGTCGGTTAGGGCTGCGGTGGTTAAACACTAATAAGGGTGCGATTGTACTAAATTGCTGCAATTATGCACTTGGTTACTTCATGGTGCGGTGCGGTTTCGCAGGAAACTAGTGGGGTGCATCCGATCGAGTCTGTAATGGACCTTATAGTGACCGGTAAAAGTTGTTTGATGTAACAATGAGTACTTGTTCTTTAATTTGGACGTTTGTACTTAAGCGGTATTACTTCTATCCCATTACTTAAGTTTTCTATTTTCTTCGATAACGCTAATTACTAAATTGTTTGGGAATCGCCGTTTATTGTGTAAGTTGAGACTCGAAATTATGGCCTTCTGCGGGTTATTATTAGGGATGGGCCGAATATGGATTTCACCGAATACGAATATTCGGCGGAACATTATTCGGCAGGATAACCTCGGGACCCAACCAATTTATGTCGAAACCTGTTCCCGTAGAGCGCGCGGGATTAGCGCTGGACCCTGCCTCTCGCTCCTCGCCACACCTCACAGTTATTGCATCATCTAGTACGGAGGAAATTGCCGGCACATGCTTATGTTTTGACTATTCTTGTGATAAAAAATTTTATACGTGGTAGAGCCATGCTACAGTTATATTAGTAGTATAGTTGTAGAACGAATGGGTCGGCTCGACCGGGGAAGGACCACGCTCTCACAGAATACCAGCGTGAAATAGTAGCTTAATGCTGCTGTATTTCGTATGGTGAGTGTAGAGAACCGGAGACCCTTTTTACTGGAAACGAGGCATTCCATCTTAGTCCTCACGGGTGACAACGCATCTGCATTTTGATTCGTAATCGAGGATAGATGTAGATGTCTATGGGCCACAGTAACCACTTACAATTAGGTGGACTGTGTGCTCGTTTGTCACCCTATCCTATATAAAAAAAAAAAGTATTTCGTTGTTTTAGTCTTAGTGAAAATTTTACTATTTGGACTTATTTTAGAGAAACTGACGACCAAAGTAAAGTGAAATGTATTAATGTAAGTAATGTAATGTTTCTTTGAGTGATTCCAAAAACATTTCATCAAGTTTCTATTTGCTATAATCGGAAAGAAACCTACAGTGCCTCAAAAACATAAATGTGTAGATTTATGCACTTGAGGCAGAGTAAGTAGAGTAAGTAGATTTAACCCATAAATAAAATATACTTTCAACAGTAAAAGATATCGCATTACTCAATTCCTACATTTCAATACATTTGACACTATGAAAACGAATATTCGGTTATTTGGCCGAAAACGAATATTCGGTAAAGCTGCCGAATATGCCGAATACCGAATATAAAATGAATATTCGGCCCATCTCTAGTTATTATACCAGTTTTGTGGTAGTTGCTGATCGCACGGGTCAGAATATTTATACATACGTACATAAACACTCACGCCTGTCACCCAGAGGGGTAGGCAGAGACTACAGACTTCCATTTGGCATGATCCTGACACACCTCTCTCGCCTCCTTACATTCGTATACCTACGCATACATCGTCGGTTAAGGGTACTCCTAATTTGGCCCGTTTTCAATAAATCGCTAATTTGGTCGATAAATTTTCGCCTAAGAGGTCCCTTTCCGACTCTGCCATTCACTTCTGCAACATAAATTTTCTTTGTCACTCTTTCCTTATTCATTCTTTCCACATGACCAAACCACCGAAGCATTCCTTTCTTAATCCTGGTCACAATATCATCTTGCAAACCACACTCTTCTGGATTCTGGATTCAGAATATTTATTTTTGCTTTAAAATGTTAACCCAACCCTCTTCCTCTGTACCGTGAAGGCATTTTACACACATAAACTGCGCAAAGACGAACATCCAAACCAGGAACAACTATTTGTTTGCCATACAAATACTTGCTCCGTACTAAATTCGAACCCGCTATGCAACAAGTGAGTAGCATGTCGTAAATTGCTGGTTTTAGATGGGTACGTGTCATGACTTTTTTCTTCTTGATCAAATTCCTCAACGTCTTTGCCGCATATCGGCAGGCCCACGTGATCTCTCTTACACACCCAAAGCCCCACCAACGCCTACCCCCTAAGAAAAGGAATTGGCCATAACTTATAGCCGGCCCAGTAGTAACTTTAACTAACACACTCTCAAAGCTTATTAGGTATTTTTATTATATTGCGGGTATATTTTCTTTATGGAATATATCGACATTTTTATCGAAAAAAATAATTGTCAAATATAAATTGTCAGCTGTGAGGGTAATTTCCGAACAATAGTACCTAACAAACAATTGTTGCCTCGGCCGAAAGTCTTTCGGCCTTGTCTCTCTCATAAGTTATAGAAGTAATGGGTACAAATTTTATAACGGAATTGCGACAAATCACGCCATTCTATCGTTTATTCAAACCACACAACGTCAAATGATACTTTAGTATAACATAGTTGCGAGTTACGCAATAATCTGACAATGTATTTACTAACTACTACGTTCTACATGTGCACTAAATAACATGACCTTTTTCACAAGAAATACTAACATTGGCGTTCTATATATATATATATATATATATATATATATATATATATATATATATATATATTATACGTGTTAAAGATACATTTTTATAAAACATTTAAATGAATTCATGGGTATAGCGCCCATTCAATTTACACGTGCTAGTGCAATGCTGCAGTTATATTAGTAGTATAGTTGTAGCACGAATGGGTCGGCTCGACAGCGGAAAGACCACTTTCTCACAAAGTACCAGCGTAAAATAGTAGCTTAATGCTGCTATATTTCGTATGGTGAGTGTAGACAACCGGAGCCCCTTTTTACTGGAAACAAGGAATTCCCTTAGCCCTTACGGGTGACAATGCACCTGCATTTTGATTTATAATCGAGGATAGATGTAAATGTCTATAGGCCGCAGCAACCACATACCATCAGGTGGACTGTGTGCTCGTTTGTCTTCCTATCCTATAAAAAAATTCGTCCAGGCTTCTGCGGGCAGTCTGACAATAGAATGTAATCCCCCTTTGCAGTAGTCAAATATTTTGTTAGTTGCGCAGTATTTATGGTTAATCCCGCATGTTTTATATCAATGTCATCATTATCAACATTATCATTATGAGCCTTCACAAGTCCACTGCTGAACATCGGCCTCCCCCTCCACAAACCACGGTCCTGAACTTCTAATCTAGATTAAGTCGCAAAGCGGATTTTTGTCACCCTTGAGGACTAAGATGGAATGCCTTGTTATTTCTAAAATGCTCTCCGGTCCCTGTCACTCACCATACGTAACTAACACTACATTACAGAAAGGGAGTCGTACCACATGCGTAGGACGCCCTTTCTGCCTGAGGGTCCGTCTGGGTTGATCTGGCTTGTAAAAACTATACGTATATTATACGTGGTAGAGCCATGCTGCAGCTATATTATGTGTGTAGCATTAATGGGTCGGTTCGACCGGTGAAGGACCAAACTCTCACAGACTTCAAGCGTAAAAAGGCAGCTTAATGCTGATGTGTTTCGTATGGTGAGTGTAGAGAACCGGATACCCTTTTCACTGGAAACGGGGCGTTTCATCTTGGTCCTCAGGGGTGACAACGCATCTTCATTTTGATTCTTAATTGAGGTTAAATGTGGATGTCTATGAGCTACAGAATCCACTTACTATGAGATGGACTGCGTGCTCGCTAGTCACTCTTATTCAATTTAAAAAAAAAAACTAAAAGAAGACCGCCTAGAGAATGTTAAACGTCTGAAATAAGTAAAATGGATAGATTCCATTCCCTTTCAAACATCAGATCGCCTGTACGGGTTCCGTTGTTTCTGTCTAAAGTCACAGTAAGTGTAGGATGCTATTTTATTTAGAGGCATAAGGAGTATAATATATGAAATATAATTACTAAAAAAAACCCGGTCCCATTTCAGAACTAGCCCCTTAAGTTGAAAAGAATTTCACGACTGTATGTTGGCAATGGTAATCGACTACAATATCATTTACGTGAAATAATATCTGATAAGACTCCAGGGATTTTAATATTACATAGTATAATATGAGTTTAACGCTGTATATTTCATAGTAGATATTAAATACTTCAAACGTTACTCATAAATTATATGCCTTTATATTAAAATTCATACATGCTATTACTATTCTAATTTGCTTGGTAATGTTTTTAAATAATTTCTTTTCCGTTGTCATAAACGTCGCATATTTAGCATTTCAGCTGTAGAGCAAAAAATATTTCATGCTTTATTAAAGCGAACGTGACAGTAAACGTTACCGAAAAAGATTAATACCGTTTGTACTTACAACTTAATACCGCTTTTTACTTTAAACACGTTTGTACTGGACATCTGTTGACAAAATTCACTTGACACGGGTCAGTTTTGAGTCGTGGTATAAGTGAAAGACGTCTGCGTAAATTGACTGTTGTAAATTTGGTATTAATGACATATTTTTTAGCGCTTTATGCGGATGCTTTGCCAACCCCTGAGGACTGAGATGGAATACCTCGTTTAATGCCTCGATTTGACATTTATTATTTAACTGTAAGCTACAATTCTATCGGGTGGTAAGTGGTGAAGAAACCCTGGATGCTAAATCACACTGTCTCATCTTAACAAAAGCCTTTATTAACTATTGCCTTTGAGACGCTCAGATTTTGTTTGGATATTGACAACACAGTGATTTTTACTATTTTCATATACATAATTATTTATTATTTTTAATTTTAAATATTTTAACTTTTTAACAAAATACTAATATATAAAATATAGGCTATTATTGGTATTAAATTATGTAAATAAAATAAAAATAAATTTACATATACGGAAATGTCAGAAGCCCTTATATTGCATAAACTGCGTAAACAGGTTATAGATTTTACTGAATGTTACTTCTGAATAACCCTCAACAACTAAATAAGTTTTACTACAGCAATCGTAATCGCTTCCTCTCATAACTTGTACCGATATCTCAGGTTCAAATGTCAACAGATCTCCACCGTCATACGTTTGTTCTGCCTTACCTACCTCCCAACTCTTTGAATACACGAAACACACCCGAAGGCCATGTCGAGTTCACCCATTATGAGGGTACTCTGCGCCCTCCGCGTCAGCACTGTTTTGTTATATTGTACTAACGTCGGCACATACGTGCGCTAGGCCCAAAGGCTTATCAAATCGATCCCATATTTATCTTAATTTATTAAGTGCCTTTGATACCAAGTGTTTAGTTTAAATATTGTTACAATCTTGGTTATTAATAAAGGTTTAAACGTTTTACATATAATATGTGGCAGTACAAATTTAACTTTCAGGTCAGATTTGTACATTGGAAACAAATTGACCATATGCGTATTGGGACGCGCGAAAAAAAACCTGCACAGATTTATACAGTCGTTTATTTAATCCGGAGGTTTTGTTGCTTATTTAAAAAAATAAGGGAGGTACGAGGAGGGCAAACGCGACAGTTCAAAAACTGAGCTTTCTTGCTACCTTTGCTCACAGGCGTGTTAGCTGTGGCAAGTGGTAACTATGGAATATACCTTATAATAATCAATGGAGGAGGCCTCGGTCAGCCGTGCCCTTTTAACAAAAAACATCCGAAACGGCGGCCATAAATAATAAAATTTAATTAAACACGACAAAATCTTTACAATGACCTTTAATCGATGTTTAGTATTCGTATGTTTTATATATGTAATGTAATGTTTGACAAACGGACAAACTTCATGATAAGTGAATGCTGTGAACATTAATCAAAAGTCAAATTCAGATGCCTTATCATCCCTAAAGGCAAAATGCGGTTCAGTAAAAACTGTGTCTTGGGCTCTCTAAATAAATATAAGGAATCATTATTGAATATTATGTGACATTATATTTATTTTCAGTTTTGGTTTTCATTTCTTTTATTATAGTTTTATGAATATTGTATATTATTAGAATCAATATTCACAAATTAAGTTTAAATGATATGGGCAAGTGAGTATGAATTAAAACTTTGTTGGTATACTTTATCAAGTTACACAGAGCTGTAACAAAGTAACAAATAATTTATTCACAGGAGTCGTGTCAGCTTTTTATGTTTTCATATCGTGTTTACAATAAATTTTATCATTACAAACACATCACGTCACGCACAACACGCAAATTAACTATTCCGAGCTATTGATAGTTCATATCGTGTATATATCCTATACTATTAAACGAACAATTCTTGTATCTTAATATATATATATATATATATATATATATATATATATATATATATATATATATATATATATATATATATATATATATATCAAGATACAAGAATTGCTCGTTTAATAGTATAGATCTTAAGTTTTTGTAACTTTTTTCGTAATACTTTACTTTGTAACTAGTTTAGTCGCTGAATTTACTTGTATGATTGGGGAAACAAATAAATGCATTATCTAGCTATCTTAATAACTTGCACTTATATTCGGATGGTGTTGCCTTGGTCGAATCCGATTAAAGATCCGCGGGACAATTGTGTAACTTCGATTATAACTCGATGTCTTTTGATATCAATATCTTTTTAATTTCTTTTAGTGATCCATACCGGTCCCAATTCCTACTTGTCACACAATCGTAATGCTTGTTCTTACTTTATCGTCGTATTAGATGGTGGGACCCTGGGACTTCGTCGGGGTAGGTTACCACCCTCTTATCTTTTTCTGTCGCTAAGCAATAGTACGTGTACTGCTATGCTTTTTTCTGACCTAGTCCTCAGTAGTAACAACGCACCTGTAGCCTTTTTTGTTTAGGGCTTTATCACACTGGCGATTTGTAAGCGAGTTCAAAGCTTGGTGCGCATTCGCCTCACTTTGAACTCGCTTGTAAGTCGCCAGTGTGATAAAGCCCTTAAAGTTGGTTGCAAGTGTCCATGTTAGTTATCTCTTCACTTCAATATTATAAAAAATAAATAAAATTTTAGGAAAGGATGGCAAAGCGAATAGTTAACTTTCATGTTATACCTAGTTTCGTATCTTTAACCGCAATTCGGGTTCCAACTAATCCGTATCGTATTTGTTTTGCACTCATTAACATTTATCAAAGCGCGTATCTCCCTTTATTCCCCTTTTCCGTCCTGAACTCATCATTAATTCATTCCATGCAAATTCTTGCCAAGTTCAGATTAGAACGGGACCGCCAACTGACCTGGTGACAGTTAAGTAATATGACGTGACTTGTGAATTTTTACATGAATAAAATCTGGATTGAATTCAGAAAACTTAAAATTCGAGGATTCGTTCACTTTTTTGAGAAAGGTAGATTTCTTAAAAGAGATATAATATTTTTATGTATGTTATAAACTTAAATTTGGAAAACCGATGATCGACGGTCTATTCAAGATTTAATTTGAATGTTTTGTGTTTTGTTTGGATGTATATATGACAATAATATTTAAAAAGTTATTTATTTTGTGCAATTTTGCAGTGGTTACTAAGGAAATCAAAGGGAATGAAAGAGAAAACATACCCCGATTTTTTCTTCAGGTGTCAACTTAATAATGTTTTGGCAATCGTCTGATACCGCTTAATTCGTCCAAACGTATCGAAGCCTTATATTATAGATTGATGAAGAGCCGTAGCATTACCGGCATTTACAAGCTTACACGTTGCCATTGCGTAAACCTGGTGGTACTACATCGCCACTATGTTAATGTTTTGTAATCTAAAATAAGGCCTTAACATTAAAAAACGTCGGCTTACAATCGATTCTGAAAATTACGCACAATACAACGATACTAAATGTGAGACGTTAAAAATAAAAATTCTACAACTAACTACGAAAAAAATAGACTTAGAAAAGACTTATTTTTTTCATTTCATTCAGAAGTCGGTACTAAGACACTATGTGTACCTATAGAAGGATTATGCTCTTGAGCGGTCTAAGGATTTTTTTTTATAGGATAGGCTGACAAGCGAGCACACAGACCACCTGATAGTAAATGGATGCTGTGACGAATCAAAATGCGGATGCCTTGTCACCCGTGAGGACTAAGATGGAATGCCTCGTTTCCAATAAAAGAGGTCTCCGGTTCTCCACACTCACCATACGAAGCATAGCAGCATTAAGCCGCAATTTTATGCTGGTATTCTGTGAGAGCGTGGTCCTTCCCCGGTGGAGCCGACCCATTCGTGCTACAACTATACTACTGATATAACTGCAGCATGATTACCACGTTAAAACGGAAATATAAGTTCAAGGTAACAACTAGAATGTCGGTTTTAGTTTAGAGAAAAATATAACACAACAACAACTTAAATAAATAGAACAATAAATTTAATATAAAATTCCCAAAACAAAACAAAAAAAAAACTTGTAGTCTAACACCAATAAATTGTAAAAAATTATAAACGTCGGACTAGGCAGTATGGTTATAGATACCTTTGCCAAGCTAGTAAAATATAAAAAGTAAAAATTAATCTTAGAATTTCTCTGTCTACGTCTAAGAATGCTTCTGTCAGCCTCTGTGGTTGCAGTACTCTAGTATTGAAACAGTAATCTATGGTTACAGGTAACAACTGTCAGTCTTAAAGTAAACAATAAAAATAAAAAACACAAAAGAAGAAATTAGGATAAACAATCTAAATACCTGTAATGTGGAATAATTAAAATAATTTGAGAAACAGTCTTCAAACTAGTGCAACCAATTAGAAATGATGTCATTGAAATATATGGCAAAGAATTCTAAATTAATACCTGATAACCAAAAGTTACAAAACGTAAGAATGTGTAATTGGTTATAAAAAAATATACGCGTCTAATATAGAACCTTCTCCATTTTCGAACTCGGTTAAGAAATAAATGTAAAACATGAAAATTGTAACGTTATTCAACGCCACAAAATATCGACGTCGCAAAGACCCGCGTCACTGCGAAAGTGTCATTGGAAAAATAACTTTCGAGCAACTTCCATAACAAGTTAAGTGTGCAAGACGTTTAAAAATTGCCAGCAATCTCGGCTATCACATACGCACTTAGGTTGATAATAAATGGGGGACGCATGTGCGTGGTTCAAATGGCTTATAAAATGTTTATGGGACATATTCTTTATGGTACGATTTATGGCCGAAGCCGTCGTATTGTCGTCGTGGATTCTTAGTTATTTCCCATAACACAACTGTAACCTATTTTCGATTGGTGAGTTGGCAGGATTGTTCGCGGGTGACCTGCTTTGAGGAATTACATTTAAGACTGTGTCTATAAATATAAAAATTAACACATGTTCTTCGTCGTAAATTTTTTTGTCTACATGATTTCACCAGAAGACATATTTATATTACACATTTTATTTTCTTAGTTTTTATTAGTTAGGTATTGAGACAATACCTAACTAATAAAAACTAAGAAAATAAAATGCCAAACTACTAAGATTGGGAGTAGGGCACGTAAGAAAAGAACTGGTGCAAGCTATAAAAGCTGCAGGTGTGTACGTGCATACCTGTACTAACTTGTACTATATTATATATAATTACGGCTAACCTCAACCCATGAGCTAGAGAAACCACCATTCTTGCCTGTTTTGTATTGAAGTGAACTGAATGAATAAACTACAAAGTTTTTTTGTAATAATTTCTGTAATTTTCGATTAAGTTAATTTTAAAGATGTTAACATTAGTTATCTTGAAAAAAATAAGGAGAGTGGTTTATACACCTGATGATCAGAAGAGTGATGAGGATTGCTTTTGCAAAGTCGTTTCTAAACGGGGAAATTTTAAAAATTTTAAAAGACGGCCTGAAATTTGATACCATGCTCGCAACATCATCACGAAATGTACAGGTTAACAAGCTTCTTTTTTTATTAAATTATGACCAAAATAAGCAGTCTAAAAATAGCCTAACTGTAGTATATGACTAATAGCTTTTTTGCTTAACAATTATTATAAAATAATAGCTTGTCACGCAGACGTTGTTCTGCCCTTTTCGAGGACCCTTTGTCATGTCCTATTAAAAATCCTTAAATTCGCAAAAAAATTGTGGGTCACTCATGGGAAAAAAACTACACACAACAATCTATCAACAATCCTATCTCTCAAGTTGGACCAAACTGAACACAGTGTGCAAATTTGATTAAAATCGCTTAAGTAGTTTCGGAGTCCATCGGGGACAAACAACGTTGTATATATTAGGATGTTAAATGCCGTAAAAACGGCTGGGCCCCAGGCGAGGATGGAATTACAGCGGAGCTTCTGAAAACGGGTGGAACACCGGTACTTGAAGTCCTTCAGAAGCTCTTCAATTCCGTCCTCCATGGTGGCACTACTCCGGAGGCGTGGAGCAGAAGTACGGTGGTCTTGTTCTTTAAGAAAGGCGACAACGCTCTCTTGAAGAACTACAGACCGATTTCCCTTCTGAGCCGCGTCTACGTGCTGTTTTCGAGAGTCATTACGAATCGTCTCGCACGCAGACTCGACGACTTCCAGCCTCCCTAACAAGCCGGTTTCCGAAAAGGCTTCAGTACCATAGACCACATACATACCCTGCGGCAGATTGTACGGAAGACCGAAGAGTACAATCTGCCACTTTGCCTGGCGTATGTAGACTATGAGAAAGCCTTTGATTCCGTCGAAATTTGGGCGGTGCTACAGTCCCTTCAGCGGTGCCAAGTTGACTGTCGGTATATCGAAGTGCTGAAGTGTTTGTACAGTAGGGCTACGATGGCTATCCGAGTACAGAACCAGAGTTCGAAACCTATCCAACTGCAGAGAGGTGTAAGACAGGGTGACGTTATATCCCCGAAACTCGTCACCGCTGCGTTGGAAGACGTTTTCAAGCTACTGGACTGGAAAGGATACGGTATAAACATCAATGGCGAGTACATCACGCACCTTCGATTTGCCGACGATATAGTCCTTACGGCAGAATCGCTGGAGGACCTTAGCACTATGCTCAATAACCTCAATGGTGTCTCCCAATGGATAGGTCTTAAGATGAACATGGACAAAACAAAGATCATGTTTAATGTCCATGTCACATCTATGCCGGTAGTTGTTGGGAGCACTATGCTCGAAGTTGTTGACTAGTACGTTTACCTGGGACAAATAGTCCGACTAGGTAAGTCCAACTTCAACCGAGAGGTCAATCGACGGATTCAACTCGGCTGGGCAGCGTTCGGGCAATTACGACACATCTTCTCGTCCGGTATACCTCAATCTCTGAAAACTACAGTGTACAACCAGTGCGTGTTGCCAGTGATGACTTACGGACCAGAGACGTGGTCCTTCACTGCTGGCCGTATGGGGACGCTCAAGGTCGCTCAGCGAGCTATGGAGAGGGCTATGCTCGGAGTTTCTCTACGTGATAGACTCAGAAATGAGGATATCTAAGCTGAAGTGGCAATGGGCCGGCCATATAGCTCGAAGAACCGATAACCGATGGGGAAGAAAGGTTCTCGAGTGGCAGCCTCGTACCGGTAGGCGTAGTGTAGGGCGACCCCCCACTAGATGGAGTGATGACCTGGTAAGACATGCAGGAAGTAGATGGATGCAGGTGGCTCAGGACCGTGCTTTGTGGCGTTTCTTGGGGGAGGCCTATGTTCAGCAGTGGACTTGTGAAGGGCTGTAATGATGATGATGAAGATGTTAAACTAATAATAATAATAATATCCTTCAGTAAATTTCGGGCACGGCGGACAGTTTCACCAGAGATTAAGCTATCTGCGCAGTACACGATTATCCATCGTTCTTAAGTGCTATCTGAGGCAAGGGGGTAAAACACCACCTACTTCCTGACACCTGAGAATTCGTTGATAAAAGCGCAATAATTAATTGTTACATTTACGTGATATAAGATATTTACAATAATAAAAGCTAAAAACTAAGTATTAGATTGTGAATGTGGTCTCTCTTACATAGGTCAAACAAAGAGATCTATAAAAACCCGCGTGAAGGAACATATAGCTGATGTGAAGCACCGACGCTCCGGGAAGTCTGCAGTCTGCGAACATGTTCAAGATCGTCCCTACCATTACATTAGATTTGATAAACCACAAATTCTCGCAAAAGAACACCGATTCCTACCAAGGATGATACGCGAGGCTATTGAAATTAAAAAACATCCAAATTTCAATAGAGAAGATGGTTGGGTGCTACCATCTGCTTGGGATCCTATAATTAACAAAATTAAACCCAAACCCAAGCATACCACTGCAAGACTTCATGATACTATAAGCTCGTTTTGCGTAAATCGGACCAAAAAAAATTAATATTAAGAAACTGAAGGTAGCCGGACTAACTATGACATTGGGACGTCAAACATCTCAGTCCTCCCCGTGACCATGGGCGCTGTAAAGCACCCGAAACGTCGGGATAATAATAAAAATAAATTAAAGTAATTAAACGCGATAAAATCCGTAAATAATAGTTTTATTCAACTGATTATCAGGTTGAGACCATTGACATTTTACAATCAACGGTGCCATAGTGAGGGCTAGTGAACTTCACGAAACAATAATATTTCCAACAACATTATTTTCCATTTCCCGATAATGGAAAACATTATTAATGTGTGCCGTGGTGGGTTAGCAGTTAAGCACCAGCCTTTCAATTTCACAGGCCGAATGAAACTGAGGTCTATCTCCGCCGCATTTCGAAGTTGTTACCTTGGGCTAGGCCATGAAGAATTTCAAGGATATTCGGGGTAGTGATAACACTCATTGTACGTACACTATTTTTATCCAAAACTTACTTAGAAATGTGAAGAAGCCTCTCCCAGTCTGTCCCAATTTTGCAAAAATATATAACTTCGGCCTATTTTACAATTAGAAATGATGAGGTTTTAGTATTAAAACAAATTTGAAACGATTGAAGAGCTGTAGATTTATTGATTAATTTGCCGTTTAATGTTTCCGAACAGCTTAGCTCGCTGCACACTCTAAGGCGGAAATCCGTAGAAAAGTGTGCAGTTATTGGCATATGGACGAGCGTTACGATCTTTTTATGGACTTAATACGATTTTACGAGATTCGATATGACGCAACCAGAGTTAATAAACCTCGTACTGTCGCACGGATTTCGGACGCTCGCGATGCTTTTTACTGCTAAAACGTGATAAAAGATGCCGTCCGCGGTTTTTAACTGAACTAAATGATAGTGCTCACTTTTTGTCTAGAATTACTTCCAAGTCGGTACTAACCTGTTATCTATTTCTGTTTATAGCTTTATAGGTGAGCCAGTATAATTAATAAATGACGCATCTCTGGCTTTCTTTGTTTAAAGTTGTTTAGTGTCCATAGACTATAGCAGCCACATTATAATCAAATTAACTTTATTTGTTTGCACTCCAATATTATGACAAAAAATATTTTTTTAAAGTTATGAACGTTCTATCCGGTTATGGTGTACAAGCGGAAATATTTTTTTATTAGCAGGTTTTATGTGAAATGTAAACTAAGATTTGTAGCGATGGAACGCAACTTTTGGAAAGCATATTTGTCAAACATATTCAAAGCGTAGCCTTTTTCCGACTCAAGTTTTTCTCTCGCTTAATGAACGTATCATTATATTTTTATAAATTATACACATTGCGAGTAATAGTCAGGGGTTTTAACTGTTACAAACATGTAGGCGTAATACGAGATGTTAAGGCGGCTATTCAAAAATTTATCGATGTTTCGCTCATCCCCCTTTTCTCGATATAATCATTATCGTCATTAGCTCTTCTACTACGTCTACGTCACTAGCTTCTGCATAATATGTCATCAAAGTTGGAAAAATATATTGTACTCGCTACGACGGCATGTATAACAAACAAATTAGCGCTTTTCGATACTCGTCTGAATATTTTTAGTAATAGCTGTACCATGGAACACAAATTAGAAGTGGTCACTTGTATCCTAGAGCATTCCCGTGATATGTACGAATCTGAAGGAGTATTTTAAATGATATAATTGTGTTTACATATATTTAAAAATTTTCTTTTTAAGGTATAATAACGTAATGAACACTTCTAACAGTATCGTTAACCGCTTCAAGTTAGCTTAAGGGTCTTATAATAAAATTTTTACTCCAATAAAAATTGATAAATTTGAATGTTATAAAGATGCATATTCTTTTGTTCTACCTGCCGTAGCAATGATGTATATCTGAAAGCACCTGCTGTAATGACTTGAAGTATGTTCAACTAGTTAAAGTAGATTAACAGAAAATGAATATAAATAGTAGATATATAAAATATCGATAGTAAATTTATATTCTGAAGTAAACACCAAAATCTCTTCCATTATTTTAGTCGCACCGCATCCCGATTTGCACTTTTGAAACCCAGCAAACTGACAGTACATTAACCTTATAAAGATAGTATTAATAAAAGTTACGTAAACATGAACTTATCCACCTTACTGTTGCGAAACCATACCGAATTATCCGTTAAATGTCAAACAAAATGGGAGCCAGTTCCGAGAGAGCTAAACTTACGACGGGGTTCTTTTAGTGTCAGGATTTTACTGCTTTCGTGTGTGTGTGGGTCTTTTATTAGGTTTTTTAGGTAACGTATGTGTCAGAGATATTAAGCTGTCCTAAGTTATTAAAGCTTGATTGAGATGGATGGCGTGAATAAGTTCGAAAAATGTCTTCTTGAAGGTCTTATGCAGTTTGTAGAGTAGTAGCTTCTGACTAGGTGTAGGTAGAGCTATACTGAAGCTATAGTATGGTTCTAGCACGAATAACTAGGTGTGACCGGGGAAGAACAATGCTCTTAGAGAATACCAGCGTAAATAGCTGTTTAACATTGCTATGTTTCGCATAGTAAGCGTAGAGAACCGGAGACCCTTAATACAGTAAACGAGGCACTTCATCTAAGTCCTCAGGAATGATAGCACATCTAAACTTTTATTCTTAATTGAAGGGAGATGTCGATTCTTTTGTGTCACAGCATATTCACTTGATAAGGTTCAGTGCGTGCTCGTTCGTTTTTCCTCAGTAAAATGTTCAATAAAATTTAACAGGGCTAAGCGCCCGCTGAAAATTTCACAGTACGTGAGCAACCCGGGTTCGATCCCCGCCGGCGCCGTTGAAATTTGTTATTTGTAAATTTTAAGTGCTGATTTACCACGTACTCGGCGGTGAAGGAAAACATCGTAAGGATGCCTGCATACCTGATAAATAACAAAAAAAATTTCGAAGACGTGAAGTTCGCCAACGCGCATTTATTTTTTTTCATAAATGAGAGAAGGCCTGTGCGTTGCAGTAACTTACTGTAACTAACTGTAACTTTAGCATAATAATGAATTATATGCAATTATCTCAATTTTCCGGACAAAACTTACTTTAAAGACGAAAATACGATTTTTTCGCGAAAATTCGAATTCCTTCAATGTTCGTATATCTCAGCGATAATTATCCTCTGTGATACAGTGTTGTAAACACACACTTTTACAGTGAACTGTAAAAGACATTACAATTGTAATCTCTTTTACAGTTATTATATAGCCATATTTTCTGGCAATTTGTGGCTGCAATATGGTGGCCGGCAACATTGCTAGCAATGCCAATGACCACATACTTTTGGTGTGTCAAAACATCTTCATGTGTAGCCGCCGTGAGGCCGAACAATTGCCTAGCAATGGAAAATACTGCAATGTTGTTAGGTCATCTATATTGTGGGTTCGTAGCAGTGTATATGCGCATCCCTTTCTGCCTTTCAATGAGACGTGAAGTACGCTGTGAAATTAATTGCGTTGCAATGATATATGTAGTTATCTGAGCTACACTTGGGTTAAAGTGGAAAGTTACACTGCCAAAACCGTGTAAGCGGCTACAATAAGCGCCACTTCGTCGGCCATTGTTGCCCGATTGTGGGGTGGATTTAGGAGTCGAAAATCATCGGCGTACTATTGCAGCCTTAATTTAACATGTAGCCTTATAATTGATCAAAAGTAAGTAAAGTAAAGTTACAGCCTATATACGTCCCACTGCTGGGCACAGGCCTCCCCTCATTTCTGAGAGGGTTTTAGGGCAAGGAAGTGTCCGCCGCGCTGCCCAAATGCGTGTTGGCGAACTTCACATATCTTCGAAATATTTTTTTCCTTATTCCTCAGACATGCAGGTTTCCTCACGATGTTTTCCTTCTACATACTTCTTCTTCTTTATAGCGAGCGTTAACCATCTGAACTACCACGGCTCTAATAATTGATTGCTCAGCCATAGAACACAACAAAATGTTTTTGCGATGGTCGGGCTGGTTAAAAATTTGTCAATAATTTTAGCTACAATTTACCGAAAAATATGGCCCGTTTAGACGAGCCTGTAGAAGTACATATGCAATTATATTAATAAATAATTGAAATGATACATTATTTTGCACAAATATGGCACACGTATAACTAACGCAAATTTAGGGGACGTGTTACGGAGGAAAGTAAACATTTTTATACGGATTTACTTAAGCCGGGGCACTTAAGGCTCAGTGATAGCATTATATATTTTTGGGTTAACAAAAAACAAGATCATACGACACGAAATTATAAAACCCTCCACAACCGTAACCGAAAACCGTCGCGTGACCTCGTAACCTTATTCGTTTTTTTTTAAAAGCCGTAGTAAGCAGAAAAATCTTGTCGCCGGCTTCACGTGAGTGGCCAAGTGTTGGGTATTTTGGTTAATAGTTAGTTATAATCATCGATACATTTACATTTTATTTAATCTTTCTGATATAAATATTTCTAAAGTAGAACCATCATTGGCGTTGCACTTAAGATCTTCCCCGTTGATTCTCGATTACAGAACATAGATCGATTCCTTACAATATGCCTTAACACATCGTCATGCTATCACTACAACCATCATTATTATAATCAAGTGCTGAACGTAGATCGACTGCTGAACATAGGTCTCTCTCGATCTCCTGCATCTCTTACTTGATTGTCATTTATCTAGTGGAGGGCCTATTTTTTGTTGTCGGTTCTTCAAGCTTACTGATTCGTTTCGATATACGTAGGTTACTCTGACATAGCTCGATGAATGACCTTAAGCTTCCTCATACGGCCAGCAGTTAAGGACCACGTCACAGATGCATACGCTATCATTGCTAACACGCACTGATAAAATATTATATAAAAATTAATAAATGGGAAAATACTTAATGAAATACTTTCTCCCTATTTTCAGTTACTAGGCGATAGAGCTCCTTTTAAGTGCATACCCTCACTGTTGTGTTCCAGTTAAAAGACAGAAACATTAAAGTTGTAGCCTATGTAACATTACACTGGTAGACATAAGCCTCCTATCTTTTCTGATAGTTTGGAAAACATGAGAACATACTTAATCGCATTTTACCTCAGTCCCGAAAAGTTTAAACACACCTGTAGGCTTGAACCTTGAAGTTGATTGGTGTTATTAGGGTGTTATTGGGTTGTAGTAGCCACTTAACTGCCATTACTTGCAATGTTAGCCCGTTTGCCACTCTACTATTATTAAAAAAATCGAATACTCGTCGTCAAATCTCCTTCCCAGTCCCTTATGTAGGTATATAAAATTAGAGATCCCTATGTATATAAAATTAGGTAGATAAAATTACTGTAAGTATAAAATACTCTTATCCGATGAATGCGTAAGTGCTATGATTAGGGGCATTGTAAGAGATAGGGAGACTACGAAAAAAATACCCGGGAGCAAGTGGTCAGGTATTTTTTCCATATCGATTTATGAGAAAATAAAGGAAGAAATATAACGTCAATTTCCGTAAAATACTTGTATTAGAAGTTTAATGAATTTGGTCTTTCGATTACTGCAGATTTAACTCTTACGATAAGAAGAAAAATTAGAAATAGAAATACTTTTAGTAAAAGTTTCAAACCAATTTTAACAATTACAGTAAAATCCCTTCGGAATACAAAACACTTTGATTGCACTTTCCATTAAAATTCTGTGGATTACATGCTACAAAGGTAAAGGTAATTAATACCTACCGAAGCAAAATACCCGTTCAGCATTCCCATTAGCTATCGACATCGATAGTATGCGCTCCCATCCCTAGCCATTCACCTGTATAATTTGAAGGGCCCTTTAGTGCAGCGTACTCGAGCCCCGACCCCTTTACCCCGTGTCTCTTTTCTTCTTTTTGTGCGCACTCGTACGGCGTTTAGTTTCAGTAGTGAAATAGGCCCGAGGCGCAGTATGCGCGCCTCTGAGAGAAGCGTACACTTTGACGAAACGCAAAGAAAGCATGCTTTGTACGCGGACCAAAGGGAAAGAAAATCTGAACAATGTACAGTAATTAAAATCTTTCGACAGTGCAATGTAAGGCTTACAGATGCCTGCACGAGGACATAATTATACATTCGGCTCTTAACATTCCTTTCCACTGTTTTTCGTGACTCTTTTGCGATTGTTTGTAAACCTGGTGCCAATTTCCGGGCCTTGATGCGTTTTGTTAATTATGTTTTATAGAAATGTTGACTATGCGTTGTGCGATTCCATAATAAGATGGTAAATAACGCGCTTGATTCCTGTGTGGAACGCGCACATACTACTTGTACAGCTTGCAATTAACTGTCCTAGGTTTGGGAGCTTGTTAATATGCAATTTATGTATGTTAAAACCTACACGTGTGGAAAACGTTTAATAAAATAAAACGAATGAAGTGAAGAAAATAAGAACGTAATACGTTCGTACTTATTTTTTTTACTTGTTTGTTATATTCTAAAAATGAAGGTAGCCGGGTAAACTTAGACATTGGTACGTCACACATCTGAGTCCCTCCTGTGATTATGGGTGCTGTAAATCACCCGAAACGTCGGGAATTAAAAATAAATTCGCGTATAAATAGTGTTATTCAATACTTAAAAAGGAACCAGACGAACGTTAAACTAAGAAACAGAAGGGGGGAATCGAGGCTTCTCTCGATCCGGCCTCCTATAACGCCTACGTTGGGTTCGGGAACAACGTATTTGATCTCCGCAACGGAGTAACACACAAGGGCGATAACCTCTTCCTTTTCAGAAAATAGGTTCAGGCGGGGATTACGGGTCTTCCGAAGTCGTCTTGGTCCCAACGCCTTAATTCTTCGATGTGGACTGTATTATTGTAAGGAAATAATTCCTTGGGAATAAAACAGCAATTATCTTCAAACCGTTCCGTGAGAGAGTAATTACTTTTCCCTATCACTTCCCTACACTTTTTCTTTCTTCTTCTTATTGAGTGCTGGTCTTGCACTTTCCCGAAGTTTCTCCGAACTTCCCCGAACGATTCCCGAAGGATTCCCGAACGAATTGCAAGAAAACTCGTTTACTGAGCTACCCCAGAGCTATACGCGAAAGTTAACCGCGCCATTCGTGCGCTTGCGCAACTCAATTACATCCATTTGTTCTATCACTCTCTCACGGTTTTCTCAATAACTTTATTTGTATAAGACATACATTTATACAATTTACTTATAAAGATAGCACAAAAAAAATATCTATACTACGATATACATTACATTTTCATATCACAAAAAACCTTTTATTTATTTAACAAAATATGCCTATTTTACTCACGTGTTCAAAGTTGAAATTTCTTAAATATTTAACATAGAAAGTTAAAACAATGTTTTCCACTTGAAATTATACATATCTTAACCAATACAACAGTTTAATTTACATTTTTCCTATACATTTCACTATTAAAACACTTTTAAATTTCTTATACAAAACTATCATTATTTCACTTATTCACAGGAATTTTCACATAAAAATAATACAGAATTCACCTCTTTTATACGTACAATCAATCTGAAATGTTTTACAAGTAATTTTTAAATAAATTGCTGAAATTGCAAATATTTAAATTTCTACATATTTGGCCTCCTAAGTACGTGGCTAGCGTGCGTCTATGAACTCACACTATTTGAACAACTAACTTTTGCACGGCTATCGACTATCAGTAAAAATTGAAAGTCTAATATCAACAATACTAGGTGAATAAATGACACTACACAATTCTCAAACGTTGAAAACTATTTTTAATCAGATTCTTATCAGTTATCATGTTTCTTATCAAACAATATAAGTGAATGTTTTCGTAAATCAATCATAGAAAATAGGCATTTGTTTTCATACAAAACATATCAAACTCATATAAGACAATACACCAACAAATCGAGCATTGATACTAATAGGGGACATACTCACTCAACACGATGAAATTGACATATTTGCAGACAGTATGACACGTCTGCTGAATCTTTTTAATAAAATTATCGATAATAAGATAATTAATAATTTGACAATTTAATTTGCTTGACTATTTACTATTTATTACCTTGTATTTAAAATGTAATTTTAATTAAGGACACATATTGTAATTAGCTTTTATTGACATTGCATTATAAATTAATATGACAAAATATTTCATAGCCTGACATTGTATGATTGTGACCTTTTTCTTCTTATACTCATATTTTAATATTTTATTTTCTGCTGATAAAATTAGATTAAAGCTGATAAAGGCTTAGAGATTTTATAACACTAATATTGCATAATTGTTTAATTATTGATTATTATTTTTAATTATTAATTCATAAGTGATACCTTTTAATTCGTTTGTTATAATTGGATGATTTTTTTTGTAATATTTTTTGCATGTAAAATTAAACCTTGTGTACGTGTTGGATTTTCTGTAAGCCACAAGAGTTTTGGAATTAAATAAATAAATAAATACTTATGCAATTAATTTCCATTAATTCTACTTATGCACAGCGATCATCTCGACCGGGGAACAAATCCTGGTCTCTAACTTTATTTTAATATTTCTTTAAATTAACATTATTGGAAAGATGATTTCAACCGGGGAACAAATCCGGTAACATAATTTATATCTTAAAAATTCCCTATATGAATTTATTAAGAGATATTACTAAGAAAACGATAAACTATTCCGGCCTGGGAGTCGAACCCAAGACCTTCATATCATTAATTCGATATTTCTTTAAGATTCAACTAAGCATTTTCTTATCGGAATATTGTTGCTTGATAATTTGTTTTTAGCAGCTATTTAGATAATTTTTATACTAATCGGTTAACTAATAAATTGAAATATTCTTATAGGCGCGTCGCCAACAACACTCTTTTACTGTTGTTATATATATATATATATATATATATATATATACGCGCACCACTATATAATGATATATAATATATATATATATATATATATATATATATATATATATATATATATATCATTATATATATATATATATATATATATATATAGTCAATGATATATATATATATAATGATATATATATATATATATATATATATATATATATATATATATATATATATATATATATCATTGACTTATATATTACTAGCGTAAGGACCAGGCCGACCGAACAACTAAAACGGACCAGTGCGCTGACCCTGAAATTACAGTTTAGGTCCAACGCGAACAGTGGTGCGCGCGCAGGACAGATTTGCCTGTCATAAATATGTCTAGTTGCGTGGTAAAAGAATGCAAAAACTGCGACACAAAGATTTAAAAAAAATATGGGATATCGTACCATCGGTAAATAACTTTATATTAATTTTGTTACAATTAAATTATTATATAAACGCCTTTTTAAAGTTTTATTTTACAGTTGGTTTAGTTACGGTACCAAGATTTGGTCAGGGTTGAATTCAGACCCGCAAAAATATTGTACATGGAAAATAAAATTATACTATTTTAAAAAAATTATGTCAGTGTCTTTTGATAATACTATGATTACGATCATTAGCAATCATTAGTTACACATATCTAAGATAACCTAATATGTTACAAAATTTCACTTGGAGTACCTATCACTTCATGGTGTCTTGTTTTGTATCAACGATGTTTAAATATATGTCATCATTATACTTATATCAAAGTGATCTTAACGGAAGTATAGTCTAGCCTTTGGGTTTCTTCTCGCTAGTTTTAACCAAGTATTTCTCATATTTTGATCCGTTGACTTTATTCCATAACTTCCCCGGCGTTCTAATGCATCCATGTATTTTTGCATTCAGGCACAACACACCAATGATAAATAAACATTTCTTAAGTAAACATATCTTGTACCTTTGCAATATTGTTTTAGTAACTAGCGCAGTGACGTCACAAGCTGAACGGCATGGTGGTTAGTATTTTCGTTCGAAAATTTAAAACGATAGATTAAAAGTAATTTTCATGGCACTTGTAGCACGAATGGGTCGGCTCGACCGGGGAAGGACCACGCTCTCACAGAATACCAGCGTCAAATAGTAGCTTAATGCTGCTGTATTTCGTATGGTGAGTGTAGAGAACCGAAGACCCTTTTTACTGGAAATGAGGCATTCCAACTTAGTCCTCACGTGTGACAACGCATCTGCATTTTGTTTTTAATTGAGGATAGATGTAGATGTCTATGGGCCGCAGCAACCACTTACCATCAGGTGGACTGTGTGCTCGTTTGTCACCCTATTCTATATTAAAAAAAAAACTATTCCGTTTTAAAAGTTTATATAAAAGTTATAATGGTTCATAATTCTTTAGGATTTATTTAAAACAATATTTGAAAATGGGTGTAATACCCTGTTTGCAATCCACTTGCCAAGCGTGTCGATAATGAAAATTAAACAGCGGAAAAAATCCATGCCCTATTGTGGACTTAACGGCTGACAAGCAAAAGGTAAACTTCTTTTTTGACATAAAACGAGCTCGCAGTTCACCAGATTGAGTAGTCACTCTAGATCATTACTATACGATGTCTATTAATTATTATTTTATTATTAATTATTAAGAATAATATTAATGTATTATTAAGGTGTAATTAACTACGTAATTGCATCACCATTCGTAAGGAAAATTTATATTTTCAGATAGGTTTATCGTCTAAACCGTTTTACTTTTGTATTAGGAAACTGGTGGCCAAATCTTATATTATTTTACAATAATCACGTGATAAATAATATAAAATAAACTTTTTTATATTGATTGCCATTTAGTTGGACTTCTGAATAGGGTGCACTCCAGTCGCTGATCTCAGTTGCTATTGAGAGGCTATTGTGTTTCGATCAAATCTCGTTCTGTCTATTAAGTAGATGAAATAAATTCAGATTCCGTCCCGCATTATCGCGCTTCTGTTGACATTGATATTTTATGCTTATTACCATTTAACGACCCATTGAAGTATAATCTACTGTATTTGATTTAATGTTGTTTATTATTAAGTGGTATTATAAATGGTAGTTTAGGCAAAGAGTCCACTGGGAAAATCCGCGATACGGGCTTCAAGCAAAGTAACGACGGTTGTGTTATTATTATAAAGTGAAGTGGATGTGTTGGCGGCATAAGGAAATATTATGGTTTTAGATTGGAGACGGTATAACCATCTCGTCTTTTTTGATATAGAACAAGGGTGAGAAACGAGCACACAGTCCACCTGATGGTAGGAGTGGCCCACAGACATCTGCATTAATCCTCGATTAAGAAACAAAACGCAGATGCGCTGTCACCCCTGAGAACTTAGATGGAACATGGATGTTCCAGTAAAAATGAAATACCCAAAACGGCGACACACTGCAGTGTTAAATGTGCAAATATTTGGCACTGTGATAACAAATACGCTTTTAAAGCATAATAATCAGGGCAAATCTTGCCTGAAAAGAGGGGGGGGGGGTTCATGTTCAGCACTGGATATTTTCGAGCTGTTGAAGAAAAAAAAAACTACATACGGTACTTGCTCAACATCAACCAAGGTTCTCACGATTGACTTTCGTAGATTCATCTAAAAACAACACTATACTTTCAGTCTCGGAAAAGTCACACTTGCTAAACAGAACGATTTAATTGAACTGTTGATATTAAGTCTATCAACCCGAATGCTTAGCGTTATAATTTTATTGAAGAACATGCGTCAAGCTGTGCAAATATGTTGTTGATGTAAAGGAACTTTAGTTATAAAAATATGAAAATATTATAATTTTAACTGTGCCTTAAGCACCACTTTCCGATCATTGCTATACTCAAATTCATAGTCATAGTCATAGTCATTCTACCAACTTTTGTCTAAAACTATTGTAGTTTTTTACCCGCTATCTGTCAAATGACTTATTGTGGACTACTGATTGACATCCGCCCCCAATCCCTTTACTTTTTAATAGGTGCATTTTAAATCACTATATCGGAATCGTTAATGATGACATGCGGACTATTGACATCCATACTCGACACTCAACAATAAGAAAACAATTTGGAATAACGTAAGCTAACATGAAATCAGGAAATTATTAAAACAGAAATCAAAAGTATACTTTCTCGACTTCTATTGACGCTATAAGTAATAGGTTTCGGCACCGGATATTTACTAAATGTATCATAAAACCCCTAACGCAGTCACGAAATTATTACCAATGCGGCAACACCGTAACTTCGAGTGAACATTAAGAGACCACAACCTTTCGTTCTCTGATCATCTTCCCAGAACACCGCCGTAAATATAAATTACTTACATAGGCGTGGACACATCAAAGAAGTCTGTGAAGACTGGATGAAACAAATAAACGGTACGGTCGGAGTTACGAATGTGTTCCGAGGTGGTGAGAGAAATATAAACGAAAAGTTAGTTTGTAAACGCGTCTTAATATTTTGTCGTTTGTGCTGTTTTTATTCCGCTGACTTGAGATCTAAAACATTTTTAAATCTATTGCCTTTAATGGATCTTCAAATAATTTATATGAAGTTCATACATTTTGAACACACTCTTATCTTTTCCTCACTCTGCGTCGCTTTTGTTTCAACCCCCTACTCATATGTAATAAAAGCTTCTAAAGAACTATATAGAAATTATTTCAACCACATTAAACAGTAGAAATCTTTAAAAAAAAAAGGATTAACTAATATTTCTGTTAACCACTTCGAGTAGGCTTAAATGGTAGGTTTCAGGAGTGGTTCAAGACAGTCGTCGAAAGGCAGATTCGAAGTCACAACTTTTTTTAGGTTGTAGCCGCCTTAATTCCCTTAAATATTAGGCTATTGTCTTTTCAAAAATATTATCATAGCAATGAAAATCCTCTCCATTCTTTTTTGTGTACTTAATTTACTGACAACCCCTTGAATCTTTTTTGAGAACTTTATTGCTTTAACCAAAATTTAACTAAAAATCTCAGTACTTATTCATTGCAAATGTATTTTCATACCAAACATTCGTTCATTCCTTTTTCGTCGTCGTTCGCGTATCTATAATATTATAGTGCCTGTCCCATTTCAGTAATTTAAATGTAAAAGTAAACTTTAATTAACAGCTTATTTACGTCCCGTTGCTGGGCTCAGGCCTCCTGATTCTTGAGAGGAGTTCAGAGCCAGGAAGAGTCGTCGGCGCTGCCCCAATGCGTTTAATTAAAAGTACATATCCTAGAAATATTATCCTTTTTTGGCTTACATGTTTGCTCACGACGTTTTCTTTAACCACGGAAACACATTTAAAATTTCATTTCGGCCGGCGAAGATCGAACTAGGTTTTTTCGCCTACCATGAAATTTTAAAGCCTCGGCTACCACGGCGCATTTTATTACTTCTTTTACTTTTATTGCGTATTAGGAGAAATAAGAACAACAGGAATAGTTTTAGGTGATTATTGTTGATTCGGATTTTTTTTTCTTATATTTACGCGAACACTACACATTGAAATAATACTAGTTTTCACGGAATTTATCGCGTATATTTAACTTTTTAAATACGCGACGTTTCGAACGCTTTACGGCACTCATAGTCACGGGCGGGACTCATCGGTCAAAACTAGTATTATTTCAACGATTTGGATTTTGTTATATATCTTCAAGGCAAAAAGAAATAGGCTTTTGTTAATCTAAGTCAGCGCTTTGTATTACCACTTACCATCAGGTTTCAAGGTGTCAGTTAAGTATAGGCTTATAATAATAAAAAAAATCTAGGTAAATACCGTGTAGTGGCGATGAAAGAATATCGACTGCACCATATCGTGCCGTGGGTGTAGAAAGCGGCAACAAAGAAAAACAAAACAGCAGATGAGCAGCGGCGTCTTTCTTATAACAATTAGAAAATAAAACAAAAACTGTGGCTGCAAACCCGCCTGCTAAGCGTGGCAACTATGGCAAATACAGGGGGTATTTGATGAGGCAATTTGAAGGGAGGCCTATGCTCAGCCCTGAACCCATAGGCCGTAATCAATAAATGAAAAAAAAATAGACTTACTATACGAAAATGTTTTGAAATATAATCTTATCCGCTTAGGTATTATCTTTTGCTTTGAGAAATGACTGACCGTAAAATGTTCGTGTTAAAATATATTAAAAGATATAACAAACAAAACACCTTCATATTTTTCGTAGCTCCAGTGATGAAAGGGGCCGCTAACTCGAAAGGGCGGGAAGAGAAAAAAAAAAAACAAAACGGCGTCAAAGATAAATCATTCTGTTGACAGTCTCGGACGGGACAGTATGTCTGTGATAGTTTAATGGCCGTAAAGACCAATGGCTGGATATCTAGTTTGTAACTAAATATAATAGTTTTGATGTTCGAATTTAGACAGGCTTACTCCGAATGAAACGTTTTCAATAATGAAGCGTAGGCATTAGAAGACCTGAGGCGTCTTAATTACAAAGATGATTTAATTATCGCGTACTATTTCTCTTATATTTTCTTTTTAATAGAATATCATACACATAATATTTGTTTTTTTTTTTTAATATTTTAGTGAGAATACACGCCTTACTAAATTACGTAGACAAAAACTCTCTATTTATGAACACAGCGCGGTTTTTTTATCTATCAATTAATAAAAATCGAATTGGTAATACGACCTAATTGCTATTAATATTTGAATATTACATTTAATATACAAAAATAAAACAAATAATGTTTGTTTGATCGTATTTTATGCACTGCCATATTGTTTCTTAAATTGCGTAAACTTTGTCAACTTATTATAGCACTTGCTCGAAAGAACAATTAACTTACAATAAATAATGAAAGTTATACTATATCATTCCATTTCAGTGAATGTATTATCATTTCTAAACAATATAACTCTTTCAAATTCAAAATTAAAATCTGATCTAATATACAAAAATTAATATTTATTTGTTCGTATTTCAAGCGCTGCCATACCGTTCACCAGATTGCGGTGAAACTTTGTCAACATAACGCTTGCAGTTCTGCGAAGGTTAAAGGCATAGTTACACCCGGTAGGTGGAGCCGTTGTAGAATCCAGATATCACCCGTGAGGAGCCGTAACAGATCGCTAGTAATACCAATATTTAAAAAAAAATATATACATAAATATAAATAGTTGTGTATCGGTGCCGGTGTCCAGGTAGTTACTTATATTACATAACTACATTCTTTTAGACTCTCTAAACGCATTAAATATTATGGGAATTTTACATCAAAAATATTACGATGAATGCCTACAATACGAGGTGTGTTCAAAAAGTAAGGTGACTTTATATTTTTATGAAAGGCTATTTATTTATTCATCAATATTTATGTTGTCCCCTTCAAAATAATCCCCCTCAGATATAATACACTTGTGCCAACGCTTTTTCCAATCGTCAAAGCATTTCAAATCACTTTCTGGTATAGCCTTCAGCTCTTTCAGCGATGCAGTTTTTATCTCTTCAATCGTTGCAAATCTTCGTCCTTTCATAGGTCTCTTCAGTTTTGGGAACAGGAAAAAGTCACATGGGGCCAAATCCGGTGAATATGGTGGCCGAGGCATGATTGTAGTGTTGTTTTTGGTTAAAAAAACCTCTCACAAGCAACGATGAGTGAGCAGGTGCATTATCGTGATGCAAAAACCATGAATTGTTTACCCACAATTCGGGACGTTTCTTACGTATTGCTTCTCGCAAAGGGCGCATAACTTCAAGGTAATACTCCTTATTGACCGTACGACCTTGTGGCAAGAACTCATGATGCACCACACCCCTACAGTCGAAGAAAACTGTAAGCAAAACCTTCACATTTGATCGAACTTGGCGTGCTTTTTTTGGTCTTGGTGATTCAGTGTGCTTCCACTGGGACGATTGAGTCTTAGTTTCGACGTCATAACCGTATACCCATGTTTCGTCACCTGTTATGACCCTTTTGAGCAAATCTGGGTCGTTGTTGACATCATCCAATAGCTCTTGAGCGATTGTCATGCGACGGTTCTTTTGGTCGAAATTGAGCAATTTTGGAACAAATTTCGCTGACACACGTTTCATGCCCAAAATATCCGAAAAAATTTCATGGCAAGAGCCAACCGATATGCCAACATCCTCCGCAACTTCTCTGATAGTGATTCGACGATTTTCCAAAACAATTTTCTTCACTATTTCAACGTTTTCATCGGTTGTTGACGTGCTGGGGCGTCCAGAGCGAGGTTCGTCATTGGCGTCTTCTCGGCCATCTTGAAAGAGCTTGTACCACTTATAAACGTTTTTTTACTAAGAGTAGACTCACCGTATGCCACTGTCAACATTTCAAGTGTTTTGGAGCACGTAATTCCATTTTTTACACAACATTTGATGCAAATTCTTTGATCCATTTTTTTTGATAGAAGAAAATCGCCGAGCACACCAAAGTACGTCTGACCTTTGTAACTGTCAAAAATGAACTAAACATGCTATACACTTCAAACTTGAAACATATGCTCAGGACATGTGTACCAACGCAACAAAATACAAAAATCGAAAATCGAATGTGCGTTGCCCGCGAAATTCAAAAAGTCACCTTACTTTTTGAACACACCTCGTATATTATTACAAATAATTGTGTAGTATTTCAGTAGTTCAGCATAGTAGTTCATTTAAAATAAAAGTAACTGGCTATTGCGATTGTGTGACCTATATATTATATTATAACTTTAGTTGTATTGGTACGAGTATTTATATCGAATATAAATTTGTTATAAGAAATAATACTTAGTTGTGTGTCCGGGGAAAGAGAAAAAACAGCGATCACTATTATATATATATATATATATATATATAATTGTGAAGAGTCAAAATGTGTCAAAAAAGGCACGTATGGCAATTTACAATGCTGTGTTGGTCCCTACTTTAACGTATGGTAGTGAAAGTTGGGTATGGCAGAAGAAGCACGAGAGTAGAATAAATGCAGTAGAAATGCGGTCGTTAAGGGGTGTGTTAGGGCTGAATCTGAATGACAGAGTGAGATTTGTGTGATAAGAGAAGAGTGTGGTTTGTAAGATGATGTTGTGACCAGGATTAAGAAAGGAATGCTTTGGTGGTTTGGTCATGTGGAAAGAATGAATAAGGAAAGAGTGCCAAAGAAAATTTTATGTTTCAGAAGTGAATGGCAGAGTCGGAAAGGGACACCCTAGGCGAAAATTTATTGACCAAATTAGTGATTTATTAAAAACGGGCCAAATTAGGAGTACCCTTAACCGACGAGCATGTATGCGTAGGTATATGGATGTGAAGGAGGCGAGAGAGGTGTGTCAGGATCGTGCCAAATGGAAGTGTGTAGTCTCTGCCTACCCCTCTGTGTGACAGGCGAGAGTGTTTATGTTATGTTATGTATTATAGTGGTCAGTACTACCACCACTACATCACACTATCAAATTAGCGCCTACCGATAGTTTATCATATTACCTAGGTATCTATTAGGGATGTCGTCTTTTTGCCGATACGATACCGATACCGATGCTCTTATAAAAATAGCGGTGATACCGATACCGATACGCTTATGGAATTCTAAAATAGAGGTAAAATAAATTAAACACGAATCAGGTTATTTTTTTTATTAATATAAAAACAGCAAATAACAGGACAAACTAAATAAACCGTTTAAAACTATAGAAAGGTTGGATTAGTTAATAGTTTTAGTAATTAAAATTAACATTGATGAGATTTTTGTTTAAAAACCAAAGTATTCTTAAGTTTTGCGGAGAAAAGTGATTTCGTAAATCTGTTCTCTGACCTGCCATGGAAAATAGTCTCTCAGATGCGACGGAACTCATTTGGAATCTGGAGTACTTCTGCGCCATTTTTTTCAACTTTGCGTATAAGACGTTATTGCGTTAGAAAACGAACGGATCTGGGCCTCTCGATATATTAGGAGACCTTAAGTAGAGAGATACCTTCTTGAGACAGGGGAAACAAGGAAAGAAAACATAGCACAGCATCGTTAGTTCGTGCCTCGTTTGTAAGGGATAGATTTCAAAGCGCGAAATTTTAAAAGTATCGTTGAATCGGCCATAAAAATGTCGCCGATGCCGATACATCGTCGAACTTCGAGTATCTCCGATATATCGGTATCGGTATCGAATGCATCCCTAGTATCTATATAAATGTACGTGGTAAAGTCACACTGCATATCACACTTTATTATCTTGGCAGTGCGAATGGATCGACTCGCCTGGGGTAGGACGGAGGACCAAGACTCTCATTCTGTGATACCTTCTTGAATTAGTAGGTTAATGATGCTGTGTTTCCTGTAATAAGCGATTTTTAATCGAGGAAGAGATGTAGATGTCATAGGCCGCATCCACTTACTAATAGGTAGACTGTGCTCGTGTCACGATTATTCTATAAAAAATATTATACGGTGTGTAATTTAGCAAACTTTTTGGCTTTGCTGTTTTCAAAGTTCTAGCTTTTTCTCCCTGATCCCGAACAGATTAAGCATTAAAAGTCCGACATTGACTGATTACGAAATTAAAACCACTATATTGATGATGGATTTGCAGAGATTGTTGGTTGAAATAAATAAATAATACTTTGGTGCCAACATAATCCTTAGTCTGAAGTGTAAAATTGCAATTTTTTATAGCCTACGCAGACAAAATAGTGAAGTTTATTGGAAACTTGATTTAATGTAACAATTATTTACTGTGAAAATCCACAATTCAGTAAATTAATTACACGAGTATTCTCATATGACTTTATTACGCAGTGTTTATTTGTTGGAGTAGAGAGTTCCTAGTACCACCGCGCGCCGCCGGCCATAACGTGGTCAATTAATGCAGTAATGCATCATGAAAAGATATTAAATATTTTACCTTCACTTTTTACACATGGCTTTGCTGTGTCGTTAGTTTTTACTTATTATAGGCTCGTTCTTGACAACAATTTTACCTTGAGGTTAAATGAATTTCTAGTTGGTGAATCGCACGCATTAACAAAAGCCTATTCACTCTTACCTTGAAGATAATCGAAACGAATGACAGACGCTGGTGAATTATCCCACTCCTTTGCTGTAAGCATTACAAAACAGAATACCAGCGTGAAATAGTAGCTTAATGCTGCTGTATTTCGTATGGTGAGTGTAGAGAACCGGAGACCCTTTTTACTGGAAATGAGGGATTCCATCTCAGTCCTCATGGGTGACAACGCATCTGCATTTTGTTTTGCAATGGAAGATAGATGTAGATGTCTATGGGCCGCAGCAACCACTTACCATCAGGTGGACTGTGTGCTCGTTTGTCACCCTATTCTATAGAAAAAAAAAACACGAAGCAAACAGTTGAGATCGAATGCGTGAAATGTCAACAACAAAGGAGTGGATCCTTCGAGTGTCTGGTTTATAGGAATTACATTAAATCATCTAATTCTTGAGGACAGATGTATCATCGAATCTCAATGGAATTTTATCATCATCATTACAGCCCTTCAGAAGTGCACTGCTGAACATAGGCCTCCCCCAATGTATTATGTAATGCCACAAGGCACGGTCCTGAGCCGACTGAATCCATCGACTTCCTGCATGTCTTACCAGGTCGTCACTCCATCTAGTGGGGGGTCGCCCTACACTACGCCTACCGGTACGAGGCTGCCACTCGAGAACCTTTCTTCCCCATCGGGTATAGATTCTTCGAGCTATATGGCCGGCCCATTGCCACTTCAGCTTACTAATCCGTTGGGCTATGTCGGTCACTCTGGTTTTACTGAGGATATCCTCATTTCTGAGTCTATCACGAAGAGAAACTCCGAGCATAGCCCTCTCCATAGCTCGCTGAGCGACCTTGAGCATCCTCATACGGCCAGCAGTGAAGGACCACGTCTCAGATCCGTAAGTCATCACTGGCAACACGCACTGGTTATACACTTTAGTTTTCAGAGATAGAGGTATACCTGACGAGAAGATGTTTCGTAATTTTCCGAACGCTGCCCAGCCGAGTTGAATCCGTCGATTGATCGATTTTTATATTCGTGTTAAATACATTTTTTTTAATATTCTAAACTTGGATGTTATTGTAAAAGTATTCTGGCAGATCTCCGCCTTTGTGCCTACACTCACGACACTTTAAAATATAAGTACTGTACAATTATTGCCAATTTGCGAGAAGGCAATAAGTATAATGCGATGCTTTGTTTCAATTGCGTTCTATGCCACCAGATATCCTGCTCTTGTACTAACCTAAACTATGTGTTAGAATTATTCATAGTAGTCTAAGACAGTAATTTTAAGCAACATTAAACACCGGACTATTAATTATACATAATTTTTTAAAGTAGGTATTGATTTAATGCGATTTTTCGTAACTCCAAAGGATAATATCAAAATTTTTGTGTTCAACGTCCTTTTTTGCCCCTCATAAAACTAACCTGTTTAGACGATAAGTCGTACTTTACTCTCACGTCTCTATTTAAATAATCACCATTCATAAGTATGATTTCAATTGATAATCACCTCTGTGCAACAGACTTACGGGAAAACCTATTATATACATTTAACATTTTATAATCGCGTCTGAATCAAACTAATTATCAGCTGTAGCTCTGCTCAGTCTCCATGTTAACAATTAGTTCTATAAAATAACAGTAAACATCAATTTAAGAATAAAAACAAGTTTGCCTTTACCCCTCGGATAACTAAACGTGTCCGTAAAAAAGTTTTATATATTCAGCCCTCGATAATGTCCTTGCAAAAAGTTGTATTTCGTTTCGGTTTAAGTTTATCCCACGTCTCGAGTCCTAGAGGCTCTCTTAACAAGCCCATTTCTCTGTTATAAACAAAATATTAAACTGGTAACAAGGGTTGTTTCTAAAACTCCAATGTCAACTCTTGTTCTTTTGAAACTTGTTTTTTATATTATTTGTTCTTGAAAATACATTCAGCTAACCTCAATTTTATTATTATTTTTAGTTATTAATGTACATTGTTATGATAAGTCCAACACAAGATGAAAAATAAAGACCAAACTTGCTTTGAGGTTCTGTTGTAAATATATTTGTCAAGAATTATTTAAATAAATTCTTTAGAGATTTAATGTAGGTATTCATAAATGCAAATAATTGAGAGAAATGCAATTCCTTCACCAAGCGTTAAAAAGCCGAAAAAAACTTGGGGCGCAATTCTCCCAGACGACTCGCCTGTACACGTTTTATTCAACGTAACGGGGGAAAAGACAAAACAAATAGTTAATTATTAATTTTCATTCCTCTTGGCTCCCTCTAGCCGAGCTCGACCCGCCGCGGGGCAGCGGTGATGGAACGAAAATACCGGCGGAATGAAGTGCAGTCATTACTGCATTAGCCGGCCCTTGCTCTGGAATAGTCTAGGAGACTGGCATATTTTTTTTTGGTGCGTTGTTTTAACTCGATGTAAAAGAACTAAATTGAAATATTTAAACGAATACGTTTCGTGGTAAAAATTCTTTCGAAATTGAGTAGTTTTCCTTTATTTTTGGGGCATTTACTTAACTTAATAAAATCTTGTTTTAATTAAAAACTGATATATTTAATAAATTATTGTCCTGTGTTTGTAATGTTTTATGTACTACTATTCAAATATAATGCATTCATCAGAAATGAAAATAAAGTGTGGTGTTGTAGTTGAGTTTTTATATTTTATATATAACGGAATTTAAATATTTTTGTATAAAAATGTTTCGCTGTATTTAGTTGGCTCTTCATAGTAGTGATAGTGGTGGCGTAAGACAATCTCGTGATGAAGAATTAATAAAAATCAGCGGTTAGGAGTTCGCCTACCGAAGAGCTAACTAGTGACCGTAAGTCTTTAAGGCTAGCATTTAAGTCGTGGGCTGCTAAGACCTTTTTAAATATTTTTCGAAACAATAATCAAAAATTGCTTTCCCTATTCTTGCATCATCGTTCTATAAAATCTGATAAATAGAGGCAACACAAAGACTTAATGCACAATTTGTTATGAGTGTATTATATTTTTATAGGTTTTAACGTTAACGACTCTTTGTCTACATGTCATACGCAGAACTTTTTCATTGTTCAGTGAGGGCATAAAGTAATTCGATACAGCGAAGATACGCGTTATCCTTTATGAACTAATGGCTTGTGTCTTGTGATACATTAACTGTATTAGAGGGATGTGCAAATATAGCCGACTGTTTTGCTACTTGCCTAATTCTATGACCAGCGCGTCTATCAACGTTGCGTTAAGTTTTCCCTTTCATTCACTCATAAGCGCGAATGAAACAAATAGCTATCTACTATAGACGTGAAACATAGGGATAAATGTTTGATATTGATTGCTTACTTCGTTATTTGTTTGAGGTCGACCGACCCGGTGTTTTAATGCCGTCCAATGATATAAAACACGCAATAAATTTTTTGCTAATCTTGGATATGTACCGATTGCCCTTTTAATATTGACACTGATGCGAATGTTTTCGCGCCGTATTAATTAACTGCATGGAGTGGGAGAGCACTGCGACAGTTTCTCATCAGACCACAAAAGTCCACTGATATCTAACGTTGCAGTAGTAGTTTGTAGATTTCAATTTTTTTAACATCCTAACATTCCAACTTTTCTCTTTACCTGTTTTTATTTTACATATTTTATATGTGTTTGAATCAGAAATTTCTATATTTAATTGTGCATGTACCATGTATGTATATATAGGTAGTTTTAAGTAAATCTTAATGTACATAAATTACGTGTCACATTGTTGGTCCGCGATGGACTCCTAAACTACTTAACCGATTTCAAATTTGCACACCGTGTTCAGTTTGGCCCAACTTGAGAGATAGGATAGTCTTTTTGCCCATTAGTGACCCACAATTTTTTTCTGCAAATTCAAGGATTTTTAATAGGACATGACGACAAAGGGTCGTCGAAATGGGCAGAACAAAGTCTGCCTGGCAAGCTAGTATATGTATATATTTTTATCAGTAGGTATATTGTATGTATATCTATATAATATATTTGTGTAATTATGTTTAAATGTGTATCTTAGTATGTAGTAGTAGTTATGGTAATATTATGTAGACATAGATATTTTAACTTAGCTGCACTTTGCACCTACAATATCTTCTCTGCTTAGTCTGGAAGTAGACCCGTGGAGAATGCCCAGTGTCATTAAGTCCGCATTTTTGTACTAGGTGTGCAAATAAATGATAAATAGAAAATATATATGGGCGCCTACCGTCGGGAAGGATTGCCTTTATTGTAACGCTTTGCTGATGGATTGGCGATCGCAATAATAGATATCTAACTCCTATAACGCTGCTTCCCGTCACCGATTCAGGTATTTACGTCTGGCGTATATGAGATGGTTATACCTTTCTGGGGTTTCCTAAAGTCGTCTCTTACTTTTTTTATTTTTATAGTACCAGGTAAGCGAGCATACATCCTACCTGATAGTAAGTGTATGCTATGGGCCATAGATTAAGAATCACAATGCGGATGGGTTGTCACCCCCGAAAACAAAGATAGATAACTCGTTTCCAGCGGTAAGGATCTTCATTCTCTACACTAACCACTGACCATACGAAATACAGCAGCATTAAGTTGCTATTTTAAGCTAGTATTCTGTAAGAGCGTGTTCCTAACCAGATCGAGCCGAGACATTAGTGTTGCACGTATAATATAGCTGAAGCGTGGCGTTTCCGCGTAAAGGTGCAATTCCGTAGCCGACTGCAGGCAGCAGTAGTCGCTAATATCTTTACTGTCGCGAAGGGAACTTCGCATTAAATCTCGTACGAAGAAATTATATGCAGTGTTGAGGATTGTCTGTTTAAGAATAATATCGGTAAGGAAGATTTGGAGGCTATACGTCGAGATATTTCGTCCTTGTTACGTCGTAGTGCAGTGCCGAAACCAAACCTTCCTAAAGACGAATTTACAGCGTTGATTAACTTACGGAACAGACCAGAGCTAACGATTCTCCGCGCGGATAAAGGAAACGCTACGGTAGTAATGGACACGTCAGAGTATATTTTTAAAATACTACAGCTTTTATCGGACGAAAGTACATACAAAAAGATCAAAACAGACCCCACAACTAACACGCTTAAAGCAACTAGCGATTTAGTAAAGAAATACTCTGAAAAATTAAATCTCGACGTGAATTCGCTAATACCATCATGTACCAAACCACCGAGGTTGTACGGGTTACCGAAGATACACATACCAAACGCTCCACTACGTCCTATAATGAGCCAGATTGATTCACCAACTTATAAGCTGGCACAACACTTGGCAAAAGTACTGTCACCACTGAGAGGACATACCAAAGCACACACAAAGGATTCATACCATTTTGTTAGTGAGATTAAAGACCTACATCTCGCTGACAATGAAACTATGGTCAGTTTTGATGTTCAGTCACTATTTACATGCCTACTTATTGAAGATTGCATCTCAATTGTAACTAGGAAGCTAGAAGATAACAACATGCCTGCTGAATATGCAGTATTACTCAAACATTGCCTGTGGAAGAAAGAGTTATACAAGCAAGTAGATGGTGTGGCGATGGGCTCACCTGTATCTCCCATAGTCGCCGACATATTTATGGAGGACTTGGAGGAGAAAGCCCTTGTTACTGCTCCTGTAAATCCAAGATTCTACAAGCAGTACGTAGACGACACTTTCACGATGTTACCATCCAGCGTGTGCCTGTTGTAATACCATATGTCAGAGGAGTCACAGACAAGGTTGGCTACATCTTGAAGCGAGCTTCCATTAAAACATACTACAAGCCGCCGAAGAAGATTAGTCAATTTTTACCATCCGTCGAGTGTTATATCCCTCTACAAGATGCAGGAGTGTACAAGTTAGATTGTGAATGTGGTCTCTCTTACATAGGTCAAACAAAAAGATAAATAAAAACCCGCTTGAAAGAACATATATCTGACGTGAAGCACCGACGCTCCGGGAAGTCTGCAGTCTGTGAACATATTCAAGATCGTCCCCACCATTACATCAGATTTGATAAACCACAAATCCTCGCAAAAGAGAACACCGATTCCTACCAAGGATGATACGCGAGGCTATTGAAATTAAAAAACATCCTAATTTCAATAGAGAAGATGGTTGGGTGCTGCCATCTGCTTGGGATCCTATAATTAACAAAATTAAACCCAAACCCAAGCATACCACTGCAAGACTTCAAGATACTGTAAGCTCGTTTTGCGTAAATCGGACCAAAAATTAATATTCAAAAACTCAAGGTAGCCGGGCTAACAATGACATTGGGACGTCAAACATCTCAGTCCCCCCCCCGTGACCGTGGGTGCTGTAAAGCACCCGAAACGTCGGAAATTAAAAATAAGTAAAAGTAATTAATTAATCGCGATAGAATCCGTAAATTTAGTTTTATTCAATATGATATACTCGTATTGCCTGTTTATCCTATACCTTTAAACGAGCAATTCTTGTATATATATATATATATATATATATATATATATATATATATATATATATATATATATATATATATATATATATATATATATATAATCGGAATCTCGGAAATGGCTCCAACGATTTTCATAAAATTTAGTGATGTAATGTGAAGTAATGAAAAACTGCTACAATATAAGAAGGTAAATTTTGACACTATGTTAATAATCGTCATAGCTCAAGTGGATATCGAGCGGTCGCGAAATCCAAATGCCTTGGTTCGCGTTCTGTCTTCGGTCCTAATTTTTCATTTTTTTTCAAGTTCACTTTTTTGTGAGAAAATCTAATATTTCGAGCCCTTTTTTTAGTATTTTCTAAAAATACTAAAATTTAAATTAAACTAAATGCATTCATGATTTTTTATTCAAATAACCAGTTCAGTTTTTTCTATTATGTCAATAAGATCAAAAAATATAATTCATGTTTCATTCATATGTAATTTGTATCTAAATGTAATTTCGAAAAAAAGTTGTTCTTGCATGTAGTAAATTTCTAATAACATACATGTAATGTATCCTCGTATTTAGAATACTTAATTCGACTTGCATATCTCTATGTATAAAAATTAATTACTCGAAAATGGCTGGATCATTTTTGATTAGATTTTTTGTACGTCTAAAGTGGGTCCCTCCATAGTTTTCATTTACAATTAAACCCGGTAGGTGAGGTGTTGTAAAGATCCTTTTGGATCTTTACAACAGCATCAACCGTGATTTTTATCATATGCGAGAAGCCCGGGCGGATCGCTAGTTATTGATAAAATAAAGCCTCCAGGGTAGAAAACTGAAAGGAGTAGTCGATATAACAATACTCGTGAAAATAATAGTTTTAACTTCATTTTCTTGTAAATCTACCTTCATATGTAACTATATTTTATATAATATATCGTTACATATGAAAGTATATTTGTACATACTTGAGATATTACTTTCTTAAACAGTATTTTAACTCTAAATGAATGATCTTAAGATCCAGCTATACACTTATGCTAAGGAATAAAGGACAAATATTCATAACGCTAGCCTGGGATATCCAAGTCTACAATTTACAATTTATCTTACAGATCTGAATGACCCATATATAGTTGAACTATAAGGCCCAAACGTGCAGCGCTGTGTTAAAAATTCAACGGAGGAAAAATGTTCTTTTGCTGGCCGTATGTAGCCGTCCAAGTAACCCGGTGTATGGAATAAATTTCGAGGCGCGGAGCGATCCGTCTCTATCCTTTACGAGGCAGACGTTTGAAACAAAGAACGATTGAGTTTGCGATGAGATAGCCCAAGGAGTTGTTTCAGAAGATTAACTGTATTGTTATTGATAGATTTAATATTACATCGTGCGAAGTAATTTTCTTGAAAGCTTTGTTTTCTTCAATGTTATATCAGTCTATAATGCAAGTTGGTCTATGGTATTTTTTAATCTTAATTTATTCATTTATAACAAACAAAATAATGACCTTCTCGTTAGGTTTTGTTTTTATTTAATTAACTTTTAGTTAAATTTTGACGAGTTTCAATTAATAGTAAGTAACTAAGGGGACTGCCAAAAACGTTTTGTGGTATTCAACAGATGGCGAAGTAGCCTCCTCTAGATATGGCTAGAACTATTTATCCAGATACAAGAACATAAACACCTAAAAGGATATAGTTTTTGATACAATCCATACTACCTGGATTATTCGTAGTATGGATGGTACGTCTTAAGGACCTTTAAGAAAGCAGCCTACTCTTTTTTAAAAGGCCCAACTCATTTACCATTCTCCTGGAGTTTCAGCTGTTCGTCGGTAGTTATTGACCATTAAGTGAGTCGCAAGCTCATATGTATAAAAAATATAATCGCCAATTTACCACTAAATGTAAACTATTTTTACTTTACCCTTAACTTAATAGCGAACCGATACAAGCTTTGATTTCGAAGCCGTCGAACATTTAATAACACAAAATTTGCAAATTCAATAAGCTAACGATAGGTAATATCTACTTGTACTTACCTACATGTGCGATAAGAAATATACTAACATCTCTTTTCTCATTTTTCCAGACGCCGAAACCACAATTCGCGAATGAATTCGAAGCAAACAACACCATCAAAATCGTTTAGGACTCCATTTCAACCAAAACTAAGCTATAAAAATCCAATAGTATGTGATAAAGAGTGTACAACTGTGTAGTGTTGTAGTTGTTTACTTCGGTGAATTTGTTTTGCGAAATGGGCGCCATTTTGAATATGTTTCGTGTGAGATCCGGCGGAGTCCTCGTGCATCTGCTGCTGCTGCTGACGGTGGCTGTTTATTCATCATATGGTAAGCAACTAAATATATTCAGAATAAAAAATATTCAGCTATAGAGTGTACAGGGATCATCACAATTACAATTTACAGCCATTTACAGGACCACTGCTGAACATAGGAGGCTACATTATGGAAAATAAATGGCGTAAATCGGTCTTTAGCCACATGCATCCATCGACTTCCTGTATGTCACCTCGTTACTCCATGTACTGCCGCCATGTAAGGCCGCCCCACACTTCGGTTACAGTATGAGGCTGCTACTCTAGAAACTTTCTTGGGTTGTCAGTTCTTAGAGAAGTTAGTCGAGACGGATGTATTTCTAATATATCCAAATATTTATTGCTGTATCCTTTCTTACTATTCCTCTGAAGGTCAAGTTCACGTGCAAACATTTTATACGTGGTAGAGACACGCTTTTTTTTTTTTTTTTTTCATGGGGAAATGCCTACGCATACCCGCCTCGCGGGGGCAAGGACGGGTTATGTCGGACTCGCACCGACTAAAACCCCATGGTGTTCCACCTTTGTCGCATATTGGCAGGGCTACGGGAACGCTTTCGCACACATCCGCGGCCCTACTAGCGCCTGCCCCCCCATGGCAGCACCTCCTCGGGAGAGGAAAATTCCTCCCCGTTCTCCTTCCCAGGTAAGGCGCACCAGAACACATGGCGCGCCTTCTTCCACGGCCTCCAATTACGTCTGTGCAACAGACGCCCCTGCGTCCGATGCACAAAGGCCATGGGGCCAGGAAAAGCGAGCACTTAGAAGTACTAGCCTTCCCGACCCCAGCGGCGGATCTGGTCTATG
This sequence comes from Parnassius smintheus behrii, assembly GCA_036936625.1. Taxonomy (NCBI): domain Eukaryota; kingdom Metazoa; phylum Arthropoda; class Insecta; order Lepidoptera; family Papilionidae; genus Parnassius; species Parnassius smintheus. Next base: position 32,833,483 of record JAUPFT010000024.1, read on the forward strand.
GCTCCGCCGCCAACCAAGATTCGGCTGCGGAGGGTAGGGAGAGCGGCGCCTCGCAATACCGACAATCCTCTCCCCCCGCAGCCCCACCATCACCACATCAACGGTGCGGCCCCGTTTGAGTCGCGAAGGTTGCATGAATAAAAAGAAGGATGAGCACGAATGGGTCGGCACAACCGGGAAAGGACCACGCTCTCACAGAATACCAGCGTAAAATAGCAGCTTAATGCTGCTGTGTTTCGTATGGTGAGTGTAGAGATCCGGAGACCCTTTTTTACTGGAAACGAGGCATTACATCATAGTCCTCAGGGGTGGCAAGGGTTTTGATTCTTAATCGAGGATAAATTAATGTAGATCTCTATGGGTCATAGCATACACTTACCATCTGGTGGACTGTATGTTCGTTTGTCAGCCTTATTCTATAAAAAACAGTAGGTACATATTACATTAGTAAACGACCGACTGAGGATGGAAAATTTATCCAAAAACGTTAAACTAGTATGAGCGTATCATTTCTTCAACCACTAACCCCGTCCTGCCGATCGTGGTGAATTAGAGAAATTATTAACAAATAATGTGTATAGTACTTACCTTTTTATTTATAATAAGCAAGTGCTTGACCTCCCACCAGGTGATAAGTTATTTATTTTAGGAATACCGCAATTATACAATTTGTGCTGCGTTGTAGAGTTGAACTATGAAACTTGTGCGATTGATTCTGTTGATATTGGGTGCGTTTGGCAGAAAAAAGCGCTAGCAAGCGCTTGTAAGCAAAATGGCGATCGTAAGCGGTAAGCGCTGTCAAATCGTAAGTAGCTATTTTCCTCCAGGACACGATGTTAGTTTTAACCAGGGAACCTAACCTATTTTAAATATATGTTTGTAAAGTATTCATATTAAAAACTTACCAATCATGATTTTTTAATAACATGTATATGTCTATTCATGTCATTATGTTACTTAAAACTAATATTGCACAAAACAACTTATAATTTCTACTTCAAAACAAACAAATTAAATAAGCAAAATGGCGGATTGTGTCAGCGCTACTGAAGTAGCAATCGTGTCCTGGCCGAAAACTATTTTAGCGCTTGTAAGCGCTTGCTAGCGCTTTTTTCTGCCAAACGCACCCATTGATTTGCGATGTAGGTATTTACGGCTTCCCTTTGAAGTCTTTGAAGTTAGGTAATGGAAAGCTGTTTAGCAGTCTGCATACGGTTTTGGATTCGATATTTAGTATTGTTTTTTATTAACAACTCGGTAGAAAATCCTTTCTGCCTAGGAATTCGTCAGGGGTAAGTTACACACCGTCACCTATAGCAGTGAATACACTGCTGTGTTCCGATCTGTAGTAGTAACGGTAACGGTAATATATATATATATATATATATATATATATATATATATATATATATATATATATATATATATATATATATATATATATATATATATAGTACGGTATCGTATAGCTACTTATTGCTTAAAGTTGGTTGCTGTAGTAAGTCGTTTCTCACTTCAAATTTATTTAAAAAAAGACAACATTTTGGTGTTCTATAGGATACATTTCGAAGAGAGTGCGCATGAATTGCATGACTTAATTCCTGCTTCTTACTTCCAACATCGGTTAGAGGTTCGGCCAGCCCCCACTTCTTTGTTGTCGACATATGCATTAAAACCAAACGGTTTGCTTACTCATTTTCAATGGAAATAAAAAAAGGGTATATTATGCATCTGTCTTCCCATCCGAATAGAGTGAATAGGCCTTTTTTAAGCTATGTCTGAGCGCTTTACCATCTTCGGCTACAGCATCACTTAAAATTTGGTGGGATAGTATTCAAGCAGTGGCTTATAGTAGTAAAATAAATCTTCAATGTATTAACGTTTAATCTTTTTATTTTGGGTACCTTTTGTTTTAGTTCAGAGAGAGAGGCTATTTGCATTGCCATAAAGTCTAAAAGACGTAATACTACTAACAAAATTTGAAGACATGAATAATAGATTCATCCGCTACATATCACTCTTCAAAAGCATCACGTATCGTGTTGAAATGTGAACAATCATCAATAAAATTTGGGACAAAAAAGCGACCACACAGAACGTAATAAATTCCTCGAGAGCTTGTAAATGCGCTGTAGGACGGTAGAATAAATTGGGCGTCTTACCACGAATTACCTGCTCAGGCCGTTTTTACCACAGTTTCGTGGACAATTACATGTTATTTTATATAATTTTTGTGTTGTCAAAATGCTCATTTGTTTTAGGGTTGTAGAGTTTACTGGAAATAGAATTGACTGTTATAAAATTTTTGACTAGTATTGAAATTTAATAATAAAAATTATGAATACATTATGAACAAGCAAAAGGAATATGAGAATATTTAATTATTTTAGAAATCTACTACTTAATTACAACATTTACTAGCTGTTACTAGTTTTTCATGCTCTAAGTCGAGTGGGTCTCTTGATGTGATCTCTTTAAAGTCATCACTACACAGGTACCTATTTGTTTTAAAGTTTTCAGTTAAAACTTAAAAGTTATTAGTTTGTTATTTCACAAAATTTTTTCATAAGTAGAATATATTATTCATTTGTAGTTTTTTTATTACTTTGTTTTTAGTAATTCTATATTTCACTGTTTTTAATAAATGCAATTATTAATTACTTACTTATCTTCACGCACAATCCCTAACGGGGTAGCCAGAGAGAACAGATCGCCAAGTGTCACAATCCTTACATACCTCTTTCGCTTCTTTCAGGTTCATTAACTTCCATATATGCACGTCTAGGTATCCGAGCACTCTTGACCCTCCTCTCTTCGAGCAATTTGCTCACATGGTCTTCGAAAGTTAGTCTCGGTCTACCTCGACACCTTTTAATATTTACTTTCGCTCTATATATTTTCTTCATCATTCGGTCTTCACTCATTCGTTCAACGTGCCCAAACCATTGGAGTACGCCCCTATCAATTTTTGTGATTGCAATGAAATGCAATTATTATTCGAAGTTTTCGTTTAAGTACTTAATGTTTCTATTGATACTATATATTGCATTTAATAATGTTTCTATTGGTTAGTATGTATCGTATTAACTTCAAAACTGCCAACACAAATACGGGCACTTCTAGTCTATTCATCACTCTGCAGCAGATAATGTGTTTTAGATGAGGCAACGGGCGCCGCATAAAAACGCTAATGTACCGCGCGTATGCTTACGCGATCCGGACACCGTGTCGAGTGCTTTATTATCGGGTCGAGATTTGTAATATCATCCCCCCCGATCTACGGAGATGGCGCATATGAACCTGTCGGCTATGTGTACGTGTGTTAGTTACAGAGTATGTTAATGAAGTCTAGTACTTATGTATTATAATGAATGTATGTGAATTAAGTAAAATTAAGATTACTTGTTGCAGTAATCTGACTTTGCAGAAGAGGAATGTAATGTCTCATCTTCTTCGTTACAACCTAGTAAATATCCACTGCTGAAAATTGGCTTCCTGGATTGCCTCGTAGCCATAGTAGCCAGGCTTGGCAGGCGGGTGGTCAACCACAGTTTTTTTTATTTTTTTGAGTTGTTGCGTAGAAGGATCGCCTTTTCGTTTCCCTGTGCTGCTTCTTACAATACCCACGGGATAATATGAGGTAGTGAATATTCTTACACAGCAACTACACGGTTAAATATTTTATTAATAAGGTATAAGGTGTATATTAAGGTATTACGAGTTATAGTTAACCACTCTAAAGTAAAACACTTGAAAATATTGTTAACGACTGCTGTCGACAGTATTCCAGTGGCAGGTGCGATCCTATGTCGTTATTTTCTCGACTATATATATATATATATATATATATATATATATATATATATATATATATATATATATGTATATATATAAAAATTATGTGTCACGTTTTTTATCCGCGATGGACTCCTGCCTGGCAAGCTAATATATATATATATATATATATATATATATATATATATATATATATATATATATGTGGTCATACCTTATCTGTATGTGAAACAGACTTTTTAATTTCACGTAAAACCAATTTCCCACAGACAGTGAATCCATTTACGGCTGTGGTCACAGACAAAATGTTGTATATTTTTCGTGGTGTCTGACGTACGCTTGCAAAAAAATACGTAAAATATTGTGCAGTGAGAGATTTTTAAAACAACTTTAATGTAACAACGTTAATGTAGCCTAGTGAAATATGGAGTTTATAATTGAATTATGAAATTTATGGCTGTCTATGGCAAAGTGATTCAAATGGAGCCAACTTTTGTACAAAATTACAAATGGTTGGTTTAACGGGGTCTGTACGTTATTTGGCATTATAGACAAGCATTTTTTTAATTTCAATATACTGTACAAATAATTCAAATAATGTCTTAAGTTAAAAATAGTCTAAAATAACAGACATCTGAACTAGGGTAAACCTGTATCTATACGTGGTAGAGCCATGCTGCAGTTATATTAGTAGTATAGTTGTAGTACGAATGGATCGGCTCGGCCGGGGAAGGACCACGCTCTCACAGATTACCAGCCTAAAATAATAGCTTAATGCTGCTGTGTTTCGTATGGTGAGTGTAGAGAACCGGAGACCCTTTTTACTGGAAACGAGGCATTCCATCTTAGTCCTCACGGGTCGGACAACGCATCTGCATTTTGAATCGTAACCGAGGGTAGATGTAGATGTCTATGGGCCGCAGCAACCACTCACCATTAGGGGGACTGTGTGCTCGTTTGTCACCCTGTCCTATAAAAAAATCTCAGGTGAGCTAAGCTTTGAGATGAGGAACCGTGTGATATTGTAATATATGCTTTATTGAATAAAACTATTATTTACGGATTTTATCGCGTTTAATTACTTGAATTTATTTATTATTAGAATTTAACTATTATCCCGACGTGCTTTACATGGTTTACGTGGTTCACCCATGGTCACGGGGAGGACTGAGATGTTTGACGTCCCAATGTCATAGTTAGTCCGGCTACCTTCAATTTTTGAATATTAATTTTTGGTCCGATTTACCCAAAACGAGCTTATAGTATCATGAAGTCTTGTGGTATGCCCAAGCATACCACAAGACTTTGGGTTTGATTTTGTTAATTATAGGATCCCAAGCAGATGGCAGCACCCGTCCATCTTCACTATTGAAATTTGGATGTTTTTTAATTTCAATAGCCTCGCGTATCATCCTTGGTAGGAATCGGTGTTCTTTTGCGAGGATTTGTGGTTTATCAAATCGAATGTAATGGTGGGGACGATCTTGAACATGTTCGCATACTTCAGACTTCCTGGAGCGTTGGTGCTTCACGTCAGCTATATGTTCCTTCACGCGGGTTTTTATGGATCTTTTTGTTTGACCTATGTAAGAGAGACCACATTCACAATCTAGCTTGTATACACCTGCATCCTGTAGAGGAATATAACATTTGATGGATGGTAAAAATTGACTAATTTTCTTCGGCGGCTTGTAGTATGTTTTAATGGAAGCTCGCTTCAAGATGTAGCCAATCTTGTCTGTGACTCCTCTGACATACGGTAGTACAGCAGGCGCGAGCTCGACTGTGGCCGGCTTCACTCGTTCACTGTGACGTAGGCGCGGGACCCGAAGCTTGTTGTCTTGCAATACTTGCTTGACGTGCTGAAGCTCGGATGCCCATGGGTGCTGTAAAGCACCTGAAACGTCGGGATAATAAAAATAAATTAAAGTAATTAAACGTGATAAAATCCGTAAATAATAGTTTTATTCAATGTGTAGTGTTCTCGTAAACTTAAGAAATCATTATATATGCTCTATGTTCATATAATAATTTCTTAGAATACTACACATTTAATGAAACTAATTTTTACCGATTTTATCTCGTTCAATTTGTACTTTTTAATTCCCGACGTTTCGGGCGCTTTACAGCACCCATGGTTACGGGGGGATGAGGTGTTTTTGACATCCTAATGTCATAGTTAACGAACAACTTTCAAATGTATTTAAGAGTTTCTGTTTTGTTATGTTCTGCTATTTTGCATTTATATTTGATATTCTGCAAGAGTGGTCCTTCTTTAGTAAAGCCAAACCACTAATGCTGCAGCTGGGCACAGACCTTTTCTTATTTCTCTCCACCTAATAATTTATCTGGTTTCTAAATTAGCTTTTTTACGATCTTAGATTTAAACGGATTTCGACATAACGCCCATAGTATATCAGTACTCCACGGCAACACAATAGTGACGGTCCCGCAATTGCTGTTATCCCAACTAAACAAACATAATTAGAATTCACACAATCTTGAACCCCTAGTCGACCACAATTATCCGTCTAATTAACCTACGCTCGACCGGCAGACCGCCGCGCCGCGTCGCAACCAGCACAGTATACAGACCAACACCCGTATTAGATTGTTGAACACTATCTAATACACGTATAGTGGCATTTCTAAATTATATGCCTCTGTTACATCGTTCAACAAGTCTTGACTTATCGATCACTTTTTCTCGTCAGGTTTTCCCATTTAATGACGGTCAGTTCACATATTTTTCGACAATGTTTTTTCTTTTAAGAAAAAGCTTAAGTACTACTTCTTCTAATCTACTATAAACAAGTACAAGAATGTTTTCAAGTCCTTTAAAAGAAGTGTTAACTTAGGTATCAAGCGTTCGCCAGAGGCATTCCATCTTAGTCCTCACGGGTGACAACGCATTTGCATTTCGTTCATACATACAAGATAAATGTAGATTTCTATGAGCCACAGCAACTATTTACCATCAGGTGGACTGTGTGCACGTTTGTCACCCTATCCTATAAAAAAATCCCGGTGGCCTATCTCCCTATAATCCTCAGAAATTAGAGAAGGACAGTGCCAAGCAGTAACACGGTAATAGAGGCTGTATTGTTGTAAATTAAAAGTAAGTTTGCGTATTTGATGAAAACAAAATATTTCATCGTTTTTAAGGTTCCGTACCTTTAAAGGAAACAAGTTCAAATGTTAAAACAGTAAAGTAAATACGAGGGTGGATTGAAAAGTACTCGGCCTAACCAAGAAAATAAACACATACTAAATCAGTTATATTTTTATTTTTCTACATAATCACCATCAAGTTCAATACACTTTTGCCACCTCCCCTTCCAAGCATTTAGACCGTTGAAAAAAAATGATTCTTCCTTAGAGTCAAAATATGCGTCTACAGCTGCTTTGACCTGGTCGTTTGTCGAAAATCTTTGACCTCCCAAGTGCTTTTTTAGGTTAGGGAACAGAAAGAAGTCTGATGGTGCCAGATCAGGTGAATACGGCGCATGCGGTAACAGTTCAAAGCCACAGTTGTGAATTTCAGCCATTGACTGTACTGACGTGTGAACACGGGCGTTATTTTGATGAAACAGGACTTTTCTTCTGAGCATTCCTCGACGTTTTTCTTTTATTTCCTCTCGTAAACGACGTAGTAAGGTGCAGTAGTAATCAGAGTTTATAGTCTGACCCCTTTCAAGATAATCAATCATAATCACACCTTTCGAGTCCCATAATACTGAAGCCATCACCTTATTTGCCGACAAAATCGACTTAGCCTTTTTAGGGGGTGGTGAACCAGGTCTTCTCCACTGTTTTGATTGTTGTTTTGTTTTCGGTGTACAGTAATGAACCCATGTTTCGTCCATAGTAACAAAACGATTCAAAAAATCATCTGCATCGGCTTCAAATAACTCCAAACAGTCGCGTGAAATAGTCAATCGCGTCCTTTCTTGTTCAACTGAAAGCAGTCGCGGAACCCACCTCGCAGACACCTTGTGAAACCCAACTCGTTGACAATGATGTTTTGAGTTCGTTCATAAGAGATGCCTATAATCTCGGCTATCTCTCTAATTTTTAATCTGCGGTCTCCCATTATTAAATCAAGTACTTTTTTAATATTTTCGTCAGTAGTTGACGTCGAAGGCCTTCCAGAGCGGGGTTCATCTTTCACACTCTCTCTACCACGCTTAAATTCTGCTATCCATTTTTTGACGGATGAATATGACAGAGCACAATCGCCTAATGTACTGACCATGTCATCATGGATGGCTTTTGATGATAGCCCCTTCTTATGGAGGTACTTAATGACGGCACGCTGCTCGATTTGCTCCATTCGCGGAAATTATGTCCGATTACTTTGTTAATAAATTTATAAAATCACAACTAATTATCGCACACGTTTCGAACTTCACACAATGAACTAGCCTGAACTGAACTAAATAATGTGGGTAGATTTGATTTTTAGAATTGAATGGATCTGTGTTAGGCCGAGTACTTTTCAATCCACCCTCGTAATTCAACTCGACTGCGTACAAATGTTTACTGATAACAGAAAAGTTTTATATCCTATGTCACTTCTACAAGTATGTAAGACGATTCTGACCACTGCCCGTATGTTAAGATCCATCAAGCCAATTCGGCTACAGAGCGTTCCAATGAAATAAACATACATTTATTCATACGTACATACATACACTCGATAAACATTACCCTCATTCTGAGGTAATGGGGTAAAAACGAAACCCTTGTAGGATCACTTTGTTCACTTTGTCAAGGTCCAAATTAATATCAAATACTAAGGCCTATGGTCATGAAATTGAATTAATGAATGATTTGAAATTCTTGTCAAATTTCGTGATGAATGAAGCAAGGTACAGTATATATAATATACAGAACTAGAAGAAAACAACCAAAGCATTCTTTCATTTGTGGTTATATCACTCATTTTTTTTTGCTTCTTCTGTCAAGTTCTGTGTTCAAGTCTGCAGTCTGTGACATGTTGCCAAAGAAAAATGAGTTTTAACAACTGCTTGGAATCATGTTATAAATAAATTTAAATTCAAACACAAGCATACCCCCTGCAAGACTCCAAGATACTGGGAGGTACTTAGGTCGTTCGGCGTAGATCGGACCAAAAATTTATATTCAAGAACTGAAGTTGCGCCGTGCTACTGACCATGGATGTGAAGCACTCCAAACGTCGCGAATTAAAAAGTTTGAATTAAACGCCATAAAACCCATAAAATTAGTTTTATTTAAAATAAAATAAGATAAAAGTGATAAAATTAGCTTATAAGTTATAACCTACCGTTATTTCATTTTGGAATCCGAACTATTTTGAGATGTTACGATGTGGGTCGTCATAAAAAATGTAAGGTGATTTCCAAGTTTTTATAATATACAATCTGAATATTCTGTATCGGTTACATACTTACGTTAAATAAATCATTTGAATAGACAAAGGCATTATTTTAACATTTATATCTAATAACATTTTTTTTTAAATAACTAACTTAAACAATACGATTTGGTCATAATCTGTTAAGATTTTTGTGAGAAAAGTAGATCAAAATTATCAATATGAAATTATTGTATTGTAATCGGTTTTAGAATCTTCATTAAAAGCATTATTTTTTACTGGTTCAGTATTGTCAAAATGTGTGGTCTATTACTGGTACAAACTGGTCCACCTTAGGCACTTTGCGACTTGTCACGTTAATTTTTAAATAAAAATAAAGTTAACAGATATTAATAAAATCGGAATAAGTCACATGATTAAAAATGGTAAATAAGGAGTACGATGAATTTTTGTTTCATTGATTGTTGCAATAATTGAGTCACATGACCAAAATTTGTTTCAAAATGTTTTTAAAAATTTTGGTTTGTTACTGGTGCACCCATCCTAGTCCGCAAGTGGATGAAAAATTAATTGAAGTATTCCATTAAATTCATGCATACACACAGTTTAAGCTAATAAAGGCGTGTTAAAAAAGGAAAATTTTCAAGTTAAAAACAAACAAACGATATTTTCCTTTGTGCACTTACTTGTTTATATATCCTCCGTGGAGGGAAATACGGGAAAAATATGCAGTTATAGGAGGGAAAAAAATGGTGTTTACACTAAAACGTTTTTTTGAGCTCATCACACCTGAGGCAAAAGTAATCTCCTAGAACGTTACAATTACAATAATATTTTTATGAATTTCTCCTGGGGTGTTTTCTTCTATACATGAGTAGCTTAGCTCCGTTGCTATTTACGTGAGGGTGGAGTGTAACCCCGATGCACATGCACTAAGGGAACTGTTACTATTGCGGAATTGCTTGTTTACTGGGATATTCCTAGTGCGAAGTATAAGAACAAAGAACGGTGGTAGCTGAAACAATTACGTGTACAGTACACTGTACGAGAGCAAAATTCTCTATGCAACTATTCCTGGCGCTAATATTTTTAGTTGCCTCTTGGTCTAGAATTCCCAAAAACATGGTAAATATCACATTATACTTTCTCGTAGTTTGTAGTATTGGGATTTCTAAATTAAAGATCAATATTAAAGAAGGATACCATGATTTGTTAAATATTTATTAGTTATTTTTGTCATAACATCAAAATAGTCAAACTATTTCTCGTCATCCATCCATAACCGACTATAAAAGTCCACTACTGAACATAGGCTTCCCTCATGGATTGCCTGATGAAAAACTGCGGTTGCCAACCCACTTGCCAAGCGTGGCAACTGTGACAAATATCCCCCATGAGGTAATCTACGGGAGAGACTTATGTTCAGCAGTGGACTTTAATAGGCTGTAACGGTAATATTTACCATTAATCGGCAAGCTTGGCTGCAAACATTATTTACCTAGGTATATAATAACAATATTTATGAACATGTGAACACTTTTTGTTTTCTGGTTTCTCGGTGAAAGAAATTTAAATAACCCGCTGTCTGCAATCGATAGCCGTCATATATAGTCGATATTCAATGTTGATACGGAGAAAGCTTCTGGGCATATGTATTGATATGCATTTACGTTGTATCTACATCTTGCAAATATAGAATGTAAAGGCTGTTTGATTTTCAGGTAAATGAAAGCTTAGGAATGATTTCAATATAAATCTATTCAATTTATTGTTTTTAGATGGTTTCAAAAAAGGTTTGATTTTAACATTCATTATTTGTTTTGTATCTTACTCGATATCTTCGTTGATTGTGAACCGATCTTCATGTTTCTTTATAAATTAAATTGGTTATACTCCAGGGGCTAAATAGCTAATTTGAATAAGGGGGTTCAATTAATATCACAAACAAACTATTTCTTAACGCATAAATACATGCTTACCTATAACTCCTAAATTTTTATATTACAGATTAAGTTTTTATTAAATGTATTAATGTAGTAAAATCCGATATTAAAGAACTAAAAAGAAAATCAATCCACATAAGTATGATTTTGCATCTATCTCTCTGCGTATTTTATCGCATTAACTCTGAGGAATTGTTCGGACTAATTGCAACCACACATTTTCATTCTTTTAAATGGTGACATATTTAATGCTTATAAAAGCCTAGTATTTTAATATTAAATTTTTTTGATTAAAGATAATAAGAAGTAGTTTGAGTTGAAGCTATGTCCGGCAGTCGACTTTCGTTATCTGGTAATGGTGATGAGTTATTGTTATGAATCCCTAAAAATGCAAAAATATATGTATGAAAGATAATATGGTTTCACTTTCACACAGACACTGGTCTACTTCGTGTATAAACAATATAAACTAGTGAAAAAAAAGTCAAAACAAGCCATTTGAAGTTTAAAATGGTAACGCTCCCCATCTCTAATGACCGGAACGTGCCTCCTTGCTTAATTTCAAATATAGAACGCTTCGAAATGGCGGCGTTTTTCACAAATCCTCGCCTTATCCAGCGGCTTGCAGCGCCCGCCATCTGTCATCGAGTTTGACAGCTGACGGTGAAAAGTTTTTTTTTTAAAATAAACCCATTCGGAAACATCGCCCTCGACAATGGATTTATTGAATTATTATTTTATGAGGTAGTACATTTGATAGTGATGTACGCATTTAATCTGTCGTCTCTAAAACTACTGGATTGATACTAGAAATTCTTCTGCTTATTAGGAAGCGAGGCTAATGACTAAGATTGACATTAGTATACATTTTACCTACTTTGAGCATGTGTTCATTTCCTTGACCTTTATGAATCAGGTAAAAGTACAATAGAAGGTAAAGGTACGATATACTGTTACGAGCTTGAGGTTCGTGACAATAAAAATTGCCGATAAAATTACCTAAATTAACACTTTAATTTACTTTATACAAATTAAAGTTAAAACACTAATAATTAAACACACTAATTCACTTAATTCCGCTCCGAAGCTTCGCTTGTTTCGTCAAATCAACACTACACTGCCGCGATCGCATCTTGCGCCACCTATTTATTTAAATTAGCAAAATATCCGGAATGTTCAAGTAAACACGCGCAAGGTACCGAGAGTTCGAGTATAGATTTTCTAGAATCTTAGTTCTTCGGGTGGCGCTGTCGGTCGAAAGATGTGTGATGTCATAAACTGCAACGCTCCCCTCGCTCTCGTTCTTGACACTAGATGGCGCTAGTGCGCTGATTTGAGCGCGGCGTAACAATACGTTCCGCTTTTAGACTCAGACCTCTTATTTCTAAGAAGATATAGAAGCAGGGAAGAGTAGGTAATATTTTCTTAAACGTGAAGTTTTTGAAATATTAAAAACCAATTGTGTGTTTTATTTATACTTGAGTTACTATTTCGTATTTATATCGGTCAACATTAGAAAGAAAGAAAGAAAGAAAAAACATTTATTCACGGTCTAATCACAATAGATACAAAACAAAGCAAGAAATTGGAATTAAACAGAAAATAAAACAATATTTCCCTAAATTAACAAAAATGTAAAAATAATATAAAATGAGTCTGTGTAGAAGCATAAGACCGTGAAATGGACAGGACTCAGTAAAAATCGAGATACAGAAAGACGAATTGCTCTGATCCCGACACTGGTTTTCAGTCCGGCCCGCACTCCGACGTAACTCGGGCGGCTGCCTCAATGCACATCCTATAATGCGACGCGGAATATATAAAAAAAAAAATATGTTTTTAAATTTTAATTCACATAAATAGTGGATATCATTAGTCTAATGAAGGTAAGTACAAAATAGAATTAACGTTTTCCTTCTAAATATATAAATTTTATTTATTAAGAATGCGGAATAAACGTTGGCTAAAGAATAAAGGTAAGAAAATGATTGTCAGAAAAAGTAAATTTATTATATAAATATTTAAATAAAATTTTCATTACCGCATCTCTTTTGCTTGTTTTCTCATAACTAGCAAAGCCGTGTGCCATAATTACATTTTTTGTTATTGACTCGAAACTTTCAAGTAGTCAAAAACAGAACAGATTAATCCCGTGTACGTGCTAACCGGCTAAAGCGCCATCTATCATCGCATACGACAGTTGGAAATACGAAAATTTCAAAATAGAACGGGTTGGACGAGACAGCGTGAACACTCCTTAAGTGTTTGAGGACTTAATTTATCGTGGAACGTTACTACTGATGTTACGAGTATATTTTATTGCTCGAGTGACTCGAGTTAGACATATTGCCGGCTCGAGTAATAACTCGAGTGCAATTCGGCTTGATGTATACGTACACTGAACTAATATACTTAATGTAGTTTTTGTAAGATAGTAAATAGACTTAATGTTCTTTTTGTTATTCAAAAGTTGGCAGACGCTTGACCTACATTTATCGATTTAGAGTAAAAGAAAATGACAAAAATCACAATACTGACTTATATACGGCACGGTTGTACTGGCTAAAGATAAATATGTCACATTTATCATTAAGTTTTTTTTTTATAGAATAGGATGAAAAACGAGCACACAGTCTAAGTGATGGTAAGTGGATGCTGTGACCCATAGACATCTACATTTATCATCAATTGAGAATCAAAATACAGATGCGTTGTGAGTTGTGACCCTTGAGGACTACGATGGAATACACTAACCATACGAAACACAGCAGCATTGAGCTGCTATTTGACGCTGGTGTTCTGTGAGAGCGTGGTCCTACCTTGTCGAGTCGACCCATTCGTGCTACAACTATATGAGTGATATATAATTTATATTAAAACGCTTTCTACAATATCCAGCAATCAACTTTTTACAAACAAATTCAGAAGGTTATATGAATAAAAAGTCACAAAATAACATTGTTTCACTCTAAATAAGATCCACTGCTGATTAGAATTAATTCGGGTTAAAAAGGCAGTCTGTTGTGCTGCCGCTTTGAATGATGACGGAATCCACATGTCCTCGAAATATATTTTGACATCAGAGAATCAATCACAATTGGTGACGTAGAGCCAGAAAAATCTTATGGATTCCGAAAGATGGCGCTTTAACCAACACATTCAAACCAGACCTAAAGCACACAGACTTTGCAGGCTAGCGAAGAAGAAAACGTTACTGGCTTTTAGCCTCCTCTCAGGCCGCATACTGAGACATATAAAGAGATCGCCCAGCACCAGCGCTACGGCTCTTCACTTATATTAGGGTTTATGTCCGTTCTTTTCCTATTGTGTAATATTTTTCTTCTGTGATAGTAATTGGTTTTCTTAAAGGGTCCTCTTTAAAAGTCAGAAAGTAAATTTCATAGTGCCTTACCATTTTCACTAATCAAAAGAAATCAGAAAGGGCGCCAATCGCGTAAGATAAACGACAGGTCGCACTGTAGAAATATGTGGTTAGTTTTGGCTTAAGCGTTATGCACTGTATATAGTCTGAACCCACACCGTTGGGAATAACGACATAATATATGTAGATCTATTATCTAAGATGTTGGTGCTGTTAGCCTATACGGCTCTTACAGCGCCATCTGACTCAGGGCCGATTTAGAAAGGGAAAAGCAGTGGTAAAGAGGACGATGACGGTGATGGTTTATGATTTGGTATTGTTACCAATGATCATGTCGACTCTGTGGTGGTTTTTGAGCTATCTAACCGCTGTCCAATTGGGGAAGTGCGGACTCTCGCCCCCTGAGTGCTTAGCACGTCTCGGTTAATGTTCTGGGTGGTGGGTGCCGCAAAGGTACGCAGGTGTACGGAGTGTACGCGGTGTGTGCTGGGACGCGTCGTGCCCGCTTACGGGTGCTACGCGCCCCATCCGTTATCCTACTTGTGCTTGTTCCATTTGGAGTGGGTGTAGTGTCAGTGTATCGACATCATCATCATCATTACAGCCCTTCACAAGTCCACTGCTGAACATAGGCCTCCCCCAAGGTATGCCACAAAGCACGGTCCTGAGCAGCTAAGCTCTATAGCTACCTTTAAAAGTCACCTAAAACTGTACATGTTAAATGCACAAAAAGACCTAGGCATGGTTAACACTAATGCTAACATGTCCTATATCTGATGTTTATTCGAGAGGCACATTTTATGTTCTACATTTTATTTTTATTTATTTCATTGTTTATTTTTTTGCTGATGTTATTATGTTGTTATAGTTTCACGCGCAGTATCTTGCTAATAATAAAGTATTTAATTTGATCCTGTCATGTATTATATACATATTTTATTAATCGTTTATTATATAAGTAATTATATATGTTTTTTTTTTCATAGAGTTCACGTATACTGATTGTTCTTGCGGAGGTACACGGTAACTGGTTTCGGAGGTGAAGACGAATGCAATCCAGGGGGCCAATAGAAAATCAGCGTTAGGTTTCCAACCTGATATCGTGCTGAATTGGTTCCTATCTTTTGGCATCACCCTGAGGCACTAGTTTTAAGAATATATATTATGTATAATAGATTTTCCTAATTTTAACTAATTGTAAAAATAAATTGTGAAAAATTGTAACTAATTTTAACTGGCTGTTTGGTTGTTCATAAATTTTAACTTTTTTTTGTTTTGATTGTTTCTGTGTTCTTGTGCCTTATGTGTGTCAAAAATAAATATTTTTTTCTTTCTTTCTTTTCTTTCTTTCTTTCTGAGCCACCTGCATCCATCGACTTCCTGCATGTCTTACCGGGTCGTCACTCCATCTAGTGGGGGGTCGCCCTACACTTCGCCTACCGGTACGAGGCTGCCTCTCGAGAACCCTTCTTCCCTAACGGTTGTCGGTTCTTCGAGCTATATGGCCGGCCCATTGCCACTTCAGTTTACTAATCCGTTGGGCTATGTCGGTCACTCTGATTCTACTCCGGATATCGACATAATATAGAATAATTTTATAGTTCTGCTATATTTGTGAGGGTTAATGTGAAGGACTTTTACTTTTTTATTACATTTACACTTTTTTTTACATTTTTTTGACATTTTAATTATTTTATTTGAGTTTTGCAGAAACCATTTCCTAGCTAATCTTTTCATTTTTTTACTTATTTTAATCTATAAGTTATGCTATTAATAATTTTTTAAAACTTATCTGGAAGAAATCGTTTTTAGCGATAAGACTCCTCGTTGTACTAAACCAAACGTACTATTATAATTACTGACTTTTAACATTTTGTACTTTTAATTTTATATTTTGTTTTGGTGTGCGCAATAAAGAATTTTCTATTTATTAGATTTAATAAATATATTGTAGTATGCCAAGTCTTAGTTTTCTTATTTTGAGTAATTTCACGATTGGCGTCTGTACACGCATGCGTAAAACGTAAGATTGTGTGTAATATGTTTAGACGGTCAAGACCTGTGAACTGCAATGGAATGCGTTTGGACTAGAATGTTACATCGTGTAGTAGAATTCACAAGCTACCTGGTAAATTACTCTCGGCAGAGATCGGTAGGTTTTCATTGCTGTAGTTTTTACTTATTATAAGCCAGTGCTTGACTTGCAGTCAGTTGACTGCGTGCCATCTGTGGTAAGTGGTGATGAAGCGTACTGATAACGCTGTTGCGTATTCAAATGTTTCCCGTTATCAATTTTTGAAACTTGGATTCAGGTTCTTTCTTTATGGATATATTGTCGTCAGTTATCCGTCAGTATCGGAACGGTGCACAAGTACAGGTATCTTAACAAAAAGTTAAAATTTACACTTACCCCGTTTATAATAATTTTAATCTAAATAACGCTGAACAAATAGCTTTAAAATAAAAGAAGTCATACAAGAGTTCACTACTACTAAAATACACTACCTGAGGTAATTCTGTCTGTACCCTCTTGTACAAACTTTTAAACGTCGGTATGAAATATAATAAATGTCTTGTTTCGTAGCAGTAAGTTTTAATTCTGCTCGAAATAAGTGCAAAGGCGAGCACCGCCTGGGCCAACGTTTATGGAAATAACTTAAAATAAATCCGGGAGTTTAAAACGCAGTTTAAGAGGACATAGGTTGCATGGAGTGGTATTCCAAAGATGTGAAGATATTTTTAGTAATTGTGCAAGGTAAAATGTTTTGCATGTGTAGACTTACATTAAATTTAGGTTGATTTCTTATACACGAAGTGTTCAACTTTTACCGAATGATATTACGCCGACAATGAGAAATACTAAATTAAGATTTTGTGCGCAAATTTTGTATCTTGTCCCACTATCCCCGGCTGCATTAATACTTATCCTCAGGTAGTGGATACACAGATACACTATTCAGGGACCTGCTTAGTGAAAAAGCATACTTTATTAATCTTTATGCTAAAATGGGTTTGTTCGTCTGCACGATAAAAAAAATCTGTTATGTTTTTGTAACAGCAACAGTGCATTGCCGTTCTTAAATATTTTATGAATTCGAGAGGCATTGCCACAAACCACAATCACCTCGATCAGCAAGCATACTAGCATTTACTATTTGTAGTAATATAAGTGATACACCTTTAACGCTTGCTATATTATCTTATCCCGAAAATACGAAATATCGTCATCTTTTCGGGGCTATGAGATCTTCCAAGCATTTTTCCCTCGGTCGCTTACTAAGTGACAGTGACCGTAAATTCAATGAATTTAAAAATTAAGAGAGAACTTTTATGTTGCTTTATTTTAACCATAAACCATAAACACTCACGCCTGTCACCCAGAGGGGTAGACAGAGACTACGGACTTCCATTTGGCACGATCCTGACATACCTCTTTCGCCTCCTTTACATCAATATATCTACGCATACATGCTCGTCGGTTAAGGGTACTTCTAACGTGGCCCATTTTCAAAATATCGCCAATTTGGTCGATAAACTTTTTTCTAGGGCGTCCCTTCCCGACTCGGCCGTTCACATCTGCCATATAAATTTGCTTTGTCACTCTTTCCTCATTCATTCTTTCTTTTAGTAACTTTTTTATATAATAGTCCTGTTCATCTCCACTTTCATCATTCATCATCATCATTAGAGCCCTTCACAAGTCCACTGCTGAACATAGGCCTCCCCCAAGGTATGCCACAAAGCACGGTCCTGAGCCAAGGCAGCTTCGTACCGGTAGGCGAGGTGTAGGGCTACCCCCCACTAGATGGAGTGACGACCTGGTAAGACATCTCCACTTTAACGTTAAATAATTGAAGGAACAATAAACACTCTACAGTTTTGACTCTATTGATTCATTACTTAAGGCGGGGCTTTGTCGAATTTATGACAACCGGGAGTCTCCGCCTTAAAGGTTTCCGCTAAGCGAGACAGTTTAAAGGTAAATAACTCCAGTTATTAAGTGAGGTTTTACGTCGTGATTTATACGGCAAGTTAATGCATTAATTTGGGTGAGCTTTTTTTGGATTTAGCTCTTGTAGTCTATGGAGTGTACGTCGTCGGTGTAGTTACCGTTCTTTTTTACTATTGACTTAATTTTTTTTTCATGTGTACTGTCTACACATATACGACTGCAAATCTGAGTGAACACAGTACCAGATGACATAAAAGGTATTTTTTTTTGAGTTTAATCTATTAACGAAGCCAATGTAAGTGTTTTTGTACAAATAATCGGTTCTAAAAGTGTTAGAATTATCCCCAAACCGTAAAAAATTATAATTGTCCTGTTAAACTTTAAGCATAAGCAATGCATGACATCATATGCAAGTATGTTAGGACAAGTCCTTTCCTCAATGTTTGCGGAACACGATAAATATTTCCGACTTAAAATGTGGTCGTTGTAGTCGCAGACTTCCCCTTGCGTGCCTCTTCCGACAAAGAACTTTTAAAAAATACAACTTTCGATTGTCACATCACATTGTCATTTTTGATATCACATTGTCATAAGACTATACTAGTTCGCACGCGTTTTATTAAAGATTAACTAAAAGGCTAAAAGCCAGTGGGGCAGGTGGATAGGTGAATGTGTAGCTGATACCCTTCCAGGGGTAATACTGCTCCATCCATCACCAGTTTGTGGGGTTTGATAGATTTTTCTCCGTCAGTCGGTCATTGAGCTTCTTTTCACTCTCGCCTTGATCTCATTCTTTTTTGTATTATTCATACTATGGGGAAACGTTTTTTAACCGATCCCATTCTTCAGCATAGGCCATAGAAACCCCAGAAAAGAAAAAAAGAAAAAGAAAACATATCGTGAAGCATACGATTGTGTAATGATCAACTTTATTTTAGTAAATATCACCACCGTCATATATCGTCAAATATCGTCACCGATGTCCGACGATGCCAATATAAACTCAACAAAGTAAAAACCTAATTAAAGTCTATTTCCGTCCCACTCAGGTCTCAACCTAGGAATTCTGGAATTTATACCTTTTGGAGCCACACTGCAGCTCATTACAGCACGAATGGGTCGGTTTGACCGGGGAACAATCACGCTCGAACAGAGTACCAGTGTAAAATATAACAGCAGCATAATGCTAATGATGTGTTTCATACATCTTTGCTGGTAACGACGTGTCTGCATTTTGATTCTTAATCGTGGAAAGATGTAAGCGTCTATGGGTCCCACAGTATTCAACCACCAACATATGGATCTTTTACTCTTTTTTCCGACTCTTA
Source organism: Parnassius smintheus behrii (assembly GCA_036936625.1). Classification (NCBI taxonomy): domain Eukaryota; kingdom Metazoa; phylum Arthropoda; class Insecta; order Lepidoptera; family Papilionidae; genus Parnassius; species Parnassius smintheus. Next base: position 32,853,242 of record JAUPFT010000024.1, read on the forward strand.
ACGAAATAAGGTATTAATTGCATGTGATTTCAGATCTACGTCCAAGCTGGGAAAATAATATTCATGGGTCTTTCTCATTGAGAGGATTCGCTTTAAGAGGTACAGTTCACAGGCGGATCAATGATCTCTGTACCAAACGTGTGCCTGTTGTTGCCAGTTGCGGCTTAATCTTCTCCTCTGCATTTGCAATTTTCACCGAATTTCGCATTTAAGGCTTTTATAAAATTTGTCATCCTTAATTTATTATGAAACATTTCCCATAAATTTAATAACGTACGAGCTATCCATGAAATTAAAACTGAATCGATAGTAATTATTTGAAAATTGTCCACGGCCAAGTGGAGAACCGGACTTGTCGGTATTAATTCTTAAATTGCTACATGTCGCCGCAAATTGTCGCCCGACCGACGTTCTTATTTATGACTGTCCGTGACACTGGTTGTGTTATGTGCTCAGGTAAGATAAATGCGATATGGATTTGCTATCAAGTGGCTCGCATAACTAACGTTGCCTTAGTACCTAGGTATAGCCCATGACCCCAGTGCTCACGAATAATAACAATACTACTCTAAAATATAATTATTAAGTTATTGATAAGTGCCCAGTATTTTAACTAAATAACTAAAATGAGCAACAGTTGCAATAGTTGTATGGTTGGTGACCATTGCGACTCACCTGCAGAGAATTCTAAAAACTTTCTTTAGATGGTACACAAGCGCCTTCTCACACCTGTGGTCAAACATTAAATACCTAATAGCCTGAATACTGGTTCTCCTGCCGTTAAAACGGCAAAACACTGTAAGAGCATTGTGTTTTGTGACAATAGCGACGAGGAAGCGAAGACGTACTTAGCCAAGCGGACTTTTGTGCGGAAAAGTTGCTTAACCACCTGGTAACTTGACCGCTTCCCGTTTCTGTTGAAGTATACCTTACCATTCGACAGATTCAAAACACTACCAACTATTACATGGAAAAGTACCTTGTCGTTGTGTGTACAGAGAATTATGACATCATATAATAAGCAGAAATCGTTGAGCGATCGATTACGAAGTTCATCAATGAAAGCGAACTCTGTGTGAGTTATCAAATATTACGTCACGCAGGATATGACTAAACGTTTGTCTACTTTTGATTTATGTATTTGATAACTCTGTAAGCCGTCACGTAATGTTAATAGCCCGATCAGAAAATAGAGATGGCTTTTCCTCATAAGTGGTATTGTGGAATGTATACACGTGTAGTCTGTTCCTTTTTATGATTTAAGTACAAGAGTCTGGTGAATATAGTGTTGTACATTCGAGTTCTTTTGTAGTTTTTAGTGAGAACGAGGTATTTTGATTCTTAATCAAGGTTACATGTGTCAATAGGTCAAGAACTCCATTGCCTATAAACTGTGAACTTCGTTTAAACTTATAAATATGACCCATTTTGAGGCCTATATTACAGATTAATATAAATAATAATGCTAACGTCCTTCATTATTTAATTACAACCTGTCAAAGTCCACTGCTAAACATAGGCCTCATATCGAGGATATTTGTCATAGTCTCACGCATTACAGGCGGGTAGGCTACCGCTTTTTTATATTTACATATATATTAAAAAAATAAAACATGAAGGTAGCCGGGCTAACTATGACATCGAGATGTCATTCACTTTAGTCCAATCAATTCAATGACCCCATAACCATGGGCAATGGTAAAGCACCCGAAACGTCCGGGAATCCGTAAAATTAGTTTCATTTCATTTTCTAGTTGTCCAGAATATGCTGCCGCCTACTTCCTGGTTTGTTTCCCTCTGTCGCTTCATACGACACCCATGGGGCGATATGCGGTAGTGGATATTCTTAACCGCTGCTACTTGGTCCGTAACGTACCTATATCACATAAATAAAGAATCTGTCGACACAGTACAACACAGTACAGTATAATAATTCGACAACCTGAAAGTTACCGTCTCATTAAATAAAAAAAACTAATTTCTAGTATTTTATCGTGTCGTTGTTAAATTATTAGGAGCCTACAAACTATTTAATACATCAGAATAATAAAATAAATTAAAATATGGTGCAAGTAAAACTAGATTCTTTCAACGTGTGCTTGCGTAACTATAAGTAATTATTATGAGTTAACTTCCCTTCAACAATCTACATTGACATTGTAATTTACTAATCTTAATCTAGCAGCATACATAAACTTTCGGTATTTTCGGTCGATCACTGTGAAGAAGTCTATTTGGGTTGTTTTGGGTGGATTCGTTAGACCGCCACTGCGGCGTAAAATTATGTTTGAATTTACTGCCATTACGAGTCAATATGTTCGTGACGTATTTATTGTGGCACTTTGTAACATACAAGCATGCACTATTATGTAGGCCACGTTTAATCAAGAACCTTAGGTTAAGTAGTAATAGCCAAAATGGTGGTGGTCATGGAAAACGGAATTTGAATCATCAAAAAAATGCTGAGGAAAACGTTTTGAACAAGGCACATCAACAGCGTGAAAATTGAATTGAACATGGGGATTGTGCAACTAAGACTGTACAGCTCTTGTGCACACTTTCCAAAATGTTACCTTGAGTAGTTACAGTAGAGTACTTACAGAATGGCAACTATGCGCCTGTGTTTGAGACTATGCAACTTAGCTTCAAAGTATATATGATACAGTTATAAGAATCCAGTAGTACTTCCTATACGACTTTTGAGTTCCCTTGTAAAGCCAAAGAAGTTTACACATCAACATTGACAGAATTTGCAATTGATAAGGGTATTTTCTTTTGCGTCTTCAGAATATTCTATTCGACAAGATCGTTTCACATTTATAACACCTGAATATTAATGTTGAGACATGAAAAGGTGATATTTTTCATACCTTTTTTATTTGTACATTTATTTTGCAGCGATATTTCTCGCTTTCGTGTTCACGCAAGGAAAGCAATTTATTCGTTTAACTATTTATTACCTAATCTGTTAATCTAAAAACCTTAACATATAAATCTAGCATATATGTACGTTTTAAAACTAAACATTCCTGTGTAGCAAGAAGTTAGACTACCTTGTACCTACTTTTATTAATTAATTAATAACAATAATATTATTGACACGCACTAGGAAAACTTACACATATCGCTATTTCATAATTTGATTAATTTTGGTACAGAATACGAAATGTGCGAAATCTTTGACTCCTGTGCTAGGAAAGCCTGTGTTACAGGAGTCAATGCTCTTCATATCTCTTGCCTATATTGTACGCAATATATTACTTACAGTGTACAGTAATTGTGTGTGTGTGCTCCTATGTTTTATGAGAGTGTGTGTGTGCTTGTGTGCGTTTCACTTTAAACTTTCCATCATGTGGTGTTCTGTATCATTGTTTATTCATGAAGTCCTCTATATATTTCTTTAAAATAAAGTTAAATTATATTATCTAGCAAATCAACTAAATATACGCATTGTATTAATATACACTGTAGAATTTATTAACTTAATATTAATACAGACATTAAGACATTATGATGAATCTATAATGTTGATAAAACCCTAGAGGTTTGCATGCCAGTATTGTACTGTAATGTAACGTTCAAGTGCTATAGGTAGACAACATAATATATGTTATGTTGAAGGCTTATTAACACGTGCCATATACCTTCTGCAGTAGAAGAAGATTTTCAGACGCAAAAAAAAACCTGTTTATTGGCTACAGTAAGCACACGCCATCGTTTGGACACGGTTGTCGCTGTAATGTTATAAAACCTTAGTAATGTTAGTTATAGTTTTTCTGTCATAATATTTAATATTATATAATTCTAGTCGTGTAGTGGCAGTGTGATATCCGTTTACCCATATCTCACCGTGGGTGTCGTAAGAGGCGGCAAAGCAAAACTGAAATAGGAGATTACCTGCAGCATCTTTCCGATAACAACTCAAAATTATAAAAGAAACCGCGGTTGCCATCCCATTGGCCAAGCGTGGCAACTATAGCAGAATCCTCTATATAAAGCAGGAAGATGAATAAAATTTTAATTATAACATTTTATTTTCATGCTGCACGAGGATTTTTTAATTACATTATGGTATTTTCATTAATTTATCTTGATATTTAATATAAGTAAAGGCTCATATTAAAATACTCAAGTAAATGTTATTTGGTGTAAACACTAATTAGAGACTTCTTAAGAAGGAGGCTTGAAATATTGAAGCTGTCAGTAATTCGCTAAAAGAGGGCCGCATTTTAATGGCACTAAAACAAATGTTCGGAAACGTAAAAAAAAAAAATAAGTAAAAATTAAAAGTCCCAAGCGGCCGAGAATGTCTACGCCAATGAATGTAGCATAAATAATCAGGCGGAGTACGTCTCGGCAAATTACCCAGAACGGGCGGGTTGGAAATTGATGGCAACACTGAAATAAGTGCCGTCGCCATGTCAACTATGCTAGCTGTCGGCGCGCGTTCCTTGTGTATTTCTTTTTTAAGCGTTTGAATGGCGCGAACAAAATTAAAACTATTTATTGATGAGGCAGACACCATTGTTTGTGTCGAAGGATTAAACTATGGGTACTTTTGATTAACTCCCATGATTGACTTCAATAAAAGTATCGCTATTTAAGTCGCACGCCTTAGAAGAAACTAAATTATTAATTTTTATGTATATATTTTTATTATTAATTAAAATATTATAAATCATTTGATATGATAACAACCAACGCGCAAATAACTATTACTTAAATGTACAGTCTTAAATTTTCACACCTAAAATACTACCTATTTTATACATTTTTTTTTATTATCCTAGCGGCTTATATATCGTCCAGTTTTAACGCATTCAGCATTGATTCTCTTTTATTGTTCTAATAGACATAAGGGCCGCCGTTGATAGCGATTGTACACGGTTAGAGCATTAGCACTGATCGGAGAATGTTATCGGCAATTGAATAAACGTGGACGTATTCGACATGCGATAGAAAACTGCTTTAAATATGGAGAGCCGCGGCATAAAGTTACGGCGATGCTGGAGATAAAGGTTTTGAGAGACTTTCAATGTCCACTCTATCTTAGCCTTTACGTTAATTGCTTCAACAATTTTTACTATTGCGTTTATAAACTTTAATGTGTCACGTGTGATAACGCTTTGAATTTCATTATACTGCACATAATTTACATTTGTTATTTAAAAAAAAAGTTATGCTCACAATAGGCTTTTCTCTGTCATCATGGGGACATTTAACATACATTAATTTTATAAAGGCAAACATCCAGAACTACAGGTAGACAGATTAAATTGAGATAATAGTATTTTTATCCTTTTTCCAAACTGCATAAACAAATGATTTCTTTTAGTTAAACATTAAATAAAACAAATTTTACGAGTTTTTTTTTTGCAATTATTTTTTAATGGTGTTCACGTTTAATGATTTGATGTTTTAGTTAACCTCGGATACTTCAGCTTTTAATTAATAGTTTGTGCCTATCGACACAAAAAGGGCTTACAGTATTTTGAAATGTCCCAGTGGCGTGCTTAACTTTATATTCAGTTGTATTAATCACTGAATCCTTATGAAATATCACCCAAACATCTCCATTGAAGTTAGGTTGTTTATGTCACTAGTCATCTGTCAGGTCGATATAACAGGTCTAATATAAACGCTATTATATCGGCTCTAATAAATTTGCTAGAATGACCTGCGTCATTATATTGGATTTGATAGATAGACCAATTAGTTCTTGCAAAAGAACCAATTCCTACTAGGGATGGCTTGTGACAATTAGTTATTGTTAAAACATTTTCACTGTACTACCTTCTTTTTTAAACTTGTGTCTTGACTAATGCCCAAGTACTGCTACTCAATTTTAAGATGCCGTTAAGCCTCGTGCGTTCTCTATCACAAAGTCAAAGAGACTGTGTGTGTGTGTGTGTGTGTGTGTCAAATATTTGGCTAAAAATGTTTTCATTTATCGTGTCGAAAATCTCACAGGGATTGACTATTTGTTCAAATCGTATATCCTGAAACTATGTCACATGTCAATTTACTTACAGAGACCCCGAGGTCACCGGGATGAACTTGGAGAAACTATTCCTCTATCACTACAGCTAAATAAGCCCGTATCAGTTATAATTGTGTATGAATGGGATCTATTAATATTTCAGTAGCGTTTCCTTGTATCGGCTTCTTACTCAGACACGTGCGGTACATGTGCTCTGCTCTGGTTGTGATATTTAAGGGAGTCGCACCGAGTTTTTTTATTTTTTAAATTCACCTAAGATGTATTAAAACCTTTTTGTAAATTGATACGGCAGAGATTTACATGTTCAGATAGGTGCATGGTTAACATAATGATTTGTATGGAAAAATGACATTTTGATTTAGTTCATAGATCTAGGTTCATCTCACTTGTATCGACAATCTTCCAAAATCTTCAAAATTTAGTTATTCTATTCGATGCACTTGTGTAGAGATCTTAACGTAATTATATTTTACGCCACTTTGATCTACTCATGTCAAATATAATGGATACATTCATATTAATATAATGTGCAATTACGCTGTCAGGCTGTAGCTAAATATTATGATTGTAGCATGATTGGGTCGGCTTGATCCGGAAAAGGCCACGCATTCTCAGAATATCAACGTAAAATAGCAGCTTTTTTAAGCTGCTGTTTGTCGTATGGTGTATTGTAGTAGTGTATTTATGTACTCGTACGTTCTACCTTAGTCCTCAGGGTTGATAACTTATTTATATTTTAATACTCATCGGCGATAGATGTGGATGTCTAAGGAGCACAACACCCATATACCATCACATAAAGTGTGTGGCTCGTTTGTCGCCCTTAATCTTTAAAAGATATGCATTTTCGTTCCACACCCTTGTACTTGATTGCTAAGAGTTTTGTATTAATCTAACTTTGGTAATATTTTACTATCACCGTTAGTTTATTTTAAAAAATGTGATATTGTTTTAAATTGTTGAGGTCACATAACTATAATGATTTGGGTATATCATAAAAATAATAAAATTGTAAATTATAATTTTACGAATAGAGATTTAAACTTAACATTAAGAAACTACAGACAGTAAAAGTTTACGTCAGGCGTACAGAATATATAATATTTGGAAATTAAATAAATTTATTAATTTTAAAGTCTATTTTGATTACATAAGGAAGCTATGTGTGTACTCTTAAGGTACTATGGGATCGAACTGAAAAAATATTAGACATAAATCCGAGGATGGAAGAAAAGTGAAGAAAAATAATAAACCACATTTTATTAGAGCGGGCAGCGGGCAACTTGTCAAGGCGACAGTAAACCCTGACCTCTACACTCTACACACGCGTTCAAGGTATGCAATTTATCTATGGATCCACAGGTGGATCGAAGAAGAGAAAACATTATCAATGGTCGGTCATCATTTATATTTACCAGATACCAGAGAAAATAAAATCTAAATAAGTAAAATCCTGAGCAAAGTTAATTAAAGAGATGAACAAAATAGTTTGAGAAGCAAGTGCTTTAATATAGTATATTAACACGTACATAAACGGAAAATAATTATAAAGGAAAGTATTAATAGCAGACAAGGGAACACTGCACAGAACAAAATGCACAAAAACTATAAATTACGCATGCCACCCAGTTTCACAACAAAAGTACTTTAAATAAGTCCTTACCCGCTGTAGGAATGAATGAATCTCGGGTTGTCTTTATATTTTTTTCCATTGTTCATATTTTGTTCACTGAGTGTCTTTAGTCTGATTTTTTTATATTCATGAACAACTTTTTTCTATTTTCTACTGAAACAATGAATCTGTCATTTTCTCTAATAACATTGTTTATTTTATTTCGTATAATATTTTATCTAAGGAAAAAATAAGAGTCGTGTATGAGCGGCCGGTGTTTTTTCAGTAATGAGAAAATTTCTTAAGTCATTCTTAAATAAAAATTTGGCCGACAACGTAGTTAATCGCCTACGCGTCAGTGTCTTGGGAGTAAGAAAATAATTAAAATGTTTTCCACGCCGGATGAGCTTCGGTAAAAGAGAACGGGATGTATGTGATTTAAAATCTTTTTTAAACTTTTGATATCGGTTGTATATAATCGGCGATGCCGATATATTGGTCTGCCGATGATATCGGCCGATATATCGGTATCGGAATCGTTACATCCTCACTGATTTTGTTACTTATGTTCCTTCGTAACGGTTTTGAACAACGAGTTTTCATAAAATGCATGTAGCATTTTATAAATTGTGGTTGATATTTTAATTAACATAATGCATAAGATAAAAGTTACGATTGAAGAAAGCGAGAATAAATTTAAATTAATATTTTATATCTAAAACATTCTAATTAGTAACGTTAAATGTAGATTACCCGTACAAGAAAAAATTTAAAAATAAATCAGGGTAAAATTTTCATATCCAAGTGCTTAGTGCGAAATTCATGTGCATAATTCTCACGTTAATATCCAACCAGCACATAATTATGAAAACAAAAATATTCACAGAATCACCGTTAAAATTATATTTTCAAGTTGCATTATTTGAAGTAATTTTAAAATTAATGATTAGACTCCACTCCTACATCTCCCTGTTCCAACGCTGCCTTGTTGACACTTTTATAGATTCGAATAAGGAATGGGTTAAGGATACATATTACATGTCGTCGGCTTTCTAAGAAAAAATATTCAGATGCCCACTTTATAATTTAAGGGACGGATGCGTGACGACTATCTTACGAGGTTTCAGTACACATGTGCGGTGCCAATGGTATCTGAAATGCGAAAACACTACTTATATAATATTGTAATTTCATGTGTATCGTGGCTGACCAAATTTTGGTCAATTTGGTCAAAAAAAATTATTTCAATTTGTTATAGAATGACAGATCTCAGTGACACTTAGTTTCTATTTCGTATTTACTCTTAGTAACATGGATATAACGTTTGCATTTTGTAAGACAAATAAGGTGGACACATACACCCAGCATACCAGTACCACAGTCTAACTTATGTTCTTAGACTGTGCATGTACCAAACGTGATATACTTATAAATATCGTCGTGTAGAAGTCAGTCCGAATGGAGAGCATACATTTTGACCGGTCGCTGCTCAGGATACAGTAATATAAGATCATCTAATCAACACGCATGCTTTACATCCCACCCCGCTTTCGCTTGTCACTCCGTTTATAGGAAGCTTTAGGCGTGTTGTTTCATGTAACGAAGTAGACTAACTATATATAGATTATACGATATGCGGTACGTCCTTACGTGGTAGAGCCTTGCTGCAGTTATATTAGTAGCATAATTGTAGCACGAATGGGTCGGCTCGACCGGGGAAGGACCACGCTCTCACAGAATCCATCGTCAAATAGTAGCTTAATGCTGCTGTGTTTCGTATGGTGAGTGTAGAGAGCAGGAGACCTTTTTTATTGGTAAACGTGGTATTTCATCTAAGTCCTCACGGGTGACAACGCATCTGCATTTTGATTCGTAATCGAGGGTAAGATGTCTATGGGCCACAGCAACCACTACCTATAAAAAAACGTTATGGAGCACCTAAATTTTCATGCATCTATTTGCTTCAAACACTATGGCAATAAAAGTGACTCTAACCATCAATTCGGTTCTATGTACATAGTACACGAATAAATTTCTTGTTCTTCCTTTCATTATTTACTTTTATTTAAAAAAAAAAACCAAGATCCGAGATGGTGTCATAGGTATGTATAAATATTTATATGTATTACATAAACAAATTGCGTTTATGCTTATCTTTAGTTACGAAACTTGTGACATATAAAATCTTTACCGACCGCGTTTCGCGAACACTCCGTTGCATTGTAAATGCCATTTGCGTTATCCGGCAAACGAATTTGAGCTTTGACTCGCTGTGGCTGATTTGAAAATCACTTAAACAGCTCCGCAGCTGGGTTTCCAAGTGAACACAGTTGATTTCCCTTTAATTTGTTTCCTTTTTGTATTAGAGCGGTTACTTTTATGGCGCTTTGGCGTGTGATCAAAGTATTTCGTACGACATCATATTGAGTTGAATTGATCAATAAATCCTCACGATCATGTGTGTTCCCTTATTATATTTTTTTGTTTTGATGACATTTTTTCTATAGTTGCAGGGTTATTTGTTACGCTTTAAGTGTTATATATTTATCGTGTGTTGACGACAATGTTACATTTGCGTCATATAATCTCAAGTTATATTGCGATAAAAGTGTAATGTGGTACTAAAATTAACCAGATCTATATTTAGAAACTGGCTTCGAAAATAATTGAAAATATTAGCTATTATACCGTTGTAGAAGTTAATTTATTTTAATCCTATACCTTTAAACGAGCAATTCTCGTGTATAATATATATATATATATATTGTGTGTAGTGGATATAGTAAATATCCACTGCTGAACATGGGCTTCCTTCATGGATTGCCTCGTAGCCATAGTAGCCAGCCAGGCTTGGCAGGCGGGTGGTCAACCACAGTTTTTTTTATTGTTTTGAGTTGTTGCGTAGAAGGATCGCCTTTTCGTTTCCCTGTGCTGCTTCTTACAATACCCACGGGATAATACGGGGTAGTGAATATTTTTACACCGCAACTTTTTATTAATAAGGTATAAGGTGTATATTAAGGTATTACGAGTTATAGTTAACCACTCTAAAGTAAAACACTTGAAAATATTGTTAACGACTGCTGTCGACAGTAGTCCAGTGGCAGGTGCGATCCTATGTCGTTATTTTCACGACTAATAATAATTACTAGTGCTTCCAAGTATTTTGTAACGTTTATGAACATTGAGCGTTAACATATTATATTGTAATATTTAAGATATCCTATACCTTCAAACGAGCAATTCTTATATATATATATCCTATACTATTAAACGAGCAATTCTTGTATATAAATATATATATAATCGGAATCTCGGAAACGGCTCCAACGATTTTCATAAAATTTGGTGTCCAGGGAGTTTCGGGGATAATAAATCGATCTAGCGAGGATTTATTTTTAGAAAATGTCTTTTTGTCCGTGTTTTTAGGCAATGAAAAACTGCTACAATATCGTTAGAATAAGAAGGTAAATTTTGGCGGATTGTTAGTGATTATAAACAGCTTAATTGGTATAATGGTCGGTCACAGAATCTTAAAACCCCGGTTCGAGCCCAGACCGACCGACCGACTTTTTTTAATTTTTTTTTCATGTTCTTTTCTTTTTTGAGAAAATCTATTTTTTCGAGCCCTTTTTTTAGTATTTTTTAAAAACACGAAAATTAAAATAATTGCACTCATGATTTTTTATTCAAATAACCAGTTCCGTTTTTTCTGTTATGTCGCTAAGATCAAAAAATATTATTTATATTTCATCAGTATGTAACTATACAATTGCAGTATTATTTTAATTTCTGGTAATTACATCCATTACGCTTCGTTGATGTTTCCGGATTTTTATTTTTTTATCGTCTGCTTTGTATGGTTTGTTAACAGGCCGGAGAACTTCACAAAGTTTCAGTTTTAGTAATGTTATGAAACATGGCAAAGGCACTTCTGTTTATAGCTGTATATTTCAATACCACGATATTGATGTAGACTTTATTTAAGGTTTTATGTTGGGAGAGCATAGGGTAAATTAGATTTAAGAGAAATGTAAACTAATTTTACTTGTTGGTAGGACTGCTTCTCTGTTCAGGAGTCTAACAAGTAGCAGAGCGTGGACAGCTGTTTTTCGGTTTAAAGTGTATAACTACGAACTGTAAGGTGACAGGACCCTCAGGTGACAAGGCGTCGGTAGCCTTTTTTATTTGAAGTGGACTGTAACTGTTGTCATTTCAATTTTATAAAAAAAATATGTTAATAATTGTATAAATCAACATTGTTAAACAGTACACGAACATAAAAAAACAACACACACACACTTCCTGTTCCCAAATGAACTAAACTATACCATCTTTCTTTATGTATAACATATAAATTTATTTTTATGCTTAAGTGTTTGGTTATTTAGAAGGCTAATTAACAATGTTGGTCTTTCTATGACTTTAAGCCTTGCTTTTTTTTCTGTAGATTAGCAAAGATATATCACTTAGTATTCCATTAAGTTCAGGTTTTTTTATTAAAAAGTACTTAAAGCGCTTCAAAATAGAATAAGTGAATCAAGTATTAACATTCGGGGAATTTGCAGCGGGACACTAAAGGAAAACTGTCTTTGTCTACAGTGCATGCCTCCTCTTTCACTAACCAAGGAATGGCAATATGTCCCTGAATACATTTATTATTTAAAACTATACAGCTTCACGTATATGTTGGTCTGAACCGCATTTATTACGGTTACTGTAAAATGAATTATTTTACTATCAAAATGTTATTAGCGAATTAGACCTTTAACTAGTGTATTATTTGTTGTTATTCACTTTTCACGTTAGTATGTCTTGTTTTTGACTTTTCATAATTTTCAGCCTTACTCATAAAAAACCATTTCAATTTGGAAAATACTTAAAGTTGCTCACTCTCTTTCACACTTTATTTAATCGTAATAGAAAGAGACATGTATAGAGTTTTTAGTTAGGTCGTTTAATTATAATATTACCATCATCATTACGTTTTTCTTTCATATAATTTTGACATGAAATTTTTAATTTTTTTTTGTTAATCTACTCGAAGATTTCAACTGCTGGTAGTTGGATTCACATTTTGCGATGCCTATTTGGTTATGTACCATCATTTATCTGTATTTTCCGCTGAGCAATGGTAAATCACAATCAGTAAAAATCAAAATCGAATCGTTCCGGTCTGAAGAGTATAAAGGGCCAGTATGGTTACAGGTTGTGAAGTATTCCACCTTAGTTGACAACGCCCCTTGAAGCCTTCTCGTGTTTAAGGCTGGTAACCTGTGTCAATACAATCAAATGTTGCCTAACCATAATATGTATTGATGTGTGAACTTCAATATCCATACTCGCAAATATTGTAGTAGTGGTGTAGCCACAGAATTTTTTTTCTACTTAAAGTTTTTACGCTAAGAAAGAATCCTACTTATACACGCTGCAAACTTTTATAAATTACTAGCGAGCTGCCCCGGATTCGCACAGGTGGATCTAGATTCCACATCAGCGCCACCTACCGGGTCCAACTATGCCTATAACCTTGGAAGTGCATGCAATATGTTGACAAAGTTTTACGGCAAACCTGATTAACGGCTTGGCAGCGCATAAAATACGAATAAAGATTAAATTTTTATATATGAGAACTACTAAGAGACTTGTTGATTTCGTAGCTTTGTAAGGGCTAGGTTCTTAGTTTCTAAAGTGCATTAAAGATATTTTACCATGTGCTATTTAGTAAAAATCATCTATATTAATTGGGATAATCTTATATTTTATTTGCGCTAAATATTATACTCCCCTAATTTTATCTTATTCCGCTACATAGAACTGCTTACGCGTGGCGTCGTGAGAGAATGAACGACCACATATCACATACATATCATGTATTACTACTATACATGGAGGACATACAACAGTTAGTGCGTCCAATACAACAATGCGTTCAGGATTCTAATGGGGTTGCCGCGGTATTGTAGCGCCTCAGGCATATTTGCAGGGGCACATATTGATGGGCTCGAATCCTTAATGCGCAAAAACCTCTATGCTTAGTCGCATGCGTATTAGCACCAACGTCATCCAGAGCGTTCTAGCGGACATAATATGGGATTCGCCGATGCTGGGGCGTTAAAATTGCATATTATAAGTGAGACACGCCCTGACCTTGGTTATTCTGGTAATTTTAATTTAATTTAATGTATACTACCTCTAGGTTATAGGTCTTTAGATTATAAATTATCAAAATTTAATTATATAAAATAAATTATATAATTATAAAAAAATATTATTATTACATCTTTCCGTGCGTGTCTGAGGCAGCAAAAAGAAATTTAAACTGAAGATGTGCAGGGTCTTGAAACAATTCAGAATAATTAAATACTGCAACAACGGCAAGTGTTACCTCTGTGAGGCTTTCTATGGAGGAAGCCTATATTCCTATATTATAAGTGGACTTTTGATATGCTTTAGTGAATGAATTAATGAATTTTCATCTTATGGTTCGATTTGTATAATAAGATGGATATTCGTAAAGGTACTTTTTTGAATACCACAGCTTTCCTTTATCTGGACGCAAATAAAAAGACAATTGATACACTTGCGGCCAGTTCGGATAAGCCTTGGCTGGTCGCCCGACGGAGGCGTGGTACTTTGATGTAGAGGCGTTTTGTTCCCCAACGTACTTGCCGTCGATATTTCAAACGGGGGCGGAGTGTACCTTTATCTTTGGTCGACTGTGTAATTTGGGCGATGGGTAAATCTTATCGTGTTTGTTGTAACTTTATTTAGGAAAAACGATTCAGATATATGACTTTCGTTTCAGGTTTTGCTGCAATATTTTGCATTAACGACATCTAGAATATAACAGCTAATGTTTTATTTTGATGGATTTATACATGTGTTATTATAGTTCTATTTAAAAGTCCGAAGGATCCGATTGGATCCTGTAAATGTCTCCTTGTAGACCGCGCCAAAGAGTGTACTAATATTTAGAGGGACGCCTTAGAACCAAACAGTATATGATCACTAAGTTTACTCGAAACCATAGATAAGAGTGCTCAGGACGATTCTTTTTTAAATGTTATTTATAAGAATATAATTCTTATAGAATTATATTCTTATAATTCTATTCTACTCTATTTTGAATGTTATTTATAAGAATATAATTCTATAAGAATTATATTTTTATAAATAACATTCAAATAATTATATTAAAAGAATTAATCAATTATTTCAAATGTCGTCTAAAACCAGATGAATCGTTCGCTTTCAATTGACATTTTTTAAAAAGGCCCTTCTTAGGGAAACAAATTTTAATCGACTACGACTACAAATTCTGCAAATTTCGAGAGATGAAGAAAGGAATGGGTGGGCTTACATAGCTGTTACGAAGAAAACGCTTCTTTACCATGAAAGGCATCGCACTCAACGCTCGAGGGACTGCTAAGACAGCATACCGCTTAAACTTTTGGGTTACCCTCATTACAATATAATCCTGATCCTGATCCAATCCTGATTATAAAATTTATTAATAACATGATAACAGCGCCACCTATCCGATGCTCGCCGCTAATCCTACCATCTGTAAAAAAATGACAGAAATTTTTTTATTGACAGATTTCATAAGTATTTTGCCCGAAGGTCAGATAAACCTCTTTTCGAATCGATAATTAATATACTTTGAAAACTTGACAACCGAAGTCTTAATTTCTTAAGTTGAAAGAAGTTGAAGACAGAGAAACCGCATAAAGTAGTCAAACGTTACAACCAGGTTAAAGTACAGTTGTTACAAAATCACACATAATATATATCCTCGTGTAATTCTTGTTTTAGTGCCGAAGTCGCGTAAAAATACATAAATGGAATTAATGTGCTATTTCTTTAAAATATAAGTTGCTATCTACGTAAAAACAGTATTGATAACCCCGTATATTGACCTTTATAATGGATTCTTGAATTGCGTCGAGATTATCCGATTTGATTGAGAATCTTTCTTCCCCACTCGTGTCGGTTATCAAGCCAAGTGAATACCCTATTGTAACTTGAGTTTACTTATATTCAAGAGCTATACATATATTTTTTCACTTTACCTAATAGCATAGTTATAAGTGTGTCCGGGGAGTTTCGGGGGCAATAAATCGATCTAGATAAGATTTATTTTTAGAAAATGTCTCTTTGTCCGTGTTTTAAAGCAATGAAAAACTGCTACAATATAAGAAGGTAAATTTTGACACGGTGTTAATGATCGTAGTAGCTCAAGTGGATATCGAGCGGTCGCGAAATCGTAATGCCTTGGTTCCCGTCCTGTCTTCGGTTCGATTTTTTCACCTTTTAAAAAAAAATAGAAATATAAGTTTCTTCGCAACCTTCCGCTAAACAAATACAATGATGTGTCTTACCTGGATTGAAGAGCACCTCGCGCCCTCTCTCAATTGCATGCACTAACTCCGTCACCACTAGTCCCAGCACCACTACTCCCAACACCACTATTCCAGGCAAGACACACCATCGACGATAATACGACACGTGTTTCGCCTCTACACGAGGTATCTTCAGGTAATGTAGACTCTACGGCGGCTGACCGCTTAGCTAAGCGGTAAGTGCTCTAAGGCGGGAGGTGCTCTTCAATCCAGTTAAGACACATCATTGTATTTATTTAGCGGAAGGTTGCGAAGAAATTTATATTTTTATTTTTTATTATAATGGATTTCCGCAAAGTAACGCCTGATTCTATCAATTACCCTTTTTTTTTTCAAGTTCCCTTCTTTTGTGACAAAATCTTTATTGTAAGCCCTTTTTTTAGTATTTTTTTAAAAATACGAAAATTTTAATTAAACTAATTGCACTCATGATTTTTTATTCAAATAACCAGTTGTTTTTTTCCATTATGTCAATAAGATCAAAAAATATTATTCATCACTATGTAATTTGTATCTAAATGTAATTTCAAAAAAAAAAACTGAGCAAAGCTCGGTCATCCGAGTACTGTTTAACATCAGTTGACAACAACTTAGTTTTTTCATAATAATAATAAATGGCATTCAAATTACTCTGAAAGTGTCATCTTTTGTGTTAAGGCGATAACATTATTTAAATATGTATTTTTACAATTCCGAATATGTATTGATTAATAAGTATCACTTCAAACCAAAAAGAAAGCGACATAGGTCTTCTCGTGTCGCATTATTTCATCCTTAGGTAGTGTCGGTGTAAGAATATCCTCTACACTATATCGTCTCGTGGATGTCGTAAGTGGCGACAGAGGGAGGTGGACAGCAGCGTCTTTTTCGTCATCATCATTACAGCCCTTCACAAGGCCAATGCTGAACATAGGCCTCCCCCAAGTAATGTCACAAAGCACGGTCCAGAACCTGCATCCATCGACTTCCTACATGTCTTACCATGTCGTCACACAATCTAGTGGGGTCGCTTTACACTGTGCCTACCTCGAGAACGTTTTTTCCCCATCAGTTGTCGATTCTTCGAGCTATATGGCCGGCCCACTCTGGTTCTACTGCGAATATCCTTTTCTCTAAGTTTTCACCCAGCCAAAACCCCGAGCATAGTCCTTTCTATAGCTCACTGAGCGACCTTGAGTGTCCTCGTACGGTCAGCAGTGAAGGACCACGTATCAGATTTATAAGTCATCACTTGCAACACGCACTGGTTGCACAATCTAGTTTTGAGGTATACCTGAAGAGAAGATGTATCGTAAGTTCCCGAACGTTGCCCAGCCGATTTGAATCCATATAACGTCTTCATAATAATAACTAAATTAAAAAATCTGGTTGGCAACCCGCCTGGCAAGCGTGGCAACTATAGCAAATATACATATGAGGCAATTTGTGGGGGCAGCCTATGTTCAGCAGAAGAATTTTGATAGGCGGTAACGGTAACGGTACCAGGTCTTCTTACGTAAAGACTTATAGCTTAAAATTAAATTTGACTTGAAAATGTAAAGCAAACAAAAAAATAATTTCAGGAATAATTAGTACTTCCATTAACAGAAAGTTGTAAACAATTTCCTTAATTCATCGAGCTCTTATACTTCTATATTGTCCCGCAAAATCTTGAACTTGGGCCTCTCCTGTTGCAGGGAGTATATGCCATTCAGCAGTGGACTTTAATCATCCATCCAGCCATCTACCGGCACTAACTCTTCTGGCATTTTTCATAGCCATCTCTTACGGAACCCACCGGTCGAAATGAAGTGGCAAACTCTTATAAATTTATTATACGACGATAGAACTACGGCGGCGATGCTGTGCTTAGCTTTGCAATATCAAATGTTCGTAACGATTAATAAAATGATACCGCAAAATGACTAATGTGCCACGCATTCAATATTTCCGCCTGTGAATACGAGGAAATCGCAAAATTCATTACTTTATAGTTGGAATGTTTTCGCATTGTTTATAGGTGTGATTTAATATTCGTGTCTTTGGAAACTTTTATAGCATTCTGAATTATAATTCGGAATAAAAACAATGACATTCGTGAGAATTCACACTAATTTAGCCTTACAAATAACCTGTATTTTTTTTATATAGAATACGGGTGACAAACGAGCACACAGTTCATTTGATGTTAAGTGGATGCTGTGGACCATAGACATCTACATTTATTCACGATTAATAATCAAAATGCATGCATATTTTACGCTGGTAATCTGTGAGATTATGGCCCTTCCCCGGTCGTGGCGACCCATTCGTGCTACAACCATAATATAGGTGCAATATGGCTCTACCACGTGTGAATTAGTTTTACATGTTCTACCTTAGTACTTACCATAGGTCTGCATATTAATGTTCAAATAACTAACAGCAATATTAAGGGAATCAAACAATACATAAATTATATTGATTGTATTCAAAGAATTAATTATTTAACAGTGTCAGAAAATGAGAATGTAAGATTATTTTTAGTTTATTACGCGATATATCAACCAATCTGAACCGATTATAATGATTATTTTATTATATATATATATATATATATATATATATATATATATATATATATATATATATATATATATATATATGGTATTTCTGTATACGTTACAAACTCATTTTAGGAAGACTCTCAAATCTAAGTCCTTAATCTAGCATTAAAATTATTGTAGTTAATGTATCTGAGTGTGTCACAATTTAATGGGGCAACATGTTCAAAAAATGATTTCTTATATTTGCGCGAACACTACATATTGATTAAAACTACTTTTACGGATTTTAAATCATTTATTTCTTGATTTTTTATTTATGAAGTATCAGGTGCTTACCAGCACCTATGGTTCTGGGGGACTGAGGTGACTGACGTCCCGATGTCAGTATTAAGGCCAAGTACCTTCAGCACCAGACCGATCTACGCAGAATGAACTTACTGTGTTTTAAAATCTTGCAGTTGTATGCTTGGGCTTAGTTTCAACTTTATTGATTACAGGATCCCAAGCAGGTGGTAGTTTTAATACCCTCACGTATCATACTGAGCAGGAACCGATGTTCTTTTGCGAGGATTTGTCGTCTATCAAATCCGATGTAATGGCGGGGGTCGTCTAGGATATGATCACAAACTGCAGACGTCCCGGAACGTTGGTGCTTCACGTCAGCTATATGTTCTTTTACGCGGTTTCTAATTAGTCTTTTTGTTTGCCTTATAAATGAGAGACCACATTCACAATCAAGCTTAAACATTCCTGCATCTTGTAGAGGAATGTGACGGATAATAAGAATTGACTAGTCTTCTTCGGCAGCTTGTAGAATTTTCTATTAGAAGCTCGCTTCAAGATTTATCCAATCTTGTCTGTAACACCTCTGACATATATGGTAGTACAGCAGGCGCACGCTCGACTGTGGCCGGCTTCACTCGGTCGCTGTGACGTAGGCGCGGGACATGAAGCTTTTTGTCGTGCAGAACCTGCTTGATGTGCTAAAGCTCGGCGGACAGGTGTTTGCTGTCACAGATCTCTCGTGCTCACTGCAATAAAGGTTTGCCCACGGGAGCTAAACGTGAAGGATGATGGTGAGATTCACCGTTTAAATATCAGTTTGTATGGGTCTTTTTTCTATACACAATGTGACCTATGATGTTGTTAGGATTTCGGATGATGAACATCTAGGAAAGCTAAGAAATTATTTGCTTAATTAACTCCACCTGATGTTGAATCTCATTGTTCGCAATGTTCAAAAAAGTTAATTTAATCACGATGAGTCAAATCAAATAAAATGGCACCGCCGACTGTTTCCCAATATAACAAAAAGCTCATGTATTTTTAGTAAAGAGAAACATACGAGATATTCCTTTAAAAGAATCGTGTTAAAATTGTGTTATAACACCCAAATGTTGCGTTTTGCGTATTGTATATGAAATGAAAACTCTATGTTTCGACGTAAGAAATTCAAATTAGGTTTCTCAAATGTAATCATGCTTATGTTTAAATTGTCGACTTCACAAAAAGGAACGGGATCTCAATTCGACTGTATGGTTTTTGTATATATATGTTACAAGATATCTTCGCCAAGTGTCAACTGATTGTAATGATTCTTTTGTTATTAGTTTATTATACTTCTGGGTTGGTCCCATATAAATTTAGAGCAAATAACTCTATAGGTGGGAAATAGTAGATGAAGTTATTAATGTAGCTATGTAGACTACATTCTAGTTGTTACCTTGAGCCTTGTGATATTCCGTAGTTCAATCAACCTGGTCAAAAATACTACATGCTCGGCGGTGAAGGAAAACATCGTAAGGAAACCTGTATGTCGTAGAAATTAATAAAATATTTCGATCACATATGAATTTCGCCATCACGCATTTGGGCAACGTGGTGGACACTTCCTTAAAACCCTTCCAGAAATGAGCCTGTGCCCAGGAGTGAAACAAATAGACTGTAACTTTACTATTAAATTTAAAATTAAATGCCTTATATCTTCTTTCTCTCTTAATAAACTACAAATACTGTTAGATAAATAGTACACTGTAATTCCGTCTGTATATATACATATATTTTATTGGTATTATTATCCAATAAATTATTCCTTTACCATTGAACCATGAAGCATATCACATAAATTATATCAATTTGTTCTCTCTTCATCATTCGGACGTTTGATTAAATAGTCATTATTTAATCAAACTTTATTACTCGGTTACTCTAACACTCATCATAGACTATCATTAACAACGGAATCGATCCCGCAGCGGCGATCAGGACAATTTAAACTATTCGGGGACACAATCAATGTAATGTCCAAATTGGTACAAATCGCTTTGGCAACCCCTCTTTTCCGTCCCCCCACTTTAATCGAAAGCAGACATAAATTCAGCGGGATTCAATTCCTGAGGCTATCATTTACACGGGGTGCGATGCGAGTGGACACGAGAGATTTTTGCTCACGTCGTTATTTGAATTGTACTGTTGAAAGTGTAAGTGATTCCACCCAAAACATTTTAAAGTGGTTGTTGTGATTACAAATATAAAGTAATAACCAATAGTTTAACATCGTTACTTAAAACCAGCCGTTTAATTTCATATTTGAACCATATATGCTATTCTTAGACCATTAAAATTAAAATTGGGTTGAATAGTCTAAGATGCAATTATTTTAAATTCATACAGTTACAGACACACATAAATAATTATCTGCCGCATACTTCAAGTTTGCTCTTTTCGAGATAGCTTCTTAAATCATTCGGCAAATCGCAATTATTTTAAATTCATACAGTTACAGACACACATAAATAATTATCAGCCGCATACTTCAAGTTTGCTCTTTTCGAGATAGCTTCTTAAATCATTCGGCAAATCGTTTTGCATGTTTTCCGATCGTTCGTATTTAAATCTATTGTTCAGTCACAGTCGGCCGTATTCGATGTCGATCTCGATCAGATATCAAGTCAGACTTCATCGTGCGCTTTGATTTGTTAATGGAGAAGTTTTTATCGTATTAAAATATGCTCTAATTACGAAGTTGCGGTATATCTTGCTTTTAGGTAGTAATTGACAGTAGAAAATGTTTGATTGATAGCTTTTTAGTTTTTTAGTAGAGAACTTAAGACACACCTACATTTATAACATAACATCAACTATATATATATATATATATATATATATATATATATATATATATATATATATATATATATATATATAAATATATATATATATACAAAATATCCTGCATTCACATATCGTAAGATGAAGAAGAAAAGTTTTATTTTTGGGGCATTTGTATGATCTTTGCCACTAGTATTAAAAAACCTTCAACTCAACCGCCTTCAGAATAAAATGAATGTAAAGGAACGAACGACAAATGGTTGAAACGATTTAGTGCTAGCCGAGTTGGGCTATTCTTGTCGCGCGGCAAAAAGTCGCTGATGTCGTCACGACTGATCGATACTGTGTGCAGGGTTGTTAACTTTAACTTACTAATTGTCTTTGTCTGCCTAATAATGTTTATTTTATTTTTGTGCGAGGTGTTGCGACGTGCAGTCTGAATCGAGAAACAAATAAAATGAAATTAAGATTAAATAAAGCTCATGATACTTATTACTCTGAGCCGTGGTAACTAACGTACCCTAACGGATTAGTAAGCTAAAGTGGCAATGGGCTGACCATATAGCTCGAAGAATCGACAACAGCTGCTGATGAACTGCATATTATATCTTAATATATATAAATTACGTGTCACGTGGTTTGTCCGCGATGGACTCCTAAACTACTTAGCCGATTTTATTCAAATTTGCTCACCGTGTGTAGTTTGGTCCAACTTGAGAGATAGGATTTTCTTGCCCATGAGTGACCCACAATTGTTTTTGCGAATTTAAGGATTTTTAATAAGACGTGACAAAGGGTCGTTGAAAAGAGCAGAACAACGTCTGCCTGGCAAGTTAGTTGTATATATTTTTACCTTCGATCAACAATACCAACTAGATAACGGCTCACGTACAAAATCGTAGCTATTAGCTAAATACTGTCCGCGTGAATATAAATTTAAACAGCTACATTTGTTTACTAAAGAAATGAGACAAAAAATAAAATAGTTTTAAGTTCAACCTGATTACAACCATCGCATTTAGTAATAAAGTCACAAATCTTACGATCATTAGTCACAAAAAAGAACAAAGCTATACAATACTCCTATCACTTGGAAATGAAATGACATAAATTAAATAACATTTAGTGTGAAATCAACCCTAAGTATTAACAAATAAAGTTCTTTTTCTCGTTATTGCCTTGCGAGCTACGTCATTTTGTTAGTTTTCTGTTTTCTTCTGCGAATTTGGTCCAGGAAGTATTGAGTCGCGTTGAACACTAAAATAATTTATAATAATATGATGATCATAAGTTTACTTAATTAAAATTATTTTCATGTTTTGGGCATTTATGATTTTTGATAAACATACTTTCCACACTAGCCATTGAATATAATATAGTATGTAGTATATTGATTGCAGTTTATTAACTAATTCAATAAATATCTATTTTAGTTTTTGTATGTATATATATTTATAGTATGTGTGTATCTATGTATAATATATATATATATATATATATATATATATATATAAGAATACATATATATATATATATATATATATATATATATATATATATGTATTCTTTTTTATCACACCAATTTGCCCTACTCCTGTCATCTTCATGTAATCCTGTCTATTAATTGGTTATCTGGACGAAATTGCTGTCAGCAATATTAAGCGTCCATTGTATACTTTTAAAGAGGCATGCTGCAATTATATATATAAATATAAAAAATGCAATTATATATATATATATATATAATATATATATATATATATATATATATATATATATATATATATATATATATAATTAATAGTAGTAGTATAGTTGTAGCACGAATGGGTCGGCTCGACCGGGGAAGAAAGCTAGGAAAGTAAAAAAAAGCTGAAAAGTAGCCATTATTTAAAGTTTTGGTAACGAATTATTAAAAATTATTACAGTACAATTCTACTTCATGCGTCTATGTTCTGTTTCACAAATGTTTGCGCGTGTATTGGTCAACATTGGCAAAACATTTGTAGGGGTGGTTATGATCGGTAATTTTGTTTCAAATATGATATTATTTGTTAGTTTAGAGCTTAAAATATAACATATTATACATGTCATTACCGAAAGTAAGACACTCCGGCAGTTAAATTTCTTTTTCGGGCATTATTCTTGCACCTTTTAAATACGCATTGCGGCATTGTGAAACGTGTTCACATTGGCTTATGATTCAAGTAAACTAAACGAAATAAGAGCTCACGTCTAATGTGCACTTTTATTTACTTAGATGGATTTCTTGCGCCGACCCGACATCTATTTGGTATTGTTGATCGAAGATTTTTACTTTGAAAAAAGTCCTGCGAATATTTTGCGCGTTCTTCCCAGGTTCTCCAAAGGTTTTATCCGATCCTATGGTAAAAGTACAAAATTACTTTTAACTAGAATCATTTCTAATCTATATTGAAAAAAAAATGATTCTATTATGTATGTACACAATATACATAAACACTCACGCCTGTCACCCAGAGGGGTAGGCAGAGACTACAGACTTCCATTTGGCACGATCCTGACACATCTCTCTTGCCTCCTTCACATCCATACACCTACGCATACATGTTCGTCGGTTAAGGGTTCTCCTAATTTGGCCCGTTTTCAATAAATCGCCAATTTTGTCGATAAATTTTCGCCTAGGACGTCCCTTTCCGACTCTGCCATTCACTTCTGCACCATAAATTTTCTTTGTCACTCTTTCCTCATTCATTCTTTCCACATGACCAAACCACCGAAGCATTCCTTTCTTAATCCTGGTCACCACACTCTTCTCTTATTACACAATTCCTTACCCTGTCATTCAGATTCAGCCCTAACATACCCCTTAACGACCGCATTTCTACTGCATTTATTATATTCTCGTGCTTCTTCTGCCACACCCAACTTTCACTACCATACGTTAAAGTAGGGACCAACACAGCATTGTGAATTGCCGTACGTACACAATATACGTTTTTGTATTAGCATTGAAAGTGAATATCAGCGCGGTTACCAAATCTTTATTTTATTATAATGAATGCTTTTTATCTTTGAAACAACTGCGTGGCTTAGTTGTCAGGATATCCGATTTCTGAGTCAATAGACTGGGTTTGATACAGATAGCTATGTGTCAAGGGATAAGCGCCTGCTTAGAGTTTCATAGTTTGCAGCAAACTTTCATCCCTTTGGCACCAATTAAATTGTCAGATGCAATTTGAAATACTAATTTACAATTTGCTCGCCGGTGCAGTTAAGCGTCGTAAGGAAACCTGAATGTCTTAGAAGTTCAAATACACCTAATACATGTTAAGTCCAGCCTCCCCCGCCCTAGGTTTTCTGCTTCGGAACCCCTAATAAAATTAGAAGAAGCTTGTTGTTAGCCTTATAGATACGTTTACGTTTAAGATATAAATTAGTGTTTTTGTGTACTTCTTTCGGTCGTGCAGTTGGCGGTGTAAACGTCCACTACACCATATCGTCCCACGAGTGTCTAAAACATCTGCGGTTGCCAACTCGACCGCCCTGCGTGGCAACATTGGCAAATGATTTTTTTATAGAATAAAGATGGCAAACGAGCATACAGTCTACCTGATGGTAAGGGGATGCTGTGACTCATAAACATCTACTTCTATCCTCGATTAAGAATCAAAATGCAGATGCGTTGCCACCCCTGAGAACCAAGATGAAATGCCTCGCTTCCAGTAAAAAAGGTCTCCGGTTCTCTCTACTCACCATACGAAACACAACAGCATTGAGCTTCTGTTTGACGCTGGTACTCTATGAGAGCATGGTCCTTCCCCGGTCGAGCCGACCCATTCATGCTGCAACGATAACATAGCTGCAGACTTGCTCCACCACGTAAAACTGTCCTCCGTAGGAGGCAATCTGTAGTAAAGACCTATATATTCAGCGACGGACCTTTGACAGGTTGTAACAGTTAGGGTCTTTGTGTATGCTTGTACAGTTTAATCAATATAATTATGAAGATATGAGCTTTTATTAAATAGCCTTTATAGAGCTTTTATTAAATATACCACTTATAAAATATATTTTACTAGCTGTACCCCGCGGTTTCACCCGCGTGTATACACGTTATACAGAAAATTTAAATTTTATCCACTCACCCTCCCCCCCCCCCCCCCTCTCCCTATAATTTGGCTTATTAAATTTAAATTTTTTGAAAACGTTCTATCGCCTATGTTCATCAGGAATAATGTAGGATTCTAATGGTGAAAGAATTTTTCAAATCGGTTCAGTAGTTTCAGAGCTTATTCAATTCAAACAAACAAACAAATCTTTCCTCTTTATAATATTAGTGTAGATAAGGGGTAGAGCCATGCCGCAGTTATATGAGTAGTGTAGTTGTAGCACGAATGGGTCGGCTCGACCGGGAAAGGACCATGCTCTCATAGAGTACCAGCGTCAAACAGCAGCTCAATGCTGTTGTGTTTCGTATGGTGAGTAGAGAGAGAACCGGAGACCTTTTTACTAGAAACGAGGCATTCCATCTTAGCCCTCTTGGGTGACAACGCATTTGCATTTGATTCGTAATCGAGGATAGATGTAGATGTCTATGGGCCACAGCGACCACTTACCATCAGGTGGACTGTGTGCTCGTTTGTTACCCTACCCTATATATATATATATATATATATATATATATATATATATATATATATATATATATATATATATATATATAAAAGCCGTCAACATTTATAGCCGTACTCCAATCTGGTCGTCGAGGACAAAATCTATCAACATACGTGGACACAACAACAGGTACAGAAAGTTTACTGACCGTATAATGTTTACTAAATCATACAGCGACCTCAAAATAGACCCGAGGCGTAATAATTAAAAATCGCGCGCATCTATAAGAGATGTTATCGAAGATTTATCTCGGTGATGAGACGGCTATTCGTGATTCACACAGCGATCGGCATAACTTAATGCAGGTATGACGTTGTAGCTCAAAGTTCCCTCTTAGATTACATGCATGATGTATTAGCGTATATAAAATTGTTGTTGACGATTTTATAATGGTGGTACTTAAAAATTCATGATTAAATTCCTCCCTCACCCTGCTATCATCGAATGACCAGACGCTCAGCGGGTCTCCACCCCGTTTTTAATTCGGAATGTATTGGAATCATATGGTTTGAATCGTTCGAATTCACATTTAAGCAAAAAAGTAAAATCATTTACTAGCATTTTTCTTTTTATTCGATTAAATTATAGTTGTCTTTAAGGCAAGACTACAAGTCACAAACTATATCTAGCTAAGTTAAGGTTGCTTTGCCATCTTCAAAAATCGTCATCGTAAAAAAAGTTCCATACATATTACTACTATTATATAATATAATAATACTATTATATATATATATATATATATATATATATATATATATATATATATATATATATATATATATATATATATATATATAATTGTTGTAAATTTAGAGCAGTAGAGGTCCGCTGTACCTACTGTATTATGGCCGCAGCACGAATAGGTCGCCTCGACCGGCGAAAGACCACGTTCTCATTGAATGAATACCAGTGTAAAAATGGCAGCGCTATGCCGTTTTTCATATGGTGTGTAATTTAAATTTTTACTGGTAACGACACATTCCATTTTAGTCATCAGAGGTGACAATGTATCTGTATTGATTGATTGATTGATTATTGATTCTAAAAAGAGTGCAGCTCTTTATGTGAAACCTGATAGATTGTGCGCCTGTTTGTCGTATTTACTTTATGTGAAACTGATAGATTGTGCGCCTGTTTGTCGTATTTACTTTCAGTAGGTTCTAGTTGTTTTTATGTCTTCCTACTATTAAACAGACTATTTGTATTTTATTACAGTAATGATCCCGTTTCGTCCCAAGGTATAGAAATATCGATTAAGGGGGATCAAACTGGTGGCAGAATAAACATGGCGATAATTGCTTGCGAATCTTATAATATGGTACTAAAAACATTGTTTACCAATACGCAAGAATTTTGTCCAACTGGTTTATCTGATAATGATATAAAGTTAAAGTTACATAATATACTATATATGTCCGACTATTGGGCACAGGTCTCCTTTCATTTCATATATAAAGTTAAAGTTACAACCTTTGACTGGCCTGTTGGTCTAGTGGTTAGTGACCCTGACTGCTATGCCGGAGGTCGTGGGTTCGATTCCCACCCAGGACAAATGTTTGTGTGATGAGTACGATCATTTGTTCTGTGTCTGGGTGTAATTTATCTATAATATTTATGTATTTAGAAATATATAAGTATGTTTCATCAGTTGTCTAGTACCCATAACACAAGCTCTGCTTAGCTTGGGACTAGATGGCGTTGTGTGATAGTTGTGGAATATTATTATTATTATTAACCTATATACGTCCCACTATGAGGCACAGGTCTCCTTTCATTTCTGAGAGAGTTGATTTAAAAATATATTTTTAAGTTTTAACATTATTTCGCACGTTCGCATTTTTCATAACTGAAGTTATTATATATGTTATTTACGCTAAATTTAAAAGTTTATGAAATATTGATAATTTTTTTCAAATATTGGGACTAAAAATTTGGCACTAACACATAGTTCTTCATAATTCATTTGCCGTTTATTATTTCACCAATAATGTATGAATTTCAATGAAGTAATATAACATCTAACTTTCATAACATACGTATTTGTGTCAGGTATTTAATCAATTTGTTATCGTCAAATTTATTTCGTGTAAAAAATCCCGGGCGTCACATATTTCTCAGCTTCTTTCGATTCGATATTCGCATCAGCTTTAACAAACACGATATCTGCCTTTGAATTTAAATATGTTAATAATATTAAGTTGGGAATAATGTAAATATTTTTGTCCTCGTAGCCCTTGCAAAAGCAATATTATAATAAGTATGTTAACATTGGAATCGTTTTATTCCGGCGTCTTAAAAAGGTTTTCTCGAGCAATCGGTAAAGTTACATTTTGCTACAAATTAAGCAATGTTCGCGCATTGATGTTTCTTTGCTTTTGCCTTTTTTATTTAGGTACATATGCTTATTCAAATAAATAGAGTTATCCATTTTTTATTTTGTTCTATCGTTTCGAACACCATTGTACAACCATGTTCTTGCAAATAAAGATTATAAAGATTATTATTATAATTCGATCACATAATTCGTAACAATATTTGTTTACAAAATGATACTTATATTTACGCATATACACTTTGATTATAACTATTTTTTTAATTCTCGACGTTTCGGCTGCTTTCTAGCACCTATGGTCACGGGAAAATAAAAAAAGCAAGTAAATTAAAGGCGGTAAAATCCGTAAAAATAATTTTAATTGATATTTACTTAATAAGGTCGACGTGAGTTTAGGGAGGTTGCGTGCAGTCTATTTGGAAAATTGATCGTATTGTTAAAAAAAATAGAATAAAGATAGTGTTCATCAATAATTGCGGCTTTTGCCATATTATAATATTTATTCAAACATCGATATTGACAGTGTGGTGGCGATGTAAAAATATCCATCACCAGAAATTATCCCGTGGGTGAGAGGCGACCGAGAATCAAAAAAGGAAATCGGCAGCAGCTTTTTCCTAATAACAACTAGAAAATATAAACTGCAGTTATTAACTCGTCCGCCAAGCGTGCCAACTGTGGCAAATATCCCTTTCATAAGGCAGTCTACGTCGAGGCCTGTGTAACAGTGAAGTATATATATGAATGAAAAAATACATCTATCTCTCATCATCATCATCATTATCATCATTACAGCCCTTCTCAAGTCCAATGCTGAACATAGGCTTCCCCCAAGTAATGGCGCAAAGCACGGTCGTGAGCCACCTGCATCCATCGACTTCCTGCACGTCTTACCAGTTCGTCTCTCCATCTAGTAGGGGGGTCGCCCTACACTACGCCTACCGGTACGAGGCTGCCACTCGAGAACCTTTCTTCCACATCGGTTATCGGTTCTTCGAGCTGTACGGCCGACCCATTGCCACTTCAGCTTACTAATCCGTTGGGCTATGTCGGTCACTCTGGTTTTACTGCGGATATCCTCATTTCTGAGTCTATCACGCAGAAAAACTCCGAGCATAGCCCTCTCCATAGCTCGCTGAGCGACCTTGAGCGTCCTCATATGGCCAGCAGTGAAGGACCACGTCTCAGATCCGTTACTGGCAACACACACTGGTTGTTCAATCTAGTACTGGTTGGAACTGATTGTAAATCTAGTGTTCAGAGTTTGAGGTATACCTGACGGAAATATGTGTCGTAATTTCCCGATTGCTGCCCAGCCGAGTTGAATCCGTCGATTGACCTTGGTCGGAGTTGGACTTACCTAGTCGGACTATTTGTCCCAGGTAAACGTACTCGTCAAAAACTTCGAGCTTAGTGCTCCCAACAACTACCGGCATAGGTGTGACATGGACATTAAACATGATCTTTGTTTTGTCCATGTTCATCTTAAGACCTGTCTGTTGGGAGACACCATTGAGGTCATTGAGCATAGTGCTTAGGTCCTCCAGCGATTCTGCCATAAGGACTATATCGTCAGCAAATTTAAGGTGAGTGATGTACTCGCCATTGATGTTAATACCGTATCATTTCCAGTCCAGTAGCTTGAAAACATCTTCCAATGCAGCGGTGAAGAGTTTCGGGGACATAACGTCACCCTGTCTTACACCTCTCTGCAGTTGGATAGGTTTCGAACTCTGGTTCTGTACTCGGATAGCCATCGTAGCCCTACTGTACAAACACTTCAGTACTTCGATATACCGACAGTCAACTTGGCACCGCTGAAGGGACTGTAGCACCGCCCAAATTTCGACGAAATCAAAGGCTTTCTCATAGTCCACATACGCCAGGAAAAGTGGCAGATTGTACTCATCGGTCTTCTGTACAATCTGCCGCAGGGTATGTATGTGGTGTATGCATCTATCTTTATTATATAAAAATCAAATGCTGTCCGTTAGTCTCGCAAAATCTCCAAAATGGTTTGACAGAAGAATTGAATGGTTTAGATTGACAATTGGACTCGGTAGGTAGGGCTGTTGTTGAGATCCTGAGAGAGATTGTTGAGAGAAAATACCCGCGCGAAACGGGGGCGGATCGCTAGTATTACATATAAATAACATTGAAGTGTCGGCCTGTAATATCGAAGCTACTGCCATTTATTAAGGGGTTGTTTGTATGTTATAAGAGATAACGATTTTTAAAAATTTCGTCTGTTTGTCCGTGCTTAACCTTGGAATGGGTGATCCGAAAACTTCGCGAACAGATAAGGGAGCAGGAATGATTTTCTATATTTTAATCGAAAAATTTGGAGACTTTTTCACACAAATAAGAAATATTGATAAAATATCTAAATGTTCTCTGATCTTAAATCCAAATAACGTCGCATTATTGGATTCGACCAGTTCGAAGCCAGCGCAGATACTTCTTTGTAAGTATATTCGTGTACTGCAAACAATTTTCATGCCATAGAAGTTCAAAACTTCCATGGCAGCGCTTTCCTGGAAGGAAATCGACGCAGAAGATCTTAATTAATCATTTAATAAATATAATCTTTGCTTTCTTATTCAAAGGTGTAAGATTAATTTTAGCAATCAAGCACCTAAGTAGATTACTACGGATATAAAATATCAAGTTTAAGTTCAAGTACTACGGATATAAAGTACCAAAAGAAAATTGAGATACACTTATGATAAAAACAAAAATACTAGTAAAAAAACCTAACGTTAAGTGGTTGCTGTTGCCTATAGACGTCTATATCTATCCTCGATTACGAATCAAAAGCAGATGCGTTGTCGCGCGTGAGGACTAAGACGGAATGCCTCGTTTCCGGTAAGAAGGGTCTTCGGTTCTCTACACTTACCATACGAAACACAATAGCGTTGAGCTGCTATTTTACGCAGGCATTGACTGTAGCACCAATGGGTCGGCTCACGGAGGTAGGACCACGATTTCGCAGAATACCAGCGTGAAGCAGCAGAATAGTGCTACTGTGTTT
This sequence comes from Parnassius smintheus behrii, assembly GCA_036936625.1. NCBI lineage: Eukaryota > Metazoa > Arthropoda > Insecta > Lepidoptera > Papilionidae > Parnassius > Parnassius smintheus. The sequence goes on from JAUPFT010000024.1 coordinate 32,884,915, forward strand.
CGTATGGTGAGTGTAGATAACGGGAGACACAGTTACAAGAGAGTATGGTCTACCAAATCAGAAAGTAGTGGTTTCAAATTTTCGAACAAGCGTTTTAATTACTTGGGAGTGGTTAGCGGGAGTGTTAGAATTGTAATAGCCTAACTAGTACGCTTTAAAAAAAATAACAACCATACTTGTAATTGAAAAAGAATGTGGTAATGAAAAAAAGCGCAGTCATGTATAGTCACATAATGCTGAGTTGACTCACCTGTGACTAACTTTGTCTAAACGTTGGCTTATGTCGCCTTCTTATCTAGCTGCGTTTATAAAGTGTTGGTAATTATACAGTATACTGTAATCTGTGTTATATATTTATGATGGTAATGATTTATTTATTTGTATGGATCTCCAACAGTTGTACATATTAAATTACTTCTAACACATGCTTTACATCTATAAATTACTATGTACTACCAATTATAGGAGAACACATCATTCTAAAACAATAACAGTAATCTGCCTATTTTAATGGTAGTTGGAACAAAAATAAGTTTTACGAACAAAAGAAAGTTAATAGTTTTTGTAACGTAAATAAAAGTTAAGTTTAGCATAAAGTTAGTGAATAATTAATTTTCTAAATAGTCTTTACATTTTTTCATAAAAAGTGTGAGCCCGTCACAACCAATGTCCAGTGTTGCTATGTTTTTTACACATACATTGTATACGCGTGATATACGTGTTATTGGAGAATTCTGTACAAGTTTTGTTCGAGTGCTGTCAGTCTTAAAGAAAGGACATGGGTTGCGAGGAGGTCTCCGAGGTACATTAATATTAAATCCGCTCAACAGCTCACTGTCATCAATTTTACCATTGAAAAGTTTATAAAGAAATTTCAAATCAAGAGATCTACGAACTGCCAGTGGTTTCATCCTAAAGTAAGCGAGTTTATTTTTGTGGCACTCACTATGACTTGACGCCTTAAAACGAAAGATTAGGTGTTTAATGAGTCTTTTTTGAACACGTTCGATTCTTTCAATGTGGTTTTTGTAAGCGGGAGACCATATTTGACAACAATATTCAAGTTTGCTACGGACCAAGCTGTTGTACAGTTGAAGTATTGTTGTTACCTTTTTGAAATCTTTAGACTGTCTAAGAACAAAGCCGAGCAGCCTAAAATAAGCAGTCACTATAGAATTAATATTTTTATCGAATCTTAATTTGCTATCAAATACCACGCCCAGGTCTCGAATGGAATTGGTTTCCTTCAGGTTTTTACCCAAAACATTGTAAGAACTCATTAATGGATTATTTTTTCTTGTGAATTTAGTAAAACTACATTTTACAAATCTATCAAGATTCGCTTGTAGTTCTAATACGTCCGATTCTTGCTTTATAACTTTAGCTATTTTTAAATCGTCTGCGAACAAATAAACCTGACAATTTTTAAATACACTTACTATATCATTAATGAAGTACAAAGAATAAAGGCCCTAAATTTGATCCCTGTGGAACACCAGAAATAGCATTGAGTAGCGGCTTTTTAGCAGAGGTTTTTTTTTCGAACCAGTGGTAAATTAAAAAAGTGACTTTCAATAAGTATTTTTATAATCTACATTGAATAAAAAAGTTTCTATTTCTATTTCTATTTCTATTGAAAGAATCCGAACACTCGCCATCAATTACTACTCTGGCATTACGATTAGAGACATAGGATTTGCACCAGCTTGAAAATGTATCGGAAATGCCAAAATATGCGAGTTTCTTAACAAGTATATTATGGTCCACCTTATCAAATGCCATGATGATTAGCCTCTTGGCTGATTATATACACGACGACGACTTCCATTCATCGGAAGCTCTCAACTTTGCCGATGATATTATTATTCTCAATTGTACACTTAAACATATATTATATATTTACTCTTTCTGACTTACACGTGCTTGATTGATACTTATGATATAGTAGTGAGCTAAAAAGTGTAAAAAGTATAGTGAGTTACTCTAACTCCGATCAGTATCAGAGATACAGGAATAGTTTCAGTACTGGTTACGACATGTCACAAGATCACTGATGGTCATAGAGATATCATATACCTTAACAGTTTGTCATAACCAACAGGTCTGAAACACCTACATCCATCGACTCCATTTAATGGAGGGTTCTTGCTTCCACATAGGTTAACGGTTTTCTAACTGATGTGATACTGCAATCGAAATATCTCCCTAACATAGGGCTGGAAAGGCTACACTCGGCCCCGCCTACAGTGACTTATAATTTTTATCCACAAATATTATCGTAGCTATCGAGGCTTGTCTGCTTGATTAGAGGTACGCCCTAGGGGTGAATTTAAATATGTAATGCGTTTAATTTAATATAAAACTGTTATGATAAGAAACCTATTTGATTTTTTTAATTACTCAGGGCTGCGTGTTAAACTGTGGAAAACTTTTTCTATTTCCGGGTATTATCCGACAAGTGTTAAAATCTTATGTACAAATAAACCAAAGCCAGTTGGCCGGTCGCGCAACACATTTAATACAAAACCGCCCCCTCCCCCACAACGGGTGCCGTTTCATTAGCGGGTGTTTGGTCAGCGGGACTTAATGTCACGGCGCGTTTGCGGCCGATTGCAGAGTTTGTTCTTAGATTACAATTTGTCTCCTCGTTTTGCACGGGCATGCTTTCGCAAATTGCTGCAGGACCGCGTTGAAACCGCCCCACTCGACCCTGCGAATTAAAAACATAGAACTCAAAAAACGAAAGGATTGAGGGGAAAAAAGCGAGGAAAAGCAAGAAAGCATTTATTTTTTACATGCATATATTTTACTTTTTCTTTTAGGCAGAAAAGAATAATTGTTTCGGGTCACGCCTTCGTTTTTTGTAATCTCATCTGATATGCGAGCAAAAACGCGTTTTAATCAAAAGAAAATTCTTACAGCGGAAGTTTCCTCGTCTCGGTTTAAATTAAAATGCATTTTAGTGTAGTGTTGATCGAAGTTGAATGCATTAAAAACTTTAGACTGAGATAAAGGCGTTGAGCATCAATTACTTGTAAAAGTTTTAGTGTTTATTGGAGCATGATTTTTGCATCGATTCGATAGAGCGCTCGCAACAGAGCTTGACCAAGATAATGTTGCGTGTGCAGGGCTACCAGCACTTTCCAAGCGAAAGTTAGAAAATCGAATAAATATTCAAATTTAATACGCTTTAAAACTTGTTGTTAACCTTAGCATTACACCAAGCTGAACCTTGGCGTAATGTCTAAGGTCTCTTCGCATCATCGTCACATATTTGTCGCATCAAGAATTTTCGTTTCTGTTTTGCTTTCTAGCATAAAGAAAACAGTTATTTATCTATATAACTTTCTTCTTTTGATACCGAAAGCTAGCATGTCTAAACTGGGTTAACCATAGTGTATTTCGAAGAGTACCTAAAGCAACTCGAGAACAACTGCTGCAAAACTAGTCGCTCAGCCATCGAGTAAATGGTTGAGAGTTGACATTTACATAAACATTTGCCTAGACTTCGTGAGGACACATTCCAAGTATCCCTTTATTTTAATCTAATATGTGATTTTAGTTTTTTTGACATCGAGAAATTCATTTCATAATCATAAAACATTACGTCTATAGCCCATCGATACTTGTATCAGAATCAGAACGCAGAAGTCTACGAATGCATTCCCACGGGTGGCGATTGAATGCTATCTTATAGCGTGTAGGCTTATTGTTTTTAAATATGTTTTTTAAAATATAGAAATTTTCTTTCGTAAAATTAATATTTGTTAATTTGTACCTATTTTTAGTATTTTCTGTACGGACCAACCCTGCTCATGTTTAAAAATATTTTGTTTTTGGAAACGCCTGCAATAAAATTGTGAAAAGATTAAACCGAGTTTTTTTCTATAGCATCGGATGACAAACGAGCACACAGTCCACCAGATGGTAAGTGGGAGCTGTGGCCCATAGACATCCACATTTATCCTCAGTTAAGGATCAAAATGCAAATGTGCTATCACTCCTGAGGACTAAGATAGTAGTTACGATGTACCAGTTCTGGCTCACTTGTAGAGAGGTTGTACCAGTTCTGGCGCACTGAGTCAGAAGTTGTACAAGTACGACGTTCGTCGATTCACGATCCTAAAAAAAAAAAAAAAAAAAAAAAAAAAAAAGGTTTTGGCATGCTCTGATCACGAATCTGCGGTCCATTTTTGCGTAGGATGCACGGTTCCGAAGATGTGCAGATCAATTAACTCTTATCTAATTGATATCCGCTTCGAGCCTCAACCGTCATTAGCGCTCCATTGTCCTTATCTATTATTGTTGATTGACTACCGTCATTATCTATTATTCGTCGGCGTGTGGGTCGGCTTATGCTATTGTATTATACTCCTTTGTTCCTATCTACACTAATCTGACTCATTAATAAAACACATTACCCAATTTTGTTAAAAGTTTTATTTATAAAATACAAAATCTTATTACTTATTATCTATAAAATAGGAGCGAAACATCTCACCCACTAAAATATCGTTGTACAATGTGTTCCCTGTAAATATACTCGTAAAACTATGCATTGAACATCCCTGAAACTTATATAGCAAATACATTAAGCAATATTCGCCACAAACTGAAGTCCACTCATTCTGAATCCTATCAACATTCCAGTTCCATCTTTTACAATTTCTTTTAAAAAACTCTAGATGATATCGTACAGGTGCCCGTCCGAATGAATCAAAATATTGACCGACGTCATTCGTATCGATATATAAAGCTACCCAATGTGACCCTGGTTTATCATCTGTATCCAAATTGCATATTATATACGTTGGTACGTGGGTGTACATGGGTAGTTTATTGGCAGCATAAACATTATTTTCTAGAGTGGGGTTAATCTTTTTCAGATGTTGTTGTACATCTAGTGTATCCATAATATTACTGCTATTAGTAGATTATTACAGTACCAATCTACTCAATGACTAATATAGGAGTGATCAATTATAGTGATTTCTAAATATTAAATTGCATTCTTTGTGTTATACAAATCGTATTTGAGTCACCAATACACTGAACAAGACACGACAGGAAGGACGTAGGAATGTAGAGATAAGCAACAGAATGTAAGGTAAGCTTGTTGACGCATGAAGATACTATCAATTCTACTGCAGAAATTCTTTAGATTAGAATTATTACTCACTGGTACTATATAAGACCAAGCAACTGCAGTCATGGAGTTAGTGTATGGTCGTTTGACCGCAGTGGATCTATCAATACTACGTTTGTGTTACTTCAACGCATCAAAGGCCATGGATGTAAGTGTTTATTCTATTGACAAACTTACTTTTCTTTCTGTTATTTTCTTACGTGTGTATGATTTAGTGTTAACAAATTATATTTAAATATTATGTGTGTGTATATGGTTAAGCCGTGGTAGCTCAGATGGTTAGCGCAAAATGTAAAATTCACAGTACGCGACCCGGGTTCGATCCCCGCCGGCACCAATTAAATTGTTAATTACAATTTTAAGTGCTGATTTACCACGTGCTCAGCGTAGCCCTAAAACCCTCTCAGAAATGAGAGGAGGCCTATGTTCAGCAGTGGACTTTAATAGGTTGTAACTTTAGCTTTTTTAACTTTTATGATTAAGTGTTAACAAATTTATATTAACATGATAACTGTGTTGTTGCAGAAATCATTGAGCTTCGATGAAAATACCTATAAACAGTATTACTACTCGCCACTCTCCCCTCAAGAAGAGAGTGATGACATCGTCATTAATAATAACACATGCGATGGTGGAAAAAGAAAATCGCAATCGATTGATCATTTTTTTGAAGCTGAATCAAAAATAAAAAAGAGGAAGCTGTTATCATCAACCGTAGCACGAGCCGCTAGAGATGGTGTATCATACATTTCTACTAATTCTGACGACGGAGACCAAGCGACGCATCTCATCAAAATTGAAATGTACGATATGAAGAAGCTATCCAAGATTCCAACTACTGATCATTGGAAACATGCTTCCACGAGGATTAAATATTACGTAAAGACTAATAAGGATAGCATCTACGACAACACAAACGCCCTCGTATACAATATTACAAAGACAATAGCAGAAAGTGAAAAAGTTAAAAAATACTTTTTTAACAATGACAGTCATTAGCTGATCATTAGTGAATGTGATTCTGTTTACTTAAATTACTTCCGTGTACTCATTATATTCTATTTCTAATCCTTTGTTAGACTTAAATATCGGACATTATTTGAAATTTGGGTATCAGTTGGTCTACCAACACTGAACTGTTACTTACTCTGCTACCTATTTTCTTCTTTACTATAAGGATGGCAAACTTCAGTGAAGTGTGCACCAGTGCTTTCTTCTCCACAATCATGGAAGAGAATACGGAACTATTCAACAGCGAATTAAATCAGGAGTTGTCTAAAGTTTGTGATGAAATGGAGAAGGATCAACTGTTCGATTCATCGTATGATGATGAGTTGTATAATCACTGTGCGATGGTTGAAACACAGTTTAAGTAAGTAAAATAAACATTCATTTCGATCATAATTTACACAATGTCTTGTACAGTTTTTAATAAATTTAAACATTTTAGTAGTCAACCACTACAACTTGGAAGAGGAACGAAGCGAACGAGCAGCAAAGAACCCAAGATCATCAAAAAACCAACAACGGAAGCAGAAGCGCCTACCTCTGCAGGGAACAGTATCAGTAACGATGATCAAGTGGAATGTCTAACGTGTCATATATTTATCAAGAAACGGTATTTAGCTAATCATTTTAAAAGTAATGTTCACAAAAATAATCTTTTAAATTCACATAATTCTTTATCAAACGTTAGTGTTATTGAATCTGCTTTTGGAAATAGGATTTTAACTTATAAAATCAAGAGTAGAGTAGATAGTTCGACATTGGTAAATTTTGAAACTCCTGAACTATTTTTAAATTCTATTAAAGATGATATTTTATTTTTAATACAAGAGTGTATTCATCAACACATAATTTTTAAAGTAAACTTCATATTGCATGCTGATTTTGTTCAACAAACTAAAGATATTCATGATACGTTCGATTTTCAAACGCTTAACTATATTATTTGTCAAGGAGATGACTTAAATATTTTTTTTTCATCTTTAAATGATACAATTACTACTAAAATTAGTGCATTTGAAAAAAAAGATAGTGGATGGAGTCTAAAAAACATAAAATCTATAGACATGAATGTTAATAAATTTAACCCCCTACGCGGTACTTCATACATAGATCTTCCTCGTGACATAAAATTAAAAAAGGCTGTTATAAATGTAAAAAGCAAGGATTATTTTTGTTTTAAATGGGCGTTACTCTCGGCGTTATATCCCGTAAACAAAAACGCGGATCGTGTATCATCGTACGTTAAACATGCAAATAAACTTAAATTTGATGGTATTTCCTTTCCAGTTAAAATTTCTGACATAGCAAAAGTAGAGAAATTAAATGATATTAGTATTAATGTTTTTGGGTTAGAATATAATAAAGAAAAACGATGTAATTCTATAGTAGGTCCATTATTTTTAACAAAGTGTCGTAAAGATAGACATATCAATTTATTATTTTTTTCCAAGGATACAAAAAATCATTATTGTTACATAAAAAATTTATCGCGGTTAGTTAGTAAACAAATTTCAAAAGACGGTCACATCATGTACATTTGCGAAGCATGTCTACTTCACTTTCCATCTAAGGAAAGTTTAAATAACCATGAACAATACGATTGTGCCCACATTTGTACAGAATTACCAAACAGTGAAACTTTAAAAAAAAAGAATTGGTTTGGTCAACCTATTTCAAATGATAAAAGGAATGGTTAAAATCACAAGAAACATACACATTACATAAACCCATTCGAAAAAAATTCCCGCGTAATAGGTACATTCTATCAAATATTAATGAACTGTGGCAAGCTGATTTAAGTGATATGCGAACTTATTCTCAATATAATGATGGTTTTAAGTATATACTTTGTGTTATTGATGTATTTAGTAAATATGCTTTTGCAAGACCAATGAAAAAGAAAAACTCAGAAACAACTAAAGAATGTTTTGAAAGTATATTTACTGAAAGTAATTTAACACCTACTCACATACAATCTGATAAAGGTACAGAATTTGTTTCAAAAGATGTACAAAAATACTTTAAATCCAAAAAGATTAATTACTATACCACTAACAATCCTGACATTAAGACCAGTATTGTTGAACGATTTCAAAGAACACTAAAAATGAAAATGTGGCGTTATTTCACTCATAATAATACTTATAGATATATAGATGTTTTACAAGATTTAATATACTCTTACAATCACAGCTTTCACTCTAGTATTAAGATGTGCCCATGTGATGTAAATTCCAACAATATTATGACAGTTTGGACTAATCTTTATGATAGACGGTCAAACAAACTTTCTTTAGAAAATCCTAAACCAAATTTCAATGTGGGTGATTATGTTCGAATAACTAAATATAAACATGCTTTCCAAAAAGGATATGAATCAAATTGGAGTGATGAAATATTTATTATATCTTCAATAATTGATAGATCTCCATGGGTTGTTTATACAATAACAGATTTACAAAATGAACCAATAGTTGGTACTTTTTATGAAAGAGAATTACAGAAAATCACTTACAACCCCACCTCACAATATAAAATAGATAAAATAATTGACACTCGTTACTCAGGTAACAGAAAAGAAGTATTAGTGAAGTGGAAAGGTTATCCAGATAAATTTAACAGTTGGATTTTAGCTTCTAGTTTAAAAGAAATATGAATAAAGAAAGTTTTTATTTAACTTTGCTCAGCAATAGTTCAATGGAATATTTTCCTGATAACAAGACCACAAATTTTTCAACGAAATTACCGAAAGCTATTAAATTAGAAGGTGAATGGTCGGTTGGAGTTGTCGAGTTTCAATATCCATGTACCATGTTTACTGTTCAAGATCATGAAAATGTTATATACATTACAAAATCTATGTTAATGCCTAATGAAGATAAACCATCCACAGTGTACTACAAAAAACATATTCCAGCTACCAACTATGATAACGTTGAGCATATTTTAAGAGTGTTAAATGGTATCGGAGAGAACTTGAAATTTCGCTATGATGAAATAACAAAATTTGTGTCTATTTCTGTTTTGGATAAAAATATAACATCCGTAACATTATCACCCAAATTAAGTTTACAACTAGGTTATGAACCAAATAAAAATCTCCTAGAGAGAAATTTTGGAAAGTGTCCTGCTAATTTACACTTAGGGTTACCATCTCAACTCTTTCTATATTGTTACATTATCGATCCTCAGATTGTGGGTGATGTTATGACTCCTTTACTAAGAGTCATTTCATTAGATCCTACAAAATACATTTATGGTGCAAATAAAATGCACGTTTTCTCTCAACCTCACTACTTACCTGTTATGCGAAGAGAGTTCGATACGCTGGAAATAGTTATAAGATCGAGCACAGGACAAAAAATACCATTCCAGTTTGGAACCGTGTGTATTAAACTACATTTCCGAAAATTATAATAATGAATTCCCTTCGTGAAAATCATAAATGTCCATATGAAAATTATTATACACATCAAGCTGGGTCAGGAGTTGGAGTAATTTATAAGGGTGCACCATACCAACGCGGTCATGGTATTGGGAGCTTCTTAGGGGGGTTATTTAGATCAGTTTTACCTTTACTTTCAAGTGGTGCTCGAGTGATTGGTAAGGAGGCATTAAGCGCTGGAGTAGGACTTTTATCGGATATGGTTCAAGCGCGTCCTATGGAAGCCTCAATAAAAGATCGTCTAAAGCAAGTTAGTACGAATTTAAAACGAAAGGCTGATGAGAAAATTGATCAATTTAACATGGCAGGATCTGGGTATAAAACTAAAAGAAAACGATTGACCTCGTTCATTCCACCATTAACTGCTAAAGTGAAAGCTGCGAAAAAACTTGGTCTAAAACCAAAAAATAACAAAGATATATTTTCAAATTAAATATGTCTTTCCTTCATAATCATTCTTGCGAGTGCGTTAAGTCAGAATTGGATTTGTTTGCACTACCGTCTACACAAACTAGCATTGAAAATGGATTGTGGATTCATTATAAACCAATTTCATCTCTTGGTGATGATGGACCTATCGAGTTTCAAGTTCCTGGGACAGGCGATGACTACATAGATTTGTCTCATACATTACTCCACATAAAGGCAAAAGTATTAAATCAAGATTCAACTAACTTGATATCTACTACAATAGTAGCACCTGTAAATAATTGGCTGCATTCACTTTTTAGTCAACTTGATGTTTATTTAAACCAAAAACTTGTATCACCACCTAATAATACCTATGCATATCGAGCATACATGGAAACCCTTTTAAACTATGCTCCTGCTGCTAAACAATCTCATCTTACTTGTAGTCTTTGGTATGATGATACAGCAGGAAAAATGGATTCTACTTGGTAAAAACATAGGATTTGTTAAAAGACAGGAATTGATTAGTGAAAGTAAGGAAATAGAAATGATTGGTCATCTTCACGGTGACATTTTCAACCAAGATAAATTTTTAATTAATGGTGTTGAAATGAGTGTTAAATTGGTTCGATCTAGAGAGAGCTTTAATTTAATTGCTGGGTCAAACGATGTAAAGTTTAAAGTTTGCATTACGGATGCAACTCTTATTGTTCGACGAGCACGAATTAATCCAAGTGTATTACTCGCACATCAAAAAGTTTTAGCTTCTACCACTGCTAAATATCCTATTACTCGAGCTGAAGTAAAAGTTTTAACAATTCCATCGGGTGTTCAAGGAAAAACTCTTGATAATATATTTTTAGGGCAGGTACCCAAAAGATGTATAATTGGATTTGTGAACAATTCTGCATTTAATGGTTCCCTTACTAAAAATCCATTTAACTTTGAAAACTATGGTATTAATTCTTTCAGCTTATATATTGATGGTCAACAAATACCTTCAAAAGCTTTGCAACCATCTTTTAATAATAGCATATTTACATCAGCATATCATACTCTATTCTCGGGAACTGGTATTCACTTTCTTAATGAAGGAAATGGAATCTCTTGTGAACAGTATGCCAAAGGTTACTGTCTATTAGCATTTGACTTAACTCCTGATTTATCAGCCAACTCATCAGCTCATTGGAATCTTATAAAGCATGGTAGTGTAAGATTAGAAGTACGATTTGAATCCTCACTAATACAAACAATTAACTGTATAGTTTATGCTGAGTTTGATAATATTATTGAGATAGATAAAAACAGAAATGTTACTGTAGACTATAGTAGTTAAGGTTATAATATGTGTTGTGTGATAGATTTTATGAGTTATGTGTAATGCATTTTGTGTGTATGTAACTATGTGAAACATTATAAAATTAAATAAAACAAATTGTATGCAATATATTATTTTTTTATTTCTTTATAAATATTCTATTTAATGTAATACAAAACTCTGTTCGAGTTTAAATTTTACATAAGCACACTGACTAAACCACTGAACATGCTGCTGCCAAGGATCATCATCATCTTCCCAATCTTTTAAGCCACCACCACAATGGAAACACTTGGTCCTGTCTGCATGGCCAGTATAAAAGAAACCGGCTTCTGCAAGATCTTCAGGTTTCTGTCGCATAAAGAGAGGCCAGTTTTCGAAACTGAGCAACCGGCTAGATTTTGAACTGAAGAATGGATATTCAGCTCTTGAGTACTGCATATTCTTCTCGTTTTCATCTCCACTCAGTGTTGTAGTTTTGTTCTTCAATGATGTGTTCTGTACACGTATGCCATACTCATCTCTTTCTTCTGCTCTTGTCTTCCTGTAATTTAAGTAAACAGAATCACATTCACTAATGATCAGCTAATGACTGTCATTGTTAAAAAAGTATTTTTTAACTTTTTCACTTTCTGCTATTGTCTTTGTAATATTGTATACGAGGGCGTTTGTGTTGTCGTAGATGCTATCCTTATTAGTCTTTACGTAATATTTAATCCTCGTGGAAGCATGTTTCCAATGATCAGTAGTTGGAATCTTGGATAGCTTCTTCATATCGTACATTTCAATTTTGATGAGATGCGTCGCTTGGTCTCCGTCGTCAGAATTAGTAGAAATGTATGATACACCATCTCTAGCGGCTCGTGCTACGGTTGATGATAACAGCTTCCTCTTTTTTATTTTTGATTCAGCTTCAAAAAAATGATCAATCGATTGCGATTTTCTTTTTCCACCATCGCATGTGTTATTATTAATGACGATGTCATCACTCTCTTCTTGAGGGGAGAGTGGCGAGTAGTAATACTGTTTATAGGTATTTTCATCGAAGCTCAATGATTTCTGCAACAACACAGTTATCATGTTAATATAAATTTGTTAACACTTAATCATAAAAGTTAAAAAAGCTAAAGTTACAACCTATTAAAGTCCACTGCTGAACATAGGCCTCCTCTCATTTCTGAGAGGGTTTTAGGGCTACGCTGAGCACGTGGTAAATCAGCACTTAAAATTGTAATTAACAATTTAATTGGTGCCGGCGGGGATCGAACCCGGGTCGCGTACTGTGAATTTTACATTTTGCGCTAACCATCTGAGCTACCACGGCTTAACCATATACACACACATAATATTTAAATATAATTTGTTAACACTAAATCATACACACGTAAGAAAATAACAGAAAGAAAAGTAAGTTTGTCAATAGAATAAACACTTACATCCATGGCCTTTGATGCGTTGAAGTAACACAAACGTAGTATTGATAGATCCACTGCGGTCAAACGACCATACACTAACTCCATGACTGCAGTTGCTTGGTCTTATATAGTACCAGTGAGTAATAATTCTAATCTAAAGAATTTCTGCAGTAGAATTGATAGTATCTTCATGCGTCAACAAGCTTACCTTACATTCTGTTGCTTATCTCTACATTCCTACGTCCTTCCTGTCGTGTCTTGTTCAGTGTATTGGTGACTCAAATACGATTTGTATAACACAAAGAATGCAATTTAATATTTAGAAATCACTATAATTGATCACTCCTATATTAGTCATTGAGTAGATTGGTACTGTAATAATCTACTAATAGCAGTAATATTATGGATACACTAGATGTACAACAACATCTGAAAAAGATTAACCCCACTCTAGAAAATAATGTTTATGCTGCCAATAAACTACCCATGTACACCCACGTACCAACGTATATAATATGCAATTTGGATACAGATGATAAACCAGGGTCACATTGGGTAGCTTTATATATCGATACGAATGACGTCGGTGAATATTTTGATTCATATGGACGGGCACCTGTACGAAATTGTAAAAGATGGAACTGGAATGTTGATAGGACTTCAGTTTGTGGCGAATATTGCTTAATGTATTTGCTATATAAGTTTCAGGGATGTTCAATGCATAGTTTTACGAGTATATTTACAGAGAACACATTGTACGACGGTATGTTAGTGGATGAGATGTTTCGCTCCTATTTTATAGATAATAAGTAATAAGATTTTGTATTTTATAAATAAAAATTTTAACAAAATTAGGTAATGTGTTTTATTGTAGATTCAGATTAGTGTTGTAGATAGGAACAAAGGAGTATAATACAATAGCATAAGCCGACCCACACGCTGCGAATAATAGATAATGACGGTAGTCAATCGACAATAGATAAGTAGATAAGGACAATGGAGCGCTAATGACGGTGGAGGCTCGAAGCGGATATCAATTAGATAAGAGTTAATTGATCTGCACATCTCCGGAACCGTGCATGCTACGCAAAAATGGACCGCAGATTCGTGATCAGAGCATGCCAAAACTTTTTTTTTTTTTTTTTTTTTTTTTTTTTTTTTTTTTTTTTTAGGATCGTGAGTCGACGAACGTCGTACTTGTGACTCAGTGCGCCAGAACTGGTACAACCTTTCTACAAGTGCGCCAGAACTGGTACAACGTAACTACTTAAGATGGAATGCCTCGATTCCAGTAAAAAGGGTTTCCGGTTATCTATACTCACCATACGAAACACATCAGCCGCTATTTTACGCTGGTATCTTGTGAAAACGTGGTCCTACCCGAGTCGAGCCGACCCATTCGGGCTGCGTATAATATAAAAAGTAAAGTAAAGTTACAGCCTATATACGTCCCACTGCTGGGCACAGGCCTCCCCTCATTTCTGAGAAGGTTTTAGGGCAAGGAAGTGTCCGCCGCGCTGCCCCAATGCGTGTTGTCGAACTTCTCATGTCTTTGAAATATTTTTTTTCTTATTCCTTAGACATGCAGGTTGCCTCACGATGTTTTCCTTCGCCGCCGAGCACGTGGTATATCAGCACTTAAAATTGCAATTAACAATTTCATTGGTGCCGGCGGGGATCGAACCCGGGTTTCGATTGTCGTTTCGCGTTCTGTTATATTTACAGCGAGCGCTAACCATCTGAGCTACCACGGCTCTCTCATATAATATAGCTGAATTCGAATAAATTGAGGCGTTACCAAATCATCTAGCGGTTATTTCGCGCACGTACCTGGGAGAAACAAAACAGGTGTCTTCTTTTTGCAGTTTTTAATACATCGCGTTAGTTTGCATATTAGGACTCGTTTCTAAAAATATTGAAATATAAAGTTTTTTACATTATAACTATGTGCGCTGCACACAATAATTTCACACATTAATGACAGTGTAGTATTCACTGCGTAGTTTCTATTTAATAAAGAAATCTAAGGTTTGATTTCTACACAAAGACGATACTTTATACATGCAGTTGTGTGCTCAAACTAATCGTAACAGACAACTGTAAACTATTACTTTGACTGATGCCGCATTTTTGGATATAACGTAATCAACGTTCTAATAGAAGTGTGATACAGTACTGTCAAATAAATAACTGTGGATGAACCTAATAAATATAAGCTACGATTGGTTTACTTTAAGTATTATTCCTTATGATAATATTGTAAAAAAAAATGTTACATGTCGGTCACCTCATGAACCGGGTTCAGATATTTTGTTTTATTATTATCGATATAAATTGGACTGTTATAGTTCAAAATATTTAAAAGTGCCTTCTCGTACATGTTATACTATAGTATCCTTTATACATATTATGATCGTTGTGACTATTAGTGATCAAGTAAACTATATATAACTGGACCAACCTAGGTCATATTCGCGCAAGGTGTTTTTAGGTAGTTTTATTTAAACGATTCTTCCTAGACGATGCTGGGATCTTATAGTCAAGTTATTAGTTTGGTAAAAATCTTGTATAATATATGAAGCAAAAGACTAAAAATCACAAACAATATTATGTTGGTTTAGTTTTCTACCAATACTTACAGTTTTTGGTCTTCTATCGCTACAGAACTTGTTTAAAAATGTATTCTTGATTTGCATTAGGAACTGATTCTAAGCAACACGCAGTTACATAACAAGACATCTGTACGAAAGTAACAGCACACTTAATTATGTATGTATTTTTCTAGTTTTACGTGACATCGAATTTTAGACCTCATCGTGAGCTACGAAGTTTATTTTTTATTTATGCTCCGTTAGGAATGAAAATGTATATTGGGTAGAAATTCGCTATTATTCTATGCTATACAAGTGTGTTTTCTTTTTAAATGTTTTTGTAAAAGAAACCTATGTCCAATTTGTCACGTTTAATAGAATTATAAATATAAAATTGTCTCTATATAGTATATCAATCAATTGATCTCCGTTCGTCTCTAAAATTCAAAAACGGCTAGACCGATTTTGATGAAATTTTTGTGTGTGTTTGAATGGGTCCCTAGATGATTACGATTCACATATGGACCCGGTAGGTGGCGCTGTAGCCGAGATCCAGAAATCACCTTTCTTATAATTTGACATATATATAAAAAAGCAGATAGCATCCAACGAGCTAACTGGTTATCTGATGGTAAGTGGCTACTGCAGCCCATTGACACTTGCAGGCAAAGCAGCGTACAGATTGTTCGTTGTTACCGTTGAGGATGAATATGGAATACCAATGAACCTGAAATAAAATATAACCTGAAATAAAGCGGAATGCCTGTTAATTTTACTGGCACTATATACCCCTCAGACCGAAATATAATAGTGCACGCACTGCTGCTTGGTGGTAGAATGATTTTTTATAGGATAAAGGTGACAAACGAGCACACAGTCCACCTAATGGTAAGTGGATGCTATGGGCCCATAGACATCTACATTTAATCTCGCTTAAGAATCAAAACGTAGATGCGTTGTCACCCTTGAGAACTAAGATGGAATGCCTCAATTCCAGTAAAACGGGTCTCCGGTTCTCTATACTCACCAAACGGAACATAGCAGCATTAAGCTGCTATTTTACGCTGGTACTCTGTAAGAGCGTGGCCCTTCCCCGGTCGAGCCGACCCATTCATGCTACAACTACAGTAGCTGCAGCGTGCCTCTACCACGTAAGAAAGGTTGGAGGATGGGTGATACTTACTGAGACACACTCTGGTGGTGATTTGAGGTGATACATACTTCTGCATTAACAATTAGAGTTCTATCTTCTAGAAATTTTAAAGTTGCTGCAAACCTTACAGACAATTTATCCCGTATCTTTTGTTTGGTCGGTTTGTGGTGCCGGAACCCAACAGAAAGTGCACTATTACTTTGGTACAGAAAGGTCAAGTATATTGTACTTGTAGACAGACTTGTAGGCAGCCAACAAGCCAATAACATATAAGAGTAAAGAAGTAAATCAGGTATTTTATCGAATAATTTAGCTTAAAAGTATAAAAAGATAATAAATAAGCTAAAAGATGATCGTAACTAGTTTGTAAAATATTTTGATGGACGAAAACAGCTTTCAGTTTTTTGAAGTTATTTTGTTATAAAACTTTAACGATCAAATGATTTTTAAGTCTTATGAGAAAGGCTTAAAATTTCATTCCGTTCGTCTATTCGCATTACAGGCTCAAAGCTTCAAAAAATTTATGACCGAAATACATAATAAATACGAGCATAATTTTCTTTTGTTTTACAATTCAAAATATTCTTTTTAAACTTTCCATTAGAGTGAATTATTACAAAAATATGGATGACAAAGAGGCTCACAGTCCGCCAAATGGTAAGTGGATACTGTCAATAGACATCTTCAAGCTATACTAATCTCAAATAAAAATCAAAACGCAAATGCACTGTCACCCCTGAGGACTAAGTTGGAACTCTTCATAACTAGTAAATCATTAGAGAATTATTTTAAAACAGTAACCTGAGTCATATTACGATGCTTAAATAATATTTTTAATAGTTGATTGAACGTGTTTTGGTATTCTCTGCGATTGAAGTTCTTCCCCGGTTCAAGCCGAGTTTTTCATTCTGAAGTGGTCATAGTATAACTGCAAGGGCAGTTAAAGCTGTACTTGCACTGCTATATCGGAATAGATCGAATCTAAACATAGCACAGAGAGAGTTTGTATAATTACATACCGTGAGGCATTCCATCTTAGTCCTCAGAGGTGGCAACGCGTCTGGAATTTTTGTAATGGAAGTTAGTTGCAGGTGAGCATGGACAACAGTATCCGATTACTTATGAGCTTTTTAGTGTTTTCAGTTTTATAAGATAAATGTCCGAGTTTTATTTTTAGACCCGAATGAAATTTTTAATACGAAAATCTACATTTTTGACCACATTTAAGTTGAATTTCGACCGTCACCCTCATATTGTGCTATTTTTTGCTCAAAATTTTGAGAAGTTTGCATCAGAGCGCGCATAATGAATAAAAAAATATTAGTTTTTAAACTAACAGGCTGCGACGCTGCACGAAAACTAATACAACTTTCCGAAAGTAACACATTAACAAAAGGTGCCCCCGAACTCGACTAACAAACACCGGCGAAAACCGGAGTTAGTTACCAGTTTTAATTGCCTTTGGTTAGTTATAACCAGATCAAACCGGCTGTCTGCGTTGCCGCTACGAAGATATAGAGTTATCAATGGTGTAAAACTTCACGTTAAAAGTTAACCGACTTCGCGCTTCGCTTATTGTTCATTAACCACCGGGATTGTCGACGAATCAAATGAACTAACCCGTCGTGTTCACGTCTTGAATTAACTTTTCAAACAGGCAGCATCTTGTATTTCATTTCACAAGAGACACATTGCCTTGATAATTTGAGATTTTCTCCGCCAAGCTTTAAAACGCGGAGCGATGGACTAAAATTATATTTTTACTTAGTCTTATTTTGGTCGCTACAATTTCAATTTTGAAAGTTTCTTTATTTCTTATCTCGTGTCTTGAGGTAACTATTGACAACATATGGACATATTACTGCAATATTTGTGTAATACTGCTATAATTTCAATAAGATAAATTTCTTAAAAGATTGGCCGCATTCCATACGGAAGCAGCAGGTGGATAGGTGAGAAGAGACAATCCTCCACCTCCCATGGCCCCACGAACCTTGCGGTTATACTCGTACGGGCCAAATCTCGAGTGATGCACGCGGTACTTGCAAAAGGATCTTTCCCACGTATATTTTCTTGGGTCTTCACATATTATTTATTCGCTTCCTTGTCCCATATTGCCACTCTCTTTTTTTAGGCATGAAAAGCACGTAACGCCTTTGTCCAGACAGATCTCTTGTTAAGTATATATTTTACCTCTTCGTGACAGTTCCCTGTGCATGCCACCCATGCAAACTCACAGTTCTGGCTAAAGTTATCTTTACCGTCTACAAGGTCCGGATAATAAATCGGGCCCACCCTCCGTGTACCATATGTTACACCGCAGGTCATCATACAGCACGTACTCCACATCACACCATAGCCCGCACCACAATCACACATTCATGATTAAGCCAAATTCCCAAATTCATATCAAACAATCTCTTCTGGAAACATCCATCCTCACTGAGGATCTGTTAGACTTGATAGTCCGGCGCAACCTAATTTGCATTGTGTCGTGTCGGTATGTCCAGGAATAAACAGAACAGTTCTCTGCCATTCATCTCGTTCTTCCATCGTTCCTGCCATGCATTTATAACGTTGGCCCACATTATGCGCTTACTGCCTGCTCAAGTCCCCAATATCTGCGTTTTCACGCATTTGTTCAATCCCACCAGTACGTGTCACCTCCAGATGGGATTGGTCGGATAGGTGAATAGGTAGCTTAGTGCATACTAACAAAATTCATATACGGGCCGCATCGCTACGGCACCGCAGCCACGTTAGCGCCGCACCGTTGCCGCGCCGCCATTTTGTGTATATTACACGACTCTTTTTATTCTTGACCAGGGAGGGATGTGGATACCTATGAGCCGCAGCATCCTCAGATGACATCAGACAATGAAAAAAATGTCAAAGGACGGCAAGAAATATTTTTGTGTTATTTTAAATATAAAATTTGACACAATGTCCTAAGTAAATAAGGAAATAAAGAAGGAATATGGTAAGATGCTCTTATTTAATTTTAAGTCTTGAAGCCATTTGTAGAAATTGTAGACTATTCTTTAAAGTGATTCAGTTTTCAGTCATCATCATCATTATCATTGTCTTTACTACAGCCTTTCAGAAGTCCAATCCTGACATAGATCTGAGACATGCATCCCTCACTGCTGGCCTTTAGCTTTGGAGAGGGCTACTATGATCGGGTTTTCTCTACGTGATAGACTTAGAAAATACTCATAACATAATTCTTGAATTATATTTTGAGCGTATGTTGGCCTTTTTTCGTGGGGAAATCCTCATGGATACCATTCGTTGCGGGGGCAACGAGAGGGTTATGCCGGACTCCTACCCGGGATCTCGGTTCGGAACGCAACCGGACTCCCTCAACGCCTTGCTACACTAATAGCACGTCCCAGGGGTAATACTTGCTACTCCCAGCACCTTTTCACCCTCGCAGTGCTATCACGATGTCTCGAGACCACTTCCGAGTCATCGTTCGCTCGGGGGTGTATGGTGGCCCTAACCCAAGAGCTCAAAACCACTAAGGCGGCAAATTTCAAATTAGGGCGCTGCTATGAAATATGTAAGCAGCTATGATTATGAAAAAAGGGTTATATCATCACTAAACTTATGACTAAACTATGTTTGAACAGGGCTTTTAAAGCGACAAAGAGTTTCAAATGGTAATTTCGGTAATGTTTTTAAAAAATTTAATTTAACATTCTAACAAAAATAAAATCATTATTACTTTTTACATATTTACTTTATGTATATAAGAACATATTAAGTTATAAGATTTAAAAAATGTCAAATGTATTCTATAATATGATTCTATATTGGGCTGTGAAAACCAAAAACCCCTTTCAATAAAAAAAAATCTCAGCGCAATGCTGCTAAGACACGGCTCCGGTGCGGTTTGGATGTGAATAAAAAAACGTTACGGTCCAGTTTATACTAAATCTATGGCATAAACTCTAATAAAATAATTTAAATAAAATATAAATATAAATAATTTATTTGTAGTTGTAAAAAAAGCTCGCCCTACACTGCGCCTACCGGTACGAGGCTGCCACTCGAGAACCTTTCTTCCCCATCGGTTATCGGTTCTTCGAGCTATATGGCCGGCCCATTGCCACTTCAGCTTACTAATCCGTTGAGCTATGTCGGTCACTCTGGTTTTACTGCGGATATCCTCATTTCTGATTCTATCACGCAGAGAAACTCCGAGCATAGCCCTCTCCATAGCTCGCTGAGCGACCTTGGCGTCCTCATACGGCCAGCAATGAAGGACCACGTCTCAGATCCGTAAGTCATCACTGGCAACACGCACTGGTTGTTTTTTAGTTTTCAGAGATTTAGGTATACCTGACGAGAAGACGTGTCGCAATTTCCGGAACGCTGGCCAACCGAGTTGAATCCGTCGATTGACCTCTCGGTCGAAGTTGGACTTACCTAGTCGGACTGTTTGTCCCAGGTACATGTACTCGTTAACAACTTCGAGCATAGTGCTCCCAACAACTACCGGCATAGGTGTGACATGGACATTAAACATGATCTTTCTTTTGTCTATGTTCATCTTAAGACCTATCCGTTGGGAGACACCATTGAGGTCATTGGGCATAGTGCTAAGGTCCTCCAGATTCTGCCATAAGGATTTTTGCCATATATCGTCGGCAAATCGAAGGTGAGTGATGTACTCGCCATTGATGTTAATACCGTAGTGTTTATGTATTATGTAATTTATGTATAATTTCTTTTGTTATACCTGACACAAATTCACACCCATCGCTGACTGTTAGAGAATGTCAACAGGCATTAAGTTCACTCTTTTTGATCTTTATTTCGATAATTTTTAATAAAAAAAATAGTAGCTTTTTTACGTGGTAGAGCAATGCTGCAGCTATATTATGGTTGAAGCACGAATGGATAGATTCGACCGGGAAGGATCACGCCCTACCAGCGTCGAATAGCAGCTTAATGCTGTGTTCTGTTTCGTATGGTGAGTTTACAGAACCGGAGACTATTTTTACTGGAAACGAGACATTTCATCTTAGTTCTCAGGGGTGGCAACGCATCTGCATTTTCATTCTTAAACGAGGAAAGTATATGTTTATGGGTCACAGCATCCACTTACCGTCAGGTGGACTGTGTGCTCGTTTACCACCCTTATTATATTAAAAAAACCTGTCTAGAGTGATGACAGGGTTGACAGATCTCGCCGTCTTCAACGTTGTATTTTGGGAACCTGCAGGATAGTAGTATGTACTCTCTGACACTTTCATATAAGTCTGATAATGAGAACGTTGGCTGAACAAATAATCTAGTTGCGGCAACTGTGACTACAAGTTTTATAGACATAACTATCAATTATTTCAATATTTCTATATAAATAAAGAAAAAAATACGTACACATCTCTATCACATATCTTCCTACCTTAAACCTATAATATGTAACACGTTGCGTCGTCTAAAACTTGTGCATCACATGAAGGCGATGCTACAGGTACATGGCTTCTTTAAATTATAGGTTTTTTTACTTATAAAACTCAATATTGACTTGCAAAACAGTTATTTCAATGCTTTAATTATTACATTTTTCTAGTCCGATCCATTACTTTGTTCATGTTCCGATTTGTTTTGAACCTAGTTAGCACAACAATTATCGTATCTGAGAAATAAATTTCGTAGAAATTCATGACAACAGACTGCGTTAACCCTGCACTTTGTTGAAAGCCCGACGTAAACACGTCTTAAAAGAACGCTTCTCGACTTAAATGGAATTTTAAATATGAATATTAAATAGCAGATATTTGTTTGGGACGAGCACAACGCCCGGTTATTTAATTATTCACTACACTGTCACGTCTATCAGTTTAGATCCAAGCACGTAACAATGATTCCTCTTAGAGAATTTTTAATGTTTGAAACAGGGCTGTTTCGCTTTAAAGTTTTATTTAAGCATTTTATGGTTTTTTTTATTAAGTAGAATTAAAGGTTTAATTTGTTTAGTATTTTTCTTTTAATATATTTCGTTTCGTTTCGCTTCGTTTTATAATTTCACCGTGTAGTGGCGGTGTGAGAATGTCCACCACCCCATGTCGTAGTTGTCGTAGGAAGCGACAGAGGAAAACTGAAACAGAAAAAGGGCAGGAGCATCTTCTTCGTAATAAAACAAAATAATCATATGAACTGCAGTTACCAACCTGTCTACCAAGTGTGGCAACTGTGGCAAAATCCATCATGTGTATATCAATCTATGTGGGAGGCCTTTGTTTAGCAGAGGACTTTATGGATTATAAGTGTGTGAAATAGATTTTATAATTATTGATTGGATTATCTTTAGTATAGTTCTTAATTTATAATTAACTAGCTTGCCAGGCAGACGTTGTTCTGCCCTTTTCGACTACCCTTTGTCATGTCCTATTAAAAATCCTTAAATTTGCAAAAGAAAAAACAATTGTGGGGTCACTCACGGGCAAAAAAACTATCATATCTCTCAAGTTGGATCAAACTGAACACGGTATGCAAATTTGATTAAAATCGGTTCAGTAGTTCATCGCGGACAAAAAACGTGACACGTAATTTTTATATATATATATATATTTATATATATATATATATATATATATATATATATATATATATATATATATATATATATATATATATATATATGTATTAGATTATACCTATTCAAACCGTACATGAAACTTTCATTTTTTACAATTAAATTTGCTCTTTTTACAACTATAATTTATTAAGACTTTATGGTTCTTTTTTGAAGGATTTTATAAAAATGGGATACTTAGTATATTCTTAAAAATTGGATAAATTTCTGAAATTTTAATTTAGATCATTTTTTTGGTTGTGGTGAACGAATATAGATCTCTACATTAATAATCAGATCTGGAAATTTCTGGGTAATATTCAACCCTAGATCACCTAGCTTTTATATAGGGGTGCGTTTGTGCCGCGAGCGAAGAGATGTTAGCGACGCTCCCCACTTTGTTCGGGGCCAATCTGAACCCCGTCTCTTTATGCTCCGATACCCGCCTCGCCGCAGCAGCGGTGTAAGGGTTATTAAACTGTTACGTTTATTTAACTAATTTTATTTCAAATTTATTTACATGTAATGCGATTTAACGCGCAAAACTTGCGGCAGTATTTTTTTTAAACAGTATTAGTGATAAACGACACAGCAGTCCACGTAATGGTATCTGGCATGTGATGCAAAGGAAGCCATAAATACGTGCCTTGTACTTTTACTAAATCATCTCTTGAAAAAGTTATCAAAAGAGTGGTACTATTCGAGACGAACTCTTTGGTTGGAAAAGAGCCCGCCCTTGTTGTTTAGTATATATCATGTTTAATATTACAGAAAAAAACACATTTTTAGATACTTATTGGAGTAAGACCTTAACAATTTAAAATAAATCACAATATTCAACCAGAAATAATCGGACGTTTTGGCGGTTTTGGGGCTTAGGGCGTACGATCCCGACACAATGAAATTTCATGCAGTGGTCTGAGTGTCAGCGGCTGGCAATTCAACTGTGTATTTTTTGCCTTTATGTTACGCGATATCTGCTTCAATTTTGAACTGATTATTTTTATAATAATTACGTTATACTTCAGGCTTCATTTGGAAAACCCTGACCGAACACCTTGAGGGTGGCAATGTAGGGGATGATGTTTTTAATGTAACTATTTAGACGCCATTGAGATGGTGATTTTTTGTTCGCATAAAAGTGTCAAAAGGATTAACCTAAAAAGTATAAGCCGACTTCAAAGAAATGAAAGAAGAAAATAATTTCTCATTCAGAAGTTGGGGCTCAAA
Organism: Parnassius smintheus behrii; assembly: GCA_036936625.1. Taxonomy (NCBI): domain Eukaryota; kingdom Metazoa; phylum Arthropoda; class Insecta; order Lepidoptera; family Papilionidae; genus Parnassius; species Parnassius smintheus. The sequence goes on from JAUPFT010000024.1 coordinate 32,909,218, forward strand.
TTATTTTATGCACTATGTCTTAGCACCGACTTTAATTTCAGCTTATTATTTATTTTATGAATAAATTAAATGAGTCTTATGTTGCCAAAACATTGATTTTTTAATGTAAAATTTTGACTATCCGATGATTGAAAAAAATTTACTCTTAATAGAGGTTTATCTGTACCTGACTAGTAAAAAGAGATTTCATTCCGCTTTCACTCGAGCCTCGACGTTAGCGAACCTAATAAAGTAGGTAATTAATTACTTTGAAATAGAAATGTTTACTTTGATGGTCGAACGCTTAAATAAACTGGCGTAAGTCCGATATTCCGTTTAATTGAGTTCGTTTGTCTGTTTGTTTTATGTGTATTTATATTAGACTGGGTTTAGGTTTTACTGGCGAAGGTAGACATTTGAATATATTTTAATCTAAAGGGTTTTACAGTCTACTCGTCCAACAATAACATTAAAATCGCTACCTGGAATTGTTACTTTATTTTAATAGCGAGGGTGACAAACGAGTCCACATGAATAATCATTGATGTGACTATGTGTTTGAAACAGTTGTATAAATATTATGGTATGGACATGGCCTTTATATGTCTAATGCTTGACTTTTCAATATGCGCTAGCAGGCTTGCAATATTTTTTTTTAATTCTTCTATTATCCCATCTGATGGTAAGTGGTGATAAAAGGCACTGACTTAGCGAAACGAAAAGTCTATTCATTCATTTTTTGAAGACACCAATACCCAAATCATTTGATTCGATTTTTTTGTAAAAGTTGGCTACACACAACACGCTGTGGTTGGTGCAGACACTGAGATCTTTGCATCAGCAAATCTTTGCCAATATGTCATTCTGCTACTTTCAATACGCTTTGATGTCGATCTTTTGGATGGATTTTCTTCGGACATGTTTTTATCGTCAGTGTCAGCTTTCCTTATTTATTTATGAAATTGCCAACTTATCAGATTTGATAGTACCAATATAAGCACGAACAAATACTAAAACTCATCCCAGTCTACCCGTATCCAACTTAGCGTTTATAAAGTTGACAAGGCTACAGTTCCAGGGAATGGGCCACCGACTGGGTTTCGAACCCAGGACCCCTAAGGTCGTAAGCTAAGATTGACTACTATTGAGCCAAGTGATTTGTCAAAATGATAGCTCAAAATACTAAATATTTTTTACACCGCTGCTGTTGTATATGTTTTGTGACAAGATCTGGATACACATTACACTAATAACGAGACTTCATAAACCTCAGAGTTGACAATTCATTTACATTTTCGTTCTTAATCGGGGATAGGTATCTATTGGTTACAGCTTTCGATTACTATTATTTTATTTGGCTGTTTGCTCGTTTGTAAAAATCTGAAACATTACGTTACATATCTAGCAACTGTGTAAGAAAAGTTTAAGTCCTCGCGATTTGTGGTTTCGACTACTTTTCCTGTATTACACAAATAGTGAAAGATTCACGCACAGTATACACAGGGAGATTGCTGTTTCATTTTTTGAATTCTAAAACAAAACGATTGCACGTATTGTGATTTCAACGGAGCGAGGCCAGCTGTGTCAGCGCCTTGTTGGAAACGGCAATTGGAAACTGGACGTACGTATGTGGGCGTTATTTGCTGATATCAGTTTCATATAGGCATATAGTGCATTGTATTTCGGTTGTATAATCACGCAACACATTTTCAGTATTAGTTCTAGATTGTTAAAATGGTGATTTATGAGTAACAATGTAATAAACTCAAAAGTTTTCTTTATCAGCTGTGGTTCGGAAAATGCGCCCGAGAATTATTAAATGTTATTTTGTTCATAGATTGACTGAGTGTTTGACGTCCAAACGACGTTACGAAGGCTAACTGCGACTTAAATGTATATTTTATGGTCTGATCTCAGTAGGAATACGCTTGGATTTGGATTTAAATTTATTAATTGCGGTACGCGGGTTCTTATCGATCTTTTTGTTTCGTCTTGTGTAAAAGAGACCACATCCACAATCAAGCATGAACAGTCCTCCATTTTTTTATAGATGTGACGCTTGGCGGATGGTAACAACTGACTAATCTTTGGCGGCTTAAATTTGTTCTTATTGAAGCTTGCGTGGAAATGTAGCCAATCTTGTCTGACTCCATTGACATGTGAAAGCACACGTTTGACTGTGGCTGGATCCACCCGATCGCTGTGACGTAGGCGCGAGACCCGAAGCTTGCTGTCGTGGTGTCGTGCATAAATTGGACGTTCTAAAACTCGACGGCCATATGCTTACTGTCACAGGTGCCATTTGCTCTCTGAAACAAGGATTTTCCCACCGTACCTACCTAAAATGTAGTTACTTTCTCATGGTAAAATTTTGAGTGTCTACTACGTACCGCTTATTTCCCAAAAACCTCCATGAATATCGGCAACAGTGGGAGATACCTACAGACAAGCCCACCGTCATACCTTGTTTGTAGAACTCCTCCTTCCACAATAGATAGCCAGATGTAAAGCAATGTCTGTGTAGTACTGCATATTCTGCTTGCGAATTATTCACTCGTAGCTTCCCAGTTACAATTGATATGCAGTCTCCAATTTGCGGGCTACTATTTACATATCAATATGTACACAGTGACACGGCATCAAAACTGACTATAGTTTAACCGTCAGCAAGAGTCTTTTATCTCACTGACAAAATAGAATGAATCGTTTATGTGTCCTATAAGCGGTGACATTATGTTGCCAAGTGTTGGTTCAATTTATTAATCGGTGAATCAGTTTGGCTCAATATTGGATCTAATATTTACTATTATTTTTATCCAGTTAAATATTTTTTAGTCGAGTCAGTAATTCATTCTTGGGGCGATGTATACGCTTTTACAACAAAATCCCAGAAAATATACAAAATTTGTCATACACAAAGTTCAAAAATGTTATTAAACTAAGTTTGTATAAAAAGGGTTATTATAATATTAAGGAATTTATAGATGATAATAACCCCTGGGAAGGGTGATCGCTACCAAGCTATTTCTAATTTGTCTTGTGTTGTTGATTGTAAACATGATTGTAAGCTATTATTAAAAAAAAATAGTCCCGCTGGGTTTCTTGCTGGTTCTTCCCAGGACAGAGGTTTCTTTTGCGAACCAGTGGTAAATTAAAAAAGTGACTTTCAATAAGTATTTTTATAATCTACATTGAATAAAAAAGTTTCTATTTCTATTTCTATTTAATTACTACGATAGAGCTTGATATTTAATCTTTTGAAATCGCTGCCTGTTATGAAAATCGGTAACTAAGACTATACGGAACCCATGGATCACGATTCGGAAAATGGCACCGGTCTTGGGCATCTCTTTTCGAGAAGGCTCACTAGGTACTACCTTACGTAAACAGCCTTTGTAAACATTAGATATAATATAAAACCGGCCAAGAGCGTGTCGGGCCACGCTCAGTGTAGGGTTCCGTAGTTTCCCGTCCGTCACAATAAGTGTTCCCACTTATAGTTTAAAGGTGGGTATCCATTATGTTCGCGCTCCAGCAGCGCTCCGCGCTCCTGCAACTGCTCCCGGTAGTGGGTACTACTGTTGTTTCCATCAAAGTTCGAAATGATTTTCCTAGAAAGTCCTTATAAAGTTCTACTTTCCAGATTTTTTTCATATTTTCTAAACTTATGGTTCAAAAGTTAGAGGGGGGGACACATTGTTTTTTTACTTTTGGAGCGATTATTTCCGAAATTATTGACATTATCAAAAAATGATTTTAGTAAACCCCTATTCATTTTTAAATACCTGTCCAACAATATATCACACGTTGGGGTTGAAATTAAAAAAAATCACTTCCCACTTTACATATAGGGGGGCTACCTTAATAAAACATTTTTTTCCAATTTTTATTTTACCACTTTGTCGGCGTGATTGATACACATATTGGTACCAAATTTCAGCTTTCTACTGCTAACAGTCACGGAGATTAAGCGAGGATGGACAGACGGACAGACAGATATGGCGAAACTATAAGGGTTCCTAGTTGACTACGGAACCCTAAAAACGCCGTGGCCTAATCTTTGTTGCAAATCGACCCGTAGTCGAAATATTTTCGTTATGATGTAAAATAAAAGGGAATAAAAGGAGGCCTTAAAAACTCCCACCTAAGTGGGGTGGGGTCAGGGAAAAAAGGGCAAATATTTGTGGGCTAATTATAATTTCTGAACGCCCGCCTCTGCGAGTTAGCATTTCATTAGTACGTGTCAACAGGAGCGATGACTTGGAAGGAAAAACAATCGCGCAGTGAGATGGACCGACTTTTTTCTGTATTCAGTGTGTTCTGTTGCTGTTGTTCTTTGTTGGCTTCTGTTTCAGTTATTGAGAAAGCGTTGATTTTTTTATGTTGATTTTTATGTAGAAATATATTATGTTGAATAAAGTTACGGACAGACGTGCTCATTACTGGTACGAAAGCATGCTTATTTTTAGCGGACTCTAAAATCATCCGAATTTTGACTATCGAGCATGTTACCTGAGGCGCGGGTAGAACGGGCGTGCTCCGAGCGCGTCTGTACAGGTTTGCTTATGAGCATGCTATTATCAAATCGACCTCAATTAGCGACAGTTGCTGCGTCAATTTAAATAAAAAGTAACCCTCAATATGTGGCGTTCTGGAGAAGAAAAAACTTTGCTTTTTGTTCTTACACAATTCCGTTGCAAACAATATGATTATTTTATTCTGTATGGATAGCACTGTTACTATATCTTTGTATATCCATTTTGGCCAAGAGTCTGGCGCCAAATAGTACGTCTGTCCAAAGTTTGCTTTGAGCATGCTTATTTATGAGCATGCTTTAAGCGTGCTTATTGCTGGCAAATGTGAACAGTTGCAGAGCATGCTAATTTTAAGCAAGCTTATGAGCATGCTTTTTTTGCACGTCTGTCCGTACCTTAATACCCATATACTCAAATGCCACAGTAACTTTGACTTAAAGTGATAGAGACAGCACAACACTTAAAATTGCGTCAAAAATTGAGTAACGATTGAGTATTTGAGATTAGTATATTACTTACTGTTAGCGGAAGTTAATCTCTTTCTTAATTAAACAATATTTTTTTTTATTTTCATATAAAATGCAAGTAATGGTGACAAGCGTGCACACGGCTCACCTGACGAAAAGTTGATGTTGTGGCCCATAGATAGAACATAACTTGTAGGTAACATATCTTCAACAAAGAATCAAACTGCGGAAGTACTAACGTGAAATGCATCGCTAGCATTAAAACAACTATACACTAAGATATATAGTATTAGTACTGTTTAGGTTGTAGGATCCATAGAACACTATGAAATACGGTTGCAGCATACAAATATTCGTAGAACAGTATAATATCATTATTATAGTTCGAAATATTACTGTAAAAAAGGAAGTCACACACCTGCTTTGTATCCAATTTCCATAGAACGTTGGATCCCAAACGCTTAAATCTATTTTTGATCATTAACCATTTCAATGGATTTTTAAGCGGTTTTGGTTGGCGTTTTACCTTTTTTCTTTTTCTTTTTTTTTTATAGAAGAAGGGGCAAACGAGCATGCGGCTCACTTGATGTTAAGTGACTACCGCCGCCCATGATCAACCGCAACACCAGGAGAATTGCGGGTGCGTTGCCGGCCCTTTAGAAAGGAGTAAGCTCTTTTCTTGAAGGCCCCCAGGTCGTATCGGTCCGGAAAATCGCCGGTGGTAAACTATTCCACAGAGAGATTGTACGTGGAAGAAAACTCCTTGTGAAACGTACAGTGGTGGACCGCCAAGCATCCATTTAAACGTGGTAGAGCCATGCTGCAATTATATTAGTAGTATAGTTGTAGCACGAATGGGTCGGCTCGACCGGGGAAGGACCACGCTCTCACAGAATACCAGCGTGAAATAGTAGCTTAATGCTGCTGTATTTCGTATGGTGAGTGTAGAGAACCGGAGACCCTTTTTACTGGAAATGAGGCATTCCATCTCAGTCCTCACGGGTGACAACGCATCTGCATTTTGATTTGTAATGGAAGATAGATGTAGATGTCTATGGGCCGCAGCAACCACTTACCATCAGGTGGACTGTGTGCTCGTTTGTCACCCTATTCTATAAAAAAAAAAAAAAAAGAAATCCAGATGGTGTGGATGGTATCGGGACGTTTGCCGTGTAGTGCGTTCACGAAATTTGGCGGCTGGGATTAATCTGAACAATTCCTCAGAGCACTCCCCGTGATAGATGCGATAAAATACGCAAAGAGATGCAACATCTCTTCGCAGCGCCAGTGAATCGAGCCGATCGGAAAGCACTCGGTCGTCTAAGATTCGAGCCGCTCTGCGCTGGATGCGGTCAATGGAAGGAGCTGGTACTGGGGAGCCCCAGCCCAGAGATGGGAACAGTATTCCATGTGCGGCCGAACCTGCGCCTTGTAAAGTTGCAGGCGGTGTGCCGGCATTTTCGGGGGATCTTGTCGGAGAACGTAAAAGTTTTTGGTAATAACTCTAAAGAACAGCATTATGCTGCTATTTCGATGCTGATATTCTGTAAGAGCGTGATCCTCCTGGTAAAGCCGAGCCTTTAAGGGAAAAGATAACCTCAAATGACTTAACAAGATCCTCTGTTATGCCGAAAATATTGCAGCATTAATTTTGAAATAAATGTATGGTAAAGGTGAGGATTAATGTTAAGTACTATTTTAGACGAAAACACGATTCCGTAAAATTTTCTCTATATAAAAAAATCCAAAGTTACCTCCAAACTGAACAATAAACCGCTGTTATTCATAAAATACTTTAAATAAGATCATGAAACAATGCATACTAACTGAACTAACTATAAAGCAGTGCTTATGTTATTTACTTTTTTTAATTACCATTATTTTCACAGTAAATAGAAATTAAATAAAACTATCGGCGTCTTGAAACTTGTTTCCCTCCGCCCGGTTAGTATCGCTTCGACTTTTGAAGGGGGAAGTTGTGTCGCTTACGATCAGAATACACATTACGCAACAGGACGACGTAAAATTAAAATGGGAAATAACCGTAATAATAATAATAAATAAGAAGCGACTGGGTTGGCGTTAAGAAACAGGCATAAATATGAGAAGCCTAATGAAATAAGTATCTAACGACCTATCTACTTACAGTATTAGTGATTACAAACATGTCGGTACATAGCATACGATGCGCCGGGAAGTGGGGACGAAATTAGAATTTGAGCTGACTTACTATATCCCCTTAATGCTGCAATGAAATACAACTGCAGCATTGTTCTACCACATAAAAATAACTAAGACAAAATTGTTTAACTCCAGTTGTCACATAATTGAAATAGTATTTTTATCCTATTTTGATACACAATTATCATTTACTTTTGCTATTTTGCAGATTATTTGTAGTAATTTTGTACTATTTAAATTTGAGGTCTGTAAAAATAAAACATTTCGGAAGTCCAATAGTTTTCTATTTATATGAATTATTTCCTTTCACCCTTATGTATAAATGCTTTTTGGTTTGACGTTACTATTATGTTTTATATCAGCTTAAAATACTTTGATTTTATAGCTTAGTGACATGATTATAGAGGCAAGGAATCCAGGTGGTATTCCGGTCCAAAGCCTTTATTAATTTTCGGGTTCGTACTGTGATCAACTACATCCGGCCTTATTATGTTACATTGTAGCAGGAAGATAGAGCGTGTATCCTTTTATTTACGCTAGAATATATTTCCTGTTGTGCCGTAATATATGCAAACATTTTCATCATGATAGCATAATCATGATGATCATCATTACAGCCCATCACAAGTCGACTGCTGAACAGACTTTCCCCAAGGCATGCCACAAAGCACGGTCCTGGGCCATCTGCATCCATCGACATTCTGCATGTCTTAGTCACTCCATCTAGTGGGTGGGCGCTCTCTACTTCGCTTACAAGGCTGCCTCGAGCACCAATTTATATTCATATAAAGTTATTATGAATATAAATTTGTTATTACGCGGACTTCACCATTTTGACTGAGATATCGCTTATTTAAATCAAAACGGCTCGTTAACAAGAACAGAAGCACTAAAGCGATCGAAAGAATTTAAATAATTTTTCTGCCCATTTCTCGCTTCGTATCCCAATTGCCTATAAAATGTTTTATGACCACTTAAGAGTAATGCCTAGCGGACGATTTTATATTGAAAACAAGGATTTCATCGCGGGCGGCGTCAGGATTGACATTTCACCCGCACCTCCTCATCGATCCCGCTAAGCTGGCTCATTTAAATTCCTCCCGAATGACGACGAGAAAAATAGCTTATTACTGCCGACTGTTTTAAAATGTTAATTCCGTTTCTTGATTCACTTTCGGCGACTTTTCTTGACACCGTTGCTGTCAAAACACGGATCTATTAAAATATTTTGAGCACGGTGACAACGTGCTTTACTCTCGGAATGTGGGGTTGTGAAATAAAATACAGGATGGCCTATGTAATGGATTATATATACAGTCTGGTTGTTAGAATTTCAAAGTGTATTACAATATGCTTGCATTGCAATAACGTATTCCGTAACGTATCACAGTCGTGTATAATATTACTTGGCACGTGCTTAAATGAGAACGTTTAATCGTCGATTGTACAACATTGACATTGGTTTTTTTTTAAAGCTATAAGATCGTGCTATGAGTTTGTACTACATGGTAAGAAGGCGTTGCAGTACTTGATGGTAATTCGTAACTTAAAAAGGGCGTATTCACTAACATACATTTTGTAGAACACTGAGAGGATTTTTATCTAGAGATTTTGATTTTTAATACCAGACTAAACCAGTAAGCAAGCCATTTGGCACGTCTCTTCACCGAGTCCAGAGATGCTACACAGTTCCAAAGGTCTATATATTTACTTTCTTCTACCATTTAAATATTTTCTTTATATGATATACTAAACTATCCTTACAAAGTTTCGTAATGATTTTGTATTCCAAAATACTAAATATCTTTTTATAAAACACTTATTATTATTTGTATTTTTATATAACCTTTATATTATATTGATTTATTTCAGCTGTTTATTTTAATGAAAGCGAATTGAAATATACATGTTAGGTATAATGTATTTCGTCATGCGAGCGTTTACAATTGTTACACGTGATTAAACTGTTGTTGACGTCTAATTAAATAGATTCGGTTCAATGACTGAGATGAGGATCCCATAAACATCTGTTGGAGGCGCTAAATCATCCTTAGTTTATAAATGCGTTACTTGCTCTCATTTTATGAACGCCCTAGCACTTATTTAATAAATAGTGTTTGTCTTTAATCTCACTAATTTGTTAAATTTTGAAAAATTCTGCGTTGGGTTATAAGTAATAAATGATAGTGATGATGATGATGAACTCGTTTTTATACTGAATGTGAAATACCTGATGAGCAAGTCGATGTCTCTATCGCTGCTCCCGTTGACCAAGTTGGCGATTGGAAATAGCGATTTGACACGATGCGACGTGATTGTTACTGCGAATCTGTCCTTCTATCATTAATACGTAGTAGAGCGACTCTGCAGCAATATTGTGGTGGTAGCACCGGTTTGTAATACCAGCGTAAAATAGCAGCTTAATGCTGCTGTGTTTCTTATGGTGTGTGTAGAGAACAAGAGAAGAACATGTCTTCATTTTGATTATTAATTGAGGATAAATACTTTACATACACGTACCATCATGTGGACTATGTGCTCAATTGTTACCCTTTTCTATAAAAAAAATATGGACTGTAATGATTTCTTATATTTACGCGAACACTACACATTGATTAAAATTACTTTTACGGCTTTTATCGCGTTTATTTTACTTTTAATTACTTTTATTTTTAATTACCGACGTTTCGGGCGTCTTCCAGCCAGTCAGTCAGTCATCTCAGTCCCCCGTGACCATGGGTGCTGGAAAGCGCCCGAAACGTCGGGAATTAAAAATAAAAGTAATAAGAAGTAAAATAAACGCGATAAAATCCGTAAAAGTAATTTTAATCAAAATATGGACTGTGTTCTCGTTGGTCACCCTTATTCTATAAAAAGTCATCCATAACCTTCCTACTATAGTGAGTTAAATGTTCAGAATTAAGGATGAGGAACAATTACAAAGTATTAAAATGTCAAGGCAACCCAATTATTTCTAAAGAACATTTATGAACTGTCATTACCAGCTGTTCAACGATATTTAGACTTCATGTACCACAGTAATAACGTTATTTTAAAGCAATTACAAGCATCGATTACCACATATTATGTAGATGACCAGGTGGATGTTTCACATGGTATGTATTATTAAATTCTTAACGGTAACAGCGACATCAAGGCGCTCATTTCATATTCATCATCATTACAGCCTTTCACAAGTCCACTGCTGAACATAGGCCTCCCCCAAGTAATGCCACAAAGCACGGTCCTGAGCCACCTGCATCCATCGACTTCCTGCATGTCTTACCAGGTCGTCACTCCATCTAGTGGGGGGTCGCCCTACACTACGCCTACCGGTACGAGGCTGCCACTCGAGAACCTTTCTTCCCCATCGGTTATCGGTTCTTCGAGCTATATGGCCGGCCCATTGCCACTTCAGCTTACTAATCCGTTGGGCTATGTCGGTCACTCTGGTTTTACTGCGGATATCCTCATTTCTGAGTCTATCACGCAGAGAAACTCCGAGCATAGCCCTCTCCATAGCTCGCTGAGCGACCTTAAGCGTCCTCATACGGCCAGCAGTGAAGGACCACGTCTCAGATCCATAAGTCATCACTGGCAACACGCACTGGTTGTACAATCTAGTTTTTAGAGATTGAGGTATACCTGACGAAAAGATATGTCGTAATTTCCCGAACGCTGCCCAGCCGAGTTGAATCCGTCGATTGACCTCTCGGTCGAAGTTGGACTTACCTAGTCGGACTATTTGTCCCAGGTAAACGTACTCGTCAACAACTTCGAGCATAGTGCTCCCAACAACTACCGGCATAGGTGTGACATGGACATTGAACATGATCTTTGTTTTGTCCATGTTCATCTTAAGACCTATCCGTTGGGAGGCACTATTGAGGTCATTGAGCATAGTGCTTAAGTCCTCCAGCGATTCTGCCATAAGGACTATATCGTCGGCAAATCGAAGGTGAGTGATGTACTCGCCATTGATGTCAATACCGTATCCTTTCCAGTCCAGTAGCTTGAAAACGTCTTCCAATGCAGCGGTGAAGAGTTTCGGGGATATAACGTCACCCTGTCTTACACCTCTCTGCAGTTGGATAGGTTTCGAGCTCTGGTTCTGTACTCGGATAGCCATCGTAGCCCTACTGTACAAACACTTCAGCACTTCGATATACCGACAGTCAACTTGGCACCGCTGAAGGGACTGTAGCACCGCCCAAATTTCGACGGAATCAAAGGCTTTCTCATAGTCCACATACGCCAGGCAAAGTGGCAGATTGTACTCTTCAGTCTTCTGTACAATCTGCCGCAGGGTATGTATGTGGTCTATGGTACTGAAGCCTTTTCGGAAACCGGCTTGTTCGGGAGGCTGGAAGTCGTCAAGTCTGCGTGCGAGACGATTCGTAATGACTCTCGAAAACAGCACGTAGACGCGGCTCAGAAGGGAAATCGGTCTGTAGTTCTTTAAGAGAGCGTTGTCGCCTTTCTTAAAGAACAAGACCACCGCACTTCTGCTCCACGCCTCTGGAGTAGTGCCACCATGGAGGACGGAATTGAAGAGCCTCTGAAGGACTACAAGTACCGGTGTTCCACCCGCTTTCAGAAGCTCCGCTGTAATTCCATCCTCGCCTGGGGCCCTGCCGTTTTTAAGGTGCTGGAGAGCCATTCTAATCTCGCTTAGACTGACGTCCGGGATATCATCGGAATAGTGTCGGATAAGACTTGCTCTTGGATCGTTACTCACACTTGCGTGTCATATTATAATATAAATATTACTTACTTAATAGAAAATTTCTGCAGTGATTTAACAATATAAATTACATATCCATTACAGCCTATAAAGTTCACTGCACTACAAAGGCCTCTCCCATATATTGACTAGGTGGGGATTATTGCCACGATTGGCAGGCGGGTTGGCAACCGCAGTTTTTTTTATAAAATAGAGCTGTTATCAGGAAAATGCTGCTGTTAATCTCTTTTTTCAGTTTTCCTCTATCGCCTCGTAAGCACCTACGGGACGATAGGGCGGGGGGGGGGGGGGATTTCATATACTATGACGAAATACAAGGAAGGAAGTGAAGAAAGGTCTTTGCTCAGCAGTGGGTCAAGATAGGCTAATAAAATAAAACTGGCTTTTCCCTCGACTTCGCGTAAAACACTTACATATCGATAAATGTGTTTTTAAGTAAGAACTTAACTATCGAAAAAACTTTAAACTCAGTTTTTTTTACTATTATTTCGTAAACTATATATTAAGGTACGGGAAAAGATTTAAATAGAAATTAAGGATCTATTAATTGCACGTAAATATGATCTTTTCACTTTATCCCATAAGACGTATAATTTTGTTATAAAATAACGTTGAGTTAAAAATCGATTTTGAATCGATCATCAAAACTTCAAGAGATAGAAAATAAAATGTATGGACTTGTTCCGTGTAAAATTACATAACATTAAGTTTTGTTAAAAACTTTTTTATATCTTGGGTCGGCTCGACCCGGGATGGACTCCGCTCTTACTGAATACCAGTATATACGTATAACAGCATAATGCTATGTTTCGCAAGATAAGTGTAGAGAACCGCAGACCATAATACTGGTAACGTTAAATTACAACCTAATCTTGGTACTCAGGGGTAACAAAGCGTATTTACATTTTGATTATAAGTCGATTATAATTGTCTATGGGCCCATAGCATTCACTTATCATCATGTGGACCGGGTGCCGGGTTTTTACTTAATAATCTTTGATACACTCGCGCGATTATGATGAATCGAATAAATCCAATTCGAATGAAAATGAAAATCATTTAGTCAACATTGGACGGCTAGTTTTAGTGTGCGTTAATTCTAAAGGCGATGATAGTAATGAATAACATGAGAGATTAAAAAATGTTATTTTTAACACTTTATATATAATAAAGTAAAAAATATGTAAAGAAAACCTAACCAGATAACAGCACTCAACAGGGAAGACTAAACGCCTGCGATCATTTAGTCATTAGAGTCCTAGAAGGGACATAAACTTTCTCTCTGTTTCCTTCTGCTTTCTGTATTCGAGCACAGAGCGTCCCAACATGTAGTTCCAGTCGCCTCATATGTATCAGGGTGCTGAACGGGATTAACGCGTCCGCAGAAACGACTATAGGAATTATTCCGGCTGGTAGACCTCCCTACGTGTCTGTCATCCGTGAGCCGATATTTTGTCTTCTTATCTGTTTTCAGTTCTCATTAGGTTATCGTTATGCGTAATATTAATGTCGAATTACCATTCATATTATATTTAAAAAATAATATACACGTGGTTTCGTTATATATATCGCTATTGCGCTTCATAGAGTGCTTCTGTGCATGTCGTTTGAGATAAGTTAACTAAACTTCGCCGCTCTTTGAAAGGATTTTCGATGTTAAAATATTTCAACAATATTTGGGAAAACCTTTGTAATAATCTTTTCACTCGGAACAACACATGCGAAGTCAGTACTCATGTGGTACCCTAGCATCTACCTAATATTGAAAGTTGACATTTGTTTCATAATTATCATCAAACCTATTCGTAGTATATAAAAAGTAGAAAATAATTTGGCGAACCGTTACCTGTGAGTTGTATTATAAGTACACTCAGTATATCTTCTAAAATACCCTTCTGAGTTCCCTTTCATGCCAAAATCATATGTCCTTTGATAAAGCTAAAAATATACGAAACTGGTATTCTGTGAGATCGTGCTCCTTTCTTGGTCGAGCCGACCCATTCATGTGGCACAATTCTCGATACCATCCATATCATCTGGATGCTTGACGGTCCATCGCTATGCGATTAAACAGAAGTTTTCTACCTCTTTATGGGTATCTCTTTGAGACCTTCAAGAAAATAGCCTACTCGTTTTTAAAAAGCCGGCCATGCAACTGTAATCCCCCTCGTGTTGCAATTGTTCATGGGCGGCATAGTAATGGTAAGTATACCAGGTACTTTTTTGGCCGCTGTTATATAAAAACACAATAGACACGACTAATGTGATCCCGAAAACTTAAAATTTCAAAACGAGAATTTGTCCGTTCAAACACATATAGAGAGTTTGGAACAACTTCGAACATTAACACTCCCATCAATCATCTGTACTAGTCATTTTACGAAGTGAAGTTAGTTAGTAGTTTTTTATTTGTTGGAGTGGGTCCCGAGATGGTTTAGAGTTTTGACAATTGGACCCGGTAGGTAACGTTGTTGTCGAGATCCAGACATCCGTGCGAAGTGGGGGCGGATCTTTAGTGATATTTAGTACCGCATAATTTTGATAGTAGCCACATATTTATTGAATAATAACTCGTCGTTTTATTTTGTGCTCTATATTAGGAGATATAATGCCTTGTGACATTCCTTGGGGCAGGTCGATGTTCAGTACTAGACTTGAAAAGGGCTGTAATCAATGAGTAATATGTACTACTTACTAAAGAAGCTATTCCAAACAAAAAATATGCCCTACTCTGTATCCGCGCATGCGCGGGAAACAGTAGAGTCGCGAATGCGCAGTTGATATAAACGCGCGAAAATTGCCATAATATAATATAATTGTTTTATTTTAATTGTACTGTTAATCGAGTACATTCTTTTAATTTTCGTTTATTTTGCATATATGTTAGTTTAATATAAATTTATTATTAGCGCCGCTCCGCAATGCACGAACATCGAAGCGACAATAACAGGTGTACGGATTGCAGTACAGTTCAGTTGAACATAGTGAGTGTTCGGAATGCGAAATCTAGTGCGTAGTACATACGAGGGTGGATTGAAAAGTACTCGGCCTAACCAAGAAAATAAACACATACTAAATCAGTTATATTTTTATTTTTCTACATAATCACCATCAAGTTCAATACACTTTTGCCACCTCCCCTTCCAAGCATTTAGACCGTTGAAAAAAAATGATTCTTCCTTAGAGTCAAAATATGCGTCTACAGCTGCTTTGACCTCGTCGTTTGTCGAAAATCTTTGACCTTCCAAGTGCTTTTTTAGGTTAGGGAACAGAAAGAAGTCTGATGGTGCCAGATCAGGTGAATACGGCGGATGCGGTAACAGTTCAAAGCCACAGTTGTGAATTTCAGCCATTGACTGTACTGACGTGTGAACACGGGCGATATCTTGATGAAACAGGACTTTTCTTCTGAGCATTCCTCTTAGCCTTTTTAGGGGGTGGTGAACCAGGTGTTCTCCACTGTTTTGATTGTTGTTTTGTTACCGGTGTACAGTAATGAACCCATGTTTCGTCCATAGTAACAAAACGATTTAAAAAATCATCTGCATCGGCTTCAAATAACTCCAAACAGTCACGTGAAATAGTCAATCGCGTCCTTTTTTGTTCAACTGAAAGCAGTCGCGGAACCCACCTCGCAGAAACCTTGTGGAAACCCAACTCGTTGACAATGATGTTCTGAGTTCATTCATAAGAGATGCCTATAATCTCGGCTATCTCTCTAATTTTTAATCTGCGGTCTCCCATTATTAAATCAAGTACGTTTTTAATATTTTCGTCAGTAGTTGACGTCGAAGGCCTTCCAGAGCGGGGTTCATCTCTCACACTCTCTCTACCACGCTTAAATTTTGCTATCCATTTTTTGACGGATGAATATGACAGAGCACAATCGCCTAATGTACTGACCATGTCATCATGGATGGCTTTTGATGATAGCCCCTTCTTATGGAGGTACTTAATGACGGCACGCTGCTCGATTTGTTCTATTCGCGGAAATTATGTCCGATTACTTTGTTAATAAATTTATAAAATCACAACTAATTATCGCACACGTTTCGAACTTCACACAATGAACTAGTCTGAACTGAACTAAATAATGTGGGTAGATTTGATTTTTAGAATTGAATGGATCTGTGTTAGGCCGAGTACTTTTCAATCCACCCTCGTACATATCGATGACTGTAATGATGATCGGGAGATAACTAACTTCAAGGGAAAGCCATACAATACACATTTAACGGATAAATGATTCTTTGTAGGAAATAAATGATCTAGATTTTCAAAAAGATTTTAGTTGCTCCGACAACATTGACCGTTGAAATAATACTAGTTTTTATGGAATTTATCGCGTATATTTAACTTTTTAAATACCCGACGTTTCGAACGCTTTACAGCACTCATGGTCACGGGCGGGACTGAGATGTTCAACGTCCATATGTCATAGTTAATCGCGGTTACCATAGATTAAAATTTAACTTTTGTTCCGATCTGTACAGTATGAACTTATGGTATCTTGAAGTCTTGCAGTTGTATGCTTGGGTTGGGATTTAATTTTATTTATTATAGGATCCCAAGCAGATGGTAGCACCCAGCCATCTTCTCTATTGAAAATAGGATGTTTTTTGATTTCAATAGCCTCGCGCTTCCAGGTGAAGACTTAGTATCCCAGCACCGAATTCTGCTGGCTGACATCTGCTTAACTGTTCGCCTCAACAAACATAAGGATCGTCCCCCACCCAAAATAAAGTGGCATTTGTTGCATAAGGAGGAGTATGCAAGTGAATTTAGAGAGCTAGTTGTAAACAAGATGATAGAGATGGGTGATATGGAAGGAATGAGTGTGAATGAGTGCTGGAAGGAAATGGCTGATTGTATCCGAAGTGTGGCAAGGAAGGTGTTAGGAGAAACAAAAGGGAAGCGTATGATAGATAAGGATGGGTGGTGGTGGAGTGAAAGTATTAGAGAAGTTTTGAGAGAAAAGAAAAATGCCTTTAAAGAATGGCAGAGCGTAGAAGACCAGAATGAATCCATAAAAGAAAGTAAGAGAGAGGCGTATAAAGAATGTAAGAAGAGAGCGAAGAAGGAAGTTGCTATTTGTAGGGCAGAGGCGCAAGATAAATTATATCGGTCCCTTGAAAGCCCCGAAGGTCAAAAACGACTTTTTCAAATTGCAAGAGCGAGAGAAAGGAATGGAAGAGATGTTTCACATGTAAAATGTATAAAAGATGATTCTGGAAGGATTTTGACTGACGATGAAAGTATAAAGAAGCGATGGAAGGAGTATTTTGAGAAATTGATGAATGAGGAGAATGAATGGAATGGTATGCTTGAAAACCCACCAGTGAATATGGGCTTAGTGAGAGAAATTAGTGTGGAAGAAGTAAAAATGGCTGTTAGGAATATGAAGAATGGGAAGGCAGTCGGCCCAGATGGAATACCAGTAGAAGTGTGGAAGTTGCTGAGTGCGGATGGATGGAAGTGGTTGAGTTTATTTTTCGGTAAATTGTTGCAGGAAGAACAAATACCTGAGGAATGGTGCAGTAGTATACTGGTCCCCATTTTTAAAAACAAAGGAGACGTTCAAAACTGCAGCAGTTACCGGGGAATAAAACTAATGTCACATACTATGAAAGTCTGGGAAAGAATAATAGAGAGAAGAATGAGAGAAGAGTGTGAGATAACACAAAACCAGTTCGGATTCATGCCCGGTCGAGGTACGACAGATGCCATTTTCGCATTACGCCAATTGTGCGAAAAGTACAAGCGCGTGCATAAAAATCTGCACATGGTTTTTGTCGACCTTGAAAAGGCGTACGATCGGGTTCCCCGTGAGGTTTTGTGGTGGGCGTTAAAGATGAAAGGTATGCCTGGGAAGTATGTGAGGTTAGTCCGTGCTATGTACAGAGCATCCCGTACATGTGTACGATCTGCCGCGGGAACTACGGGCAGTATCGATGTGGCGGTAGGGCTGCACCAAGGGTCGGCATTGAGCCCTTACCTCTTCCTACTGATTATGGACGCTTTGACGTCGGACCTGCAGGATGAGGCACCCTGGTGCATGCTCTTTGCCGATGACATCGTGCTTGTCGGGGAAGAAGGCATCGAGGTACAGAGCAGACTGACGGGGTGGCAACAGAGGCTGGAAAGTGTTGGCTTGAAGATCAGCAGATCCAAAACCGAATATCTGTGCTGTGATTTCGGCGGTCTTTCCAGTCCTGTACCCATGTCGTTGGGTGGCGCTATACTGCCTACCTGCTCAGATTTCAAGTACCTCGGTTCCCTCATTCAAGGCGACGGCGGAATAGATAGAGCTGTGCAGCATAGGATTAACGCAGGGTGGATGAAGTGGCGACAGGTCACAGCCACAACGTGCGATCCCCGAATGCCAATAAGGCTGAAGGGGAAAATTTACAAATCGATCATCCGACCTGTCGTCATGTATGGAAGTGAATGCTGGGCCGTCAAGAAGAAGGATGAAAATAGACTGCATGCGAATGAAATGAGAATGTTACGATGGATGTGTGGTGTGACAAGGATGGATAAGATAAGGAATGAGTATATAAGAGGAAGCCTGAAAGTAGCGCCAGTGGTAGAAAAGGTGAGAGGAAGCAGATTGACATGGTTTGGGCATGTGATGCGGAGGAATGAAAGTCATGTCACAATACGAGTGTTGAATATGAATGTGGAGGGACACACGGGCAGAGGAAGGCCGAATAAAAGATGGATCGATTGTGTGAAGAGTGATATGAGAATGAAAGGAGTAAGTATGGAAATGACGGCTGATAGAGAGGAATGGAACAAGAAGGTTTACTGCGCCGACCCCAGATAATGGGAAATGGTTTAGAGAATGATGATGAGCCTCGCGAATCATCCTTGGAAGGAATCGGTGTTCTTTAGCGAGGATTTGTGGTCTATCAAATCTGATGTAGTGACGGGGGCGATCCTGTTCGTGTTCACAGACTGCAGACCACCCGGAGCGTCGATTCTTCACATCAGCTATATGTTCTATGGAACATCCAAAAAACATCCTAATTTCAATAGAGGAGATGGCTGGGTGCTACCATCTGCTTGGGATCCTATAATAAATAAAATTAAATCCCAACCCAAGCATACAACTACAAGACTCCAAGATACCATAAGTTCATACTGTACAGATCGGAACAAAAGTTAAATTTTAATCTATGGTAACCGCGGTTAACTATGACATATGGACGTTGAACATCTCAGTCCCGCCTGTGACCATGAGTGCTGTAAAGCGTTCGAAACGTCGGGTATTTAAAAAGTTAAATATACGCGATAAATTCCATAAAAACTAGTATTATTTCAATGTATAGTGTTCGCGTAAATATAAGAAATCAACATTGACCGTGTACTGGTGGTGTGAGAATGTCCACTACCCCATATCGTCACGCGGGTGTTTAAAGAGGCGACAGAGAGAAACAAACCAGGCAATGGGCAACAGCTCTCCAATAAAAACTTGCGGATGCCACACGAAGTGGGAACGATGGCAATTTTCCACTCTTTGAAGCAATTTTTGGTGGGCTTGTGATGGACTGTGGCGGTAACCGACTACGCTCGTTCTTTGTCCTCTCTTTTAACTTTTTGGTGTTATATTTTAATATAATTTAAAAATAATTGCGTTTGGCAACTATGACAAATATTCCTTTTTTTATAGAATAGGGTGACAAACGAGCACACAGTCCACCTAATGGTAACTGGTTGCTGTGGCCCATAGACATCTACATCTATCCTCGATTGCGAATCAAAATGCAGATGCGTTTTCACCCGTGAGGACTAATATGGAATGCCTCGTTTCCAGTAAAAAGGGTCTTCGGTTCTCTACACTCACCATACGAAACACAGAAGCATTAAGCTACTATTTGACGCTAGTTTTCTGTGAGAACGTGGTCCTTCCCCGATCGGGCCGATCCATTCATGCTACAACTATACTACTAATATAACTGCAGCATGGCTCTACCAGGTATGAAATTCTCCTAAAAGGCAACCTATGGATATGTACAAATCTTTTTGAGCGGTAGACTTTCGTGGTTTAAAATGGTGGATAGGCTGTAACGGTAATTTAAAAAGGATCCAAGCCACACTTGACACTTGAGTCAAAAATGAGTTATGTATACCAAAATAATCCGTAGGTTGCTTCTTACCTATCCAAATATATTTCAGAAATCGAGTGAATAACTAAAATTACAAAGATAGGAAGCTATTATTATGATTACCAATTAAACGTTATTGCCTTAATACTCAAAAGTACTTTTTTATTTGATTGGTCCTTTCTGCGTAACTTCGTTTAATTTTAGTAGTGCCTACGGGAAACAGTCTCTAATTACACGTGTCCTACGCAACTAAAAAAAATTATCTACTTTATTTGCCATCCATGAAACTTTCGTTTGGTAAAGTTTATTTGGCCACGTTTTAAACATTACAAACTTTATCAACATGGTGAAGATTGATACGATTTTGATGTATATTTTTTAATAGGCTACAGCTGAAAGTATTGTGACCATTTTTGGGTATTTGTCTTATTTATGTTAGTATCAGAAAAAACTCTTATCCCGACTATTTTAGACGACCTCAAAAAAGGAGGAGATTTTTCGTTGGAGAAATGTAAATATTAAGATGAATTTCTAGTTTTTATTTCAAGCTTGTAATATTCCTTAGTCCAGTCAAAATCGTGATAAAACCTAAACTTTTCATAAAAATAAAAATGAACTTAGGATAATTACTTAAGACAGTTTGGACGGAGAAGAACGACTTATTATATCGGTTTTTTACAAATAAATATCATTCATTTTAAAATTAAATATCATTTATAAATAAAAATAAATAAATATGTGTAAAAAATATAAGAATACACAATACGAGGCGACGTATATTACCATTAGCACCAAATGAAAAATTTCACCCTATCTCATCTCTCGAGCCAAATGGCGGAATAACTATTCAAATATGCTAAAGCTAATCCTAAAAATGGGGTGTAGTATGCCGAAACCACGAAGTGAGTGAAACTTTATGCTATTTGTATCCCTGACCCATTTTATCTAGAAGTTACAGTGTCGCTAATTTTTTCCTTTTATTGTGAATTTGTCGTTTCATTATTTTTTATTTGTTTATGTATTAGACACTCTAACAAACCTAATTAAAGTTATAAGCTATTAGAGCTGTTAAAAATTTACTATAAAAGTAAGCCGTAGTCTACCGTTGGACTCATTCCTTACTTTTAAGCGTGTGATGGAGCAGTGAGCGTTTGTGGACTTCACATGCCCCGAAAATATTTTATTCCTTAGACATGCAGGTTTCCTTAAGATATTTCCTACAACTTATCTTCATCTTCATGCCGTTACCGGTTCCGGTTCGCAGTTCGGTTCGGCATAGCATGTCTTCCTGTTCCATTCTCCGCTATCCTCTATTAACTGTCATCTTTTCACTTCCTCCTTTCTTACGCGTATCATTCCTAATATAATCCATCCATCTCCTTAGACCTACATCTCAATTTACATCTATCCAATTTCATAGCGTATCATCATGCAAACCTGTACCATGTATTGCACGAATAAATTCTTATTATTAACATTGGGAATATTTTGTAGTATTTTCGTCCGGTTGAGATAAAAAATATGTATTAGATATAGCGTTTGTTGAATATAATAATAATTAAGCTAGGTGCTATTACTAATGTTTTACCTTATTTTAATAACTAATATCAAATCGTTGTTTCTCCTGACATGTGTAACTGGCATGCAAGTTATATGTAAGGTATTTATGTACTGGTGATGATTAAACATTCTCTACGATCCAAAATCCTCTGCAATTAATAGACGAATGAAATGTACTTAATATCAAATTATTTGCCCGTGCACCGCGTCGCCCGGGGCGTACCAAGCAATATAACATTAGCGTGTGCCTTTGTGATTTCAACGGTGCGGTGTGGTCTATTGACTCGCAAACAAACAACGTATAATATTGTAATGTATGTTTGTAGAAATTACACTATTCTGAGAAGTATTTTACGTGGTAGAGCCATGCTGCAGCTATATTATGGTTGTAGCACGAATAAGTCGGCTCGACCGGGGAAGAACCACGTTAACACAGAATACCAGAATAGAATAGCAGCTCAATGTGTTTCGTATGGCTGGTGTAGAGGAACTGGATACCTCTTTCACTAGAGACTAGGCATTGCATCTAAGTACTTACGAGTGGCAACGAATCTGCATTTATATTCTTAAATCAGGATAGAAGTCGATGTCCATGAGCCATAGCATGCACTTACCGTCAGTGGAACTGTGTAGGTACTCGTTTGTCACCCTTAGTCTATAAAAAAATAACACTGTTATGAAAATATAAAATACTGAACAGTCAGATAGACTTTATCAATTTTAACTATAGGGTAGTATTATAGAGTAATAATTTTAGGAAATCGCTAAAGAAAATAATAGAGCAGATTCCTTCTTATAAATTGAAGCATATAGGTACATAATAAAGAAGATTTTCTTAATCATTAACATACACCGGTTTTAAAACTTGTGCTAGCGTGAGCCCGTTGTTGTACTAAAGATAAAGTTCTTCAGAGACCTATATATTATAACAGTCTTTTCAAGGCAACTCAATAGGTTTCTGCTAGAATAACGCGTTTACATGAATCTCATTGCCTTTGTATTGAAATGACATTATTTTCTGATCAAGGGAAGGCATAATTCCCACAAAAATTGTAACTTTTCAAAGTATTTTTCCTTTTATAATGTTTTACTTTTATATTGTAAAAATAAAATATTTTTACTTATGTCATGAAAAAATGTTGTCAATAATGCCAGGGGAATGAAAATCCTTCTTTGAAAAGTGTGTGAAATATTTAAAAAAAATACGGCTGTGACTTGTCGATAAATAATTTAAGATTTATAAATATAATCAGAAATTACTTTTTCAATTGTATATTTTATTGGCAATAAAAATATTCTAAAAATGTCTCTATACAGGACACAAATTGGTTTTTTTTTAATCTAAAATTGCTCTCGGGGTGGGCCTGTAGTACGACCAAAGAGGTAAGGAACATTGTAAGTATCTCTAACGCTTAGCGTTCTTAGCGCCCTGCAAGGGCTGCAGAGGCAACGGTACTGTACTGCAGAAGAGTCCGTCTGAATATAATTACAGGTTAATTAGGCATTTAATCTTAGTCAACAGAGGTGACAATGCATCTGTAGGCTTATAGATAGATAGATAGATAACTCTTTATTGCATTTAAACAAAGTTATTAAATTACCGGAAAAATTATGAACTACAAACGGTGGTCATAGCGCTTTAAGCGATTTTTACCTGACAAACCGAACATAAAACGACAATATAACTTTATATTTTTTTTAATAATAATAATAATCTTTATTAAAAACTTAAGAAGTTACAAAACAAATGTTGCACTGATTCCTAAACTAGGATAAATCCTGTATCTTAGGATATCAGTACCTTCCCATACAATTTTACAACCAAATTTTGATGGATAGGTGCAACGTGCAGTATGAAATAAACTTAAAAAAAAGATAAAGTATTATTAAGAATAATATTTATAAAATATATTAATAATATATACAATATTTAATGATTATAAATATATTTATAGGCTTATTTGTTTGAAGTTGGCTTTAGGTTTCAATGGACTGCAGTAGCTACTTCTTCCATTAGGTAGACTGTATGTTTGCCTTCACTTCTATTTTATTTAAAAAAAAAAAAGATCACGGTTGAACATACAGTTCTCACAAAAGCGTTATCTGCCTTGCGCACGGTACGTGTTAAAACTTAATAATTGTAATTACATCAGTGCAGATCGCTATCTTATAATACTGTGAGGTGCATTGCATATTTAATTCGTTAGTTTATTAATGGTATAACAGTTACCAAACAATGGTTTGTAGGTGTGACATCATCTCCAGTTCATATTTGTACGTAACAGATTGCGATTGATATACACTAGAATATAATACATTAATTTATATATATATAATTTAATTTAATATTATAAAGAGGAAATATTTGTTTGTTTGAATTGAATAGGCTCCGAAACTACTGAACCGATTTGAAAAATTCTTTCACCATTGGAATCCTACATTATCTCTGATAAAATGATGAAAAAGTTATGGATCCGTATGGAAACTTCGTTTATGTAACGCACGGTGTGAAAAAAATACCAAAAAAAATCCTTATTTCCCATACGCTGCGGAAACTATTGACAATAGAGCAAAGTGATGTAGAACTGTTTTATAGAAGATATCAATATCTACAAAAAAATCGCGATGTCATATGTCTAAGTATTACAGTTATGTCACAAAAACTACTTTTCCATTTTAAAATATGCATTAGTAACGCCGAAAAATCCTTATATCGCGTACGCTGCGGAAATTATTGACAAGAGAGCAAAGTGATGTACTACAGTTTTATAGAAGATAAGATATTATAAACATCTAAAATTATTGAGCTGAATCAGAGAGGTGTCATGTCATGTCGCGCGGCGCAGACGTGTGATATACGGGGGTGAAACCGCGGGGCACAGCTATATGAAACAGTATTAAAACAACGTCCTAGAAAAAAGTTCATCGACCAAATTGGCGATATTTTGAAAATGGGCCACGTTAGAAGTACCCTTAACCGACGAGCATGTATGCGTAGATATATGGATGTAAAGGAGGCGAAAGAGGTACGTCAGGATAATGCCAAATGGAAATCCGTAGTCTCTGCCTACCCCTCTAGGTGACAGGCGTGAGTGTTTATGTATGTATGTATTATGTATTAGAACAATAAACAATTTTTAAAATGTTTGTGTCTGTTTTTCTGTTTGTTCCGGCTAATCTCCGAAATGGTTGAAACAATTTTATCAGGGCTTTCACTACCAGATAGTTGATGTTATAAGGAGTAATTTAGTCTACTTTTATTGTGGAAAAAGAATTGAGGTCTTGTGCAAAAATTCAAATCTATGAAATTCAATCATAATAAATTTTACACGGGCGAATTCGCGGGGAACAGCTAGTAGTTTATATACTGGGTTCACATACTTAATGTGAGTCCAGAGACAAATGATATCACGTCGTACTTATTTCCTTGTGTCCATCCTTAAGACAAGTAAAGGAAGCAGTGTTTCTAAAGTGTCTTTATGTCCTTTTTTTTTATAGAAGAGGGGGCAAACGAGCATGCGGCTCACCTGATGTTAAGTGACTACCGCCGCCCATGATCAACCGCAACACCAGGAGAATTGCGGGTGCGTTGCCGGCCCTTTAGAAAGGAGTAAGCTCTTTTCTTGAAGGTCCCCAGGTCGTATCGGTCCGGAAAAATCGCCGGTGGTAAACTATTCCACAGAGAGGTTGTACGTGGAAGAAAACTCCTTGTGAAACGTACAGTGGTGGACCGCCAAGCATCCAGATGGTGTGGATGGTATCGGGACGTTTGCCGTGTAGTGCGTTCACGAAATTTGGCGGCTGGGATTAATCCGAACAATTCCTCAGAGCACTCCCCGTGATAGATGCGATAAAATACGCAAAGAGATGCAACATCTCTTCGCAGCGCCAGTGAATCGAGCCGATCGGAAAGCACTCGGTCGTCGACGATTCGAGCCGCTCTGCGCTGGATGCGGTCAAGTGGAAGGAGCTGGTACTGGGGAGCCCCAGCCCAGAGATGGGAACAGTATTCCAAGTGCGGCCGAACCTGTGCCTTGTAAAGTTGCAGGCGGTGTGCCGGCATGAAATACTGTCCCGCTCTGCTGAGCACGCTAAGCTTTTTAGAGGCCAATTTGGCCTTCCCTTCCAAGTGACCACGAAACTGCACATCACTCGATATGTCGACGCCGAGGATTCCCATACTGGCTGAGGCAACAAGGGGAGTGCCTTGGAACTGAGGGGATACGACAAAGGGGTTCTTTTTAGCGGTTAACGCGCAAACTTGTGTCTTCTGGGGGTTAAACTGGACTAGATTTAGTCGTCCCCAATCCGAGACTCTGTTCAGCAAAGACTCGACTTCAGACACAAGTTTGTCCCGGCACTCGGAGACGTTTTCCCGAGAAATATTGGCTCGGCCGGTGTAAAGAGCATCACCAGTGCTGTCATCCGCATAGCAATGAATGTTACGGGTATGCAACATATCATTGATATGCAGAAGAAACAGCGTTGGCGATAGCACGCAGCCCTGTGGAACACCAGCATTAATAGGCTTGCAATCGGAGCTTGCACCGTCTACAACGACCTTGATGCTCCGATCTGCAAGAAAGCTGGTGATCCAATCGCACAATTTCTCGGGAAGCCCATAGGAAGGGAGCTTCGAAAGAAGCGCTTTGTGCCAAACCCGATCGAAGGCCTTCGCAATGTCCAAACTAACGGCCAATGCCTCCCCCTTGAACTCTACTGCCTCCGCCCATCTGTGAGTGAGGTAGACCAGAAGATCACCAGCTGACCGACCACGGCGAAAACCGTATTGGCGGTCACTAATCAGCTGGTGATCCTCAAGGTACCTCATGAGCTGGCAGTTTACAATGGACTCCATTGTTTTGGAGAACAAGGAGGTGATGGCGATTGGCCGGTAGTTGGACGGGTCTGAGCGGTCGCCTTTTTTAGGGATCGGGTGGACGAAAGCCGTCTTCCATAATTTTGGGACTACGCCTAGGGAGTAGGAGTACCGGAAAAGACGCGTTAAAACCGGTGCCAACTCTGGAGCACACGTCCTCAGCACAATTGGGGGGATTCCGTCAGGCCCACTCGACTTGTGGATGTCCAGGGAGAGGAGTGCTTTGCGAACCGAGCGCTGTGTGAACTGCACTTCCGGCATGGAGCACTCACACCGCGGGATGGTCGGCGGCGTACTCCCCCCGTCATCGAGAGTCGAGTTAGACGCAAAGAAAGAGCCTAGAAGATCGGCTTTCTCCTTTGCAGTATGGGCCAGTGAGTCGTCCTCCCTGTGCAGAGATGGAAGAGATGGCTGACAGAAATTCCCCTGGACAGCCTTGGCGAGAGACCAGAATGCACGGGTTCCAGAAGGAAGGCGAACTAGTTTCTCGCCAATTCTGCCTATGTGCTCTGACTTTGCCTTGGCAATGACTCTTTTGAAGGACCTAGAGGCGGAATTGTACTTCTTTTTTAGAGCGCTGGTGTTTACATCCCGGGACGCTGATGCATCAACCCAGGCTTGGTAGCACTCCTGCCTATAGCGTGATGCTATTTTACAGGAGCGACCAAACCATGGCTGAGATTTGCCTCCAATGGGCACCACAGAGGAAGGAATAAAAAGTTCCATACCCTGAAGTACCACATCAGTAACAGAATCCGCAACAACGTTGGGATCATCCGGCGAGAAGCAAACCCGCCCCCAAGGGTAGGATGCAAAGAAAGACCGCATCCCATCCCAATCGGCTGACCTATAGTGCCAAACACGGCGGCAGCCTGCAGAATGCAACCGCGATTTCAGCGTGAGTGGCACAACACTTCGGACCAGACAATGGTCCGAGGAGCCTAAAGGGGCGTCGACGGAAATCTGATATCCATCCGGGTGAGAGGTCAGCAGAAGGTCCAACAGGGAAGGTGCATGATCCTCCACATCTGGAATCCGCGTAGGCGAAGTCCTTAGAAAATAGAAATAAATAAGGTTTCGAAGTGATTCCCGCCGGTTAAAGATGCCTACCAAAATAACACAACCGTAATGCGGAAATGAATATCTTGAAAATGAATTTAGAATTAGGAAAAATAGCTAATAATTTTTACCTTACATTCTAAATACGGCATACGTAACGAATAACGGTACGATCACTTACGACACGAATTTTGAAGTTTTATTTTTATTTGGACAACAGCGCGAGATATAAACTATCAAGAGCTATAAAAAAAAATAAAAATTGAAGCCGCGAACATCCATTAAACTGGATGAACGATACCTACTTTTTCATTAATTAACCCTGTTGAGGCGAGTGCAGTTGCATCGCCGCAGCGTCGAGTGTTAGGGTCAATTCACACGTACCACAACCACACCACAGCCACAACCACACCACAACGACGCCATGTGGTCGGGCGTATATTTTGTATTGAAAATGAATATTACAATTTATACGTACCACATTTTGCCGTTGTTATCGACCACCTGTGTAATACGACCACATCGTAACCACATCGCGACGGCAACGCCGCCACCGGCGGCGGCACCGCGGCCACATCGCCACGACATGACGTCATCAACAGCGCGCGCCCAGCTGGCGCCTGCGCTCCCCCCTTTCATTCTGCGTTGTACTGAGTTGCCGCGTGGTTGTGCGAGAAATTAAAATGTCCGACTCCGAGACTTTTGACACGGATATGTTTATTGAGGAGATTCGCAATTTGCCATGCATTTGGGATCAAAGGACAGAGAAGTATTCCAATCGCATATTAAAAAACAAAGCATGGGAAAACCTTTGCATGAAGTTTTATGAAGATTTTGATAATAAGGAAACAAAAGAAAAAAACCAGTGAGGTAAGTTTATTAATTACTATTTATTAAACCGAGTATACCTAACAACACCATTCACGCTTTATTGTACTGCCACGATAATTCACCTTCAGGGCTCACAAAATAGTCGGCAAATTCATTTCTAACAGAATCTGCTCAAATCCCGTCATGACTTTGATCAAAGGAATGCATTCGTAACAAATTTGAAGTTATCGATAAAGTGTCATTGAATTTATAGCCATCTCGCTTGCGTACTATATTATGTAATACAACACATGCTTTCACTATGTCTGTTGCAAATTCAACTGACACGTTAATTGGCCTATGCAATATACGCCATTTGTTAGTCAAAATTCCAAAGGAACATTCCACATATCTTCGTGCTCGTGATAATCTATAGTTAAAAACACGTTTTTTCATTGTTAATTGCTTGCCGCTGTATGGTCGCAGCAAATGTTTGTGTAATCCAAAGGCTTCATCGCCAATGAATACCATAGGCAAGGGCCTACCTACAGGGGTAATTGATTGTGGTCCAGGTAGATCTAAATCATTTCTTTCCATTGCATCATATAAACTGCAGTCCCTCCAAATAGTTGAATCGGAAGTTTTACCGTAGGCTCCTACATCAACATACACGAATAAATAATCGGCGTCACATATGGCCATTAAGACAATAGAAAAGAAATGTTTATAATTAAAGAATAATGAACCACTGCGTGGTGGATGAATAATCTTAATATGTTTCCCATCTACAGCCCCTAAGCAGTTTGGAAAATTTGCTTTCTTTTTAAATTTGTTCGCAATATCAAGCCACATTGTTTTATTACATGTTGGTAAATGAATACAAATCAGGCGGCACACGTCGTGGACAATTTTGCTAGCAGTTGAAGTACCACATTTAAAAAAATCGGCGAGATCTTCAAACGAACACCCCGTTGCCAAATATCTGTAACAAAAAAATTATATTAAAAACAAATAATAATGAAATGGAATTATACAGGCTGTTACAATTATAAAGGTTGAAATAAATAACACTGGGGTCATTGTATTGTACTCATGAATATGAACAACTTTTACTATGGGGACACATACGAAATCGTAAAAAATCAGCTGTTTCATACATTTAGGTCATGTAGGTATATGTGTCCCCATAGTAAAAGTAGCTCGTGTTGAAGAGTACAACGACCCCTTAAAGTATTAGGTATTTCAACCTTTTTTATCACCATTCAATAGGCTGATGACATTTTGGGAAATGATCGAACTTACATTATACTGGACTAATATAAAATAAATCCAGTTAATTTTAATATGGTAAAATTTAAAAAAAATGTAAAATATTAAATACTACTTATTTATATATTACATAACGTGTAGTCCACGCGGGTAGAAAGCTAGTACATTAAATAATTATATTACGCTTTCAAAAAGCGCTTATGCCACCGGTATAAGAAAAACTAATCATTTATCAAACCATAATTATAAAGATGCTTGGCTGTCATAAATTTAAGAATAACTTGAAACTATTAACATGGATATTTAAATATACAGAAATTATCTTCAATACTGAGTTCATTATATGATCTGATCGCTGTAATTTCGATATTGTAAAATATTATTATTATTTTATATGTTATTTTCAAATTTAACTACCAACTTACTTTTCTACAAATTTCAATTTAACAATTAATTTTTCAGCTGCCAACTTACAAAGAAAATGGAAAAGCTTAAGAGACTCTTTCAACAGAGACCTTAAAAAACAAAATTCACAGAGAAGCGGTTCAGCAGGTAGTTCAAAGAGATACTACTACTTTAGTCAATTATTATTTTTAAAGCCATTGTCTGAAAATCGAAATACAACATCGTCCCTACCGGTACAAAACAAAGACGATGACATCGAACAAATCGATAATGAAGACGATAATACTACTGAAACGAGTGACTCTGAAGTTTGGAAGAGACCAAAAAATATCCAAAGAAAAAAGATGATGCAGAATATGGGTTAATAAAAAAAATTACAAGTCATTTGAGCGATCAAGTAACTGCACATACTCGTACACAGGAACCTGACAAGTCCTGTGACAGTGATATGCATTTTTTGCTATCTTTATACGATAGATTTAAGACCATTCGCGATGATTGGAAACTGAATGCTCAGATAGAAATATTGAATGTAATTAAAAAATATCACACACCTACAACTACACGTAATGATAATTACAGTGAATATGGACAGGGGTATACGACACCAGCGTACCAACCGTACGAGCGACCATCAACGTCTAGGTATCGGCCGGATATGGAAACAGGCTCTCCGCAGCTTCACAATTTGCGTACTGCATCCACACCAAGAGATATTTCAGTACCAGAATCTCCACTCAGCGTCTCTTCTCAGGCTTCAAACTATAATGATCCGATTATAACGGATATTTTCGGAGATTAACTGATTAATTACCTACTCTGTTGATTTTTGAATGACAAAATAAATAAAAATATATAAGTACGCTCCTTGTTTTCGCCTTCCTATCCTCCCTACCACAGTTGCAAATTAACTCATTGGCAATAATAAAGGCCTGAGCAGACCGGATGCGTGGCGTGTGCGTAACGTACAGTCAGCGATACATCGACCTACGAAAATTAGTGAAAAAACCACAACTGATGTTGATCTCTATGCGTTTGAAATGAGGTTGAAATTCAGTTGCAGAAATTTGACAGATAAGGGTAGGTCGATATGGCGCTGACTGTACATGCATACTGTTGTAATAATAGGAAACTATATGAAACGTGCCCACAATCATAATCTTACTTTTTATTGTTAATGAATTAAGAGGCCGTACCTGGTTTTGCTCGCAACACTAGCGCCACTTTCATTAAAATAATAATATATTTTTATTTAAGGCATAGATAAAAAATCTGTCTCAGCCACTTTTTAGCTAAATTCTTTTTTTGCTAAATTTACAAATTGGCTGAGACAGATTTTTTTATCTATGCCTTAAATGAAAAGATATAATTTTTTTAATGAAAGTGTCGCTAGTGGCGCGAGCAAAACCAGGTAGGTACGGCCTCTTAATTTGCACCTGTATTTTATATTTTATAAATTAGTTTCATCTGCCCGGTGAGTCTGTCCCGGTAGATGGAACTAATTATATTTTCTAAGTACTTAAAAATAATTAACTATAAAAAAAATTACTCACCTCAATGTCATTGCCAGACGTTCTACAGATGGTATGCTTTTTCTCATGGCCGTGTCTTTTTTTTTGCAACTCACTATTCAGTTCGTTTAACAAGTAGTCAAATGTATTCTTGTTCATTCTAAATTTTTTATAAAATTTCTTCTTGAACCTTCGAAGTTTAGGATAATCAGTACGAAATTGGCTTTGACTTTTGTTTTCCAATAAAGGATGTACCCAATAAATTCTATTTCGACGAATACGATGATGTCGTCGTCTTCTTCTTATTAATAAAAGCCATAACAAGGATAGCAACAACAATCTTTCCTCCATGACTACGTTCAGTCAAGCTGTGTTTCCTCTACGAAGGCCGGAGTATAACTGCACATGACCACGTGGTTACCACATCGCAACGACAGCGACAACGCAACCACATCGACATTTTGTCGGTACCACAACGCAACTGCAAAAAGCCGCTGCGACACTATTCACACGTAACCACAGCTTGACCACATTTTGTCGCTGCGACGTGGTGTGGTTGTGGTACGTGTGAATTGACCCTTAATTGGCCACGTCCGTCACTCGGCGGCCAATTTGATCGCTTCCACGTCACGCTGATGTCGTGCTGATGTCGCGCTGACGTCGCTGACACGGCGCTTACAGACAATTGAGTAGTTTCACATGTTGTTGTCGACAACCAAACTATTTCTAGGTCTAATTCTCACACGTAGAGAGTAATCAAATTATGATGTACATCGATGGATGCGATAGTGTTGTTAACGATCAAATATGTAAATTTCCGCGGCCCGTTCACGAATTATTTACTATCATTTATTTTAATATTTTATGTGCCGAAAAACGGCAGTATAAGAATATACACTAACCGATGTGATATTTATGTATTTATTTAATCTTTATTGTTAACACCGTAAATAGAGTGATAAAGGGCAGACTTTATGCTAACGGCATTCTCTTACGGTAAACTCGTAGTGATAAGATTTTGTGGCAGATGAAATTACATACAAACATACTGTAATGTGCATATACCTAATATATTTATTTTATTTATTTATTTATTTATTTATTTAAGAAATTTATGAATACAAAGATGAATAGTTTTAGTGTAAACATAAACTCATTAGAGTTTTTCCGTACACCATTGCTGTCGACACATTATTCTAATTAATACTTTATAATAAATTATATTACCAAAGTTACATTAATATTATTACCAACTTAAATTAGGTGCATTAAATGTTATGTTTCTAATTGACAAAACTATTTATGGGTACAAAAATACAAAATAGTCTTAGGCGATGAGCGTAAAATCACATGGTGAACTTATTACATTCTGTGAATAATCGTGACACAGGAACATATATTTTTATAAATTTATAATAAGATATGTTGATAAAGTAAACCAATAATATAAAACGAGGAGTTGTTTAAAGTATTACGAATATTTAGTAAGAGTTAATTGTATATAAAAAATTTTTAGTTTATATTTTATGTTTTTACGTGTAATGACGTCTTTCAAAGATCTAGGTAACTGATTGATTAGATTAGGTATAACATAGTTTAATGTTCTTTTTCCGTATAAGTTATTATATCTAGGTAATTGCAGTTTTAGATGATCAGTTCTGCGTGTGGAGTATAATAACTTATCTACCTTTTTAAAATTTTCAGTAAAGTAATTTTCGGTTAGTAATGTTAGTTCAACTTTGTCGTGAATAGGTATAATTTTACAAAATGCAAATAGTTTTCGATAATCATCTTTAAAATTAATTTTGAGATTATTAGGGACTATTTGTTTTAAAATGCGCAGCTGAAGTGAGTAAATTCGATCTAGATATGTTTTGTAGGTTCTACCATAGCTTGACAAGCCATATTGTATAACAGATTCAGCTAAGGATTTATAGAGCATTAAAGAGGTTTTGTAAGGTATTTTTTGTTTGATTAATATAAATTTCGCTAATATTCCTCTTAATATATCACAAACACGATTTACATGCTCTTTCCAGTTTAACCGATCGTCAATTATTAGACCAAGATAGGTGTGCTTATTTACAATTTCTATGGCATCGCAATTACAGGGTGTCGAATTGTTAGTATTTTGTATGTGAAGGCAGTGATGTGTGTGCGCTATTAGTTTAGGTATAAAAGAACTTCTGTTGAGGCTTGTACTTATATACATAAGTTTAGTTTTGGCAGCATTGAGTACTAAACCGACGTCGTGTGACCACTTCGTCAGTGTGTCAAATTCTTTTTGAAGTTTCATTAGTACCTCCTGTATACTACGCCCAGCAGCTACTAAACAGGTATCATCTGCAAACTGATAGATCTCACACTGTTTAATTAAATTAGAAAGATTGTTTACGTAGGTGAGAAAGTGTAAAGGTCCAAGAACTGAGCCCTGTGCTGTGCCTTCAGTTACCTGGACAGGGAAACTAAGAGCATCACCAACTTTTACTCGATAAGATCTTTCATGGAGATAATTTTCACACCACGCTAGTAATTTTCCTCTAATTCCGCTATCATTTAAGCTTTCAATTAATTTGTTGTGTCTTAGCGTGTCAAAAGCTTTGCTATAATCAATGAAAACGAC
The DNA here is from genome assembly GCA_036936625.1 of Parnassius smintheus behrii. NCBI lineage: Eukaryota > Metazoa > Arthropoda > Insecta > Lepidoptera > Papilionidae > Parnassius > Parnassius smintheus. The sequence goes on from JAUPFT010000024.1 coordinate 32,943,348, forward strand.
TAAAATGTGCTCTTAAAAAATAACATATTTATAAAACCTATACATATAGTGATTTCTTATATTTACAAAAACACTACACATTTAAGTAAAACTAGTTTTTACAAATTGTTTCGCATATGTTAACTTATTTTACCTTCCCTAAATATAAAATAAGTTAATATTCGCGATGGAATCCGTAAAAACTAGCTTAAACTTAACATATGTTGTATGTATTCAGTATATTATAATATCTGAAGGGCGCTGAAACTATGCGTGACTAAATCTATGGGAAAAGCTATGTTCAATAATGCACTATTTTAGGCTGTAATGGATGGATGGTATTTTCCGTCACTGCCGTGCGCGTGGTAAGCCATCACTTGAAATCTCGAGCGCTATTTGCTCGCGTGCCATGATATATAAGGCGTGATGATAGTAGTTAGTTACAGAGTTATGTATACGTGGTAGAGCCACGCTACAGCTATATTATATTTGTAGCTCTCACGGAATACCAACGTAAAATAGTAGCTTAATACTGTGTTTCGTACGGTGAGTGTAGAGATCCTTTTTTACTGGAAACGATGATTATATCTTAGTCCTCAAGGGTGACAACGCATCTGAGTTTTGATTCTTAATCGATGATAAATGTACATGTCTATGGACCAGAGCATCCAGTTACCACTCTGTGCTCGTTTGTCACCCTCGTTTTGGTAGTATTCGGAAGATGTCAAATAAAACGACAACCGACACCTGCTAAATGGCAAGTGGTTTGTACCTTGTTAACTTTTTAACTATTCTAACAAACATGTGGGCAACCGAGCTCGATATACTCTTAACAATGTGTGACGCCATTGCTAAGGTTTCATAGAATAGGCCTTATCGCTGGTATGGGCTCGGGCGCATTCTAGGGTGAAATATCATATCGAAGCCCGAGAAACTAGTTCACAGGAGGCAAAGACTAAGCGTTACGTAATTAAACAGCTGTGTGCGCTTAGGTCTTCTTATCTACATACATACACATGTTAGAACGAGGTTAGCTCACAGGATAATCACTAATCACTTACCATAAAATTTGATACCACGCAATCGAACTGATTGTACCACATCGCTCCAATGAAATTGTTAATTGCAATTTTAGCTGATAGGATCCTTTTCTGCCATTCTCTTATCTATTTCCGTCGCCAAACAGATGTGCTTGCATTGCTGTCTTCTGGCGTGAAGCTTAAGGCCGTCAGCACGCATTAGGGCTGCGGTGGCGAGGCTCTCATCAAAAATGTGTCTGAATACTTGGTACAATAAACGAGCTATCAAAAATATTGGTACGCCCCTGTTATGTTTCTAATGGTGAAAAGGAGAAATCGATTACTAAGTACTGGTGGAGATAACGCCATATTTTGTATACCTATTTGATATATATATATATATATATATATATATATATATATATATATATATATATATATATATATATATATATATATATATATATACTTTACCTTGGATATGATCATCAGGTTAACTGAAAACTAAAATAGTAAAATACTTTTTGATCTTAATTTATTTAGCAAAAATTCAACGGCTGGAATGGAAATAAAGTGATTTCGTTGGCGTTTGTAATTTAGTCAAAAAAAATTATAAAATTACTAAATTTTCCAAGTAACTATTATTTGTAATAAATGGAAAATACTATATAATTGTTATGTGGTTCATAAACTATAATTTTAACACGAGGCCATGACTGAATTGTATTTGCGGTGTAAAGGTCTGGTTATCATTAAATTTAACGAGTTCAACGTTGTTAACATTTAAGCTGTTTTCAATGAATCAATCGGGTATGACACGAACTGTGCTTACGTTTGCAAAGATATAAATGATTAAAAATTAAACTTTAAAAAAAAACCTACTTCAAAAAACTAAAAAAATAAAATATTTTCAAATACTGAAATCAGTTTTAAAACCTAGAACAGCAATCCAACCCTACAATGTAAGTGAAGAGTATAGAAAAATTAAAGACTCGACTTAGGAATGTGAATTTATTTCATTCTTGTTATTTGAAGTGAGCTTGTTGTGAACTGTTTATTAAAAGTTATTTTTACCTTTTTAAGCGGATAAAGTAATATCAAGTAATATCACAACTTCAATGTCGTCTAAATATCTATTAAAACTTCATCCCCAATTTTGCTATTGGGGGTGGAACTCGAAATTTATATGCATTTATATGCTCCTGAAGTATAGGTAATCTATTCTACTAAAAAGAGATTTATCAAAATAGGTTTAAGAATTGACGAACTTATCGCATAACATACACAGTCAACTTGACAACTACCTTTTTTTAAAGTCTGCTAAAATAATACAATATATATTTAATTGAAGTTACCTTTTCAATTTGTATTTTTTACAGAAATCATGGATTTGCCTAGGATTTAACTTTGAACTCAAAAGTTTATTAGTCAAGTTTTGTAACCACTAAGCTTATACATTCTCTAAGGTAACTTGGGATGTTTTGAAGATTTTCTTTCAAGATGTCGTAACTTCGTTAAATTGCATCTACGACTACGTTTTTTACATCACTCCATCTAAGCGATTAGGTGTCGATAAAATATTCAAAGTGAAACAAAGTTAATTTGCTCAGATCCTCGAGGCAAAAACTGAAACTACTTGGTTTCCGTACTTCCCTGTGCCGGTTTTCTGCAAAGTAATGCCTGATGCTAATAGTCTTAGCATATCTTTTTTATTTATTTTAATTTAAGTAAAACTTTCATAACGTATTACGGATATAATGAAGTTTAATTAAAACTTATTTTTAATTCCTAACGTTTGGATCACTGCGTCTCAAATTAAATGCTATAAAATCCGGAAAGTCTTTTTATTCATTATGTAATTACTATACTTTATTAATTTGGAGCAATTAACAGTTAAACAATTATATGATGGCTACATCCCATGGTTCCGTTCGCGTGAAAACGTCTTCATGTTTATTTTGCCGCAGTAACTTTTATTTTCCCACGTAAATATACCCCTTGTGCACCTTGGACATGGTCTTTATGTGTTCTCAATTACTGAAGATGTATAAGAGACCGAAGAGATCATCCGCCGTTTGGTGGCAGCGTAAGAGTATATATCACTCAATTTCCTTACGTGGGTGTAGTAAGAGGCGAGTATGGGAAATGCCAAAAAAGCCTAATGGTTTCCGGTAGGCAAGCCATTACCTAAGAAAGGTAAGATATAACCTAAGCAGCATCTTCAAAGGTGTGAATCTTCTGGCACTGTGATCGGCAATCCTCAATATATCGGGGGAGACTCATTTTAAGCAGCAAAATTTTACGGACCGATAAAAAAATGAGTCTGGTCATCACTAGAGAATAACGTCCGTCACATGGATGAATAGATATTAGAGAAAAAATAAAAATAAAGAAGAAACAACCAAGCTATGAGACTAGCTTTCATTGAAGTATAATGTTGGTGTCATGGCGGAATAAATATTATGGAAAAAATGCGTGACGGTAAGGTGTTGAGCGTGATTTCTGCCTGTTTTGAGAAGTAAGACAAATAGATTTTATGGACGGCATTCCGACTCGAATTCTAGTATACGCAAATTTAGAAAACTCGGAATTAATTCGTAAGTCGATTGTGCACAGCGATGTCGATCTGAAACAGAGAAAATACAACTATCGCTTGTTTACTTAAGATTTGAAAATTGAGGCTATTCACATAGCGCCTATAATTTTAATATTAGGTCTTTCATTATGTGTCCCCAAATCGCTGTTACTTTTTGGCACCGCTATTATACGTACGACGAAGACATAGAAGGTATGAAGAGTTAAACATAACATAAACACTCACCCCTGTCACCTAGAGTGGTAGGCAGGCACTACAGTCTTCCATTTGACATGATTCTGACACACCTCTCTCGCCTCCTCATCCATATACCTACGCGTACATGCTCGTTGGTTAAGAGTACTCTTAATTTTGCCTATTTTCAATATATCGCTAATTTGGTCGATAAATTTTCCCCTAGGGTGTCCCTTTCCGACTCTGCCATTCACTTCTGAAACATAAATTTTCTTTGCCACTCTTTCCTTATTCATTCTTTCCACATGGCCAAACCACCGAAGCATTCCTTTCTTAATCCTGGTCACAACTTCATCTTGCAAACTACACTCTTCTCTTATCACACAATTTCTCAACCTGTCATTCAGATTCAGCCCAAACATACTCCTTAACGACCGCATTTCTACTGCATTTATTCTACTCTCGTGCTTCTTCTGCCACACCCAACTTTCACAGCACAGCATTGTGAATTGCCAAACGTGCCTTTTTTGACACATTTTGACTCTTCACAATTATATTAATATATTATAAACGATCACCTTGTAGGGTAGGTAATAACGACCACCGAGGAAAAGTAATAAAATGAAATCCGGAATAAACTCCTCCAGTCTCAGTGTCCTGTATCTTGCCATCTAGAACGTTCCAAACCTAGCTTAATGTACGAACAGACATCTACCATTAAAACTATCCATTTTATGACGCGCACTTAAAAACCTGGCTTTGCTTTAAAACCGCTAGGAGATTTATTGTGCCGAAGAATTTAACGAACGCATAAAAACTGTATTAAACCGCATACATCTTACCGCCTAATTTAAAAGATATTAACTTCAAATAAATCGGGTTGCGGATGCGGTAAATAACGCATGCTACTTCGGAAACGGTAAAAATTCCTACTAAGCTATTGAAATGCAGGCATTTCCGATCGTTTCACAAGATATAACTTATTTGTAAAACGACAAAACGCTGTTTGACGTATATGTTGGCGCGCTAGTCGAGTTTCGAGCGCGCACATTAATGATGGCGTCCGTCTGAAAATAAACAGCATTGTTGACACAACGCTTAAAACCATTTAATGCTACGGCTGAATTGCCTGCTTTAATTTCAGATGGACCGTCTCGGATTCCTCTCTGAAATGTCACATCTGTAAGAAATATGCATATTTTTTTTTTGTTAGTTTTAATTTGATAATTTTTGTAAATTTCTAACAAATTAATCTGTGGCAATATAAGCGTTAAAGATTTTGTTATTTTTGTTTAATGATAACGATTAACTGACTTTAAAGGCTTACAAATAATTCTGCTTAATTAGAAAAACGAACATCTCTTCGTCAGGTAAGTATTCCCTAAAACTTGAAAATAAGAGTGTAGTAGTACAACCAGTGAGTGTTGCCAGTGATGACATATGGATCTGAGACGTGGTCACGATATACGGCATAGTGCATGAGTGTGTGTTCAAGCACAGGTGCAATCTCTAGTGTTTACCCTCATACTTCGACGGAAGCTATCCGACACGAGCAGAGATAGATAAGGCGTGAGAACAGCGTCTTTACGTGCCGCCTGTTCCTGACTTAGAGATGCTTCAGCTAATTTCTTCTAGCATTCTTTCTACAGATAAAACACTAAACACTAACAATACCTGATTTTGTCTTTTTTATATAGAAGAGGGTGCAAACGAGCATGCGGCTCACCTGATGTTTAGTGACTACCCATGATCAACCGCAACACTAGGAAAATTGCACGTGCGTTGCCGGCCTTGTAGAAAGGAGTAAGCTCGTTTCTTGAAGGTCCCCAGGTCGTATCGGTCCGGAAAAATCGCTGGTGGTAAACTATTCCACAGAGAGGTTGTACGCGGAAGAAAACTTCTTTTGAAACGTACAGTGGTGGACCGCCAAGCATCCAGATGGTGTGGATGGTATCGGGACATTTGTCGCGTAGTGCGTTCACGAAATTTGGCGGTCTTGACCTGGAATCCAAACCCGAGACAACACGATCTGCGCTTAACGCTTACGACTGAGACATTTCAGTATGCTTAAATTTACCTAAATGATAGGACTCTAAGATCTACTAATTGTCATAATGTTCTGAAGCTTACCGAAAAATTTATTAATAAAGTAAATAACAAAAGCAATTAACAAATGTACAATTAAGGACAGATTAATTCAGATTCATTTTCTCCATTTCCCCTAATGCGTTAGGTACTTATCAGTAGACATTTGTGCTGAATAAAGTTAAGGCATTTAGGAATGTTGCCAGAACATTTCATCACCAACTTAGCCATTATACAAGTTCGTCTCACGAATAACTATTCGCCTGATATTTTCGCGCTATAACTTTGAGGTTGTTAAGAGGAACATATTTATATTCCTTTTAATGTTTATAATTTATATTTTCATTAAAATAAATGTTCGAGTTTCTTTTGGATGAAATTAAAAAAATCATAACCGTTACAGCCTATTGTAAGTCCAAAGCTGAACGAAGTCCACCCCCATAGATTGCCTCATTTGCAATAGTTGTCATGCTTCGTTTTTATAATACAAGAGGTAAAATTAAAAATTTTATACAACCGACTTCAATATAACAACTTGTACTGACATAAGGGTGAGTCGTGGTATAGTGAACACCCCTTAAGAGGGTACAGGCGTGATATTATGTTGTGTGATTGTGTAAACAATGCATAGATATGCGATAGCAGAAATTGTGGTTGATTAGCTGGCATTTATTTATTGGAGAGTTCCGTTGTCTGTCTTCGAAACTCATCATCAGATTTTTACGAAATTTTAAATGGGACTATTTCGACATTAATCTCTTTCGAACAAAAAATAATTTTGCAAATCCGTCTATATATGACGGAGTTATGGCCGAACAAACAAAAAGAATTATAAACATCTGAATCGAGAACCTCCCCTTTTTTAAGTCTGTTTAGAGGATGTTGCTGCCAATCTATGGTTACGATATACCTATGTACGTACGGGATGGATATTCTTACGCTACCAATGCACAGTGAAAAAATTATTCCAAATAACGTATTCTTTTCTAAAATTTGAGATAACATGATGCCGTGTTATGTATCTCACATTTATGGAAATTTATAATTTATAAATTGTAAAGTTAAAAATCTGTATAAATGTATCAATACCATTTTGATAATTAGATAAGAATAAAGAACGACGATGAATTTTTCAGAGTTGTTCAATGAGGGCCAATAATAGTTGGGACTGAGTTTAAGATTATGTTACACAATGTCATTTAATTGAGAAGTTAGTTTTAAATAAATATCCATCAGTTTCTAGAGTAAAATATGAATACACAAAACAAAGCCTCACTTTCTTGGTGTTTATTTTGTTGCACATTTTTAATTTTTCTACTAATCAATATAAAATGTTACTAATATTACAGAAAGAAACATTAAACCTTACATTTTCCTTACAAACTAACTTCCCCGCAATGAAATCTGTTAAAATATTTCACCTCGTTCCAAAGTGGCGCCGCTCTGGTGGCAGAAAAAGACGTGATTGGACAAGAATAGAAAAGAACATCATATTTTAATATGATGATTACCTAACAAATAACTGTACATAAATGCGTTTACATCTCATAATATATGTATATACTTCTGGATTTTTCAGTAAATAAATTTTAAGTAATTAAGAACTAAAGGTCTGAAGCATTTCCGCCTTAAAGTCTACAAAAACACGTATGTCTGATCTAGTAAACTGTACATCTATAGAATTTGATTGTTGCTCAATGTTAATATAAAAAGTTTCTCTTCATAAAGTCGCGTGCGGTCGCTATTTGTGATGACGTGTATGTTTACTCGTGCTTCCGGTCAAACTTAGTGCAGCTTAATGCAGATAAGTGCTGAAGAGCTTTATCTTGTGTACCTATATACAAGTGTAGACTAGAGCGGGTTAGGTTCTGTGTACACACGAGCTTAGGGCCTAAGCCGGGGAGCTACGCGGCGGTCACGACTTGCATGGAGGTAGAAGGTATTCGAATCATGTTCCCAATATTACAAAGCGCTTACTGTAAACAATATTATAAGGGAATTATTCTTAATAATTTATGTGGTAATTTAAAAGTTGAATACAGTGAGTGAAAAATACGGAGTATTTTTATAAAAGGTCTCATCTACTTGTACTTCAACAGCAAATAGTTTGGGTTTTATATATCATCATTATTGCAGACCTTCACTTCACAAGACCGATGCTGAACCTCCTGAACGGCCTCCCCTAAGGAATGCCACAAAGCACGGTCCTGAGCCACCTGCATATATCGACTTCTCGCATGTCTAAATGTTCACCTTCCGGTACGAGGCTGAAACTCGAGAAACTTTTTTTTCTGAAAGTTTATGCTGTTGGCCCTGCAGCCTTACCAGCTTCATCGAAATAGACTCATGAGTGAGGATCCACGAGCTATTAAGTGCAACAACAGTGTAAAAAAGTGAAGCGCCGCGTCTCCGACTACAGTCCCGAGGCACCCTGACTCCTGCTTTTGGAGTGAGCTTCCTCAAGCTAGGAGGGGCTCGATGTGATTCAAGGGCCCCTCTGAAGGAGGTACGAAACCTCGGCTTGAACCACTATCGTTATAAGTGGAAACGGGTCGCAACTAAAAACACCCCGTAACGCCGTTGTTGAACCTCGTATACGGGGTGTGTATATGACTTCGCTTTCGCCTGCGAACGCGTTGTGCCCTAGTGTTCTGTACTAGTGTAATGTCTGAATGTGTATCGAGAAACTTTCTTCCCCATCAGTTTTATATATAGGAAAAAAATAGCAGTGCTATTTATATCACTCCTCCTATTTACCAGTCTAAGTAAGCTTAAAAAAGCTTGTGTTAGGAGAGGTTCAAGTCAATGGTCGTACGGCTTGTTTTATAGAATAAGGGTGACAAACGTGCGATCGGTAAGTCGACCCTTTGTCCTTCCCCGGTCGAGACGACCCATTCGTGCCATAGTCATAACATAGCTGCAATATAGCTCTACCACGAGTTAAAATGCTGATTCAAACTAGCTTATATAACCTAATAATTTTTATACACGTATAGAAGTCAAGTAAAAGTCCAGATTATTGACTTGAAGTCACAGTAGACTGCGAAACATAAAAAATCGTGGGTTCCAATTCGCTATTCGAATACTGTAAATCACTTCTAATACAAGAGCTCTAGAATAAGAAATACTTACCAGGAGTGGTTAAAGCAAATATTAATAATTTTAAAAACGTTACGTTTTTCAAAAAAAAAGTTGTGACTTTCTGCTCTTTAGTTTAAAGGCTTAGTAATGAGTTTGCATTGCATTAGTATTGAATTGGCCTACAAATATTTACTCCTAGTTTGTCCTTGTGCAATTTATGTATTTAAACTACCTCCCCGATACAGGAGAAAATCCTAATGGGGAAGGGGGTGGGGGATTTAATGTTTTAAAAATTAGGTTGGAGTCGTTGTCGCCAAGTTGAAAATTTCCATCGACAATTAGACGTCTTTATTATGAAATAAACCGAAATGCGTTCATTAAAATAATTAGGAATTAACTCGTATTTACGTCTTAATCAGACAGCAGCAGGTTGGTTTATTTTCTACCTAACTAGAGAGTTCATTTTCTCTATCTCCATCTACAAAAACCTTAAAATTCCAACGCATTAACTTTATAGCGCTCGTAACCGAGATTATGACTTATCTGATATTTTAAAAATACGATTTATATATATATTGACTTTTTTTTAAATAATATATTTGAAAGCCGTTTGGAAGCACCATAACATAATCTTTTTGTGTCACGTGGATGTCGGAAGGTGGTGAAGGAATGATCTGCAGCCGATCATGTAATCATCACGTATATGACAAGTATGCGAGTTCTAGCGCGGTCCCCCACTAGATAGAGTTGGACTAGTTTGATGCAGGAAGTCGATGGATACAGATAGTACAGGACTGCGTTTTGTGGTATTATTTACTAGCTTATGGTCAGATGTGGACTTGCGCAGGGTTGTAATGGTGTTCATGATGAAATAAAAATATGCCACATATAAATTACTCAGGCCGGAGAAAAGTGGCATCGCCAAAAATAAAGATGTCTGGCACTAACCGCTAATTCACCGGCCAAGCATGGCGAATGCGGCAAATATTATATACAAATATATATATATATATATATATATATATATATATATATATATATATATATATATATATAACATTAATTTTAGACAAAAATTTTCATCTGATGTCGAAATGTAATATGGCCACTCTGGAATACGCTTGTGAGAGAAATTGTATTATGTTACACATAACAAAGACGCTGCAGCTATATTAATTGTATAGTTGTAATACCAATGGGTCGGCTTGACCGGGGAAGGACCACGCACTCACAGAATACCAGCGTAAAAGTGCAGCTTAATACTGCTGTGTTTTGTATGGTGAGTGTAGAGAACCTGCAAACCCGAGAAATGGAAAGGAGGTATTCCATCTTAGTTCTCACGGGTGAAGATAAATCTGCATTTTGAATTTTGATTCGTAAACGAAGATAGATGTAGATGTCTATGGGCCACAGCAACCACTTCCATCACTGGAAAACTGGTGGACTATGTGCTCGCTTGTAACCCTTGTCATATAAAAAAATAAAAGGACATACAGTCGAAAGGATAAATGCCTCCTATTTTAAAGTAGGTTAAAATATTGTTGTCATATTTTATTTTATGTCGCTGTAGTTATATGGAAATGTTAATTTCGATTTTTACTACGTAATTATATATGGTTTACTCTTTATCTCCTCGATAGCTATCTTTTAGATTATAATATACAATAGAACCAAACTAAGCGTATAAAATCAAATATTCAAATTTTTTTGATTCTAGATAATGCTCTGTCTGCACGATAACATTTCAGGTTAAACATTAATAGCGCACCGCAGTCAAATGTAGCACATGCAAACAATTATATGTATATTTTTATTTTGGTATGAAGATAAATAAGTAAAACACACAAGTAGTTCAGTTTTCCCCTGTTTATCTCATATATCATGAATTACACATATGACTTATCTTGTTATCGTTTAAACGTTATAAATACTACAACTGCTTTTTACTTTGTTTCAGGTGAGTGCTGGGATATCGCTATGCACAACGCTTAGGTGTGACATCGAAAGGCTACTATTCAACAGTGAAATCAAATACAATGGTAAATAGGATAGATATAGAAGATATAACTTTCTACGTGGTAAAGCTACGCTGTAGCTGTGTTATGGTTTTAGAATGAATTGCGTAGTACAAACGGGAAAGGACCTAGTTCTCACAGAATACCATCGTAAAAAAGCACCTCAATGCTACTGTGTTTCGTATGGTGTAGAGAACTGGTCATCCTTTTTACTGGACACGAGGTATTCCATCTTAGTTCTCAGGGGTGACAACTCATCTAAATTTTGTTTCTTATTAGAGAATAAATTTAGATGTCTATGTACCACATCATCCACTTAACACCAGATGAACTGTGTGCGCGTTTGACGCCCTTATTCTATAAAAAAGACGTAAAAGAAATAAATTATTTTGAATACAGCTGATCCATTAGTCAAGCTTTTCAAGGTTATAATGTGACATGTTAATTAATTAATCGTATCTAGTACACCCGTAGACCGAAAGCACACACTAGGTGATCGTTAGTTTTCCTAAGAATGCTGTGACTAATAGTAGATAAGAGAACGACGGTGAAGTTTCACGTGTACTGTAAATATTTGAGTGTAGGTGACTCATTCGAGCCAACAGTTGATAGATTCGTGGAAATTAGATTCAGGATTCGAGACTGAAATAACTATTTCGGTGTATTTTTCACAACAAATTTTCATGGAAGTCTTTTATGATAAATTACACTGGACATATAATGTATGAAAGTAAAGTAACAGTTTAGAAGATTCGTTCTATAGCGCGGAAAAGTCCGCTGCTGGAATAGACCTTTAGATTTGAAGGGAGGATTTGCCAGAATCGTCATAGTTGGCGAATTGGTGAATACAATTTCAGAACTTGCACCCTTAATGCTGCTTCCTGTCGCTGCTTGACGTTTACGTTAACGAGTACTGTCAATACTCAGGTACCATGAGATCTTTTCGATTTTGCCAATCTATTAACACACGGCTGGACAAGCACGTCTTAATTTTCTATCTATAGAGTTTCAACGGGTTCACAGCCCACCCGATGCCTAGTGACTAGCGCAGACCTTTGATACCAGCAGAAAATTATGAAGTAAATAAAATTAATAAAATAAAGTTACAGTCTGTACTCCCACTACTAGGCTCAGGTCTCCTTTCATTTTTGAGAGGCTTAAACAGCAAGCAGTCCGCCGCGGTACTTCAATGAGTGTTGGTGGGCCTTATACCACAGATTATTAAATAGTTTACCATTCATACGTCTTGAAAATATTTTTATTCCTTATATATGTAGATTTCCTCACAACGTTTTCCTTCACGGTTTGACTGTTAAACTACCGTAAATTGTAACTGTGAACGTTACAATTAACAATTTCATTGGTGCCGGTGAGGATCGAAGCCGAGTTGCTCGCGTATTATGAAATTACGGCGAGCTACAACGGCCAGTTATAAGAATATGAAGACAGAAAACTATAGCTGTGATAATCACCTTCGAGAATTAAGATGGAAAGTTTTTTAGCACGCTATTATACTGGCACTGTCACTCTTCCAACCAGAACACAATAGTGTGTCCTGATGCTTACCTCACCTGCTGCAGAGGCGTGAAGTTGTCTCCCTAATGTTCGAGTACGCGTTCGCGAGTTTCAATGTGACCGTTACCGTTACAACCTATTACGGTCCACTGATGAACATAGGTATCCCACATAGAGTGCCTTATAGGAAGGAATCTTTGCCATAGTGGCCGCGCATGGGTAGCGAGTTGACAACCAAGGTTTTTGTATTTTTAATCGTTATCATGTCCATGTCTTGATTTGTTTACCTCTGTTGCCTCTTACGACACCCACGAAATGGTATGGAGTAGTGGATACTCTAACACCGCCCCTATACGGTGGTTTGAATGTAGGTAACGGGGCAATTGCGTTACAGGTTTTGTTTCTTATTTATTTATTTATTTTATTCTTTATTGCATCCTTAAACAAAAGAATACAAAGGGCGGACTTAATGCCTTGAGGCATTCTCTACCAGTAAACTCATGGAGTGGTGAGAATTTGATGTAGGTGTGGCAATAAGAGAACACTATACAAATGATAATTAACTACATAATACATACAAACTACTAATAAATAAACTATACATATATGATCTATCCTTACATATACCACCAACTTTTTAAAAGCGTTCTTATTGGGAGCTTTTCTGATGTCATCGGGCAAGGAGTTCTAAAGGCGTGTAGCCTGAACTGTGAAGGAGTTACCATAGAACTATATATAATAAAACACAACACAACATAAAACACCTTTCGCGTTTGCCAGTGTCATAAAAATGTGTACGAAATATCAAATTGCTCTTGTACCTAATTATTAAAAATTGAATTGCTCGTCAGGATGTTAAAGTTATATCTAAATGTAGAGCTTTGTCAAAGAATACTACGCTTAGATTTTTAAAATTAAAGTTTTAGTTATCTAAGTCTCGCTATTGTTAATAGTGAGGCTTGGCGGACAATGTATCTGCTTTGTAAATGTATCTCGGAAATTAATCTGGACTGAGACCAATACTCAATTTTTTTTAAATTACTCATATGAATTTATATTCCATTTATTTATTTTTTACTTTACTGCCGTAAACACAACTTGCTGAACTGGATACATAATTTTTCAGTTCACTTGAAGGTAAGTGGATACTGTAATGCGCATAGGCATCTACAGCTTAAGTACAGTTCGAATAGGAACCAAAATATAAATGCGTTGTCATTCCTAAAAACTAAGGAGAAAAGGTTTTAGGAAATGAAAGTAGCCCGTGTTTAACTTTTTTTCACGAGGCTATTGGAATTTCAAAACAACATGCTAATTTCAATACGGTTGATGGCTGGGTATTACATCTGCACGGAATTCCATGATTAAATCCAAATCCCAGGCATATCATTATTAGACTTGAAAACACTATAAGCTCGTTCAGCGTAGATTAGACCCAAAAATTAATATTTGAAATCTGAAGCTAGCCCGGATTAACTATCACATCAGGACGTCTAACATCTCATTCTTCCCGTGACCACGAGTGTCACGTGTGTGAAATGCGAATTGAGTTAAAAATAAACGTAATTAAAAGTGTAAAACTATATTGAATTTCATAGTGATGCCCACTGAAGTCCCCGCCGACATCACTGGTTGTTAATCATAATTTTAGAACTAACTTTTCACGTAGTAAAGCCAAACATGGTACGGATACATATTTCGAGGACATGTAAAGTTCGCTGATTTTTTCTTCTTTCCTTTTCTGATAGCCACCTACATTATATCCCTCACTTCGAAATTGGGAGTCTGTGCCAAGTGGTGGAACATTAAAAGGGGCTGCTTCACTATTTTGTATTGATTTCAAATATATTTTTAAAAGTGATATACTCGTAGGAAAACATAATAATTACTAATTAGTTAGAAAACATTTTTTCTACATATCATACTTTATTACAAAACATTCTTTATTCATTAGAAATGGAAAGTAATTAAGCTAAAACATACTGGAAATGTTATTTTATTATAATATTCTTATAATCCAGTCCCGTTCAGAAACTCGAAGTGGGTCACTGCGCCTGACACTCAAAGACTCCACTGTTCTCCGCCCGGTGCAAGCTCGAAGTATCACTGCTTTAATATACTTATATAACTGTTTTATACCTATAAATAACTATCTTGTTTTTCTGAGGGAAGTTAAACTGTTGGGACTAACTAAAGAATTTTTTAAGTTTGAAAGAGAGCCCACGAACGTTAAATGCTTACAGATGTAGTTGTAAATGATTACATAATTTATTTATTTTAAATGCGTGCTATTTTTAATACAGTTTTTGATCATTTTTTCTGTGTAAGAGTTCGTCTGTTAAGGTTTTATTTTAAAGAAAAACTGTGACAAACGAGCAGTCTCATCTTATGATAAGTGAATGATGTGGCCCATAGACATCTATATCTATCCTTAATTAATAATCAAAATATAGATGCGTTACCACCCCTAAGAAATAATATGAAATACCTCGTTGCCAGTAAAAAGGGTCCTGAAGGGTTCTGAACACTCACCATATGAAACACAACATTGATTTACTATTTTACGCTGGTATTATATGAGAGCGTGGCCCTACCTATCTCATGGCTGTTAGACGGGAGATGAGGCTGCAATCGTCAACAGATTTGACAGCATACAGGCAACTGAACAGACAGATCTCCAAATGCATGCGGCGAGACTTACGCAACTTTAATACTGCTCGTATTAAAGAAGCGATCGAGCGGAACCAGGGCTCCAAAGTCTTTGCCAGAGATCTGTCTGCCCGTAAGAGCCAACTGTCAATGCTGAAGACTGAGGGTGGCAGCATCGTTTCCGGGACACCTGAGATTTTGAGTGAGATTGAGAGGTTCTATGGGCAGCTGTACACATCATCGTTGGAGCCACACGCAAGTGTGAGTAACGATCCAAGAGCAAGTCTTATCCGACACTATTCCGATGATATCCCGGACGTCCGTCTAAGCGAGATTAGAATGGCTCTCCAGCACCTTAAAAACGGCAGGGCCCCAGGCGAAGATGGAATTA
This sequence comes from Parnassius smintheus behrii, assembly GCA_036936625.1. Classification (NCBI taxonomy): domain Eukaryota; kingdom Metazoa; phylum Arthropoda; class Insecta; order Lepidoptera; family Papilionidae; genus Parnassius; species Parnassius smintheus. Next base: position 32,958,852 of record JAUPFT010000024.1, read on the forward strand.
CAGCGGAGCTTCTGAAAGCGGGTGGAACACCGGTACTTGAAGTCCTTCAGAAGCTCTTCAATTCCGTCCTCCATGGTAGCACTACTCCAGAGGCGTGGAGCAGAAGTGCGGTGGTCTTGTTCTTTAAGAAAGGCGACAACGCTCTCTTGAAGAACTACAGACCGATTTCCCTTCTGAGCCGCGTCTACGTGCTGTTTTCGAGAGTCATTACGAATCGTCTCACACGCAGACTCGACGACTTCCAGCCTCCCGAACAAGCCGGTTTCCGAAAAGGCTTCAGTACCATAGACCACATACATACCCTGCGGCAGATTGTACAGAAGACTGAAGAGTACAATTTGCCACTTTGCCTGGCGTATGTGGACTATGAGAAAGCCTTTGATTCCGTCGAAAATTGGGCGGTGCTGCAGTCCCTTAGGCGGTGCCAAGTTGACTGTCGGTATATCGAAGTGCTGAAGTGTTTGTACAGTAACTACGATGGCTATCCGACTACGATGGCTATCCGAGTACAGAACCAGAGCTCGAAACCTATCCAACTGCAGAGAGGTGTAAGACAGGGTGACGTTATATCCCCGAAACTCTTCACCGCTGCTTTGGAAGACGTTTTCAAGCTACTGGACTGGAAAGGATACGGTATTAACATCAATGGCGAGTACATCACTCACCTTCGATTTGCCGACGATATAGTCCTTATGGCAGAATCGCTGGAGGACTTAAGCACTATGCTCAATGACCTCAATAGTGCCTCCCAACGGATAGGTCTTAAGATGAACATGGACAAAACAAAGATCATGTTTAATGTCCATGTCACACCTATGCCGGTAGTTGTTGGGAGCACTATGCTCGAAGTTGTTGACGAGTACGTTTACCTGGGACAAATAGTCCGACTAGGCAAGTCCAACTTCGACCGAGAGGTCAATCGACGGATTCAACTCGGCTGGGCAGCGTTCGGGAAATTAAGACATATCTTCTCGTCAGGTATACCTCAATCTCTAAAAACTAGATTGTACAACCAGTGCGTGTTGCTAGTGATGACTTACGGATCTGAGACGTGGTCCTTCACTGCTGGCCGTATGAGGACGTTCAAGGTCGCTCAGCGAGCTATGGAGAGGGCTATGCTCGGAGTTTCTCTGCGTGATAGACTCAGAAATGAGGATATCCGCATTAAAACCAGAGTGACCGACATAGCCCAACGGATTAGTAAGCTGAAGTGGCAATGGGCCGGCCATATAGCTCAAAGAACCGTTAACCGATGGGGAAGAAAGGTTCTCCAGTGGCAGCCTCGTACCGGTAGGCGTAGTGTAGGGCGACCCCCCACTAGATGGAGTGACGACCTGGTAAGATATGCAGGAAGTCGATGGATGCAGGTGGCTCAGGACCGTGCTTTGTGGCATTACTTGGGGGAGGCCTATGTTCAGCAGTGGACTTGTGAAGGGCTGTAATGATGATGATGATGATGTGGCCCTACCCCGGTCGAGCCGATCTATTCGTGCTACAACCATAGTGTATGTAGTCTGCAGCATATCTCTGCCACGTTAAAAAACTACACTCTTTTCTATTTCTACTGCTAAATAGCAGTGCCTTCATTACTTTGTTCCTGTCTGAAGGGTGTAGATAACCGGTCTAATTATGGGCTGTAAAACATTCTATCTTAGTCCTCACAGATAAAAAACATCCGTTGCCTTGTTTGATACTGTCTGTAAGAGACCATAGATTTAAGAGGCTACTTATATAATTAAAAAAAACTTAAACAGGTAGTCACACGTTGTTCGTTCGTTTAATAAATAGGAAATATTATACTAGTTAAGGACGTCCTAACTTGTGAGATGTCCGTGTTCAGAATAAGCTTTGGTTTTGTTTTAAAAAGCGCTCTAGGAATTTCCTCTGTCTAACACGAGCGCTTAACAGACAACTTGCAAATGGACAAACACTCAGCCGCGCAAATTAAACCTGCTACGTGCAGCGCCGCGGTGAAACTTTTAGCTACTATGCTATCGAGTCGTCAGCCATTTATATGCTATGCTACAAATATAAAATAAAAAACTAAAAAATTGACTTCAAATACTCAAGAAATTAAAAGACATTCCTGAATTTACAAAATACCTTCTGGAGTCGGTGCTAAGATATAACATATCAGAAAAATTTGAGCTCCTACTTCCGAAGCTTATGTGGAAATTATTTTATTCGTTTTTGTTTTTAAAGTCTAATTTTATGAAACTTTAAGTTAAAGGTAATATATAGAATGTCCTCTAAATGGTTCCATTGCATTAAGAGCTCCTTCCCCTATTTATCCACCACATCAGATGGAGTTGTTGTTCAAATTTATATGGGTACACTCCTAAAATTAACCTATTTAATAAAAATATTTAATAAAAAGAAGGAGGATATATATTTCATATATCCTCATCCTTTTTTGAAGTCGACTGATAACAATATTAAAACAGGTTACAACATCCATTATTATACGATTTCTTGTTTGTGCCTATTAAAATCGATTAAAATAAATGGGAACTAAGACTCTGCAACTATAGTGCTCGAACATCATACCTCTAACGATAATGATTTTTGCAGCTGCAATCCAGATCGTTGTAAATCCGATTACTAGTGGTCCACGCCGGATGCTGTTACACCGAAACGTGCAATTTGGACTCACTTAATCATTGAGAGCACGGCTATGATTAATTACTTGGAAAGTTATAAAACAGATGGAAATTATATGTTAGAAAGTTAATTCATGATGGAAGTAAGGTTCTCGAGTGGTAGCCTCGTACTGGTAAGCGAAGTGTAGGCCGGCCACACACTAGATGGAGTGACGATATCGTAAGAGATACAGATATTAGAGGATGCAGGTGGCTCAGGAGGCTATGTGGACTTCTGATGGCCTGTAATAGTAATGATGATGAAGTTAATTCAAAACTGTCTGGAAATTATTTTGCTATTACCGTTTTTATACATATTTGTCGTGTAATTTTTAGTTTTTATTTTAACAAGTATTTGATTTGGTTTTTTTTTAATACTAGGAACGTTGTTAACATTACTAATAGTACCCGGTTGACCGAGCTTTGCTCGGTATTTTTCGCTCGGTTTTTTTTAATTCGTGTGTTTTGGAAATTATATTTAGATACAAATTACATACTGATGAAATACGAATAATATTTTTTGATCTTAGCGTCATAATAGAAAAAACTGAACTGGTTATTTGAATAAAAAATCATGAGTGCAATTAGTTTAATTTAAATCTTCGTGTTTTTAAAAATACTAAAAAAAGGGCTCGAAAAAATAGATTTTATCAAAAAGGAAAGGAACTTATAAAAAATTTAAAAACTTCGGTCGGTCGATCTGGGCTCGAACCATGGTATTACGATTTTGTGACCGCCCAATATACCAATTAAGCTATTTGTAATCATTAATAAACTGTCAAAATTTACCTTCTTATTCTCACGATATTGTAGCAGTTTTTCATTGCCTAAAAACACGGACAAAAAGAAATTATCTAAAAATAAATCCTAGCTAGATCGATTTATTACCCCCGAAACTCCCTGCACACAAAATTTTATGAAAACCGTTGGAGCCGTTTCCGAGACATTAGGAAACATGTATTCCATGATGTAATAATTTATTAATGATGGTTTTTTCTTTCATATATATATACAAGAATTGCTCGTTTAAAGGTATATGATTCCCTTTAAGCACTCCTAGTAAAGTTAAAATTCTTTTGTTAGGAGCGGTTCACGACAGAAGTCGAATAGTCGATTCAAACCCACGACTTTTTAAGAACTAAAATATTTTTCTTTATTTATCTTACCGATTAATGTGGGGTGTAGTCGATATGTGTACTCCGTAAAGTGGTTCGATATTACTCGCAACCACCTAACCACAAAACCCACACCTTCCAAATCATCTGGTCATTAGGTATGAAGCCAGGTGGGTTGGGTAATGGTTAGAAAATTAATATATTAACAAATTAATATACAAAAGTAAGAAAGTAATATAGTATTTATACATACGAGTATTTAATGGCGTCAGAAATATTTTGATGACTGATTTAACCAAGTTTCTTAAATTTATAAGACTACATTAATGCAATCTTCAGAAATAGATTCTATATATTGTTATGAGTAGACGTATATATATATATATATATATATATATATATATATGTGTGTGTGTGTGTGTGTGTGTGAAAGAAAAAACCTTCATTAATAAATTATTACATCATGGAATACATGTTAGGTCGATTTTCATTTTGAATTAACCTAAGAGTTTTTTATCAAATAAAGTATTCCCATACAATTTCTATGGTAGTAGTTTTTTTGTTGAAGCTTTATAATGGTGAACTTCAGTCCCACCTGATGAAAACCTAGTTGTTAACTAAAACTAGCTTGAGAAATGTATTCCGATTTCTCTGTTGAAGATACCTACACTGTTTTGGCAGATCACAAAAAGTATTCACATTAGCATGAGTGTCTGTTAAGTACCCAATTGATCGACGTTATATCCACCATAAAGGTTTGCTAATCTACAGGATATATAATAAATGTTTTCTCGAGTAATTTTAGTGAGCTAGTGATTCACTCTACGCACAAATAATTCTGGAACAAAGTGGTCCGAAAGTTGTGACAGACTTGCGTTTTAAGATTATTTCTAGTTATGAAATTTTAAAAACAGTTAATCAAATGGAAAATAAAAGACCACATGGTTATTATGAAACACCCATCAAGATTATTAAAGATAAAGATAATATTGATATAATAGCTGAATCTTTAGCTTATCTTTTCAACAGGTGTATGGAACACGATTTACGTGGTAGAGCCATGCTACAGGTTATTACTGGTATTACTAGTATAGTTGTAGATAATATTGATATAATAGCTGAAACTTTAGCTTATCTTTTCAACAGGTGTTTGGAACACGATTTACGTGGTAGAGCCATGCTACAGGTTATTACTGGTATTACTGGTATAGTTGTAGCACGAAGGACCACGCTCTCACAGAATACCAGCGTGAAATAGTATTTTAATGCTGCTGTGTTTCATATGGTGAGTGTAGAAAACCGGATACCCTTTTTACTGGAAACGAGGCATTCCATCTTAGTCCTCACGGGTGACAGCTCATCTGCATTTTGATTCGTAATCGAGGAGATGCAGATGTCTATAGGCCACAGTAACCACTTACCATCACGTGGACTGTGTGCTCGATTGTCACCCTATCCTATAAAGAAATAACAATATTTGTTTCTTAATCAGCTTAAGGTTGCACGAGTACTTCCGGTACATGAAAGGTGAAGTAAAATGGACACCAAAAACTATAGACCGATTTCCTCGCTATCGATTTTATCAGAATTTTACATAAAGCTGATAAAAGCAAGACTAGTAGCACATTTGCGACAAAACACTATATTATATGAGAGGAAATTTGGGTATCAAACATTTGTGGTACTATAGATGCTACATATACGCTAGTCGATGATGTAGTATGTCTATTTTTAGATTTAAGTTCGTCTTTTGACACGATAAATAATGATATACTGCTACTGAACTTGGAACATTACGGAGTTAGAGGCTCAATTTTAAGGTTGGTAGGATAATACTTAAACAATACAGTAATTGACAACCTTAAAAAGGGCGTTCCACAAGGCTCCATTTTGGTACCCATATTATTTATAATATTCATTAATAATTTAAGTGCTTACATACATACCAAACAGCAAGAAGTAAAGTTAACTATTTATGCTGATGATACAAACGCGATTGTTTCTGCTAACACGGTAGACGAATTAAATACCAAAATGAAAAACAGACTGTATGACTTTAAATTTGGTTTGCTACTAACGATCTTCTATTAAATACAAATAAACATACGCAATGCTTTACAAATCTACAACAAGACAAAAAGACTCAATAAACATTAATATTGACAGTAAAAATATTGACTTTTTTAAAACATTAAATTTCTAGAAATCTACATTGACATGTATTTGGATTGGAAAAAGATAATTATAGCACTAAAATCTACTATCGGTTCAGCATGCTAAGCCTTAAGAAGTTTCGCTCTGCTGAGCATGCCAAGCTTTCTCGAGGCCAATTTGGCCTTCTCTTCCAAGTGACCACGAAACTGCACGTCACTCGATATGTCGACGCCGAGTATTCCAATACTAGCTGAGGCAACTAGGGGAGTGCCTTGAAACTGAGGAGATACGACGAAGGAGTTTTTTTAGCGGTAAACGCGCAAACTTGTGCCTTCTGGGGATTAAACTGGATTAGATTTAGTCGCCCCCAGTACGAGACTTTGTTCAACAAAGTTTCGACTTCAGACACAAGTTTATCCCCGTACTCTGCGACGTTTTCTCGAGAAATATTGGCACGGCCAGTGTACATAGCATCACCGGTGCCTTTGTCTGCATAGCAATGAATATTGCCGGTTTGCAACATATCATTGATATGCAGAAGAAACAGCGTGATATCACGCAGCCTTGTGAAACACCAGCGTTAATGGGCTTGTAATTGGAGCATGCACCGTCTACTACGACCTTGATGCTCCAGTCAGCATTTGCTAGTAGAATCAAAACGTTGTTATAGCATAATATTGTGGGTTATCAGTTATAAGTATAACATTAAGACAGCGTTTGTATTACAAAAAAGAGCGATCCGCACCATCACCACCACTTAATTTGTGGAATACATAATTCCACAAATTGAGTCGTGTAAAGGACATTTCTGAAAACTTGGCATACTTACGGTTGCCCCTCTGTATATCCTAGTTTCAATTCAAATTTCAAATTTATTTAGTAAAAAACTTTTACAAATATGAAACAAATAAAGATAGGAATGACACGTCGAAAAGATTTAAAAATTTCAATTACACCTACATTGAATGTTGTACGCCACAGCACAAGATATCAAGCCATTGTACTATTTAAATATTCGCCTACCTCTTTTAAAACTATTTATTGCTACCAGAAATTTCAAAATAAACTTTAAATCATTATTAATTAAAAGAAGCTACTATTCTCTTGACGATTACCTAAACGACAACTAAACTTAATGAATGTATTTATTTTTGTTTATGTACTGTTTAATTCATAATCTACTAAGAAATAAAAAATATTTAATGATGACAAGAAAAGAATAAAATGTAGAATGATTATCAAATGATAATTAAACTTAATTCGATTTTTGTTTTATTTATGTTAATTGCATGCAAACGTTATTGTTCATTTCGTGTAATTAATTTCTATAATAATAACTATGGCTATTCGATTACGCACCTGTGCGACACGCATCCCCAAAATACACCACCGTTCAAATTAAGTAAACTATTAAACAATTCAGAGGGACTGGTCTCCGCAGACAGGTCGGAATTTGTGAAATATCTTTTGAAATGTTAATCTTGTCTCTGACGGTTATCCGACGTCTATTGCCAACAGACTACTTAAATATCCCGAGTAATTACTTACATATGCGAAATCTCGCAGCTCCTAGAGAGTTAACCGATATGCGCCTTACTTTGTTGTAGCGTTGCCTTTGTTGAGCGGTAAATGAACACGTTTATAGAAAATAGAATATATTACGCGAGAAGGAAAGCGTTAGTACACTGGTAGTAACTACAGAGTTGTCTTAAATAAATAATTCAACAGTTAATCTGAATAAAACCAAAACAAATCTACGAGACGCGTTACCTGTGACTATATTTACAATACATTATTATATTGCAGCAATAACATTATAAGCTACAAAGACTTTATCGTACAAATATCCTATTACTAAGCACAAACCGTCTATAATTTTTAAAAGCTTTTGGAGCTGAGTCTGCAACGCTGCCTGAATCCATAGCGGACTTTATATGCCCTCGAAATATAGTCATTCCATTTCATGTGGTCATTCCTCGAAACGTGGTAAATAGACCAACTCGGTTTGGTTGCAAACTCGACGCCTAAGCATAATTTAAATGCATATTGGTAGATCGTGCTTAATTATAGTACTTTTTGTAGCGTTGATTGGTATTATGTTTTAATCAATGATGTATAAACTTATAGATACGTTGTCCGCACTCTAAAATGGCAACATGAAATGAAGCCAATTGGCCACATCGCGCTTATTCACGCACCAACCTGTCGCGCGACGCTGCGTTTGTTTTTAATTTATTATATCGTGATTCGTGTGTGTAAACCTGTGCAAAACATAAAGAAAACATGCCATCGCGTGTTTTCAGACGATGTACAAATTACACCTTAAAAGTTAAAGACAAAAATGTGTCATTTCATGCGTAAGTTCACAAAACTACCTATTTTAATTCCATTTTATTCGACGACGTTGTCTAATGGCGGCCGGCGCATGTAGCTAGTAGTCAAGCAACAGGCATCCCGCCGTACCTACGGTGTCATATTTTCTTTCTCTTTTTTCACGCGTATAAGTAGTTCTAGTATTTTCGCCGTTTTGAAGTGCCGCGATGTTCGTTCATGACGTGTCTATATATAATACGTCATTGTGTTTTTAATCGATTTTAACATCGGCAATATCTTCGTTTCATAAAGTCAAAATATGTTGCTTCTCGGGATTAAAAACAATAAAGGTCGGAAAGCATCCAGGCTCAAAAATTAAAAATATTTTATGTTTTTTTGTGCATTCACGTTTACTACTGAGTCTTGCGATGTTTATTGCCCTGAATGTATAATAAGAGTCGTTAGTTATATTTATATAATTATTTTGCACGTGTGTTTGTCACTAAATTTCTCCAAAACGGCTGAACTGATTTTAATGAAATTTTTTGTGTGTTTGAGTGGATGGAGAAACACAGGATGGTTCACAATTGGAGAACTGTTCTCGAGATTCTTATTACGTATTATTAGGAAAACAAAGCTAAAATAATAAACAATAAAAATAAAACCTTAGGAAATATTCTCAAGTAGCAGCTTCAAACTTAACAGCACAGTGTAGAACGACCTTTAATATACATATAACATATATGTCATGCAGCTAGACTGCAGCAGGCTGGAGACTGTGCTTTGTAGCAATATGTGCAGGAGACCAGTGTTCTGAAGTGAGCTTAAGTAATAATGATTAACATTCTTAGGTAACCAATAACCATTTGCATATTTGCGCATGTAATGAAAGCTAACAAGTCCACACTGCTAAATACTTTATATTTCTCTTGTCTCACACAGTATTATATATATTCCTAATTATTAAACATAATGCTCAGCTTTCGATGCATATTGGAGCAAAGTTTTATTGATAATGGGTTGCGAGCTAGAACAGCGCACCATAAGCTCCATTACAGTTTTTGTAACTAGTTAAAACTAACAACGTCCGCTCTTTACTGGCCGTTATGTTGGCTAAAATGTTTTTTGCTTACAATAACGATTTCGTTTTTATTTGTAACGTTAATTATTGAGTTAATTTGTTCTGTCAAATTTAAATAAGTTTATTTTTCATTCGCCTTAAAAAATTTGCTAGTTCACTTGCCGATATCATGGCTATATATGTATTGATTTAAATCATTTTTTTTTTCAAATTATAAAGGCTGCAAGAGTAGGCCGATTTAAATTTGGAGAAGAAATTCCATTCCTTAGGGTGACGTAAATATAAATAAGTGATGTAATTTTTAATATTACTATTTACATGACTTTCGAGGTTGTGGGATTACTTATTCCATAAAAAGTAGTCCAAAATTTTAATTTTAAAAGTAAAAATATTATTTTTAGTTCCTTAATGTTGGTTTTTATTTTGTAAAGCTAAGTGGTTTTGATATATTTTATATAGATATAAGCACAAAGAACGGAAGGTTCTCTTTAAAACTGTTTAATTTTAGGTATTTACTTCGCTTTTGTTGCAATAACGCCTTATAATACAATGTGTTGCAAGCATTGATATTATTAAAGTTTTTAACATTATGTAACAAGAAAATATATATTTAAACTAGCTTGCCAGGCAGACGTTGTTCTGCCTTTTTCGACGACCATTTGTCATTTCCTATTAAAATGTAGTTTAGAGTCCATCGCGTACAAACATATATATATATATATATATATATATATATATATATATATATATATATATATTAAGATTGAAAAGCAAAAACATGTACTAAGCCCATCGTGTACGTTTTCGATATACAATGCATTTTGGTTATTAATCTGAATAATGTATTAGCGAGAACATAGTACTCTTTAATTCACTTAAGTTATATTATCTATCCTACAATGACGAAGGTAAAGCTGTTTTATTATGGATGTTCTACACGGGTATTTGTTACCTGAAAACATTCAGCCTGTCTCCGCCCCTCTAGGAGCCCTGCATAAATACTTACATTGAGGAGAATGATGTATTTTTTTCTCACAAGACTTGAGTTTTGAATATGGAATGAGCGCCTCGAGCGTTATTCTTTCTTGTAAGCTTTCGTTTTTACGAAACATTTTTTAGTTCTCATAATTATACGTTGATATTGCAAGGTAAACGACGTTGGTATAATATGTTTAGATAAGGACGACTGAAGTATCTTGTGTGATGATTTAAAATTTAATATTTTACGTAATAAGTGATATAAGATATATGGTATGTAAGAGGGTAGAGTAGCGTTACAACAGAGAAACAGAGAGAGGGAACTGTAGACTAAAATTTGAAACGAAGTGTTTTTTCTATTCTTTATCTCTTTTCTTTTTTTATAAAAGAGGGGGCAAACGAGCATGTGGCGGCTCACTTGATGGTAAGTGACTACCGCCGCCCATGAACAACCGCAACACCAGGGGAATTGAAGGTGCGTTGACGGCCTTTTGGAAATCGGAATAGTATCGGTCCGGAAAAGTCGCCGATGGTAAACAATTCCACAGACAGGTTGTACCAGGAAGAAAACTCCTAGTAAGACGCTCAGTGGTGGACCGCCAAGCATCCAAGATGGTGAGGATGGTATCGTGGATTTTGACGCGATGTGCGTTCGTGAAATTTGGCGGCTGGAACTAATGCGAACAATTCCTCAGAGCGCTCCCCATGGTAGATACGATAGAAAACGCAAAGGGATGCAACATCCTTACGCAGCGCCAGTGAATCGAACCGATCTGAAAGAACTCGGTGCGACGGCGGCGATTCCAATTACCCTGCGCTGGATGCGGTCAAATGAAAGGAGCTGGCACTGGGGTGCACCGACCTAAAGATGAGAACAGTATTTTATGTGAGGCCGAACTTGCGTTTTGTAAAGTTGCAAGCGATGTGCCGGCATGAAATACTGTCTCGCTCTGCAAACGCCAAGCTTTTTAGAGGCCAATTTGGCTTTCCCCTCCAAGTGACCGAAAACTGCACACTATTTAATATGTCGACGCCGAGGATTCCGATCTTAGCTGAGGCAACGAGTGGAGTGCCTTCAAACTGCAGAGTTTCTTTTTAGCAGTTAACGATTGAATTGGACTAGATTTAGTCGCCCCCAATCCGAGACTTAATTTTAGTTTAGTTAAACAAAGACTCGACTTCAGACACAAGTTTTTCCCGGTACTCAGCGACGATTTCCCGAGAAATATTGGCACGGCCGGTGTATAAGGCATCACCAGTGCTGTAGTCTGCATAGCAATGAATGTTACCAGTTTACAATATATCATTGATATGCAGAAGAAACAGCGTTGGTGATAACACGCAGCCTTGTGGAATGCCGGCGTTAATAGGCTTGTAATCAGAGCACGCACCGTCTACTACAACCTTGATGATCCAATTAGCAAGAAAACTAATGATCCAATCGTACAATTTCTCCGGAAGCCCATAGGAAGGGAGCTTCGAAAGAAGCGCTTTGTACCAGACCCGATCGAAGGCCTTCGCTGTGTCTAAACTAAGGACCAATGAATAAGGTAGATATGAATCAGAAGATTTCCAGCTGATCAACCACGATGGCAATAGTATTGACGGTCACTGATCAGCTGGTAATCCTCAAAGTATCTCATGAGCTGGCAGCTTGCAATGGACTAACATTATTTAGGACATTATTTTGGAGAACAAGGAGGTGAAGACGATAGGCCAGGCCTGTACGGGTCTGAGCGGTCGTCTTTTTTAGGGGTCGGGTGGACCAATGTTGTTTTCCAAGAATCCGGGACTACGTCTTGAGAGTAGGACTACCGGAAAAGACGCGTTAAAATAAAGACAAAGTTGACAAGCTAAGGTTACGACATGTAATCATAAGATGTTAACGGAGTAAATAATAAATTCGTCTATTTATCTCGTCCATTAAATTTCCTAAGGGGTTACAATGGAAAATGCCATTGAGTTCGGTTTGCTTCGTCGATCATATTGCACAGCAATGGAGTGGAAAATCTTACCAGCATTTCCGATTAATTTGCAGGTTTCTTCAAGGAAAAAGTTAAAAAGCTTTTGATAAGCTAAGAGGGTCGGTCCCCTTTACCATCTTCCGCTACATCACTTTTAATCAGGTGGTTTAAGTATTCAAACACTGGCTTATAATACTTGAAAACACGAAGGTCGCTATTTCCTTTCGTCATCACCGTAGTCGGCGTGGGGCTGCTCCCTCTAAAAACTAAATGAAGTGTATGCATGTATGGCTTATATAGTTGTCTTTTGTCAAGTATTATTCTAAAATCCGAATTCTTATTTTATTGAAATACAAGAAATTATTTTATAGAGATGTGGCGACCATGTCGTGAGATATGTGCCGCCACAAGCCTAAATCACGCTATCATAGATTGTGTCCGATGAAGCTCTGTCTGTCGAGGCTGTAAGAGCCAAAAGGCTAACAGCACTAAAATCTCAAAAACCAACAGCAGCTATCAAAATTCCGAAGTACTGCGCTATATATGTATATAGAACAGCTCTATACTAACCACACGGAGCATTGGCCGCTCACCGAGCTGATATCCATTCCCGGTGGGAGATCTCCCCATTTCCTTCCACCGTCAAAGATATAGTATTTCTTATGCATTGGGTGATAATTACATCAGACAAAAAATATTTCATAAGAAACAAACCTTCACTGTATTTTTAACGCCACGTCCTTGTTCAATAGGGCGCCCAAATCATATTACAATTATAATATTACATCATCATCTATACAACATAAACGTACATTGCCTTATACTTATTTGCCACTAAACGGCGATTCTATTTTTTAAACGATAAATCCCAAGCGTGGAAACTATGAAAAATTAATTTAGGGCAAACTACGGGCGAGGTCTATGTTCATATTGGATTTCATATTGGCTATAGTGAATGAAAGATACATAAATCATAATATTTATTAGTCTAACTTGTGAAGTATTAATACGAATACATTTAAATTTTCTTTCATATTACGTTCTTAGCCGCTGTACCGTAAAGTTTTACAATCAACGTATAATAAAACGATATGGGTTAATTAGAAATGTTTCAGTTATAAGCTCTCAGGTATTTTTATTACGTGTCTAACGTATTTTTATTATTCACCATTAATGAGAATGCCAGATACTCGAATACACAAACGTTTGTACGCTGCCTAAACTGCACCTTATAACCACTACTAGCTTTTTTTTTACATATTATCTGTGATATTTAAGTTTTGTATCTCTTCAAATCATCAAGTTGGCATGTTCTCTTGTTTTAAAATTTGATATTTGAGAGTGTACTAGAGCTGTGGCGCGTTTGGTTCTGCTAAACTAAGGAAAAAACCACGCTTCACATAATTCTAAAGTTAAACGGGCGAAGTGTACATCTTCACAAATCTTTATTGAGTTTTGACAATTTTTGGTTCACGCGTCAGCATTGTTTAACTTTGTAAAGACTGTTCGAACAAACATTTTGAGATTATTGAAATTTGCCACTACGCATCGTGGTGCTGGGAAAGAACAGTCCTTTACTTCGTTACAGGCTTGGGAGCAGGGCTCTGGCCAGCAGTTGAACGTATATGTCGATTTATATGTTACGTATCACGTACTCGTAGTAAAGGAGTTGGTAAAGGATGACTTAGACGGAAGTTAATCGAACAGATTGGTGATACATCGATGCGATGGGCCACGTTTAGGGTACCCTTAGCTTGCGCTTGTATGCGTAAATATATGAATGTGAAAGAAGCGAGAGATGTGTCTCTCTATCTCTAGTCTCTACCTACTCCTCTGGGTAACAGGCGTAAGAGTTTATGTTTTATATGTCATTCGTAGTACATTAAACTGACCTCAAAAAGTCTTTCAAACACACACAGAGCTTGTTGTTTTAACCGCCTGTGTATAGATGGGTCGCGAAGTATTCACATTGAACAGTCGTGTCCCAACGGCCGTGGCTGGTTTATAAGTAACGATAACGTCTGCGCTTAATTACGGGATCCTGTAGCTCTAATGACAAGAATCACTGGAATTTGAAATAACTTTCCTAGAGCCATAAGCTTGGTGTATGAGAACTGATTTATCAAATATCGCATCAACTTCCCTATTCACGAAGTCTTCATTTGATGGAAATAGAAAACAATTATAGCATATATGGAAACGACTATGGTGGTTATATGGTAGACTACTCTATGATACAAGCTATGAAGAGTTCAAAAAATGACTTTTTATAAACTTTAATGATGATTATTATTATTTACTAGAATCATTCAACCCTAAGCCAATCGATAAATTGCGGTAGTTACTGACATTATAAATATCTATACATTTTAATATAATTGTTAAGTTATCCGCAATTGCAACACAACCTCATTTCAAGACACACGCTAGCAAACGCCTAAATTATTGTTAGAAGCTGAAAATGTTGGAAGCTAGAGATAGGCTCGGCTATCGAGAAACCAGTCGTATCCCCATTAACTGCGAGGCAGCCTCGTGTCAATACCCTCGCCGATAGGAAACGGCAATATAATACTCGGCGAAGCTTTAATAACATTAAAGCAAGAGATAGAGATTGGCTCGAGCATCGAGAACGTTGAGCAACGGTTTCCGATGGATCGCGGCCACAATATCGATATTGAGGGAACACTAGTTCAAGATCACGATACTTAATGAAATAAGTTGCGCTGCTTTATCGCGCTGGGATCTTGTGGGGTACTTTCATAGTAGGGTTGACGCGCTATGAATAACGTAAGAAAATATATATTTTTATCAATATTATATTGTATATGGAAAACTTTCAGCACTGTTCGAAGTTAGGGCGTTACGGACTAAAAACGTTTAAGAGTGCTTATTTTGTTTAGTTTTTCCGCATCCAAAGACTGATTATTATGTAATATTTTACTTTAGGTGGTTTCTATAGCAAAACTCGTGGTATGTTTCCTACGAATATTAAATATGTAATATAGTTAATTTCATTTTTTATTAGCGCCTAGCTTTGTGAGGTTTTAGTAAAGGAATACGATTTAGTATTCTGCGTTTTAACTATAGTTGCAAAACGCTGGTCGTATCTGTCGTAGAAATGAAAACCTTTGAAGTATTTTATACGTGGTAGAGCCTCGCTGCAGCTATATTATGGTTGTACCACACGCTCACAGAATACCTGCTTAAAATAACAGCTTAATGTTGCTGTGTTAAGTATGTATGATGTGCAGCGAACTGGAGACCCTCTTTATTGGAAACGAGGCTTTGCACCTAAGTCCTTAGGGATGGCAAAATTCTGATGTGTTGTTGTACACATCAGAATTTTGATTTTCAATCGTGGTTAGATGTCCATGAGCGCGAGCATCCGCTTAGCATCAGGTGGACTGTGTGCTCGTTTGTCACTCTCATTCTATAAAAAAGTAGACGTATCCGGATATAGTGATCGCGCTTAGGTAAACGTAGCCTCCGGCTAGATGATTCAACATTTTGCGCAGGGCGGCTGGTAGAACGGGATGCATTTAGCCTCTGGTCGGACTTACGATGATGATGATGATTAATAAATTAAAAGATAAAAATATTTTACCATCATCGTCATTATCACGAGAGTCTCTCAATAGTTCATTGTTAAACATTGACCCATAGACTGAATCAAAACACGATTTTAAGTCCACCCTCATGTATCGACTTCCTCATGCTTCATCAGGTCACCACTCGGTATTTACTGATATTTGTTTAACCTTTAGCCGAGGCTACCATTTAAAAAACGTTCTTCATCGGAAGTTCTGCGGGATCGATCGTAATATATCAAATACTTTTGTTTTTCAAACTTAGCTTAAATACTATAATCTCTTTATCAAGCAAGCGTAAAAGTCCATCGCTGAGTATAGGCCCATTAGCGGTAAGAGTTTACCTTAACACTTTCGCTGTCTGGTTTTCAGACACAAGGGTAAGACAATAGCAATGACCTATATGTAATGCACGAGACACCGAGAGGGGTAATCGTCATGCTTAGGAAGCGGTTGACGAGCGCGGTATCAGACGTCTCCCATTTCTAACGGTGCTCATCGCCGGTTTGGTTATTTTACGTTTAACGTAAACGAGATTATCCCGCCATCAACAGTGAGCCATTTTCTGGCACTTCCTATAGTCGCCTCTTACGACAACCATGAGACGAAATTGGGTGAAAAATTATGTTATGCCGCGGCTACACGGTCAAAGCATTTTATTTTTTAAATTATTATTGATTTAATTAATAGTACGTTCATCATTACCACCGGTAATTACGGTAAAACATCGTGAGGAAACCTGAATGTCTGACGAATAAGAAAAAAAAATATTTCGAAGACACGTGAAGTTCGCCAGCATGCATTGGGGCAGCGCGGTGGATACTTCCTTGCTCTAAAACCCTCTCAGAAATGAGGGGAGGCCTGTGCCCAGCAGTGGGACTTATATAGGTTGTAACTTTACTTTTTTCGTTCATAAACTTCCTAGGTTAGGTTAGGTTGCGACTAGAGTTTTTAAACATCGACATTATGTGAAATTTATAAACATTGTGTAGCAATATTGAACACTCTTACCATCAATATATAGGAATTTAGTAAGGCAAAAGCATATTAATTCCAAACAGATATGTAGTATAATGGAATAAATTGTTTTAATACGAGTATTCTAGAATACTCGTGTATTATCGAATTACAGACGGCTCAACTCGTCCGGTTATTGAGATTCAAGTGAATACATAACCGCCGTACCGAATTACCTGCGTTTGTAATCGAATATGGAACCATTTATAGTTGAATGCGATATTTCTCGCTCAAGGGCTTCAATTCGATAATTATGCGGTGGCAAAACAAAGCTTGAAAGGTCGTCTTTTATTCATTTTGTTTTAGTTTTTTATTAATTTTATTTTATTCTGAGGATATTTTTGATAAAGCAAAACAATCTCAAAAAACGTAAAAGGATGCAGAAATCACCACTATTATGTTTCGAACCTGGCTAATTTAAAACAGAGCGTTATCGTATTGACCATATGAACTGTCATTCAAAATTCATAATTGTAGGGAAAGACATGCAGGAAGTTGCTGGATGCAGGTGGCTCAGGACCGTGATCCAAATTCACCAGTGAATATATATATATATATATATATATATATATATATATATATATATATATATATATATATATATATATATATATATATATATATATATATATATATATATATAATATGTAAAAAGGGTTATAATGATGTTGAATGCAAAACATGGAAGTTTTCATCTAATTACAAATAGGATTTGATACTCTTAAAAAACCAGACTTACTTTCATCAGACAGGGGTCTGTTGCATAGGTGACTGCTTAGGAACGTTCAATGAGTCAAACTAATCCAAACCGTTGAACTAATATGTATATACGTAACTGAAATGTAAGGTCTCTCTGCAAGTTATTAAAGCAATGGTCTAGGAACTGAGCAGACAGGTGCTAACTCGACTGTAAGTCGACATGAACACACGTTATCACTTAAAGGTTAACCTATACTGGGTTGTAGAGTATATATTATGTCTGACGATTTAGATTCAGCTCTCAGATCAATTTTCATTCGTAATGCGTAAAGCTTAAGAGTGGAATATTTTGCAGCGTCTTACCTTTCTTCCGAATACAATGTGTGTTCAAGGCAAGAGTGAATAGGCTTTAGTTTCGCTAAACCGGTGCTTATTATCTATGGCTACATATCTATCCCTATTCGTATTTATTCATCTAAAATAATGCAGCTAAACAGTACACAAATCGATTGAAAATAAACATGTTATAAAATAAATATAAAATGTCATTATAGCATCAATGGCCAATAATTTTGAAATTCTGTTGGACAGTCTCATAATAATGGTAATCCTGCATTGTAATAAAATCATTGAAATAATTCCGCAAAAAGTTCAATGCGACCCACATGTTTCCCATTCCTTACAAAGACTTTTTGTTACGTTTATGAATACGGGCCATAACGTTCTGCGTGATAAGCTTTTATGACAAAAAATTTAATATGCATTTACAATAATGTGCGTCTATCGTAAAAGGCCCCGTAGCGCAGTGGCTTGGCAATGATTTGCGGTAGTGGAGGCCGCGGTTTGAATCCCACACGGAACAATTACAAATAATTGTTCCGGATCAGAACGTTTGTTGTTGTGAAATTTGCGTATGTAAACTGCCTCTGTGATACAGGAAAATCCTGGTGTAGAGTAACGTTTTTTATAATAAAAACCAAAACCAAAACAAACATAAAGAAAATTAAAACTTCTGCGTCTATCATAAAGTTGACTACCAAATAATGGTACTTAAATTACGAGTCTATTCATTTAATCATAGCGAATCATGGATAGAGAAAAAATAGTATGCTATGTGTGAGCAAACGCAAGTGGCAACCCTGAATTAAACGTGGAAAAACTCGCAATAATCCTCATTCATCCGGGTGCTTGATACGTTATCCGGCACTACATTAATGTAAAGCAGGAATACGATCCGTTTACGAGCCGTTCGCTTTACGTTTCCAATACAAAATAACTTTCAACGCTCGGAGCTTGATAGTGGGTTAAGTTTTATCTAATAGCTTTGAATGCGATGCTGTTATGGGGGCGCCTTTGATTGCCCGTCGGTGCTCTTCTCATTCTGGCTATAGGCTGCTCGAAAACGTTTATTGAATGAATGTGTTCATGATTGTCACTTATGAAATTTAATTACATCTTTAGAATTGTGTACAAACAAATGAGATTCTTCTTACTGAAAACTAGACATCTTAGTCCTTAGGGGTGACAACGCATCTGCATTTTCTTTCTTAAGTTAGTATAAGTGTAGATGTTATGGGTCAAAGCATCCACTTACCATCAGGAGAACTCTGTGCTCGCATGTCATCTTTCTTCTGTAAAAAAAATAGATTTTTTATTTAATTTGATGCACTTTACAAGTAACTGTAGTGTTGTTGTGTGCTTAAAAATAAAAGATAAAATTAATTTATTCGTTCGTGATATGTTTTTTTACACGCAGACAACTAATTTCCCCAGCAATCAGACCGAGTTAGATTGATCTTTCGTCCCCGTAAATCCTCACATTGTGAATTTCGTCGAAATCGTTGGAGCCATTTTCGAGAACGTCATTAAAAACGAATACATAAATATTGTTCGCATAAAAGTTTCAAGAACTAATGAATAAACATTTCATATTAACATTAAGTTATTAGTAACTGCTACTACGAGGTTTCTGAAAAGGCTTTAGTACCATAGACCACATACATACTCTTCGGCAAATTGTATAGAAGACAGGGTGACGTTATATCCCCGAAACTCTTTGCCGCTGCATTGGAAGACGAGGAAGCTCAAGGTCGCTCAGCAAACTATGGAGAGGGCTACGCTCGCAGTTTCCGCTTTGATTGACCGACATAGCCCAACGGATTAATAATCTAAAGTGGTAATGGGCTTGCTATATAGCCCGAAGAACCGATAACCGATGGGGAAAAAAGGTTTTTGATTAGCAGCCTCATACCGGTAGCGGAAACGTAGGACGACGTGGAGTGAAGTGGAGTGACGACCTGGTAAGACGTGCAGATATTCGATGGATGCGGCTGGCTCTAGACCGTGCTTTGTGGCGTTCCTTTGGGGAGGCCTATGTTCAGCATTGGAGTGTAGGAGCCGTGGATGAAAAAGGGAGCCCACCCGCCGGGCAAGTTGTTCAGCCCGGGGAGCGGCCAACGCTCCGTGTTGTATTTCGGAGCTATTCTATAAATACTGTTTTACTTCGGAATTTTGATAGCGCGATTCAGGCTTCGATGTGTTTCGCTTGTGGCGTGAGGACAGCGCTGCCACAAATGTATATGCACATTAAAACAAAACAACATTTTAACGGATATAACATAAAAAAGTATTTTTATAAATTATCGTAAAAAAAAATATTCCTCCCACATAACGTGCTGTGGCGCGTAATTATGCAAACAGACCTCACTCAGCTTATGTTGTCGCCGAAATAACAGCGCTGGTGGGCCCGATTAGCAAAAATATTTGCGTTTGTTGATTGACATTTGTAAAAGGTGCTTCTTTATTCGTAATTAGCTATTTATCGAGCTTCTTGTAGTTCCTGTCAGAGTAGCTAACGCCATTAATTCTCAACGAATTCAGTATGAATGCTTGCACAACTGACCATAACGGTATAACTTAATGCCGTCGACCGAAATTCGCTTACTATTACAGGCGCTAATCAAGATACCGCTCCGTATGAATCAACATGCACCGACAGCGGATAGTGCTCATTAGTAAATGCATAAAGACAGATTAAACGGACCCGCTAAACGACGCCTACTGGTGGAGCTGAGGTGAATCAACTTCGCTTCATAACGTCAACGGATGTTTGCTGTACGGAGATGTTAATGCGGTTGGAATTTATTTGATTATTGCCTGTTGGATTTCAGTGAATGGGTTTAATGAGAAGTGCCAATGATTTACTGATACGAAAACGTTAGTAGGTTATTGAATTGTAGGATTACTTTCTTGTTTGGTTATGGGTTATTTTCCAAAGTTTTATTGAACTATTTAATTGATAAGAGCGATTCTAGTAAAATACTTATGCTAGTGTACTTATGACGTGTTTTAATTTTTAAATAGATTATTACTATGGCCATAAGACATTTACATCAATCCTCGATTAGTAATCGAAAAACAGAGGTGTCATGCGGTGAAATTTACAGCAAGCGATAAGCCACTGAGCTTCCACGGCACTTAGTTAAATATTATAATTGATTATAAATCAATGCTACTTGTTTTGTCTGGAACCTGTTTTTAGGTTCTGAAACAAGTTTGAAACTCTCAGACAAACAATAATTACACGAAGACTAACCCGTTGACCGTAGTTAAACAATTTCCGCCAAGTCTGGTCCCCAAGGACCGGTTTAAGTCAAGGCGATTCTCCGTACAGGCGTCTCCGAAGGGCTCAAGTATTACTTGTGTATCTATCAAAACGTTATTTGCATATGTAATTCGGTAATAGGGGCTTTGGAAGTCTACGATTTTAAGTCGCGTAATGTATTGAATATACGAAAGAGTTTTATGAACGGTAACGCGCAGGCTAAATACCCGAATATAATTTTTATATTCCATAAAAATGTACGTGAATAGTATTCGTCAAAAGTTTTTAGCTGCGTAGAGGATGTTATACTGCCAAAAGTACGTAAGTAGACTACGTGGTAGGGCCAGGCTGCAGCTTTATTATGGTTGTAGCACGAATGGGTCGGCTCGACCGGGGTAGGACCCCGCTCTCACAAAATACTATCGTAAAATAGCATCTTAATGCTGCTGTGTTTCGTACAATGAGTGTAGAGAACTGAAGACCCTTTTTACTATAAATTAGGCATTCCATCTTAGGCCTCAGGGGTGACAACGAATCAACATTTTGATTCTTAATTGAGTATAAATGTAGGTGTATATGGGCCAGAGCATCCATTTACCATCAGGTGAGCTGTGTGCTCGTTTGTTACCTTTATTCTATAAAAAGAGTAGTAGGACTCTTTTTGCCTATGATTCCGTCTAAAAAGATACCACCTATTTGCCTATTTATGCCGCCTAACAGCAGTGCGTGCATTGCTTTCTTCCGGTCAGAAGGGTGTGGAGGACCACTATAATTACCTAAATGCCGTAAATGTGTGAGGCATCTCACCTTAGTCCTCAGAGGTGACAACGCATCTATAGCCTTCTTTTTAATTGATTGCAGGTTTTCATGGGCTGCAATAGTCACTTACCATCAGGTGGACTGTAGATCCATCTATCATTTTAGTTTTATAAAAAAATATTATTATTACTACTCAGTGAAGTCAAACCCATTCAAATGCCATACTCAACGTTTAGCTGCTTATAGCGTGACGTTTCCCGTTCTGATCAATTTACTCTTATCGGTAATACTGACACTAATTCAATGCAAACTTAAAAGAAATTACTGTTCTAACGTATCCCATTGTCCGTTATGTGACCTAACTCAGTTAGGTATGCTAAGTGCTGACCGTACTACGTGACTTTAGGTTATAATTTATGTTCGACATTAGAACCGTATTAAGTCATGAAAAGACAATTTGATTTAATAGTCGCGGACTGTTCCTGAGTAACTAATCATATCTGACTAGGCTAGGGATAATTTATTTTCTTCATATTCTGTACACGCTAAACATAAATTCCAGCGTAATGGTGTGCAGTTTTGTTTAGACTATTGGAGACCCTTTAGCTTGTAACGTGGCATTTCGTGTTAGTCCTTAGGAGTGTTAATGCACCTAAATTTTGATTTTCAATCAAGGAGATGTAGTCGTCTATTGGTCATAGTATTCACTTACCATATGATGGACTGTATGCTCGTTTGTCACCACTTCCTCACTATTCACCACTCACTTCTTAAAGTAAATTGAGGTTTTAGCTTATTTAGAGTATTATATCAGCAAGTCGTAATTCTCTTGTTCGTAAAATGATAATTGAAATAGCGGCTTCAATAATTCATAGTAGCGGCTGTGTACGCAATAAGAATCTGTATGTTCGCTATTCTGTACCTTGGTTATTGGAACTGAATAAGTTTTAAAGTGTCCCGAGAGGCCCAGTAATATCTTACTACAGTAACAGGCCAAAGGGGGCGCTGAAGTTAAATCCTCTTATCTGCAGGTTAGGCAATTAACTGAAAATAATCGTACAGTATTATACAGTAGTTTAAATCAAGGAACATACTTTGGTTTGTAAACGATAATTGGACAATCGAAAAGAAAAGTACGCCTTTAATCTTTCCGCTGGGCACGCAATACCTTTTAGAAATTTAAAAGGGTAGTGTGCTATAAAATATGAAAAGGCAAAAAGAATGTAGGCGTACTCAAAATAAAAACGTAATAGATCCGGGGCTAGCACTTGCCGTAAATTTCACAATACGCGAACAACCCGAATTCGATCCTCCTGCATAGAAATAATTGTACATTTTATATAATATTAGATTTAAAGTGCTAAATTACCACCAATTTCATTCGCTAGTAGACGACACACACCAAGTTATTGATTACCCGTATCGATTGCTTTCGCAATATGAATATTGGTATCAATCCGGCAGCAGATCTCCACAGTAACACACTGTAGTCACAAGTCAGGAGTCAGGAGTTAGAGGCAAACAATTCCTTAGCTTTTCTAGATGTGTTGGTAATTCGGAATCCTGATAACACCTTGAGCCTGTGGAAGTTATCAAAATAGGATTAGTTAGCCGTTGTATCGCTTTAATGTGTAAAAAAATTGGCTTTCCAGTGAAATTTCTAGGAATACAATACAATAAATTATTTCAATATCGTTTAATTAGTATTACATTAAAACTTCACCCCCTAATTTTCAACCCCTAAGAGTTGCATTTTTCTACAAATTTAGTTGAGACCACTCTTGAAATATGAAATAAAAATAATTATTAAATATGTTTACTATTGATGAAGATATTGCATACAATAGACTCAAAATCATATATTCGTACTGTAAGTCTCTTTCTTTTCGAAGTTAGTTAAAAATAAACCCCTGGCTCATCATTATTATTAGCTGTTTAAGTATATGTTTGAGTCGCAAACAGCCAAACATCTTCACAAACTTTTGCATGTATGTATTTCTATATTAACTTCTTTCGCCGCCCAAATGTTGTATAACTTCTATATGCAACCGGATTGTAATTAATTAGTAACACATTTTACAGTGTTATGGCGGTGTAAATATATCCACTATCACATATCGTCTTGTGGCTGTTGTAAGAGGCGTCAGAGGAAAACAAACTAATGGCTAGTTTACACAGTGCGAGCTAGCGTACGAGTCAGCCTGCCGAGTAGCTGCACCATAGGACGTTTGGACGTCACTTGCGAGTAACTCGCACGTGCGAGTCGGACAGTAGCTCGCATCCGAGTTACTTCAACATTTTTTTGTTTTCACTCGCATGCTCACCCGCCAGCAACTCGTACATGACAGCAGCTCGGCTGTCGCTCGTATCGTTTAGACGCGTTCGGCAGTAGCTCGCCAGTGTTTTTTTTATAACACGTTCACTCGACATCGCGACAACTCGCAAGACTGGACAGCAGCTACTAGTGTCGTGTAGACAGCAAAGGCGAGCCAAGCTACTGACGTACAAGTAGACAAACCGAGTAGCTGTCTACTGTCTAGTCAGCAGCTCGCATCGTCTAAACTAGCCATAAGAGATAGGCAACAACGTCCTCCTAATGACTACTAGGAAATAAAAACTGCGGTCACTATCCCGCCAACTAAGTGTGACCACTATCACAAATATCCTCTCTATATGACAATCTATGGGGTAGACCTGTGTCCAACATTGGAATCTTGATAGGGTGTATCGGTAACGGTAATATTTTTACAGTTTTAACCTTTCGCGGTTATGAAAGCTATTGCAATACAAAGAGGTCTGCGGTCACAACCGGCTTATCCACGGCAGGTCATGCATGAGAATCCGTGCCGCAATGCAAACATGAGCGCAACCACATCGCCGGGACGTATTACGTGGTCATAAGTATTTTTTCGCATGCGCTCCGTCACGACGTCAGCCTTGTAAGGCTGCGGACGATCCCGCGGTATGTAAATTAATGTATCGGTGAACATCGGTGCCACGGACCCGGTGCTTTATGGTCGGCTTCGACTGTGAAAGGGTTAAGGATGAAATTATCGAAATGGATTGGGTTTAAGTTTAGAACTGTAACGTAATAGATACATATGTTTTGATATTTATTTTAGCTTTTTAAGTACCTAGTCAATTATGTCTTATTTAAAACTTAACGGTAAGTTAAAAATGACAGGGTTGAGAATTACTTCGTTTCATGTCACGTACATTATACGTTAGTAATAGGCTAAAAAGGCGAAAAAAGTTTGAAAGAATACATATTAAAATATTGGAATGTTATAATAATATTTAAAAGATAAAGTAAGATTGAAAAACTAGCACACAATCTACCTGATGGGACTGCCATTGATGCCACTCATATCGACACACCTACATCTATTCTAGACTAAGAATCCAAATATCTTTCTTCATTAATAATTGTTTTTAATAACTCTATGTAAAAATGTCTATAATGGACTGTACTATCAATATTTTACAAGTTGTCTCCTCAAGCGTCTGCTAAGATCAGAGATAGTACTGAAGCCTTACTGTAAACACTAGGATCTCATTCACTATAAGCAGAGCGTGAATCTCTTTGTTCTTGTCACAACGGCCCTTAGGTTACTGGAGTAAATGCGCTACAGTTCTTTTCATTTGCCACTACAAAGGGTTTATTTAGAGCAATCCTGTATAACAACCTGGCAATTTTAAACGTGTTGGTTTACAACATTTGCTATCACATTTTTGTGTCAATCCTTGGCCAATGTGACATGTTTATGTGTGTATTAGAACTTATCTATGAACTTATTTATAAATACCATTTTATTTTATCAATTTATATTATTAATTTATGGTTTATGATAATGATTAGAACATTAAACAAAAAGTAAAAATCAACTACAAATTGTTAAAAAAGGCTATTTATTTGCAACCCTCTAGGATGGAATTTTTTTACCTACTTCAAGATACTATAAGTACACACTGCGTAGATCGGACCAAAATTAATAATTTTATTCTGAAGGTAGCCGTGGTTACTATGACTTTGGTGCATCGAGCATCTCATTCCCGCTAATATACGCGATAAGCTTCGAAAAAAGTAGTTTTATTTAAAAATGATTTTATTGTTTTCTTGCAACCCTATCCATCCAAAACGTGTCGGGAAGAACATTTCTTTTTTTCTTTTATTTTGTTCATATTACAGATATCATTATAATGATATCTGTAATAGTGATGACCTACAAACCTTAACACAAAAGCATTTGTTTAGTTTGCTATCGTCATTGCATTCAAACGGACTTTTGCAGCTGAACATATGTAGGCCTCCACCATCAATTTATTTGCCATAATTGTCACACTTGGCAGACTGTTTACAGCCGCAGTTATTAATTATTCAGTTCTCAGAGAGGTGCTGCTGCTCATCTCATGGCCCTGCTTCCCCCCCGCGCCTCTTACTCCTACGGGTTAAATAGGAGTAGTGAATCTCTTACGCCTCCACTACACGGCAATTTTAGCTGGTTGTATTAAGTCTGATTAAGAAATTTGCGTAATAAATATATAATAATTATTATGTACTAGCAAACATGTGCCTCGGTGATCGTGTGCTTAAAGTATAATACATTTTCCGTTGTTGACAGGTTCTCATATAAATATGTCACTTTAGCCAAAATCGGAAGGGAACGGCATTATTATTCCCCGATAAAGTGTACTAGGGAAGATTGATTAAAAAAGGTTGAGGAAAAAAGTTTTTGTTATATTATATCCTTCCCGTTAGCAGAGATTTTGATCATTAGATTACGTTCACAAAAAAACTTCTTAAGACTTATTCTAATAGAATGCAAATAGGCTAGGCCGAACTTAATAAATCGAGCTTATATGAGATTGAGTTATGACTACATATTAATAATGTTCTCCAGAACGTACTTCGGTCATCGCGGCCAGTCTCAACGGGGACAAGCAATCGGCGCAGGGAAGGATTATAGTGCCCAAGTGTATGCGCAAGCACAGGTGCACTCTCTATTCCCTCACTCACAATAGTCCGGTGGGTCGGTAATTCGACACGACTGGAGAGAGATCAGAGTTAGT
The DNA here is from genome assembly GCA_036936625.1 of Parnassius smintheus behrii. NCBI lineage: Eukaryota > Metazoa > Arthropoda > Insecta > Lepidoptera > Papilionidae > Parnassius > Parnassius smintheus. The sequence goes on from JAUPFT010000024.1 coordinate 32,985,832, forward strand.
ACCAATTTATTGGCTTTACGTGCTTTTGGAGGCTCGGGGGTAAAATATCACCAACTGCCTGATTAAATAACTGATTTTGTTCCCGGATTCGAACCCGAGATGATGAGTGCGTTTACGACCACTAGATATTTAACTAGATATTAGTCTCATTTGCCGTAGTCAACGTTCTGAAGGAACTGTCTGCGAGCGGCTCGCCGAGCCGGCCTTTGCTGAACTGAATAGGTATAACAGCCATTCACAGAAACGCAAACAGAGTTCCGCATACATGCTCGTCGAGCATGTATGCGGAGGTGTATGGATGTGAAGGAGGCGAGAGAGGTGTGTCAGGATCGTGCCAAATGGAAGTCTGTAGTCTCTGCCTACCCCTCTGGGTGACAGGCGTGAGTGTTTATGCAAACAGAGTTCCTGGTACTACATCATGAGAGGAGGCTATATTTCTATGTTTGTATGTGTCATCATCACTATCATGACACACTATCAAACTCCGTCACTGAACATAGGGCTTTTCTATACATTGTCTCTTAGGGGGGATATTTCCCATAATATTTTAGTTTTGGGGTATATTTGCCGACGTGTTAGCAACCGCGGTTTTGATGTATTTTCAGGAAGATGAGAGATTGATAGCAGTCATCTCTCTTTTCAGTTTCCCTTTGTGTTTTCTGACACTCACGGGGTGTAGTGAGAATTCAAACTATCAGAGTTCTTATAACGCTATTTCAGTGGGAATTTATGTTTATTTTATCTTAATATAAATATAAATTACGTGTCACGTTGTTTGTCCGCGATGGACTCCTTAACTACTTAACCAATTTTAATCAAATTTGCACACCGTGTACAGTTTGATCCAACTTAAAAGATACAATAGTTTTTTTGCCCATGAGTGACACACAAATTTTTTTTCGAATTTAAGGATTTATAATAGGACATTACAAAGGGTCGTCGAGAAGGGCAGAACAACGTCTGCCTGGCAAGCTAGTGTTAATGTAATTTTTTATATTTTTTTTCTGTATAAAAAGAATTAAAGTATTGACTATCTGGTAGGGCTTATTCTTACCTGGAAGTCCATATATATTGCTGCCACCATTAACCTATTTCTGTCATCTAGCCGCAGTGCAACCATTGCTATGTTCCGGTCTGAAAAGTAGGAAAGCCTATATAGTTACAGGCTGCGAGATATTTCATTTAATATATTATCTTAGTACCTGTATAATAGTAATTTAACGAACAGAGAGAGAACAATAATCTAGGCTATATTTTTTTAAATTGTAAAACAAATATTCTTTTATGAAATCAAAATCGAATTAACGACATATTAATACATCCTGCCCAGGCGAAGCCGCTGCGGGGTCGCTAGTTTTTATTTTTTTAATTCTATATTAACGAAAATACACAATAATTACCCGAAATAATTTTTGTTGGAAACTGTTTGTAGGGGCCATGGCTGCAGTAGTCACTCACTGTCACATGTACAGCACTCTATCTATATTTTAAAAACATTTAAGTGCACGATATTTTCTACAGCATTAGTAGTACAATATGTTAAAAGCTTAGGGCCTTTAGATTAGTTTAACTTTTAGGTACAGGCTTCGTCTCATTTTTAATTTCCCGCTAAGAAAATTGAAAATTTTCAAAAATGTGGAAGTTATTGATTTCACCCCGATTATTGAAAATCGAGTTTTCATCAGATCTCGACGTTTTGAGATCCCAGGAAGCTATTCTAATTTCACGTGGACTTCCGTACGGATGTATGTATGTATGTGTGTGTGTGTGTGTAAGTATGTAAATCTTTCATAACTTTTGAACGTCTTGATCGATTGAGATGCGGTTTGTGGCGTTCTAAAAAATATATGAACTGATTCGGACGAGCAGATTTTGAGAAATCTCAAAAATAAAAATTTTGAAAAACTGATTTTTTTTAAATAACTTTAAACGGCTTTACCGATCGATTTAAAAAAACTAATCAGCTCTTAACCTCAAAAAATAACGTCGAATGCCGTTTGGAAAATAAAAAAGGGTTCATTCGTTTGTGAGGAGAAAGAATTAAAAAAAACCTTGTTTTAAATAACTGCGAGATTTCGCAACATAATTTGGTGAAATTTGGAGCGCTAAGCGGGAAGTTCCAGGGATGGTATGCAGGGTCAACCAATTTTTTTAATAAATTGAAGTGTCAAACGAATTTATTAACCATCTGCAAAAAGACTGCAAATGTGTTTTAGCCCCTGAGGACTAAGACGGATTGTATGATTTACAGAGCACAAAGCCGGATAGCCTTTCAGCGTTTCCGGTTGGATTTCCCGCCATCAATCGATCGCAAAAGCCTTGTCCATCAATCAAGGGTGACGGACAGGAATCAGGGTGCACCGTGTGCAGGTTACGTTGGCGCTTAGAGTAAAAGTTAGCACATTTTATTTTACACTATATTTATATATATTCTCTTTGGGGACTTAACTACAAACCATAATATAATTATGAGTATTTGAACAGTGAGATTAGTTGGCAAATACCTGCTACAGGATCTCTCCAGGTCTAAGAAGTCGCATATTTATGGGTTAGTGAAGATGCACATAAAGTTTTTTAGTGTGCTCTTTAATAAATTTGATAAACTCTTTAATAACTTTGATGACTCCACCGAGTCAGTAATTTATTCTTGGGGCGATGTATATATACGCTTTTACAACAAAATCCCAGAAAATATACAAAATGTATCTTACACAAAGTTATAAATCTTCAAAAATGTTATTAAACTAAGTTTGTATAAAAAGGGTTATTATAATATTAAGGAATTTATAGATGATAATAACCCCTGGGAAGGGTGATCGCTATCAAGCTATTTCTAATTTGTCTTGTGTTGTGAATTGTAAACATGATTGTAAGCTATTATTGGAAAAAATAGGGCCGCTGGGTTTCTTGCTGTTTCTTCCCAGGACAGAGTTTTTTTTTTGCGAACTAGTGGTAAATGAAAAAAGTTAATTTCAATAAGTATTGTTATAATCGACATTGAATAAAAAAGTTTCTGTTTCTGTTTGTGTTTAAATTAAAGAGTACAAACGATTGCACCAAAAAGGGTGCATAATCCCGATTTTAGGCCCTTGTAGAGTGGCATATCTGACTTTTTCTTATATATTTCATTTATCATTGGTTTGAGACGAAACGAAGTTAAATTCCGAAAATTATTTATTTTTGAGGCCATAGCATGTATTATTAAAAACTGTTTGATACCATTTGAAAAATTTATAAGGTATATATATATATATATATATATATATATATATATATATATATATATATATATATATATATACAAGGTGGCCCATAAGTCGTTGGAAATGTAAATTTCGCGGACCGTGCATTTTGTGTGCGCGAGTTTTATCGAAACAATGATTCGGCTACCATTGCGCGGCGTAAATTTCGAGAATATCAGAATTTACGCAACTTTAAAGACATTCCAAGTGTTCAAACGATTAAGAACTGGGTTATTAAGTTCGAAGAGAGTAGTTCGACGTTGGATAAACAACGGTCAGGTCGACCAAGGACATCACGGACGGAAGAAAACATCGATGTAGTGAAACACTCAATTCGTGAAAATCCTACTCAGTCTACTCGTAAGCGTTCCAGTGCATTAAACTTACCCAGATTCAGTTAGTACAGGAATTAAAAGATACTGACACTATCCACAGACTAAATTTCGCAAATGAAATGTTGAACCGCTTTACTTCGTTTAATAACGTGTTATTCTCTGATGAGGCTCACTTTCACATCAACGGCCATGTCAATAAGCAAAATTGTCGCTACTGGAGTTGCGAAAATCCAAATCGCAAACATCAAAAGCCCTTACATAGCCCTAAAGTGACAGTTTGGGCGGCTATGTCAGCGCATGGCATTATAGGCCCTTACTTTTTTGAGGACGGCAGAGGCCGCGCGCTTACTGTTACTTCACAACGGTATGTAGCTATGATCCAGGACTTTTTACACCAGAGTTGCAGAATTTTCCAGGCTTCAATACGCGGACATGGTTTCAACAAGATGGAACAACTGCCCATACCTCTAACGTCGCTATACCGGTCGTCCGTCAACTTTTCCCTAATAAAGTGATCTCTCGAAGAGGAGATATTCCTTGGCCACCACGTGGTCCAGATCTGACCCCAATGGACTTTTTCTTATGGGGTTATCTTAAGACTAAAGTGTACGAAACCAACCCGCGGACAATTGACGTCCTGAAAGAAAATATCCAAAGAGAAATGGCAAACATTACAGAGCTTACTTGCCGCGCAGTGATGAATAATTTTAAACGTCGCTTACAGGAGTGCCGCGATCGTAACGGATTACATTTAGATGATGTAATTTTCAAAAAATAATTCCCATTTTATAAGGATTATGACAATAAAAAACCTTTTTCATAATGTCATTAGTTTTTTTTTAATTATTTTTTTACATTTCAAGGGACTTATGGGCCACCCTATATATATATATATATATATATATATATATATATATATATATATATATATATATCTATATAAGGTATAACCCCGACACCTGCCAAGCGCTGAAATAATTTTAATGACACAATACAAATTTTAATTAACTGAGTCCTGTCGTGGCAAAGGTATATGTGACAACGATACGATTACAGAGAAAAATCACGAAGTATACAACATAGTTTCTATTCGGGGCTTTATTGTACGGTAAGAAATAACGCATTGGGTGGAAGGAAGAAGAAAATAAATTATATATATATAATTTATTTATATAAATTATATATATTGGATAGGAAGGAAGAAGAAAATAAATTATATATATATATAATTTATTTTCTTCTTCCTTCCACCCAATGCGTTATTTCTTACTGTACAATAAAGCCCCGAATAGAAACTATGTTTTATACTTTGTGATTTTTCTCTGTAATCGTATCGTTGTCACATATACCTTTGCCACGACAGGACTCAGTTAATTAAAATTTGTATTGTGTCATTAAAATTATTTCAGCGCTTGGCAGGTGTCGGGGTTGAAGTTAAAGCATAGCCCTCGGTGATTCTGCGTCTCTCCGCGTCAACGTCTCCCGCAACCTCAATGTGAGACAACATTAACATGTGAAAGGGGTTGAATATACCGGGGGCTACATTCTGTCACAAAGCCGCATTGCACGAGGGTGGTAATTTTTCATAGTTGCGTTAATATGTTTGCGATTTCTTTATTATAAGCTCGACAATATTTGACTTTATACACTTTCTTTACGTCTATAATAAGGCCGTGACTCTGATAAATTTCGTATTATTACGTCTTTTTATAGAAAATCGTAAGTTAGGCCGTTTTCTCACTACGCCAAACCAACACGACATCAACACAACATTAAAAGTTGTGTTGATGTCGTGTTGTCCATCCCTTTTTCACTAGCACGACTCCAACACAACACGACTGTCACATTTTGTATTCATTTGTCGAGTACGCACCTCTCTTCAATCAACGACAACTGCTAGCTATTTTACTATACTTAAGAAGAAGAAGGCGGAGAAAGAATTGTTGGATTCACCCTTTACTACGTGAGAGATATGTTTATGGAGCATTTTACGAGCTCTTTGGTAAGATACGGGAGCACGAAAATAAATTTTTCAACTACTTTCGCATGTCTATAGCAACATTTGATTATATACTTCACCATATAAATGATGCCATATTACGTGCCATATTGCATCCGTTTTTTCCATTATTAATTAGGTTAAATAAAAAAAATTCTAGACACGCGCGAAAATGTTCGAGGAGGGCGCGCACTCGCAAGGAATGTTGTGTTGGTGTCGTGTTGCCTGCAGTGAAAAAGTCCCTATAGAGTTTGCAAGACGACTATGTTGTCACAGTGTTGTCACAACAAAAAAGTTGATCCCATCTAGCGGACAAGACAACATAGCCGAATTGTTGGTTCAAAGTTGTATTGGTGTTGTGTTGTCCCCGTGTGTGAGAAAACGGCGCATACATTAGTATGGCGGTTGGAGTTGTCACAACATTATGTTGTGTTGATGTTGTGTTGGTTTCGCGTAGTGAAAAAACGGCCTTATTCTACTAGAACAGTTTCTTCAATCTACGATAAAAGTTATTTAAAGAATAAAATACAACAATAACAAATTAAAATATTGTTGCAACGAAATAGTTTCATTGGTTTACTTTTATAATCAGTCAGGTTATAGTTTATTTGACGGATAACTATAAAGTGACGCATGACAAAAACAGCACGTAGTCCTAATAAAAATAAAAAGAAGATACGGTGTACGCCCGAACACTATAATATTATAATCGAAAACTTGACTACATACACTTCCCTTTTCTCTGGTTCCTCATGGTGCGAAATATAGAGTAGTATATTTTACGCCGCTACCACGGCGTGGAGCCGAGTCTGTGCTATCGGCTTGTCGCTCATTTAGCACCACCCGGGGGACACGTGTAGGGTGGGCCTAGGAATAGGTGGTCAAAGCCTACGGACGCGAGCGACTTATCCCAAAGGAGGCGAGAGAGGTGTGTCAGGATCGTGCCAAATGGAAGTCTGTAGTCTCTGCCTACCCCTCTGGGTGACAGGCGTGAGTGTTTATGTATGTATGTATACACTTCCCAAACAAACTTCATAAAGAATAAGAAAATAATAGAAACAACTCACTATGATCGTGGCCGGCTAAAATCTCATTGCTTTTATATAATATGTATAACTAAAGTTCTTTGACATAAAAAAAAACTTCGAGTAACTTATTTTTATTTTGTATGAATGTTTGGTACATTTGGAAAAGATCCAAAAGGCATTTCGATTTTCATTAAGTTAAAAAAAAATTTCGAGAACAGTGTAAACGACGCTAGCGCCGATCGCAATTAGTGATAGTGTGTTAGACTTAGTTTTCTTGGTTCACACTTAGTGACTTAATGGCTTAATACCGTATCATTCTTGGTCCACATTTAGAAACTTAGTAACGTATGATTCCTTTTAAGTGTAACATTTAGTTAATTTTGCCACGGAAAAATAAAAAGAACAGAATACTGAACGTAATTAACGTCAATATAATATTAACTGAATTCCGTCATAACCAGTACAATAACTTTGAGTCTCTCTTAACTATTTACAAAGGAATCTCTGCCGTCTAGTAATTTAAAATTTTAATCTTGTCTACAGACAACAAAGAATTAATAACAAGCTTAAGAGTAAGAACAGAATTAATATGAGTCACCTCTGCCAGGCACATACCAGTTGACATTGTATTGACATGGTTTGAGAAAATTGTTTTTGAATGGAATTTTTATATAATTTTAATATATTGCCCAGCTGCAACAAGATAATTATTTTAAGTATATCGATGGGTACCGCCCAGGGGAAGAATCTCGCTGGGAAGAACCGCGCACTTGCAGCATCTTTTTTATTAGCCCGTAACAGTCCACTTCTTGAATTGAGCTGTTTCGAATATAGGAAGGGTTTGCTACACTTGACAGACTGATTGGCGAAGCGCGGTACCAAATATATTCGAAATATCTTGGCACTGTCGCACCTTAGACGCTGTCCTCTGGGTATTTTAAATCTAGCTTATATGAGTAAATATTAGAGATGCCGCGAATAATTGTTATAGCGAATGGTCGAATACCGATTAATCGCCATTCCCTATGGCGATTAGTCGATTAACCCGCTATTATTATTCGACATAAAAAAGGAGTATCAAAAATAATCTCTATGTTTATCAAATAATAATTATCACGCTTGTAGTAGTTTTGAACTTACCAATCATTTATTTGTTACTGTAATCTCAAAAGTATTCAATTTGAACTCGGACTGCCTAAACATAAACTAATTCAAGATGTTCAAACTAGCTGGACTTCAACATATTATCTAAGAATATGTTTTAAGGAAAATTAAAGTTTGATTATTTTTTAAGTTTATTATATGTTTATTTTAGACAATTATTCACGGAATGTCGAATAAATACTAGCTATTATTCGGTATTCGACGAATAACAAAATTTTTCCAGTAATGCCGAATACCGAATAATATCGAGTTTTCGCGGAATCTCTAGTAAATATATACACACTTATAATGTACTGTGTGCATGATAAGTAGTTTCTAACTTTTTTGTCTATCACTTCATTAAATCGAATTTAAAAAAAGATTCATCGAGGAACTTGCAATCTCCTCCATAAAAGACGAACGTGGCTCCCACCGAGTCGCCACATTCAACAATAACTTACGCAATTCCAACGTGACGCGTAACCCTACGCGGCACATTGTTAGTTTTCAATATGCGATATTAAGATAGGGTCCGCAGCGATATATCACACGTAATCATATTTACAATAAACATTACACATTATTCGATTTGTCGGTTTTAAATTCTAACGAGAGGGTTGATTTTTTTGTTCGCCACCCTAGTCTTCATTATGAATCTTATTATTTTTTTTTTCTGTTATTATTGGATGAGAATGATATCAAAATTGCGGATAGTGTACCAACTGTACACTTATTTTAGAAATTATAAAAAAAGTTACATCCAAAAAAATTGACAACTGACAACGAGTCTACACAGGCCTCCTCTCATTTTTGTGATAGCCTAGCAAAATCCTCTGATCATAAGCCTGCCCATGGATTGTCTCACAATGGGAATATTTGCCATATTTGCCATGCTCAGGTTGTTATTATGAAAATATTGTGGCCCAATATCCTGATTTGTTTCCCTCTTTAGCCTCTTTCATGCACGCACGAAGTTCAGTTTAATTTGTCGTATATTGGTACAGAGACTAGTAATTAAAAATGTTTTGTGCTTAATATACGAAAAGTTTCCTTTGTCTTTTTGTGTCGATGTCGTCACACGCTCCCCCCTTACCCGCTCTTAATACGCCATAATGTAAACACTATCAATAACGCTGAGACCGCCGAGCTCCATACTTTACTGTCTACTTTGAATATCAAATTTTAGAAGGCTCGTATCGACAACGTGTTTTATACAAAAATTATCAAGCGCACTCTTGTTTGCGGCGGATAGGGTTCCGCACGATCTAAATTTACCTTAAAAAAGAAATGCAACAAAAAACCTTGTTAAGTGAGTGTGATCATGGTATCGTTTTGGATACTTTACTACTTTAGATTAGAATCGACGGGTCGCGGTAGAACTGCCATTCGACTACTGTCTGAACTACACCTAGCAAAAGTAATTAAGCAAAGTTGGTGTGGTTCACTGGCGTATTAGTTTTAATAGCTTTGCGATTTTCATATTAAGTTACATTGAACAAGTAAATAAATAAATCACTATTGAAGGTAAGCTTGAATGCTCTCTGTTTGATCGTCATCATCATCATCATCATCATTGCAGTCCTTCACAAGTCTACTGTTGGCCTTAGGCCTTCCCCAACGAATGCTACAAAGCACGGTTCTGAGCCACCTGCATCCATCAACTTCCTGCATATTTTACCAGGTTGTTACTCCATCTAGTGGGAGGCCGCTCTGCACTTCGCTTATTGGTACGAGGCTGCCACCAGCAGTGAAGAACTTCAGATCCATATGTCAACATTGGCAACACGCACTGGTTGTATAATTTTTTTAAAGTTTTGGCGCATACCTGACCAAGAAGATGTATTATAATCTCCCGAACGCTGCCCATCATTATCATCATCATTACAGCCCTTCACAAGTCCACTACTGAACGTAGGCCTCGCCCAAGCAATGCCACAAAGCACGGTCCTGAGCCACCTGCATCCATCGACTTCCTGCATGTCTTACCAGATCGTCACTTCATCTATCAGGGGTCGCCCTACACTACGCCTACCGGTACGAGGCTGCAACTCGAGAACCTTTCTTCCCCATCGGTTATCGGTTCTTCGAGCTATATGACCGGCCCATTGCCACTTCAGCTTACTAATAGCCGTTGGGCTATGTCGGTCACTCTGGTTTTACTGCGGATATCCTCTCTATCACGCAGAGAAACTCCGAGCATAGCCCTCTCCATAGCTTGCTGAGTGACCTTGAGCGTCCTCATACGGCCAGCAGTGAAGGACCACGTCTCAGATCCGTAAGTCATCACTGGCAACACGCACTGGTTGTACACTTTAGTTTTCAAAGATTGAGGTATACCTGACGAGAAGATGTATCGTAATTTTCCGAACGCTGCCCAGCCAAGTTGAATCCGTTGATTGACCTCTCGGTCGGAGTTGGAGTTACCTAGTCGGACTATTTGTCCCAGGTAAACGTACTCGTCAACGAACGCTGCCCAGCCGAGTTGAATCCGTCGATTGACCTCTATGTTGAAGTTGTATTTACTGAGAAGTGCTCTCAACAACTGCCGGTATAGGTTTGACATGGACGTTACACATGATCTTTGTAACTATTCTCTAATTAACAACTATTATTTATTCTATGACTCTGATCCTAAAAACATTTTTTTGTCTTTATATAAAGCCGGCAAATGTCACTTTACTGTCTATTTCGTAGTCGTCCTCGACGGTAATCCTTCATTTTTCGTATTATATTTCAACACTGATTATTTTTATAAACCGTCTAACTCATGCTCGACGATGAAAATGCATCATCATTTTAGGAGTCAAATAATAACTACTTTATAAGGCAATCAAATCTAAATCAATCTGTAAATTAGATCAGGTGGTATGGGTAATACAATAGGTTCATTATAATATAACACAACACAGCGTCGTTTGTGATGCTATTCTCGTCGATGCGATGATGACAAATCAATAATCGATTTGCTCTAGGCTCTAACCAGACGCTCACTTGTCTAGTCGGTGCCTAAAGCAATCGTAGATGTTATCGGTACAACTTTCGTACCACGTTCGTTATATTGGTTTACGTTCGACCAATTAAAAGTCGGTTCCATCGGGGTTTTAATGAATGGTCCGTGATTAAACTTGAATATCGAATGTGAAATGTGCGGGTCAACCAGTTACAGGTAGGTTAATGATATCGCATTTACAGATCTCTTAAATGTCACAGTTAAATGAAATTACTAAATTTTGTGAATTGCTGATGCGCTATGCCTATGTTCTGCCATGGACTCGTGTAGGGCTGTAATGATGATAACGATGCGTAGACGAGTTCATGCTATTACTATTATTTCTTAACTCTCTTTATATCTTTCGACTAGTAAAAAAATCTTAATTATAAAAGTAAGGGTGTCAAATGAGCACACAGTCCTCCCAATTGTAAGTGGATGCTGTGGCCCATAGACATTTACATCTATCTTCAGTTAAGAATCTAAATGTAGATGCGTTGTCACACATGAGGGACGAAGAATCCCCGATTCTTTACATGTATCTTATGAAACACAGCAGCATTTAGCTGCTAATCTACGCTGGCATTCCTTGAGAGCGAGATCATTCTCCGATCGATTTTCGATCGATGCTCTACCACGTAAGCAGTCGAAATCTCTTACATCCTCATCATATATTATAATTATTTCTGATTTTATTTTTATTATTTAAACTTCTTTTTCACATTTCGGAACGCTGTATACATTGATTGCTGCCATTTACCTAATATTCTTGTTCAATTTTTCATTCTTATGAAAAATTAATGACACTTGGTATAAAAGTTTTATGTTCGATTTGTATGCCGAACCTTAAATTTAATATTTCCCGTCGGTACGACACGCTGTAGCAATTATTGGGACAGAAGCGCGCGGCAATCAAATAATGCATTCATATATCATCGGCCCTAACCTAACGGTTCGGATTACGACAATTTGGGGTGTAGTGGTGGACGAGTGTCGGTATTCTATCGATAGAACGTTAAAGTGTCTGTCTTTAATATCTAAATAACTGGCTTTTATCGAGATGGATTTTATCTTTTTTTAATGATTTTATTTAATATGCATATTGAAAAACTATTTGTAAAATATTTGGCAGTCTGTCTGTGTGTTCTGTAAGCCGAGCTAGTGTTCCCAATGGCTTTTCCAATGGCGATGAAACTTCATAAATAGATAGAGAGCAATGCCAGGAGTGAGTTTAGAATTTTCTGAAAAATTTTACGATTTTTTCGAATTTGGAATACAACCATACGACCCAGACGAAGCCGGCACGGGTTGCTAGTGAACAGTGTAATTTTTAAAAATATTTTGAGTACCATCTTCTACGCATATGTTACTTTATTGTATCGGCATAGTTACCATACCATTTTTCATCATCGTAGGTTGCAGAGATTTTATGGAAATCGAAGAAAAATATTGCTAAAATACAGATCCTACAGATATATTCAACAAACTAAATATTTTAAGCCCCCCCCCCCCAAGCGCCCCTCTTATAAGAAGGGTTTGTTTACTTATGTTCACCAATAAAATTAATACTAGGGATGTATTAATAAATATCACTTACGACTAAACAAATCCCGCTTAAAAATAGCCACAGCGTGCACGGTTACAAGCATTAAAAATACAATAAAATAACAGATTACTAACATACACTCGTAACTTTAAAGCAAACAATATGATAATGTATAAAACTAACATTACATTCGATATTATCATAGTGTTTATATTGATTTTTTTTCCAAATTTTAAAGGAATGTTTTTATTATTGACTATACCGAATATGTAGTTAAGCGATAATGGATTCTTATCATTACCCCATAACACCCCGTGGATGTCATAAGGGGCGAGAGGAGGGAGGAAGTGGATGACAAGGAGAAATGAAGCAGGAGACTTGCAGCAGCAGCATCTTCCAGCAACAGCTCAAAATAAAGATAAACTGCGTTTGTCAACTCGCTAGCCGAGGTGTACCAACTACGGCTAATAATGGAGGATATTTTCTCGCAATTCATAAGGCAATCCATGGGAGAGCCCTATGCTTAGCAATGGATTAAGGCTGCCATTAATGAATTAAAGAAAATATCGAATATTGCTAACACAGATGTAGTCTATTAGTACGATAGACCGATAATAGTTTACCGAATCAATTTAAATTCCCTTTTTTTTCGGCCCACGGAGTTAGAGAAGTTGAACTTCGTGTGGTGATTTTCTGTGGTCCCCACTTGACGCAATATGTAACCAGGAAGCTACTGTTACTACTATAGATCCGCTTCTTGGCGGATACGCCGGATTGCAAAATTCCGTATCTCTACGGATTCACTTTCAATTTGTGACTATACTGGAATCAGTGACCTATATTATTATTAGAGTGAGTTATATTCTGCTTACATCAGTTTTTATATATTTTTTTAAAAATCTAACGTAAGTAGAATGTAAAGTGTTAACATTTGTTAGTCAGTCACAAGATGCTACGAACATTTGTCTCAGACACGAAATAGATGATGATGTGACAGTAAACGCACATAGTGTGCCAGTAAATTGACAGAGTAAAATATCCATATTATTGGTGATAAATATACCCAGTTAGGCAAATCCACAGAATGTGCCAATGGTGGTGATAAATTATATTTTAACATCACATCGTTATTAAATTTTTAAGACTTTAGTTTAAAAGCTGTAAGTGCAAATTGTATATTTTTCTATTCAACGGCTTATTTTACACAACTTTCAGTAGCTTCTTTTTTTTCTTTAAAAAATCCCGTACGTACGTTCATGAAGCAAGTGGTTTTTTATCGGGTCATTATCATTTCTAAAAGTTGAGAGGGCAGTGTTAGTTAGTGAACTCGAGTTACTGATTAAAATGCAGGCGATGTTGTACGCCGCTCTTCAGGACCTGATCGCTTTTAGTTCAAAGAGAATTGTGCTTCGTGCAACGCTATCGCCTTTTTAATATGTTTGAACAAAGTCTCAACATTACCTTTCTTCGTGAAAAACAAGAATAAAGTTTAAAACGAGTGTCAAACATGTTACACCGTAAGGGCGTGTAGAGAGAGGAGAAACAGAAGGTGCATCGATTAAAACTAAATTTATCCGTCTTTTGTTTCACATCAACATGTGGATCTTACAGGTAGACTATTCTAGAGTGTGAGGAATGGAAGACATAGTAAACTGCCTAGTTGTAGTTTTGGTACAGGATATGCGTTATTTTTTCTGATTAACATGCTTCATCACCTTTCTTTTTATAATGTCCTACAGACCTTATTTTGGTCACGGCGGCCAGTCTCAACGGAGTATTAGCCATCTGTGCAGAACAGGAATATAGTGCACGAATTTGTATCCAATCATAGGAGCGCAATCTGACTCGATCAAAGAGAGATCAAGCGCCGGACCAATTACGTGCTTCTCAAGGCAAAGGTATAAAACACCGCCAACTTTCTGGCTCTGGACTACTACTGAGAATTTCATAAGATTACATAGGATTATATAGGATATAATCCAATGTAATCTTATAATTCATAGGTATATATTATTATAATATATATAATTACATAGGATTATAACCCGGGACTACATGAACAGCAGTCGTCTACAACCTGTAGAACAACAACGTCCAACTAGACTTCCTTTCAGTTGTATAGAAATCTAACTGAAAGGAAATTGTTATAAATATCACACAGATACACATTCAGACCCGGAAGAATTAGGTGGTTATTAAGTTTAACAGGTTGTAAATGATTTTAAAGTAAAATCAGCTTGATGATATTTTTAAACTATGGTACATAAAACGAAATCATAATATCATCATCATTACAACCTATCAATAGTCCGCTACTAAACGTAGTCCTCCCTACAGATTGGTTATAATGGGATATTTGCCATAGTTGCTTGATAGGCAAGGGCTCATATGGGAACTATCCCATATTATATGGGATAGTAGATTTTCTTACGCCATCACTACACGATATCATGACATGTAACGAACATCATCATAATCAACCTGTAAATAGTCCACTGTTAGATACGGGTCTATACCATAGTCAATTTGTATAACGAAATTTCTGAGCTAAAATACAGTCCTTCACTTTGTCTTTGCTCAGTTATCATTACGGTTTAGAACAACTTAGTACTCAAGAACAAAAGCAGTAAATATTACATTCTCTTCTATTTGCCAGCCCGGGTATTACGAGTGTGACATATACAAGGATATTCCGGTATCAGTATGTTTTTCTTCACTTTAACTTGGACGACTTTTAATTACACCTTAGAGACGATGAATTTTCGTATGCAATCACCATGTCTTATAGTTTTAATTTAATTATTTTTATTTTCGTAATTGTATCTTTTAATATCCAAGTTCATCTCTGCATTATTTATCGAATTCGTTACGTAATACGTAGTGTGCTCAAAGAAATTGATTCCAGCCGCCGAATTTCAATAACAAACTTTGCTAAACGATTCGCAATTCCATAATCACTATCTGGTTGGTTGGCGGTCCACTGCGATTTTCAAGGAATTTATTACCTCGCACAACTACTTTGTGAAAATTTATTATTTGACTAAGAATTTACTATTATTGACCTTGAAAAAAATATATAAAAAGGGCATACCTAGAGTTGTTGCTGTATGTTGCATTCACAAGTCGATAAATGTAGAAATTAAAAAAATATGCTGCGAGTAGCGATTTTTAGGAATCCCTTAGGAATCTTCAAGAAAAAGAGTCTACTCCTTCCTCAAAGACTGGCATCGTATGCGATTACGTGATGTTTAGGTAAATTGCATGCTCGTTTGGACTCTTAAAAAATTCTGTTATACCTTTATCTTTTGAAGCTTAGGTATATTTTTTATGTTTTATAACTAAACATTTTGAAGTTGTGATTTTTATTAAACTAAAATTATCCTTCGTCCTTTCACGAACCGTCCAGAAAGAAGTTCACAGATTATTTTCCTCGTCCATTTCATAATTATAACAAGAAGCGGCCAAGTTCTCTTTCATAGATTATAGTCCTTGTATTGTCGTAATAAATATAAAATTATGTTTGTTTCATGTTTTAGTTGGCACACTTTCCGAAGTAGAAGTGAGCGGGCGCTACCACTCGACGCAAAACGTGAAACAGATTTGTTATGACAGGCTACATGAATAACCATTAGAAGTCGTTAACTTTTCGAATAACAACGAAGATATAAGTAGAATAGGAGACGTAGTCAACCATCAGTTTCATTTATCATCGATTTTAATAAATTATAAATTTTAATAATTAGTTTCTTGTTCGCTACTTCATTTAATCTTAATATGTTGTGTTGTAGCATCGTCACATGTAGTTTTGATTAAGATAAAATTATGTATATGTCGCTGTGGGTTTTAATTTTGTTGTATGATAAAATTGGAATTGTATTAATTTATTTTTTTCATATGTAACACCAAAACTGATTTTTTTTACTATTAATGTCTTATGGATAATTGTTAGATAGATATTTTAAAATAGTTATGAAATTCAATAGTTATGAAATTCCATAAACCACTCAAACAATAACATTAGTTTCCGATGTTTCAAACAAAACTCATTTTAAACAATACAACCACGAATTTGCATACAACAAAGTGAGAAATAACTCATAGTGAATTATTTGAGCGGTTGATGGTAGTAATAGGTAAGAAGGTAGTAATGAGTTTTAATATTAGAAATATTTAACCCTTTTTATAATATTAGAAATATTTAATCCCCTTTTAATATACTCCGAATACAAATATAAGACATATTAATTTAGATGTCCCTTTCATTCCTGACGGTACGGTATTTTCTGACGAATTTTTCGCTATCAGCTGTAGTTGGCAGGCAGACTCGTCTCTCAGCGAAGTGAGGTTATATATTTGGCGAAAATATTAACCATTCTCCCTTGATCATTTATTTATTATTGTTTTATTTCTATCGTTCATTGTCTATATTTTAATGTGATAAATGCAGTTAATATGATAATAATTTCGTCATTACTAAACAATACCTATTATTATTGTATTAATTTTTTAAGAAAAATAAACACGTTTAATTTCATATTAATATTAACTTATTCTAATTTTTCTCATCGACATGTAGTAGTAATTCCCTCGGGCACAACTCTATCATAGCTTCGACGTATTATAATAGGCGTTTTGTTTACAATGCCAACTGAAGGGGAATCGCATCGCCATACATATTCAAACGACTCATCTCCTTGACCGTTACATTCAAATAGGACTCGGAACTACATAAAAATAAAGGGTAGATTTACTTGAAAGTGACCGAGATTACTCTTGAGTACCAAGCCTATTGAAATTGTCGTAACAGCCGATGAAAGGACAAGTGAAATGGACCGTAATCTTTGGTTTTAGCTCCGAAATTTGATTGTGGTAAAGGATATTTGGGTACAAACGTCGTATAGAGAGCAGTGTGGCTATGGGAACAAAGGATCGATAAAGCAAATTGAGTTCCTGTCACCTATCTTCGTTTTATGGGGAGTTAAACATTTATAAGATTATTTTTTGAGCGTAGGTTTTTTGTTTCTGTCCTACTTTGTATCGTGGGTTTGTTGTTTATTGTTAAATTTAAGACTTTACTGATAGATACATACTTAAAATTGAAATAGAATACTAATTATGTATTTGGCATTATTCTTGCTATAGTAATAAATAACGTTACAAAATGTTTTAATTTTTGGTTTTATCATAATCACAGCCAAGTTAACGAGTTCACCTCGCGTATGAATTGCTACAAAATTTGATATTGAACTACCAGCATCCATTTCACTCATGTATAAATAATTCGTCTCTTCGTCAATAAGAGCTCGACGTACGCTGAGCTTGCCGGTATGAGGGTGGCAAATGAGAACATGCATTCGTTATACGTATACAAAAAACTTATATATCACAGGTAAAATAACCATCATCAAATTATCTTCCTTAGATGTCGTTGCTGAAATAATCTAATTTATTGTGTATGTGTAAATCAAGACATGGTGCGGACAGTCTTTGCGTTAACAGCCAATTAATACACTGTTCTCAATAGTGGTAGATCCGGTTCAGCAGATCTTAAGCATTTGTCTATGTGGAGCATTCATTCTGCAGTGTACAATGCAGTAGAATAATTATCAGGGATTAGTTATAATAATAAATTAATAATGAAATGTTTCCTTAGCGTCAGACTAAGCGAACTGGTCCTCTAGTAATGCTAAACTAATGAAATGAAAACTTGAAGCACTTTTACTTGTTCGTATTCGTACAACGTGTTGTAAGAAATAGAAACAAGTGTTTATGGAGCGTGTGCACCGAATTTCAAATCTTTGCATGCTATAGAAGAAATAACTTCGAGAACTATTTCAGAACTTTAGGTAGTGTTAATCTGGTTACATTCTGCTATTATATTACAGATTTTATCGTACAGAGAGAATGAATTCTCTTAATTACGACCTCATATCATTAACATCTATAAGAAATTACAATATAATCGACATGCAATTTCGTATGAGCAAGTATCTATTATAGAATAAATTAACTTAGATTTAATTATTAACGCTCACTGTCCGGTTTTCAGACACAATAATAAGATAATAATAATGACTTAATATAATATTATGTAGTGCACGGGACAGCGAAAGGGTTGATCGAATCCATATACGCACACTTTATTAATATTATAGTAGCCTATTTCAATTTGCTCGGCTTTTTTTTTAATATGAATTCATTTAAATTCAAATCGAATGGAGTTTGTTACAATCTTAATATATATAATTACGTGTCACGTTGTTTGTCCGCGATGAACTCCTAAACTACTTAACCGATTTTAATCAAATTTGCACACAGTGTGCAGTTTGGTATAACTTGAGAGATAGGATAGTATTTTACCCATGAGTGACAGACAATTTTTTTTTTGCGAATTCGAGGATTTTTAATAAGACAAAGGGTCGACAAAAGGGGCAGAACAACGTCTGCCTGGTAAGCTAGTATTTATTTTATATTACAATTTGTTAAATAAGTTTGTTACAATATTTGCCTATAAATGGTTTGAATGGCTATATTAAGTAGTATAACATTAAATTTAATGTAATCTTTTATACTTTATTTTACAATACCGGCTTTTAATAATAATTTTTCGGGTATAAGCCTTAGTAATTTAGGAAATAATGCCTTAAAATTGACTTTAAAAAAACGTTGTTACTTCAAAAAACTCAACCATAACTTTTTTTTTATTAAAAAATAAATTTTTATTTGCAAGTTTTATGTGGAGTCTTTGACAAAACTTTTACTACCCGGCCAATGCGTAAAGTATACGAGAGGCGTTCAATGTATTCTCGGTATTAGGGTGATTGGCTAATAATGTGGGTAGTTAAAAAAATCATTAGCTAATGACACTACCTGAGGCTATAAATATGAAATTTCATCTTGGTAACTTCATTACTTCTTATGTAACCTGCAGTCATAGGCGATGGGAATGGCTGACTCGATAATGTTGAAAAAAAAATCGAATACTATTGATTGAGTACACAAAAAAAGATGAAACCATTAACGCTAACAAATATTAAGCCACTTTATGCCGTTTGTGGGAAGCATTAAAAGAGAAACTGACCAAGGGAGTGCTGCTTCTTCATGAAGACGCACCGGTTCACACGGCGCGACTCTCCAAGGCTGCTGTATGAGACTGCGGGTTTGAGAAAATTCACCACTCACCATACAGTCCAGATCTAACCCCTAGTGCCTACTTAATATCCCCAAACTTAAAAAGGACCTTCAGGGAAAGCGGTTTGCTGGATAATAAACTCAAGTTTCATCAATGAGTCAAGTCTCATCAGCTCATCACAGTCAATGAGCATTTTTAGGCCAAGACGAAGAATATTTTTTCAAGTCGATCAAAAGCTGTTTTCATGAACAAGTAAATGTATTGATGTCATGGGAGACTATATTGAAAAATAAAAAATATGTATTTCATAATTTTTTCTTTATCTTACATACCCATACCGAGAATACATTGAACGTCCCTCGTTCGTTAGAATACTGATGCTGATAAGGCACTGAACGGAAAACAACAGGGTTTTTGTGACATGTTCTATATATTTATTTATGTTAACAAGCAGCTTATTTATTAACTAACCTGTCTACTTCTTTTTTGACTAGCCTTCTCAAACTACTAACAAATAAAGGCTCTTTTCGATTTCCAAACGAGAACCGCAATACATCGCCAGCATGAAATCATGTCGATAATAACTCATAGTGAATACACGAGTGCACTACGTAACTCATTTTCAGGAACCGCATTCAACCTCACCGTCAATACGTACAATTTGTATACATACGTGTGTTTGTTCGCTTTCGACAGTCTGCCAGCCGTCTGCTGGACGAGTGGCTCACCCGGAACAAAGGGTCATTAACCGCGACGCGATTTTTTTTAAATAAAAATTTAAACCGGAACCTTTACACACCGACCGACAAGAGCGGGGTGCTTCAACAACCCGCGAATTCATTTGAATGTATATGATTAACGCTTGTCCCTTTGTATTCAAATGTTTGTATTTGAGTGTAACATGAAAGAATTTACTCGTTTTGTAATGATGTTATATGGCCGTAGGTTGAATATATTACAGGTAATAATTTATACTGTAGGTAGGTATGTAATTATAAAAAATAATATGAAGATTAAACGATACTATACGGAAGCTGTGGTGTTTAAGCGTTCTTTTTTTAATATATCTACTAACCCATAAAAAGAG
Organism: Parnassius smintheus behrii; assembly: GCA_036936625.1. Classification (NCBI taxonomy): domain Eukaryota; kingdom Metazoa; phylum Arthropoda; class Insecta; order Lepidoptera; family Papilionidae; genus Parnassius; species Parnassius smintheus. The sequence continues at coordinate 33,006,333 of JAUPFT010000024.1, forward strand.
AAAGGATGGCTTTTAACAAAACTCTGCCAAAGAATATGTATTATCACTACTTTATTTTGGATCCCCCTCTGTTCTTTCGTACATATCTTCTTTACCAGATCTAGAGCATCTTATATATAATATAGAACTTTGGGCTCGCATGTCGATAAAAACTATATATTTCAGTTCGATTTTTCAAGTTCTCTACGAAATTTCGTTTCAGGTATGTATGTGGATGTTTAGGAATTTCTGCCAAACCTCAGGCAATCTTAAATAGAGCTTAGTTTCGGCTGCAAACTACGTCTGCGAAGGTTTCATTCTCTTTCCTGTGTATTTCAGCAGAAGTGGCAGTGATCCAGATTCTGGTGGAAAGATTCCTGGTACGTTCTGCTCCTAGATAGATTAATGTAGTTTTCCGTTGAGATTTGGCTGCAGTTCGGCTTAAAATTATTATTATTATTATTTATTATTTATTTATTTATTTATTTAAGAAATTTATGATTACAAAGATGAATAGTTTTAGTGTAAACATAAACTCATTAGAGTTTTTCCGTACACCATTGCTGTCGACACATTATTCTAATTAATACTTTATAATAAATTACATTACCAAAGTTACATTAATATTATTACCAACTTAAATTAGGTGCATTAAATGTTATGTTTCTAATTGAAAAAACTATTTATGGGTACAAAAATACAAAATAGTCTTAGGCGATGAGCGTAAAATCACATGGTGAACTTATTACATTCTGTGAATAATCGTGACACAGGAATATATATTTTTATAAATTTATAATAAGATATGTTGGTAAAGTAAACCAATAATATAGAATGAGAAGTTGTTTAAAGTGTTACGAGTATTTAGTAAGAGTTAATTGTATATAAAAAATTTTTAGTTTATATTTTATGTTTTTACGTGTAATGACGTCTTTCAAAGATTTAGGTAACTGATTGATTAGATTAGGTATAACATAGTTTAATGTTCTTTTTCCGTATAAGTTATTATATCTAGGTAATTGCAGTTTTAGATGATCAGTTCTGCGTGTGGAGTATAATAACTTATCTACCTTTTTAAAATTTTCAGTAAAGTAATTTTCGGTTAGTAATGTTAGTTCAACTTTGTCGTGAATAGGTATAATTTTACAAAATGCAAATAGTTTTCGATAATCATCTTTAAAATTAATTTTGAGATTATTAGGGACTATTTGTTTTAAAATGCGCAGCTGAAGTGAGTAAATTCGATCTAGATATGTTTTGTAGGTTCTACCATAGCTTGACAAGCCATATTGTATAACAGATTCAGCTAAGGATTTATAGAGCATTAAAGAGGTTTTGTAAGGTATTTTTTGTTTGATTAATGTAAATTTCGCTAATATTCCTCTTAATATATCACAAACACGATTTACATGCTCTTTCCAGTTTAACCGATCGTCAATTATTAGACCAAGATAGGTGTGCTTATTTACAATTTCTATGGCATCGCAATTACAGGGTGTCGAATTGTTAGTATTTTGTATGTGAAGGCAGTGATGTGTGTGCGCTATTAGTTTAGGTATAAAAGAACTTCTGTTGTGGCTTGTACTTATATACATAAGTTTAGTTTTGGCAGCATTGAGTACTAAACCGACGTCGTATGACCACTTCGTCAGTGTGTCAAATTCTTTTTGAAGTTTCATTAGTACCTCCTGTATACTACGCCCAGCAGCTACTAAACAGGTATCATCTGCAAACTGATAGATCTCACACTGTTTAATTAAATTAGAAAGATTGTTTACGTAGGTGAGAAAGTGTAAAGGTCCAAGAACTGAGCCCTGTGCTGTGCCTTCAGTTACCTGGATAGGGAAACTAAGAGCATCACCAACTTTTACTCGATAAGATCTTTCATGGAGATAATTTTCACACCACGCTAGTAATTTTCCTCTAATTCCGCTATCATTTAAGCTTTCAATTAATTTGTTGTGTCTTAGCGTGTCAAAAGCTTTGCTATAATCAATGAAAACGACTAAATTGTGCTCTTTAGAGTCAATATGCGTGTACAAACTGCCTGTGAATGCAGAAAGTAATTGTGAGGTATTCTTTTGAGGTTGGAAACCATATTGTTTGCTAGTTAATATATTATTACTTTCATAATACCTATGGATTTGTGCGCTTATATATTTTTCGACTATTTTGTCTATGGTAGGTAATATCGTTATTGGTCTATAATTTTCATACTCAGTCCTACTACCTTTTTTGTATATTGGTCGAACGATTCCATTTTTTAATAGGGGAGGATATTTGCCCGTAATAACGCTTGCATTTATTAATTTAGCAATAACTGTTTTGATTTTTCCGCACAGCAGCTTTATATCAATGGCTCTTATCCTGTCTGCCCCAGGGGCTTTGTTACTGCTTATTGATTTAATTATATTTTCCACAGCTTTAGAATCGGCAGGGATAAATCGCATGGTTACATTTGCAGTAGATTCATAGATTGCTTTGTCAAGCAATAATTCCGAACATTGCGGAATTATTTGTTTCACACTATTGTTGAATGTATTAGCAAATGTGTTCGCAATGTCTTTACTAGTGCAGCCATTATTACCAAAATAATTATGAAGTGCATCATCAATTGAAGACTTAATCTTGCCCGTCAGCCTATTTAAAATCTCCCAAAGATTTTTAGAGCTTTGTTTATTTGAAATAATATCAGATTTTGTATTTTTATTTTTAGATTTGTTAATTAGCTTATTTGCGTAGTTTCTAGCCTTATTATATTGTAGTTTATTTACTGAATTACTAGTATTTTTTATCCATTTTAAAAATAACTCGTCCCTATACTCACATGCTCTAATAATTTTCTTATTTATCCAGTTATTATTTCTTGTATTATTTGTTTTAATTTTTACAGTGTAAGCCGAATTTCTATAACAATTCATGAAGTTTGCGTATAAAGAATTGTACATATTAATTGGGCATGTCATATTGCACGTAGACTCCCAATCAATTTTTTCTAATAATGTAAATAGCTTTTGGTTATTAATGCAAGTTTTATATTTTGAGACAGGCTGTGTACGTGCTCCAAGACAAGCCAGTATTATAGTCCGATGATCGGCTAGTGTTGTTCCAACTGCTGCAGTGTATAGGTCTTGTGTGCGGGATCGAGCGTAAATATGATCTATACATGATTTACTTAGTTTTTTATTACATAATTCGATCCTAGTATGTGCTGTAATCCCACATAGAAGGCCCAAACTGTGCAGCATATTATTGTATTTATGTGTTATAGGGTTTTCCGATTTCAGGTTTATGTTAATGTCTCCTAGTAAGTATAAGTCAATAGATTTTGAGCATTTTTTGATAGTATTTTGGAGTTCGTCGATAAAGTGAATTTTGCTACAACTCGGGGGACGGTAAATTGCACAAATGTTCGCAGTATAATTAAAATGAGTGGTGATATTTAGTAAAATGTTTTCAAAATGTGTAGTTTTTGTTGTTATTATGTTACATTTATGTTTGTTACTTACGTATATGATGATACACCACCCTTTCTTGTCTTTCTTAGGGCTGTGAACATTTGGTAACCATTTATATGATACAAGCAACTAATACTATCCGTTATGTTAGCCTCCGTTAGAATAATGACGTCTATGTTTTTATTAGCAGTAAGTATACATTGTTCGAGCGTGGAGAAGTTTTTTAAGATTGACCTTATGTTAATATGGATACATAGTAAGTTTATATGCATATTAGGAATATTACACAGGAAATTATTTATGTTTAAACAATCTGACAGTTCATTAATATCGTCTTGTACGATGTCCATTGTAATAACTATAATTTTTGTTTAAATAAATGAGTAATAACTATATATTATTAGGGCTTAATAGATGGTTTGTAATTATTAATAGTTAAAGCTTGTACGTCCTTCATTGTTCTTAAGGTATGAATTTTTGATTTCTCATCCTTTCGTGCCTTTACAAATCCCTTTTTAAACCATACATACTTGAAGTTTTGGTTGATTTTTAGCTCCTGTTTAGCTTCCCATAGTATAGCCTTGTTAGTTTTTGTCATGGCCTCTCGTATGTATAAAACATTATTATTGTTTCTCTCGGAGGGGCATATGTCACCTACCGTGGTTTTGATAGTTTTCGCTGCGGTCATCCATTTTTCTCGGGCTTCTTCGTCCTGCAACTCTACTTCAATATTGAATGGTTGGTCTTTTCTTCCAGGTAATCTCCGAGAACTTTTGATTGCTTCGAGGGGCTGTTTGAGCTTCAAAGCAACATTTTCCACTAATTTATTGACCACTTCTGAACTGAACGTTGGCTATTTCTATATATTTTATGAGCTTTTCTTGTTCAATTTCTTGCAAACGTTGTTCAAGGGCACCGACACGGGTTTCTAGATTAATATTCTTGTTAGTTAGCTCCAAATTCTTCCGTTCAAGGGCTTTTATTGTCTGCTTGAAAGCATCAATACATTCGACTACTTCGTCTAATTTCGCACTATGAAATTGAAAAGATTCATTTAAGTCGCGCAATTCATTTTTGATAGTTTTTTCAACTTCCTTAGTTATATTATTCAGCAACTTTTTGGCTATATGGAGAACTTTTTTGCTATATTTATGGAGATTTTATGGCAACTTACCAAAAGTGCAAGCTTCTTATTCAAAAAAGTGACTGAAAATAACATTGACAAAGGCAACGTTTTTTATTTTAACAAATTTTTCTACGTGGTAGAGCCATGCTGCAATTATATTAGTAGTATAGTTGTAGCACGAATGGGTCGGCTCGACCGGGGAAGGACCACGCTCTCACAGAATACCAGCGTGAAATAGTAGCTTAAAGCTGCTGTATTTCGTATGGTGAGTGTAGAGAACCGGAGACCCTTTTTACTGGAAATGAGGCATTCCATCTCAGTCCTCACGGGTGACAACGCATCTGCATTTTGATTTGTAATGGAAGGTAGATGTCTATGGGCCGCGGCAACCACTTACCATCAGGTGGACTGTGTGCTCGTTTGTCACCCTATCCTATAAAAAAAAAAAAAAAAAAAAGGCAACAATACAAAATCTCGATACTGAAAATGGCGGCAAAATCAATTTTATATGATATTCTTATGTACTTTGTCACCACTATGACATGAATTATCAGAGCTCATCCATTGTCTTATTTAAAACTAGCGAAAAGCCCCGGCTACGCCTGATAAAGATCTATTAACGTGGCGTTATTTATTGATTTAAGATAATTAAAGAGAATTTTTTTTAATCATTAAGTTATTCGGATTAAATATAGCCTAGATATATAAATATAGCCTAGATGTATAAATATAGCCTAGATATATAAATATAGCCTAGATCTCGTTAAGTTTCATCACAATCGGTTAATCCAGACATGACGCCCGAACAGGCAGAAAGACACTGACAGACAAATAGACAAAAATGTTTAAATAGGTTGACTCTTAATGGTGTACAAATAACGCCTAAGCTTAATAGCCACTCATTTGAATAGTACAGACAGACATTGCAACTTTATTTATATGTTTCTTTTCAGCTTGAATAAAATTGAAGAGGAAATTTAAATATGAATTGTTGATATTTACCCACAGAAATCTAAATAATAATTATTTAGATTTCTGTTTATTTACTCGTCAGATTAGAAAACGTAGTCACAGCTACTGGAGGCTGCAGTTAAAAACTGTTTTCTTCTAATAACTTGTGGAGTGGTTTGGAAAATACAGATGCAATAAATTTGTTTCTTTTTAGGCTGATCTGCTAGCCTCGATGTTGCCCTACTCATTATGTATATTTAACTTAGTAAAAAAAGCATTATTACTTTATCTGTGTAGGTCAACCGTCAACCCGCTTTAAAATCGTGAGACGCGTGCAACCCGAGTTCGATCGAATTTTATTGTTGACTACCATGTGTTGGATGAAGAAGGAAAACATGGTGGGGAGAAATTCGTACATTAGGAGTATAAAAGATTTCTATGGTATATATATATATATATATATATATATATATATATATATATATATATATATATATATATATATATATATATATGAATTGAGACAGCGCGTCGTAACGACTCTGTCTATCCCAAACCCTCCCATAAGTGGATGGAGGTCTTTGACCAGCGTGTACTTTTTTATTTATTTCAAAATATTGTGAGATGTGACCCAGGTTCGAATTCCGGATTTAAAGCTATCGTCGAAATGGGGCGTTCAGGGTGCGAAATGGTCGTCGCCGCGTCAATTTGCAACTCCATTTAACTGCGGCGTGGCTGCGTTGCGGGTTGCGGCTCGCCCAACACCGCACTTGTTTTGCCCGCTCTCCATTGTTTTTAAACTTTGTAATTAATCCATTTGCACGAGTTGACTTTCGTTATAAAGTAACTAACGCTGCTTTTTTGTCTTGCATTTAGGTGGGGTATTCGTATCATAGGTTAATTTTACTGTTTATGCTTTTTTTTAAACTTTTTGTTTGTAAATTAAATCTCAAATATAAAATGACGAGTTGTGGGGCGATCCCTCTCCAGATGGAGTGACGACGTATTAAGAGATGCAGGAAGTCCATGGATGCTCATGACAACGCACCGTGCTTTGTAGCATTCTTCGGGGAAGTCCTACCTTTACTTTATTACCTTTCAGCAATGGACTTGTGAAACGATGATGATGATATAAATGTGAAAAAAAGCTAAGTTCATTGGAAACGACGTTTGAGGTTGTTTGTCTTCGCTGATAAAATATTTGTGATCTGAACTAATGCCTAGTTCAATAGTAGCTATAGAAATGTATAACGTTCAGAAAAACGTTGTACATCGATAGCGATGGATATTCAAAATTTTTAAGTTATTTGATATTAAGTTTATGGCTTAGAATATTGTAATATTTAATAAATTACATTTAACGTAATAATTAAATAACATATTTAAATAAAATATTTAAAACATTCCTTAATTAAAGTTTTTAGTTCTTCTATTTTATATTACAAATTTATTCGTTCTCCTCTATCATAGAGCGTTTCCATACGTAAGAAGAACATAGACAGACACCTAAACGCAGAAGCTCAGAACTATTATTTTTTGTCGTATTTAATGTCGCCTGTTGTGTGCGGAGCTCCAAATCGCGACCCCACAACCTAACGCCTAGCCACTGGCCTATTAAGTCGTCCAAAACTGCTGCAAAATACCTTTCCTCACCTCAAGTCGTGACTATTTTTCTACTCTGCAAAGTCTTGCAAATTTTACAACTAAACCACATACTGTTCTACCGTTCAAAACTTTCTAGACACTTTGACCTAGCGCGGTCAACGCTCATTTCAAGAAATCGACACGAAAACTGCCTAAAACTTTTTTAAATTTAACAAATTGGCTTCCTGAATACAAAAAGTTATTTTGCAAGATCCCTTTTTAATAACAAAATATAATTAAGGAGCTGTGCAATTCTTAATCTACAAACGAATATTTCCTCCTGTAAAAATAACCAGTTTACGACTGTAATGTTTATAAAGTAGAATTTATTTGGCCATATAAAGTATACGAAATATTAAATGAAACTAGTTATTTAACACTTTTAATTGATCTATTTTTTATTCCCATCGTTTCGAGTTCTTTGCAGCACCTATGGTCACAAAGGAGATTGAGGTTTTCAACGTTCTAATGTCATAGTTAACCACGGCTATTATGGTTACTTAGTACGTTGTTTACTACTTAACTCGGTGGCAGGACTACTTTTTTACCTAAAAGCCCATTTGGGTAGGTTCCGATCTTCTACCATCTAATAGCAGTGCTTGCATTACTGTGTTCGTGTCCGAAGGGTATAGGGAGCCAGTATAATTACAGGAGGAAGCTGTAATGCTTCATTTACAGCTTAACTTGGAAGTTAGGAAGCATGTGTAGCATTTCTAGTTTGAAGTTGGCTGCAGTTTTTCTTGGACTACAGTAACTATTTTCAGGGAGTCTATATATATAATTTCATAATCTCATCAGTTTTATAAAAAAAAATACACAATTATGCAACGCTGTCTGTTAAAGCCCCTTTTTACATTTGCAATAGTCTTTCGAGTACAAATATTGAAGGAAACGAGATGTTGTGACATTTACGTTAATCATGTCAGTCATCATTATGTGACATTCGCAAGATGGAGGAAAATGAATATTTAACGATTCCTTTCTCTTATTTTTATCTCACATATTATCATTATAAATGTAATACTGTCACAATTTTTTTGTTGACTAACTTATTCACCCTTTTTTTTTGATGGGCGAAGATATAGCGAGGATGACTGATGGTGGAGAATTAATTAATTCATAACAGCCTATAAAAAAGATCATTACCGTGTAGTAGCGGTGTAAAAATATCCATTACCCCATTGATATAGCCTCCCGTATGGATACGGGGTGATTCCTGTGGGTGTTGTAAGAGGGGACAGGGCAGAGGGAAATAAATCATGAGATGGGCAACAGCACCTTGTCAATAAAGACTTAAAACAAAAAACTGCGGTTGCCAACATGCTTGCCGACCGTGGCAACTATAGCAAATATCCCCCCATGAGGCAATCTACGGGGGAGGCCTATGTTCAGCAGTGGGCTTTAGTAGTTGGCGATCGCAGTTTCTTTTTAAATGTTTTATGTTCTTATCAGGAAGATGGTGTTTCATTGCTGCCCATTCCCTAATTCATATCGCTCAGTCACCTCTTCCGACACCCATTATAATCCTATACCTTTAAACGAGCAATTCTTGTATATATATAAATATATAATCGGAATCTCGGAAACGGCTCCAACGATTTTCATAAAATTTTGTGTGCAGGAAGTTTCGGGGGCAATAAATCGATCTAGCTAGGATTTATTTTTAGAAAATGTCTTTTTGTCCGTGTTTTTAGGCAATGAAAAATTGCTATAATATCGTTAGAATAAGAAGGTAAATTTTGACAGTTTATTAATAATTACAAATAGCTTAATGGTATATTGGGCGGTCACAAATTCGTAATACCATGGTTCGAGCTCAGACAGGCCGACCGACTTTTTTAAATTTTTTTTCAAGTTCCTTTCTTTTTTGAGAAAATCTATTTTTTCGAGCCCCGTTTTAGTATTTTTTAAAAACACGAAAATTTTAATGAAACTAATTGCACTCATGATTTTTTAATCAAATAACCAGTTCAGTTTTTTCTATTATGTCGCTACGATCAAAAAATATTATTCGTATTTATTCAGTATGTAATTTGTATTTAAATATAATTTCCAAAACACACGAATTAAAAAACCGAGCGAAAATTACAGAGCAAAGCTCGGTCAACCGGGTACTATATAATATAGATAATATGGGGTAGTGGAATCCATTATACCGCCATTACAAAAATTTGAACCCAAATTCAACAGATTTGTTCGTCAACGTTATCAGTGGGTGAGCAGTGGCTCTGCGCTCACCCGCCTGACAAGCGTGCTGAGTAAAGATGTTATACTGTTCATTTTTATTCATGAATCGTTTTTATAGTTCATTCGTGTTGACCGATGAATGGTTGCATGTGATATTTGTACACATACTACTTTCCTAACCCATGCCTTCAGAAAAATAAATGCGAGAATACATCAGGAAGGCGCAATATCGATGAACGTTTATTTTTTGTTATCTCTTTGATATGCTTTCGTTTTATGTAAATAACGACTAATTGAAAATAACAGACCTTGCAATATTGCTCTTTTTGATAGAATATGGGTGACAAACGAACGCACAGTCTACCTGACAGTAAGTGAATTCTGTGGCCCATAGACATTTCTACATTTATCCTCGGTTAAGAATCAAAATGCAGATGCGTTGTCACCCCTGAACACTGAGATGGCATGCCTCGTCTCCAGTAAAAAGAGTCTCCGGTTCTCACACTACACCGTTCGAAACACAGCAGTATTAAGCTGATATTAAACGCTGGTATTCTGTGAGAGCGTGGTCCCATCCCGGTCGAGCCGACCCATTCATGCTACAAACATAATATAGCTGCAGCGTGGCTCTACCGTGTAAAAAGCTGAAATACATGACCGTGTAGTTGCGGTGTAAGAATATCCACTAGCCCATATCGCCTTGTGGATCTCGTAAGAGGCGACAAAGGGCTGCAAACCAGAGGCTGTACATAACAATGTTTTCCTAATATTTTAAAAAAATACTACGTTTGCCAACCCGCCTGCCAAATGTGGCATTGCAAATGTCTCCACTATGAGGCAATCTATAGGGGAGGCTTATATTCAGCGGAGGATTTTTGATAGGTTAGGAAGGCCAGTGTCTGAACTTTCATAGGGCAGCTGATGAAATAATATGCAAATTATGAAATCAACACACGTCTCTACAATGTTACACATATTGACTCTTTTCGAAGTACGATAACGAGTGGACGCACAAACAATTTAACTTCACATTATTGCGTAGCGTTGACATATTCATGGCTTTTCCAAACTTTATTCATTATTTCCTTACTCGAGTTCGCATCTACACCTGGAGGACTTTTCATATTAACTGGCTGATGTGATACGATATTTATATATTCAAAAGTTAACTCGACGATTGTTGCAGGGCGAAGTTGTGAAAATTAATTAGCTATTGCAAATACAGATCCCACGAGATATTGCAAACAACAATTTGTAGTTTAATTTTAGTACGCGATATGTTTTGATTATTATGATTGTGTGGGTTTCACAGTTTATGGAAGTTACATATTTTTCATATAATTGTTGCGTTTAAAAAAATGAAAGGAGGTCTATCACGTTTATAAATAGCTTTTTTTAGAAGACTGGTGCTATTTTTTATCATAGTTTCAATTATAGTCAACATGATATAAAGTTGAGGTAAAACATATCACAAATTAAATTTCCTGTATTTGGTAAAAGTAGTTAAAGATAAAGTACTGACACTTGCGTCTATTTGCATCCCGAGTCATATAAATTGGTCAGGAAACACCCAAAATCCTACTCATCTATAACAAAAACAAAAATAAACACAAGAAATTTTCCTAAATAACGTTAAGACACTTTTCGTAAACTAAAGTGAGTTTCATCTATGCCACTCATTATATCCATTTACCGGATTATGTAAAATTTTAGGAATCCCTGTATAATTTATTAAAAAACTGAAAACATTCATTATGTAACTATTATCTTAGGATTGAGGCTCATATCTAAAAATATAACCTGAAATGATTTTTATTAGAAAAATCTCTAGAATTTATACTACTTTAAGACGGACGAACATAATGGAATAATTTTTAGGTTTCATATTTTCTTTTATCATAATCATTGCAGCCCTTCAGAAGTCGACTGATGTACAATGGGCCATGAAATGGAACATGGTCTTGAACCACGTGCATAACTTTCATTCTGCGTGTGTGCTGACGGAAGCCGAACCTTTGTGTGTGTGCGAGTGTATGTATTAAAGTGTCGTGCAAACATTTAACCGGGAAGATGATTGTCGACGTTTACCCCGTGTATGCGAAACGACCACGCTTGTTTATAAAATTCAAACTCGACGCCATATTGGAATCACGTTCCGTTTTTCTAACGGTGCTCGTGTTCTCAAAAAGTTTGGGCAGCAATTTCGTAATGTCACTGTGTAAAGAAACGTTTTTTCCAATTGAAGTTGTTTATAATTTACGTGAATGTTGCGATAAGCGATATTACTTTGTAGGTTGTTTGCAAAAATATCCAACGATAACTTTTTAAGCGACAATATCCTAAGTCCTAACGGTTAAGGAAGTAATCACGAACTTAATTCGTGGGTTTGAATACGTCATTCGAGTATGGTTAACGGAAATATTGGCTGTGTTAGTAGCATTGCTAGTTTTTTTTTATAGATGTTATCTCGTATGTACAAAGAATTTATTATAATATATTTATTTTTCTTCTCTCACTTCGGTTATGTCCATTCTATTCGATTCCACAATCGCTTTTTCATTTTAGATCCTTTTAAGTGGACTAAGGAATGTTACAAGCTTAAGGTAAATATTACGTTGCTGTCTAAATTTCAATAATTTATCCACTTATTCCGGCTGTAATGAATGGATAGTTTTATCAAAAGCCCACCACTGGACATGGACCTATAGATACGCCATACGGGTAATGTTTGCTGTAGTTGCTTCACTTGGCAAGCTTGTTGGCAACGGCAGTCCTTTTTTATTTTGAGTTGTTATCACGAAGATGCTGCTGCCCATCTCCTGTGTGAGGAAAATGTCCTCTATCGCCTCTTACGACACCCACGTGAAGACATGTGGTATTGACTATTTTTACGACGTCGCTACTAGGTGTCGCCGTTACATGCTAAATAGTTACATTGAAAACTTCATCCCTTATTTTACACCCGTAAACATCCAATAAAATGTTTTCTCCAAATGTATACCAAAGTTTAATTACATTTAACTATAATATTTATTTTGTTCGATAACTTGTTGCCATACATAATACCGTTGCTGTAGAAATCTTACGACTTTTGAAATCAAAAAAAATGCGACAAGTAGTTTTGATAGTCCCCTCTCTCTCTCTCTCTCTCTCTCTCTCTCTCTCTCTTGATGTTAACCTAACACTACCCAAAGAATTCTGTAGATACCAAAACAGGTGAAATTCAAACTTCTTAACCAAGCTCTCTTAGTTTTTGCTGAGTGGCGAAACGTGTGGTCTGGCGTTATCATGATGAAATACCACTTCTTTTCTGTTGATCAATTCCGGCCGTTTTTTCTCAATTTATTGCTTGAGTCTCATTAGTTGTTGTCAGTAGCAATCCGAATCGATGGTTTTGCCCGGTGGTAAAAGACTATATACACGGCATAACATTGTTTTGTGTGTTAATCCAGGTTTTGCTAGTCTGTGGTGCTTGAGTACCCTTTGACTAAGATCTTTTTCGCACGTTCTTGTCGTAGGTACAACAGGTTTTAATCTTTTCAAAAATAGTTCGGTTTCATTACGTTGCAATAGAGAATCGCAAATGAGTACAGGATTCATTAGGTTTCTTTCAGTGAGCTCGTGTGGTATCCAAAGATTTGTTGGTATAGCTAGACATTTTCAAATGGATCAAAACTATTTTGTGGTCAGTCTTCAATACCTCACTTATGTCGTAACCACTAATATGCGGATCTTGCTCCACTTTTTCAAAAATGGCATCGACTTTATCCGTATGAGGGCAACCAGAGCGAGCTGCGTCTTTGGCATCAAAATTCCCTGACTGAAAATGCTTGCAACAACTTTGTGCTACTTTTACTGACATTGCATTACGTCCATCAACGTCACAAAATTTTTTCGCAGCTGAAGTCGCATTTTCCCTTTTTTGTTATAAAACTCAATGTATCGAAGTAGTTAGTTAGATTCACTCATTTTGGTGGACACAAAAATAATTGAAAAACCCGCGTGTATAGCTGATGTGAAGAACGTGTGCTCCGGGAAGTCTGCAGTCTGCGAACATGTTTAAGATCGCCCGCACCATTACATTAGATTGATTTGATAAACCACAAATACTCGCAAAAGAACACCGATGCCTACCAAGGACGATACGCGAGGCTATTGAAATTAAAAAAAAAACATCCAAATTTCAATAGAGAAGATGGATGGGTGCTACCATCTGCTTGGGATCCTATAAATAACAAAATTAAACCCAAATCCAAGCATACAACTGCAAGACTTCATGATACTATAAGCTCGTTTTGCGTAAATTGGACCAAAAATCAGTATCGGAATCCTCGGCGTCGACATATCGAGTGACGTGCAGTTTCGTGGTCACTTGGAAGGGAAGGCCAAATTGGCCTCTAAAAAGCTTGGCGTGCTCAGCAGAGCGGGGCAGTATTTCATGCCGGCACACCGCCTGCAACTTTACAAGGCGCAGGTTCGACCGCACATGGAATACTGTTCCCATCTCTGGGCTGGGGCTCCCCAGTACCAGCTCCTTCCACTTGACCGCATCCAGCGCAGAGCGGCTCGAATCGTCGACGACCGAGTGCTTTCCGATCGGCTCGATTCACTGGCGTTGCGAAGAGATGTTGCATCTCTTTGCGTATTTTATCGCATCTATCACGGGGAGTGCTCTGAGGAATTGTTCGGATTAATCCCAGCCGCCAAATTTCGTGAACGCACGACACGGCAAACGTCCCGATACCATCCACACCATCTGGATGCTTGGCGGTCCACCACTGTACGTTTCACAAGGAGCTTTCTTCCACGTACAACCTCTCTGTGGAATAGTTTATCACCGGCGATTTTTCCGGACCGATACGACCTGGGGACCTTCAAGAAAAGAGCTTACTCCTTTCTAAAGGGCCGGCAACGCACCCGCAATTCTCCTGGTGTTGCGGTTGATCATGGGCGGCGGTAGTCACTTAACATCAGGTGAGCCGCATGCTCGTTTGCCCCCTCTTCTATAAAAAAAAAAAAAAAAAAAAATTAGTATGCAAAAACTGAACGTCAAACATTTATTATCTCAGTCCCCCGGGGGGGACGAAATGTTTGACATAATAAAAATAAGTTAAAGTAGTAATTAAACGCGATAAAATTTGTAAAAAATAGTTTTATTCAAAGATATTTTTCTTCAATTTTATACAAAAAATACCTAGAAACTTTGCCCTAGACCTATTATTTATTATAACATATAAAATTAACAAAATATATTATTTCAATCGATTCACAGTTGGCGAAGATATTACAGTCGAATTGCTTTCCTCCTTTTTTGTAGTCGGCTAAAAAGTAATATTGTCCATTGTCCACTGTCGAACATTAAACCTTATCAATTCACTAGAGCGTTAAACAAATGGGACAGATCGGATCGTCGCGCGTATAATATATAAACAACATATACCTTTCGAAAGCATAATTATACAACAGCCAGTCAAGCGTGATGAATAAAAATGGTAAAATAACACAGCCAAATGTCGGAAGGAATTTTTGTATTTTTTTTTTTCGTGAAAAATAACAACGTGATTATAACAGAGTTTAATGTAGTGATGTCCGATCTGAAACACGATAACTTTAAATTAAGAATGTGAAAGTTTAATAAAAATATAACATAAAAGTATATTATACTAAAGATCGAATTTTTTCGGTCATGGCGGCCGGTTTTAACGGAGACTAATCATCGCCTATTGTGAGATTTCACATTTTTTTTAAGTATCTATTTTTAATTTGTCAGACATGCAGGTTTTATTACCAGTCGGGCACGATGTTCCTTCAAGCAAGGCTAGTATTCAGCGCTCAAATTTTCTATTAACAATTTCAATGGCTTTGCTGAGGGCACCGCTATTTTAAGGTTATTCTCGATTTAAGATTTTATCATGAATTTTTAAGGCTTTTTACATACATATTATTATTATCATCATTATCATTATTACAGTCCATCACAAGTCCGCTGCTGATTATAGGCCTCCCTCAAAGAATGCCACATCACTCCATCTAGTGGGGACATCACAGTTATTTCTAAGCTATGCAAATGGGATCGGTAAGCTGAAGTGGCAATGAGCCGACCATATAGCTCGAAGAACCGACAACTGGTGAGGGAGAGACGTTCTCGAGTGTCAGCCTCGTATCGAAGTGCACCCTGCACCAGGCCCCATCCCAAGTAGATGGAACCGAATGCGTCCAGTTATATAGAGAAAAGAAAAGTGAAAGGAAAATGATTCAAAACACTAATATAATTTTGTGTGTAAATTGTCTTTCTTTCTTTTTTAGATGTAAAGATAACACGTCATCGTTAATGCTGTTTTATATAATTTTTCCGGAAGGTTCTCGTAAAATTTTTGCGGCGCAGAACCACGCCTCGCCGAACGCTAGCCACTCAGGCCTTAGACTTTTTTGCCTTTTGTAAGCCAGTGTTTGATTACAATCCCACCTGGTGGTAAGTGTAACCGAGTGCTGGCGGTGTAAGGATACCTACTGCCCCATGTCATCCCGTGGCTGGGGTAGGAGGCGACAGAAGGAAGCAAATCAGGAGATGGGCAGCGGCATCATCTTAATAATAACGATTAAAAATAAAAAACTGCGGTTGTCAAGCATGGTAACTATGGCACATATGAGGCAATCTATGGGGGAGGCCTATGATCAGCAGTGAACTGTAACGATAACGGTAATGGCTCTTGTTACATGGCGATGAAGACCAGATGAACACTTGTCTTGAAGGCACTCCGGTTGTAATTGGACAGAAAGACAGACGCCGGCAGATTATTCCTCTCCTTTGCGGTACGCATTACGTAAGATGAAGCAAACCGCTGATGCTTGAACTTGCAATACTTTAAATGATTTAACATCTAATTCTACTTAACACTATAACAGAAACCACTTTTTTAAGTTAGGTCTCAAAAGTAAGTTTGGTCCTTCATCACTAACTAAGCGGGATAGGGGGCGCTATGAGCGTCTGACAAACATACATACATACAATTTGATTTTTATTATAATAAAAAATGTTATGGAAATGAGATCGGAGCAGAAAAATTAAGGCCACTTCGTTACGCCTATTGCCTTGACTGAAAAAATTGATTCCGAAAACAGAAATATATTTTCATATTCTTTAATTTTGTTGTATCCAGAAAATTTGAGTTAACTGAATAATTTTTAAAAACAACGTCGATTATTTCTTGTGAAAAATTTTTTTCATTTCATAACGTTTTCGCAGAATTATACTATCGTTTTTACGTTAAGGTTAAATAGCTATTTTAAATGATGGAAATCGATATAATTTGTCTGTGTGCTGTCTCTATGTACAGTGTACACCTAGTTTGTTACGTAGTGTGATTCCTTTGAGGACTTCGCTCCTACGACAGACGATTTATCTTGCAGTGTCAGAGGGGCATTGTTTTTGATGTAAGAACGACTTAACAAGAGAAATTTGCGGCAGATAATATTGAACGGCCGTGATGTTTATGCCATGAGGCATGCTGACGTGAGTCATCTGCTGAATGCTGCTGAAGAATCTGCGCTATTCGTTCATTCCTCCACAAGCTTCTCCCAATTTCGGTGGTCAATATTAAAAACGACTGTCGTCCCTCTTGACGCAGTGTTAAAAGCGAAGCAATAGCCTCTCTAACTCCCTTTGAGGTTAGGTAAGAAGAAATTAGTCGATAATTTAGCTATGTTTTGCTAGTAATTACTGTCACATAAATATAGTTTAAAAAAGAATACTGTTAACGCTATTAGCATTACTAGCATTCTTATTAACGAACTAAGCTGAAAAAGCCGTGTGATAAGAGCATGTTAGATGGTGAATTGGAATCTGTAGCATATGGTGTAAGAAAGATTAGAATTCTTACCAATGTTGAAACAGCCAGTTTTGTTTATTGTACTTACTTTCGTAATGTTGCGTAATGTTTTATATATTTTGCTATGGGGTAACGCGTCTAACATTGAAACTATATTTGTTTCACAAAAGAGGGCCGTATGTGTAATTTGTAACTTTAGAGTCCCACTAAGAAAGGATTAAGGAAATAAATATATTAACTGCAATATATTTATGAAAATGTAGTGTGTGTACATGAACACAATAAATTTTAATGGTAACAAAGATATTCATACCTTAAATACTAGGAACAAACACAAGCTACCCAGTTACAAGACACCTCAGAATTAGTAATTCATTTATCAGGAAAGAATGTATACACTTTTAAATTAAATCCCAGAAAATGTTCAACGTTCGTCAATCAACATGTTTAAAACAAAAACTGTATAAAAGGGTTATTATATTAAGGAATAGATGAATGAAAATAGCTCCTGGGAAAGATGTGATTCCTACCATGCTGCTTCTAGTATAATTCATATAAATAATTGTACAAAATTATTGTAAATAATCCTTCTGGGTTTCTTGTTGTTTCTTCCTACACAGTACAGAGGTATTTTCCAAACAGTTGTAATTAAACAAATGACTTCCGTCAAGTATTAATATGTAATAATCTATTATAAACAAAAATATTCTATTCTATTAAATTATAAAATTTACGACTTCTTAGTTTTGCAGTTTAGTAATATTTAAGGGACAATAGCCGAAGGTTACGCCTTATTAAGCTATTGTCACTTAAATTTTATTGTTATATAGGTAATACATGTAATATAAAAAAAACTGACTGAAGACGTATAACTATTTAAAAAAAAGTTATCTGTTTATCTGTATGTCCGGGCTCCAATAGTTGAACCGATTAGAATAAAACTTAACGACTAAATAGAGAGCCTAGTATTCTAGGAGTGACCTAGACTATATTTTATTCCAAAATCTTGGAGATATTACGTTTAGAATGTTGAAGTTTTGTATTGATTGTCTTAAATCCAAATGACGTCACATCTATAGATCCTACCCAGGCAAAGCCAGGGTGTGTCACTAGTTTTAAATGTAATTGGAAATTTTCTGTCAACTTTCTATACTTGATAAGGCTTAATTTCCTAAGAATTTGAAACTGGCACACGCCTTTCGAAACATTTGTGATAAATGATGGAATCATTTGTTGGAAACGTGTGTTCGCTTATCAGATCGTTGATCATGAACGTACAAGGAAAATGTTAAACAGGAACCTAAAATGACATCTTTACGATAAACATCACTATTTATACTGTTACATATTTTAACCAAACACAAGTATATACAACATGTAACATAATTAACGCACTTTGAGAAAGTAATAAATCGTTTACTGAATCGATTCCTATCATTTTTAATATAGGTAATTTTTTTATCCCAAAAATAATTAAAACTACATAAATTACAGTCACACTTAATCTGTACAGTCAAAACAAACTGAAATGGACCGTAACTTAAGGCAATAAGACTTTTAAGAGTGCAGTTTTATTTGTATTATTACTAATTCTGTCATTCAATAAAAATAAAGAAAAATGAACTTTACGTTAAAGTCTTTGCGTTTGTGGATTTGTACTGTGACCACAACATTCTTCCGGAATTAGTATAACTAATTTGATAAATAATCAGTGCATAAAAATGTTTAACTAAAAATTCAGTGTATGTATTATGATTATAACATAATATACTAATTGGGGTATCTGAGGGTGTGCGTTAATTACGTTACATATTGTACAGGCTGCCCCATGTATTGTCTCATAGGATATTTTATATAGTTGCCGCGTTTGGTACATGGGCTGATAAACGCGTTTTTTTTTTGAATATTTTGTGTGGTTATCGTGAAGAAGTTGCTCTGCGCCCCATTCCTATTTTATTTCCCTCTGTTGAATACTACGACTCTCTTCCAAAGCCTGCTAATGGAAAACCAACATATCATATAATTTTACTGTTTGCTTCTTCATTTGTAATGCGTACAGCAAAGTAGTGAAATATTTTGGCCACATCTGCCTTTCCATCCGATTGTAATGTGTCTTACAGGCAAGATTGAATAGGTTTTTTTTTAATCTCAGTCAGTGCGCTTTGACATACAATCACAAAATGAAAATATTGTCATTGCAGTCTTAGTCAATTAATACTGTTTATTAAGTATAACTCAAAACTACTCGTCACATATTTATCAAATTTATATGGGACCACATGAGTCACCAACTTTTCAAATGAAAAAAAGAATCATCAAAATTGGATCACGCGAAAAAAGTTCTGACAAGTTCTGTAACACAAACACACATACACTTATTATATTACTGGTAACACACCAAAAAATGCAATCGAATTGAGAACCTCCTCCAAGTTTTGAATTCGGTTGAAAAAGTCGTTCATTATGATTAACTCATAAACAATCAACTATTCCTAAAAAATTTGTTCATATTTGAAAGTGATTGCCGTAGTCGCTTTTGTAACTTACTGGAAACTACTAAATTACTTTTGACAACTTTTGTTAATACTGAAAAAATTAGTATCATCTTGTTTGTTATAGATTCTCCTACGTTCCCAAGACACTAAAAGTTATTTTAGGTTATTTTTTATTTAAAAAATACATTTTAATATTATAGTGGGAGCATTCAAAAAATGGTAACTCATAGTAACAATATGCTAATAAGGCAGAATGAGAACTATTTGGTTTCTTTTAAAAATACTGTTTCTTTTTTACTTTTAATTTTGCATTCTTAAAAAATGTTTTGAGATTTTAATTGGGTCCGATGCCTGAAAGCGACCTCGTTACAAAAACTGGGGTAGGAGCTCAATCACGAGCCCGCGGCTCTGCTAGTCAGTGAGGCTTCGCTCCGTCTACTATATTCCCCCCTTGTTATAGTTTTGAGCTTCAATTCTCATGTTTGCTAATGGCCGCTTTTCTAAATAATTGCTCTAGACAACAATAACCTTGTAGTTTGAACTTTTTTATTTATATACATATGTAGCTACCAACCACTCCTTGTCTTGTTTAATGTTTATTTAAAAGGATTGACACATGTACTTGTTTCATTTATATTTTATATACTTATCCTATACCTTTAAACGAGTAATTCTTTTATTTATTTATTTATTTGTCAGAATAAGGTTATATATATATATATATATATATATATATATATATATATATGGCAGGCATTATATATATATATATATATATATATATATATATATATATATATATATAACCGGAATCTCGGAAACGGCTCCAACGATTTTGATAAAATTTAGTGTCCAGGGAGTTTCGGAGGCAATAAATCGATCTAGCTAGGATTTATTTTTAGAAAATGTCCTTTTGTCCATGTTTTCATACAATAAAAAAACTGCTACAATATAAGAAGGTAAATTTCGACAGGTCACTATCGATCGCTATAGCTCAGGTGGGGGGGGTGTCGGTCGGGCGTGATATCTGAGTTCCGTGGTTCGCGTCCTGTCTCTGGTCTAGCTTTTTTTCCTTTTTTTCAAGTCCCCTTCTTTTGTGAGAAAATCTATTATTTCAAGCCCTTTTTTTTAGTAATTTTTAAAAATACGAAAATTTTAATAAAACTAATTGCACTCATGATTTTTATTCAAATAATTGGTTCAGTTTTTTCTATTCCGTCAATGAGATCAAAAAATATTATTTAAGTTTCATCAGTATGTAATTTATAAATGTAATTTCAAAAAAAAAACCGAGCAAAGCTCGGTCATCCGGGTACTTTATTATAAAGTAATCGATTTAACTTTATGCCATTATCAGGGTACAAGGGTGTAAGTGTAAATACATGTGTCAATTCTATTTAAATGAAGATGTTATGTAGTTAGTAGCAGTTACAGCCTATATACGTCCCACTGCTGAGCACAGGCCTCCCCTCATTTATGAGAGGTTTTTAGGGCGGAAAAGTGTCCGCCGCGCTGCCCCAATGCGTGTTGGCGAACTTCACATGTCTTAGAAATATTTTTTATCTTATTCCTCAGACGTGCAGGTTTCCTCACGATGTTTTCCTTCACCGCCGAGCACGTGGTAAATCAGCACTTAAAATTGCAATTAACAATTTCATTGGTGCCGGCGGGGATCGAACCCGGGTTACTCGCGTTCTGTTATAGTAGCAGTAGTACTATGCAAATATGACAACAATTGCAAGTAGATTATGTTATGTACAATTACGTATGTGTTGATTAAATTATTATGTTCACATATTATTTACTGCACTACTGCAATACATAACACTATAATGAAAGCTGTAAATGCGAAATACATAAATAAAAATAATAATAATTAAATAATAATATTTATTAACCTTACTGCAAGATTGTTTTTAGTTAATAAAACTACTTATACGAGTATACGAATACTTCTTTCTAGTCTTTGAAATTCACGCGGTCGTTTTTAGTTTTTGATTTTTTTAAGTCTTAAAGGCGGTCACTGCAAACATTTTTAATCTAATCTTTCAATGTTTGAGTATAGCTACCAAGATGTGGAAAACAGTCGTAAGGTTTTCCTTTACTCGGTCTGCCTTTATTTATTCTACTAAAAAACTACTTATGCCTACGACGTTGAGGTTGTTTCTTGATTAAAATATATCTATTAATCTGTGATAAATACTACAAAGCAGTACTAACAAAGAACAGTGTATGATGATCACGCATACGATTATTTTGAATATCTATAATAATATGTCATTTTTGTGACATTAAATCAAAATTGAAAAAAAGACAATGTGTTGTGAATTGTTTAAAGTATTTTTTTATAAAAATATGTCTCAACGTTACGTTTAAAGTATATATAATATATACTTTGAGAGTACGCCCACCCTGGTCGAACCGACCTATTCGTACTTCAACCATGGTAAAGCCGCAATGTGTAAACTTTATTCATGTTCATAATTATTTCTTATATTTACGCGAATAAAAATATAAAAAAATAGAAATATATGTTGTCAAAATATATGCTATAAAATCCGTAAAAACTTGTTTTATTTAAATGATTCATGTTCTCTAAGAGACAATTTAGTCTGTTGAAAAATCACATGCTAATATTTCAGAATACCTTAAATACCGCCAGTCAAAGTTGCTTGTTTGTCGGTGTTACGTACTTACTTCGAAGAGTGTGCCTATGAGCTTCATTAGCTAATACAGCTACCTTCATTCGCCTATCGAAGTACCAGATGTAATGCAGGTTACTTGGTTGACATTTCGAATATTCGCACTAAGCGCTATAAATCATCTTTTATAACGTGCACAGCCAAGGTGTGGAATACCTCGCCGGCGTCTGTTTTTCCGTTTACCTATAACCTGCACCTCTTCCAGGTGCGTGCTATTAGACTGCTCTTGGGCAAACTTGCTCTATCGTAGAGCTCATCTTTGCCCCTGGGCCAAATCTACGTCAAGAGTAAGCGCATTTTTAATAAAAAATAAAATATATTATGATTTCCATTACCTTTAGAGCTTTAATTAAATTAAATTTAAGTGATTTATGTGGTTACTAAGAGACAATTTAATCTTAAAAAATCACATGCTAAAATCTCACAAGATATCGCGGTTACAGCGTGGTTCCCAGAGGAGACATTGCTTGAGGAACATTGCGGTTAATATACTCCTTACTTATTGCCTGTCTTATTCCATTTCTGCCTAAGCGAATGCGAAAAATTATGAAAACAACTTAATGTGTTTATGGTTTTTCTCGAATTATTCGTCGTATTTTTTTAGAATGATACAAGCTAGAACCTAAAGTCAAGAGTGCATAAAATTAAACTCATTATCGTTCCCCCTATCTTTGTTTTAAAGTATGAGTCCTCGTATTATACCTATAGATTGTTTAGTACTTCGTTGCAAAAATTTGTATTTGACTTCACGTTAGTTTTCACTTCGCTTTGTTGTCGTTTTGAACAAATTTGATTTTTTTCTTTATACCTATCTCTATTTAGTGATGAACATTTCAAAAGATATTTTTAAAGTGCAGGCAGTGGGAGACGGTTTCTTGCTGAAATTAGTCAAATTTTTGATGCTTTTCAATAAATTGTTTTGACATGCCATACCAACCTACATTTCTTTACTAAGTACGTCAACACGAAGCTAATTAGATAACTTCAAAATGCGTTAAGAAATAAAATATTATCCGAGTTTATTCTTCTATGCACATTTAGGTGGCGGCTCCATTAAGCAAGTAATTTATTATTATAATATTATAATTTCATAATCAAATGAAAATAAATACTAAGCCGCCTTCTGCTTGTTGCTTTGAATATATTTATTTTTAATATAACCTAGATGAGATGTGGTATGGCGTGTGGTAGGGGGAGTAAGGGAAGGCTGAAATATGAATTTGTGAATAATTCACGCAAGGCATCAAAATACTAATGCTAAGAGAGGGGGCGGGTTAAGTGAGTGCCGTAATGAGTGTTCTGGAGCGTTCTCCTTGAGTCTCATTTTATTAAAATGTTTATACATATATGCCTTACTTCATTTGGTCCATAGACATTTATCCTCAATTAGGAATGAAAATGCAGATATGTTGTCATCTCTGCGGACTAAGCTGAAATGCCGATTTTCCATTAAAAGGGATCTCCGGTTCTCCACACTCACCATACGCAACACCTTGGTCGTTGAAAAACGTGTTCTTTCCCGGTCGAGTCGAGCCATTCGTGCTGCAACCATAATATAGCTGCAGCGTGGCGGCTCTGCCACGTATGAATGCTTCACAAGCTGTAATTATACTGGCTCTCTGTACCCTTCTGACCGGAACACAGCACCTACCTACCTACTCAGGCGCACTCCCAGGTAGAAATGAAGTCCTATTACATACCTAGTTATAAATGTATTTATTTTTTATTTATTTTACTTACCACGTTTAATTCGAGGTCATTAAGAATGATTTTCGCATTTGGCAGACATTTTGGTAACCACGGTAATAACGATTTATACTTAGCAGTGATGTTTATTCTGTTTACTTATTATCCATATTCGACTCTATAGCTGCATAGTAAAAACAGAATAGTAGGCTATCTTCTAAGAAATTTACCGAACGCTGCTAATATGAGTGCGTGCCTGGCACGTAACGGTACGGACTCATAGCACGAACACAACGACACTTGCTAAGCCGGGAAGATCGGGCCGAGTCGGGAACGCCCACCGCCGCGCTCCGCAATCATCTTTATATATAAATATATATATATATATATATATATATATATATATATATATATATATATATATATATATATATATATATATATTTGATTAAAACTACTTATACGGATTTTATCGCGGTTAATTATAATTATTTTTATCCGCATAGTCAGTTCATTTTGCATAGATCGAACCATAAATAATAACTAAAAAAGCTGAAGGTACTCCGGGCTTAACAATGACATCGGGACGTCGGTCACCTAGTCAACTCAGTACCCCGTGACCATGGGTGCTGAAAAGCACCCGAAACGTCGGGAGTTGGAAATAAAAATAATTAAAATTAAACGCGATAAAATCCTTAAAAGTAGTTTTAATCAATGTGTAGTGTTCGCGTAAATATAAAAAATCATTATGAGACTTAGCTGTTAAACAAAAATACAGTGACAACCCTGCAACAGTAAGGAATTACGCTTTTTAATAAATTTCGTAGCGTATTATCTCCAAATTACAGCGTAGCGCTCCCCGATATCGTAGCTTACGGCGTAGCATCTACTTCAATTTTAATCAATCAATTTCGTAATTTTTTTTACATTTTCTTTTGTACCGATGATATATCATCAGTAATGCAGGACAACTATGTATTGTAGTAATAACGTTTATTAAGTTTAGATACGACGACAGTGAAAAATGCCGATTTTTTTATGGAATAAGGGTGACAAACGAGCCCACGGTCCACCTAATGGTAAATGGATGCTGTGGCTCATAGACATCTACATTTATCTTCGATTAAAAATCAAAACGCAGATGCGTTGTCACTCCTGAGGACTAAGATGGAATGCCTTGTAACCAGTAAAAAAGGGTCTCCGGATCTCTACACTCACCATACGAAAGCAGCACAGCGGTATTAAGCTGCTATTTTACGCTGGTATTCTGTGATCATGTGGTCACCTGTGGTCATTCTCCGGTTGAGCCGACCCATTCGTGCTACTACTATAATGTAGCAGCAGCGTAGCTCTACCACATAAAAAATATTTCGTTCAAACGCTGATGCACGTTACGACTTTCGTTATCTAAGCGCGTTGAGCGATAGTTTCGTACTCTAAAACTTATTCTTACATTTATTCTTACCATCCAAAAGAAAGGACGTTGGCACACCTGGCACTCATGTAATTTTACTTGCAGCAAATATTGCTGCAGTTAAGCAAAGTATAGACTGTATCTTGTAATTTATGAATAAGTTATTGTAATATAATATGCTTATTTCGCTTATGTTCTTGCTTTTTCAAATAATGGTGACTAAGTAGGTGATGTGACGGTGAAGTGCTGAAGTGTTTGTACAGTAGGGCTGCGATAGCTATCCGAGTACAGAACCGGAGTAAGTAACCCATTCAACTGCAGAGAGTACACTTCACCGCTGCATTGGAAGATGTTTTCAAGCTGCTGTGCTTGAAATATCTATATTAACAACAATGGCGAGTACATGACAACCCAATATCATCCCGAGGGTGTCGTATAAAGTGATGAAGGGAAAGGGAACTGGTAACGGGCAGCATTATCTTCCTGATAACAACTTAAAATAACAAATAAAAAACTTCAGTTGCCAACCCGCTAGTCAACCGTGGCAATTATGACATATTTTAAGTTTTTTTTTTACTAAACACAAGCTCTGTATAACGAGTATATAATTATAATTTAAAAAAACAATACACGATTGATAACAACTCTTGGGATTTCTAAGATATTTTATTAAATTTATTGTAAATTATTAAAAAAGTCCCGATGGATTTCTGGCTGTTCTTCTTACCAAACCACTAGTTAAATCTTGAGCGACTTTCAATGAGTATTACTTGAGGCCTATATTAATTATAATGTCAATAATGTTCATATCTATAAAGTCAATAGCGTTCCTAGTTTTGAAATTTCTTATTTATTCCAATCTGCAAATATACTTACCCTGCTAAAAATATCTACATACTTGTGGTAAGAAAGTATTATTACTATTAGTTACCTTTTATCTAATGATATTAAATCTGGACAACAAACACCATTGCTTTTTATTTATGACCGATGTAAAATAGTTTGCGAACCTCTCGTTTCTAACGCAAATTGAAATGGGTGCGGGCATATTGAAGTGTTTTAAGTATTTTTCCGTAAGTCTATCATTCGTTTTAATTTTTTTAATATTTTTATTACTTTATAGCCTTAAAATTATAAAGCAATAATTTTGACAATCTTCCTTGTTTGAAATATAGAATTATACAGAAAAGCACATATATTATTTTGGCCCCACCCGATTTGATTCGAACTCGGGACCTCACGATCAGTAATCGTGTTTATGACCACTAAACCAAAGAGACAGTCATTTAGTTTTTATAATGGTTTCTTATATTTACGCGTACGCCACGTTTTGATTGAAACTAGTTATTTTTGAGGATTTTTGTCGCTTTACTTTTACGTAAATATTTCCAATGTTGTATTACTTTGCAGAATCCATGGTCTCTGTTGTGTACAACATCGCCATGTCGTCTACATTCCATCACCTTAAAATTATCAACTTTTGATCCGACCCCGATCTGATACAACCGTTCTGATCCACCGTGGACTGGTAGCGTAAGAATATCCAATACCCGTCGTTGTTGCTACGGGACATGCGGTAGTTTATAGGAGGCGACAGAAAACAAAGTATGAGATGCGCGGTAGTGTCTTCCAAATAACAATAAAAAAATTAAAAAACTGCAGTTGCCAGCCCACCGGCAAAGCATGGCGACTATGGCAGGTATCTCCCTATCTATCGGGCAATCTATGGATTAGATCTCAATTCAGCTGCGAACTCTTGATAAGCTGTAGCGGTAGTATCGTTCTATTTGCACAGAAAGAACTCGAAGATGGACAGTGATGTGCTTGGACTGAAATGTTTTACTTTTTCCACTGTGTATCTACAAATCAATAGATTAGTCGATTATAAAAAAATCCATGGAACGATATGGAGTGATGAAAAATTTTATATTCGTCACCTGCATGAGCATTCCATAGCTGGCTGGACACGGTTCTCTATAGCACATCGTGCTTTTCTTAGTCGCCTCCAAAACATTTATAGTATAGCGTATCTATACATTGTGAGAGCCATGGTAGCTCAGGGACTAAGCACTCCCCGTGAATAGCACAGCACGCAAGCAACCTGAGTGTGAGCCCCGCCGGCACTAATAAAATTGTTAATTGCAATTTTAAGTGCCGATTTACCACGTGTTCTGCGGTGAAGGAAAACTGCACGTCTAAGGAATAAGAAAAAAATATTTCGAAGTATGTAAAGTTCGCCAACACGCGTTGGGGCAGCGAGGTAGATATTTCCTTTCTCTAAAACCTATGATGGTTTTGAACGAATAAGAGGAGTCCCGTGTCCAGCTGTGGGACGTATATATGCTGTAACTTCAACTTTGACTTTAATGTTTCTCTATAAAACACGTAACAATGTGCATTTTTTGATTATCAATCAAGGATGAATGCAGATATCTATAGACCACAGCATTTACTTAACTAATACTTGCAATTGTTCAGCTTGGTATATTCTGTCTATCCCATCCTTTGGTGTACTATCATGAAATAGATTTCTCCAAATCGATTTTTTGTGGACAAATACTCAAAGGCAACTTATTTTTGACAAGTCGTTAAGTCTCGTGGCGTCACAGTGACCTTGACTTAAAGTGGTAGAGACTGCACGTATTGCCTGCATGGTATTGCCTGCTATAACTTGCGAAGCTTGAGCATACACAGTGCTCTTTGGGTTTACAACTTCCTCTTACAGATTGAATGAATTTATTTTATAGGCTTTAGCTTCATCGGTTCCGATGAAACCTACGCCCAGTCTTACCACACGACAATAAAAATGGTTTTACTGCGACTTATGCCCCGGCTACACGCTCCGTCTTGCCTGCACAGTCCAGGCCTGTGCAGTCATGACTGTACAGTGGCTCGTGCAGGTAAGTTTGTGTAAGCTGGACTGTGCAAACTGGACTGTGCAAACCTTAAAGTGTTTTGAGAGCTAGTCACGTCACGATGTGGCCAGAAGAGGTTTTTTAAACGGAGCCTTATATTATTGTTTACTTGTAAAAAAGCAACAAATATGAAAGTTGGTTTTTCAATTGATAAATGATAAGCTTCATTTTTTTTGTTCCTGTCGGAATATTCCTTACTTTTAATTTTCCATAACGCCGGCAACGATTTGTACAATTCTATGAATTCAGTTGAAAAATCCCTGGAATAATTGCGTACATCACACATTTTTAAGATTTAATAACATAACATATGTCGTCAACAATAATTTAGACGCACTGAAGCGCGGCTTGAGTAACCGGCCACACGCTCAAGTAAGCTCGCAGGCAAAACCGTGCAAACCCAGCCCGCGCAGTCCAATCTTCAGCACGTCAACCGTCTTAACGTCCACACGCACGCGCTTACCTGTGCAAACTGGTTTGTGCAGGCATGCTCACAGGCAAGACGGTGCGTGTAGCCGGGGCATTACAAAAACATTCTAACAAAGTAAATGTAATTTGAATTTAAAAACAGAATAATTAAAGAACGTGCCAAGATTACTTTAAACTTAAAGCGAGACGAGAACAAATTAAATTTCTGGTTAGCACTTCCTAGATAACCCACAATGAGACGTCTCTGTTTGTGTGCTTCCCAATAGTTCTGAGTGTTTTATTTCAGCCTGTTATCTCGTAATGGTCTAACTTATCTGATTGAACTGCCGCTCTGTGTTGACCTGCTAGCTTACTTTGTAATATTAAGGCTTTGCTTGTACGAATGAGAACTAATGATGATAAGTACGAGTATAACGATGTATTCATTGGAGCTTTAGGTTTAATTTCTAATAGTGATTGCGTATTTTTAACGGTGTCAAAATAGAACATTTATTTGGAATACTGTTTAACTTAGAGTGAACTTTGTATTAGATTTTGATCAATTACTTTGCATATGAGCGTTACCTATACCTTTCTGTGTCCTATGTCACTTTAGCCGTGATCAGTCCACTGCTGAAGATAGTCCACTGCCAACATCTGTATTCACTATTTCGTAGTAATGCTGCAGCACAGATAAAACGTTCCTGACAATTACAAAAAAATAATCAACTGTATGAACTCTGTAATGTTCCGTTATTTATGTCAACAATAATTGTTTGTTACATGTTTTGTAGCTATATATCTTATAATTCTGTTTATTTCTTTTTCGTGATATGTTCTTTTGTAAAGCTTTTTCCTTTTTCTTTCTCCGAAATTTTGTATGGTAGTAGGTAAGGAGTGGCCAGATCACAAATGGATTTTTTGTTATTATTGGTTGCAATGAGGAGGTGGAGGAAATGTATGAGGATATTTCCAGAGCCATACATTCCTCCAAAACCCACTACACGGTGTTGATGGGAGACTTCAACGCAAAACTAGGCACAAGAGAAAGCGGTGAGCTGAAGGTAGGGAAATTTGGAGTAGGGCAACGGAACCGAAGGGGCCAGCAGCTGGCCGACTTTATGGAGAAAGAGGGACTCTTTATGATGAACTCTTTCTTCCAGAAGCGGCCCCACAGGAAGTGGACCTGGTCGAGCCCCGACGGTTCGACAAAAAATGAGATTGACTTCATTATGACGACCAGACGCCAACTGTTCAGTGATGTCTCAGTGATCGCAAGGGTGAAAACTGGCAGCGATCACCGAATGGTTAGAGGCACACTGAACCTAAACGTTAAGTTGAGAGGTCTCGTCTAATGAAGTCAACGCTCCGTCCCCCTCGTGCTCTAATCCAGAATCCCGAAACCTTTCAGCTCGAGTTACGTAACCGCTTCCAGTGCCTAGAAGATTGCAATGCAGTGGACGATATGAACGACAAGCTCGTGGAAACTGTCCATGCGGTCGGAGCTAAGTTCTGCAAGACCCGCCGCAGAAGAACACAAAAACTCTCCGATCACACTCTTAATCTCATGGCTGTTAGACGGGAGATGAGGCTGCAATCGTCAACAGATTTGACAGCATACAGGCAACTGAACAGACAGATCTCCAAATGCATGCGGCGAGACTTACGCAACTTTAATACTTCTCGTATTAAAGAAGCGATCGAGCGGAACCAGGGCTCCAAAGTCTTTGCCATAGATCTGTCTGCCAGAAAGAGCCAACTGTCAAAGCTGAAGACTGAGTGTGGCAACATCGTTTCCGGGACACCTGAGATTTTGAGTGAGATTGAGAGGTTCTATGGGCAGCTGTACACATCATCGTTGGAGCCACACGCAAGTGTGAGTAACGATCCAAGAGCAAGTCTTATCCGACACTATTCCGATGATATCCCGGACGTCAGTCTAAGCGAGATTAGAATGGCTCTCCAGCACCTTAAAAACGGCAGGGCCCCAGGCGAGGATGGAATTACAGCGGAGCTTCTGAAAGCGGGTGGAACACCGGTACTTGTAGTCCTTCAGAAGCTCTTCAATTCCGTCCTCCATGGTGGCACTACTCCAGAGGCGTGGAGCAGAAGTGCGGTGGTCTTGTTCTTTAAGAAAGGCGACAACGCTCTCTTAAAGAACTACAGACCGATTTCCCTTCTGAGCCGCGTCTACGTGCTGTTTTCGAGAGTCATTACGAATCGTCTCGCACGCAGACTTGACGACTTCCAGCCTCCCGAACAAGCCGGTTTCCGAAAAGGCTTCAGTACCATAGACCACATACATACCCTGCGGCAGATTGTACAGAAGACTGAAGAGTACAATCTGCCACTTTGCCTGGCGTATGTGGACTATGAGAAAGCCTTTGATTCCGTCGAAATTTGGGCGGTGCTACAGTCCCTTCAGCGGTGCCAAGTTGACTGTCGGTATATCGAAGTGCTGAAGTGTTTGTACAGTAGGGCTACGATGGCTATCCGAGTACAGAACCAGAGCTCGAAACCTATCCAACTGCAGAGAGGTGTAAGACAGGGTGACGTTATATCCCCGAAACTCTTCACCGCTGCATTGGAAGACGTTTTCAAGCTACTGGACTGGAAAGGATACGGTATTGACATCAATGGCGAGTACATCACTCACCTTCGATTTGCCGACGATATAGTCCTTATGGCAGAATCGCTGGAGGACTTAAGCACTATGCTCAATGACCTCAATAGTGCCTCCCAACGGATAGGTCTTAAGATGAACATGGACAAAACAAAGATCATGTTCAATGTCCATGTCACACCTATGCCGGTAGTTGTTGGGAGCACTATGCTCGAAGTTGTTGACGAGTACGTTTACCTGGGACAAATAGTCCGACTAGGTAAGTCCAACTTCGACCGAGAGGTCAATCGACGGATTCAACTCGGCTGGGCAGCGTTCGGGAAATTACGACATATCTTTTCGTCAGGTATACCTCAATCTCTAAAAACTAGATTGTACAACCAGTGCGTGTTGCCAGTGATGACTTATGGATCTGAGACGTGGTCCTTCACTGCTGGCCGTATGAGGACGCTTAAGGTCGCTCAGCGAGCTATGGAGAGGGCTATGCTCGGAGTTTCTCTGCGTGATAGACTCAGAAATGAGGATATCCGCAGTAAAACCAGAGTGACCGACATAGCCCAACGGATTAGTAAGCTGAAGTGGCAATGGGCCGGCCATATAGCTCGAAGAACCGATAACCGATGGGGAAGAAAGGTTCTCGAGTGGCAGCCTCGTACCGGTAGGCGTAGTGTAGGGCGACCCCCCACTAGATGGAGTGACGACCTGGTAAGACATGCAGGAAGTCGATGGATGCAGGTGGCTCAGGACCGTGCTTTGTGGCATTACTTGGGGGAGGCCTATGTTCAGCAGTGGACTTGTGAAAGGCTGTAATGATGATGATGATGATGAAGATGAACATGGACAAAACAAAAGTAATGTGTAATTGTGTAATGTCCATGTCGCACCTATGCCGATGGTTGTTGAGAGCACTAAGCTCGAAGTTGTTGACGAGTATGTTTACCTAGAACAAGTAGTCCGACTAAGTAAGTCCAACTTCGACCGAGAGATTAATCAGCGGATTCAACTTGGCTGGGCAGTATTTGGGATATTACGACACATCTTCTCGTAAGACATACCTCAAAACTAGATTGTAAATGATGACATATAAATCTGAGATGTTATCCTTTACTGCTGGCCGTATCAGGAAGCTCAAAGTCCCTCAGCGAGCTATGGAGGGGGCTATAATCGAAGTTTCTCTGCGTGATAAACTTAGGAATGAGGATAGCTGCAGTAGAATCAAGGCAATGGGCTGGTCATATAGCTTGAAGAACTGACAACCTTTGGGGGAAAAGTTCTTGAGTGGCAACCTCTTACCTCGTAGGGTTAACCCCACCCCCCATCCCCATTAGATGGAGTGATGACGTAAGACATACAGGAAGTCGATGGATGCAGGTGACTCAGGACCGTGCTTTGTTGTATTCCTTGGTGGAGGCCTATGTTCAGCAGTGGACATGTGTAAATGTGTAATGATGATGATGATCATCTTATTCCTAAGTAGTTACAACACATCTGGTTTCAATTTGGTTGCAGATATTCATGGGCTGATTATTTGTTTGATATATATTGCTACCGAATAAAACGCTCTATTAAGGTGTCCTATATTCAGTCGGCAGTCTACTTGCAATTGGCTGTAATTAACGAATGAATGACAAATATTATAATCAGATAGAAAGTACGCTCGTTTGACATTTTTATAAAATTCTTAATTAAAAGCAGTGCTTACTCTAAATAATAATTAAAAACTGTTTTCTCGTGTAATTAATGCCTATGTTTTTATATTTTATTTATTACTTTATACTTCAAGACGACAGTTCACCTTTTTCCCATTTATCTGCGTTATATCTAATGCCAGTCAATCCAACCCCTGAGCCTCCTGACAGCTCCATGATTAAAACAAAGATGTCTGCTGTTTATTCATGGCGCCATTTTTTTCTTGAACTTCTTCGTATAATTGAATCGAAGTACAAATGACGTCATTAAGAACTGTGGTGGGAATTGCCTGATGCATTTGCCTTTACGACGATCCAATTTATAAATAAATTATATAGGATTCTAAAACATTAAAAATGGATCATTAAGAGTTAATGTTTTGATGCACTTTATTTGTCTATAAAATCGAAAACGCTCCGAATTATTACAAAACGTTTTTTGTTTGTTTTTTTTTTTTTTAACGTTACTTCCACACTAGGATTTTCTTCTGTATCGGGGAGGCAAACGTAAATTGCACAAATACAAACATCCAGACCTGGCACAATTATTTATAGGCCATACAAATACTTGTTCCGTGCGGTATTCGAAACCGAGTCCCTGAGTGCCGCAACTTAATGCTAAGCCACTGCGCCACGATGCCGTCAAAATAGTTTAAAATAGTCTAATGGAGCGTCTGTTTCAATAAAGTAGAAAATTAAATATGCGAACTAAAATATGGAATATGGATTTTGGTAGCAAATATTAATTCTGTGGCGCCGCGAATAACGAACTTCTTTCGTGGGAATGACTCTTCTTAAACCGTGGCTTAAACCTGAAACCACGTTTTGAAATATGGCTATATTAATTTAAATTTACGTTGAATTTACTTTTATCGCTTTTAATATTTTTAAGGCACTTCTCCCAACCTCTGGCGAGGAAGCGATTATTTGTAGACTATTTTGTCGCTGAGGAAACAAACAATAGAAATAAATTCCGTTTCAATACAAAAAATACATTATGTTCATCGATCACTAGTTTTTATTAGTGATCGATGATTATGTTAATAGTTGATCGCTGGCTGTTTACACTGCCGCCGAGAACTCTCTTTCCACTAGCTTGTCGCAGCGACAAGAGCTATCAAATATACAGCCATTGGCAAACCAAGAGCTAAGCTAAGTTAGTTTAGCTTAGCTCGCACAGCTGACGCAGTTTTTCATACTTGTGTACAGACTGCAAACTAAGCTATGTGAGATAACTAAAATATGCGAAGCTAGGTTAGTTGTGTATGCCGATGTGCAGCTACACGAGATAAGCTAAGCCCCTCCCGCCTACCCCGCACCTCCTTCGCACATCCATTTGCCAGTGCTTTACTGTGTCTTTCTTTTTGTGGCGACTGGAGCAATTTATTGAAATTGTAACATATCCAAGGTCTGGAATGTTTTTTTCTTAAATAATAATAGGTCAGTCTTTTTCTATGTATAACGTATTCATCATCGGAACTTTCTTCTCTGATTATATTCATGGTGAGCGACGTCCGTCTTCGCAACACTGACTGAGCTTTCGTTTAGTTCGTGGTGTGCACGGGACACATTTTTATTTTATCTTAGCTAAGCTTAGCTAAGCTGCCTTCGAAATAGCTTGATTGTTGGTCTGCAACCAGCTTTAAACTCGCTCAGCGATGCTCGTTTAGCGGTCAGAACTCACGCCGACAGACCAACCAGCGTTCATTTGACTCTACAGTTCGGATCTGAGTGCACTCACTTATAATATAGCCCAGCGACAAAACTATCGGAACTGCACACTCGCTTCTCGTTGCTCGCCAACTCTTATCTTGTTTCTAGCCCTACTCGCTTTTCGTTCATTGTTGGCGATGGTACCAGTGCCTAAAACAGAGATAACCGCGCCCATATATACAAAAATATAGACCTACACATAGAGCAGAAAATATTAAACAAGTAAGTGATATCAAAGCTTAACATGAGGAAAAATAAGTAGGTAGTAATTTTTTAGAAGAAAGACTATTTAAGGAGGAAAGAAGTGCGCACTTCTAAAGTGCAGCGGTCATTGAGTTATACAACACTAGAGGAGCAAACCACATTACAGCGCGTCGAAAAAAGTGTAACCACTATCCAAACGCGACGACGTAGCTGTGAAACTAATAACAATTTTAAGTAAACATATATCTATATCACTTACACAAGTTGCGAAAACAATATCGTCGCTAAGATTAGATAAAGATAGACACACAAACATGCAATGGTGGGTTGGTGTGGCTTACTATATGAAATTTTACCTAAAATACGCAATAAAAATGAGTTATTGTGCTGCAGTTAATTGTTTTTATATTAAAAAAGTATATTTTATTAAAAATTAAAAAAGTATATTTTAAAATCTTTATTACGTCCCCTTAGAAAAAAGGATAAAAAGCTTATCAGATGAATAGAAGTAAACATAATGATGAAATAAAACGTATTTTATGGTACTAATAAATTAAACAATATAAAATAGGTAATAAAATATATTTAATATAAAATTTATATGAAATTATAAATAATAAAAATTGTTAATATAAAATAGGTAATAAAATATATTTAATAGATAATTCATGAATAAACTAAAATAAGAATAATCAATTATTTTTTATGAAAGTTAAAACGTAGTTTTTATTATAATTTCCAAAATATTTAAAATCGGAGGTAACAAATTAACTTACTCCATTAATTATATAGTCTCCCATTAATGTAAGATAATCATAAATGCGGAAAAGTGGCAACATTTAACCTAAATGGCAATATTCGATAATTTTATTTAATTATTTGAGGTTTTTTATGTTTATATGAAAACAAGAACTAAATATTATGTGTTGCAAGTGATTCCACTTGATTTATTACGTTTTTGTGACCTTGAATAGCATTCTTTCACTACGCATTTACCCATTTTTGTCGCGGCTCAACTCTGTCGGCGTCAAATTGAACACTGAACTGACGTTAGCTAGGCATATGGCTGTGGCCATATGTGCAGTGGCAATGCTTTGGCGCGGTTATTACTGATCTAGTGTTATATAAATCAATGGCAGCGGTAGAGAGTTCCAGAACCTAACAGTTTAAATAGAAAAGAATTTAGAATAGAAGAAAGTGTTATGGGATGGGAATTTAAAAAATTTTGTTGATTTCCACGGGTATGAATAATGACAGGTTATTTTGTCGATATAGGGTATATCGAGTATTTCTCACTGAACACAAATAAAGTATATTGATGTTGACTGGTTTTTCTTTAAGGCATCATTACGGTGGTACAAAATAAAACATTTCATACTTTTACTTTCATTTAGAAAATAGCGTCTTAACCCAAAAAAAAAAAAACGTAAATGTAGTGGACGCTAACTACATCGATATAGCGTCACGAGATGGGGAGCGATCGTTCCTATCATTAATCACTCGCTTCTGGGGGTGGGTAGAGAGAGAAACGCCGTAGGGTAGCGACAATAATGCGGCTTGGCGACATATCGGCTTTACTCTAGTCGATTTTGGACAATCATTAAGGACATACGCGTCTCGAAAATGTTTTTTTCATCTTAAAATCTGTAGATGTTACAAAAAAGACATATAATTCATATAAGAACGTTTTGATTGATGCTCCCGTTACCTCTTAGTAAAATAGAAAGAAAAGTTTTGTGAATAAAATTATAGCCTAGATCTCTTGTGGCATTGCTCTCTACCTGTTCGTAGATTCACCACAATCGGTTCAGCCACTCCGAAGATTCGATCGGACAGGCAGACAGACGGACAGAAAGACAAAAATTATAAAAATTGTGATTTATAAGCATTCAAATATATTATATATATATATATATATATATATATATATATATATATATATATATATATATATATATATATATATATATAGATTGTGTACATTATATATACTAACTAAGACACCTCGAGTGTACGAATACGTGTTATGTAGTGCTTAACTTTTGGAAGTTTTTGCCCCTAATCGTCACGCTGGGCACGGCTCGAATGGATAGGGAGACGATCAGCGCAAGACGGCCGGCAGTAACTGGATCTGTGAAGCCGAAACCGGGGTTAGTGGCTCGCCTTGGGAGAGGCCAATGTCTAACAGTACACTTTTGCTGGATGATGGTGATGATTATGTACGAAGGGAAGTGTGCCTAAAGTGGCATATTCGTCAGTCTACTTGTCACGCTGAAAATGGAGCTTTTTATATGATACATGTATATGTATAGGGTGATAAAGAAGCTCAAGGTCCTACCGATGGTAGGTGTTTGCTGTGGTCTATGAACATCTACATCTATCCTCGATTACGAATCAAAATGCAGATGCGTTGTCACCCGTGAGGACTAAAATGGAATGCCTCGTTTCCAGTAAAAAAGATCTTCGGTTCTCTTCGCTCACCATACGAAACGCAGCAACGTTAAGCTACTATTTTTCGCTGGTATTCTGAGACGGCGTGGTCCTGCCCCGGTCGAGCCGACCCATTCATGCTACAACTATACTACTAATATAGTTGCTGCATAGTTCTACCACGTAAAAAATCTTTCAAAATGCTTCCGATTATAAGTTCATGATATCGTTACATTTACATATTGCAACATTTTACGTCTTGCAATATCGTAACTTGTCATAACGTTCATGATTATTATACTCAGATCTCGTAAACTGAAATCAAATGAAATATATTTATTTTTTCGACTTATGAAAACAAACTTTCGTTTGTCAAATGTCATTTTTTTCTCAAATCTACTACAGATTCAAAATGAGTTTCCTCTGAGCGGAGAAGAAACGACGCGACGCAAGAAACTCCGCAGGTATCTTTCTTTTTGTCACTTTGATTGACTTTTGATTGATGTCCAGTTATCGAGATAGGTTATTAGTTTTTGTTATAAGTCTTTATCTACTTACTACTTATTTTTTGACGTAATGACGACATGAGAGACGGAACCTTATCTCGTTCTATGACATTCATAGTACTAATTATTCCAACTCGAAGTTGATACCTTTCTTATTGTTTTAAAAGTCAAAATCTGCCACCTGTTTTGAAAATACTTTCGAAAAATAAGTTGGTAAGATATGGTCGCTTTTAAAAAAATCATCACTTTTGTATTCGCATGTACATAATATGTATTGCCTCCATCTATTTATTTATAATCACGCACTGTACATGTTCCTGCTCAACTGTAACACACTACCCTGTATCATTCTGTGGGGGTCGTAAAAGGCGACGGAGCGAAATTGAAACAGGAGATGTGCAGTGGCAACACAAAGTAATAGAAAACTGCGGTTGCTTAACCCCAGCCAAACATGATTCCTATGGCAATTATCCCCCCTACAAGACAATCCATGGAACGAGTCCTATCTGCAGCTGTAGACTTTAATAGGCTGTAGTGATAATAAATACATATATATTCTTAGTAACGGAATAATAATTCAAATATTCAATTGTTAAAATTCAAGTATTGTTGTCAAATATGGATCAAATCGAAGTGGCTCTTCATTCAATCCGTGTATACCACAAAAGGAGACATTAATAGCTGCCAAACCATCTGTTTACTGTGTGTACGATGCAACCGCGCGTTAACTGTACGGCTGTTTGTGCAGCGTAACGATTTCTAATACGAAATGATCATGACGATAATTTCACGGTTGCGCTGCGGTTATTATTAATCTCTGACAAATTGGGGTGAACACGTTAGTTAATTGACAAATTACGTAACGCCGTTCTGTAAAGAAGATATGCAGGTGGCTCAGGTCCGTGCTTTGTGGCATTCCTTGGGGCAGGCCTATGCTCAGCAGTGGACTTGTGAAGGGGTGTGAATAAGAAAATGACGATCATGTTGATGTTCTTTAAATATTTGACTATTGCAATATAACTTGATTACTACGATGACTCGTCAGAAGCCAAGATTCGTGGCGAAGTAATGAGGACATTTCAAATTGCAGGTGGAGCCAATATTTGATCATAAATTATAATTGTTCGGCATTTTTGGGTCTGACACAGCATCCTCAACTACATCAGAGCTTAGCATATGCGTTAATTCGAGCACAGTTCTTGTTTAATAAATCTGTATTTTATTTGATATGGGCGCTAGTAACGTAGTCACGTGTCTGATCGCAAGTGACCACGGTAGCTATCACCATGGTTGAAAATCGCCCAAGAGAATTTTATCCAAGTGTCGGTTTAATTGGAAACTGGCTTAGACTAAAAGGAGTTTTAGTGAAATTTAGTTTTTGACGTGATTGAGCCACGTTTTAGCAATATTATGGTAGCAGCATTTATGGTCGACTTGGCTGGTGTAGGACCACACTATCAGAGAATATTAGCATAAAATAGCGGCCTGATGCTGCTGTATTTTTTTACTTACTTTTTTATGGAATATGGGTTTACAAACTAGCACAGTGATGGTAAGTGGACACTGGCTCATAGTTACTTACTACTTACATGTAACCTCGATTAAGAATAGAAATGAAGATCGAATGACTCATGAGGACTAAAATAGAATGACTCGTTAACAGTAAAGAGTGACTCGTTAACAGTAAAAAGTGAGTTCCTCGTTAATCACAGTAACTCTTTATATCTAAAATATAGATATCAAAGCGGGTCTGTACATACAATTCTCGAAACACCTTATTAAATCCTATATAAAAATTATAGTGATTGCAAAAAAGAGCTCAATGTTGTATAAATAACCTTGATTTATTGTATCGAATTCGCGACGTGTTCGTGCCGCGCTCGTGAATTAGCCCAAGGGGTTCGAAGTGCCCCGTCATAACAGTTAGCCGGATAAATTGATTGAGTTATTCTTTTATGTAATTGTTGGGTTGGGATCGATTCGGGGGGAAAATTTGCGACGGCTGAGTGGTTAGAAATGTAAACGATTTTTAAGAATTGCACAAAATTGGTTCATCGATTTATTCATCCATATCATTACCTCTAAAAGCTTGCAACATCTGTGTTCCTTTCGTTATTTTTATAACACAACGAAATTGTTGTAAAATATTATAAATTAGCATTCTTTTTGTACTTTATTATTTATTGCAAATATTGAAAAAACATTCAGAGGAAATCAGAGAAAAAACAGACATAGTAAGTGATTCCATGCGTGTTTCGTATTGCTGAATTTGGCACGAAGCAAAAAAAAACGGTTACAAATATTCTGTTGGTACGGAGTGTGCAGAAAGATATGTTTCATGACTAAGATTAGGCACGTTTTCTAACTGTCTAAAGAATCTATTCTGAATTAGTGACTTTAATCATTACGATTAGCGAAAGCTACTTGACGGAAAAAGCTTGTGCTTAGCCGTAGGATTCAGACAAGGAACGGCGATCCGTCAATTGCCCAGGACGAGTTTAGTGTTGGCATCGTGGGCAGTGGTCGACACCATCAGGCGAGCCGCACGCTCGTTTGCTCCCTCTTCTTTAACAAACAGGTAGCTGAATGAGTAAATGTTGCAAATAGGAATTTCTAAGAGATCCTGGTTATATTTGTGCCATTTCTTGTAGGAACTATTGGTCCGTTGGGTTTACGTGATGTGTCGAAGACATGTAAGAATAAAAATTGTTTTTTATGTTTCTTAGCATAACGCTATTCTATTTTTTTCTCTCTTCCATTATAGTACTTCTATGTAAAGGCTGTTGCTATATATTAAATAATATTTTACCCATTTTCTATTATTTGTATCTGTTAGTAATGTCAAATTAACAGCTTTTTACTACATTTGAAGTTTATATGGTACTTACAACAAAAAACAATTTTTAAAATTTTTGTCTGTCTGTTTGTTCCGGCTAATCTCCGAAATGGCTAGAGCTACTTTGACGGTACTTTCACTGCAAGATAGCTAATGTTATAAGGAGTAACTACTTTTATTTTAGAAGAAGAATTAGAGTTCCGTGCAAATAAAATCAAAACCTTAAATTACAAGCGGGCGAAATCGCGAGAAGCAGCTAGTCATTAAATGAAACGTAAAACTAACATGCAGATGGGATGCTAAAGGAACATAAAGATAATAACCACATCTAGTTGGTGCCGCTGATGACATGAGGGCTCGAAGTAAAACCATTCGGCGAGGAAACACAGCCTACGTTTTTGAATCTTATATCCGGGAGGAGTTGGACTGTATTTTAGTATTGTTTCAGTTTTTTTTTTCAAGTATTGTTGTTATAAATATTGTTTAGAATTTAAAAAATAAAGAAGTTAGTATTTTGTAATATCTGTTTTCCAGAATACACGATATAGATTTTGGATCAAATATATCCGCCATACAATTTGTCTATCAGAAGTGCTTAACTTAACTGACACCTCTTCATTCTATGTGTTTTCTGTTACGTCTGCGTGTACGTGAAGAGCGAACAATAGCTTACACTATCCCTCTATTTTACCGAAGAATACATATTGACTTCACATCGAACGTTGACCTTAGACATTAAATTTGAAAACTTTGATCTGAAAAGAAAACATATATATATATATATTTATAGTATATAGTATATAAGTACTATATATAGAGAACAAAGTTTTACCCTATTATTGTAGGTACTAAAGGACTTTGCCCTGCTGCTCCTTTATTGTTCGCGTAAAAACCAACACGCCCAAAATTCACTTTCTTTATTCTAAATAGAAGGAAAAAAGAAGAAAATAAGTCAAGTTAGTAATGCGTTTTAGCAGCGTGCTGACAGCAAAAGCATTTTTTAAATTTGGTGAATGGTTACTAAAAAGGTTTTTCTTTTATATGAGAGGAGGAGGCAAACGAGCATGTGGCTCACCAGATGGTAAGTGACTACCGCCTCCCATGAACAACTGTAACACCAGGGGAATTGATTACCTATAGTTAATTATTAAGGTATACCCAACTCACCATAGTCTTGATACTGACAGATTACTTCGACGCTGATCTTCCGTGTCAAAATTTCTTCAAAAACTACTCTGACTGAAATTTAATGATGTAAACACCTGTATAAAAATATTTTTTTAAATAAATGGTATTTGATTATTTTAAATATTATTATAGTAACTCTCCACTTCACTGCTCTATGTGAGCAGATCAATGTAGTGGCCTCCCTTAAGGAACACCGGAAGACACGATCCTTAGTCACCTGCATCCATCGACGTCCTGCAAGTCTTACCAGTACGAGGGCCAGTACGAGTCCGGTACGAGGTTGCCACTGGAGAACCTTTCTTCCCCATCAGTGGTCGGTTCTTTGAAATAAAAAGCCGGTCCGTTGCTGTTTCAGTTCGCTTCTTACTGATCCGTTGGGCTATGTCATGGTTGATAATAACCCCTGGGAATGAGGTGATCGCTTCCAAGCTGTTTCTAAAATAAATTTTATAGCATTTCTCATTGTATAATTTACTTTGAAAAAAAGTCCCGCTGGGTTTCCTGTTGGGTCTTCCCAGGATAGAGGTTTTTTACCAAATCAGTAGTAAAAGTGAAAAATGACTTTATACTTATATGAATAACATATAAATTTAATAAATTAATTTAATTAAAAATATTCTATTCTATACTCTAGTCTTACGGATATCCTTATTTCGGATTTCGAATTTTATCACACGGAGTACTTTGAGCGTAGGTACTCTGTGTGAGAACACTTTGAGCGTAACCTCAATAGCTCGCCGAACTTGTTTAAGATTCATATGTTATCACTGGCAACACATAACTAAATTAATAAGTAAGTAATAATACATACATTAGATATCAATAATTATAATAGTATTTAATTATTAGAGGAAAATCTGACTCTGTAATAAAGTCTTTTATTTTAGATATATTTTAGTCTTTTATTGTACGTTCGTTCAAATATGGTGCCGCTATAAGTATAAAATCGTGATACCACTATCTTAGACGACATTCTGATCCGTGGTTCGATTGTAATATATGATGTTTCAAGCATGACAACACATATAAATATTCTATAAGATTCATACGCCATTTTTAAGCTTAAAATTGCGTATGTATCTTATACAATGTTTATATGTGTTCTTCGTGCTTTACCGTTACCGTTCAGCCCATTTAAGTCCACTACTAAACACAGGTGTCTCCGATTGATTGCCTCACCACTTGGCACGCGTGGCCAGCGGGTTGGCAACGGCAGTTTTTATATTTATTAGCAAGCCCCTGCTGCCCATCTCCAGATTTGTTTCTCTGTCGCCTCTAACGACTTCCATGGGATGATTTGATAGAGTGGCGGTGTCAGAAAAGCAAAAACAATACATGCAATAATTAAATACTTAATTCTTATTTTTAATTTATCTATGTCTCACAAAATATTTTAGTAGGGTTACCAATAAATCTTTTATAAGGGACAGGGTTTGCATACTAAAAATAAATTAAGTTGTTAAAATCCGAAATCGATTTCATTACTTAACATTTATTAGAATGCTATCGGATCTCCAGCTATGACGTTGTTCATTTTAATTTATAATGTAAAGTCATAATTCGATACAACAATGGTTGTTATCTCAATCAATTAGGTGACTTGCAGTTTTGTAAACCCGTATAAAGCGATGGGGGTCAAACGGACCCCCGGCTGCCATATGTCGTTATGTAATTCATCATCGATGTTCGTAACTTAGCGGTAAGGATTGATTTTGTTATTTTTCCTTGATCAGAATATTTTCGGAATATAAGAGAAAAAAAAAACCATGATCTATTTCTTTTATAATAGTTGGTATATCGAACTTTGATTCCACGTAATGGTAACTACTCATAAACGCCTGTAATCAAATTTCAACAAATTCAAACAACTAAAGCTACTGAGATGAAATATGTACTGGCTTTCTTACCCCGCAAACCGGATCACGACGCTGCTTTTTGACGACGTAAATAAGTAAAAAAGCCGTAGCAACGCAGATGGAAAACACTTGCGTTCGGCAATTTGAAATTGAAAG
Source organism: Parnassius smintheus behrii (assembly GCA_036936625.1). Lineage (NCBI taxonomy): Eukaryota > Metazoa > Arthropoda > Insecta > Lepidoptera > Papilionidae > Parnassius > Parnassius smintheus. The sequence continues at coordinate 33,050,327 of JAUPFT010000024.1, forward strand.
TAAAGTGATGAAAACCTTTGTTACTAAGGTGAGGTGATTGTTGTCATTATACGATAATAGTGCGGTGATAAACTGAATCTTTATACGTACACCATTACGCCATTGCTACATGAAAAAGACCGTTTCTTGCAAAAAGCATTTTCGTAACTAATATTTAATATGTGATGTTAATAAATTATGTTTAAAACGTACACTGCTCTAGTTAACGTTAAGGGTATCGAAGGAGCCGACAGACAGCAATAAAACAGAAAGAGATGGGTCGCGACTATAGTTCATAACAGATAGCTTGATATCTCTGCGAAAGCTGTCAGTTAAATCACGCCTATGAAGTCCTGAATTTCTTAGTAGTACAGACAGTACCTGTCAATGTCATACTTTATGGGCATGCCGACCTAATTAGTGCATGCCCATAAAGTACGACATTGACAGGTACTGTCTGTACTACTAAGAAATTCAGAACTTCATAGGCGTGTGTTTTACTGACAGCTGTCGCAGAGATCAAGCTATCTTTTATGAACCATAGCGTTGCCAAGCGTCCGGATAAAGCCGGTGGCCAGCCCGTCCAGCTTTTGTTAGACTTTTAAATTTGACCAATTTGTTACATTTTGTATTCCTACACACTGAATGTACTTAAAATTATGTATGTATGTACTTACATACATAATTTTGCAATTGTTGAAATAAATATTTTGTTGAATATTGATTGATTAATAATAAAGTAGACTAATTTATTCAATTTTATTATTATTTTATTAGAATTTAGGAAAATTTTATAGTAAATAATAAAAAACATTGTTTTACTTAAAAAAAATGTCATGTTAAACTAAAAAAAATTAAGGTTGTCCGACCTTTATACCAAAATGTCCGGCTAAATTCGCTGGTCTGTCCGGCTTTTCGGTTTTAAGACCTGGCAAGCCTAGCCGCGACAATATTTTTTAGCAGCAATTCCTTAACAACAACTTAAAGTAATTAAAAAACTAATGCTGTTGCCGTATAAGTGAGACAACTTTGGCAAAGGGATTTTTGTCATATTATAATTGTCTCGTTAAGATATATCTAGAAATATCTAGGGGAGACCTAAGCTCAACAATGTACTTTTAATCGGCTGTAGGTACATAGTAAAACATACATAGCTACATTTAATTACTACGGATAGTCTTATTTCGAAATTAGAATTCTATCACGCGAAGTAACTTCGAGCATAACCTTCTCAGTACGGTGTTATATGTAGGCGGTCCCATAATGAATTGGCCTAACTATGAACCAATGAAGGAAATGAAACGAAACCAATTTTATTTTGCAATATAATCACCATGAATACTAACACACTTCTGACATCTGTGAATCAACATCTCTAAACCTTTATAAAAATAATCACATTTTTTATCCTCAAAATGACTGAAGATGGCCGCCTGCAACTCTTCATCGCTTGAAAATTTTCTTCCTCTTAAGTCCCGCTTTAAATTTGGAAATAAATAATAGTCGGACGGGGCCATGTCTGGACTGTAAGGTGGATGTTGAACTTCTGTGAACCCGCATTGACGAACTGCATCCTTCGAAACACCAGCGGTATGAACAGGGGCGTTGTCATGGAGCAACAGGACACCTTTAGACAGCTTGCCTCTTCGTTTTTCCTTTATCTTGTCTCGTAATTTATATATTAAAGAATCATAATATTCGCCGTTCACGACTGTATTAGGTACGTTCGTTAAAATCCACCATCAAAATGCCTTGAAAATCCCAAAATATTGTGCACATCAGTTTTTTAGTCAATTGTTGCACCTTTGCCTTTCTAGGGGGATTTTCACCCTTATAACGCCATTCCATTGACTCGCGCTTGCTTTGTGGATCATAATACAAGATCATAGTTTCATCACCAGTCACTAGCCGCTCGATCACAGTCTTTGGATTTTCGCCACAAAGATCCAAAAACTCCGAAGCGCAGCGCACTCTTTCCTGTCTCTGTACCGCTGAAAGAAGTTTCGGTACCCATCTTGCACTCACTTTTTTCATGTGAAAATGTTCATGGATCGTTTGATAAACGGTACTCTTAGAGAGCCCAAGCCTTGCTGCAATTTCTCTAATCTTCAAACGGCGGTCACTCAGAACCTCCTCTTCGATAAGAGCAATCGTTTCGGGAGTGAGCACTTCCACAGGTCGACCGTCGTGGCCAAAGTTTTCGACGGTTTCTCTCCCGCGGCGAAACTCTTTCACCCAATTTTTCACTGTGCTATAGGAGGGGGCAGACTCCTTATACACGCCATCCAATCGTTCTTTTATTTGGGCAGGGGATAAACCTTCTTTAAACAGAAGCTTTATGACACTTCGATACTCAGTTTTCGACTTTTTGAAAAAATACGCGACTCTCGTTATTCAAATGCCTGTTAAACTAAGACTAAGCATTTCATGTCGATGCATGTTTCTTATTAAGTGCACGATAAACGTATTATTTAATGCAATACAACATGTAACGACATGTCGCGTTGAACTATATCAGGCCAGTTCATTATGGGACCGCCTGGTACGTACGTCATCACTGGCAACACATCTTATAACTAATTTAATAATATAAGTGAGTAATAATATAAGCATTAGATATCAATAATTATAATAGTTAATTACTAGAGGAGAATCGGCTGTAGGTAGGTAAAACATAAACTGCTACTGTTAGCTACTAGCCAAATCTTTGGCACTGCGAAGAGATGTTGCATCTGAGGAATTGTTAGGACTGATTCCAGCCGCATAATTTCACCATCGCACGTCGCGACAAAACTCGCTATACCATCCATACCATCTGAATGGTTGGCGGTCCACCACTGTGCGATTTACAAGAAGTTTTCTTCCTCGCACAACTTCCTTGTGGAATCGACTACCACCAGCGATTTTTCTTGCCCGATAGAACTTAGGGTTCTTCAAAAAAAGAGCCTACTCTTTTTTAAAAGGGCGGCAACGCACCTGCAATTCCCCTGGTGTTGCAGTTGTTCATGGGCGACATTCTCTTTTGCCCCTCCATCTATTAAAGCAATACTAACAAACAAAACAAAGGTGCTAATTAGTACGATAAAAAGATGAAACGCATAAAATGCATGCAATGAAAATAACAATAGTATTCCCTCCAAATATTTCGCAGTTACGGCAATATAGCGTAAAATATGAGCAGTAAGTAAATATTAGAGCGGTGAACAATAGTAATATAACTATACCGCTTGTTTATAATAACTCCTGTGCTTATTCCGTGCGCCGTTTAAAGCTCAAAACAATGCAAAACGAGTGGAGGCAACTACTGCACGGACGTTTCGCGGAATGGCAGATTTATTAGTTCGCCCGCAGCGCGTAAAAGCGGCGCTTTGATGTGGCCGTTTATGACTGACACCGTTGTTTTAGAACATACCATACCATACCTCCGTGTTTGTTTAGATTTAAAAATATTTATTTATTATGCAAACAATTATTGTATTCAAGAAGAAAATACTTTGTTTAATTGAATAAATTAGTCTACTTTTTTTTTATAAATACACTGTTTACTTTACATGTGTATTTTTATTTGGTCTAGCAGGCCAGAAACTGCTGAATTCAAAGGGAACTTCTTCGGTGGTGCCAGCGAGGATCGAACTCGGGTTGCTCGCGTACTAAGAATTTTTTTCAAGCGCTTAATCCCTAAACTACTACGGGTCTAATGTGCACTTTGATGATATAAAAACTAGTATAACAAATTAAATGAGTAAAAAATATTAGTATTACACATACAAAAATAATATTTTAATTACGCAAACAACCACACACTTGACGTACACACTCTAGTGTACATGCAAACTGTAAAACTAATATGGGTTAATGACAAAAACAGAGTTATTTTGTAATTGTGGCATATATTAAAACTACTTTTACGGATTTTATCGCATTTAATATACTTGTTTTTTTTTTTAATTCCCGACGTTTCGAGTGCTTTCCACCTTTCCAGCATCCATGGTCAGTGTTAACCCGGAGTACCTTCAGGTTTTTAATTATTATTTATGATCCGATTTACGCAGAATGAACTTACTATGTCTTGTTGCAGTGGTATGCTTGGTTTTAGTTTTAATTTTATTAATTACGGGATCCCAAGCAGGTGGTAGTATCCAGTCTCCTTCTCTTTTGGAATTAGGATGTATTTTAATTTCTACAGCCTCACGTATCATCCTTGGTAGGAATCGTAGTTCTTTCGCGAGGATTTATGGTCTATTAAATCTAATATAATGGTGGAGGCCGTCTAGGACATGATTACATTACACGCAGTAAGTTCATTCTGCGTAGATCAGACCATATATGATAATCAAAAAGTTGATGGTACTCCGGGTTAATACTGACATCCGGACGTCAGTTACCTCGGTCCCCGTGACCATGGGTGCTGAAAAGCACCCGGAACGTCGGGAACTGGGGAATTAAAAAAGCAAGTAAGTTCGTGTAAATATAAGAAATCATTATTGTGGTGTTTAGTTCAGGGCTAAAATCTGATATTTAGGCGAATAGTTTCCTATGAATGCCGTCTACTGATAATACTGGATGATTACATTTTTAAAAGTATGAATTTAAAAGTCTGGGTGTATTAATTAAAAAAATAACCTAATAATAATTAATATATTACGTCTCTCAAATAAATATCTTGTGTTGTGCAAACAATATTATACCATTTTCTTACTAATGTTATAACAAAAAACTACAAAGGCCGCGGCGCGCCTCTGTAGCAGATATGATAGAAATCTTAATGTACGACAAAATGTTTTATGTGATATAATCTTAGACAGATTCCTATAGCCTTAATCTTGGGTTGCACGAGTTCATTACAATTCACTCGTTCTTTTTATTTTTTATAAAAATCAAGTGTCAAAATAAACTTACAGCCCACTTGATTGTAACTGACGACTACAAAAGGCTACAGATACGGTGTCACATCTGAGAACAAAGATGAAATCTCTCACAGTCTATAAACTGTACTAATAACTACTACTACTAATACTGGTTCTCTATACCCTTCAGATCGAAATACAGCAGCGCTAGCACTTATATTTGGTGGTAGAAAGGTAAAAGGGTGATAAGAGGTTGGTTTTATACATAATAGAGCAGCTATATTATAGTTGTAGCACGAATGGGTCGGGTCGATAGGGAAAGACCAAGCTCTCACAGAATATCAACGTAAAATAGCAGCTTAGTGCTGATGTGTCTCGTAAAGTGAGTGGAGAGAACCGGAGACCCTTTTTACTGGATGGAGACATTTCATCTCAGTCCACAGGGGTGATATCGCATCTGTGTTTTAATTCTTAATCAAGGCTAGATGTAGATGTCTATAATAATAATAATAGTTTTTATTTTAGATAACCAAGTAATCCATATAATTTGTTAGTAAATATCAAACTTAGATGTTAATACCTAAATCTAAATCTTAAATACAAGCGCCTTATCAACTAACCAGAGGTGGTAATGTTGCTTAAAAAGAAATAAATCATATCTTTCAGCAAACATTTTCATGATGGAGTTGGAGCTAGCCCTCAGCCTGCCGAGCAACGAGGCTGTTTTCTTTCTTATAATGGCGTAGTAGTCATCCGTATGCGTCTTTGCAAACATGCCTGATGCACTGCAAAATTGGAGTAGCCCCAACAGGATCTTGAAGCCATTATTGTACTGGACACGTAAAGCGTCGACAGTCCGCTGTTAATATTTGGACCACAGGACCAAAGGGTGCATGTGTAGAAAACTTGACAGAAGGCTTAAACAATGTTATCTTTACTTGTTCACTACACCGCGCAAACCTACGTGCTAACATATTATATCGGACTGCCAGCGCCCTACGTTGCCTTTCAATGTCAACATTGTCGTTTAGGTCATCGGTAACAAAATTCCTTAGGTACTTAAATTTACTAACACGTTTTAATTCAGTGCCGTTCAATTTAATAGCAGGCACTTCTCCTGGGCTTCTACAACCGACAGCCCTAAACACCATGAACTCGCTTTCATTAGTGTTGTCACTTGAGGTATGGTTTAACGCCTATTTCTCACATATCTTGAGGAGTTCTCTGGATGCCTTGACCGTTGGACTCAGCAGCACCGTATAATCTGCGTAATTAACGTTATTAATGTTACGTCATCGATACGACCGACCTCTCCGATCCGACTCTTTTGCTGCTGAGTTCAACGATTAGGTCATTTATGTACAGGTTGAAAAGGTTTGGTGACGTAATCCCGCCCTGTCCGACCCCATATTACAACCTGTACCTTTAAGAAAACTTATTGGCCCATCTTACATTATTATACGAATTGTTGTACTGAAAAGTCTTCAAAAGCTCTACTGGAACCTTTTTCTGGCGTAGCTTATTCCATAATAAGTCATAATCTACGAGATCGAAAGTTCTTGAGAGATCTAAAAACATATATGTACTTATATGTGTACGACGCTTCGTGTAATATTCAACAGTGTGCTTTAGGGCTAGGATAGCATTCTCAGTAGCCAATTCAGATCGAAACCCAAACTGTACACCGTACAGCTACAAATAGTTTTCCAACTGTATATACAACAAAATGTCAAGTATTTTAGCCATAATTGTTACCAAAGATATAGGTCAATTATTACACTTATCTGCTATGTCGCCTGTTTTATTTTTAATAGTTGTACCTATAGTACAAATATAGACCGCATAAGGTCGTGAGGCAGATGCGAATGACAGTACGTAGCGTAGCGAATGATCGAGGCAGTTGAGGTCCGGCATGCTCCAGGTACTCTGTCTATGGGCCACAGCATCCACTTACCGTCGCGTGGACTGTGTGCTCATTTGTCACTCTTATTTTATAAAAATCATCCATTTATAATATGTTTATTTTTTTCAACTTCATATTAAAAAAAAACGTGTTGAATTTAAATTTCTTAAATCACAGAATAGTTCTACAATTAACCCAAACTTTGTTTATGTAAGCATTAAGTGATTTGGCGATTATCGAGAAAGCACAAATATTAAGGACTGTAACATTAAATTTATGTTGTATTGTGAATGGGGACTGTAAATTAACCGGTTTCGTTGGATAAACTATTAATTTATTTAATGACGGTTAGGCTCAACATCAAGGGTAATAAGGAATTAGTAAAATAAATATTTAATAGCTTGTAGACGAATTTGATATTGAATCAGACTAAGGACCTATTTTCAATCGTCAGATGAAAGTTATCCATGATACGCGTATTATTAATCATCATAACCTGATTGAATATAAAATTTAAACAATCGAACTATTTACATATATTATTCGCACAGCTGTAATTTGTAATTTGTTTATGTTGTATTTTATCCTATGAATACATTTTAAGTTAGGATTGAAAAATCGGACCTAAAATCATACATCTATCCTATATCTATCTATCATATTCCGATGATATTTCGGAAGTCAGTCTGAGCGAGATTAGAATGCCGCTCCAGCACCTTAAGAACGGCAAGTCCCCGGGTGAGGATGAAATTACAGCGGAACTTCTGAAAGCGGTGGAAAACTGGTACTTGAAGTCCTTCAGAAGTTCTTTAATTCCGTCCTCCATAGTGGAACTAGTCCAGCATGCAGACTCGACGACTTTCAGCCTCCAGGAAAAGTCGGTTTTCGAAAGAGAATATCACCATAAACCACCATTTTGATTCATAATCGAGGATAGATGTAGATGTCTATGGGCCACAGTAAGCACTTACCACCAGATGGACTGTGTGTTCATTTGTCACCCAATCAATGTTACATGATGTTACATCCCCGAAACACTTCACCGCTGTATTGGAAGACGTTTTTAAGCTACTTAAATGGAAAGGATGCGGTATTAAAATCAATGGCGAGTACATCACTCACCTACGGTTTGCCGACGATATAGTTCCTTATGGCATAATCGCTGGAGGACCTAAGCACTACGCTCAATGACCTTAATAGTGTCTCCTAAAGGATAGGACTTAAGATGAACATGGATTGACAGAGTCAACTCGGCTGCGCAGCGTTCGGGATATAACGACACATCTTCTCATCAGGGATACCCCAAAACCTGAAGACGAGATTGTACAACCAGTGCGTGTTGCCAGTGAAGACTTATGGATCTGAGACGTGGTCCTTCAGTGCCGGCTATATGAGGACGCTCAAGGTCGCTCAGCGTTCTATGGAGAGGGCTGTGCTCGGGGTTTCTCTGTGTGATAAACTTAGAAATGAGGAGTGACGGAATCAGTGTGAACCAACATAACCCAACGGATTAGTAAGCTGAAGTGGCAATGGGCCGGCCATTTAGCTCTAAGAACCAATACCTAACCGATGGGGAAGAAAGGTTCTCGAGTGGCAGCTTCGTACCAGTAGGCTAAGTGTGGAGCAACCCGTCACCAGATGAAGTGACGACCTTGTAAGACATACAGCAAGAGTCGATAGAGGCAGGTGGCTCAAGACTGTTCTTTGTGGACTTCCTTGAGGGGGAGGCCTATGTTCAGCAGCGGACTTGTGAAGGGCTGTAATGATGATGGATGATGATGATCCTATACTTAATACTAACAATATAACTTATTGATTCATGTCTCGATTCTTCAAAAAAATTATTTATTTACGTTGTTAATACATATAATATGTTTTGGTAATTGCTGTTTTGTAACTGCTCTTGAGGCCTGATGTTGTAAGTAGGACTATTTGCTTTGAAGATTTTAAACTAACATAAGTATTTTTGTATTTTGCGTTCAAATATTATTGTATTGATTTCATCGGGAAAACTAATATAAGTTAACAGGCTCTCGCAAAATATAAAGCGATTTATCGTCGGTCGATTTGTGACTGATGTTTGATACAATATTGCAGTCATTATGAGAATACAAAATAAAATAGTTTTGAGCAGCGTAATTGTGCAAAATTATTTATTTGAAGTCTAATGTAGTACAGTAAGGTAATTACAGAATGTAAGCGTCGCATTGCTGTACACAGGCCCGGTACCATACACTGTTGACGATTTCGCGTTGGTTTTTTTTTTATAGAGGGGGCAAACGAGCATGCGGTTCACCTGATGTTAAGTGACTACCGCCGCCCATGATCAACTGCAACACCAGGCGAGAATATCCGCTCTGAGACTGCTCGATCACTTGAGAGCGGTCAGGAGTCAGGTCTCACAGCGGAAAATACTCTTCACGTGGAATATTTTTTGCTATGGCACCATTTTTATATATATCACTTATACTTTAGCTGGTCTGTTGCGGTTCTGCATCAGGTGTTCCATTTTCCAAAATAAATTATACCCTATATGTTGCCTAGACTTAACACCTATGCAACAAAAAACTTTTCATCCCGTATATTTCACCGATCCGGTGCGGATTGCACCGGATCCCAAGGGTACACTGAATTAACAGTAATATTGTAAATCACTTTAAAAAATCTTTATAAACTATAGCTGTACCCTTGGCTTTTCCCACGTTCTCGGTCACGCGCAAGTCGTATCTCACGCTCCTGACCGCTCTCAAGTGATCGAGCAGTCTCAGAGCGGATATTCTCGCCTGGTGTTACGGTTGATCATGGGCGGCGGTAGTCACTTAACATCAGGTGAGCCGCATGCTCGTTTGCCCCCTCTTCTATATAAAAAAAATATAAAATTGCTCTGTAATTTCACGATTTTTGGTGTACAATAAAAATATAATCATTCGTAATGATTTCTTATTATTATGCGAACACTACACATTGATTAAGTAGATCGGACCATAAATAATAATTAAGAAACTGAAGGTACTCCATCGGGGCTCGGGACGTCACTAACAAGCCCCCATGACCGTGGATGCTGATGATGCATGATGCACCTGAAACGTCGGAAATTAAAAATCATATAAATTAAACGCTATAGAATCCGTAAAAGCAGTTTAAATCAATACATTAATTCATAGTTTACATAGTACTTTATGGTATCTTATATCTTAAATAATTTACCCTGTACATGGTACGTTGTTTGAAGTTGCACTTACTTGTTGTTTGAAGTTTTGAAGAAGTTAATTCTTAAAAACAGGACGAAAAACGAGAAAAAGCTTTGTACGAGTCAATGTTTCAGTGCACGCGACGGCACTTCTTGCTTCTTATTATTTATTATCAATTCATTATTAAAGGTTAAGTAAAGTTACAGCCTATATACGTCCCACTGCTGGGCATAGCCCTCCTCTCACTTCTGAGAGAATTTATGGGCAAGGAGGCGTCCGGTGCGCTGGCCTAATGCGTGTTGGCGGACTTCACATGTCTTTGAAATATATTTGTTTAACTATTTCTCAGATGTGCAGGTTTCCTTCACCGCCGAGCGTGTGGTAAATCAGCACTTAAAATTGCATCTAACAATTTCATTGGTGCCGGCGGGGATCGAACCCTGGTTGCTCGCGTACTATGAAAATTACAGCGAGTGCTAAGCCGTTGTGCTACCACAGCTCGGCAATTAATCGGTAATTAATAATAATAAGCAGTGATCGTTGCGCACTCAGCAGAAACAGTTGTGCTTGAATGACTTTCCAAGTACACATATCACCTCTACCAACATCAGCCTATAATCTTTATCACGAGTTTATTATTCTTATTAACTAGCATCAACCACAACAACCTCTTTATATTTTTCTCGTTGAACGATTCGCTTGAAAATTTCGTACCATCGTCATGATATTGGTAACACTGACACAACTGTGTGAGTCATAGAAATCAATTACAATTATAAATATAGAGAGATATACAGAGATATTTTAGAAAATTGTATTGTAACTCATTGATATAATTAAAAGAACACAAAACTATATTTACGTATTTTATCGCGTTTAATTTACTTATTAAACAGGTAACTGCACTTTAATTTGCTTTATAAAACATACAGAATTAGAAAAAATATCTAACCTAACCAACTATAAATTTGTAAATAAGTCTCCTGAAAATTGTTATTTTTCGTTAAAATTTTCTCTAAGTAGTGTAATTGATTGCCCTCCATATTTCTCCTATGTAAGAAAGATCACATATAACTCAATGTATACTCCTAGATAATTATCGAAATGAAATGAAATGAATGATTTTATTCAACATAGATTATTATAAAATACTTATTGAAAGTCATTTTTTAATTTACCTCTGGTTCGCAAAATACCTCTGTCCTGGGAAGAACCAGCAAGAAACCCAGTGGGATTTTTTAAACATATTTAAATTTACAATAAATTTATTTTGTTACAATTTTCGAATGATTTTTATAGAACCAGCATGGTGGCGATCACCTCATTCCCAGGGGTTATTTTCATTTATGTATTCATTTATATTATAATAACCCTTTTTGTAAAAAAATTCTTTAATAAGACATTTAAACTTTTTAATGACTAATTTTGTACATATTCTGGGATTTTGTTGTAAAAGCGTATACATTGCCTCATAAATGAATTACTAATTCTGTGCAGTCTTGTAATTGGTATTACAAGCTTATGTTTGTTCCTAGTGTTTAAAGTATGAACTTCTTTATTCTTATGAGAGTTATTTATGTTTTTATGTATGTACATATATTACATTTACATTATTATATTTTCGTAAATATATTGTGATGCCAAAGTTAATATATTTATTTCCTTAATTTTTTCTCTAAGAGACTCTTTACATTTTAAGTTATAAATCGCCCGTACGGCTCTCTTTTGCAAAACGAATATGACTTCGATATCACTCGTCGCTTACAATATTTTCTATATAGGGTTTGAGCTCCGTATCTTACACATGAGAGTTATATAGCTGCAGCATGTCTCTACCCCATTTAAAACTACAAGTTTTCTGTTTGAAAGTTCATATTTAAGTTGGAGATTAAAATGGCCCTAATATAACTTTTTTTCATTTATTTATAACATGAATAAGCGTTACAAATATTTGTAGTGATAGATTTTAAGAAACCACTAAGGTTTATACCTGAGCTATAGAGAGTTTACAATTTTATAAGATAATATAGCGTAAAATTGTATTAAAGATAAAGGGAAAAAAGACATAAAATAAATATGCAAACAATCAGATAATTAAAATAATAAAAAACACGTTATAACGTAAGAAAGTGATCCTTTAGCTTACACTTAATGTTATATTAGTGACATTATCCACCAATTTTGACGGCAAATTATTGATAATCCGCTACATGTTCGCTCACAGTACGCATTGCTCTCACGCGGCTCGCTGAAACGGTTCTTAGAAATTGATTCACAAAAAAAAACTATTATTTTTATAAAATGTTTTGTGCTCATTTATATGTATTGGTAAAATTTTACAATGTTTGAAAAGACCACTGACTTCATCTCGGAATTTATTTTATATTTCATTTAGAACTATGATCTTTAGAACCTTCCCAGAAATGAGGGGAGGCCTGTGTGGCCAGCAGTGGGACGTATATAGGCTGTAACTTTACTTTTTTTACTTTATGATCTTTATTGTTCTTACTTGTAAATTATGGATCTGGTCAAGTTATGTTTTGTGACAGCCCGTATTGAACGCGCGACTCCGCAAGTGCATTATTTAATATTAACTTTATTTTAAATGGAATTCGATTATTGAGGATAGTGATATTTTCTAGAAATTGTCTTAGTTTAGTAAATTCACGTTCAATATGCTAGCTCCAATCGAGTTTACTGTCAATTAAAAGTTCTAGATATGTTTGTGTGTCAACTATATCAATTTCTGAACAACAACATTTAGCAGAGCTGTTATCATATAGGCGGATGTGGTTTTGTGCGATTAATTCATGGCAACACCTTGTTTGGATGTCTAGGTCGGACTGCAAAAGGTCACAAGCCTTTCGTGGATTTTTATCACCGATTACAAGACAAGCGTCATCCGCAAACTTGTAGCACGTGCAATTGACGTAGCAGCTGCACATGTCATTGACGTAGAACAAAATATGAAAGGGTCCTAGTACCGAACCTTGAGCCGAACCTACGTAATTAAACATGCTGTTGCTTGAAAGTTATATGTAAAAATTTGTCTCTGAGTGTACGCTGTAAACATCGACTGAAATAATGTTTACTTAATGAATTTATTAAGTCATGTGGTGGTGTAAAAAAATCTTTCGCACCATTTCGTCGCATCAGTGTCGTCAGAAACAGCTATGGGAAATGCCTGTAAGATTTTAGGGCTTTCAATAGTTGATTGTAAAACACATCTCTTACACCAGGCGTTAAATACCGTCTATTGCGGCAAGTCTTTCCTGCAACAAGAGAGGCTAAACTCCAGTAGTGGAATTTCGTGAGTTACTAAAAAAGCAGGAAGAGTTTATCGATAAAAATTAGAAAATCTATATGAAAACGAGTGTGATCGCAAAGTCTATCTGCCCGAATGAGGTATCCATTAAGTAATTAAGCGTCGAATGAAATTGCTTTGGAGACGTTTATCATTTCTTCTTAAGAAATGCGAGACGAAATTAGTTTACAAACGAGCGAACCTACACAATACGAACACAACACAGACATCCTTATAAGGGCTGTATATATACGAGGCTCTATGGACCTCAAAACGGAGAGATAATTATATGGAATACTGTTCCCATCTCTGGGCCGGGACTCCCCAGTGCCAGCTCCTTCCATTTGATTGCATCCAGCGCAGAGCTGTTCAAACCGTCGGTGACCGAGCCCTTTCCGATCGGTTTGACTCACTGGCACTGCGAAGAGAAGTTGCATATCTTTGCGTATTTTATCGCATCTACCACGGGGAGTGCTGTGGGGAATTGTTCGGACTAATTCCAGCCGCACAATTTCACCATCGCACATCGCGACAAAATTCGCGATACCATCCATACCATCTGGATGACTGGCGGTCTACCACCGGGCGATTTAAAAGAAGTTTTCTTCCTCGCACAACTTCCTTGTGGAATCGACTACCACCAGAGATTTTTCCGGACCGATACTACTTAGGGACCTTCAAGAAAAGAGCCTAATCCTTTTAAGGTCGGCAACGCATCTGCAAGTGCAAGTTGCAGTTGCTTATGGGCGGCGGTAGTCACTTACCATCAGGTGAGCAGTATGCTCGTTTGCCCCCTCTCCTATAAAAAAAAGATAATTGTATTGAAATGTAGTGCTTAAAATAATGGACCCATGAGCTTCCAGATAGTTAATGTAAGTATGAAATCATCAAAATCGGCGTAATTACGCCGATTTTTAATTTGACTTAGTCGTTTGCTATGCTAAATAATAAGGTTCATTATGTTAGTTAAACTTTTTACCATGATTAACCCCTTTTAAATGGATTGATCGTATATGTTTAATCATTATATGACAATTTAGAACGTATAACATAAGTAGTAATTAATATTGAGACTATCGTTCTCGTTTAGCAACTATAGTTCTCGCAAACTAATATTATAAAAGAATGCAGACAGAAACACTGTTGACCTGAAACTTGAAACTGTCGAAATGATGTAACCATTGTTATAAAATTAATAATAACTATTGTAGTCACTGGGTCTTTTAATGTAAACCAACATTAATCTTCGATATTCACGCGATTGGCCAATTGTAAAATAAAAAGTTAAAAAGATATCGCTAACAAGATTTTATTGAAGGGATTAAATTAGTAAAAACTATGTTAATAACATAAAAAATTCTAAATTTGTGCATATTATATCGGATTATTCCGGATGAGAATTAAAAATATGCAGAATTTGAAATTTTCCAAGTGTGCAAGCGAATTCCATAAATACAGTAGGTATTTATGCCATTCTCTTACACTACGTAACTGCATTGTCCTCGCACGACAGAAGAAATTGAAAAATTGAATTATTTGATTTTCTTGTACGAGAACCTGGCGTAGACATAGTTTAGCAACCAAGAACATTGACAATCTGATTAGCTTTTAATGTTTTGTCAGAAAAATTTTAGAAGAAAAAAGAGCCTATGATTGTGAATGTTAATGTTGATGTTTAATAGGTATTACTTAAATAAGTCAACAAAACCTTAAGATGGCAGGCACTATTTAAAGGCATTGGTATTTTTCCAATCGCTAATTTGCTGCATAACCTTTTATAAACCTAGGATACAGGGATAGATGCCGTCGCCCATAAACATCTACATTCATTTTCGATTATGAATCAAAATGCAGATTGCATTGTCCTTCCTGAGGACTAAGATGAAATAACTCCTTTGCAGTAAAAAGGGTATCCAGTTCTCTGTGCTCAAATTACGAAACACAGCAGCATTAAGCTTTTATTTTATGCTGCTCTTCTGTGTTATTGCAAAAAGTTAACCCGACGTTTGGATCTATAGTGGCAGGCACTACAGATCCAAACTTCGAGTTAACTTTTTATAAAATTTAAAATATAACTGTACCTATTACAAATACTCAATCGCTACGGTATATTAATTTATACATTACATTTCAGGAAGATATTTCTGTAGTATACTACTGATATGTTATGGCTAAAATTTAAATCATCTAAAATTGAATTTGACTTGGTTGCAAGTTTAGCGTTTTATTTGAGTTATAAAATGGCGAAGTATAGAGGTTTAGGACGCATACAATTTAATGATGAATCCTTGCTAGGTAAGCCACAGGCGACGCTCTTGCATGACGTCTCGAAATAAGTGGTATACGGGGAGGCGCTTGAAATGCACGAAGAAGAATAACGCAGGAAAGGCATTTTAGTTTTGTGTATTCTTGGCATTTTCTATTTTCAGTGACACTTAATACAATACTTCCAATATTTCAATATAATACAAAATTTATAGAAATTAGACTAATGTACTTAAGAATGTCTCTATTAGTTTTTATAACTGGCTTATGTTTCGTATTTAAAATAATATCATGGTACGTAGGCGGTCCCATAATGAATTGGCCTAACTATGAAATGAAACGAAACCAATTTTATTTTTCAATATAATCACCATGAATACTAACACACTTCTGACATCTGTGAATCAACATCTCTAAACCTTTATAAAAATAATCACATTTTTTATCCTCAAAATGACTGAAGACGGCCGCCTGCAACTCTTCATCGCTTGAAAATTTTCTTCCTCTTAAGTCCCGCTTTAAATTTGGAAATAAATAATAGTCGGACGGGGCCATGTCTGGACTGTAAGGTGGATGTTGAACTTCTGTGAACCCGCATTGACGAACTGCATCCTTCGAAACACCAGCGGTATGAACAGGGGCGTTGTCATGGAGCAACAGGACACCTTTAGACAACTTGCCTCTTCGTTTTTCCTTTATCTTGTCTCGTAATTTATATATTAAAGAAGCATAATATTCGCCGTCACGACTGTATTACGTTCTTTAAAATCCACCATCAAAATGCCTTCAAAATCCCAAAATATTGTGCACATCAGTTTTTTAGTCGATTGTTGCACCTTTGCCTTTCTAGGGGGCTTTTCACCCTTATAACGCCATTCCATTGACTCGCGCTTGCTTTGTGGATCATAATACAAGATCATAGTTTCATCACCAGTCACTAGCCGCTCGATCACAGTCTTTGGATTTTCGCCACAAAGATCCAAAAACTCCGAAGCGCAGCGCACTCTTTCCTGTCTCTGTACCGCTGAAAGAAGTTTCGGTACCCATCTTGCACTCACTGTAATTGAAAATGTATCGGAATCCGGTGTCTCCAGTTGGCCCCTACCACGCGCCAACTACTACATATGCACAGCAATAGATACACAATCGCGCACACACTCGCATTTTACAAATCAAAACATACTACACAACCAATTATAAACCTTATCTCATCATACGAAGCGTGCATTTACCATGCACCGTACAAAACTTATTCACACAAAAACATCTGTCGCTATCATTCACTCACAAAAGCCGGCAGCGGCTGCTTCACGAAACTATCGTGTGAGTGAGAGTATCAGTAAAACACTTATCCATTGCGCTATTAGACCAGCTGATTCACAGGTCGATTTGTACTAAGCAAGCAATGGTTTTTGTTCCTAAAGAAAACATTTGATTTGGTTTTTCATCGTGTTTCTAGTACCACGAAGTAATGTTTTAATAAATTGAATAAGAAAAACATTAATATTTTAGTACTTACGTGTGAAATGAGATGCCATCTTTCATGTAATTCAAGCTGTTATTTTTGCAAACAATCACTGAACAACGCGGCATTTTGTCAAAAATCACGAGCAGTGAAGACGTCACAAGTTGACATTCGACTAATTACCGAAACTGGCATCAGGCCACTTTGCGGCCAGATGCGTTCGCAAGTGCCACGCCTCCTTGCCATATCTCCTGTTGTTTATATGATCTGAGACGCCATCCAATCGTTCTTTTATTTGGGCAGGGGATAAACCTTCTTTAAACAGAAACTTTATGACACTTCGATACTCAGTTTTCGACATTTTGAAAAAATACGCGACTCTCGTTATTCAAATGCCTGTTAAACTAAGACTAAGCGTTTCATGTCGATGCATGTTTCTTATATTAAGTGCACGATAAACGTACTATTTAATGCAATACAACATGTAGCGACATGTCGCGTTGAACTATATCAGGCCAGTTCATTATGAGACCGCCTGGTATATCAAAGTTGATAATTTTTCTATTCCATTATGATTTACTAATTTAAGTAACTTGGCGCCAGATATTAATGTTCCAACCGTTTTTTTGTAATTCATAAAAAATATGTATATAATAACAGGTATAGGTAACCTATACAGGGTTTGGGTCCCGGGACGTCTCGTGTCTCGAAGTCCCGAGACATTTCATAATTTTAGTTGTCTCGAGTCCCGGGACTTTCGGGCCGAGACTCGAGACGAGACAAGTTTGTCGAAAATGTTATATTATCATTTTTATTTACAAATAATTGAAGGAGCCCAGCTCCGTCTGTTAGTTATATTTCAAAAGGAGTTTCAGTTGTTTGAAGCAACCGAAAAACGTACAGAAAGTTTGGAACTACTGTATAAAGCCTTAAACACAATTATACCGACATCTGTTGAAAACGAAGGTGTGTGTTCTCCTTGTACGGTGGTAATATTACAAAAATCAGAAACAAATTGTCGAATATAGCTGTTGACGCTCTGATTTTTTAAAAGCCTATTTTATTAAATTAGCAAAAAAGTCTCTAGCGTGTTAGTTGATTATTCGAAAGTCTGATTTATAAGTCTGTTTTATTATGTTTTATTTAGATTATTTAATTATGAAACAAATCTGAATTAACAGTGTTGTTATGTATTATGACCAATGATTAGATTCTCGAATTACTAGATAATAGTAAAATTATTAAGAATTAGTATGATTTTTAACTAGGTTCGTTTTATAACTATAAAATTTAACTGTTTGAAAGTAAATCTGTGTCTGATTAAAAGAAATGAACAATGCAATTATTAAGACTAAAATAGCGTTAAAGTTATTAAGATAAATTATATTTTTCTTAATAACATTAATCCCGGGAAATGTCCCGGGAATTCCCGGGACTTTGATAGTAGACTGTCTCGTGTCCCGGGACTTAAAAATTGTCTGGAATTCCCAAACCCTAATAATAATGCAGACAGTCGTTAGATGCAGAAGGCGCAGGACCATACTTTATGGCAATCTATCGGTGCCTATGTTTATCAGTGGACTTGAGATATGAGGTCGTAGTAGTGTAAGTAGTAGTGTTAGTAGTTGAAAGTAGATAATAGTTTATGAACATAATTCTATGTCATTCGTGATAAAATTGCAGCTTAAAGAATTTAAAGAAAAGAAATTTCTCTTGGGCGGAGCTACTCACGTTGCAAGTCGTAAACTGGCCATTTCGCGAAATGCCCGGCTGCAAACCGCCATCGGGCGACGCGACGGTGCGGTGTTAGTAATAATGTATTCCTATTTCCTTTATTTTTTACAACCCGTCACAGCGCAATACCTTAAGTGACCGGGGGTGGTGAATACGGTTAGCAAAAGTTTCCGCATTAGTAAGTCTATTCTATATATTCATTCTTTATTGTATATTAATGATATTTATTTATTGTTCGTCCGATATATCTTTAATATATTATATAATATAAAAATAAATATAATATGTTAATTTTTTAAGTAATTGAACTAACGAACTCTGATACTAACTAGTGTAATTATAGTTAAAGATGTAGCTGGGGTAGCCCTTGGGCCACCCAGCATACATTATAATGATACAATCGTTAAATATAAATAAATTAAAATATAACATTGAAAGTACTAAAAGTTTTAATTTAAAAAAATTGTATTGTAAAATTATATTGGACGAAAATGTATTTTTTTATTTATACGATTATTGTTTGATTAGCAACAGCCTTTAATATAACGTAAACATAATTTCAACGAATATATAAATATTGATAATTTCTTAGTTCAGTTACTAAAGTTCTTTTCTGAAATACCAAAAAAGTTTAAATGTAGTAACAAGTTAAAAGAATAATAACTGAAAGTAAAAACTATCGCACAATGGCTAATTCAGTATTGTTCATACGAAACGACGTATTAAGCAGTTACAACCATTAATATAATGATTCAATTAGTGTGAGAATTACAATGTGATTATTACCAATTGGTTAATTACCCTACTGAGACCAATCTCACGACTCCATTAGGCATGCTTGGACCTGTTAGTTCGTAATTGATTTAGTGGTTATTCAGTAAACTGTATTATAACTAGATTGTGAGATTTATTCTTTGGTAAGGGGAAATATAATCTCAAATGGCTTAGCAAGATCCTTCGTTATGCCGAAAATATTGCAGCATTAATTTTGAAATAAATTTATGGTAAAGTTGAGGATTAATGTTAAGGATTATGTTAGACGAAAACACGATTTCGTAAAATTTTCTCGATAGAAAAAATCCAAAGTTACCTCCAAAATAAACAATAAACCGCTGTTATTCATAAAATACTTTAAATAAGATCATGAAACTTTGCATACTAACTGAACTAACTATAAAACAGTGCTTATGTTATTTACTTTTTTAAAATACCAAGAATAGTAAGAAGAAATTACCTAAACTATCGGCGCATAAGCTTGATTCCTGTCTAGTGTTGCCGTTTTAGCGACTTAGTCGCTAGATCTAGCGGATTTCATGACTGTTTAGCGGGAAAAAAAATCGTTTTAGCGATAAATAAATATTTAGCGACTTCTAGCGTTTTTTGAACCGTGTACGGTGGCGACTTTTTTCGGAAATAAAAATCATGACATGAATAAATAATTTAAATTAATTTTATGTCTGATTTTCAAGTCTACTGCTGGTATCACTTAAGTAGAATGAGAATAAACGGGAATTCCCCTTATATAAACGAAACATACCTAGTCAGTCAAGGTTCATTCGTTCATTTTTACCCTTCTCGTTTACTAATATCAAGTATGAGTGAGACAAATATACGGATTGATGTATATAGTCATTTATTCATGCACATTTTTTATAACGAGTTAATTAGGTATCAGTGAGATTCTAATTCATTAAGTGAAAACGTGAAAAAGACTTGTTTTTTTTATTGTAAACATGGAAGTTCCGATAAGAAAAAAGTTATACGCACAGAATTATAGAAGCGAGTGGGAAAATTATGAAGAATTTAAACATTGGTTGAAACCCGTGCCAGGTAACTCAACTAAAGCATTTTGTAGTTATTGCCACTCTGAAATGTACGCGAAACTTAACGATCTTAAGAAGCATTTGGAAACAAAAAAGCATAAAAAACAATGCGAAATAATTTCGCAAAATAAACAATTGACATTTTCTCCGACAGCACCGAAAATTTGCAAGCATACTTCAAGAGCTGAATGTACTTTAGCTTTGTTTATTGCTGAACATAATTCAATTCGCCAGATTGACCACTTGACTGACGTATGTAAAAAATGCTTCAAAGACTCGAAATCGACCATTGACATGAAATTGCATAGAACGAAATGCACAGAAATCATTAATGATATACTGGCACCTCATTTCAAGCAGGAACTCCGAAGTGATATAGGTGATCAAAAATATAGTTTACTATTAGATGAATCTACAGATGTAAGCGTCACAAAATATCTTGGGGTCGTCGTCAGGTATTTTAGTTTGAAACGGAACAGAGTAGTTTCTGCGTTTTTAGCTCTGCAATCGCCGGAGAGTTCAGATGCTATTGGAATTGTTACCGCTCTGGTAAAGTGTTTAAAAGATCATGATCTGGACCTTAATAATTTGATTGGCATTGGAACTGACAACGCAGCTGTTATGACTGGATCCAGACATAGCGTTTATATGATTCTCAAAACACAGTATAATCTTCCACATCTCATACTGATACCATGTGTCTGCCATTCATTACAATTGGCGGTAACTCGCGCATCAGAAAACACTTTACCAAGAAACATAGAGTTTTTAATTCGTGAAACATACAACTGGTTTTCACACTCAACGAAGCGCCAAATTGAGTATAAGAAGATTTATGAATTAATCAATTGTGGTGAATCCCCGTTAACAATCTTGAAGACCTGTGACACGCGGTGGCTCTCGATTGAACCTGCAATAGTTAGAATTTTATCTCAGTGGGAAGAATTAAAAGTACATTTTTTTACTACTAAAGACGGTTGCTATACAGCAGAAATGCTGCATGCCATGTATGCAGATGAACAAAATCGTCTCTATGTAACATTTTTGAGAAGTATTTTGGGTGAGGTACAAGAGACGATAAAAATTTTTGAAAGTGAGAAAGCAAATGTAGTAAAACTGTTAAATTCACTAATGGCGTTGCTACGTTCTGTCTGACAAAGAATTATATTACCAACGGCAGCAACCACCGACAAAGACTACATAAATCTCAAAATTAAAGACCACCTCAATCCTGTGTCTTTCCTCGGATATCTTTTTGAGTCCCAAATACAGAAACTTCCAGCGTCACATAATGTCAATATTGCTGTAGTAAGATCACGATGTATTGATTTTAATGTGAAATTAGGAGAGGAACTACAAAAACGGCTTCCAACTAACTATGAAGCCCTAGAAAAAATGGCTCTTTTGAGTGAGGAAGAGACACTAAAACAATCGAAAAATACATCAATAATAGATCTTGCAAAAGAAATGGGCATTTCCGATGAAAAAATAGATAAAATTTTGCAGCAATGGCAAACTATTCACTTTGTCGATTGGGCTCCGCTAAATGGAGATCCTATTAGCTTTTGGGCTAAAGTGGCTGCATATAAAAACGCAGCAGGAATAAACACCCTTCAAGATTTATGTGATTTTGCTTTAGCCGTCTTGTCATTGCCACACTCAAATGCAGAAGTAGAACGAGTATTTAGCGCAATGAATATAGTGAAAAACAAACTTCGAAATAAAATTTCTGAAAAAACATTAAATTCTATTCTTCTGATCAAAAACCAACTCAGAATTAAAAACAAGAATTGCTCAACTTACGATCTCCCAGACGAAGTTGTTAACGAGGTTGGCAAAAAAAGACCAAAAGTTACTGAAGACCATGGAGAGGCTTCAACTTCCGCTGACATTATATTTGAACAGCAGGATGACATCATACTTGATTTTGAAATTTAGGTACAAGCATTAAAGCTAATTATCCATTTTTTCTAACGTGTTTAGTTATATATAACTGTGTAAAAATTAAGAATTACTGTCACAATAAAAATGTTACATCTACACATTATCTTCAATAAAAATGTTTTTTTTTACAAAAATTTTGTTGAATTATTATTTATACCTTCGATTTAGGAGAATAAAAAGATGTTTTCTATCATCAGACAACTATAAAATCATATACAGACTTATACGATAACGATATTACATATCAGATAAGATCTAGGGACATTTAGCGGATTTTCAGAAGATATTTTTTCCCATATCTGGCGGATTTTTTAAAATTATCTAGGGACTTCTAGTTTTGTAGAACGGCAACACTGTTCCTGTCGCCCCATTAGTATCGCTCCGGCTTTTGAAGGGAGAAGTTGTGTCTATTACGATCAGAAATCACATTACGCAACAGGACGACATAAAGTTAAAATGGGAAATAACCGTTATAAAAATAAGAAGCGACTGGGTTGGCGTTAAGAAACAGGCATAAATATGATAAACCTAATGAAATAAGTATCTAACGACCTATCTACTTACAGTATTAGTGATTACAAACATGTCGGTATATAGGTAGCATACGACGCGCGGGCAAGTGGCGACGAAATTAGAATTTGAGCTGACTTACTCTATCCCCTTAAGTTTGTAACGTCGATGCATTTGAGATAGCTCAGCACCGTGCTCTGTGATAATTTTTGGGGGAGTGGACTTGGTACGGATTACAATAATACAACATAAAACAGACATTTTATGTAAGTAATATTACCGATAGAAACAAAAGGAAATCGCATTTATTATTAAACGTGTTAAAGTTGTCCCAGTGAATTCGACAACATCTTCATCTACTTTATGTATATTGATAAACTAGCTTCGAAATTAAGTTCTGCCATTTTCAACAGGAGACGCGCAGCGATGTTTTCTTGATAACGACTAAAATATAAAAACTAAGGTTGCCGATCCGTTTGCGAAGCGTGGCAATTATGGCAATAATCCAAAATAAATTTACAATTTTGAGTAAGGCTGCTTTGCGGCTCGTTTGGGGAAGGACCACGCTCTCACAGAGTACCAGCGTATGATGTAACGGTAATGGTAATCATGTGTAGAACAAAAGAGTTCTCACTCGAAAACGTCACTCGAAAAATCCTCGTAAACATAACGTAACTACTTTTATATTGTTAAAATTTTGTAAAGATAAAAATAAAACTGGTTAATTTCTTTGTAACCTGGCATTAAAAACGACCCTCAGAGTTTTTTTTGCGTGTTTTTCTCTTGTTTTATTTCGTAAACTGGTATAGATTGTGACGTTCATGATAGCTTTATACAAGCCAAATTTATTAAAAATTACTTTGACTCCTATTCGCATAATTTTTACATGTGACAACACAAGTAGTTTCAAATAATTGATATTGCATGCCTTAAGCGCAAAGCGCCTAGGTATGTTCTACTAGCGCCTAAAACTCAAGAATCCAACGTTTTATCGCATGGAATCGTATCTAACAATCATATTGAACATAAACATTATATAAAAAGCACAATGTTAGTAAGAAAATGATTGTTAAGCTTATTTTTTTTAAAATCGATTAATTACTATTTCTACATTAAAGGTTATGTTTTAGTGGCTATGGTGTCGAATCATCAAGTTCACATGTCGGAGTAAAGATACCTTTTGAAAATATCAATTGTTCAACTCAGTGTATTTTTTAATCTCTTCATCTATCATGTAGGAAGCCATGGATTGTAAATGGCTGTTTTTGTTTAGTTATAATTAATTTTTTTGGCTGATAAATTCCGAAATTTTCGGTGTCTTGAGCAGCCTTGTAATAATATATTTTATTAAATACAGTTACACTTCGACACACACACACACACACACACACACACACACACACACATATATATATATATATATATATATATATATATATATATATATATATATATATATATATAATACTTAACCAAGGTACGAGCATGATATAATTATTATTTTTATAATCACAGATTTTCATTACAATACATTGTTTCATTACAATATGTTTGTTACACTTGTGCAACTATAAAATATTAAATATTAAAAGTAATAGATAGTAATAGGACATCCTTCATTTTCAGCCTTGGATTCCGTCTAGATAGGTGGTTTCCCTTTTATTTCTGCCTTTAATCAGATGTGCAACTACTGTTACGTCCTGGTTTAAAATGTGTAATGAGCGATTACGTTAACCAGCATTCCAGTTTTTCTTGGTCAGACACAACAGATTGGACTTAGTAACTATTAGTTCGTAGCCAATTCTGTATTAAAAGACAAAAATATCTGAATCCAATAGTATTTACAAATAAATAAGATAAGTATATTAGCACAATCATAGATAATAAATTAGTCTGAGATTAAGATCGAACAAATTATTATAAGATAATATAATGTTTATTATAACTACAATTATGATTATATTTCGAGTTTTTCTGCTGACCGTGTCCCAACGGATTCAATGTTGTGTCCTATGCTCAGTGGCGACGTCGCGGCGTGCTCGGATAGGCGAACATAACTTCGCCTAGAACGCTACTTTGTTTCAGGAAAATTCATACTTTCATGTAGACTGATTTGTCTTTTGTTGTAAATGTAAACTTCACAATTACTAATATGCATGTTTTAAAAGATATAGAAGCCTATGTTATACATAATGTATTACATTACTAATGTTTGTATTGTATTTTGTTTCAGGTAAGCCGAAAAAGTTCATCAATGTTTTGGATTCTCGGTAATGTGTTTATTTTTGAAAATATATGCCAGTTACTAATGGACCTATAGGCAATTGACTTTAATATTACTTTATTGGTGTTGTAATTATTCAGAGTCAAGTCATCGTTTTAATTTTTTTTGTGTAAACTATCGTGAACTAGTCTTTTTACTGATTTAACAGAACTTTCGCTTTTATACAAACTTCCCTGCCGAATGTTGCATGCCTTATGCGCAAAGAGCGTAGGTATGTTCTACTAGCGCCCAAAAATCAAGAACCTAACTTTTTGTGGCATTAATTCGTATCTTACAATAATAATATTGAACTTATAAATGATATAAAAAGCACATTGTCGGAAAAATAAATAATTGTTGGCTTATGGTGTAGATTTATCACGTCCACACGGAGGGGTAAACACGATATCTTTTGAAAATATTAATTTTTCACCTCAATATATTTTTTAATCTCATGTATCATGTGGGAAGCCATGGAATGTAAATGGCTGTTTAATTTTATTTTGCTTAGTTATAATAAATTTTTTTCGGCTGAGAAATTCTGAAATTTTCGGTATTTCGAGCAGCCTCGTTATAATATATTTTTCTAAATACACTTTGTCTCATTAGTCATAACAGGCTCGGTCGCCGTCGTGAGTGGATTACTGTATCGTTTGCTTACAGCGGCTTGTGATAAAAAGTATCGATCGCTGTAGAAATACAAAATATTCCAAAAAACAAAAATGAGCAATTGACCAAGAGAAGATATATTTTTTTATAATCACAGATTTTTATAGATTTAATAGATTAAAATGTATTGTTTCGCTAAAATGTATGTAGAATTTTTATATAAATATACTTATACGTTGTGGATTCTATGGAGTTACCTGAAGGTGTACTTCGGTATCTGTTACTAGAAATTCTCGACGAGTAGACCTGGGTGTACTGAGAATTTTGCTCGTTGTGTCAGTTATGATCAGACCGGGGTTAAGCCCCGGACTTGACGTAGTGACCTGAGGGTATACTTCGGTCAATGCAACTGGAACTCCTCAACGAGTAGTAATAGTAATAGGTGTGCTGAGTTTGGGCTCGTTTGTTAGTTATGATGAGACCTTACCTCCGGACAGTGAGGGATTATCCATAAGGCAATCTAGGCACGTGCCTAGAGGCGCAAGGTTAAAAAAAATCGAATCAAACTACAAATATAAGGTTATTAGTGAAAACTTGTATGTATTCAAAATACTTTAAAAAAATTGACGTATAATATGAGCGATTAAGGCATGCACTTCTATATTTACCAAAAGATATTTTTTTTCTACAGCATATGAAGCGGTTTTTAACAACGGTTTTGAAAGGCGACAAAAATATCAAACTTTTTCTTTTTATGGTTTTCACTACATCACTACATTATATTCACAAGTTCCTGAGACATATAGGGTTGTCCTGTTACATCACTGTACCACGTACACTTGCAAGAAAAAAAACTTAAGTACTTGTATTTCGTAAACCCACATCATGTTAAGTCACGTAAAATAATCAATGAGAAATACAAGAGTAAAGTAAATCCAATAGAACAAGCAATTGCGGAAAGGATTGCAGGACGTAACTCGGCGGCCGGCGACGATAGAGCGACGCCCTGCGGTCCCCGGATTACGGGATTAAAGTGAGATTGACCCGATACAAAACCCCAAAGCTAAGGGGGAACTTAGAACCTGCGTATGTCGACTGAGTGGACAGGAACTAAGACTATTACTGTACTTTAATAATGCTATTAAGTCGTTTTGTTTATTATTCTGTAACATTCAGGTTTCTGTATAGATACTACTGTTATATTGATTGTATCTGGAGATACAATTTGGTAGAGCCATGCTGCAGTTGTGTTATGTTTGTAGCACGAATGAGTCGGCTCGACCGCGGAAGCACCACGCTCTCACAGAATACCAGTGTAAATTAGCAGCTTAATACTGATGTGCTTCGTATGGTGAGTTTAGAGATCCGGAGACTCTTTTTTACTGAAAACGAGGCTTTCTATCTTAGTCCTCAGGGCTGACGACGCATCTGCGTTTTGATTCTTAATCGAGGATTAATATAGATGTTTATGGTCTACAGCATTTACATACCATCAGATGAACTGTGTTCTCGTTTGTCACCCTTATTTTATAAAAAGAAAACTGATATTTATTTAATTAGTATTGTTAAGGCCTGAAATACAATTTGTTAACTCCTTAGTAGGCCTTTCGGAGGATGGCGGTTTTTAACAGGTTGTGGTTGCGAGTTGGTGTATACATACGGATGATTTTGACGGTGAAGGAAAGCATCGTAAAGAAACATGCATGACTCAAAAATTTAAAAATATCTAAAGGACTTCTGATGTCCGCCAACATACATAGGGCAGCTTAGTGGAGTTTTCCTTCAAAAATTCTTTTAGAAATTATAGACGTGTGGCCCAGTCGTGAGGAATATTGAGGCTGTTGTTTCCTTCTATTTTTTTATAGTACTGCTGCTTGGTGTCAGATAGTAGTAGATAGTTATAGGTTTATATGTGAGACCCTTAAACAAGTTAGCTGTTAGATAACAAGTTAGCTGTAAGTTAGATAAATTACAGTACACAAAGTTCTGAAATCTTGACATTTGTCATTTTATGTTTAGATATCTAGGTTACATAGTTTCTATTTTAGTTGCCTTTTGAAAACTTATTCTTAAAATGAACACATGGCCTTTCATAGACGTAATAATTTGAATTGGAGATCAATTTAAGATTATAATTTACGTTGGTCACAAAGCTATTTTGGTATTTTATTCTTAATATGAATGACATCGAGCTCCATAATTTAATGTGTTAAAAAGGTTTGATTTTAACAAGACAGCATCAAATGAACGGACGTAGTTCTACTTTAATACCGTAAATTAACTTCTTAGACATATTTACGACGCACGTTCCGCTGTCGTCGCAACAAGACACTTGTAAACTTCGCTATCACGATAAAATATTGTCGGCGACTGTTTATACAACTAATTTGTTTTCGAATACACTGTAATCCAGTTATTGTTGTCGCGGGTACATTTCCATCATAATCCCGGGATTAGAACGCGCTGCGTAGGATTGCTCTTAATCCCGTCATCGTATCGACCGCTCTATCGAAAATTTGTATAAAAATACCTCCACACTAAATTACAAGTGTGCCTATTCAGTTTAGGATTTTGTAAATCTGATCATCTTGTTAAGACTCTGGGCGTAAGCGGCTCTTGATTGACCATAAAGGAGACAATCATTTTTGGGCCCACTAGAAATATTAACGTCACTTAATGGTATTTACACCAAAAAAAGACACCAAATTATAATAGTAAATGGTCTATAGATTTTTCGAAAATGTAAACGGAAACAAGAAATCTGAAAAAAAATTAGTTGTTTTGACATTCGTGTTCTGATCATTGGCTAAGGTAATGTAACATTTAAAAAATTATTGTCTTAGAGATGTGCCGTGATAACTCGGAAAAAATCGACTCGAGTTGAAATTCAGGTAACTCGATTTAAACAATTCAAATTAGATGAACGAAGCTGTGTCAATATTTCACAAATTATTTTTATAATTGTTCTTCCATACAACACAATTATTATTACTACGCTTAGTAGGTAGTTATATATTATTTTTGGTATGCGTATCGACATCTTCATAAAATAATATCACTCTAACGTTATGACGTAAGTCTTAATGTTATTAATAATTTGACTATCCAAAGTATATATAATCAATTTATATCATATATAACATAAATTGATACAACAATATATACATATTACCTAATATCAATTTATTTATTACATAATATATCAATAAATTGCTCGAATTAGTAAGTCGATTTCATCACTAAATTGTAGACAAACACTGCATTGGCCGTAAGATAAAGATGCGATTCGAGTAGAGTTTTGCGACTCGAGCCACTCGGGTTAATTTACGAGTATGTATGTATATCATTCTAGTTGTACACTAGTTTTTGAGTAAATCAACTATTTACAGAAAAGTTTATCACTAGAGTTGAGATCAGCGATTACTTTAGTTAAACCATTTTTAAATATGTACCTTTATAAATAAGTAATATGTGGCAACATGAAATTAAAACTATAAATCAATATCATAAATAAAACTAAGTTCAGGTTTGTTTACAACATGCCAGATGCAAGTTTGAATTTGGATGCAACTTGTGATGTCACCCGCAGCGACTTATTATATATACAAGTAAATTAATATCTATATAGCACCCTCTGAATCTATACGATGCGCCGAGTTAACTCGGTAACTCGGTAAAATTTATTTTCTATCGATTATCGAGTTGGACAAATTCACTCGATTCACTCGAGTGAAATAAAACATAGTTGGAGTCGCATCATTAATCATTATGGTAAGAACAAAATGGAGTTTTTTATTTACAAGCAATGTTTAAGAAAATATGGATATTATCAATTATCAGAAAGGTTAGCCAAATATTAATTGACACAAGTACGTATGTTTTTCTCTTTTTAGTTTTTGTGGTAAAATTCGCTAATAGAATATAAGAGTTTATTAATTTACACCTATTCTAGGTTGTGAAAATCTATTATTGTTTGTATATTTTACCTCAAACAAATACAAATAATAAACAGGTCTTAGAACCTTATTAGTTTCTTAAAAGTGACAAAGTATTAAGTTTATTTTATTAGTAAAATCTAAATTAAATAATAAATAGAATGCACAAAAGAAGTTATTATAATGTTAAAAGAAAATTAGAATCTTTGGGTCGAGGGACTTAAAAGAGTGTTTTGAAGAGCAATTCATATAACTGCATTTGTGTACAAATAGGTAACCTTATGTATTCAGCAAGTTGCTTAATACTAAATGGCTTTTTTGTTAAGCCAGACACAGATCCTGGATTTATACCAGCCATAGTAGATAGGCAATATAAATGTTACATATATTTATGTGTAAAAAATGTAGTAATTATTTGTACTAAAAGCAAATATAAAGTTTAATAATAATAGTTTCCATAAAAAAGTGTAATGGTTGTTTCTATTATGTTTCGACAGCTGTGTTGTTCACTGTGCAGAAAGGAATATTATTTTGTCATCTAGAATCAGATATACTTAATATAACAATAATATGTTTGTCTACTATGTAAGTACATGAAACCGGTAAAAATAAAATGTGAGACAACTTTTACATGGTTGAATATTACTGATGTTAATCAATAATTACTGCTTCTGTATTTGATCAGCTGGAGCTGATTAATGCTGTATAATTTATAATAATTTCTTTATTATTTAACATATGAAAAGGCAGATATAAGAAAATGCTCACAGAAATATGTAAATACAGTTTATTGACATTGAAGGCATAGTCTATCTCATATCTCTTATTATTAAAAATGTCCTTTTAATTCCTATATAATATAGAAAAAAATAATATATTGATAAGTATTATTATTTAGTTAAGATACCTTTACAATTGTCATTAACTTCTTTTCAGGTGGATCGCTTAGAACAAATCTGTATGCCGTGCAGGCTGAAAACTTGCAGAGACAAAAAGTGTATGGATATTGAAGACAACAGTCTTATATTATAATTGAAAATTCCTTCTGATTGCTTACAATATCATAAATGTACATGTTACCATCAAGTTATTTTCAAAAAACCTTCAGAAATATATCTAACACTAAAATGTTTCTACCTATGTCCGTTATAGACAAAACATCAGAAACCTTCCAACCAATTTAAATGAAAATGTTTGTGTGTGTTTGGATGGATTCCTAGATGGTTTATATTTACATTTGGACTCGGTAGATGGCACTGTTGTCGAGATCCATAAATCACCAGGGCACAGCTGAGGCGCATCGCTAGTAATAAATACATTTAAATTAAGCCTGTGTTTTTTTAATCCTTACACATGCAGTTTAAAACATCTTACTTCCTCACTATTTATCATTGTGTAATAACATAGATAAGGCATGTTAATTCCTAGTCATTTTATTATGATATATAACTACTTACTAATCAACCAAAACATTTTAAAATAATGTCTTGACCCCGCTCCTGTCTATATATGTCAGTCAATCATCAAAGTTCAAAAAATGTATTAAATTAAGTTTGTATAAAAGGGGTTATTATAGTATAAAGGAATTTATGGCTGACAATAACCTGTGGGTAAGGTGATCGCTACCAAGCTATTTCTAATTTGTTCTGTGTTGTTAATTATGACATACATGATTGTAAGCTGGCTTTTTTTAAAAGACCTACTGGGTATTTTGCTGGTTCTCTTCAAGTCAGAGGTTTTTTTCCGAACCAGTGGTAAATTAAAAAAGTGACTTTCAATAAGTATTATTTATAATCTAAATTGAATAAAAGGTTTCTGTTTCTGCACCTACTACTGTTAATAGAATACTTAAATAAATTATGATTTACAATGATAAATAGAATTACCTACATTATATTTTGCTTTTTGTAATACAATCAGTTTAAAATGTATCTTACTGTGTGTTGGTAATATCATAAATATAAATAGACATTATCCCTTAGCCATCTTGGTATTTAGAATTACACTCACAACCAATCAATACATGTCAAAGTTAGAATCCATACGACATTTGTGCATAGACAGGCACAATGTTTTGCCCGAACTAGTGAAAGGTTTTACATCGATTTTAAAATATTTGTAAATGCTGAATATACCTACAGCTTAGTTTTATATGTACTATTATTGAAGACATTATCCCTTAGCCATCTTGGTATTTAGAATTACACTCACAACCAATCAATACATGTCAAAGTTAGAATCCATACGACATTTGTGCATAAACAGGCACTATGTTTTGCCCGAACTAGTGAAAGGTTTTACATCGATTTTAAAATATTTATAAATGCTGAATATACCTACAGCTTAGTTTTATATGTACTATTATTCAATTGTCCACTATTTTAACTTATAATACCGATGAATACTACTAGAAAATCGCTTTCAGTTTGTTTTTAGGTTATTGTTAGATTCATATTTTATTTGTTAATTTCTCAGGACTCCGTTTAGCTGCAGTAAAACTAATAATTTTATTGTAATCTATGGATTATAAGGAATAAATCGACATGCATTTCATTGATAATCTTTAAAATTTGTAGTGGGCCCATTCTCCATAGAAAAATTGATTGTCTCCTTTGGGAAATTCTCGATATTAGTTATGTTATGTTGGAATTGAGCTATAACGTAAAATACATTTTTATAAAATTACTAGTGATATCTGCCCTGGCTTCGCACATGTTATTTCTGGATCTCGACAACAGCACCACCTACCAGGCTACCAGGGCATATTGTGCAAAAGTAAAAAAAATCATATAACTAGAAGAATGTTTGATATGAAAGTGGATGGATATAAGGGTAGAGGAAAACTTGGATTTGGAACTTGGAACTTAGAAACTTGTAAGGAATGATATTTATAAAAAAAATAATTAGGAGAGTTGGCGGATAATAGAGGAGAAAAGAAGAGAATTACGTCCCCAAATAACTTGGAATAAGGCAGGAAAATGAAGATAAATTAGAATATGTATGTTGCAAAACTTAAAATAAATTGGCAAATGCATACTACATTGAAAATGATAATTAAAAACGTTTTCTTAAACAATTTAGTTAATGCGACAATTTCGCTCTACTGCCGGAATTAATCGACTGCGCAATAATTAAAAAATAAAGAAACAAGAAACAAAAATCCTTTTAGATCTAAACCGCTTTCATAACGAAATAATTGGAATATAAACGGAATAATGTTGGACATTTCACTAAACCACTAATTTAACAATTTGAATGTGACATTAACATTATAATACCTATGGTGTAACAGTTAAGTATTAGATTTCATGCTGAGTTGTGATTATAAATCGGTGGGCGTGGCAGTATGAATTTGAGATCAGCTCGTTTGTGGCCGTGCTGAAGGTCGGGCGGTCAAACTAATTCTTATTGAACGGTTTTTGATGATGCAGTTATTTTTTTTTTTAATAACATAGTTCATCGCACAAATTCACATTTTTGCAAACCACATTCAGTACATTGTCACTGTTAACACAGAGACTAAGCGCTCGTCATAAGTTGCAGAGTACGTAAGAAATCCGCGTTCGAACCCCGCAGATACCAGGGGAATCGTTAATAGCTATTTTAGGTGTTTTGCTTATGTACGTAGTCAGTGGTTAAGCTAAATGTCGTGAGGATAGCTACTTATCAGAGATAAGAGGAATGTCGACCCTCTTTTGATTGGACTGAAAAAAAATAATATTTTTACCCTTTTTAAACGCTTTATATAATTAAAGCTGTGAAGGCCGTGACTGAAACGTTCAAAAATTCCCTCAGCGACAGTAGATGCTCAAAACAGTCGAGGTATTATAAATTAAAAATTACTTAAGATTAACACA
Source organism: Parnassius smintheus behrii (assembly GCA_036936625.1). Taxonomy (NCBI): domain Eukaryota; kingdom Metazoa; phylum Arthropoda; class Insecta; order Lepidoptera; family Papilionidae; genus Parnassius; species Parnassius smintheus. The sequence goes on from JAUPFT010000024.1 coordinate 33,083,956, forward strand.
AGGAATGAACTCTGTTGTTATTTTTGTTCGATTTAGCGTTCACTTTTTCCTCAATTTATTTGTTATCATTGAAAAACATTTTTACTCATCTGACAAATCTAAGAACAAAGAGTGTATTACGCGACTCATCGCAGCTCAAATAATGTGCGGGGAGCATACTTGCCGAGATTAAGAGCTCATCTGAAGATTAGTGTCGTGATTAAAAACTAGACGCAACGACGGCTGCCATCCTCAATACCGCCGCTTTGAGATATTACGCTCGGATGCGAGGAGATGCCTGATTCATAACTCGTAATACACTTACGCTGCTATTCCTGTGTCGGGATCTATTATGTTGTTATTAACGGATCTCGTCTAAGAGTATATATTTTTTCTTTCGAGTTAGAGGTTTGGACCTGATGTGTTTCATCAGAAACTTTGTTAAAAATGCGGGTACAGATATTTTGAGCTAATGTATTTTCAGTTTTTGAAACCATCAAATTTGTAATTATTCTACAATTAAAAGTATAAATTTTCTTATTAACGTAATATTCTCATAAATGCTGCTGTACTGATGTGCAAGTTTTAAATTTTAATGTCATTTTTTTATTTCCTTTAGCGTTTCAGCTGACCGCGTCGTATTAATTGGGCTCTACGCTCTTTGTCGCAATATTATTTCCACAAAAAGCAACTTAAGTAAACGTGCTATTGTAACATCGGTACATTTAAGGAATCAAAAGAAAGTAAGATTCCCGTTGCTACTTACTATTTTTATAAAATATGAAAGATTTTAATCATTTTCATTTAATCTTTATAAATCAGCAACGAGTTTCTTTTACTTTTTATAATCCAGAGCTTGACCACATTCCATCTGGTGGTGATTGATGATGAAACCCTGGATGGTAAATCGTACCGCCTTAACGTAACAAAAGCCTGTTTACTCTTGCTTTAATGTTACATTTTAATTCCTGTAGCGATTCAGTTGACCTCGCGTTATAAATAGGTTGATCCGCTCTATGTCGCAAATTATAATTAGTATATCATCAGCCGCATATCTCCAAAAAGAAAGTGAGTAAAGTAAACACACCGTTGAGTAAGTAAACACAAAGTTGATCTAAACGTAAATTTCATAGATCGTAAGCAACTCAAATTAGATCCGCGCCGACTCCACTCATATTTTAACTGCAATTTGAAGTTTTGTTTTACCACAACCTCGGTGGTGAAGAAAAACATCACAGGAAATCTGAACATCTGGTATGTTAAAAAAATATTTCTTAAATCATTTTTAGGTTAGGTATGTGAAGTCGATCATCCACCGTTGGTCAACTTAATCAACTCCTTTTTTACCTAAAACTCGCTGTGGTCTGTGCCCAGTAGTGGGATGTATTTAGGCTGCTACTTTTTTAATTTTAATAGGGCTTTCCACTGCTGATCATAGGCTTCCCCCATTGTATGACAAATAGACCGGGTATTTGCAGCAGTGTTCACGCTTGGTGAGCGGGCTGGCAACCGCAGCTCTTTATGATTTCGAGCTGTTATCAAGAAGATGCTGCCCATCTCCTGTTTCAGTTTCCCCCTGTGGCCTCTTAAGGCACCCACGGGACGTAATGGGGTAGTGGTTTCCTTTTTGCCACCTCTACATGGCTAATATATTATTTCTATGTACTTCCGTTCATCAATTGGATTTCCAATAGTTGATAAAATTGGATATTTGCCATAGTCAACCTGGGCATGCGAGTGTCCAACTGCATATTTTTAATATTTTGAGCTATGATCAGAAAGACGCTGCTGTCCATCTTATGTACATTTCTACTCCTGTTCATGATTTTAGTACTTTTCACACGTTCGCTGTGAATACAATTACATTTATGAAATTTTGGAGTCAACTCGAACGTAAAAAAAATACTGTCATGTGATGCTAATCAATATTCAATGAAACCAATATTAATAAAGACCATGAAATTAAACCTTATTTTATCAAGACTATATCAACTATCATAATAAATATTATGTAAATAATGCGTTTCCGATTCCAGGACAATTTTCCGTAAATAAAGACACATCGCAAGACGTGCCCGTTATAAAAAAGTATTGCTTGACGTACGATATTTATGTGATTCGATAAACTAACATAGGTGTTTGTAGCATAAGTTTGTATGTAGTTGTAGCCTATAATATTGCAAATCTATGTCTATATACCGACGTGTCTCTCTACAGGTGATCCAGTTTTGCTAATTTTAGTACGAAATAGTATTATCGATGTTTCTAATTTCAAGCCCACGCGAGCTAAGCCGCGGGAAAATAGCTAGTATTTACATAAAATAGGATACATAGAACTGTGTTCGTAGCGTTTTTGTCTACGTCTTTTGCCTAAATTATTTATAGACCTAAGCCAGTTAACTTCTGTAATAATCCTAACAGCTTATGACATTTTAGGCTGCCATTTCTCACTTTGGAGGGAGTGGTGGCAGGCCTGCTGTACACCTTGTTTAATTTATGTTGGGAATTAAAACGGGTACCGGATGACTGGTGTAAAGCAGTTATAGTACCAATATATAAAGGAAAAGGGTCACAGCAGGACTGCAAAAACTACCGCGGTATCAGCTTGCTTAGTATTGTGGGTAAACTGTATGCTAAGGTGTTAATTGAAAGAGTTATGAAAGAAACTGATGGAAAAATTTGGGATGTGCAAGCGGGTTTTAGAAAGGGAATGGGGTGTACAGATCAAGTCTTTTCCATGCGCATGATTGCGGAGAAGTTTTTGGCCAAAAACCAGAAAGTTTTTTGTGCGTTCATGGACTTGGAAAAGGCTTATGACAGAGTGGACAGGAATGTGTTATGGCAAACACTGAACTCATATGGGTTGAGCGCTGGTTTGATACAGGCATTAAGGTCTCTTTATAGGGTTTCTAGTGCTTGTGTCAGGATCAATGGGGTCTACTCGGACTGGTTTGGCATCCAAAAAGGTGTCAGACAGGGCTGTGTAGCTTCCCCTTGGCTGTTCAACCTATTTATGGACCGGTGTTTGCAAACTTTGAAACATGAAGAATGTGGGTTAAGAATGGGCGAGTTAACCGTCAAATGCCTTTTGTATGCCGATGATCAAGTCATACTTGCGTCATCGGCGGCAGAGTTGCAGATGATGGTTACATTAATGAACTGGGAATTGAAAGAAAGGGGAATGAAAGTGAACGCAAGTAAGACGAAAGTGATGGTTTTTGAAAGAGAAGAAAGCAAAACGGTATGTGAAATAAGAATAGAAGGAGAGTTAATTGAGCAAGTGGATGAGTTTGTGTATTTGGGATGTGTATTTAGCAGGGATGGTAGATATGATAGGGAAATAGAACGACGAGTAAATGCAGGGAATAGAGTGAATGGGGCACTACACTCTATTACGAAGAACCAGAATGTGTCAAAACAGGCACGTATGGTAATTCATAATGCTGTGTTAGTCCCTACTTTAATGTATGGTAGTGAAAGCTGGGTGTGGCAGAAGAAGCACGAAAGTAGAATAAATGCTGTAGAAATGCGGTCTTTAAGGAATATGCTAGGGTTTAATCTGAATGACAGGGTGAGAAATTGCGTGATAAGAGATAAATGTGGTATGCAAGATGATGTTGTGACCAGGATTAAGAAAGGAATGCTTCGGTGGTTTGGTCACGTAGAAAGAATGAATGAGGAAAGAGTGACAAAGCAAATTTATATGGCAGATGTGAATGGCCGAGTCGGAAAGGGACGCCCTAGAAAAAAGTTTATCGACCAAATTGGCGATATTTTGAAAATGGGCCACGTTAGAAGTACCCTTAACCGACGAGCATGTATGCGTAGATATATGGATGTAAAGGAGGCGAAAGAGGTATGTCAGGATCGTGCCAAATGGAAGTCCGTAGTCTCTGCCTACCCCTCTGGGTGACAGGCGTGAGTGTTTATGTAATTTATGTATGTATTTCTCACTTTTTAGGATTCCGTAGTCAACTAGGAACCCTTATAGTTTCGCCATGTCTTAACGGAAAGTTATATTGCCGTTATAAATAGTAGATTTATATTTTAGCGTGCATTACAGCTGGCCGCGTCGATGCGACGCCTTTGCAGTGTACTACATAATTATAAAAAATTCGTGACATGGTACACGGTATTTTACAGAACCAAGGACAGTGCACCTGACGATACGTAGATGCTATGACTCAAAGCCTACCTATAAACAGATTAAACAGCTTCAGAGAAGCTATACAACCCTGAATTTCTTGGGGACCTATTTGAACGCCAAACTAGTCTGTACCCCGTAGATCCTGACACAAATACTAGTTTCCCATAAATAGCTTTTAATGCCTGCATTAACCCAGCGCTTAAACCAAATAATTTCATTGTTTGTCATAAAGCAACCCTGTCCACTCATATCAATGTCAATCATAGACATTTTCAAAGTCTGTCCGTCCTCGCTTAATCTCTGTGACCGTTAGCACTAGAAAGCTGAAATTTGGTACCAATATGTGTATCAATCACGCCGACAAAGTGGTAAAATAAAAATTGGAAAAAAATGTTTTATTAGGGTAGCCCCCCTATATGTAAATTGGGAAGTGATTTTTTTTTAATTTCAACCCTAACGTGTGATATATTGTTGGAAAGGTATTTAAAAATGAATAGGGGTTTACTAAAATCATTTTTTGATAATGTCAATAATTTCGGAAATAATCGCTCCAAAAGTAAAAAACAATGTCCCCCCCTCTAACTTTTGAACCATAAGTTTAGAAAATATGAAAAAAATCTGAAAAGTAGAACTTTATAAGGACTTTCTAGGAAAATCATTTTGAACTTGGATGGAAACAACAGTACCCACTACCGGGAGCAGGTGCAGGAGCGCGGAGCGATGCTGGAGCGCGAACATAATGGATACCCACCTTTAAACTCATAAGTGGGAACACTTATTGTGACGGACGGAAAACTACGGAACCCTACACCGAGCGTGGCCCGACACGCTCTTGGCCGGTTTTTGTCAATAACTTTCTTTTTGACTCAATCGTTTATAAATTTACCTCTCAATGTAATTTATACCAAGCGTAGTCCTAAAGATCGCCATGCGGCTTTAAACTTAGGGACCCATTCCGTCCTCTTTGAACTTGTTTTAAAAACATACTTAGGTAAAGATCTGACGTATTAATTCAATACTTTAGGGTTCATCGCTAGATTGCGGTATGCTCTGGTAAAGTATATGACATAACTTGCTTCTGACCAGGCCAGTTAGATCCTTCTTTCTATATTTTTTCTTATATGTTTGACTCATATATATATATATATATATATATATATATATATATATATATATATATATATATATATATATATATATATATATATATTGTTTAATATGATAAAATCCTTTGATGTGCTGCGTATGAGAGGTAGAGAAGAAAATCGAATTTTCTTTTGAAATCACATGCTATAGGAGGTACAATTTTACATGCTATAGTAAAAATAATTTATATTTTTGTTCCATATCTAAGAAGTTACATATTTTAATATAGTTCATTATATACCCTATTTCAATGCTTCGATGCTCCTGCTAAAGTACTATTACTAGTATATTACTGATAAGCGAGTGAACCTAGTATCTAATAATAAACAAATACATTAAAAAGCTTGGCTCTCATCATTCCGCCTCCTTGAGTGCGAGTGAACTAGAGCGTAAAAAAGGCATTTTTGTCTGTAACTATCTTTTCCGGTTTTGCTTTAGGAATAATGGGGAGGCATTTTTTGCACTTCTGTGTCAGAAAAACATTTTATCGTACGGCTATTTGAAGTTGCAAATCTGTACATATAAATAAAATTTAATTGTCTGTCTGTAATATTGGAATACCAGGCTTATATAAAGCTCAGGGGGTTGTTTGCATGCTATTAAGACATAACCATTTTTAACAATTTTCTCTCTGTCTGTTTTTAACAATTTTGTCTCTGTTTTTTTTCCGGGCTAATCATCGGAACGGCAGAACCTATTGTGATGAACTCTACGAACAGATATAGAGCAATGCCAGGAGGCAATATTTCAACCGAAATATTGAAGATTTTTTTGACAAAAACGAAAAGTTAATAAAATACATTGTAATTATGTAAATTTAATATAATAACGCCTCATGAATTGATCCTGTCCGGGCGAAGCCGAGGCGGGACGCTAGTTTAATATAAAACTAAATTAATTTTACAAAAATTAAGCTATGCATTTTGTCTTAGCCTCATTAGTGGCGGCTTAAGAGAGTCCACTATCCCATATCACCCTGTGGGTGTCGTAAGAAGCGACTTCTGTTTTATCGCCCCCATAAAAATCATCTTTCTGTTAACAACTAAAAAAAACCACTGCTGAACTGAAACTGAAATCAATCTATTTCAGTTTCAGTTCAGCAGTGGACTTGCGTGGTGGACAATTCTTGTCAAATTAATTTGTAATAATTATATATAATCTGTTTGGAATTATGCTTTAATGCAAGCAACTTTGATGTAAGTACGTTAAAGTATCTAAAGTACACGTGAACGTACATACGTTGTCACCCTTCAAACTGAAACTCAGCACTTTATACGTGGTAAAGCCACGCTGCAGTTATACCTATTAGTAGTATAGTTGTAGCACGAATGGGTCGGCTCGACCGGGGAAGGACCACGCTCTCACAGAATACCAGCGTCAAATAGTAGCTTAATGCTGCTGTGTTTCGTATGATGAGTGTAGAGAACCGGAGACCCTCTTTACTGGAAACGAGGAATTCCATCTTAGTCCTCACGGGTGACAACGCATCCGCATTTTGATTCGTAATCGAGGATAGATGTAGATGTCTATGGGCCACAGCAACCACTTACTATCAGGTGGACTGTGTGCTCGTTTGTCACCCAATACTATAAAAAAGCATAAGATCCCAATTTCAGCACCTTCACCGTGAAGATATGTAATATGTAGGTAATAGGGTGGTGTCTATCCAGACCTACCATTCAATAAATAATGTTATTTTTGAAAGGTCGTATAATTTTGGCATTTTCTTTGTATGCAAATCCTGGTGTGGTAAATGAAAATATGTTTAATAGATTAGTTTTTAATCTAAATAGATTCTATAATTATTTTCTAAGAAATTCTTTATCAGTTTACTGATTTGCGCTCTCAAATAGCTTCAACACAAAAGAAATTTGTCTTTACTTTTTATTTTCGATAAATACTATTTTAGGAATTTTGTACGATGCAAATACATTGTACGATTGCAACCTTCAACCTCCAGTTTGAATTATTTTCTAATTCATGGGCAAGACAATTGAATGCTTTAGCAATATATATATGTAAGCTTCATAATTGAAAATAATATAACGTCAATATTGGTTTTCGTGTCCAATAATGGCCGCGTAGGAAATATGTTGCAGATGTTTGCGTAAACGTAAGTCGTAAACTTATTCCTGTCGTTCCCTAGTTGAAGGGGAAATAAGCGTTTCTCCCCAATAAAATTGTAGAAACATTCGTGTTTTCGCACCAATAACTATAAAAGTGTCTCTGCGTCTAGACAGCCAGTAAACTGTCTTTAAAAATTCATGAATTATTTCCCAAATGTTGCGTGCCCCTGTGGCGTTAAGGTGAGTACATGCTGGGGGAGCATCCTGAGTAATGTGTGTATATATAGGTTCGGATATTTTAACATCCGTTCCAGATGGAGCAATGCTGCAGCTTTATTATGACTGCAGTAATCACACAAAATACCAATGTAAAAGTTAGCAGAATATTGCTGCTGTATATAATTATGGTGATTGTAGATAAACATTTCCATTAATAAGAGTCCAATTATTAAAAAAAAACGAGGCTTTACACCTGAGTTTTCAGAATTTACAACGTGTTTGCATATTGATTCTACACCGATGATGTGCCTATGAACCAATAGCATCCACTTGCAAATGATGATTTGTAAAGGCCAACTTTGAATAGTAATATTTTGACTTTGATTTTACCATAAGGTAGACTTTGCGCCCGTCTTTCAACTGTCTTTGTATAAAAATAAACTTTCATCTCCCTCCGATTTTTCACCATTGGGCAATCAGACGCTCAGCAGGACTCCAACCCTTCATTATTGACAAACCATACATTCGGATGCATTTGGTTTGAACAATATAATGGTTGTGGTTCGTAATGCGTACAGCGAAATAATGGAATAATTCGAACAGAGTACTAAATAGCCGCGGCGACGCTACACACTGTTCAGTGCTCTGTGATAATTTGCCAGCCTCTGTCTTTCCAACTGTTACGATTACAATGTGGGTGTCTTCAAGGTCAGAATGAATAGACTTTTGGCTATCGAAGGAAGTGCTGTTAGCCGTCTTCGGCTACGACACCACTTACCATCAGGTGCGATAGTAATCAAGTACTGGCTTGACTACTCTTACTCCAACCTAGCTCGTTTTCATTTCTTCATGCTGCATGAAAAATAAACTTGAGTATTGTAAATGTTACATTATTGAATATCATTAGAATAAAATCTTCATTCGCTTTAAAGTAGTTCAATGAAATTTCATTTCGCTCTGGAATATTCTCGAGTAGTTCCCGCCACTGTCGCAATCGGAACGAAGTCGAGCACTTCAATCACTAAACTCCAATTCAGGTTACTGTCTATCAGAAGTCGCGCAAATCTCTTTGGCGAGTGCACTCGGCTTCGAATCTGGGACAGGGCGGATCCTAGCCTCGGGGAGTGCGCTGTTGGTCGGAATCACCTGTCGCTAACAAATGCATTTGGCAGGCGAAATTTGCCTAAATGCTTTGTCACAAAGGGCTGTCATTCGTTTTATCTGACAAAGAACTAATTTTATATTTATCAAAAGGATAAGCCCTTACTTTGTTTATTTTTTGTATTTGAAAGGGGATAGGAGTTCATTCTTGATACCTTGTTTAGTATTAAATATATGCTTATATAATATAAAGATTGGTTGATGATAAGTTTTATTTATTTATATAAGTATATATGAATATTTTTTTTATCTAACCGTCAACCCAACCGCCCATAACTCATTTTCTGTGTTACTCACTAATCTCGCCCTTTGTACAAAATTTTGATGTACAGAATAAATTAATAATTATTATTAATTTTAATTAATTAATTAATTAATAATTTGTTTTATATTTATTAATTTATGGCTGCAAAAACTTGACCCAAAGACAGTCACAAAGTACGTTTCTGAGTTACCTGAATGACAAAATTGATAATCGCTGTGCATGCATTATAAATAAATAACGCAGTATCGAATATGCCGACTCGATTTTTTTTTATCCAAATCAGCCAGAGATAAATACAATTTATGTAATGTAAAAGATGACACTAAAAAGTAAAAACGTAAAGTATTTTATTAAAACCGTACTTGTAAGTAATTAAAAAAGTGTTTAATTCTAGCCGCGTCGTATCGCTTCCGTGAAATTTCTAAAATCCGTTATACATCGGACTGAGAAGCTTGAAACTTTATAGTTTCATACAACGATAAGAAAGGAGACAGTTAAGCCAGCGCTGTTGTTAATAAATGATAAACCACTAAGAAATGAGCTCTACAAGACTGAAACAGACCCCTACTATAATGATAAATGGATGTAGATTGTAAGTGTAGCAAGACACGAGACAAGTTTTACGATGTGTGTACGCACTCCTTTGGAAACGGAGGCGATCCCCTCTCTGGCAGTAATGGCAGCCGACCTTAAGGGTTATAGTTTAATAATACTTCGAAGATGCTTTCTTTAACTGTGTCCCATATTTTATTTTAATTATGTGAGTAATTCTTGTATATATATATATATATATATATATATTGTGTTCATAACATAGCTGCAACGTGGCTTTACTACGAAGAAAATGAACACGTATCGATGTTATAGAAAAGCTAAGAAGTTTCATTTATTATGTTTAGAATTAGTTCATCTTGTTTAAATTGCCGAAAAGAAATTGAACAAGTACTACTAACATGGATCCGGACAGATTTTTAACAAGATGTATATGTGACCGATTTTATGGATGATTTGGAAGGCATTCTCTTTCGTAAAAATTGTGTTTCTTTTCTTTTTAATTGTGTGGTGTTGTAAAATATAAAATATAAAAGTTTTTGCGTTAAGTACCTACATATATCGATAAGAAAAAAATACGCTTACTCTGTATTCGTGTGCATATATTTTGGACTATGACTGATTCAACACAGATACATTTTATTCTTATCGTGTTTTGCCTGTTTCTGTTTTATGTATCAAAATATTTATAAATTAAATAAAATATCAGTAAAAAGGGTAACCGGTTATAATCTGTCGTCACACGAAGCAGCAACATTTTTCTGATGTTTTACGTTGGTAATCTGTGAGAGCTTGGACCTTCCCTGATTTAGCCGATCCACTTGTGTACTACAACTGCAGTTCATATATCACATCACATAGAAACATTCACAGGAACCGGCTAAAAATCAATGATTGTGCTGACGAAATCATATTGAACATACTTTTTGCGGATGTATTGTGGATCGGGTTCTAATTGAATATCTATAATATAGAATGTTGAATAGGTCAGAATTAATGATTACGTTACATACGTTTGCATTTGAAAAGCTTATGGCGTGTAAGATTCTCCTTACTTATACTATACTTATTCCACTACTACCTCATGTCATGCCGTGGATGTCGTGACAGACGAAAGAGGTGAATGAAACAGGAGATGGACAGCAGCGTCTACCTGACAACTCGAGAGTGATAAAATTGCGACTGAGACTCAACTGCCAGGCGTGGCAAATATGGATTGCCGCCTCGACAGTATAATAGCAGTGGAAAACATCGTGAGGTAACCTGCATGTCTGAGGAATAAGAAAAGAAAATACCAACCAACACGCATTGGGGCAGCGCGGCGGATACTTCCTTGCCCTAAAACCCTCTCAGAAATGAGGGGAGGCCTGTGCCCAGCAGTGGGACGTATATAGGCTGTAACTTTACTTTGCTTTACTTTACTTTTACTCAGACCTTTTAACAAAGTTCTTGGCTTCGCTCCAACAGTTTTGACGTGCATCCTCTCGCCGCTAGAAATGTCGCACGATAGAAAGCCCATGTATACGAAGAAAATACTTACTTATAAAAACTTTAAGTTAAGTGTAAAATAACAGTAATCTAATTAAAGTCATAGGGGGAACAACACTCCCTTCTCAAAAATCACACCGGTGCAATGTTACCTCTAATCTTCTTTTTCAATTCTTTTCGGCTAAGGTTGCTAGTTGCTGGTAGCAAACCCGCTCTGCAACTTATTACAGCAGAGATTGGTTGGATCGAATGGGAAGTTATCACAATCGCACAGAATACCAGCATAGTTCCATGTTTCGTTTCTATTCTATACCTATTTGGTCCACTGTAAAACGACGCGTGGTAGTCCCAACTGTGAACTGAAGGAAGCTTAGCGCACTACAAATATGTTTGGTAATTCATGTCCTGACTCGTGATTAGCAACGCTACTATTCGAGGGCCTGGGGGTACCTGACTACCCACTATTTCGTTTAACTTAATAAATCCATGTCTGACGACGCATTTGTAAGGCCGGTTTCAACTTAGTTTATGAGATGTTTTCGACTAAAACTGTCGTCATTAATAATCCGCACATGCTACTAAACGTGTTTAAAACACACTTACGAATTTTTATTTTGTGCATGTCCAACACAAACCAGTAAACTTACCCTGCAGCTAATTCCGAAATTTCGAACAAGTAGAGAAAAACATATTCAAATTAATTTCGATTATTTCCAAACCCTGTTTCGACCGGTCTGTATTTCGTTTTCATAATATTCCGTTTTTGTATCGCTCCAAGCTATTTGGGCAATGTTGAAAGCTTGAAAGGTTATGCTCCGAATACTAAATTCGAGATTTTTATGAACTTTCCTTTAATTTTTTTCTACTGCCTTGTATGTTATCTAAATTGACAGCTACTACGTGTCACTGCCTCTTATTTCTGAAAGGGATAAAGTTTAAGTTAAAGTCCACCTCGCTGCCCAAATGCGTGTCGACATTGACATTTTGATTCAATATTCAACATCCAGAATAGATGTAAGTATTTATGGGTCTTAGCATCCATACTATCGAGTGGACCGTGTGCTCGTGTGTCTGTTAAAGTTACTACTGTAACCACTCAAACTCATCAACGCCCAGCCTCAACCCTTGGACTTAGGAAGCTCAGAAAACTTATGATATGAACAAGGAATAAGGAAGGATTTTTCGAAATTTCCACGGAATCGGGTTATTCCCATTTTACGATATATATTTGTAACTATAAATATTTGAATCATAAAATTTGGCATATAAGTAGGCAATTTTCTTGATTTTCGTGATAACGCCGGGATTGTTATCATACAAACTTTGCTTTAAAGTATATTTGTGTGATTGAATATATTTCGGATTTTCATTTAGTGTTATCCTCGAGTAATTTAATGACCCGGTCCATACGCAGTAATATAATAAGTTTATGGGTACACGGGTAGACTGTGTCCAGTAACAGTAAACACGATACACCTATCTTGGAAAAAGATACGAGTATAGTACCATTTTCAAATACCAAGCGAGAGAAACGCGGGCGGTCGCTAGTATTTTTATATAAAAAAAGTAAAAAAAAATACTTATCGTAACATTGTCTCCTTTCTATAAAAAAAAAACTTGACAGGCTCGTTTTATTTCTCAACTATCTCTGCCACGAAGCAGAAATGCGCTCGCTGTTATGTTCTGGTCTGAAGGATAAGAGAAGTAGGATACTTTGTACGGTTGGACCACGCTGTTGTTATGTATATTATAGTTATAGCACAAATGGATCGGCTCGACCGGGGAAGGACCACGTTCTCAATGAATATCAGCGTAAAACAGCAGCTTGATGCTGTTGTGTTTCGTATTGTCAGTGTAGACAACCGCAGACCCTTTTTACTGGATACAAGTCATTCCATCTTAGTCCGTAAGGGTGACAACACATCTACATATTGATTATTAATCAAGGAATGATGTAGATGTCTATTACAGGGAGTACAGAGTCCTGTGCCTTCTAACGTCGGACTTACGCCCCTAAATTTGTAGAAAATTCTCACAGAATCCAATTAGACTTAATATCATTCTTCCTGAAAAAAAAAAACGCTTAGTATAAAGGTGAAAGGCCATAGTCTTGTTCTTCTATTCTCGGCTTTTAATTGCGACGTGGACGCTGACCTATCAGACTTTACTTCCACGCTTTGTTCTTTTTCCACTACAGCGGAAGTTGTATAAGAGGCTACCGGAATGTTAATACCAGAGCATTGTGCTAGTGAACGGGGTAGAATTGAAAAAATTATCCTTTGTACGTTGTATATTTAAAGGCAGTATCCTGGTGTACTCACCAATGTTGATATGGAAATGCGAGGAAGCTTTCAAATGTCGAGATTAAATCCTAGGAAAGAACTTATGACTTCGGTTTGTAATTTCCTTTAATGGTAATGAAATTTCTGCATTCCTTTCTGGTTTATTCCGATGGTGTACGGATCACTAAGTAAAAAATATATATAAGACAAAATGTGACAAAAATGAAGCAACACATCGCGCAAAATTTAATTACTTTAAGTGTCGATTATTGGTCAAAGGTTTTGATATACTACATTTCACTGTACTTTGAATTAACAGTCCACCTAAGTGGCTAATGGCTACTGCAGCACGTAGACTCCTGCTACTAACTTCAAACATTCTGATGCGTGTTCGCCGGACCAAGACGGTATGCCTCCTGTGAGTATGCTGGTTCTCTAAACCTTTCCACCTAGACTATCTTGGATCTTATCTCAGAGGCTTTTTACGGCACGGGTTAGTGAAGACATGTGCTTCCCTTCATCTTGTGGTATCATTATATATAAAAAAAATTGGAGTCGCTCCATATTATTTCAAGCTGTCCAATTTTGTTCTTTTGTCGCGTTATATTATCGTATCATAATGAACACAGTTAAGGAATTAATTTACACCTATATCATTAAATACGTACAAGCTTTTCAGAGGATGCATTTATTTTGATGAGATTACTGTTCCATTTAACGGCTTAAATGGAAAATTTAATTTAATTATAATGTATCTATAGCCGTTATCGATATTATTAAACGACTCTCCTCGCAATTACAGGACGTAGTCATAATTTTGGCTTGGATGAAACGAAAATTATGATCGAATTAAGTGGCTACGTAATAAAATATTCATCTCGTTGGAGCATTAGCCTAGATTCTCAGTCGTTTGTCCGAGTGATGGATTATACTGTATGGCTGCGACACACAATCTAATTTGGATAATCGATACATACATGCCGTTATACGATCATAAAATACGTAAATGGAATTATTCACATCGTGTCAATGTAATCGAGAGAGTGGTTTTCAAGTTCTATTATATCTGTATTATTATTTCATACGTCTCAGCTCAAATACGATGCATATCTACCTTATATACGCATTTAGGTCAGTGTATATTTAGGTTTTTATTAACTAGTAGGTAATTAAATTTAAACTAACTCTCTGATGAACTAGATACTTGAATTTTGAACATAGGTACATAGCTCAGAAACGGATGACAATGTAAGGATATGACAAAAACGTGGTATATTTAATATTTTTTTAGCTAATAATTATTTATTTTGACATGGGCTAAGTTCTCTTAATGATACTCTTTTAGATAAATTTATTCTTGCAAAAGTTGAAAACAGAAGAACGCTTATAGATATTATGTGGTTATAAAAAACTAATGAATAGTTCGCTAAATGTACCCTTTCACATACCTTATGGCTCGCATTCTATTTGAAACACACGTAAACGCTATTTGTTTGCTTCAAAGATTTGTACGCATACTAGTGAGCAATCTCCTCTTTATACGGAATAACGAAATTATAGTAGGTATAGTAATTTATACTGCGTTATAAACCCTATGAACTCTAAGCAGATACACTTCCACCGTTAAAAAAAACATAAATCTAATTATCACCATGTTCAACTCATATTGAGTTATTTTAAAATTTTAGTTTCAATAACGTAAGTAATTTTAATTTAGTTCCACTTCTTTCTTTTTTCTTTAGCTCTCTGGTTTGTTTTGGTTTATATTTGGTAGTTTGTGTACACGTATTAAGCAGCAACTCATACTTGGATAATGGAGCTGGTTATACTGTAAGAAATTTCATTGTTTAATTTATGAAGCCATATAATATATAACACCCACACATACATGCTCATCGCTTAAGGGTCCTCTTAATTTGGTCCTTTTTCAATATATCGCCAATATGGTAGATAAACTTTGGCCTAGGACGTCACTTCCCGACTTTGCCGTTCACTAATGCAACGTAGATTTGCTTATCACTCGTACCTCGTCCATTCTTACGTCATGACAAAATCACCAAAGCGTTCCTTTCCTTAATCCTGATCACAACATCAATTTAAAACCACACTCTTCTTTTATCATACAATTTCTCACCGTTTCATTCGGATTCAGCCCTAACATACTCTGTCAGTAATCGTTAAGTATAATTGTTTTTTATCCTAAATAAAGAGCTCCCACGTTTTGCCAAGCTTGGCAGGCGGATTAGTCGCCTATCTGTCGGACGGTCTAGATATTTTACAGCAATGAAGTTAAGATTTCATCATCAAGAAGCGGTAGTCCAAAACTGGATGTAGGCCTTTCCTAAGGCGCGTCACTTAGCTTGATCTTTGGCTTCACACATCCAGTTGGTGGCAGTCGCCTTGCGCAGGTTTTCGCTCCATTTAAGCCAGGGGCAACCCCAGTCAGTTTTACGTATTTAATAAAGAGATTTTCCTTTTTATAACGGAAGTATGTTATGTGATTATGCAATCGAAACCAACACAAAAGTTATAAAGTTATTATCCTTATTTTACTTTAAAAGTGTATTCTTAAAATACAATATCCTAATTACTTTACCAGAAAGAAAAAAACATTTAATTACTTAACGGCAGCTATTAAAAATTAATTTTAAATTTATCCTGTTTACGATCAGTAATAATTTTAATATACACGACTTTTTTACGTTTATTGCTTCATTTGAATCTAGTTAACGAAAGCGGTGTTGTTTACGCTATACTTTGGATGTTTATCATAAAATACTTAACATTTTTTGTATTTTTACTATATAATAGAACGAAAAGGTTGTATTTCTACTATATAATAGAAAGAAGAGCTAGGTGTAGGTACTCCTAAAGTTCAATGATAAATTACATGTATTGTCATTTAGTCCTAAACTTAAATGTAATGATAATGTCTTCAAGATCAAACTCAGATCACGGCGGCCGGTCTCAACGGAGCCTAACTATCTGCAGGGGACAGGATTATAGTGCACGAGTGTATGCACTAGCACAGGTGCACTCTTTTTTTCTTTACTTTCATAGTCAGACATGGAGAGAGATCAGGCGCAGTACCTACGGCTTTACGTGCTTCAATTTACGCTTAGTATGAGTGTACGATGAATAGCCTACAAAATTTGGCTGGTTCAGACACGTTTCGTGACTAAGGGCTGATTTTTTTACCTAATAATAACCTGAGTATGAAAGTGAAATAATTGAACTATTTTATTTACTAATATATACCACTGCTTCTACTTCAGCCCATCACGAGTCAACTGCTCGTACACGGAGCAACATAGAGCTCCCCCATAGATTGCCGTAATGTACGGTCCTGAGCCACCAGCACCCATCAACTGCCTGCGAGTCACATTTGGTTGGGGGGAGCGAAGATCGCCGAACATTGCGCTTGCCAGTAAGAGGCTGCCACACGAAAACCTTCTTTCCCCTTCAGTTGTCAGTTATTTGTTCTTCTTGAGGACTGAAATCAATTATCGCGAATGTTAAGAGTTAGCGGGCGTTTAAATAACGTTTAGTTATTCATGTCTAGAACAGGTAAATGAAATTGTATACTTGGGGAGTGCTTTCAGCCGGGATGGAAGATGTGATTTAGATGTGGATAGGCGTGTCGCTGCCGGAAACAAAGTCAATGGTGCCCTGAATGCATTAATAAAAAGGCAAGGCGTGGTGAAGAGTGCACGCCTTGCAATACATAACGCAGTGTTGGTACCGACTTTGTTATATGGCAGCGAAACCTGGGTATGCCAGAAGAAGCATAAAAGCAAGTTGAATGCAGTGGAGATGCGATCTCTTCGTAAAATGTGTGGCGTTACCATAGCCGACCGAAAGCGAAACGAAGAGATTCGCAATATGGCAGGATTGAAAGTTGACCTTATCACAAAAATTGATAGGGGCGTACTCCAATGGTTTGGACACGTTGAACGAATGAGTGAAGACCGAATGGTGAAGAAAATATATAGAGCGAAAGTAAATATTAAAAGGTGTCGAGGTAGACCGAGACTAACTTTCGAAGACCATGTGAGCAAATTGCTCGAAGAGGGGAGGGTCAAGAGTACTCGGATACCTAGACGTGCATGTTTGAAGAAGTTAATGAACCTGAAAGAAGCGAAAGAGGTATGTAAGGATCGTGACACTTGGCGATCTGTTCTCTCTGGCTACCCCGTTAGGGATTGTGCGTGACGATAAGTAAGTAAGTAAGTAAGTAGTTATTCAAAATTCAAATAAATGGTGAAATGCTTTATAAATGTTATTCAACATAGCAGTATTATACTACCACCAGCAATTTCTACCGCCCAGTAGTACCAAGATCCTTTGTGGCCAGCCCATCCGTGACATTTTTTGTTTGAAGTTGGTTTGTTTAAATGCTGCAGTAGCCATTTACTATCTGGTGGACTGTTATCTCTCTTTTCGCTGCATTATTTTTAAAAATATATATTAATATTCATGACAAAACAGTAACCGAAAAAAGACAATATTCACCACAAGCATTACTGATCCCTTTAATTACATGCATATTATGAAGTTCCCATGTACAATATCCCAGATGCACGTTTGACTTTATCTGTATTGATTAAAAGATTGAACTTGGCATTTTATTAATTTTAATTTGAAAATGAGCCGGTGTAAATAGCTTTTATCGTTTATTACTTTATTTATCTGTAATAACACCACGGATTAAAAATAATAAACCCGGCGAGCTATCCCCACGAATTCAACAATAATAAAAGCTTAATGAAAAACGCTTGGGCGAGCACAAATAATTTCAGAATTATTCCACAATACGGTGACCGACAAAGAAACTTTTATGGGGACTTTCGAAAGGGGAGAGGGTCTTGAAAAAATATATATAAATAAGTGGTGAACATCAGACAAAAGATTTCGGATGCTTTGATTTCTTCTCTTTAGAATTTTTATTGTATTATGAGCGCGCGGATGGGCAGAGGAATCGTACGAAATTGGAACATTGTCTATTAGTTTTTTTAGTTTGGATTGTTTGGCATTTTCTTTTTGATTACAGCTGTATTATAATTTCGTGACGTGAAAGGTTGACTACAAAAGAGACATTATCTAAACAATTTGTTACTACATTATATTTTAATGTGATTTATTCAGTCGAAAACAACAGTAGGTACTTGGTTGCTTACCTGGCCTACCTACCTCCGTTGATTACTAGGCTACCCGGACTACTTCCAAAAAGATATTTTTTTATACTGACGTTTAAAAAATATTGTCCTATGACATTGTATTAAAAGTTGTTATTATTGTAAATAAAATTATACCATGGCTTTTAAAAAAGACTCCACAGTTTGTCTGTTCTTCTCAGAGAAGATCTTGTTTTTTAGAACCTATGTAGCTTTGACGACCATAAGAGTTTTAAATAAGTTTAAAATAAATTAAAAAAATGGATTTGAAGTATTACCACCTTATTTTATTCATTTTTGTCCTTTTTCTTTTAATTATACAGTTCTACTAATTATACAGTTTAATCCCGACGCAAACGGAGGGGTGTTATATGTTTAACGTGTGTATTTGTCTGTGACATCGGAGATCTCAAACGAATGAACCGATTTATTTATTTTTTGCTTGAAAGGTGACTTGATGAAGAGTGTTCTTAGCTATCATACAAGACTATCAGATCTCTTTGTTCCGGATGTTTTTAATATTTCAATTTAATGTTATGTCTTTATCGTTTGTCTTCTTGGGATATTGTAATGGTATATATGGTAGTGACTGCTGTGGCCCATAAACGTCTACATCTATCTTGGATTAAATATCAAAATGCAGATGCGTTGTTAATTCTGAGGACTAGTGATGCAACGAAAATTACTTTTTCGAAAACGGATACGAATATCAAACCTACTATTCGGTGAATACGAATAGGAATAGCTCGCCATGGTATTTGATGATTTTCTATTGTTCTAATAATTAAAATTTACAACAGGCAATTTTATTTTAAAAAAAACATAAAATTTGTAGATTTTCTGGTTTCGCGAAGGCGATTCCTTTTTTCAGTCTGGGTGTTCCCAGCCGTTGAAAAAAGTCTTTCTGCGGCGACTGTACATGGTTTCAGTGAAAAATATTTTTGGACGAGATTTTTCAGCCTTGGAAAATGGACATCATCTCGCTATTTTTTTTATTTTTATGCGCCGACGGACGTGCGTTTTCAAAGTCTGCCAGTAATAAGAGTTGCGTACAAAAATATTAGTTTTTAAATATTCGTGAGTAGTATTAGTAGTTTGCCAAGGCAAAGTCAGAGCACATAGGCAGAATTGGCGAGAAACTAGTTCGCCTTCCTTCTGGAACCCGTGAATTCTGGTCTCTCGCCAAGGCTGTCCAGGGGAATTTCTGTCAGCCATCTCTTCCATCTCTGCACAGGGAGGACGACTCACTGGCCCATACTGCAAAGGAGAAAGCCGATCTTCTAGGCTCTTTCTTTGCGTCTAACTCGACTCTCGATGACGGGGGGAGTACGCCGCCGACCATCCCGCGGTGTGAGTGCTCCATGCCGGAAGTGCAGTTCACACAGCGCTCGGTTCGCAAAGCACTCCTCTCCCTGGACATCCACAAGTCGAGTGGGCCTGACGGAATCCCCCCAATTGTGCTGAGGACGTGTGCTCCAGAGTTGGCACCGGTTTTAACGCGTCTTTTCCGGTACTCCTACTCCCTAGGCGTAGTCCCAAAATCATGGAAGACGGCTTTTGTCCACCCGATCCCTAAAAAAGGCGACCGCTCAGACCCGTCCAACTACCGGCCAATCGCCATCACCTCCTTGTTCTCCAAAACAATGGAGTCCATTGTAAACTGCCAGCTCATGAGGTAACTTGAGGATCACCAGCTGATTAGTGACCGCCAATACGGTTTTCGCCGTGGTCGGTCAGCTGGTGATCTTCTGGTCTACCTCACTCACAGATGAGCGGAGGCAGTAGAGTTCAAGGGGGAGGCATTGGCCGTTAGTTTGGACATTGCGAAGGCCTTCGATCGGGTTTGGCACAAAGCGCTTCTTTCGAAGCTCCCTTCCTATGGGCTTCCCGAGAAATTGTGCGATTGGATCACCAGCTTTCTTGCAGATCTGAGCATCAAGGTCGTTGTAGACGGTGCAAGCTCCGATTGCAAGCCTATTAATGCTGGTGTTCCACAGGGCTGCGTGCTATCGCCAACGCTGTTTCTTCTGCATATCTATGATATGTTGGATACCCGTAACATTCATTGCTATGCAGATGACAGCACTGGTGATGCTCTTTACACCGGCCGAGCCAATATTTCTCGGGAAAACGTCTCCGAGTGCCGGGACAAACTTGTGTCTGAAGTCGAGTCTTTGCTGAACAGAGTCTCGGATTGGGGACGACTAAATCTAGTCCAGTTTAACCCCCAGA
This sequence comes from Parnassius smintheus behrii, assembly GCA_036936625.1. Taxonomy (NCBI): domain Eukaryota; kingdom Metazoa; phylum Arthropoda; class Insecta; order Lepidoptera; family Papilionidae; genus Parnassius; species Parnassius smintheus. Next base: position 33,104,667 of record JAUPFT010000024.1, read on the forward strand.
AGACACAAGTTTGCGCGTTAACCGCTAAAAAGAACCCCTTTGTCGTATCCCCTCAGTTTCAAGGCACTCCCCTTGTTGCCTCAGCCAGTATCGGAATCCTCGGCGTCGACATATCGAGTGACGTGCAGTTTCGTGGTCACTTGGAAGGGAACGCCAAATTGGCCTCTAAAAAGCTTGGCGTGCTCAGCAGAGCGGGACAGTATTTCATGCCGGCAAACCGCCTGCAACTTTACAAGGCGCAGGTTCGGCCACACATGGAATACTGTTCCCATCTCTGGGCTGGGGCTCCCCAGTACCAGCTCCTTCCACTTGACCGCATCCAGCGCAGAGCGGCTCGAATCGTCGACGACCGAGTGCTTTACGATCGGCTCGATTCACTGGCGCTGCGAAGAAATGTTGCATCTCTTTGCGTATTTTATCGCACCTATCACGGGGAGTGCTCTGAGGAATTGTTCGGATTAAGTCCAGCCGCCAAATTTCGTGAACGCACTACACGGCAAACGTCTCGATACCATCCACACCATCTGGATGCTTGGCGGTCCACCACTGTACGTTTCACAAGGAGTTTTCTTCCACGTACAACCTCTCTGTGGAATAGTTTACCACCGGCGATTTTTCGGGACCGATACGACCTGGGGACCTTCAAGAAAAGAGCTTACTCCTTTCTAAAGGGCCGGCAACGCACCCGCAATTCTTCTGGTGTTGCGGTTGATCATGGGCGGCGGTAGTCACTTAACATCAGGTGAGCCGCATGCTCGTTTGCCCCCTCTTCTATAAAAAAAAAAAAGTATTCGCCGAATACGAATATTCTGTAAATGTCTACTAATCACAAATATACGTATTCGTTGCATCACTACTGAGGACTAATATGGAATGCCTCGTTTCCAGTTAAAAGGGTCTCCGTGGCTCTACATTCACCATACGAAACACAGCAGCATTAAGCTGCTATTATTATTTTTTTTGGTTTATTATTTGGATATTTACGTGATATAGTGTTTAATTGCTCGTGGTATTCTGTGAGAGCGTGGTCTTTCCCCAGTCGTATCGACACATTCGTATTTTTTTTAATAGAATAAGGGTGACAAACGAGCACACGGTCCACCTGATGGTAAGTGGTTGCTGTGGCCCATAGACATCTACATCTATCCTCGATTACGAATCAAAATGCAGATGCGTTGTCACCCGTGAGGACTGAGATGGAATGCCTCGTTTCCAGTAAAAAGGGTCTCCGGTTCTCTACACTCACCATACGAAATACAGCAGCATTAAGCTACTATTTCACGCTGGTATTCTGTGAGAGCGTGGTCCTTCCCCGGTCGAGCCGACCCATTCGTGCTACAACTATACTACTAATATAACTGCAGCATGGCTCTACCACCTAAAAATTATATAAATTATATACTATGCTATAGTATTACTTAAAACTATAGCATAGCTGCGGCATAGTTCTACCACATACAAAATTTATATCATAGCAACATAACAAAACATATCAAAATTTATATATATATATATATATATACATATATATATATATATATATATATATATATATATATATATATATATATATTTCTATTGTTTTCCCCTAGTTGTTGGGATGCTTAAAATTATATTTAAAAATGTTTATTATATTTTGACGTTGTATTGTAATTTGTAATAAATGTGAATAAATTTACAATATGGTTTTAAAAAAAGACCCAAGAGAAAATAACAATGATTATATTTTAACATTCTAATTACAAAGCAAACATAGGAGTGGTTCGCAGACTGAAATTAAAATCGAATAGTGCAATAAGCGCGGGCAACGATAAGTAGGTCACGGTAACTCAGTTACACGTTCGATCAGCAGTTCATTTGCCAACGGAGCGGGATTCGATTTGCGAGTGCATTCGGATTATAACTCGCGTATGCATAAGTCTGATTGCGAGTAAAGGTACTGTTATTAGGCTCGTTCGATGTCAACTATCTATAAACTAAGTGTATGTTTGTATATCTAACTACATTTGCAACAATCAAATCACTTAGAGTAACATTTATGTAAATATAAAAAGGTACCAAATAGTGGCGGTATAAGATTATCCACTACCCCATACCAGTCTGTGGGTGTCCTAAGAGGCGACAGAGGGAAACAAATGAGGCGATGGGCAGCGTCTGCCTTATAACGACTAAAAACACTGCGGTTGCCTACGCGCTTGCCAAGCGTGGCAAGTATGGTATATATGCCCTCATGAGGCTATCTATGGAGGAGGCCTACGTTCAGCAGTGGACTTTAATAGGCTGTAACGGTAAGAACTTCACCTTTTTACTGTTTTAAGCCTACATATTATGTCACAATATTGGCTTCAGTCATTTCTAAGAGTGGCACAAAGCGGAGAAGTTCAAATCAATGTTCCGGTGATGGGTCGCACTTCACTTGTTCTCTAAAGATGATTTAAGTTTTCTTCATCAGCCAGTTGGACAAGATTTCCAAAATCCGCTACACATCGTGGGTGGATTGGTGCTAACAGTACCAAAAGTCTTTCGCACTTATCGTTGCTTACTGTCACCAGTCTGAGACTTAATTTGGTAATTATTGACTGGCGTAAACATTTTAATACCAAGATAGCTCCATGAAACACGGTCTGCGTAAGTGAAGTGAGAGGAGGGATTATCGGTTATTCTTTTGCGTGTATGTGTTTTTGTACAATGTAAATGCCACAAATGTGCCTTTGCTATATCACAAAGACATCTTGCAGTGTTAATTCGAACCTACTAGTGTCTAAAGTAAGAATTGTGCAAAAAGATCCGAAGTAGGTTAAAGCCAGAGTCAGTTTCATTTGGGGACAACACCAACGCAACCAAACCCGAAAACCAACAACTAGTTTTTTAGATCGCGATATCCATTAACGACGATATCATAACTTTTACATCATTGTCCTTTATTCAACTTTTTAAGATGAAGCGCTTAATTATATGAAACCCGAAACCTGACTGGTTTAAAAATAGTTAATTAAGATCGCTATCTGACCGTACAACCTTCGTACATCAAAAGAGTTACATCCCTGGATTAATTTCTTTGCAAGCCTTCATAGTACATTGAGTGCGTTTTCGAAATTCGTTGGGATCAAAAGAAAAAGAATTTACGTTCAGATAAATATACTGAAATTCACGCCAGGTTGAGAACGCAAAGGTCCGTCTCATTGTCAAGGATCGACAAATGAAATTATTCAATGTTTAATTGCTCAAGGTACTTCAACTCTGTTGTTGTTTTTTTTTATGGTAGAATGCCAAACGAGCACGTGGTCCACCTGATGACAAGTGGATGCTGTGGCCCATGCACAACTACATCCATATTCAATTAAGAATCAAAATGCAGATGCGTTGTCACCCTTAAGGACTAAGTTGGGATGTCTTATGTCCTGAGGGTCTCCGGTTCTTTACACTCACCATACGAAACACAGCAGTATCAAACTGATGTTTTAAGCATTACGCTAATCCATCACCCCGGTTCGTCTCGTGGATGTCGTTAGAGTTCTATAAATGAAATGATTAAAAAAATTCATCAATTCAAATCTAACACAAAAATTTTTAGCTTAACTGGAGTGTTAAAGGGAATATTAGTCTTGTGCTATTATCACAGCCCAGCAATCGTCCACTGGGTAGACCATAAGCTCGTCTGTTACCCTTATTCTATAAAAAGGCAGTTTATTTACGAGCTTCGAGGCATCCTATCTTACTACTCAGAGATGACATCGCATCTATAGTAACCTTTTTTGTTTGAAGTTGGTTGCAGGTATTCATTGATACAGTAGCATAGCACTAGTATTCATAGATAGCAGTAGCACTTACCATCAGGTGGACTTAAGTATTGGGAACTTACATATGAAATTAGCGTTTTGTCGTACTGACCACTTTGATCTGAAATATCTCTTCTTTGATTAAGAATTCCAAATTCAAATTTATAAATTCATTTAGCTTGCTACATTTGAGTTTCGAAAACAGTCATTCATTTGTTTTTTCCTCACTATTTTTTTCTTTGCCGTCGCTTATTATGGCACAATGGAAAACATTAAATATCGGTATATTTACGAGTACGAGTTTCTACCGTGGCACCAGTGCTGCAGAAACAGCTCGAAGGATTAATCATGTGTACGGCGCTGGTATCGCAAAAGAAAGCACGGTACATTTTTAGTTTCAACTTTTCGTCATGGAAATTTCGACCTTCAGAACCAACCCTGTGGACGGCCGGAGACCAAAGTGGAAAATGAAGAAATAAAGGCTATTGTGGAAGCGGATCCATCACAAAGCACTTCAGAGATAGCTGCAGGCTTCGGGGTAAGTGATAAAACTGTATTAATCCACTTGAAGCAAATCGGGAAAGTAAATAAACTTGAACGATGGGTACCTCATGAATTAAGTGAATCGAACTTGCAAACACGCGTCGACTGCTGTGTTACTTTGCTCAACCGACACAAAAATGAAGAGATTTTAAATTGAATCATTACTTGTGATGAAAAGTGGATACTGTACGATAATCGGAAGCGCTCGTCGCAATGGCTGAACCCTGGAAGCCCAGCCAAATCCTTCCCTAAACAAAATTGACTCAGAAAAAGTTACTTGTGAGTTTGTGGTGGACTAGCGCCGGTGTCGTTCACTATAGCTTTCTGAAATCTGGCAAATGATTATGGCAGATATCTATTGTAAGCAACTGCAAACCATGAAGAAAGAACTAGCTGCTGAACAACCAAGATTGGTCAATCGCTCTAGGCCATTTCTGCTTCATGACAACCCCAGACCATGCACTGCACAAAAACAACCACTAACTTAGATGTGCTACAATTGCGACATCCACCGTACTTCCCGGACCTTGCTCCAACAGCTTACCATTTTATCCGGAATTTGGATAACTTCTTACAAGGAAAAAAATTCGACTCCGATGCGGCAGTCAAACCGCCTTCAAAGAGGTAATTGCTTCTCGCCTCATGGTTTTTTAGTAAAGGGATTAATGAACTCCCTATGAGATGGCATAAGTGCATAGATAATAACTGTGCATACTTTGATTAATTAAACATATTTTGCAAAAAAAATGACTTTATATTCCTCCCGTACAAAACACCAATTACACATGTAAGGACCTATTATTAGGGTTCCGTATTCAACTAGGAACCCTTATAGTTTCTCCATGTCTGTCTGTCCGTCTGTCCGTCCTCGCTTAATCTCTGTGACCGTTAGCACTAGAAAGCTGAAATTTGGTACCAATATGTGTATCAATCACGCCGACAAAGTGGTAAAATAAAAATTGAAAAAAAAATGTTTTATTAGGGTAGCCTCCCTATATGTAAAGTGGGAAGTGATTTTTTTTAAGTTCAACCCTAACGTGTGATATATTGTTGGAAAGGTATTTAAAAATGAATAGGGGTTTACTAAAATCATTTTTTGATAATGTCAATAATTTCGGAAATAATCGCTCCAAAAGAAAAAAACAATGTGTCCCCCCCCCCCTCTAACTTTTGAACCACAAGTTTAGAAAGTATGAAAAAAATCTGAAAAGTAGAACTTTATAAGGACTTTCTAGGAAAATCATTTTGAACTTGGATGGAAACAACAGTACCCACTACCGGGAGCAGTTGCAGGAGCGCGGAGCGCTGCTGGAGCGCGAACATAATGGATACCCACCTTTAAACTCATAAGTGGGAACACTTATTGTGACGGACGGGAAACTACGGAACCCTACACTGAGCGTGGCCCGACACGCTCTTGGCCGTTTTTTATTGCTTTTGGCACTGCAGTTTTATATATACCTATGTGGCGGCGCTGACGTCGTTCCATAAGCTATGCACACCGAAGGCTAAATTGCGCTATCATCATTCCGAAGTTAACGCGTTAAATATCGAACAGCTCCGAAACAACACACGGACCAACGGCCGCCCCCCGGGCCGAGCACCTTGGCCGGTGGGAGATCGCCTCTTTCTCTTCCACTTGTGATCAACCGACATGATGTGAACACGCAACCAACAACCTTCGGAAACCTCTACTTCAAGCCTTCGTCATCGTCGTCGAGTACCCCATCCATTCGTTCCCGAACAGATATTGTCAGCATTCTTCACATCCTCAAAGTGATCTAACTTTACAAGGTTCATCGCAGCAATGGAATAATGCTCCCGGTTCTTTCAAGCTACTCCCTGCTCTGGAATGTTCAGCACGGCTCTAAGCCTTACTGCTCGCCTCTGCTTCACGGCACTCTCGCAGATTACTTGCCTTATTCTCGACTCACCGCAGACTACAAGACAATCCCTGGCACTTGCACATGCGTCGACAGCTAGACGGCACCATCGACATCCGGTTCCGAATCTACCAGATTCGTCACTATTGAGCTCGTAGCGTGTTTCGTAGATCTTATTTTCAAGTGTCTTCCTTAAAATTGTATTATTTAAACAATGCATTTGAGCGAATTCAAAATTTATGTAAAAGATTCATATTTGATTTGCGAAAATATGATCATGTTTCTTGTTATCGTAATAAACTCAAGTGACTTCCTAGAAGACTTCGCCGGAATGATTATAGGTAGATAAACATATCTACTGTCACTTCCTTACAATGTTCTCTTTAATCCTTCCTATCCTTATCTTAAGGATCGCTTAGAACTCCTTCACTATTCTAATTTCAAACTTTGAGATCATTAGATAATGTTATATTAAAAATGCCTGGCCATAATACTAAGATCCAAGCAGTCCGTCTATGGAATGCCCTACCTCTGTTAGCCAAACGCGCCCAGTCTTCACTTATATGTCTTTCAGAAGCTTGTACACAATCACTATCTAAGTCTTGGAGTTCGTGCCATTTATATGTTTATATTCGTATTTTCAGGTATTTATATGTTATTTCTTTCTTTATATTACACGCTTAGTTAGTTAAAGTTACAGCGTATATATGTCCCACTGCTGGGCACAGGCCACTTGTCATTTCTGAGAGCGTATTAGGGCAAGGAAGTGTCCGCCGCGCTGCCCCAATGCGTGTTGGCGTACTTCATATGTCTTCGAATTATTTTTTTCTTATTTCTTAGACATACAGGTTTCCTCACGATGTTTTCCTTCACCGCCGAGCACGTGGTAAATCAGCACTTAAAATTGCAATTAACAATTTCATTGGTGCCGGCGGGGAGAGAACCCGGTTTGCTCGCGTACTGTGAAATTTACAGCGAGCGCTAACCATCTGAGCTACCACGGCTCTCTGAGCTATCACGGCTCAGATATTACACGGATATAATACATATTTATAAATATTCTGTTTCTGCATCACGAAACCACATATCTTTTCTGCTATTTGCGATCCAGTTCATCAAAAGGTAGTCTTGCAGAAAACGCTTTTAGCGATAAGACCTTGCATGGTGACACTTAAAACCTTTTTACGACGAAGGAAATACCTCATTTTTCCTTTTTTATTTTTATTTTATTGGATAAGGGTGACAAACAAACGTACAGTCCACCTAATGGTAAGTGGTTGCTGTGGCCCAAAGGCATGTACATCTTTCCTCGATTACGAATCAAAATGCAGATGCGTTGTCACCCGTGAGGACTAGGTTGTAATGCCTCGTTTCCAGTAAATAGGGTCTCCGGTTCTCTACACTAACCATGAGAAACACAGCAAGTATTAATAAAGCTGTTATTTTACGCTGGTATTCTGTGAGCCCCGGTCGAGCCGACTCATTCGTGCCACAACCATAGTACAGCTGCAGCGTAGCTCTACCACGTACCAAAACTACACCGTTCTGTAATGTATTCTTTTGTTATACAATAAAGAATTATCTATCGATCTATCTATCGATGTGTTCGATTCGGTTTAATTTCTAAAATTTTCAAATTACGTTTAGGTTATAATGAAAAATTCACAATAGTCTGACATCGTAGTTCTTACGACTAGACCTCGTTCGCGTTTCCGGTTTGCACACGAGAGGGCAAGTTGAAACTTTTTAATTTTATTTATTACGGACGTTAAGTACGTCGTAGTCGTAAATACGACTAGGCGACAGCACTTACGCGCCATTGCCATTCTTTCAGTCGCTCCGCTTGGACTTCCGGTGCGCTCGCTGCGCTTAGTGCTTTATTGCATTAACATAGAAGCAATTTAATAAGTAAATACATCTGGGGTAAAAAAGTTAGCAAACGCAAAAAAACTACAATGTATGGTTTCTTTTATCACACACGATACATGCGATGTAGCGTTTTGACATTCGCTGTTTTAACCTTCGGAGTCTTGTAACTTGAAACATATTCAAGGACGATTTGTGAGGCTATAGTTATTAAAAACATTGGGTTGAACTATGACGTTGGGGCGATCAACAACTTGACTTACGTCTATAATGGACTAATACATACTGGTTAGGTAGAAAAAAGATGTGCCTTCTAAATTCTACAGTAATTTCTCTATTTCAATCTTTGTATAAACTCTCATATGAATTGCGAAATCAAAATCGTTGTTTTAATTACTGTGAGTAGACTCATACGGAGATAACAACACTTTTTATTTACTACACGAAAGGTGTAATAATATAATCATAATACTTTTTTATATTTTATGCGCATATCACAAATACTATAAGGTAGGACCCCTTCCTTACCTGGGCATCCATCTGGGTAGTTTCCACAATCTGACCTATTTCTGGAGCCAAATGGGTAGGACTTGCACTGCTGTGAAGAATATAGAAAACTGGCTATTACTGGCTGTGAGGCATTCCAATTTGTCCGCAAAGGTGACAACAACCTATCTGCAACCTTATTTGTTTGTAGTTGGTTGGTTTGGTTGGTTGTGGTTGGTATGGTTTTTTATTTCCATACATTCTTTCTACAGTAGCCTGTCTACTAACATATGAACTGTAAGTTCATTTATTACTTTAGTATTACAAATAGAAAGAACATTAAAAAGAAAATAGTTTAGTATTATTTAAAACTACTTGATTAATTTTATTATGTTTATTATAATTTCGTATACTATATTGTATGCTTTATTGGTTTAGTATATATTTTATTTAAATATATATGTATGCATGTATATATATATATATATATATATATATATATATATATATATATATATATATATATATGTATGTATGTGTATGAGTGTATATATGTATACATAATATTATATAATGCGTTTTGAATAGTATGAATAAATAAGTTAGTTTTTCTTTCTCTCGCGGCTCTACCCATAGCTCTCACCACACTACAAAAGGTTAGCTGGCAGAGAATGCCTTTTCGGCATTAAGTTCGCCTTTGTACCAAATTGTTTTGTTTGAGTGCAATAAAGAATTTTCTATCTATCTATCTAAAATAGATATGAATTTATCCAGTCAATTAAGATTACCGTATTAAAATTTTTCGAGATGCTCACTCCCTGCAGTTTAAAATTGAAAACAAACGTAACTAGAATCAGTGAAGCAATCGATTATTACTATTGAATTAGAAACGTATTTCTCGATTGGCCGGATTCGGTGGCATTCGATTATCGCGGACGGGCAGTCAGAGGCCGACGGAGTGAAAAACTCTGCACTAATAAACGTATTGAGGGTCGTCAGTTGTGTTTATGTGAGTGTTGGTGAGTTTGATGCTGCTGCATGGTTTTTTTTATTTATCACGTTACAATGCTAAATCAATAAAAAATCCGGCTGTATGTTATTGCACCTCATGAACACCTGCAACTAACTTCAAACAGAGAAGATCACAGATCCTTTGACCAAGATGTGGTGGTTCAAAGACCGTTACACCTACACAGGTACCTAACACAGGCTTATACACACACAGAGGCATTGAGAGCACTGCTAGTTTGCGGCTGAAACAAGTTAGAGGGAGGGATCAACCAGGCGAGCTCCTAGACCGAAATGGAGCCCTGGTATCTAGTGCTAATTTATAAATATATTTGAGAAGCTGTTCATCAGGGACCATGTCCATTGTATGCAAAATTTCATATAGCCGCCACGTCAAACATATTGACGTGTCATCTACATCGGCAGTACACTGCTCAGTATAGACCTCTCTGCAAGCGTGACACTTTGTACGGAGAGTTTATGCATTCGAACGCTGACAGCCGTCTTGCGCAGGTCACCGCCCCATTTAGCATTAAGGCATTCCACATGAAGTTTATCTAAACGCGGTGCCCTCTCTGAAATACATACAAAGATCTCCATCGGTTATTGCTTCTACGATTGATGTGACCAGCCTATTGTCCTCATACGAGATAAATAATAATAATATGCCATTTATCGAAAGCTGGAGCTCGTAACTTCAATAGCGCAGTAGTTTAGCATTTAGTTGCGTCGCTGAAGGTCGCAGGTTCATATCTCGCACGAAACAATTGTTAAATATTAATATATATATATATATATATATATATATATATATATATACATATATATATATATATATATATATATATATATATATAGTACCCGGTTGACCGAGCTTTGCTCGGTATTTTTCGCTCGATTTTTTTAATTCGTGTGTTTTGGAAATTATATTTAGATACAAATTACATACTGATGAATTACAAATAATATTTTTTGATCTTAGCGACATAACAGAAAAAACTGAACTGGTTATTTGAATAAAAAATCATGAGTGCAATTATTTTTATTTAAATTTTCGTGTTTTTAAAAAATACTAAAAAAAGGGCTCGAAAAAAATATATTTTCTCAAAAAAGAAAGAAACTTGAAAAAAAAAATAAAAAAGTCGGTCGGTCGGTTTGGGCTCGAACCGGGGTTTTACGATTTTGTGACCGCCCATTATACCAATAAGCTATTTATAATCATTACCAAACTGTCAAAATTTACCTTCTTATTCTAACTATATTGTAGCAGTTTTTAATTGCCTAAAAACACGGACAAAAAGACATTTTCTAAAAATAAATCTTAGCTAGATCGATTTATTATCCCCGAAACTCCCTGGACACTAAATTTTATGAAAATCGTTGGAGCCGTTTCCGAGATCCCGATTATATATATATATACATATATACAAGAATTGCTCGTTTAATAGTATAGGATATATATATATATATATATATATATATATATATATATATATATATATATATATATATATATATATATATGTATGTATGACTACTATCCCATCTGATGGTAAGTGACGATGTAGCCAAAGATGAGAAAACACACAGGCTTAGCTTAGTTTATTAAATACAACTTATTAGTTGTAGCCATTCGTCATAAATTTTTAATAAATCTGGTATACTCAACATTTTGGTACTATAAAAATTATTGCAGGGTTAATAAAAGGGTTAAACTCAACGGCCTCAGCGAGATTGCATTTTAAAATAACTTTGCAAGGTAGGGAAGGGTGCGATACTTTAATTTATCCATAATCGAAACTTCCCCATTGGCTGTTACGACTAATATTATCCCGTTATGCTCTCTACCCAGGTGAAAATTGGATTTGTGGGGCACTTCAACGCCCCTTAAGTTATGGCGCTGCTAAATGTTAACCCCAGGCGTTATCTCTGATTAGCAGTGCGCGCCTTAATTATTTGGCGGTGCCAATAATCTTTAAAAGAGATTCATTACTCTACAACTATGTGATTATACTGAGCAAAAGCTGCGTTCGTATTAAACATTATTTATTTCGATATATTGCTACTAAGTAAATAAATACTGCTTTTATATCATGCTACCGCGCCGTCGCAGCTCTAGGTATTATTATACGCGTGGTGTTATCGAGATTGTTACATTTGTTCTTTGATTATATAATTGTCATTTATTATATTCCACGCGACTTCGCCCGTGTGTAATCTTTAATTAATAATTTCATGGGTATTAAATTTTTTTGCGCGGAATCCTAATTCTTTTTCTAAAATAAAAATCGGCTAAGTTACTCATTATAACATCAGCTGTCTGCCAGTGAAAGTCCGGTTAAATTGGTCCAGCCATTTCGGAGATTAACGGAAACAAATAGACAGACGGACAAAAATTTTAAACGTTGTGTTTTTGTTATTTGTATATCTACACTTTCACTATGCATCTAGTAAAAAGTTGTTATTTTGATATTATAAGCAGACACTTTAAATTTATTTATTTTATTTGTGGTGTTGTGGCTATTATACATGTAATAAACAGGTGCAGCGTGGCTCTACCACGCTATATAATAGCCGCGATACAAATGAGTTGGCTCGAACGGGGTAGGACCACGTTCTCATGGAACACCAGCGTGTAGCAGCAGAATCATACTGTTTCATGTGGTCAGTGTAGAGAACTGGAGACCCAGTTTACTGGTAACGATGGTGCTGATTGTATAAACATACCCCAGCATTCGGTATAAACATTATTTATTTCGATATAATATAGCTACTAACTCTATGTTTCTGTCATGCTACCATGCCTATGGTGCGATTACACTGAGGCCCTAAATTTTGTTTTCACTATCCGTCTGTAACAGTCCACTGTTTGAGATTAGTCTGCTCCTCTTTGGGAGTATTCTTAGAAAATTCCGCTTCTTTTAAACTTAAGACGCTTTTGATTGATCTAAGTAGTTGTAGTCTGGTTGGTTTTTTGAATGGATGGTGGATACATTGACATCTGTTAGTTGTGTGGCGGCGCTGTCGTCGTGCCACCAGCGAAACACATCGAAGCCTAAATCGCGTTATCAAAGTTCCGAAGTAAAAACAGTATCTATAGAATGGCTTCGAACTACAACTTGGAGCGTACCGCTCCCCGGGCATAACATCTTGCTCGGCGGGATATCTCCCCTTTTCCTTTCACCGCCAAAGTTGCAACTAGATTTTCCTATCGTTTTTGAATCAGAATAATCAAATGTTTTGTATCTTTTACACAGTTAATCTCGAAGTTAAAAATGTTTCGGATGGCACGTGGTAGAGTCACGCCGAAGCGGTACAATACGAAGGCACCAGTTCGGCTGAGCGAGGATCATGCCCATACAAAATACATATTTAAAAAAAATGCTGCGTTTCGTAAATTCAGTGTCAAGAAGTCAAGAAGTAAAGTATCTTTAAGGGGATAGAGTAAGTCAGCTCAAATTCTAATTTCGCCCCCACTTACCCGCGCGTCGTATGCTATGTACCGACATGTTTGTAATCACTAATACTGTAAGTAGATAGGTCGTTAGATACTTATTTAATTAGGTTTATCATATTTACGCCTGTTTCTTAACGCCAACCCAGTCGCTTCTTATTTTTATAACGGTTATTTCCCATTTTAATTTTACGTCGTCCTGTTGCGTAATGTGTATTCTGATCGTAAGGGACACAAATTCTCCCTTCAAAAGCCTAAGCGATACTACCTGGGCGACAGGAACAGGAATCAAGCTTCAAGACGCCGATAGTTTAGGTAATTTCTTTTTACAGTGAAAATAATGGTATTTAAAAAAAAAGTAAATAACATAAGCACTGCTTTATAGTTAGTTCAGTTAGTATGCAAAGTTTCATGATCTTATTTAAAGTATTTTATGAGTAACAGCGGTTTATTGTTCTGTTTGGAGGTAACTTTGGTTTTTTTTTCTATCGAGAAAATTTAACGGAATCGTGTTTTCGTCTAACATAGTCCTTAACATTAATCCTCAACTTTACCATATATTTATTTCAAAATTAATGCTGCAATACTTTCGGCATAACGGAGGATCTTGCTAAGCTATTTGAGGTTATATTTCCCCTTAACACTGATAATGTGGCATTTTATCTGCATTTCAATTCTTAATCTGGAATATATGGGGATGTCCTTGGGTTACAGCATTTACTTAATATCACGTTTCTTGTATAAAATAAAACGACATACATTTTATGTAATTTCTGCGAATTGTGACGACAGTGTTTTTATAAGACACGTGTTTCTGTCTGATGTTTTATTTTATTTGAAATGCTAGTGACTTTAGAAAATTAGACGTCTGACGTTACATGAAATATTATACAAATTTTAAAATTTTTTGATTAAATAAAGCAGTTACTAGAAATAATATAATCGCTCAACCATTAAGACCTATTTTAATTTAGAATATTGACTTCCAAATATATAATTTAAAAGATATGAATACAGAGCTCGTACAAATACGCTGGTCTCTTCCGAGAGATCAATAATATAAATCATTGTATCAGAACTATTCTCTGTATTCCAATATTTTCTTTGCTTCACATGCAACCAACTAGCCAGCTAGCATCCTATTAATCTGTGCTATCCGGTCACATACGTCCGTCGCAAATCCAAACTCTTTTGTTTTCCGCGCCGACCGCTGGTCTCGCAACGGTGTTGCCAACTCGTTTAAACATAAATGAGTTAATAAAGATAATTCTCTAAAACAAGTTATAAAAATCTCACTAAACAAATAAACGTAAAATTTGGGCCAAGTTCGATACAAACGACATTTGGGGACATTGTTGACTTGGCCAATAAAAGAGTTCAAATCTGAACGGATGCCAAGCTCCATTGTAATTTATAGGAATACTTATATATGTAGCTAACGAAAACTCAGCTCAGATCATGGCCGACAAGTTGCTCTACTCTTATAATGCGCACAGCCAAGAAGTGGAATTCCCTGTTTTTTCGAGTGCGTATAACCTTAACCTCTTCAAAGTGTGTGTTACAGGCTTCTTGTGGGCAAACTCGCTCCATCGTAGACCTCATCTTTGTTCCTGGTACAGATGGAGATCAAAAGTGAGCTCATTTTTAATAAAAAAAAAATACACATCGTTCTTGGAACTAGTTAAGAACCTATTAACTCCGGCATACAAAAAGAAATAAAATCATTTTCTCTGACCTCTTCTTTCTATTGAATATATATTGAATTCTATTGGCTGTTGAAGAAAGACTTCCAGAAATCCACTGCTAGACATAGACCTATCCTAGGGAGGTCTGGCGTAAATCGACACTACGAAATTATTATCACAGAACCAGCCGTTTCGTATCTTTGACGCTGATGCCGGTCGCTGATTTTATTTTACGTCTGGTGTGAACGTGGTGGTTATATTTCTTTACGCGGTAGAGCCACGCTGCAGTTATATTATGGCTGGAGTGCGAGTGAGCCGTTCAACCAGCGTAGAACCAAGCTCTCGCGGAATACCAGCGTGAAACATCGTATAGTGCTGGGTTTCGTATGGTGAGTATAGAGGATCGGGGAACCTATTTACTGGTAACGAGGCATTCCCTTTTAGTCCATAAGGGTGGCTACGCAATTGTATTTTGGTTCTAAATCGAGACCCCTTTTACTGGAAACGAGGCATTCCATCTTAGTCCTCACGGGTGAGAGCGCATCTGCATCTTGATTCGTAATCAAGGATAGATGTAGATGTCTATGGGCCACAACAACCACTTACCATCAGGTGGTCTGAGTGCTCATTTGTCACCCTATCCTATAAAAAAATCGAGGATAGATGAGATATCTACGGGCATCAAGTGAACTATGTACTTGTCACCCTTATAACAAACAGAAAATAACACCATCTATCGGAATCCATAAGATTTTTTGGGTGTTTCCCATAATTGACTCTTACGACACACACTGTATGAAATGAGGTGATTAATCTCTTATGGAGCCGTCATACGACATTAGATAAGTTATTTTCTCTGGCTATGTAAACTATGGACTTCAATTTAGTCTACAAAGTCTTTGACATAAATTATTCTTTTTTGTCTTTTTTAAACAACAATTAATTAATTTAAATATATTTTACGTATCGTTTTTGTACTAAGCAGTGTTCAGCTGAGGACTTTAAGAACTATGTACGAGTATGACGTGTGAAAGGAGACAAGCTTAAAGCAATCTTTAGTTATATATTTCAAAAGAACTTTGTAACTTCGAGACACTAATATATTATATTTGTGTTCTCGGCACGACGGCCACTTACGATAATAGCTTGTAATAATTTATCACATCAATTAAGTATGTTTTACTGCTTCAATTACTAAATTAACCCGCTCATGATTCAACGCTCCGTTATTTTTCGTGAGGCCCGAAACGTTTGGGGATAATTAAGTACCCTTATTGACACAACTGTCCGTTAAAGTAGTCAAAGTAATTAAACTCTATTACCTTAAAACGGTTCGTTTGCGAGTCAACGTAATCACCACAGTTTATCCTTGTGTAGCGTTGTGTTTTGTTGTACTAACATGATTATGTGGTTTTCCTATTGTAAAGTATATGCCTACCAAGTTTGAGAGCTGCCAAATCCTCTGCTAAGCGTGACAATGACAGCAAATTATTTCTACAAAGAAGCCAATATAGATTTTAATGGGTTACAAATATTTTGAAAGTAAAATCCGAACTCAGAGAACTAATGAGAATATAATTAATCATCTAAAGCGGTCGTAAAGAACGTGGTAAAGAATTATTAGTATATTTGTCGTGCAAATATCTTTGCAAGTTGAAGAGTGACGATTTTCTCATGGATCTTATCATCAAATTTTTACTAAATTTATACGGGAGACTACTATATACACACCCATGAGATACCATTTTTCTATGAAATAGACGACCTTCTAATTTTTGAAGTCGGTTAAAAAGAAGAACATCACGTTTACTAAATTCAAAACTCCTACCCACTTTGTATTACAAAACGTCATGGTTGACGTTTGTAATACAAACAATAATGTTTTGGTAAACTAGTTTGTTGCTCCCCGTCGGTGCTTCCCGGTGCACGTTTATTCTCGCATCGTGACCTCCACATAACACACTATAGGAAGGGTTTTAAAGAATTCTTATTGCGTGTGTGGAGATCTGGCTCGCCTTACCTAAGGAGAAAAAAGAGAGAGGCAGATGAAACTATCCTCGAGAGGAGAAGAGTCCACCAAGAGAGTGTCTGGCGCTGGTAGGGTCGCAAATATGTATGTACGAAAGCTTTTCCGTGATCCTACCTACAAAACATGTACCTATTATATGTATTACCGTTACAGCATACTAAAGACCACTGCTGAACGAAGGCTTCCCCATAAAATTATGTCATCAGCATTTAAGTTCAAACAAGACACCTATCAGAAATACGTACGTATTATTGCAGAACTCGACACAATATTCACGTGTCGTATGGAACAATTTCCCTTCAACGATTGGATAATGGCTGCCGGAAATAGCTCCGCCGATGACGTCACTTCGCATCCGCCGCCCTCAGCTATCCAGCCTATCTGCAGTTCCTGTTTGTTTTGAGAAAACTCCATCTTGATTTTAAAATTTCTGGGCGGGAATGAATGTGCCCGTTGTTTCTAGTACTTGAACGGTGTTAAAATTTCTTTCTACAACTGTCTTTTTCGGCAAACATCAAAGCGACAAAATTTTTGGTATTTTGTAGGTGACACTATATTATGCGCTTGAAGAAGACTCCAGCAAAAAATTTGTGTAAACTTTTTTGTTGTAAAAAGAAATAAGATGACTTTAAAAAAATACGAGTGGAAGAGGCGGTTATGAGAAATTTCATAAAGATCTCTTGCTACCGATTGGTGGTATAACCATTCGTTTACGCTCGACGAAAAATTCCAAGACTAATTGCAGAGGTTTATCAGTTGACTTATGTGTTATATGTTTAGGCAATCCCAGAATCATGTTGTATGATGAAAGCTCGTATACTAAATACCCACCCAGTGCAGCAAAGTTTCGGGTACTTAATCTTAATACTTTATTTAAACTTGCAATTCTTGTATGTAATTGGTGTTCTGGAAACAGTTCTTAAGGTGAAATTGTGTATTGAGATAATGTTTTACTTTCCAAGTTTATTTAAGTTTTGTTTCATCCTGAAAAAAAATTATTTTACCCTCGGGTAAACCTCTACTACTTATATACTTATAGGTACTTTATAATAATTGACGGTATTCATTAATTTCTATTCTTTGTTTCAGGTAAGCAGATAATACATGCTAAGCAGGACCTACTACAGCCTGCTAATAAAGCGAAGGTATTCGCTAACTACATATTTGAAGTGCACCGTGGTAACTCCAGGTCAGAGCATTTGCCTAAAATTTTATGTTAAGCACACATGCCGGATATTTCTACAAGTTAATTGCCATTTAAACAACAACAAGCTTAATGGTTAAACAATAATTAAACTACACGACTGTGTTAAAACGCCGACTGAAAAACCTTCTCCCTTATTTTGTGTTGCAGATGCAATATGCATCCATTATATAGCTAATGTCACTCCCGGAATTAAGAAGAATCTAACGACACCTCATGTGTTAAAATCAATCAAACCGTTTAGTCTGCAGAGCGTGTTCAAGTACCTAATAGACATATGTATATACATACATGCATATAATCTCGAATAACATTACTCTCCCTCTGGGGCATTCGGATAAAAAAAAACTTAAGAAGACTGAATTATTCCTCGTTTTTATATTTAAAAAAATATTTCGTTTTTCCTTTTGACCTAGTTAACTGTGCACGAAGTGCATTAAAAACACATTTAAAAAATACTGCTTCAGCAATTTAAAGTTATTACATTTAAAGTCCTCAGAACATGCCGAATGAATAATTTGTAATATTAAACCGTTTTAACACGCACATCGTAATAAAATGGTTCGTAACGGACAACGAAACGCTCCTTGAATATAAGAAACGAGCATTAAATTGACATACTTTGTTTTTTATTCACACATTTAAAAAAAATACGTAATTTTTTTATTTACAAAATTTTGAGTTCATCACATGGCTGCTGTAACCTATGAACACCTGCAAACCGCTTCGAACAAAGAAAATCACGGATGTGTCATCGCCCCTAAAAATATGGTAAAACGCCTCATAGTCTGTAATCAAGCGACTGCTCCAAACGACGTTCTAAAGATACTGCCATATTTGTAACGGGTAAAGATGCTTTACCCGTTACAAATATGGCAGTAGTTATCAAACTTTCTTTTCTTTCAAATGTTGCTCGACTGACTATGGGACCCAGTATCACTATCAAATCTATTGTGCCTTAATGTACATGATTAAAACTACTTTTACGGATTTTATCGCGTTTATTTTTACTTTTTATTTTTATTTTTAATTCCCGACGTTTCGGGCGCTTTCCAGCAGCCATGGTCACGGGGGACTGAGATGACTGACGTCCCGATGTCATTGTTAAACCCGGAGTACCTTCAGCTTTTTTAATTATTGTTTATGGTCCGATCTATGCAAAATTAACTATGTCTTGAGGTCTTGCAGTGGTATGCTTGGGTTTAGTTTTAATTTTATTGATTATAGGATCCCAAGCAGGTGGTAGTACCCAGCCTCCTTCTCTATTGAAATTAGGATGTTTTTTTTTAATTTTAATAGCCTCACGTATCATCCTTGGTAGGAATCGGTGTTCTTTCGCGAGGATTTGTGGTCTATCAAATCTGATGTAATGGTTGGGGCCGTCTAGGATATGATCACAAACTGCAGACTTCCCGGAACGTTGATGCTTCACATCAGCTATATGTTCTTTTACGCGGGTCCTAATTGATCTTTTGGTTTGTCCTATATAAGAGAGACCACATTCACAATCAAGCTTGTACACTCCTGCATCATGTAGAGGAATATGACACTTGACGGATGGTAGGAACTGACTGATCTTCTTCGGCGGCTTGTAGAATGTTCTAATAGAAGCTCGCTTCAAGATATAGCCAATCTTGTCTGTGACACCTCTGACATATGGTAGTACAGCAGGCACACGCTCGACTGTGGCCGGCTTCACTCGGTCACTGTGACGTAGGCGCGGGACCCGAAGCTTGTTGTCGTGCAGAACTTGCTTGACGTGCTGAAGCTCGGCGGCCAGGTGTTTGCTGTCACAGATCCCTCGTGCTCTCTGTAACAAAGATTTTCCCACGGTATCTAACTGTGAAGGATGGTGGTGAGATTCACCGTTTAAATATCGGTTTGTATGGGTCTTTTTCCTATACACAGTGTGACCAATGGTGTTATTAGGATTTCGGATGACTAACACATCTAGGAAAGGTAAGGAATTATTTGCCTCTAACTCCATAGTAAATTGAATTTTGGAGTTTATGGAATTAAGATGTTCTAAAAATGCAGTTACTTTGTCTGATGGTAAAATTGTGAAAGTATCGTCTACGTACCGCTTGTAGATCCTTGGTGTAACAGGTGCAGTAAGGAGGGCTTTCTCCTCAAAGTCTTTCATGAATATATCGGCGACAATGGGAGATACAGGTGAGCCCAGACTACTACAACTCCGTTAAATTTTCAAACACGATTCCGTAAAATTTTCTCGATAGAAAAAAAATTCAAATTTACCTCCAAACTGAACAATAAACCGCTGTTATTCATAAAATACTTTAAATAAGATCATTAAACTTTGCATACTAACTGAACTAACTATAAAGCAGTGCTTATGTTATTTACTTTTTTTTACATACCATTATTTTCACTGTAAAAAGAAATTACCTAAACTATCGGCCTCTTGAAGCGTGGTTCCTGCCGTACGGTCACTTCGCTTCGGCCTTTGAACGGGGAGGTTGTGTCGCTTACGATCAGAATATACATAACGCAACAGGACGACGTAAAATTAAAATGGGAAATAACCGTAATAAAAATGAGAAGCGACTGGCTTGGCGTTACGAAACAGGCATAAATATGATAAACCTAACGAAATAAGTGTCTAACGACCTTTCTACTTACAGTATTAGTGATTACAAACATGTCGGTACATAGCATACGACGCGCGGGCAAATGGGAACGAAATTAGAATTTGAGCTGACTTACTCTATCCCCTTAACTTACTATGGTAATGGCGCATAATTAACTTCATAAATTATACCAGCCTCGTCTGATATTTCGTTTCCCAATTTAGTGGGCAGGAACACTCAACGTTCAGTCAAACGGTCCACACTACATCCAAGCAATAAAATAGATTGACGCCCGAGATATCGCCCACATACGTCAGCTTTTTAAGTCCCACATCCGATGCTACAGATATGATAACAATAATACCGTTTATGCTCTAATAGATTCCGGTGACGGCGCACCTTAGCCACTTTGGCTTAATTCCAAAGTCAATTGTCCGGAAGCGGTCAGGTACGGAGAAGATATATTAAATCAAAACTTTTTAAAAGCAGTTATCAAAATAAAATTCACTCATCTTAGTTCATTAAATCAAATTTTTATAAATATAAAAACTTGAAATATTTACCTTAAAATACGCTACGTAGCGGACGCGTTGTGGAGTTGAAGATAGAGGCTGTGTAGGGCGCAAGGTTCGCCATTCCTGAAAAAAATACGGGGAGATAAAAGGTCCTTTCCCTAATAGTGACCGTCACTGGACTGGCCCTTGTAGGGCTTCTGATGTGTGCGAGAAAGTTGCCGTAGTCCTGCCGATATGCGGTGAACGTTGAACACCAGGGGATTTTATTCGGTGCCAGTCCGATATGACTCATCCTTACCCACCGTCATAGGTAGGTATTTTCTTGTGGAACCAAAGAAAAAATGCAGTTAGTTCACAAGTTAAGCTGAGAAAGGACAACAATATAAGTACTCAAAGATTTATCAAGTTTTTTTATAGGATAGGGTGACAAACGAGCACACAGTCCTCCTAAGTGGTTGCTGTGGCCCATAGACATTTACATCTATCCTCGATTACAAATCAAAATGCAGATGCGTTCTCACCTGTGTGGACTAAGATGGAATGCCTCGTTTCCAGTAAAAAGGGTCTCCGGTTCTCTACACTTACCATACGAAACAGCAGCATTAAGCTGCTATTTTACGCTGGTATTCTGTGAGACCGTGATCCTTCCCTGGTCGAGCGGATCCATTTGTGCTACAAACATACTACTAATATAACTGCGATACGGCTTTACCACCATCTTATAGAGTCAAACTATTACTACTACTACTACTTAAAAATTTTAAACTATATCAAAACATACGGTAGAAAATATTTTTGATAGTAAATTAATTTAAATCAACAATGAAAAATAATAATTAATGGAAGATTAGAATTGACACATATTTTATGTGTTTTATTCGTTTCTCAGAAGCCAAGTTTCTTGTAGATTTTAATGTCGTGCTGTTTTGTGAATTAAAACGTTTTAATAGATGTCTTCCCTGGTGTGCGTGTCGTAAAATTGTTAATAAATCTGCGTATATATGCGACTATGTACTAATATTATTTAATATTGTTACGCACATCCTTGCTATAGAAGTTAAGCGAAGAGAATTATGCACTTAATTTGAATTTTTATATTTAACATAATGCACATAAAAATTTAGTACCACATCAAGTTAACTAATAGCCCCCTCTGAATTTAGACCTCTTCTTAAAAGGTTAATTGAGTAATGATTTCTTGTATTTACGCGAATATAAGACATATAATTATATAAATATAATTGAGTAGAAGATAAATGTCAGCCCAACTGCTCCAATGCATGTTTACTTTATGCATTATTCTCACCGGTACACCTTATTCTTGCGCGGCATTAAAAACCTCGACAACTCGAACACGACTTGAAGTTATGACAACTTTTATTGTTCAATAATAAAAAATTAGAACTGACAAATATAGTACGTGAGAGTAATATGGTCACTTTCTTATAACTTACAAACTACAGCCTTATTTGCGTAGAGGGCTACATGATACGATAGCTCTTCATCAGTCAATCAAATAATAAAGAGTCAAAAGGACGCAACTTTATCGACGCCATTTTAACACTTGATTCATAGTAAATATTTTAGTCGATTTTAGTATAACGTAATGTAATCAGTTTCTATTGATTTTCAGTGTTCCTAATTATCGTCAAAGCTTATTTGTTATTTTTTTTTATTAATATATTAGTTATAGTATACGACTTTGTGTTTTTGTATCTATACGCTTCTTAGTTTTAGTTTTATAAGGCGGCAAAGCTTAAGGTGATACTGACCATACTCGTATTACCCTCATGTATCTTAGTGATAAAAATTAAAAGCTACCTAGGTTACTAAAGGAACAAAGCGTAGTGTAATGTATATTAGTCCGACTGCTACTAATAGTTGACAGTTCTGTGTAGTTTCTGCTCTGTGGATTACTCCCGCTAGGGTTGTTAATTTGTTTTCTCCGGAACGACGATCGATAAGGGACACGCGCGCTTTAGATACCGTATCCATTGTCTCGTACGATATCTTAAGACGTATGAGGTCACTAGAACTATAGACGTACTTTGAACAATGTTAACTGTAATTTGAGAAAACTTAAAAAAATAGTATAAGTTAATTTTATGTTATTGAATTTGAATTTTAGGCTTTAGATCCTAGATTTTTTAGGAAAACAGAAATATTTTTGATAAAATATCTATTCTAGAGCGCCCCCAGATCAAGGTTTTGTTAATACTCAAATACGGTAATATTAAGTTAATTTCTTTCCGTTAGCAGCGGTTAAGAAAGTGTTTTGCAACTAAAACAAAATTAAATATTTCGGATATGTTTTAAATATAGGGTTAGTACCAGCTAAATTCAGATAAGCATCTTTCTTCTTGCCTCTACACCAACGAAAATGCGTTCCGAACAATTTTTAAAAATACCAATTGGAAGTTTTAATTCCAGTGTCGTACCGTGCACGCAAATGGATATGTTACCTCTTAGCGTGCCTATGTGCCCTTAACCCCACGGCACTTGTAATTCAGCACGGCGTGCTCAATTGTGTTATTCGCGGGCACTGTTTCAGGTTCCACGGGACGTTATTGCGAATGCTGATGGACTTAGATCTCCGGCGCCATCGGACCCGCGCCGCGCCTTTATTATGAAACCCTGTACTCTGGCGATTGTGCTGTTTGAATTACGATGCACGTACACTGAAGTTATTGATGAATTACTTTTGTTACAACAGACTGTGCTCGTGAATATGAACTTAAATATTATGTATATGGTAGGGATCCAGGTCTACCTAGCAAGTATTTTGGGTCCGTGCCACCTTCTTTGTTGTTTTTATAAAAGAAAATCAACAGCCTAATAAAATAACGAGGTAACCGTACAACTAGATACAGTGCTATGGTTACAACCATCAGAGATTTTTCCAGACTTAGGGACTTTCAAGAAAAGATCCTACTCCTTTTTAAAAGGCCGGCAACGTATCTGCAATTTCTTTTTTCATTTAATCACTTACCATCAGGTGAACTGTATGCACGTTTGCCCCTCTCCTATAAAAAAAAACTAATTTTATAATATGAACTTAAATATTATGTATTTTGAAATATTTTATGTTATTAAACTACCTTTGCATAATTCTAATATTTTTTGATTATGATAGCTATAATTTCTTAAATATTTTCACTTGTATAATTAATAAAAGTGGTAAATTAAAATAAGTACCCGGTTGACCGAGCTTTGCTCGGTATTTTTGGCTCGTTTTTTCTCGTTTTAATTCGGGGAATTTATATTGAGATACAAATTACAAACTGATGAAATACGAATATTTTTTGATCTTAGCGACATAATAGAAAAAACTGAACTGGTTATTTGAATAAAAAATCATGAGTGCAATTAGTTTAATTTACATTTTAATGTTTTTAAAAAATACTAAAAAAAGGGCTCGAAAAAATAGATTTTCTCAAAAAAGAAAGGAACTTGAAATAAAAATTAAAAAAAGTCGGTCGGTTGGTCTGGGCTCGAACCATGGTATTTCGATTTTGTGACCGCCCAATACACCAATTAAGCTAATCATTAATAAACTGTCAAAATTTACCTTCTTATTCTAACGACATTGTAGCAGTTTTTCATTGCCTAAAAACACGGACAAAAAGACATTTTCTAAAAATAAATCCTAGCTAGATCGATTTATTGCCCCCGAAATTCCCTGCACACAAAATTTTATGAATTTTATGAATTTCGTTGGAGCCGTTTCCGAGATTCCGATTATATCCTATACCTTTAAACGAGCAATTCTTGTATATATGTATAATCGGAATCTCGAAAACGGCTCCAACGATTTTCATAAAATTTTGTGTGCAGGGAGTTTCGGGGCCAATAAATCGATCTAGCTAGGATTTGTTTTTAGAAAATGTCTTTTTGTCCGTGTCCGGTCAACCGGGTACTATATATATATATATATATATATATATATATATATATATATATATATATATATATATATATATATATATATATATAAGAATTGCTCGTTTAAAGGTATAGGATAAGTACTACTTACTTATTATTTTAATTTATCACGTTTTTTATTAAGTCTTTTTCTTGTTTATCAGTCTGACGTTCCGGGTGGAGTCTTACAACTCAAATTTCGAGCACTTCCCGATGAGCTTAGCGAGCTTTAGAGACTTAAATTTTGAACAACGTAAAAGCAACACACAAAAATTCATACAAAATTTTTAAAAAAATCCCTTACTTAATACACCCACTGATGTGTTAAGAATTGCAGAAAATATTATCAATTAACTTAAATATGAAATAATAAATTAATATCAGGGGCTAGTATATTTTTTATACTTTTAACTAATTGAATCAATGTTGGAATATAGTCGTAAAATCTCTTACGTCTGTTTCGAGCACACATAATCATTATTAGCTGTTACGCGCGCGCTTCGCTGGGCGTAAATTATTTTTAATTATGAGCGTAAAGTCTTTAATTATTGTTCTAAAAGTTGTTCATGTCCTATTCCACGTTATAATATATTATGAGAAATTTCATTAGGATCCGTTCAGGCCGTTCAAGCGTGATTGAAAGACGTTACAAACATACAACATTTTTACTCGTGTAATTTATATGTGAATTGCCCTTTACGACACAAGAACAAATCCTAGTGTGGACGTAACGATTTTTCTTAAGAAATATATAAATTATTTTCTTCACACATCACTCAATTATCTCACAAAAAATTCCGTTGCTATCAACATTGTTTCTAATTGACCCAATTCGTTTGTGCATAATAAGCGATTGTGTTGTTTGGGATCGTCGTTATGTTCCTTAGTGCATTGGGTGGTACGTGTTTTCCGCAAGCTTATCTGGCAAGGAAGTGCGGTATTGCATAGTAAGTACTCCGAGTGGCTATCACACTTGTACTCCGACCTGAAGTAGTTATTATACCTGTTACAAATAATTCATAGAGTACATTATTTAGAGTTCAGTAAACTGTAGCACTCAAGCGTTTAACTTTATAAGTAGTCTTGCTTCGTTCTAGATTTTTACAGTATCTTAAACGTTTAATTTTCATAGAAGGGATCAACATTTAAATCATAATGTTCAGTATAGTCTTGTATATTTAAATAATACTAGTTTTTACGGATTTTATCGCGTATATTTAACTTTTTAAATACCCGACGTTTCGAACACTTTACAGCACCAATGGTTACGGGGGGGGGGGGGGGACTGAGATGTTCAACGTCCAAATTTCATAGTTAACCGCGGTTACCATAGATTAAAATTTAACTTTTGTTCCGATCTACACAGTATGAACTTGAACGTTAAATATACACGATAAAATCCGTAAAAACTAGTATTATTTAAATGTGTAGTGTTCGCGTAAATATAAGAAATCATTATAGTCTTGTATAGTAAATACACCATACGCTTTTGATTTTCTATGATGAGTTATTATAACTACAATTGTTTACTGATAATATCATTGACTATTATTATTTTCTCATTTGGAAATCTTGCTTTTAATGCACATAGATTTCTTTGGCGACCGACAGTCAAACAGTTTTTAGTATAGTTTCACACTCTCAGTTCTGCGCTTATCAGGTCGCTTGCCAAGCATAGCAGCTGCTGGTACATCCTCGAAATGACGTATATCTGTGATAACAAAATATTATTTATAGGTAATTTAACTCTACGATGATGGATCCCAGCCATGTGTCTCACATCAAAACGCAGGAAGGGAGAAAATGCGATTGCTATGAACTGTAACTGACGTATTGGAGGGCATTGAGAAAGTTTTGCCTTATCCTTTCTTTTTCAATGTAGATTATAACAAAACTTATTGAAAGTCACTTTTTTACCAATGGTTCGCAAAAAAAACCTCTGTCCGCTGAAGAACCAGCAAGAACCCCAGCGGGACTATTTTTTTTTCCAATAGTAGCTTACAATCATGTTTACAATTAACAACACAAGACAAATTAGAAATAGCTTGGTAGTGATCACCCTTCCTACTCTATCTGCAGGATCAAATATGATTATTAGACAATAGTTATTGTTGAAAAACTTGCAATGAATGAAGGGTAAAACGAATCTCTAGCCATTAGAATGTCTCATAGACAGACGATGCCGCATTGCAAAAATAGCAATACTTATTTCGTACAACGAAGTGTTTTTTTTTCAATTGCATGACATTCTGCTGCGCACAGGCCTCCTATTATTTCTGAGAGGGTTTTGGAGCAGCCATACTTTATGTTTGCCTCATGACATTTTTTAAGTTGCACTAATTGTAGTACAATAGCAAATTTAATCTTTTGAACTTACAGTTCACCTGGATGTAATTGACTATTGCGACTTCAAAGAACTTCAGACTTCACGAAGACCAAGATGGAATGTCTCACAGCCTGTGTATAAGCTTATATAAAAACGACATAATATGTGCTAAGAGCCGTGGTAGCTCAGATGGTTAACGCTCGCTGTAAATATAACAGAACGCTAGTAACCTGGGTTCGATCTCCGCCGGCTCGAATGAAATTATTAGTTGCAATTTTAAGAAAAAAATATTTCGAAGACATGTGAAGTTCGCCAACATGCATTGGGGCAGCGTGGCGGACACTTCCTTGCCCTAAAACTCTCTCAGAAATGAGGGGAGACCTGTGCCCAGCTGTGGGACGTATATAGGCTGTAACGTTACTTTTACTTTATGTGCTACGTAATAACAATGATATAAATATCCTGAATAAAAAATGTAACAAGAAATCAAAATAATCGTTACGGGCCATACTCATACGTAGGAAAATATGTCCACGGCCATAACATTTGACGAAATAAGTCTACATTCGTAGAGGTAAATATGGAAAGAAATACTTGTATTTTGTACCTATGAGTCCGTGTGTGCTCTCTGTACTCTATGCTCTATGTTATATTCCGGTGTGATAGGTAAGAGATCTTGTGTAATTATAGCATATTAGTTGTTTCATCATAGTTCTTGAAGAACCTGCTGTTGTATATTGCCTAGAAGTCACAGTTTTTTTTTTAACTAGTACAAGCCAGTGTTACTACCATCCCACCTGATAGTAAGTAGTGATAAAGCCGAAGACGGTCAAGCGAATATTCAAGAAAAAGATTGCACCGCTTTAATATAATTTGTAAAGTGATGCAGATTTAGCTATTATATACTCTAGCTATTCAACAACTCGATAATATTAAGGAAAATTTTGGTCAAAGTGAACCCCTATTCACAATAAAGGAACAGGGAATTTGTAATGTCATTGAACGATCCACGTTGATATACTTTTACTCGAAGCATTACATGAATAATAATAGCACCATCTTGCTTTGCAAAAATCAGATTCTTATAAAGGCGGCCTATAATCTATATCTTATAGAGACGGCCATAACTTCTTTCTTGTAAATTAGAATGCTTTTAGGGCTCGTAAACATTTCGAATGCAGGTACAACTGGAGCTGCGGTGTTTTTAAAAAATGTGGAACACGACTTTTATTCGTCGAGTGGTTTCCAGTTGGCATTTTGCCCCTATTTCCCTCTTGTCCCGCATCACCTGGGGACGGGATTCGCTGACTGCGCGTTCCTTAGACATTTTATTGCTTTGTGGATAAATCCGTGCATTAGTTTTATTTTTCGCTGCAGTTGGAAAATTTGGAGACATCTGGATAATTATTTTTCGGAATTTAAAAGTAATTTCTAGCCATTTATGTTTAAGCTAATTATGAAGTATATTTTTTATACTCTTTAATGGTGAATTGTATAATTCAAACTGACTTAATTAGACGTACGATATAATATTTTTTCTAAGTAATTAGTTGTTGTGTTAATTTTATTATGATGACTATCGTAGCTTACTTACTTTGGCTCTTTCACTATGCTCAGGATAGGTTTAATATAGTCCTTTCGTAGTTTTATTTACTTTGGACCAATGCATACTAAATAATCGTCATATTGTATAAAGGCTTCCTAGAAGCGGCTCGCTCGTTAATGCCACTGCAAACGGTGCGGTAATTTCCAAACACTCATGGATTCAAAACCAATTAGCCCCATAAAGGGCGCGGTACACGCGGCTCTGATTAGCGAGTGTGTTTCAGCTTTATTAATATTCGTGATTCGTATGTTGGCAGTGCTCCATGATTTGGATCCTTTACACGGTGTAAATGTTATTACGGTTGGTACTTCGTGATGAATGCGTTCGTTATACGTTAAAATCTGTTATTGGAATATTTTTTATTTTACTTCTTCTACAATTGTACGATTTAATTTAATTGATCATTTTAACGCCCACCACGCCGAATGGTTCTGTTCACGTTTAACCGATCATGCGGGGAGATCTGTTTATGACTGCTTTGGCATATGGTCTGATACAACTGGTTACTGCGCCTACGCGGATTCCAGATGTAGAAGATCATACACCTTCCCTGTTGGATTCTGCTGACCTCTCATGCGGACGGATATCAGGTTTCCGTCGATACCACTCTAGGCTCGTCGGACCATTGTCTTGTCCGGAGTGTGGTGCCAGTCACATGAACGTCGCGGTTACATTCTGCAGGCTGCCGCCGTGTTTGGCACTATAGGTCGGCCGATTGGAATGGGATGCGGTCTTTTTTGCATCCTACGCTTGCGGGTTTGCTTTTTGACGGACGATCCTAGCGTTGTTGCTGATTCTGTCGCTGATGTGGTGCTTCAGGGTATAGAACTTTTTATTCCGTCCTCTGTGGTGCCCATCGGAGGCAGATCTCAGCCATGATTTGGTCGCTCCTGTATAGTAGCATCACGCTATAAGCAGGAGTGCTGCCGGGCCTGGGCTGATGCATCAACGTCTCGGGATGTCAACACCAGCGCTCTTAAAAAGAAGTATAATTCCGCCTCCAAGTCCTTCAAAAGAGTCATTGCCAAGGCAAAGTCGGAGCACATCGGTAGAATTGGCGAGAAGCTAGTTCACCTTCCTTCGGGAACCCGTGCATTCTGGTCTCTCGCCAAGGCTGCCCAAGTGAACTTCTGTCAGTCGTCTCTGCACAGAGAGGACAACTCACTGGACATGCCGCAAAGGAGAAAGCCGATCTGTTAGGCTCTCTATTTGCGTCCAACTCGACTCTCGATGACGGGGGGAACACACCGCCGACCATCCCGCGGTATGAGGGCTCCATGCCGGATGTGCGGTTTACACAGCGTTCGGTTTGCAAAGCACTCTTCTCCCTGGATGTTAGTAAATCGAGTGGGCCTGATGGAGTTCATCCTATTGTGCTGAAGACGTGTGCTTCCGGAGTAGGCACCGGTTTTAACGCATCTTTTCCGGTACTCCTACTCCCTAGGCGTAGTCCCAAAATCATGGAAGACGGCTTTCGTCCACCCGATCCCTAAATAAGGCGACCGCTCGGACCCATCCAACTACCGGTCTATCGCCATCACCTCCTTGTTCTCCAAAATAATGGAGTCTATTGTAAACTGCCAGCTCATGAGGTACCTTGAGGATCACCAGCTGATCAGTGACCATCAATACGGTTTCCGTCGTGATCGATCAGCTGGTGATCTTCTGGTCTACCTTACTCATAGATGGGCGGAGGCAGTAGTGTCCAAGGGGGAGACATTGGCCGTTAGTTTGAACATGGCGAAGGCCTTCGGTCGGGTCAGGTACAAAGCGCTTCTTTCGAAGCTCCCTTCCTATGGGCTTCCCTGGAATGGAATTGGAAATAGAAATTTTGCGATTGGATTACTAGTTTTCTTGCTAATTGGAGCATCAAGGTCGTAGTAGATATTTCATGCTCTGATTACAAGCCTATTAACGCTGGTGTTCCACAAGGCTGCGTGCTATCACCAACGCTGTTTCTTCTGCATTTTAATGATATGTTGCAAACTGATAACATTCATTGGTATGCGGACGACAGCACTGGTGATGCCTTATACACCAGCCGTGCCAAAATTTCTCGGGAAATCGTCGCCGATTACCGGGACCAACTTGTGTCTGAAGTCGAGTCTTTGCTTAACAAAGTCTCGGATTGGGGGCGGCTAAATTTAGTGCAAATCAATCCCCAGAAGACACAAGTTTGCGCGTTAACTGCTAAAAAGAACCCTTTTGTCGTATCTTCTCAGTTTGAAGGCACTCCCCTTGCTGCCTCAGAATCCTCGGCGTCGACATATGGAATAGTGTGCAGTTTCGTGGTCACTTGGAGGGGAAGACCAAATTGGCCTCTAAAAAGCTTGGCGTACTCAGCAGAGCGAGACAGTATTTCATGCCGGCACATCGCTTGCAACTTTACAAAGCGCAAGTTCGGCCTCACATGGAATACTGTTCAGATCTCTGGGCCAGGGAACCCCAGTACCAGCTCCTTCCACTTGAACGCATCCGGCGTCGGTATCGTCGACACGTTTGCATGTTGCATCCCTTTGCGTTTCATATCGTATCTACTATGGGGATTATTCTGAGGAATCGTTCGGATTAGTTCCAGCCGCCTAATTTCACGAACGCACATCGCGTCAAAATACCCGATACCATCCTCACCATCTGGATGCTTGGTGGTCGACTACTGTACGTTTTACTAGGAGTTTTCTTCCTCTTACAACTTCTCTGTGGAATTGTTTACCACTGGTGACTTTTCCGGACTGATACAACTTAGGGACCTTCAAGAAAAGAGCTTACTCCTTTCTAAAAGTCCGGCAACGCCTACAATTCCTACTAGTGTTGCGGTTGTTCCTAGGCGGCGGTAGTTACTTACCATTAGGTGAGCCGTATACTCGTTTGCCCCCTTTTCTATATAAAAAAATGTCTTTTTAGTTCTCTTATAAATTCTACATCGCCGTAAGGTCTTGTATGTGCTTATATTATGGCGATAGGTAGTAATAATACATGAATGCTGTCCCTCGATCTGTTTAACACATTTTATATACCTAGTTTATAAATAATTTCCGGATCTGAATGTTCATCATCTATCCATTATAGTGTGTAAAAGTTTACCGCTGAACATAGTTTTTCCCAGTAGACTGCCTCACAGATCATAAACCGTTCGTGGCGGTGGAATAATATCCACTAATCCATATCGGCCCGTGGGTGTAGTAGGCGATGATAGAGAGAATCTGTAACAGGAAGATGGGCAGCTGCATCTTCTTGATAAAAACTCAAAATTATTAATACTGAAACTACCGCCTATGTTTTTGTCAGTAGAAAATCCTAGGGCAAACTGCCTTTTATACACAAAAACCAACATTTTGTTGATAGGTAATAACATATGTAATATACTATGCAAAATGAGACTTTTAAAACTGACACTTGAAGTACACAAGTGAAAGCTTCTTAATTTTTCTAAATTAATTTTCGCAAGTTTTTGTGCGAACACCTCAAATCATATTTTTCAATTACTATATTAATAGTCTGTCGAGCATACCCAATGAAGACTTAATCCAAAAGTGAAGACATCCCATATGTCGTAACGTTACGTCCTTTTTTACATAATAAAGGTGATTAACGAACATACAGTCCACCCGAGGTTATTGAATCCTATGGCTCGTACACCTTCACAGTTATCCTCGATTAAGAATAAAAATGCGGATGGCTTGTCACCCCAGAGCACTAAGATGGAATGCCTCGTTTCCAGTAAAAAGGGTCTCCTCCGGTACTCTACCTTCACTATACGAAACACAGCAGGATTAAGCTGCTATTTTACGCTGGTATTCTGTGAGAGCGTGGTCTTACCCCGCTCGAGCCGACCCATTCGTGCTACTACCATAATGCATATAGCTACGTATTGGTACTACCACGTAACAATATTTTTTTTGTTTGATTTTGAAATTGAAATAAGGTTCCCTGTTCGAAAAGCAGAAAAATCGAATTTTGTTTTTTTTTTCTTTTTTATAGGAAAAGGGTGACAAGCGAGCACACAGTTCACCTGATAGTAAGTGATTGCTGTGACCCATAGGCGTCTACATCTATCCTCGTTTGCGAATCAAAATGCAGATGCGTTGTCAACCTTGAGAACTAAGATGGAACGCCTCTTTTCCTGTAAAAAGAGTCTCCGGTCTTCTGCACTCATCATACGAAACAAAGCAGCATTAAGCTACTATTTGACGCTGGTATTCTGTGAGAGCTTGGTCCTTCCCCGGTCGAGCCGATCCATTCGTGCTACAACTATACAATTAATATAGCTGCAGCATGGCTCTACCACGTTAAATAATTTTTGTTTGTAATTTGCTCCAAAAACCCAGACTCTCTTTCTTGTCTAAAAAGCTTAGATATTTTCTATTTATTTAAACAGCTCCCAGGTAACAAAATCGCTAAACTCGAATATTTATCGTACGTATACGTAAGTGTTTTGCAATATCTTTTTTAGACTAGTAGTTATTCTGTGTATTTTATCTAATACAATATCAATATTTAACCATTGACCTTTCGCTAAACAAATAGACAATTTCATTAAAATAATTTTCTAAATCCTAATTAAATCCTAAAAACATAATTATATATATATAAATCTTAATAACGCCACATAGCACATACATAATATACACGCAAAGCACATACATGCCACATACACAATAGACCTTAAGTAAAAATCAAAATTCTTTCTACATTTTTAGGGTTCCTTAGGGAAATAGGAACCCTTATAGTTTCGCCGTGTCTGTCTGTCCGTCTGTCCGTCCTCGCTTAATCTCTGTGACCGTTAGCACTAGAAAGCTGAAATTTGGTACCAATATGTGTATCAATCACGCCGACAAAGTGGTAAAATAAAAATTGGAAAAAAATGTTTTATTAGGGTAGCCCCCCTATATGTAAAGTGGGAAGTGATTTTTTTTAATTTCAATCCTAACGTGTGATATATTGTTGGAAAGGTATTTAAAAATGAATAGGGGTTTACTATAATCATTTTTTGATAATGTCAATAATTTCGAAAATAATCGCTCCAAAAGTAAAAAACAATGTGTCCCCCCCCCCTCTTACTTTTGAACCATAAGTTTAGAAAATATGAAAAAAATCTGAAAAGTAGAACTTTATAAGGACTTTCTAGGAAAATCATTTTGAACTTGGATGGAAACAACAGTTTTTGTACAAACTCATAAGTGGGAACACTTATTGTGACAGACGGGAAACTACGGAACCCTACACTGAGCGTGGCCCGACACCTAGAATATGAGTGACAAACAAGCACAGAGTCCACCTGATGAAGTGGATGTTGTGCACCATAGACATCTCATTTATCCTCGATTACGAATCAAAATGCGGATGCCCCTGATGACTAAGATGAAACGCCTAGTTTCCATTAAATTACATCGTTCACAGTACATTACAAGCAATGAGATCTTTGTAGTACATAAGCACACATAAAGCCTTAGGAAGATTATTTTCTGAAAGAATGTCGTGATTTTTATGTAGATAAAACATTGTAACATTATGTAGCAAAGGTTGGTGTATTGTGCAACCGCTTGGAATGAAATGCGAACAAAAAGTCTCGGACTCCATATTTCGATTATCCTCGAAACCGGGGTGAATCGTTTCCGCAGCTTCCAGATATGTGTGAAAAAAGAGAAAAAACTGAATATGTTTTAACGACACGCTGTACAAAATAGAATTGTAGTTAAATATTTTTATTTTACCGTAAAAGTGAGTAACGAAATATTTTTCCACGCAATAAAATCTTTTAGTGCGTGGAGTGTTTTGAAGCTGTTTATTAGGTCGTAATAAATGTCGCAAAGATTTTTTATACACTTTCTATTAAAGGGAGAGTGTATTAAAAATCCCGTTATTCCGTTACAGTCTATTAAATATGAATAAAATACGAACTAACAAATATTAATTAGATAAACTTCAAGAATTCTTATTGAATATCATTTAATCATTTAACTGGTTCGCTGGTTCGGAAAGAGCCTCTGTCATGGGAACCGGCAAGTAACCCAGCGGCAATTTAAAAAAAAAAGTTGGATGAACTTTTAGTCTTGCTTGTCAATTCATTTTTATTAAAAAAAAGTTAGGTAATCAATGAGTGACCTGCTTAGTGATCCTCGCCTGCATTTTGTTCCAACTAAGGAACGAGATTCTGGCGACTGACAAAAGACATTAGGTACTACCAATTTAGTAAGCCATCGTATGCGGGAAACTGAGACAGATGCCTGGAGAAAAACTGAGACTGGGCCTTTGCGTTTGTATCAATACAGTATCCACTATATCTTGCGGAGATCACAACGTCTATCTACGTCAACGTCGCTAATATTTGGTAGTTTTTGTAATGTGTCCTATTTTCCGAATTCTAAATTTCAATAAACCTGCACGTTTTGAGGTATTTATCAATAAAAAATATCAGGTAGGCGATCCTGTCCATCCAAAGGTTGTCTGGAAGAAATCGCTTTTAGCGATAAGACCGCCCATTGTGACACTATTTTTTTTTCTTCTTCTTTCGTTTATGTATTGATTTGGTGTACAATAAAGAATTATCTATCTATCTATCTAGATTTCGACTCTACTGTTTTTAACCAGACGAAAATACTACAATAATATGTGATATGAATAAAAGTTATGACCTTGTCTCCAAATCAGTTATGTTCGACTTTTAATAGCGGTAATGTCTATCTTTTTTTATAGAAGAGGGGGCAAACGAACAAACGGCTCACCTGATGTTAAGTAACTACCGCCGCCCATGATCAACCGCAATACCAGGGGAATCGCAGGTGCGTTGCCGGCCCTTTAGAAAGGAGTAATCTCTTTTCTTAAAGGTCCCCAGGTCGTATTATTATTACTACTATTCCACAGAGAAATCGTACTCGGAAGAAAACTCCTAGTGAAACGTACAATGGTGAACGCCAAGCATCCAGATGGTGTGGATGGTGTCGGGAGGTTTGCCGCGTAGTGCTTTCAAGAAAATTGGCGGCTGGGATTAATCCGAACAAATCCTCAGAGCACTACCCGTGATAGATGCGATAAAATACGCAAAGAGATGTTAACATCTCTTCGCAGCGCCACTGAACCGAGCCGATCGGAAAACACGCGGTCGTCGACGATTGGAGCCGCTCTGCGATCTATTTGATTTTATTTTATTACCTATATTATTATTCTATTATCTCTCTATCTGATTAAGTTTTCGTAAAAATCTATTCCATTTACCAAATTGGAAGTTGTAAGTTGGAAGTAACAAACGGACTTAAAGTCTGCTTGCTGGTGGTGGAAGTTGCTGTTTTTAGTGTTAGTTGTTAGTGTGTTTTTTAGTGGAAGTTTTTACGTGGTAGAGCCATGCTGCAGCTATATTATGGTTGTAACATGAATGGGTCGGCTCGAGCGGGGAAGGACCACGCTCTCACAGAATACCAGCGTAAATACAGCTTAATGCTGCTGTGTTTCGTATGGTGAGTGTAGAGAACCGGAGACCCGTTTTACTTGGATCGAGGCATTCCATCTTAGTCCTCAGGGGAGACAACGCATCTACATTTTGATTTTTAATCGAATGTAGATATCTATGGACCACAGCATCCACTTACCATCAGGTGGACTGTGTGCTCGTTTGTCACACTTATCCTAAAATCTTGTTATTATAATGTTTTTTTTTTACTAAATAAAGATACTTTTGTACCACAGACGATATATTATCAAAACGTTATAGAGACGAAGAAACAACATACTACATGGACATATTATTTTTTATATTCTATACTATTTATTTTTTAAGACTGTAAGGGTTAAAAATACCATTACGGAGTATTGAGCAACATTCTTTCATGTACAATCCCCGCGTATTGAGGTGTACCCGACGCTAGAACAAAACTATTTCAGATAGCAAGAGTCGTAAGGTTTTACGACCGCGTAAACCATCCCTAATGTTGCTGTCCCGTATCCAGGCACGTAATGCTAGCTCCGGTCGCTCACCAAATCCTAACGGCTGATTGTGTCGCACGGGGTGAGCAGCGAACATAAACTATTGTGTCGGCGGTACGTACGTAATATTTTCAACTCCTTATGTGTGTAGGTGTAATTGGCCAGGTAATATAAAAGGTACCAGATACTAGAACCAGGCACGAAACTGGAATACCAAAATGAGAACCCCTAACGATTTGCAGCACCCTTATTTTACCCGTAAACGAGTAAAACATTACTGCACAGTACTGATTGGTCTGATTTCGTTGAGTGTCTGTCAAGTCCTTTTATATTCGATAAAATGGTATAATGCAGAATGAATTTCAGTGACCGAATGAATAAAATACGATGAAATTAATAATGTGAAAATTTAGGTTACAACAGCACAAAAGCTTCCCCTTTTTTAAAAAAATTGCGGTATTTTGGAACGGATGCTTAACACCGATACCTTGAAGGAACCAGAACCGGAAAGGTACCGAAAAGTAGTATGTTTTAAAGAACCTAAATTACGAACCGCTCCGAAAATTGGAATCGATTTTCAATCCCTGGTGATTGCTTGATTTCATAAAAACTATACCTAAGTCGTTTACTAATGTACTACTTTTTTATAGAATATGGGTGACAAATGAGACATTCCTGTTTACTATACTCATCTTAAGAAACACAGCAGCATTAAGCTGCTATTTTACCTGATCCGTGTTTGTCCTACCCCGGTGCCCATTGGTGCTACAACCATAATATAGTTTCAGCGTTTCTCTACCACGTATGAATAAGGTATTTGTTGTAACTCCAACCTTTCAATAAAAATGGAAGACTAATAGTGGTAATTTCGTTTGATACATACATAAAACATAGGCCGCCCGCAAGGAATGCCACAAAGCACGATCCTGAGCCACCTGCATCCATCGACTGCCCACGTCTCTTACAAACACTCCATCTAGTGGTGAGCAGCTCAAACTTCCAATTCGCTTACCTTTCTTCCCAATCGGTAATCGGTTTTCTTCGAGCTATATTGTCGGGCCATGTTAAAGTCACAAAATTAGCCCAGACCCGCGCACAAAAATAATGTATATTACCTAGTTTTAAGAAACGTTACTTTGTTCTCAAACTTGATCAGACACATTTACATATATTATTATTATTACTTTAGGCTTTTTAAGCGAATGCTAGCTAATTAACATCTATGCTACTCTATTTCTACTGCAGTTATACTCATTTCGAATTCTATGACGCTAAGAAACTCTAAACCCACTCCATAGCTCGCGTTACGACTGAGCTTCCTTATATGGTGAAAGATTCCTCCTTCGGTGAAAAACCCCGCTTCAGAATTCTTAGATAGGTACATGCGTCATCATTGGCAAGACGTACTGGCTGTGGTACACTTAAGTTTATAAGTTTAGAGAAACATGAGAATCTTAGGGTGTTTGATTCTTTATAAAGTTATAAAATGTCACAAGACACAAAAAGTTTTCCTTGCTTATGTAGTTGGGTCACGCCTGTTTGTCCCTCTTCGGTACTCCGGTTAATACCTCTTAAGTCAATTTGGTCGCCATTTCTGGTACATTTCCGTCGCGCACGTACATACATATGTTTGCCGACATCGCGCAATATCATTAGAACGGGTACACACGGCTAGAGTTGACCGACGTCAAGGGAACGATTGGCGCACCCAGGACTACGCGTAGACTATATTTGTTTTTACGTTATCGGAAGGTAGAGTATGAAAACTACATATTTTTTCGTTTTGATATTTCTATATTTCTTCCAAAGACTTTGAGCTAAGCACTACATGAGGAGGTATATCGCCACACCCACGGCGCATCGTGAACTGTTCTTCTGAATTCTTATGTATATTCTTAGAATAAAAACTTCTTTGATATTTAATACAATACTAGCTGCTGACATGCGTTGCAGCCACAGAAGAAATAATTGTGAAAATATCGTTTTCAATTGAGAAGAGCTGTTTAGTCATAAATCATATATCATTCATTGAAAATGAATGATATATATCTTTCAAATAAATTTGTAGGTACGTTACGCGCGAGCCCTACTGTAAGTTAACTGTACTATGCCTATAAACTTCGCGCAAGTGCAAACAATAAGATGACAAAGTTTTACCGCAATCTGACGAACGGTATGGCAACGCTTAAAATACGAACAAACAAACATTAATTTTTATATAATAGATTAATTTGAATTTGGAATTTTAAGTCGACACTCCTAATCCTAACTCCTAGTTTACCACTATGCCATATTTAATTAAGGACGGCTTTAAAATTTTTAGCAATTTAAAGATGATGAAACATTTAGCTTTTTTAAAATTTCATTTCTTAAAGCTGAATGTTTCATCATCTTGTCCTCGTTTTGTCGTAACTAAGACCTTGTATTTGTTTTGATGGGGCTCGCACGTTATCTTTATTGCGGCGAGTAAGCGGAATATAGGCACTTCTGTTAAAGCATGTCCACCTACTACGAGCAGAGTCCCTTTGAACTTTATACTAAACTAGCTTGCCAGGCAGACGTTATTCTGCCCTTTTCGACTACCCTGTCATGTCCTGTTAAAAATCCTTTAATCCGCAAAAAAAATGTGGGTCACTCATGGGCAAAAAAAAACTATTTTTATTTTATAGTTTCCAGTGACAAAAGCAAAGCAGCACCGGGAATCACGTGAAGATTCAGGCGACGTCAGTTAGTTACCTATGTTACTTTACCTTCAGCTTTTAATTATTAATATTGTTCCGATGTACGCAAAATGACCGCAGACTGTGCCACCAGGCATGCCTGGGATCACCACCGCAATCACATGAAATTTTATAGACCGCATAAGCTCGCGAAAAAATACTGACTTCTGCCAAGGATAATTCGTGAGGTTTCTAATTGTAATGGAAAATATTACTGGATGATGATATCGTCTTGGGATCCATAATAATAAATTTAGTTGCATGTGAACTAAATGCATACCCAATTATATCACTTTATGATTTCAAGAGATTATAAGCTCGTTATACGTAGATCCAAAAACTGAATAATTATTATAAACTGAAGACAGCCCGGTACATTATATTAGGACATCAAATATCTTAGTGAACTCATTCATGATTATGGGTGGTGCGATATACTCGAAACTTCGGAAATTTAAAATAAGAACTTTTCTTAAATAAAATAAGAACTTAAACGCGATGAAATCCGTAAGAAATTTTTTTTTCAATAACTTAAGCATAAAGTGATTTCTTATATAATAACGTTCGCTACTTCCCCTACCTGTAAATTAACTCTCTAACTGTATTTAATATTCAATCTTTGAGAATTAAATAAATTAATGATTAAACACAACCTTTCTTAACTATTTGGATATATACTCCCTCTACTTAGTTGGATAATTTCTGTTTTGCGTTGGCCACTTAGACATTATAAATATACACCCTGACAAGATTAACGCTAACGTATAGTAGTAGATTGGTAGTTGGCAGACAAGCGTTAAACGCAACGCAACACAAGCAGTATCGAAAGGTGTAACCGGCACAGCATATGAATCACGCTTGCTTATCATACGACACCGTAAGTGAGGTCGCTCCCACGACCTTATTCCGTCGCGGGAGGCGCACAAAGGAAAATTTTCACCGCCTCCGCAAACTTGTCGACAGCGGTACTACATTTCCACGTTGCTCCCGTGTCGGTATGGCGCCCTATCGCGGCGCGCATCCAGTGATTAATCTCAACTATTTGACGTGTCCGGGAACGAGATCCCGATGCGTTTGTTACCCGTGTCGGTTGTCTATTGGATCATGCCGCTGAGAAAGCTAAGGACTTAGTATAATTTAGAAAAGTTAAAATTACTAATCCGACTTATGAATAAATTACATTAGAAGAATGTTTTACTGTGTATGGAAGTGTAAAAGTTTGTTTTGTGGACTCTTAAGAGACTGAAATATGAATCATACATAATTTAATCATAAATCAAACTTTTTGATTTTTGTACCGTGTAGTGAAGTGGAGGTATAAAATTATCCACTGGCTCATATCATCCTGTGGGTGTCGTATGATGCTTCAGAGCGAAACAAATCACGAGATGGGCAACAGCGTCTTACTAATAAAGCCTAAACATTATTTTTACCGGGTAGAGCCATGCTGTAGCTATATTATGGTTGCAGCACGAATGGGTCGGTAAGACCGAGGAAAGACCACGCTCTCACAGAACACCAACGTCAAATAGCAGTTCAACGCAGTTGTGTTTCGTATGGTGAGTATAGAGAACCGGAGATCCTTTTTACTGAAAACTAGCCATTTCATCTTAGTCCTCAGGGGTAGCAATACATCCGCATTTTGATTCTTAATTGAAGATATATTTAGATATTTATGGGCCACGGCATCCACTTACCATCAAGTGGACTGTGTGCTCGTTTGCCACCCTTACTATTAAAAAAAAAATAAAGAGCTGCGGTAGCCAACCCGCTTGCCAAGCAAACATCCTTCTTTTGCGGCAATCTATGGTGGAGGCCTATGATCAGCAGGCGACTTTAATAAGCTGTAACGGTGTA
The DNA here is from genome assembly GCA_036936625.1 of Parnassius smintheus behrii. NCBI lineage: Eukaryota > Metazoa > Arthropoda > Insecta > Lepidoptera > Papilionidae > Parnassius > Parnassius smintheus. The sequence continues at coordinate 33,146,057 of JAUPFT010000024.1, forward strand.
ACGGTATTGATCTATTTTTTCGAATAAGTATACAAATTTTAATAATTTTTTATTTATATTAATTATCACTTCTACGTATAGTAAATCTAATTTCATAAAGGCAAGTTAGTTTTTTTTATTAATTAGCTTGCTTCCTTCTATTTTATTCTAAGTCTCTATAAATGTATTTTATAATATTTATCGCATAAAACATCCAAGTTCATACTATTCGTAGTTTCTGAAGCTCCACGTGAGTGAGAGGTCTAGGTGAAATAATTTAAATGATGGGCCCCGCCGCCGATGTCGAACCATCGAGCCGTTTTACTTTATTGCTTTGTTTAAGGGTTGTATTTTGTATATTGAAATTTAGCGAAAGTTTTGTTTCTGTGTAAAATGTTATTGTTATTAAAACACTGAATTCTGTTTCATTACGTTTTTAACACGTCCTTTATGAAGTATTGTGTGTTTCTCTGTCCATACTATACGTCTGAATAATAATGCAGAAGTATTAATACCAGTTAACGGTACAATAAGTTCATGACTATGATCCAGTATTGTCACTATGTTCATGATCGTTGCGTGTTATATTATTTTTTTTAATGTAAACTAGTGACTTGTCTCACCTTTGACTGGGTGGGGTCTAATAATGTGACGTCATCTTTTTAAAGTAATAGTCAATGACCATTTATTTTATCAATTCTTCCATTTCATAGTTGTCACGTCACTTACCATCAGGTACATAAATATAGCTTAAACCACTCCTGGCATTGCTCTCCATCGGTTCGTGAAGTTTCATCAAAATCTGATCAGCCATTTCGAAGGTTAGCCATGGCAGACAATAAAGCTTACTCATGTCTTAATGGCATGCAATTAACCCCCAGAACTTGACAAAAGATTATTTCAATTTACTGACAAAAACTTAAATTTTATTTATAGTCCGTACGTATAAAAAATGGGATTAGAAATGGCGGCTCATCGAGCCCAATACCAATAACAAACATGCACAATACCAATAACGAAAACAAGCTAATAGCGGTATATCGTTATAACGTTATGTTATTTGGTTAATTATAAATTTTCTGTTAATGGGAAAATATATAAAATGTATTGTATATGCAAGTAGATACATTAATTTTAAAATAACTTTATTAACTGGCGACCTGCTGTGACTTAACGTGGGTCCTTATTAATATGGCGTTATTTAGATTTAAGATAATCATTAAAGAACATTCATTTTATTTTTTCAATATTTACGATTTTTATCAATAATACCGAAAAACGCATATAAGCAACGTAGTTTTTGCAGTCTTTACCGGCGGGTGTAAGTATAGATAGCGAAAGAGATTCAATCCCATTCTTTAACCACACGGGTAATATATGTATAGATGTTAACATAACAAGCAAAAATTCGTATCAAACGTAGGAGTGCTAAAGGTGTATTGTCTTACAGTGACTATATCTCTTGCAATGCTTTAATTGCTCCATATATCTTAGCATTCGTCGTATAAATACATTAAACTGTTTTGCACCACAACCTCAAGTACCTACATTTAAAATCCTATTTAAAATGGACCAGTACCATAAATATATAGTATTCAACCAAAACACTATATAGTACGTGAGGGTAATATGGGCATCCGGTTAATATGGTCACTTCTTTATAACTCAAAAACTACAGCCTTGTTTGCTTAGATGGCTGTGGCTGATGAGCTATCGCGTCAGCACTTCCTCAGCGTTGCTTTATCGACACCATGTGACAGTTAACATTATAGTTAATATTTTAGTATGGTGTCGTGTAGTTAGTTTTTTAAGAAGATTTTTCGAAGTGTTCCTAATTATTGCCAAAGCTTGATTGCTATTTTTTCTTAACATATAAGTTATACGACTTTGTGTTTTTGTCTCTGTCCTCCTCCTAGTTTTGGTTTTATAGCGCGGCAAATCTTAAAGTGACCGTATTACCCTCACGTACCTTACGATATTTTTATATATATATATATATATATATATATATATATATATATATATATATATATATATATATATATGTATATATATATATCTATATCTATATATATGTATATTATAATATACACTAACAATTACAGGTTACCCTAAAACGGCAACGGCGACATTAATTCGAATGTGTATGAGACTGAGTGCTTTGCGTCAGATATACTCGTAACATATATGCCTGTAGTAAAACTCAGGCACATTAATATCCATGGAGAGGGGTTTGTGTGCTTAATGTTAGCAGAGATTACAGTGTCGGCCATTGAAAAGTAGACAATTTTAGGCGTGATTTCAATCATGTGCTGATTAGATTTTTGAAGTGAAAACTTCTTTTGAATCGTTGTGATTTGAAACTCGATGAAACGAAAAAGCGACTAAAAAGAGACAAACATATACATCTACAGCATTTAGCCTGCGAGAGAATGGGATAGAAGAATACATTACTATATTATGTATATAGAGATTGCATGTTATCTATAAGCAATAAGGATTAAGGACGAAATTTGTTGATTAGATAATATCTAAGTACTTATGATGAAGAAATTGAAAACTTGAAGTCTATATATTGAAGTTCTAACTTCTATTATTATTATTATTATTATGGGTTATCTATATAGTTTTCTCATCTGGTTGGGTTCTATAAATATATAATTATAAATGAAAATGAAAAGATAAATATACATAAATATCAATAACATAAAATAAATATAAAAATACATAAATAAATAAAAGCCCAACCAGATGGAGGCCCTCGGCAGGGGAGACCAAACGGCCGAGGGTTAGGGGGAAAGGGAAAGAAACCGGCGGACGATGCGGGCGATATCGATGAGCACCGCCTTCTGCGTTTGAGCCCGGAGCGGTCCGCAACGTAGTCCCAGTCGCCTCAGATGACCCGAGAGGCTGACTGGGATTAGCCCGTTTGCAGAGACGACTACAGGAATAATTTCAGTCGGCAGACCACCCCACATGTCGGTCACCTCGTGAGCCAGGTCCAGATATTTTGTTTGCTTGTCTGTTTCGGCTTTCACGAGGTTCTCGTCATACGGAATGGTAATGTCGACCAAAATTATCCTTGACTGTGCCCGGTCCATCAGCACAATATCAGGCTTATTCGCAAGAATACTCCTGTCTGTGTTATTATTATTATTATTATATTATGTAATGTAGAACAATATGTAAAATAATTTTTGAACTTGGCAACAATATTATAATAAATAAACCCTACAATTTCTACTCCTGATACTCTGGATTCATCTCATTTTCTCGAAGTTTAGTCTTTTCAAGGTTTCACATCTACCGCGTGTGAACTTCACACGCTTTTTATCACAGACGACGAGGTTTTCTTTTTTTTATTGTACAAGGGTGACAAACGTGCACACAGTCCACCTAATGGTAATTGGTTGCTGTGGCCCATAGACATATACACCTTTCCTCCATTACGAATCAAAATGCTGATGCGCTGTCACCCGTGAGGACTAAGATGGAATGCGTTGAGCTACTTTACACTGGTATTCTGTGAGAGCGTGGTCCTTCCCCGGTCGAGCCGACCCATCGTGCTACAACTATACTAATAATATAACTGCAGCATGGCTCTACCACGTCAAAGTGGTTTCTGTAAGTTATTTCCAGTTACTAATGTAATCAATAGATTTGTCACTTAACATCAGGTGAGCCATATGCTCGTTTACCCCCTCTCCTATAAAAAAGAAGTTAATAAGAAACTTTGTTTTAAGGAGGGTTAGCAATATAAAGTAAATAGAATAAAGTCTGAGTTTTTTTACCCGAATCCCGTACTAGTAAGTGCAGCTTATGGCGACTTCCATTTCGTCTCGTGGGTGTTATAAGTGGTGACCATAGGCAAGACCAAAGACATCATGGCCTTTTACAGATGGATTACCATCTCGTTTATATGCAGACTGTACACACATATGCTAAGCCTATGGCTGAAAGAAAAATTTATATTCGCATTTTATTCTTGGAAACAATATGAAAGGCACTGAATTTTAATTGTATTATTATATTAGTAATTTTTACATCACTAATATAACAATATTATTACAATTTGAACTATTTATTCGTTATTTTTATATACATAACTATATTAGTCACCTATTTATAAACAATCTGAGCTATCTATATCTAGCTTTAAGTTAATTACACATTTAGTCAGTGCGATTATCCATTACAATACTATTATTTTGTTCTTAAGTGTACGGACTAATTAAGCGCACTGCTGTTTGCCCGGTACTGTCCACAGTGCTGTAGGATACAAACTTCCGATGGACCGCACTCTTGATGGCGTAGTTAGCAAGTGTCCCGAGGGAAATGAGAGGTATACAATGCTTGCAAGCCTTCACACTTAAAAAACTTGTATTTACTAACTAGTTCACATAGAGTATAGAGTTTTGTTTGTATTGAAGGTATGCAACAGTAATGATAGTTAGGAATCATCATCATCATTACAGCCCTCCAGCCTTTTTAACGGGAGACGACTGCTTGCATTGTTTTTTTTTACCTTTAGTATAACCCTTTTTATGTCACTGCTGAATATAGGCCTCCCAAGGAAATCCACTCGCCTTCCTGCATGTCTTACCTAGTCTTCATCTGGTAGAGGACTGCACTACACTTCGCTTATCGTACGAGGTTACCCTAGGTTACCACTCCAGAATATTTCATCCCCATCGATAGTTAAATGCAAACGTGGTTGTAGTTTGGAACGTGATATTAGGGTTCTTGTAAGACTTATAAACTTTTTTTTTTATAAAAGTGAAGTGGCAAACAAACTTACAGCCCACCTGATGGTAAGTGACTACAGCTGTTCATGGACACTTGCGGTCCACTTCAAAAAAATCGGGCTATAGAGGCGTAATCACTAGTCATCCCTAATGCCTAAGATGTGTCTGTACTATTTATTTTATGCTACAAACTGTTTTACTACTGGCAGTAGAAATAGGTAACCCTTGAAATAATACTAGTTTTAACGGAATTTATCGCGTATATTTAACTTTTTTACCCGACGTTTCGAGAGCTTTACAGCACCCATGGTCACGGGAAGGACTGAGATGTTCAACGTCCAGTTGTCATAGTTAACCGCGGTTACCATAGATTAAAATTTTAACTTTTGTTCCGATATACACAGTACCGCGGTTAACTATGACAACTGGACGTTGAACATCTCAGTCCTTCCCGTGACCATGGGTGCTGTAAAGCTCTCGAAACGTCGGGTAAAAAAGTTAAATATACGCGATAAATTCCGTTAAAACTAGTATTATTTCAATGTGTAGTGTTCGCGTAAATATAAGAAATCATTATAGGTAACCCTTTCCATATAATATAGGTAATGGTGTGGTATTTATCTCCCAAAAGGTTACTCCAAGGCAAAAATTGAGGCCTAATACCTGGAATTAATATCGTTGTAAACAAATACTTTTATCGTGTGGTGGCTGTGTAAGAATTACCACTACCTCATATCTTCCCGTGGGTGTCGTAAGAGGCGACAGAGGGACACAGGCAGGAGATGGGCAGCAGCATCTTCCAAATAACAACTGAAAACAGAAAAAACAACTTCGTCAACGTTATCTACCCGCTCGCCAAGCGTGGCAACTGTGCCAAATATTTTCTCCTATGAGGCAATTTATGGGGGAGGCCTATGTCCAGCAGTGGACTTTAATAGGTTGGACTTATGCTAGTCTTTGAAAGTCTAGTCTGTTATTTTCATGTTCAAAAATTCTATTAAAATAATATTATTTCTGTAAAGTAATGAATGAACGTATTTATGTAATCGAAGATTAGACAATACTTATTTGCAAGATAATAAATATCAGAAATAGTTCTTGGTTAAAAAAACAAATCTCTTTTTTTGTATACGATATAAGTGTATTTGCTTAAGAAATTTTATATTATATGTACTAAGATCACTCAGCGAGATATGGAGAGGGTTATACTCAAACTTTCTCTACGCGATAGACTTCGTAACGAGATATCTGCAGTAGAATTAGAGTAACCCAACGGATCGGTAAGCTGAAGTGGCAACGGGCCAGCCATATATCCCGAAAAATCGACAACCAATAAAAAGAGCTCTCGAGTGACAGCCGGTAACCGGTAATCGAAGTGTAGGACGGCCTCTCACCAAATAGTATTTTACGCGGTAGAGCTCCGCTGCAGCTACGTTATAGTTGTAGCACGAATGGGTCGGCTCGACCAAGGCATGACCACGCTCGCACATAATACCAGCTGTAGACTTTTCGACGAGATATGTAACTTGTTACCAGACTGCGCGAGGCAAAGGAGGATAATGTGTTTATCAGCCTATGTATGTAGGTATGTGTGTTTGTTCTTTTCGGCGCTTAAGAGGCCAAACGCGTGGGTTGATTTTGACGATTCTTGCGTCAATCAATTTGTCTGAGTCTTGCAATTGTCACTAAAGACATTATGACTAACACAAGACAAAATTCAACAGGACGACAACCAGGCACCTTATTGTGAGAAAGACAAAATAAAAGTAGACGCACTATGTTAAGTGGGGTATTGAATAGGTCTTTGAAAATAGTTCTTAGGTTTGCCGGATCATTTTTCTTTTTTATAGCCTAATTAGGATCTATAAAGATTTAAAGTCGGTTAGCAACCATTCTCGCTTAAATTTTCAAAAATTATAATCTTATTAACTCTTAAGGTCTTATTAACGTGTAAAATAATTATTCACTTTTCTGTAAACTGTTTTACGTTGTTAGTTTTTTTTAATTAATATTTAATCATTAAACTTTATTTTGTAGTTTTCAATACCAGGAAGCGAGACTTCTATTGTGGGTACTAAACCATATTCACATGACTTGACATACGCAGGTTATATTCTGAGTAGCTATCGCTTGAAAAGTAGGACACACGCGCCGCTATGCCCCACCGAACGCTCATTCAGGTCTTAGTCTAAGATAACAGCTCTTTCCTAGTCTGTACATGAATCCTTGGGGTATAAACGAGTGAATAATTTGCATAAACACGGCACTGTCTACTTCCTTGATTGCATTACAATAATTAATTCCCTAGATTTTGTGTTTATTTCATTTTAAATTGTTCCTAGTTTAGCAAAAGAGCAGAAATCTTAGTTGTATTCATTTTGACCCGACCATAAACCATTAACCATTGGAGTATGTTGAAATGTTAAGAGCGAGACGTAGAGCAAATTCGGTTATAGTTCTTTCAGATCGGGCGTCAAGATGCGGTCTGATTCGAGAAGTCGCCCATTGGAAGCGTTAATTTAGGCCGACTTCATACTACGGATTAGCTTTATTATTTCAATGCTTACTTACTTCAACATAAATTTAAACCCTACTGACCGCTTTTTACAATCAACAATAGTCAAGTAGTTACTTTTTCCATCGATGTAGTTATTTTAATGTCTGATTTTATTTCTCATTACATACACACTTAACAAGCATTTTATCTATTTGTATGGTATTCAGCGGTTGAATTGTGATAGTGTGTAATGATTTGTTTGGTTGATGAAGTGTTTGAAGATACCAAACTAATGCTTCAAGTCTAATTTTCTTGTATTGGTGACGAGCACAAATACGTCACAAGTTATGTTTTAATTAACAGGTAAAAGAACATAAATGAATTAGTAGGTTTGAGATGTTTAATGTATTTCCTACAGACAGCTCTTACGATGCCCTCGGGGCTGCCATGCGATAGAAAAAATGGATAATGTTGTTATAAATTTTCAGATAACTATTATGAAGGCTATAACTGATATTTTGGCAAAACTGTTAATTCCTTTCTTATGTTTTACACTCATGTGCCATCTTGTGTAGGCCGCCTTATTTATGTTGTGCCGTATGTAAATGGAAGTGCCCTTTCATACTATCATATGAACGCGAGTCGTCTGTCTGTAAGAGCTCTTACGTGCTTAATACTACACGCCTGGAAACTAATTTAATCCGATAGATCTTCACTCTGAGAAGTCTCCATTTTAGGGTTGCCATGTTATTTCGGTAGTATAGGCTAAAGGCAAATATTGATACAAAACTGCGTAATATTTTGCGAGGAAATTGATTCAGGGTAATAATGTTTGCAGGTATCTACATATTTACCTTTAAATTTTGTTTGCTTTGGCCCATTTCGAGTGGAAAATGTCACATGTTTTTGATGTTAGATGTACGGAAATTTTAGTTGTTGTATTTATATTTTTTGTAAATAGTAGCACTATTATAAGTAGCTGATGGTGCCTCCTTCCTGTGCATTTGATAGGTCAATAGTCGATGTGATTACATACCACCATATGCATGTGCCTGCAGTTACACAGCGGTGTACTGTTGTCTTCTGTTGTAGGAGAGCCATTATACATATATTGTACATTTATATAGGCTACCAGCTTGCCAGGCAGACGTTGTTCTGCCCTTTTCGATGACCCTTTGTCATGTCCTATTAAAATCCTTAAATTTGCAAAATAATTGTGGGTCACTCATGGGCAAAAAAACTATCCTATCTCTCAAGTTGGACCAAACTGCACACGGTGCGCAAATTTGATTATAATCGGTTAAGTAGTTTAAGAGTTCATCGCGGACAAACAACGTGACACGTAATTTATATATATTAAGATTTAAGATGGGGTGTTCTTAACAATTAAAACCTTACCATAGTATTTAAATAATTAGTTTTTGCGGATTTATCGAGTATATTAACTTATTTTATATTTATGACGTTTCGAGCACTTTACAGCACCCGATGTCATAATTAACCACGGCTACCTCCAGATTATTGCCAGCAGTGTTTTTTTAGTCGTTACCAAGAAGGCGCTGCTGCTAATCTCCTGCTTTGATTCCCTCTGTTACCTCTTACGACACCCTCGGGATGATATGGAGTAGTGGATATTCTTATATCGCCATTACACACAACATAATGATAGATTTATACTTATTTTATTTATATGGCTTACTAACAGTCAATTTACACAATGGCATCTTAAGTAACTGAATAGTTTATTAAGCTAATTGTAGTGGCTACTTAGGTACTAATTTTTTGTAATAAACGTTAACTTTGTGATTTATGTCGTTCGCCAGCCCTATGCTATCACTTAATGGAACTTCTGTGCCAAATGTCTGGAAGTCTTACTTAAAATTACTAGTACTACCCATATGTTATCATCGAACTAAAGCGAATGAATGGTATGAATGGATATGTTAGCCTGTGATGACACTTGTTTCGTATTCGCTTTGAATACGTCTCCTCTACTTATTCGCCAGGCTTTAAAATATTGGACCTAAACTTTCTCCTGTGCTTAGAGTGGTTAGCATGATTGACATTCGGCAGGGGTTTTACATATTATATTAATGTATTGTCGTTCGCACTACTAAGCATCTCACAACTTTGAATTTGTTTCCCAGGCATGTTTAGGTGGGGGAGGTTATGCAATCTTTATAGCTTTTTACTCTTGGAACTCCCATGGAACGTAATTATATTTTTTACGTCGTTACAGTCAATAAATCGTTATACAAATAATTTACAAGTTTGTGCATTTACCGCTAAAAGAACCCCTTTGTCGTATCTCTTCGATTTCAGGACACTTCTCTTGTAGCCAGTATCGGAATCTACGAGGTCGACATATCTAAAGACCAGCATTGTCGTGGTCACTTAAAAGAGAAAGCCAAATTCTATTCAAATTCTATAGGGCTTTTAAAAATCTTAGCGTAACACATATTATAGGAAATGTATTTGTAATATATATATATGGTTTAGTGTTCACACTCCTTAATATAAACTTTAACTATGCTAAATCTTACTCTCTCCGTGTGCGCCATATGCTTAAATAGGGGAACAAAGTTTTGCCTTCACGAATTCATATATAAATTATAAAGACGATGTTTTCCTTTACTATATCATCAAAAAGCCTACAAGTATATTTACTTTCCTGCCCTGTATTCCCGATAATACGTGCACGTTAAATTATTAGGAAGGCTCAGTGACACAAAATCAATAAATTGTACTACAAAGAGTAAACTCAAATATAATTTTAAAACTATAAGTTATTATGTAGTCGTCATTTATACAGTGTATAATTTTGAATCCATGCGGTAAATTTTTTTTGAGTGTCATCGAAACCAAATCGTTTTGACTTTTGATTTCCATTTACATATTTGTGTTTCCCATAAGCTCAGACTACACCTTGAATGAATGGCCAAAAAATTTGTGAAGAAAACTTGCGCAAACATGATGCACTACATAACGTCCACACTATAGCGTCTTGCATGCGCAGTTTATAAAAAGTTTCCGCAAAGAGCATGTGTGACCTAGTCTTAACGTACATGCTTGCTTATGCAAATTTAGTTTGAGGAAATTAATCATTAGCGCCAACCATTTACGCGGTATATCGTTTTGCCGGCTTAACATACTTGCTTGCTTGTGCAAATTAAAATTTTTGCAAGTAAGCTTGAGCGTGTAGCCGGGCCTTTAGAATGTCTTCTATAACTCACATGTGTGAACAAACTGGGATTAGTTGTTTGGTTTAACACGTTGGTGTTAGACAGTACAATGGTTACAGGGTGGTCAATAAGGAAGACTGGTAAATAGACTATATCCCGTTGTAGTATGAGAAATAAGTAAAGTACTTAAGTGAGTGGGATGTTTGAACTTTCATCTGATTATGGTGGTGGGATGTTGTAATCACTTCAAACAAGAAAACATTTGAGCCGTCGGTATGTTCAATGCGACGACCACGTGGTTTAGCTATTAGCATACGTGTCGGTCAGTCGATTACTACTGCTGATTTCGAAATTCCGGTTATTATATACTAAAGACATCTACATCTATCCTCAAATTAAGAATCAAAATGCAGATGCGATGTCACCCCTGAGGACTAAGATGGAATGCCTCGTTTCCAGTAAAGAGGTATACTCATCATACGAAGAACAGCAACATTAAGCTGTTAATTTTTCTGTGTATTGCAACCAATACTGGTGACCTATTTGCAAAATTTATAATCATTGATTCTTGTAGACTAATTCCAGGAACGTTGTACATCTTTGGTTAGGATCAGTGTTTGAGCGTATATTTTGCCTTTTTTGTGATCTACTGAACGCTCGATAGATTTCATCAGCGTTCGGATTCCGGAACTTATCATACACGAAATTGACGATATTTTACGTAATGGACTTATATTGTGAGCTTAATGTCTTACCTTGTCGGTCTTTGAAATTCACTACTACATAAATATATACCTAATAGCCAAGTAGTAGTGCAACATCGTGGCCAAGTTTGAAGGGTAATTAGTAGTTGTGAAGCATCTTATCTTAGCTCTTAGAGGTGATAACACATCTATAGACTTTCTTGTGTTAAGTTGACTACATGTGTCCGTGAGTGGCAATTTACCAACAGGTGGACTGTTGGTTTCTTTGTCACATCTGTTTTGTGAAAAACCCACATCAGGAAAATAGCAGATAACAATAGCAGCTTAATGCTTCTTTATTTTTTATGATTAGTAAAGAAAACCACAGACCCTTATAACTGGTAATGAGATATTCCATCTTATTACTCAACGGTGACGCATCTGCATTTTTCGTTCTTAAAAAACGCCAAACCAGGGTTATCTCCTATATCGTGGAGGCAGTTTGTATACATAAATTTCTTAAGAACAGACATACAGACCCGAAATATTTATATGTAGGCCAAACAAATACTTCGTCCGTGCAGGATTCGAACCCGCGGCTCCCAGTACTGCAATTCATTGCTAAGCCCCTGCGCCACGGAGGCCGTCTATTTTAATTCTTGATTTAGGATAAAAGTAGATGTCTACGGAATTCAGCAACAATTTATCATCAGATCTTATCGCTGATAGTAAGTGGCTACTGCAGCCCATAGACATCTGCAAGCAACTTCAAATTAAGAAGACAAACTTGCATTGTCACGTTTTAGGACTAAGATGGAATTCCTCACAGCATTTAATTATACTGGCTCTCTTATACCCTTCAGATAGGAACACAGCACATGCTTGGCGGTAGTTTATATGTGGGAGAGCAACGCTGCAGCCATATTATGGTTGTAGCACGAATGGGTCGACTCGACCGGGGCAAGCGTAAAATAACAGCTTAATACTGCTGTGTATCGTATGGTGAGTGTAGAGATCCGGTAGCCTTTTTTTACTGAAAGCGAGGCATTCCATCTCAGTCCTCAGGGGTGACAACTCATCTGCGTTTTGGTTCTTAATAGAGGATAAATGTAGATGTCTATGGGCCCCAGCGTCCACTTACCATCTGGTGGACTGTGTGCACGTTAGTTACCCTTATTCTATAAAAAATAGTAATATGTAAGAGAGCGGTCTACCCAGATGGACACCTAGGCAGATCGTATTAGGCAAGAAGATTGTCGTGCGTGCGTAAATGCCCCGCACGTAACTCTTCTACTCTAATCAATGGAAAACTTACATTGTTGTTGGTAATGAAATCTAATCGATTCCGCCATATTTTATTGTGGCTGTCATATTCTGTAAATGTTTGTTTCATATTTATGTGGGTCTCTAGAAAGCATTTTACCTTATCGTAGAAATCGTTATATTATTAATGGCACAGAAACTGGAAACCTAAATCTAGTTATTTGATTTTTGGGAGGCGAACGACCGAAATTTACCGTATTGCAGAAGAAAAGACAGAACATACAGGGAAGACCTTCAAGAAATCTAGGTCAGCCATCTATAATTCAAATCGTTATTTCGAAATCACACAAGTTGGCAAGTTGTTGGCGGAACGAAGCTAATCTCTTAAAAAATTACCAAAATATCCTTCGGCTGGGTAATCTCATTAATGAAATAAATTTTGCTGGGACACTTGGCGCAGTTTAAACTTTTTATTTTCCCTATTTCGTGACAAACGGCGCGACAGAAGCCCGCCATGCTATGTATTATTATTATTTTTTCTTTGCACAAAACATACTGTTTCGTATTGGTGATGCGATGAAATGAGGTCGGTGAGTCGGTGGAGACAAGAGCTTATTCTTTGGACATTCCTTAATGAAGATGCCATTTATAATTCATTTGCTTATAAACAAAACATTTGTTCATATACGGTGCCTCTCTCGTTTGATTATAACTATTTAAAATAAGCTCATTGCTTGATTTTTATTTTAATATTATAAATACTTCCTCCCTTTTTTAATGTATTTATTTATTTCGAATTAAACAAAAAAATTAAACACATATTGTAACACATTTTGTCTACCTCGTGGTTGTGATTCGTATCGCATGCCGAGCGATAATTAATCATTGGTTTTTTTTTAAATTAGCGTTGTTTCACCCTCTGGCCTCGGAAAGTAGGCAAAGCTGTTATCCGTGCGTAATAGAGAAAGTATCTGTGGTTGCGCACACACTTGTCTCCGTTGAGACTGCCCGGTTTGGTCGAAGTTCGGTCTAGAGGACATTATTGTTATTAACAAAACCAATCGGCAATTCTCTTTAATATTAATAATAACAAAAACCTTCATTGCAGACCATATAGTCCATAATTTGCTATAAACACAAAAGAAAAAGTTTTATACATCTATGTCCATAAAACTTTTATGGACAAATATTTTTTATTTATTTAGAATAACAAAACAGATATTACTTTATATACCTGGGGTGCATATCCGACGCACAGGGTATACTCGGATTTCTAAAAAAAAGCACACTCAGATATCTCGCTAATTACGTTAGGAATGCTCTTAGTGCTCTAACAAACACTGTACATCCGTGATGTAGTTCTTTTGCGAATAAGAGTGGATAAGTTACCTATGTGGGCGTCAACAAACAACCTGATGCACTACAGTAATGTGGGAGCCCCAGGAACAACCTTAAAGCGTTTTTATATTGTATACGTAAATCTGATCCATAAGGCGCAAGTGTAGATAGTAATATGCTTTGAATAAAATAAGTTTTACCTCCGCTGTACAGCGTGAGAACCGGCATGCTAGCGTAATGCAGCGGACAGACAGCCTGCGTCCTCATTTCTCTTTCAATGTCATTATCATCTCTTAAATCTTCGAGTCGTTTAAGAACAACAGAGTCACAGGTGGAACGAAATTAGGTTTCTTAGTGCCCATCTTGAAAACCGTGAGCTCACTCTTAGCAACATTATACTTTAGACCGTGAACTTTCGCATAAACCTGACATGAAAAAAAGTCGTCTGAGTGCACTGATTGATGGGCTCAGAAACACACGCGAACAGCTGACACGTGCACTCGCGAGTCGATGAATCAGTTCATTTATATAAAGATCACAAAGCGTAGGTGAGGTTAAGCTTTTAAACATTATAATTTCGACGCTAAATTTCCGACATGCGTGTCGTCACACTAAACATACAAATTGCTTTCCTGTAAATTGAGTAGGCATTTGGGCCGATCCACTTCCTGACGCCAGTGGCAATGATTAATATCGACCGATAAATATTCTGTACAAGGCGAGGATACATTGCGACAGACGAGTACGCGCGTAGCGACACTTTTCATAAATTGCCATGCGACCGGCTACCAGTTGTGTGGGCGTCATGACACTTTAATATCGTAGAAGTACTTAGTGGACTTTAAATAGAGACCATATTTAAAGTGTTTTGACAAGCTTTTTCATGATAAGGATATTATGTCCCATAGACACCTATAATCTGTCCTCGATTAAGAATCAGCAAGCGATTAAAAAAACAACCTTTTCAATCCGAGGAATGAGATAAAATCCCTTGTTACCTACTAGCTCGTTGTTGGACTAATGATACATTATACATTTGAATGACACAGTACATTTAGATCTCGGGTCGGAGCAAAAATCGGTTATTTAGTTTTTCTATCAAGGTAATCTTAGTAACGGCACTGATCAGGAAGTTGACGATATTTCACGTGTGTGGTGTCAGATCACCGTCCCACTGGCCTATAAGAGTGATGGATTAGAGTAAAGAGTGCGCCGGTGTTTGCGCAAATACTTGTGCACTGTAATCCTGATCTGCGCAGATGACTAGTCCCGGTTGAGACTGGTCGCCGTGACCAAAATTCGGTCTGGAATACATTTCTATTTTTTCTCTCTGGTTTTCGTCACTCACCAAACAGAAACAGCAACATTATGCTGCTATTTTACGGCGGCATTCTGTTTGAGCGTGGTCCTTCCCGATTGAGCGGGTTCATTCCTGATGCAGCCATAATATATCTGCAGCGTGTTTTTTCCATGTTTAAATTGAAATTATATCTTCATAGCCATATTAAGCGTAAAAGTCTTACATTCCCATTTCATACGTAGTGTACCATTTATCGAAGGGCTTGAGGTCTTTCAGACCTCTCCCAGAGTCGCCTCTTACGACACTTGTGGGACGAAATGGACTTTACTCCAATACTTCATTTTAATTCCTTTCAAAAATAATTATGTTCGGACTTAATAGCTTTTAAACTCAGATAACTTCACCCCGGTTTGCAGTCTATGGCAAGGTCTACTTTTTTACATTCAATTTCCCAATCCTCATAGTAAATTAAATTCAAAACTTTTTGTCCCTACGGAGTATACTATTTGGTGGCTCTTTAGCGCAGTGACTAAGCGATTGGTCGTGGCGCTGCTGAGCCGCGGGTTCGAATTCCGAACGGAGCAAGTGTTTGCATGAGCTACAAATAATCTTTCCTGGTCTGGATGTATGTACTTATGCCTTCACGTTCCAGGAGAAAATCTTACTGTAAGGATAATGTTCTTACTAATAGTTAAAAAGAATCTATAGCCATTCGAACTTCGATTGATCGAAAGCATTCGAAGCTTATTTTTTCTTTTATTATAAAAATTGATATCTTGCAGAAACTTTCTGTTAACAGTGAAGCCAGATCGTTGCTGTACAATTTTACTCTGACATTTTTTGTGGTACTCTCCAACTACAGACGACTGTGACGATTTTTGCGAATGTTTGGCCTGTGGGGCTTCCCTAACAAAGTTCGCGAAAATTTACTGATGAAAGTTTTTCCGCTTTTATTTATGTTTGTCTGTATATTGGTGGCGTAACAGAATCCCCTATTCCATATCATGGTAGGTCTCGTAATAGAAAACAAAGGGAAACGAAACAGTAGATGGGCAGCAAGAATTTTCTCAAAACTGCTGAGCCAATCTGCCTATCAAACTTTTAGTGTAGTATTGATAGGCTTTAATTGAAAATGTACCTATGTATATTTCTGTACAAAGGTAAATAGTTTTCAAATTAACTCATAATACTGCATGCATCTGATACCTATATCAAATGCAGTATTATGAATTAATTTGATATATCAGCTGCTTTATACTATACTGAATCTGCCGAATTCATCAGCTCTTCGTGACAATTTCGGTAAGTATTCTTCATTTCGGAAAATATTATGTCCTGCAGTAATGTCTATGGGCTAACAAGCAGCTCTTTATATATAGGTAGGTACGTGCTGTATTAATGTTTTACATTTTTTTATTATTAAAGTAAGGCTGACAATAATTGAAAACACAGTCCACCTGATGGTAAATGGATATTGTAACCCATAAATATTGATCAAGACTCAAAATACAAATGCGTTTAATTATACGAACAGTCTGTTAAGGAACTCTCATGTTTGACGTAATTGCTACATTAATACTTTTGCAAATGTTTGTAATTCTTTTAATGACAAATTGTAGAAAAAATAAATAAGTTCCCTATTCTAAAATAACTAAAACGTTTGAAGATATTAAGGAAATTTACTGTGTGATTTCTGAAAGGAACAATTGAGAATTAACTGTTCTAAACAAGTCATCTCTTTGCAATAAGCTAACCACTCTCAAATTACTCAAATCGAAGCATTGAAGCGTATTTACTACGCAACAAGAGTCCCATAAAATGTTAGAATGTTAAATGCTAATGTGAAACAATAAAGCATAACTACACGCACTGTTAAAATGTTGACATCGATGAAACGCCAGAGCGGCGCCAACGACGACCGCAAATTGTCGTCCGTACCGCTTTGAGCAACCTAGATAAAACTAGGAGAAACTGGTACCAGACACGCCAGTTCAATGGAAAGCGAAATTAGGTTAGTAATAAAAAAGCGCGAGCTAACGCGACCCTCCGCGCTTTCATCCCAGTGTATCCGCAGCCTGCAGCGAATGAATAGGCCCAGAGAGCCTGAAAACATACTAATGTTACACTAATGTTGGTATTCTGTGACAGGAATAGCAATAGCCACTCTACTAATATATTTAGACGAGAAGGCTTGGTCTAAGTTATAAGCCGATGCGACAGAGTTTCTTATAAATGGAAAAAATTACGGACGTAATCAATGATTATCGTAAATATAACGGAACTGTGCTTACGTTATTTATTTCGACGTGTACGTCTTTGGAGGAATAAAAGAATGCCTCACTCGCTAATCATACTTGCTCACTTCCTTCAAAGCGAAACACAGCAATGGCACGCCCGCCAGCTCGAAATAGTTGTTAAGTGTAATTTTATGTGCTGAATAATTACATGCACAGCAATACAAGTGAATGACCGTCCAACAACATTTAATGGAGCGACGTGGCGGTCTAATTGCACCATGACCTTCTCAAAATTGAGAAAAGGTCTGAGCCCAGCAGTATGACGTAATGTAGATGTAACTTTATTTTAGTACGTAGTGAAATAATCATCGTAATTATGTAAAAATAAACGGAACAATAGCACGCTATAACTTATTTCCTTCTATGATTTAAATACTACGGGTAGTCCATTTTGTGCTGGTGAAAAATTTACGGTAGCTCGGAGCTGGCTGTACAAAGTAACTCCTTGGCGTTATATATCGCAATCGCTTTTGCATGTACCATAACATAACATAATGGGAGTAGGGTGAAGTTAAAAGGGTATAGAGACGAAGGCATCTTGTCGACTTGATACACTGGAATAAACCAGTACCGTATTTAAACAAATACTCTGAGAATATTATCTAACTTCATTATAGTGGATTTAAAAAGATTATTTTTAAATTTTTTAATTTCCTTTTATCCACGTATCAACACCTCTAATCAGATTTCAATCATAGCCACCCCCACACACTGTGACACAGTAACAAAGCTTATTTATTTTTATAGCATTATAGAATCAGAGTGACGAGAGAGCACACAGTACACCTGTTGGTGAGTGAACGCTGTGACTGTGACCCATAGACATCCATATTTATCCTCTATTAAGGGGAAATATAATCTCAAATGGCTTAGCAAGATCCTCCGTTATGCCGAAAATATTGCAGCATTAATTTTGAAATAAATATATGGTAAAGTTGAGGATTAATGTTAAGGATTATGTTAGACGAAAACACGATTTCGTAAAATTTTCTCGATAGAAAAAAAATCCAAAGCTACCTCCAAAATAAACAATAAACCGCTGTTATTCATAAAATACTTTAAATAGGATCATGAAACTTTGCATACTAACTGAACTAACTGTAAAGCAGTGCTATTGTTATTTACTTTTTTAAAATACCATTATTTTCACTGTAAAAAGAAATTACCTAAACTATCGGCGCGTAAGCTTGATTCCTGTCGCCCCATTAGTATCGCTCCGGCTTTTGATGGGAGAATTTGTGTCGCTTACGATCAGAAATCACATTACGCAACAGGACGACATAAAATTAAAATGGGAAATAACCGTTATAAAAATAAGAAGCGACTGGGTTGGCGTTAAGAAACAGGCATAAATATGATAAACCTAATGAAATAAGTATCTAACGACCTATCTACTTACAGTATTAGTGATTACAAACATGTCGGTATATAGCATACGACGCGCGGGCAAATGGCGACGAAATTAGAATTTGAGCTGACTTACTCTATCCCCTTAAGAATAAAAATGCAGATTTGTTGTCACCTTGAGGACTAAGATAGAATGCCTCGCTTCCAGTAAAAAGATTCCGGTTCCTCTACACTTAGCATACGAAACACACCAGCTATGGGTTGCTATTTTACGCTGGTATTCTGTGAGAGAGTGGTCCTTCCCCGGTCGAGTCGACCCATAAATACCACATTCATAATTATAGCTACAGCATGAATACCACGTAACTGATTTTTAAATTTTTTTATCAATGTCTTTGAGTTTATATCTACATCAGACTAGCTGTGTTAGCCAAATTGACTCTCTATAATCGTCAGCGTTATAAACTATACAAATGAAATAAAGTGTCAAGTTGAAACGACAAACTTCGATGTAACGATTGTAGAAAGATGCTAAAATTAAATGGGAGATGCTCTTCAAACTAGGTAACATACATCATTTTTATTTTTCTCGTTCATCTAAGCTAATTAATTTCATCATGTTTGTTATAATGCATTTCTGCAAAGTTATGCTTGATTCTATTAATTACTATTGTAGAGTCAACTTGGCTAACCCCGCAGATGAAAAATAGGAAATACACTAGTATCACTAGTGCAAAATAATCGGCAAAAACTTGTTAATAACTTGATGAAGTTGACGCGATGGAAACTGGACCACAGGTTGAATATGAAATTTGTTCTATGTTGTTGTTTTACGCTGGTATACTGTGTTGGCTTGTTCCTTCCCCGGTCGAGCCGACCCATATGTGTTGCATCAATAATGGCAGCGTGGCTTTACTTTGTAAATAAGTAAAGGTTATGAAATATTTTCATAATATACTCGTATCCACTATATACGAGTAATTTTTATTACCGTCTGGAAAAAACAGGGTGTAGCAGGTGGACGGATTAGAAGCCTATGGCACTGATATTTTACATTAAAATAATTTTATGAAATTGATTTATCAATAAATCCTAGTACGTATTATTTTAATTTCGATAGTTTTTAATTGATTAGTTTAATAGTTACTTTACAACCATCCGCTGAATAAAATAAAATGATGTGTCTTACCTAGTTTGAAGAGCACCTCCTGCCCTCCCTCAATTGTGTGCACTAATCCCAGCACCACCACTCCCAACACCACTAATCTAGGAAAGACACACCATCGACGATAATACATAATGTAATTAAAACTAGGTAAGACACATCATTTTATTTTATTCAGCGGATGGTTGCAAAGTAACTATTAGTATCTTTATTATAATAGATTTCCGCAACGTAACGCCTGATTCTATTAATTATTGATTTATTTATTTAGTTCAAATGTTTTTTCAGTACTGAAAGTTTATTTGAATTTGGAGTATTTATTGATAGATCGATATCATAAAATGTTAACTTAAAAGCAAAAAAAAAATTGTAAAATATCAGTGCCATAGGCTTCTATTCCGTTCACCTATTATACACCCTATTTTTTCCAGACAGAATAAATGATTATTTATTCGTGTAGTGGCGGTGCAAGAATATCCACTGCCTCATATTGTTCTGTAGTGTCTTATGAGGCGACAGCGGGAGAATGAAACGGGAGCTAGGCAGCAGCATCTTCCTGATAACAACTCAAAATTATAACTGGGGTTAAAGTTAAGTATGGCGACTAGATTTACATCCGCCTTATCAAGCAATCTATGGGGAGATATATGTACAGGAGTGGACTTTTATAGGCTGTGTGTCGTCGCGCCACAAGCGAAACACATCGAAGGCTAAATCGCGCTATCAAAGTTCCGGAGTAAAACAGTATATGAAAAACAGCTCAGAATTATCACACGAAGCGTTTGCCGCTCCGATCTCTCTTCTCCCTTCCACGGCCACACCTGTAATGGATGGAATGCTTTTTATAGGTTCTAATGGACGAAAACTTAGATGGATGTTATAGTTCTTGACTAAACGAACAAATTATTTCACTAATCAGCATTCTGCCGAGGCGAAATTACAATAACATGTGAGTAATTGAGTCGAGGGAATCTTCACAAGTTAGTATTCCCATTCCGCGCCGCGCCGGCCCCGTCACGGCACCGCAGCCGCTGCGTCTATTTATAGAGCTAAACAATTCGCTGTTTGTTCACTGGCTGTATTGATGTGTTACGCACTAGTGTTTTGAGAGAATAATGCTTGTGCTGCATTGTTAGTTTCAATGTAGAGTCTATTCTACACTCGGTTGAACATCGTTATGGATATTTTATTTGACGTTATGACGTCAAATCAAATTCATTCGGTGTTTAAAAGTAAGGAGGCGGCTAATAATTCGATTGTATGTTTGTTTTGTATACCTTTATGTATGTTAAGCGATTCAGGAATGATCGACTAAAAAGCACAATGAAACAAGTGCTCCGATGGTGATGTGACTTTTAAGATAATGTGTCCGCTTGGGCTTCTTGAAATACTATCGTCATTGACTGTCTTCTGCCTCAAGCTATCATCAACATATTGTTAAGAAGTTTTAAAACAAATTATTCTATTGGATAATTTCATATGACTTTACACTGACGAAAGTATCTACAACAGTAGGTACCTGTCCATTACCAGAGAGAGAAAAGACTAAAATATCTTTTCACTCAGTACTGCCATAGTAGTAGAGTAATATTTGTCGAAAGTATGTAAGTATACATATATGTATGTATGTTTATTTATTTGACACACTGTAGTCTAAACCAGAGTGAAAATTTGGCCAGCGACCAGTGAGTGATCATAAAACAACTGCTAAAGCTCCTTAAAGCTTTCGAGGAGATAACAAAACTAACGAGTTCCACATATGCATGTACATCAGATGTGATGCCTAGAACAGTTTCATTAATCAGATACCTAAAAAAAGATGCGTTTATTCAACAGACTGAATGTGTGCTCTAAAAAGACATGTTACTTGTCAACATTTTCAAATACCCTATTCAAGAACTTTTTCTTTGACTCTGCCCAAGCTGATCGGGTACGTAGAGTTGCACTGAGAGAAAGTATCAAACTTTCTTTCGGTGACGACGAAACTGATGATTCCGTTCCAGAAATGGCGTCCAAAAGACCTCGCTTGGACAGTGAAAAGGAGATATCGTTTTAGAAACTCGTGAACTATTTGTGGCATGTTTCTGATGTCAAACATCTCACCCATCACCCATAGTCACCTTCCCCGTGACTTGCTATAACACACCCGAAATAAAGCACTGGGTTTAAAAATGAAAAAAAATTAATGAAGATACAATCCGTAAAAATAGTTTAAATATACATAATAACTATTAATTAAAAAAGTAGATAATTAATCGTAACTTAAAAATATTGAAATGCTTCATAATTTATATAAAATTTTACTCGCACAAATATGTCAAGTATCTCGCGCCAGCGAACCGTCAGTAATCGATAGCACTTTCTATCTGTTACTCAGGCGCTGAACGAAAAACTTGACGCGAATGAATGGTAAAATGAGGTAAATGAAAATAGGCCGATGATAAAATATCACAGCCCTAAATAGCTATACATTTTTAATTATATCCGCAGTCGGATTGGAGGAACCACCATAACCCAACGGATCAACGTGTTAAAGTAACAATTTCTTCGTATAATAAAGTCAGAGAATAACAGTATCTTTCTTGTAGGGAAGATGCATCAATGTCATCGAATAATCGACGTTGTGCGTGAAAACCTCAATGTTTTACCATTGATATTAAGTCTACTAAAACATCGATACATCAATTATTTGAACAAAAATATTGAAATCGATGTTTTCAGATTTGTTTGTTTAAAAAAAATTGTGGAAACTCGTCACAACACGCTTTATAATGAAAAAAAAAATGTAAATGCTAAAGGCTCTACAATTTTAATCCTTAAAGGATCAATTTAATAATTTCAATGACCATAATTTTCAAATTTCCATCCAATACAGAAAGCAGTTACAATACGGTAAAAGAACAATAAAGTGTTTCACATTTCAGCAATGCTTGTTTAGCGCTCGAACTAAGCTCCGATGCTTAGTGCCGGTCCGTAACAATACCCCAATGGGCAGATCGATTCTGCGAACTTGGTGGTACACAGATTTGCGGGCGTAATCCCGGACCATCAGCCCATTGGAACTGCTAATAATACACTGCCAATAATGGGTCCATTAGCTATAAAAGATCATTGCTAATGGAATCAACCGTAATAGTTGTTTGCTTTGAGATCTATTCCTGTCAGTTGTTTATACTTTAAGGGCTTGGTAATTTTACCATCTATTTAGATGTTTCATAATAATGTTATTTCAATGAACACTTGTGTAAAAAATGCAAATCACCATACTGTAATGATGATGATAATGATAATTGTATAGTAAGAGTGTTTATGTAGAGGTTATGTCTTCCCCGTCCGCTTTTGAAACCACAAAACTCAATGTAGTAGCGAAGAGTTCACAATACATTCTTGGGGACTTAAAATCTTTTTAATAGGTACTGTGTAATGTACGTACACTAAATTGAAAGTAGTTTTATACACAAATACTAGGAACAGACACGAGCTAGTAGTACCGACTCTAATTTTCGAATTCGAATTCATTCTTGGGGCGATGAATACGCTTTTACAACAAAATCCAACGACGACTTGCACGAAGTTCAAAAACTTTATTAAACTATGTTTGTATAAAAAGGATTAGTACAATATTAAGGAATTTATGGATGATAATAAACCCTGGAAAGGGTTTCTGATATGTTATGTGTTATTGTGTATTGTGTTTCCGCACCAGTGGTAAATTAAAAAAACTGACATTCAATAAGTATTATTTATAATCTATGTTGAATAAAAGAATTTCTGTTTCTATAATCATAGTAAATTATAGTGCGAAAATCACCTCGACTCCATTTGCTAAAAACGAATTCCCGCCAGATTTTCACACAAAAAGCAGTTGCCAAATTAAAATATATTAGGTAATAAATTTTCAAACAAATGAGTAAATACTATCTAAATTCTTTTAGTATGTCATCTAAATCATAATCAAAAACTATTTTTCGTGAAACGCGTAATTCCCACGGTCAATATAATATATGTACCTGGGTGGATTGAAAAGTACTCGGCCTAACACAGATCCATTCAATTCTAAAAATCAAATCTACCCACATTATTTAGTTCAGTTCAGACTAGTTCATTGTGTGAAGTTCGAAACGTGTGCGATAATTAGTTGTGATTTTATAAATTTATTAACAAAGTAATCGGACATAATTTCCGCGAATGGAGCAAATCGAGCAGCGTGCCGTCATTAAGTACCTTCATAAGAAGGGGCTATCATCAAAAGCCATCCATGATGACATGGTCAGTACATTAGGCGATTGTGCTCTGTCATATTCATCCGTCAAAAAATGGATAGCAGAATTTAAGCGTGGTAGAGAGAGTGTGAAAGATGAACCCCGCTCTGGAAGGCCTTCGACGTCAACTACTGACGAAAATATTAAAAAAGTACTTGATTTAATAATGGGAGACCGCAGATTAAAAATTAGAGAGATAGCCGAGATTATAGGCATCTCTTATGAACGAACTCAAAACATCATTGTCAACGAGTTGGGTTTCCACAAGACGTCTGCGAGGTGGGTTCCGCGACTGCTTTCAGTTGAACAAAAAAGGACGCGATTGACTATTTCACGCGACTGTTTGGAGTTATTTGAAGCCGATGCAGATGATTTTTTGAATCGTTTTGTTACTATGGACGAAACATGGGTTCATTACTGTACACCGGAAACAAAACAACAATCAAAACAGTGGAGAAGACCTGGTTTACCACCCCCTAAAAAGGCTAAGTCGATTTTGTCGGCAAATAAGGTGATGGCTTCAGTATTCTGGGACTCGAAAGGTGTGATTATGATTGATTATCTTGAAAGGGGTCAGACTATAAACTCTGATTACTACTGCACCTTACTACGTCGTTTACGAGAGGAAATAAAAGAAAAACGTCGAGGAATGCTCAGAAGAAAAGTCCTGTTTCATCAAGATATCGCCCGTGTTCACACGTCAGTACAGTCAATGGCTGAAATTCACAACTGTGGCTTTGAACTGTTACCGCATCCGCCGTATTCACCTGATCTGGCACCATCAGACTTCTTTCTGTTCCCTAACCTAAAAAAGCACTTGGGAGGTCAAATATTTTCGACAAACGACGAGGTCAAAGCAGCTGTAGACGCATATTTTGACTCTAAGGAAGAATCATTTTTTTCAACGGTCTAAATGCTTGGAAGGGGAGGTGGCAAAAGTGTATTGAACTTGATGGTGATTTTGTAGAAAAATAAAAATATAACTGATTTAGTATGTGTTTATTTTCTTGGTTAGGCCGAGTACTTTTCAATCCACCCTCGTATATAAGTTCGTTTGTACTTTTAGGCTTGGTAAGATAGATGTTTGAAAATAATGTTAAATAATTTAATGAACGCTTGTGTAATAGGAGTGTTTGTGTAGAGGTTATATCTTTCCCGTCCTCTTTTAAATATACAACGTTATTTTGGCCCTAAAGTTTTTTTTTATAGTCATAGTAAATTATAGCCCGAATATATCCTCAACTGTACTTAATTGCCAAAAGCATATTCCCGCCAAATTTTCTCCTAAAAGCAATTTTCCAAATAAAGATGTTTTAAATAATAAGTGTTAAGAGCCCAGTCTTTCAGAGCAAAACAGAAAAATTGCGTGCCCCGCCACTTCATGTACCACCACCGCAGTTATCTTTCTGGCCGTAGCGTGGAAAGTTGCTCTACTAAGATTTTCCAGTATCAATTTATCTAATATACAGGATTATTGATAATTAGCTAACAAATTTTCACATACAGATTTTCTACCTCGTATCTATTTTTGTTCCATGCTTTTATTACAAAATTCGTTACACAAAAAAAAAATATTTTAAGTTTGTATAATTTTTGTTGTTTTGTTGAAAAGGTTTCTAAAAGATAATCATCTAGAACCTGTATAACATGTACTCGTATTATTGATTATTCAAATGAATCTGGCAAGTGCTAGAATGAGTCGTGCACTGAGGGTTTCGTAATAAGTCGATGACACTATCGAAAATCCGTCAAGTACGTCAAGTAGTTCTAAATACTACCGGTAACAAGGAAATCTCTAGTTGAAAATCAAAAAGACGAAATTTTCCTTATGACACTTAAAAATTAAATTAAAAAAGTATTTCTATAAAAACATAATGTACTTTTTTTTTAAAAAAAAAAGGACATTAACCACTCGTGGTAAGCTTAAATTGCTTGTGTTACGAGTGGTTCACGCCAGTAGTCGAATGGTGGATTCGAACCCACGACCTTTTTGAGTTCGCGGTCCGCTCCCTGCCATTAGGCTACTGTCGCTTGTAAACAAAACATCATGTGCAATCCAAAAATGTATAATACTTCTATATTTCCTTGAAGAACTTACATAATATGTAGGTTAGGTACCTAATTATATACCTAATATTTAACCAAGTGCTCACACATATGCACGTTGTTAACTATTTTACTATGAAACACAAAAAAACTTACCTTTGAATTCTATTTCTGTTCATTGCTTCAACGTTTGATTTCAATTTTCGTTTTCTGGTACAAGCATATTTTTTACGTTTATGGTCCATATCGAAATTAAAAGTTATAAAACAAATACAAAATGATTTATAAACCCTTAAAGAATTATATGCAAAAAATAATAAAGTAGAGAAACTTTCAATTCGTAACAATGCGCAACCAAGATTAGGGAAAGAGAGAGAAAGAGGAATGTTAGAGCGAGAGGAAGTGCAAAAATTTTGCACAGACAAGACGTCTGAACGCTACAGCCGCTCAGCGGCTACTAAGGAATATTGCCCGCAATTATTGTTTATAAAGTCAATATTTTATAGGTCGATCGAAATAATTATTAATTTTGAAATAAAGTGGTTTAAACTATTATTTTTTAATATTTGTCTAATTAAACACCTGCCCTTGAGAAAAAAATAATTATAGCATAAATATTTTCAGCTATTGCTATGAAACAAATAGTTTTTTATGAGGCGAAAACAGCGAAATTTAACGAAATTGAGACCTCTTATTTAAGACAATGAAAGATATTTAGAAAAAAAGAAACAGCGCATTTTGGAGATGAAGATGTTTAGCTATTAACGCGCTGAATAGATTTCGCCTTTTTATTATCGATTGCCTTATAATGGTACACGAACAAAGCTCGAAATTGCGTTGGGTGCGAGAGAGCTCTATTTACCGTTTGATTTATCTAACATAGACCACATAGATGAACCAAAAAAAAAAAAAATTAGCCATTACTTATAATCTGGGTATTTATGTGTTATCAAAATATTTTACTCTGAAACAATAATTTGCTGTAAAAAAAGAAATCAAAGTGGCGCTAATGATTCGATGTGAGTCAACTTTAAAAGACTGTAGCCTTAAATTTTCAAAAAAAAAAAATGAGTAAAGACTACGTATCGATTTTCTTTTAAGTATGTCCCCTATATGTAAATCACAAATAAAACTATTTTTTGCGAAACGCGTCATACCAATATTATTAAAAATTTGCCATTGTTTTACAAAGATTGGTTTATTCAAAACCTCGTGTTAAAAGTATGGTTTAAGAAGAATCCTTCTAAAACCATACTTCGCGAGACTTCTGTCGTTAAACAGATTCTATACCAAACTAACAAACAAAAGACTAATTAATGTTGGCCTATTAAGTGCGCTGCTGACTTTTATAAACCAATTTTGTTAAAAGCTGAAGGAGCTTAAAACTTAATATAAAATATAATAACTGTAACTGTAATATGTAGTAACAACATTGATTTCCAAAAACCCATATTTTCACACAGAAAATGAAGTAGATTTCACAGCGGTTGATTGTAATATATGTTAGTTCTGTTATGGATATGAACATTGCGGTTACGCACGTCAAGTATCGTTTGCTGTCTTGTCTTAATTCATTAATTATGACTACGTGACTGTTTATAATTATAAATTGTTAATATTAATTAGCAAATTGTACTAAAGACTACGTATTTTAAGTAATAATAATAACAACTATATATTCATTAATAATATACGTTACGACACGACTTAGGGACCTTCAAAAAAAGAGCTAACTCCTTTCTAAAAGGCCGGCAACGCATTTGTAATATATTGCAGTTGTTCGTGGGCGACGGTAGTCACTTAACATCAGGTGAGCCGCATACCTCATACATTTCCCTCTTTTCTATTAAAATAATGATATTCAATTATTTTTCTGTAATATCTTTATGGTACCTATGTACCCCTTTTCAGGCTAGACCAATCTTACTTTTCAAAGACGTATAGTTACATTCTCGATCATTCAAACGTGTCATATTATTACTGCTCTTATTTTGTAGGTAATGTAACGTTATTTTTTTTCAATAATTAACGCTGACAGACGATCACATAGTCCACATGGCGGTAGGTGTATGTATGTTAATAATAACATAAAATACATTGATCACAATACATTAAGAAATACCTCATAACTATATAATCTGTGGTTGTCGTCACTAACCATACAAAACAAATTACCATTATTTTGCTGTTTTACGTTGAATGAATGAATGAATGAAATATACTTTATTTTACACCGATAAATAAGAGAAAGAAATACAAATTTAAAAAACAAAGTAGGTGGTACGTTGGTATTGTGTCTGAGGCCTTCCCCGGTTCCCCATTCGTGCTGCAGCCGTAATACAGTTGCAGCGTAGCTCAATCACGTAAAATCCCTTTGTTTGAAACCAATTGGGGCCAGCAATTGTTCAAATACATAAATAGTTGGTGGTCATGTCTGGTTGTGTTGTGTTTGTCACAGTGTATTAGACACTGTGTCTTAGTCTACTTACGGCGAACCTATGGCATAAGTTACATTTTTTATAGCAGTGGGTGACAAACGAGCACACAGTCAACCTGATGGTAAGTGAATACTGTGGCCCGTAGACATGTATATTTATCCTCATTTAAGACTCAAAATGCAAACGTGCTGTTACCCCTGTAGACTAAGACGGAATACCTCGATTCCCGTAAAAAGGGTCTTCGGTTGTTTACACTCACCATTCGAAACACAGCAGCATTACGCTGGTATTCTGTGAGAGCGTGGTCCTGCCCCAGTCGAGCTGACCCATTCGTGCTACCACTATAATATAGCTGCAGCGTGGCTTTACCACGTACATATATATCGATAGCTTTCGATGTCAATAATTCGTGGAAACTGGCCCTGGAGGTTATCTTAATAATTCCCCCGCGGAGCAAACATTTTGAACAAGAGTCAATTTTATTGTATTACCTGTCAAGTTTATATTTCAAATCATGGAACTTTACGTCGTAACTTTAACGCTTCCTCCTAGTGGAAAGTCGGCTTAATATTCTCGAGAGATCCTTAAGGAAAGTTGACTGTATTGAAATAAAATATTAAAGTACTCAGCAAAGTTCTATTGAAGGTTTTACGGCAGTCACACCGAAACTTAGACAGCGGTTATACCTCGTAGGAATAGCGGCATGATGTTTCCGGCGTTCTCTAAATGTTCTTCTGATCAATTTTAAATTAAGCATCAGGGAGAGACTGTCGGCCACAGTCGGCTAACTTCGCTTTTGGGATTTGTGGTTTTTAACCCCCACTGACATTTTGTCGAGAAAATGCCATCGTTGTACAAGTACTCTTCAAAATATTATATATTATGTAATAGCTTGCCAGGCAGACGTTGTTGTGCCCTTTTCAACAACCCTTTGTCATTTCATGTTAAAAATCCTTAAATTGGCGAAGTAAAATTGTGGGTCACTTTTGAGCAAAAAAACTATCCTATCTCTAAAGTTGGACCAAACTGCACACGGTGTGCAAATTTGATTACAATCGGTTAAGTAGTTTAGGAGTCCATCGCGGACAAACAACGTGACACGTAATTTATATATATTAAGAAAGATACAGAGTTGGGTAAATTTATGTTTTTTGCATTCGTTTACAAAGTACCCCATTGACCTATTTCCTTCTATCATTTTCAAGGAAGAGTTTTTAATAGTGTTTATATGCTTTTAGTATGCTGTTAGTATTTATGTTTAACCGCTTTATCCCCTACCTCATATTGTGCAGTGGCCGTCGTAAGAGGTGATAGAAGGGAGGAAACAAACCAGTAGGCATATGGACAGCAGCGTCTGCGTCATATCGGTACATAACAAAACCATACACGCTCTTTGATGCAACAGAACTACTTTATGTTATCTTATATTATCCAGACTTTTCAAATTTCTATATAGTAGCTGCTGGAGTTGGTGCTTTAATTTTTGATAATATCTAAGCATCAACTTCAGAAGCTATGATGTGGAAATTATTGTATGCTCTATTTATATTTGTCTGTGACTATTAACTTTTGCGTCAAATGCTCAAAGATGGAGGAAAAAACTTTACCTAAATTAGCCAGCCAGTGTGACCGAGCCATACACCGCTGTCGCTTATTGCTAAGCATAAAGTTATTTTAACGGCGCTCATGACGCAAACGCAAACAATTAAAAGTTAAAAATAATGTCAACTTTACATGGAAAGCCTCTTAGCACCTCCGAAGTTTGCTTGATGCGAATTTTAGTGTTGTCACAATAGTTGTTTTATTGAAATATGTTTAGGGAATTTAACTGTGCATATTTAACGGGCTACAAATAAAATAATTTTACCCCATAAATTGCGTTATAAACTAAGTATGTTCTTACATCTATATATAAAGAATGTGTATCCCCCTTAAGCCGCCCCTCCATAAGATAAGGGGCGTAAAGGTATACAAGATTTACGTTTTCTTCTAGTGTCGCCTTGTGCAGGTTAGCTAGTGGTGCCGTTTGGTGATTCTTGATACCTCAATTTACTCCTTTTGACCATGGGCGGTGGGTAGAGCATTATTAGATCAAGGTTAATAAGCATAATAAGTCAAAATCTTACCAAAAATGTGTTATGTGACCTGTGTGTTCAATCCAGTTCATCTCAAAATAAATACAAAAGAGCATTAAAAGCTTTTAACTGTACAACTGCCTTGTGGTAATGAAAAAGCACTTACGAATTTTAATATAAGTTTATGAACTATTAACAATAAGTAAACTTTGTTTTTAATACGGGAAATCACGTTGATAAATTTAAAATTTGTTATTTAATTTTATTAAGTAGTGGCGTTGTAAGAATATCCATTTTTCGTATCATTCCGTCGGTGTCGCAAAGGGCTAAGGGGGAAACTGAACCAGGAGATGGGCAGCAGCATGTTCCTGATAACCCTTTTTACCCGTTTTTACCCGTTGCCATCCCGCCTGCCAAGTGTGCCAACGACTCAACGATAGTAAAAACGATGAGACATCGATTGGTAATGCACATACATAGCATTGATTTGATTTTGATCATCGATACATATGTACTGTACGTAGTACATATATTTCAATGATTTTGATAGACTGTAATAAATGATCATAAATGAATTTGATGAACTAAGTTTGGTGGGGGTCAAGTACAGGTAAACTTTCATACTGGAAGGCTGGTGTAAATCAAGCGTACATATAAGATAGTAGTTTGTTTTTTATACTAAATTTTGTTTTTATAACACACTCAGTGTGTCGAGCGGGCTAACTATTTAGTGTAGTTAGTACGCATTATTGACGAGGAGTCGGTCTACGTATGTACTACCTAACCTAAAACCTATTTCTTCCGTCAAGTAGCACTGCTTGCACTGCTGTGCTCCTGTCTGAAGGGTATAAAGAGACAGTAAATTTAAGAAGCATTCTATCTTAGTCCGTCCTCAGTGAATTAATGTTGTTACTCTGTTTTGTTTGAAGTTTGTTGCAAGTGTCCAAGGCCTGCAGTTGTTACTTGGGCCCGGTTTACTCCACTTCTCAAAATGTAAACCGAGCCTTGCCACTTCTCAAAATGTAAACCGCGCCTTGTCACTTTTTAAAATGTAAACCGGGCCTTATGTCCTTTACTAGTTTAAAAAAAAAGATATGTGCGAAGAAAGATATGTGATTGATTCACCCTTGATCGGGACGCCAAATGTCCTGATTTTCACTAACCTTATTAGTTTATACTTTAATCCATAATTTTGACAGCAAAAATGATTACATCTGTTAGCTACTACTACATTAGAATATTTTTACTACGACGTTTTCTCACCAGTCGAAAAACAAAAATTTTAAACAGAATTTTATTAAAATGAGTGATTTGTAAAATTCATAGACTGCAAAAAAAAGTAAATAGTTCAAAAATGTTTCGATTTGCCTAAAACCAAAAAATGCAGTTTTTACGATGTTTGGATGAAAAGTTATTCGTTCATGAGATCAGACCCGAATGATAATTATAAAGCACAAAAGTAAAGTAAAGTAATGTTACAGCCTCTATACGTCCCACTGCTGAGCACAATCCTCCCCTCATTTTTGAGAAGGTTTCAGGGCAAGGAAATGTCCGCCGCGCTGCCCCAATGCGTTGGCGAACTTCACATGTCTTCGAAAGAATTTTTTTTGATTACTCAGACATGCAGGTTTTCTCACGATGTTTTCCTTCACCGCCGAGTACGTGGTGAATCAGCACTTAAAATTGCAATTAACAATTTCATTGGTGCCGGCGGGGATCGAACCCAGGTTACTTGCATACTTTGATATTTACAGTGAGCGTTAACCATCTGAGCTACCACGGCTCTCAATAAAGCATAAAAAGGCTACAGAAAACTTATATTTTTGTAGCCATTGTAGATGTCCCGATATGAAAACCAAATTCCCGATTTTTACCTTCCGTCCCGAAATTTTACTTGCTAGACCTAGCAACACTACTTGGAGTGTTAGTAGCAATATTTTCTTTTGGTTTTTAAATTATGAAAAGGTAATTAGACATGCAAACTATTCTACTTCATTCTAGTGATGGAATTACCTTAGGGAAATAACTACAATATGTTCACGCATTACGACCTGCTTACAACGTACCGGTCGTTCTTTAGCGAGGTTGAAACACTTCTTAAAAGGTTTCTCCTGTCGAGCGCGGCGGCGTTTATATTGAAAATATGCTATTTCATACATATTTCATACGAGCACCTCATGACTCTTACTTTGTTGAAATAGTATAATAAACATGAATAAGTGTCTGAGTATGGACACTTAAGTGCTTCCCGTCATTCAAGTATCGATGAGAACAACCAAATGTTGCTAGTTACAAAGTGTGACGGTCTATGCAAAGCG
Organism: Parnassius smintheus behrii; assembly: GCA_036936625.1. Classification (NCBI taxonomy): domain Eukaryota; kingdom Metazoa; phylum Arthropoda; class Insecta; order Lepidoptera; family Papilionidae; genus Parnassius; species Parnassius smintheus. Next base: position 33,178,992 of record JAUPFT010000024.1, read on the forward strand.
TTTGTTAATTATTTCACCATAAGAACCTATAGAAGTGCACTGACGAACCTAGGCCTAGATGTGGGCGTTATTTCACGTCATTAGATACAGTAACTGGCTACGCGGCATGTAACCGAATCACTAGTTTCGAGTCATGTTACAAGTAGTGATTTTTGTAAATGCGTGATTATGATTACTGTTGATAATGATTATTGCGGGAGTCGACTGTCGGTCGGTCGAGTGCAAGCGCACATGTGGCATACAACAATAAATAAAACATCCTAAGGAACAGTAGGTATTATTATACGTTTAATTTTCATACGTAACGGTTTGCGATTCTGGGAAGCGAGTCACATTGAATTTAACTAAAATAATTTTTAAAACATTTTTGAGTCATGAACTCGTTTATTCATAAAATTAAAATAAAACTAAAAAAATGTGTATAAAAAATTTGAAAATTTAATTGTTTATAATATTATAAAGCTTAAAAACTATGTGTAAATAGCCAAACCGATTGTGATTAAATTTATTATCGTTTCGTGTGTAACTGTATAGTCGGTGGTGATATTTATGCAAACAATCACAGTAGCCGAATAATAATAGCCAGTTACAAAAATCACTAGTTTTGAAACAGATGACGCCGATCATGTCACTGGTTTCGTTACGTTTCTTGAAAATGACGTAACGACCCACGTCTACCCAGGCCTAGCCATCCATTGCCTCACAAGGGTGAAATTAACCGTAGTTGCCACGCTGGCAAAGCGGGTTGGCAACCGCAGTTATTTGCATTCAAATTTCGTTGCTGCTGCTGCCCATCTCAAGGTTCAGTTTCCCTCTGTCGCCTCTAACGACACTTTTCTTTTAGTTTTAGTTTGTTTTGAAGTAATACGTGGTAGAGCCATGCTGCAGTTATATTAGAAGTATAGTTGTAGCACGAATGGGTCGGCTCGACCGGGGAAGGACCACGCTCTCACAGAATACCAGATAGATGTGGATGTCTATGGGCCACAGCAACCACTTACCATCAGGTGGGCTGTGTGCTCGTTCGTCACCCTATCCTATAAAAAAAAAATAATACTGCAGAATTTGAAGTGTTTGCTCGAAGTGGTTTAGGACAGTGAAAAAATAATGACATTTGTGAACGGTGGGGCTGTAACGCAAATTATCTTATGCTAATACACCTTTATATTTCTTATCTAGGCATTATTTACTAGCATGTTGTCGCTGATGGGCATTGGTGCGATTTCTTAGTGAGGCGTGATTAATTTTTTTGCCTTGGTCATGAAACGGAAAACATTTCTTTCTTGGTTGACAGTTATCCACTATGCACCTTTTCTGGAAAAAACCCTTGATGGAAAATGCCAGAAAAACCATGTACAAGTAGATGATGGTAAAATATAATATATGACGCATGTTAATATTCTAAGAATATCCACTACCACCCCATATGGTGGGTGTCGTAAGAGGCGTCAGAGGGAAACATAAGAAAGCTAAGGTTGCAAACCCGCTTGCCATGCGTGGCAACTGTGGAAAATATTTCCCCTACGGGGCAATCTATGAAGGAAGCCTTATTACAACATGGAGAAATGACTACGTATACCCGCCTCGCGAGGGCAAGGACGGGCTATGTCAGTCTCGCACTAAAACCCCATAGTGTTCCGCCTTCGGCCGCCCCATGGCAGCTCCTCCTCGGGGAAGGACTACTCCTCCCCCTTATTCTTCTTAGGTAAGGGAGCGCCATAAATTACGTGAGGTGTTGTTTTAAATTTTCTGTCCCTCCCTCCCCCCGTGGTGAGATGTCGTGAGATTTTATTCAACAAATCTCACGTGAGATTTGGGGATGGGGGAGGGCCCCAAATTCCTATAACTGAAAAAGTATGGACGTTGGAAAAAAAGTTGCAAACAAAAGTTTTAGAAAATAAACTGATTTTTAAAAATAGACATGCATTTTACTGATTAATCTAATATTTCAAGATTATTGGCCGCGATAGAAAAACCGGTTTATTAAATGGGTCATAAATCGTAAACGGTAAGTTTTACAAAACAGTTTACTGGAAGCAAAAGATGCGAAATTTTATTTTCTACACTAATGGTTTCTATAACTTTTGACTTACAATGTATAGTTTCCGAGATATCTGCTGAAAACTTTTTTCAAGATGGCGCTTGGAGCGCCACCTGGATCTGTCGGCATTTTTTGATTTTATGCTGAATAAGTGATCCTATCCCTTATGAAAAAGTAAAATTGGATCGCAAAGGAGACAATCAATTTTTCTATGGAGAATGGGCCCACTACAAATTTTAAAGATTATCAATGAAATGCATGTCGATTTATTCCTTATAATCCATAGATTACAATAAAATTATTAGTTTTACTGCAGCTAAACGGAGTCCTGAGAAATTAACAAATAAAATATGAATCTAACAATAACCTAAAAACAAACTGAAAGCGATTTTCTAGTAGTATTCATCGGTATTATAAGTTAAAATAGTGCACAATTGAATAATAGTACATATAAAACTAAGCTGTAGGTATATTCAGCATTGATAAATATTTTAAAATCGATGTAAAACCTTTCACTAGTTCGGGCAAAACATTGTGCCTGTCTATGCACAAATGTCGTATAGATTCTAACTTTGACATGTATTGATTGGTTGTGAGTGTAATTCTAAATACCAAGATGGCTAAGGGATAATGTCTATTTATATTTATGATATTACCAACACACAGTAAGATACATTTTAAACTGATTGTATTACAAAAAGCAAAATATAATGTAGGTAATTCTATTTATCATTGTAAATCATAATTTATTTAAGTATTCTATTAACAGTAGTAGGTGCAGAAACAGAAACCTTTTATTCAATTTAGATTATAAATAATACTTATTGAAAGTCACTTTTTTAATTTACCACTGGTTCGGAAAAAAACCTCTGACTTGAAGAGAACCAGCAAAATACCCAGTGGGATTTTTAAAAAAAAGCCAGCTTACAATCATGTATGTCATAATTAACAACACAGAACAAATTAGAAATAGCTTGGTAGCGATCACCTTACCCACGGGTTATTGTCAGCCATAAATTCCTTTATACTATAATAACCCCTTTTATACAAACTTAATTTAATACATTTTTGAACTTTGATGATTGACTGACATATATAGACAGGAGCGGGGTCAAGACATTATTTTAAAATGTTTTGGTTGATTAGTAAGTAGTATACATCATAATAAAATGACTAGGAATTAACATGCCTTATCTATGTTATTACACAATGATAAATAGTGAGGAAGTAAGATGTTTTAAACTGTTTGTGTAAGGATTACAAAAACACAGGCTTAATTTAAATGTATTTATTACTAGCGATGCGCCTCAGCTGTGCCCTGGTGATTTATGGATCTCGACAACAGTGTCATCTACCGAGTCCAAATGTAAATATAAACCATCTAGGGATCCATCCAAACACACACAAACATTTTCATTTAAATTGGTTGGAAGGTTTCTTATGTTTTGTCTATAACGGACATAGGTAGAAACATTTTAGTGTTAGATATATTTCTGAAGGTTTTTTGAAAATAACTTGATGGTAACATGTACATTTATGATATTGTAAGCAATCAGAAAGAATTTTCAATTATAATATAAGACTGTTGTCTTCAATATCCATACACTTTTTGTCTCTGCAAGTTTTCAGCCTACACGGCATACAGATTTGTTCTAAGCGATCCACCTGAAAAGAAGTTAATGACAATTGTAAAGGTGTCTTAACTAAATAATAATTCTTATCAATATATTATTTTTTTCTATATTATATAGGAATTAAAAGGACATTTTTAATAATAAGAGATATGAGATAAGACTATGCCTTCAATGTCAATAAACTGTATTTACATATTTCTGTGAGCATTTTCTTATATCTGCCTTTTCATATGTTAAATAATAAAGAAATTATTATAAATTATACAGCATTAATCAGCTCCAGCTGATCAAATACAGAAGCAGTAATTATTGATTAACATCAATAATATTCAACCATGTAAAAGTTGTCTCACATTTTATTTTTACCGGTTTCATGTACTTACATAGTAGACAAAGATATTATTGTTATATTAAGTATATCTGATTCTAGATGACAAAATAATATTTCTTTCTGCACAGTGAACAACACAGCTGTGTAAGCATAATAGAAACAACCATTACACTTTTTTGTGCAAACTATTATTATTAAACTTTATATTTGCTTCTAGTACAAATAATTACTACATTTTTTACACATAAATATATGTAACATTTGTATTGCCTATCTACTATGGCTGGTATAAATCCAGGATCTGTGTCTGGCTTAACAAAAAAGCCATTTAGTATTAAGCAACTTGCTGAATACATAAGGTTACCTATTTGTACACAAATGCAGTTATATGAATTGCTCTTCAAAACCCTCTTTTAAGTCTCTCGACCCAAAGATTCTAATTTTCTTTTAACATTATAATAACTTCTTTTGTGCATTCTATTTATTATTTAATTTAGATTTTACTAATAAAATAAACTTAATACTTTGTCACTTTTAACAAACTAATAAGGTTCTAAGACCTGTTTATTATTTGTATTTGTTTGAGGTAAAATATACAAACTTAATAGGTAATAGATTTTCACAACCTAGAATAGGTGTAAATTAATAAACTCTTATATTCTATTTGCGAATTTTACCACAAAACCTAAAAAGAGAAAAACATACGTACTTGTGTCAATAAATGTTTGGCTAACCTTTCTGATAATTGATAATATCCATATTTTCATAAACATTAGTTTAATAATGCTTGTAAATAAAAAACTCCATTTTGTTCTTACCATAATGATGCGACTCCAACTATGTTTTATTTCACTCGAGTGAATCGAGTGAATTTGTCCAACTCGATAATCGATAGAAAATAAATTTTACCGAGTTACCGAGTTAACTCGGCGCATCGTATAGATTCAGAGGGTGCTATATAGATATTAATTTACTTGTATATATAATAAGTCGCTGCGGGTGACATCACAAGTTGCATCCAAATTCAAACTTGCATCTGGCATGTTGTAAACAAACCTGAACTTAGTTTGATTTATGATATTGATTTATAGTTTTAATTTCATGTTGCCACATATTACTTATTCATAAAGGTACATATTTAAAAATGGTTTAACTAAAGTAATCGCTGATCTCAACTCTAGTGATAAACTTTTTTGTAAATAGTTGATTTACTCAAAAACTAGTGTACAACTAGAATGACATACATACATACTCGTAAATTAACCCGAGTGGCTCGAGTCACAAAATTCTACTCGAATCGCATCTTTATCTTACGGCCAATGCAGTGTTTGTCTACAATTTAGTGATGAAATCGACTTACTAATTCGAGCAATTTATTGATATATTATGTAATAAATAAATTGATATTAGGTAATATGTATATAATGTTGTATCAATTTATGTTATATATGATATAAATTGATTATATATACTTTGGATAGTCAAATTATTAATAACATTAAGACTTACGTCATAACGTTAGAGTGATATTATTTTATGAAGATGAAAAATAATATATAACTACCTACTAAGCGTAGTAATAATAATTGTGTTGTATGGAAGAACAATTATAAAAATAATTTGTGAAATATTGACACAGCTTCGTTCATCTAATTTGAATTGTTTAAATCGAGTTACCTGAATTTCAACTCGAGTCGATTTTTTCCGAGTTATCACGGCACATCTCTAAGACAATAATTTTTTAAATGTTACATTACCTTAGCCAATGATCAGAACACGAATATCAAAACAACTAATTTTTTTTCAGATTTCTTGTTTCCGTTTACATTTTCGAAAAATCTATAGATCATTTACTATTATAATTTGGTGTCTTTTTTTTGGTGTAAATACCATTAAGTGACGTTAATATTTCTAGTGGGCCCAAAAATGATTGACTCCTTTAGTGCAAAGTTAAATTCTATTTTTACTGTACTATTTCATTAAACATTTTATTTATCAACAACGTCTTACAATCGTCGTTTCTCTAGCGCTCACGTGACCTTCATACAAATAATTCGATATTTTAATTGTTGATAATTTTTATTTTTGGATAAGAATATTGTAACAACTCTAAGTTATATTTTCCTTCATTAAAAATAATTTGTTTTTGGCCAAACCTACTATACTCTTTGGCTTGACCATAGGTTTGACTAATAGGTTTAATAATCTGACATTTCAGTAGTGGTTAATCGTATTACGATATAAGCTTAAGATTAAACGTTAAGCATGTACAATCTGGATTAAATGGACCAAAAGAGCATAATTTCTTTTTTGTTTCAATCAGAAAATAAATTGCGTGACATTTGCCGAGACCCCCCCCCCCTCTCTCCAACGTAAGATTAGATAAGATTTGACTCGACCTGCTCTCCCCCTTAAACATCTCATGTAATTTATTTACGCCCCCTAAGGCGCACAGTAATACTTGGCGCGCCTTCTTCCATAGCCTTCAAATACACCTACGCAACAGACACTTCCGTGTCCAATGCGCGAAGGCCATGAGGCCAGGAAAAACGAGCACTTAAAAGTACTAGCCTTCCTGACCCCAGCGGCGGGTCTGGTCTATGGCTCCACCGCCGACAAAGATTAGGCCGTGGAGGGTGGGAAGAACGGCACCTCACAATACCGACACTTCTCTCCCCCCGCAGCCCCATCACCACCGTATCAATGGTGTTGCCTCGTCAAAGTCGCACAGGATAGGGTGAGTGGTGCGTCGCCATATCAACACTCCTCTTCCTTCGACGCGACTCCACTTCGGCTGCAGTGTTATTGGGAGAGGTCACCCCTCTGGCCGCAGCTCACTAACATATATCCGAAGCAGGTTCGCCAAGTCCCTCTCTTTGTTCACCTCGGGTGACCAAGCCACTCGTACTAAGCCCCCCCCCCCTTCCCACCACGACAAGATATCGTTTTGTTTAACTGACTGCCAAAAAAACGAGGAGATAATTCGACTGTATTTTTTAAGTATGTTTCTTCAGAACATTTTTCTAGGTGAACCGACTGATGATATTTTTTTAATTGAAAGATGATGCTTCTCATGTGGTCCCATATAAATTTAATTAGGATCTGACCAGCAGTGTTTGCGTATTGAATTGAATTCGACTACATTGATGATCTTCTCATTTTATTTATATTAAAGTCGATTGTACAAAATTTTTACCGACACTTGTTTTGATCTTGTGATTCTATATACCTAATGTCATGATAGTTTGTCCGCGATATGGGAGAAAAACCTAGAGTGTTGGTGAGAGTGGAGGTAAGGTTTTAAATAAATCGTTAAATAATATTTGATATCCATAAGAAAATGTTTATAAATGTGACGCTGCAGAAAAGCTTCTTCTCTCACCCATATTGATCCATGATTGTCTTCGAATGAACCGATCTTAATCCTCCCATTGTTTGAGACCCTTTGTTCGACATAGTTTAATCGTGTAATATATTAACACCGTTAAAATTGATTGAGCTGGGATTACAATACATATAATAATATAATATTTTTGCTAACTGTTTCTTATATTAATACGAAGACTTTACATTGAATAAAACTTCTAAAACTGACATAATTTTTGCGGAATACTGAATGCCAAGGTGTTGATTGGTGAATATTGAATTGAATAGAAACCTACGGATAAAACATGAGATGCGCAAGCCGAATTAAGAAAATTTATAGGATCTACGAGATCTTTTCTTTACGCATGATTACGGATTTTGACCAATAACCAGAACATTTTCCGTGCATTTTTAGAGTTTGCAAAGGCCGTCAGATCAAACAGGGTTGTTTTATGGCAAACGCCTCGTTTAAATTTAGCGCTGAACTGATACAAGCAATAAATTATCCTTATATGGACTCCTGTGCTTGTGTTTAGATCGACGGGAACTACACGGACTGGTTTGTCATCGATGAAGGAGTCAGACGGTGTTGTGTAGATTCCACATGATTCCTAAATCTGTTTTTGGACAGTTGTTTGGAAAGTTTGAAAGTCGAAGAATGTGGCTTAAGTTAGGTTAATTATGAAGTTTGTAGTGAGTTAGCCGTCAAAGGCTTTTTGTACGTCGACGATCAATTTATATTGGCGACGTCAATGGTCAAGTTGTAAATTATGGTTGGATTAATGGACTGCACATTTCAAGAAAGGAGAATGAACGTGAACGCAAATGTAATGAAAGTGTTGGTTTTCGAAAGAGAAAACAGTAAAACGATATGTGAAATTAGAGAAGAAATAGGGTATTTTGTTGAGTAAGTCGACGAGTTTGCATATTTAAGAGGTAAACACCTCCTAAATATGCAAACTCGTACTCTCTCGTACTCTATACAGGGAGGGTGCTAAGCATATAATGAAGAGTGAATAGAGGTCACGGAAAAAATAATTATAATCGGATCAAGTAATCTTGAAATTTTGACGTGGTGTCTCTTTTACGGGATAAAAGTATCCCAAGTGACAAAAATTGTGTCTTAATATAAATAAATTAAAAAGTTTGAAAATCAGCTCATTTATCAAAGTTAAGCTGAGGGAACTTAGATAGACCTTACATGGCCTTTTTGACATATTATACTTAATTTTGTATGTACTCATTCTGTTTCTTAATCTTTTGTGTTTGCCAAAAGTATGCTTTTTTCTTTCTTTCTTTATATCGTTAACTTTTTCTAAATTATCAATCATCTCTACAGCGTAAACCTCATAAAAAGCGTTAGTATAATTTAGTAGGCACCTTCTTATACATCAAAGTTATGTTAACGTCCTTTTCGATGGTTTTGATTACTTTTATTACGGTTTCCAAATACTTTCAGAGGCTATTAACCGCGCAAGGGATTATATGATGCCTAGAAGTGCACATGCACTAATCGAAGAAAAGCGTGGGCATAGTCAAAAAACATGTTGTAGTGAAATATGTTTGACAATTTATTGTACATTACATATTTTAACTAAATTATATCTTTATAACTACAGAAACAAAATGTTTGAAAACAAATTTGTAGAAATATTGTCATTTTGAAAGATAAATTTGAATTTCTGTTCAAAATTTTACACAGTTTTCGTAAGTGCGAACGCCACTATCAACAAAACATGTTGTGTGATTTATTTTATGCGATTTGTTTCAAAACATTACGTGTTGGATAAACAGACTAACTCCCGTGGCCGTGAGACTTGGTAGACAGCTCAGTTGGTTAAAGCATCGGCACGGATCGCTTAGGTCGTGGTTTCAAACCCCACCCGGTATTAGTTGATTTTTCGAATTTCTCATTAAATGTTTAGACATTTATTAATTTGGTTGGTCTTTCTATGGCTATGTTAATTCAAGCTCAAAATGTGCCTACTCTGTTAAGTTGTTCTAATATCTAAAGTAACGTTTAATAAATAACAATAGGCTAATAGGTAATTGCGAGACTTGCGAGACTCTTGCTGCAAGACCAAGACCAAGAACAAGACTGAGAGCGCAATACCAAGACCAGGTGTATTGGCGCAAGACCAAGACCAAGACTGGCTAAGTCTCGTCTTGTTCTTGCATTTGGGCAACACTAGTTGGATGTTTCTTAGTGCAAACGTACTGTTATAAAAACATTTAGTTTTCACAAATGACCGCTTGTATAGTGTGAAAAAGTTGTTGAAAAACCTTTTGTAATACAAAATAACCTCATTCAAAACGGCTTGATATTTAAAACATAAGTCGCCTTAAAGTGCGGAAGGATTAATTTCGAATAAAAAGGGTCTAATATACTACATCGTATATAATAAAAGGGATTCAAACGAAGAACAAAACGTTTCTTGAATATAGGAATCGGGCATTAGAGAAGCGGGGACTAGTTAAGTTGTCTTTTTGAAATTTTCCTAGGGGTGGAACTTTCTTTTATAGCGGTGCTTAAGTATCCAACAGGAGGTTTGCCGCAAGGTTAGCATCTTTGCAACTAAGTATAAGTAGGGCTGTAATCTATCTTTTGAATAATATTTCTAAATTATCAAAGTTTATAAAATTAAGATTATTTTAACAGAGAACAATAGGAATTTTGAATTTAAAATTGTAGCAACATAGTCATGATCAGTGGTGATACATGATTTCATGATCATACATGTCGAATCAAATTTAGACTTTGTGGTCAATTACAACACAACCTGACCTGAAACCGACCGTATTTTTTACAATTATCAATATAATAGAATGATTATAATTCAAAATGGCGACCATTGTATATCACGTCTTCCGTTCTGAGCTATGTTTAAAGTTTCATGTTTTTACCTCATCGGGAAGTTAGTTTAACGCCTATCACAAAATGTTTGCCGAATATACAAACATACATTACATACAATGAAGCAAGTCAAGTTGCATGGTAATCCAGTCTTGAGCTATATTTAAATAAAACTGCCTAAACCTAAAGCAGGTAGTTTTGCCAATAACTCGAGTCTTTGGCTTACAAGGCAGTTAATATAAAATATATTGCAACATTTTTACTCAACAGACAAATAAATAAACAGATAAGAACACAAGTGGGTTTATATTGCATGGTCAGATATAGCCTATATTTAAAATCTCTACCTCATCGGAAGGTTAATTTAAATTCGATTGCCAAAATTGTACCGTAAACGCAAACAGAATTAGCTAATTTATATTAATAATTGTTTTTTTTTATAGAATAGAAGTGACAAAATAGCACACAGTCCACCTGATAGTAAGTGGAACCTGTGGCCCATAGATATCTATATCTATATTCGATTAAGAATCAAATTGCAGATGCGTTGGCACCCCTGAGGACTACGAAGGAATGCCTAGTTTCCGGTAAAAAGGTCTCCAGTTCTCTACATTCACCAAACGACTCTACCACGTAAAATTTTTTTTAATAGTTTGTAATACAATGCGTAGAGTACAAAATAATAGACATTTGTGTAAATCGCCAAGTTGTTGTAACGTAGTAGAGCCACGCTGCAGCTATGTTATGTTGTAACGTAGTAGAGCCACGCTGCAGCTATGTTATGTTGTAACGTAGTAGAGCCACGCTGCAGCTATGTTATGTTGTAACGTAGTAGAGCCACGCTGCAGCTATGTTATGTTGTAACGTAGTAGAGCCACGCTGCAGCTATGTTGTGTTGTAACGTAGTAGAGCCACGCTGCAGCTATGTTATGTTGTAACGTAGTAGAGCCACGCTGCAGCTATGTTATGTTGTAACGTAGTAGAGCCACGCTGCAGCTATGTTATGTTGTAACGTAGTAGAGCCACGCTGCAGCTATGTTATGTTGTAACGTAGTAGAGCCACGCTGCAGCTATGTTATGTTGTAACGTAGTAGAGCCACGCTGCAGCTATGTTATGTTGTAACGTAGTAGAGCCACGCTGCAGCTATGTTATGTTGTAACGTAGTAGAGCCACGCTGCAGCTATGTTATGTTGTAACGTAGTAGAGCCACGCTGCAGCTATGTTGTGTTGTAACGTAGTAGAGCCACGCTGCAGCTATGTTATGTTGTAACGTAGTAGAGCCACGCTGCAGCTATGTTATGTTGTAACGTAGTAGAGCCACGCTGCAGCTATGTTATGTTGTAACGTAGTAGAGCCACGCTGCAGCTATGTTATGTTGTAACGTAGTAGAGCCACGCTGCAGCTATGTTATGTTGTAACGTAGTAGAGCCACGCTGCAGCTATGTTATGTTGTAACATAGTAGAGCCACGCTGCAGCTATGTTATGTTGTAACGTAGTAGAGCCACGCTGCAGCTATGTTATGTTGTAACGTAGTAGAGCCACGCTGCAGCTATGTTATGTTGTAACGTAGTAGAGCCACGCTGCAGCTATGTTATGTTGTAACGTAGCAGAGCCGCGCTTCAGCTATGTTATGTTGTAACGTAGTAGAGCCACGCTGCAGCTATGTTATGTTGTAACGTAGCAGAGCCACGCTGCAGCTATGTTATGTTGTAACGTAGTAGAGCCGCGCTTCAGCTATGTTATGTTGTAACGTAGTAGAGCCACGCTGCAGCTATGTTATGTTGTAACGTAGCAGAGCCACGCTGCAGCTATGTTATGTTGTAACGTAGTAGAGCCACGCTGCAGCTATGTTATGTTGTAACGTAGTAGAGCCACGCTGCAGCTATGTTATGTTGTAACGTAGCAGAGCCACGCTGCAGCTATGTTATGTTGTAACGTAGTAGAGCCACGCTGCAGCTATGTTATGTTGTAACGTAGCAGAGCCACGCTGCAGCTATGTTATGTTGTAACGTAGTAGAGCCACGCTGCAGCTATGTTATGTTGTAACGTAGCAGAGCCACGCTGCAGCTATGTTATGTTTGCCGCACGAACGGGGAAGGTCCACGCCCTCACATAAGACCAATGTAAAATGGCACCTTAATGCTGCTCTTAATCTTAGCCCTCAGGGGTTACAAGGAATCTACATTTTGATTTTAATCGAGGACAGATGTCATCCACTTTCATTGAATTGTGCCTAGGACTCTTTCTTCCATGGCATTTTTAGTATACAGAAATTTTACAATAGTAAATTTATTGCCGTGTGGCGGCGGTTTTAGAATATCCAGTACCTCATATCATCCCGTAGGTGTCGTAGGGGGCGACAGAGAGAAACAGATTAAGAGAGGGGCAGCAGCTTCTTTCTAATACCGACTAAAATAAAAAAATTGCCAATGCCAACTCGTTCGCCAAGCGTGTCAACTATGGCAAATATCACCCCCTATTAGGCAATCTATGGGGGAATCCTATGTTCCCCAGTAGACTTTTATAGAAAGTAACTGTGACGGTAACCACGGAACACCCACGGGATGATATGGGTTACGATAAACGTCGTAAAAAGTTCAAAATTTCATAAACGATCCACTGGAGTATTCGATTGTATTCAAATTCTTAGAAAACGTAAACGCAGTAGTGATAGGTTGCTAAAAACTCTTATTTTGCTACTGCAATTTTTAACTGAAAAACTAGAGTTTTTAACCAGTGTCACCTGTATGTAACTCAGGTATTAATTTTTAACCAGTGTCACCTGTATGTAACTCAGGTATTAATTTTTAACCAGTGTCACCTGTATGTAACTCAGGTATTAATTTTTAACCAGTGTCACCTGTATGTAACTCAGGTATTAATTTTTAACCAGTGTCACCTGTATGTAACTCAGGTATTAATTTTTAACCAGTGTCACCTGTATGTAACTCAGGTATTAATTTTTAACCAGTGTCACCTGTATGTAACTCAGGTATTAATTTTTAACCAGTGTCACCTGTATGTAACTCAGGTATTAATTTTTAACCAGTGTCACCTGTATGTAACTCAGGTATTAATTTTTAACCAGTGTCACCTGTATGTAACTCAGGTATTAATTTTTAACCAGTGTCACCTGTATGTAACTCAGGTATTAATTTTTAACCAGTGTCACCTGTATGTAACTCAGGTATTAATTTTTAACCAGTGTCACCTGTATGTAACTCAGGTATTAATTTTTAACCAGTGTCACCTGTATGTAACTCAGGTATTAATTTTTAACCAGTGTCACCTGTATGTAACTCAGGTATTAATTTTTAACCAGTGTCACCTGTATGTAACTCAGGTATTAATTTTTAACCAGTGTCACCTGTATGTAACTCAGGTATTAATTTTTAACCAGTGTCACCTGTATGTAACTCAGGTATTAATTTTTAACCAGTGTCACCTGTATGTAACTCAGGTATTAATTTTTAACCAGTGTCACCTGTATGTAACTCAGGTATTAATTTTTAACCAGTGTCACCTGTATGTAACTCAGGTATTAATTTTTAACCAGTGTCACCTGTATGTAACTCAGGTATTAATTTTTAACCAGTGTCACCTGTATGTAACTCAGGTATTAATTTTTAACCAGTGTCACCTGTATGTAACTCAGGTATTAATTTTTAACCAGTGTCACCTGTATGTAACTCAGGTATTAATTTTTAACCAGTGTCACCTGTATGTAACTCAGGTATTAATTTTTAACCAGTGTCACCTGTATGTAACTCAGGTATTAATTTTTAACCAGTGTCACCTGTATGTAACTCAGGTATTAATTTTTAACCAGTGTCACCTGTATGTAACTCAGGTATTAATTTTTAACCAGTGTCACCTGTATGTAACTCAGGTATTAATTTTTAACCAGTGTCACCTGTATGTAACTCAGGTATTAATTTTTAACCAGTGTCACCTGTATGTAACTCAGGTATTAATTTTTAACCAGTGTCACCTGTATGTAACTCAGGTATTAATTTTTAACCAGTGTCACCTGTATGTAACTCAGGTATTAATTTTTAACCAGTGTCACCTGTATGTAACTCAGGTATTAATTTTTAACCAGTGTCACCTGTATGTAACTCAGGTATTAATTACCTACTTCAGCACCAGCGATCCGCAGCCATTTCTTTGTTTATAGTCTTATTGAATCGTAGTAATAAGGTATTGTGGTGCAAAAAATTATAACGACTTTTTTTACTGCTGTCTATTAAAACGCAGAATATAGGGTGTGTACACACTTAACTCATACACACATATTTATAGTAAAGGCTGAGGTGTATTACATTGTATCGAAATCGATTGTTCTGGATGTCAAAGCTTCCAAACACCGATGCCAAATGAATACACATTCAATATTGTGACAAATCCATTGGACATATTGAGTCTGTTACACGTTTGATATCAAGGCTTTAGTTGAAATGAACTTCATACGCAGCTTGTGTCCAGGGTGAAATTTATAATACTAGTAGTGTAGTGTGAATGGTTCGATGTAATGATGGAAAGAATAACCAATCTGCGATGGATAAATTCGCCCTATGACTTTGTCCAATGTTTCAATCGAAGTTATTTTTGTAGAACCCATTCAGTCTACACAAAGAACATAAATTTGAAAAAAAAACTATGCTATTTATATATATAGTACTTGGTTGACCGAGCTTTGCTCGGTATTTTTCGCTCGATTTTTTTTTTTAATTCGTGTGTTTTGGAAATTCTATTTAGATACAAATCACATACTGATGAAATATAAATAATATTTTTTGATCTTAGCGACATAACAGAAAAAGCGGAACTGGTTATTTGAATAAAAAATCATGAGTGCAATTATTTTAATTTAAATTTTCGTGTTTTTAAAAAATACTAAAAAAAGGGCTCGAAAAAATAGATTTTCTCAAAAAAGAAAGGAACATAAAAAAAATAGAAAAAGTCGGTCGGTCGGTCTGGGCTCGAACCGGGGTTTTTCTGTGACCGACCATTTTACCAATTAAGCTATTTATGATCACTAACAATCCGTCAAAATTTACCTTCGTATTCTAACGATATTGTAGCAGTTTTTCTTTGCCTAAAAACACGGACAAAAAGACATTTTCTAAAATAAATCCTAGCTAGACCGATTTATTATCCCCGAAACTCCCTGGACACTAAATTTTATGAAAATCGTTGGAGCCGTTTCCGAGATCCCGATTATATATATATATATATATATATATATATATATATACAAGAATTGCTCGTCTAATAGTATAGGATATCCTTCGCGCCAAACATGCCAAACACTAGACACTTAGTTCTAAAAACTTAGTAATGCTTAGTCTTGGCTTGGATGCATTTTAAAAGAGTTTTGTTTAAGCATAAGAACCATTGAGCATCACGATCAACAGAACCCTTTTTGATTTGAAAATGACAATATACCTGATACATCTGAGTTAAAGCAACACACACACACCGACTCATATTAATAATATAGTACGTGAGGGTAATATGGTTATCTGGTTAAAATGGTCACTTTTTTATAACTCAAAAACTACAGCCTTGCTTGCATAGATGCCTCTGTGATAAAGATGGCTCTTCATCAGTCAATCAAATTTTAAAGGGTCAAAAGGGCTCTGCTTCATCGAAGCCATTGTGACAGTTGACATTATAGGAAATATTTTTGTCGATTTTAGTATTGTGTAGTGAGTCTTATTTAGGCTGATTTTTCAGTGTTCCTAATTATTTCCAAAGGTTGTTTGCTATTTTTTTTTCTTAGTTATTTATTCTGTACGACTTTGTGTTTTTTTCTTTGTCCTCCTAGTTTTGGTTTTGTAGGACGGCAAAGCTTAAGGTGACCATATTACTCTCACGTACCTTATAATATATTAATGTAATAATGAAAACTTATTATAATCCTAAGTTTTCATAATTACTAACTATTCCCCCAAAAATCTGATATTTTTTATATGTCACACATTCCTTTTAGTTCCAGTTTGAAAATGTGAAGAATATTGTCCTTTAAAGTAGAAACATTTTGGCCATTTCTTATTGCAAAATTAAAGCTGCGAAAACTTTTATGGCGTTCTTAACTAAAACCCGAAATCAAACTCTAATGAAAAAATTGTTATTTATGAAATTACGACACATTTCGTCAGGTATGCCTCAAAACCTTAAAACGAGATGTAAAAACAATGCGTGTGGCCAGTGATGACTTATGGATCTGAGACCTGGTCCTTCACTGCTGGCCGTATGAAGGGTCTCTGGTCTAAGGGTCGCTGAGCGAGCTATGGAGAGGGCTATGCTCAGGGTTTCTTTGCGTGATAAACTTAGAAATGAGACGACCGATGGGGAAAACAGATTCTTGAGTGGCAGGCTCGTACCACTAGGCGAAGTGTAGAGCGACCCCCCAATAGATGTAGTGGTAAGACATTCAGGAAGTTGATGGATGCAGGTAGATCCGGACCGTGCTCTGTGGCATTCCTTGGGTGAGGCCTATGTTCAGCAGTGGACTTGTGAATGGCTGTAATGATGATGATGATGAAGTTGCTAAAATAAGAATACCGTTTTTTATACGAGAAGGGTGACAAACGAGCACTCAGTCCACCTGTGGTTAGATAAAGGGAACTACACGGACAGGTTTGGTATCGATGAAGGAGGAACAGAACGCTGGCATAGCTAACAATTACGCTAGTGAAAAGCTTTGTAGTTAATGCACGATTTTTGTAAACTGAAGTGATGAACGTTTATAAATTATTACATTATTTACAGTACACCTGTTTCTACGGGGCTAATATAAATTTAAACCCATTTTAGAGATATTTGGATATATCGATATGATCATAATCTTACCTTTTTCTTTTGAGTGAATTCAATAACAACCATCCTATAGTTACTCATGAAAGCTATAAATGACTAAGCCTGTCTTTGCAGTACAACTGGTCTAGGCTAAGATACGTTATGAACGGCGCTACTGGCACCATAAAGTCATCACAATAGCTGGCCGCAGTATTGTGCCGGACAGACTGACCGTAGGTAGACATTTATGTATAGAGTTTATCGTAGCCATGGATGAAATAGGGATTTGCCTACCATTGCAAAATGTAGGTATATTTTTCAGAGAAACTGCCTCCCGGTGGGCGGAAAGCTACAAGGGCATTCCATTTAGATGGGCACGAAACGCACTCCCACGGGATCGAACCTGTTTACTTCCTCTTCATGGAATGTGAGTGGTTAAAAAGGATAAATCTCGGTTGTTCTTGTTGTTTTATTTTAGATACGGCTGTGGATATTAAATGTTTGTTTTTGTTATGGCAATTAAGCATTTTTGCTTCGCTAAGTAACTGTTTGTTGACCCATATAGATTATCTGCTGAAATGAGATAAAGCTATCTTAAATAGAGCTTAATCTCATGTAAAGTAATAATATTTCATATTACGTTACTTATTATGTACTTTATATAGTTATGAATTGGTTCATTTTTTTACTTATTTTAATATTTGAAACCCGAATCTTATTAATGATGAGATGAGATGATCATAGCTAAGTTTATTTCATAACGTACTCGTACTTATGCTTGAACTCTCATCTCAACTCTTAACTCGCGTCATACTTATACAAGTGCTGCTTGTGGGAACTAGCACTGCTCGGATTTGCAACACATTTACTATCTTTAATTTTGCATATCTTATGTCTAATTTATTGATTAAGAATATTGTATTATTACCCTTTAAAAACTGACGAAAAGGAGAATAACTGAAATAATAAGAAATAGTTTTCATGTACCTAGTTTTATTTTATTTCATTCAATTTCTGTTTGGTTTTTAAAGTGGATGCTGTGGCTCATAGACATTAAACTACATTATATATATATATATATATATATAATATAAACTACATTATATTATATATAGATCCGATGTCACGGTCGTTGGATTTCTGCACCATACTAAACACAGCAGCATTAGCTAGCTAGCTGCTATTTAAGGGATTTTTGAGAGATCATGATCCTTCCCCGGTCAAGCCGACTAATTGCTCATACAGCAATATCACAGCTGCAACGTGGTTCTACCACGTATGAAACTCTCATAGCAACACGTGCCTCTCGCATAACATGGGAAACGCTCGGTCGTATACTAATTGCTCATACAGCAATATTACAGCTGCAACGTGGTTCTACCACGTATGAAACTCTCATAGCAACACGTGCCTCTCGCATAACATGGGAAACGCTCGGTCGTATACTCATACCCTTAACAATGCTTTCACATTGCTAATCACCTAATCAGCAAATTTTATATCTGTTGGTAAACATGAGATGGACTACTATCTATTGGAAACCACTAGATCTTCAACTTCTTCCAATTACTTCGTATTATATACTACTGAGCGAACGAGCTTTACTCAGTATTAGAATTTTTTTTTAATTAGACATCTCTATATATAAAATTGAATTGCTGTTCTTGGTGTTTTTGTGCTGATTTTGGTAAAATTTTTCGTGTGTTTTGAGTGGGTTATGATGATGATGAATAGTTTAGATTGATAATTAGACCTGGTAGGTGGCGCTGTTGTCGAGATCCAAAAATCACCCGTGCGAAGCCGGGGCGGATCGCTAGTTACATATAAATACAAAATGGATATCATTAGAGCCGTTTCCAAGAAACCAAATACATTTATACGTACATATATATTAGTACCTGGATGACCGAGCTTTTAACATTTAGATACAAATTACATACTGATGAAACATGAATAATATTATTTGATCTTATTGACATAATAGAAAAACTGAACTGGTTATTTGAATAAAATATCATGAGTGCAATTAGTTTAATTAAAATTTTCGTATTTTTAAAAAATACTAAAAAAGGGCTTGAAATAATAGATTTTCTCACAAAAAAGGGAACTTGAAAAAAAGGAAAAAAGTCGGACCGAAGACAGGAATCGAACCAAGGCATTACGATTTTTCGACCGCTCGATATCCACTTGAGCTATTACGATCATTAACACAGTGTCAAAATTTACCTTCTTATATTGGAGCAGTTTTTCATTGCCTGAAAACACGGACAAAAAGACATTTTCTAAAAATAAATCCTAGCTAGATCTATTTATTGCCCCCGAAACTCCTTGGACACTAAATTTTATGAATATCGTCGGAGCCGTTTCCGAGATTCCGATTATATATCCTATACTATTAAACGAGCAATTCTTGTATATATGTATATATATATATATATATATATATATATATATATATATATATATATATATATATATATATATATATATATATATATATATATATAATCGGGATCTCGGAAACGGCTCCAACGATTTTCATAAAATTTAGTGTCCAGGGAGTTTCGGGGATAATAAATCGATCTAGCTAAGATTTATTTTTAGAAAATGTCTTTTTGTCCGTGTTTTTAGGCAATTAAAAACTGCTACAATATAGTTAGAATAAGAAGGTAAATTTTGACAGTTTGGTAATGATTATAAATAGCTTATTGGTATAATGGGCGGTCACAAAATCGTAAAACCCCGGTTCGAGCCCAGACCGACCGACCGACTTTTTTATTTTTTTTTTTCAAGTTTCTTTCTTTTTTGAGAAAATATATTTTTTTCGAGCCCTTTTTTTAGTATTTTTTAAAAACACGAAAATTTAAATAAAAATAATTGCACTCATGATTTTTTAAGCACTCATGATTTTTTAATCAAATAACCAGTTCAGTTTTTTCTATTATGTCGCTACGATCAAAAAAATATTATTCGTATTTCATCAGTATGTAATTTGTATCTAAATATTATTTACAAAAGACACGAATCAAAAAAAAACCGAGCGAAAATTACCGAGTAAAGCTCGGTCAACCGGGTACTATATATATATATATATATATATATATATATATATATATATATATATATATATATATATATATATATATATATATATACAATAATTACTCGTTTAAAGGTATAGGATATACAAGTATTGCTCACTTCATGTACCTATATGCATATTATTTACTTTATGTTAAACAAATAACTTGAGGTTCCATGTTTTTCAATACAGTATTGCGTTACGAAATCCAAGCAATCCCATTTATTGTGGACAGCAGTTTTACACATAATAATTGAGGACTCATTTGTAATCTCACTTATATTTCAATTAAATTATTTTAAAATCAAATGGTTTCGCAATACTGCATTATCAGGCACTGACGATGCCGCAATACGAAACACATATAGATGAATAAACCGCAAATGAAGATGATTCACCAAGTGACAACAATCGCAGATATTATAATTTATATAATAAGGAATCCTTACTATAGTTCAAATTTAACATCAAACCCACTAAAATAATGGTTATTTATTACTTATACTCAAGTGTTGGGAAATCGGACAATGTTTGTGCTAGCTGGATTCTTACACAAATACAACAGGAAGCGGATGCGACCGAAATCGCGCGAATGGAGGCGCCCTCCACGGCGTTAAAACGTTTTGTCAATAGTTGTCGAGCACGTCGAGCCTTCTTGATACTTGAAATGCCGCAAATTGTGTTTTCATCACAAATAATGTGCGTCCGTGTTAGTTTATCGTTACGTTGATTTTGATACACAAGTTGGTTTGCTTACCATTGGTTCCATCAAGTGCTGCACACTGGCCTCCCCATAAATTGCCTCATGTATAATATCCACCATGTTTGTCATAAATGTCACGACTTACGACTTTCGAATACGATATGCGGTATAACGATACCAATGGGATGATATGATGTAGTGGATATTTTTACAATACTTTTTCGTCTTCTGTTTAATCATATGACATGACATGAGCCTCCGCCTCCGTCTTCGTAGGCAGGTTTGCTTCAATAGTTGTTTCGCACTTTTAATGCGGTTGCCCGTCCTTGGTTTGAGTATTTTACGACTGGTTATATTTCCAACCATCAGAAGCCGTTTGTGACATTTCCCATCGTCACCGTTTACGACGCCAAATTCACCGACGTGACCACGACCAAGGCGACCAACCAGTTGAAAACGAAAAATATTTTTTACGTAATATGGAAAACTATAGGAAGAGAATATGGCCCTGAATGTTTATCTAATCTAGTCCAAAAAGGAGTTATAATGCTGTGACCTGTGTCATTACGACAAACGGAAAGAAAAAATTATAATGATTCCTTGTATGAAAGCGAAACCCTAAAAATAACATTTAACGCAAATACTAAGTCGTGTTGGTCGTCGTATACCCGGCCAACAACAAGCTTTAATCGTCGCAACGAATCGTTAAGTGATTGGCTCTTATATCGACAGACAGACGCGTTGACGTTTATACACGTATATATACGTGTCGAGAGCTTTATAGCGTTACAATTGGATGCCTGGCGAATGTGTATTTTCCATCGAAAATATAGTTTTAGTTGTTTAATCGTGAATTTCTCAGTTTTCAGAAACGAAAATGTTTTTTTTTTTGTTATATTAACGTTTTTTTTTTGTTTTGTTTCATATACTTTGTCCGCCTCGTTGGTCTACTAAACGCGATTTCTGATCATGAGGTCCCGGGTTCAAATCCTAGGTCGGAGGTCCAAAATAAGTTATTGGGTTTAGCAGCTCAGAGTCAAGAAGTTGCCTCGGAAAGCAAATGAAGCCGTTGATCTTGCGCCTGATCTCTCTCCGAACGAGTCGGATTCCCGTCCCATCGGACTGAGAGTCAGATAATAGAGAGTGCACCTGTGATTGCGCATACACTCAGAAACTAAATCTTGTCTTGCGCAGATGGCTTTTCTCCATTGAGACCTGGTGCCGTGACCATAATTCGATCCGGGGACCGAATTTTGGTGTTATGATTTTTTTTTAAATCTTGACTAAGTTGATAGAGATTCAATCTAAATTTTATTATATTCTTCTGTGGGGAAGATATTGCATCTTTACTTAGATTGATTATGAACGTGGAGTTTGTAATTGTTGTGTGTTGAGTACCGTCTATTTTTCAAAATTGTTGGTATTTAGTTACTTTACGCGAGATTAATTTAATCGAAGTAATTTAGCACTAACGATAAGTAGGTAGAAGGAACCTTATTTTTAATAATTATTTTCACGATTCCACGATTCTGCTACGAGAATTCTTTGTAAGCCTTAAACAGAAAACTAAAAAAGATAATCGCTAACATAATTATTTTCAACGCCTTAAGCTCTCTTAAAGGTGACACCTCAAAGCCTTTTGTGCCCGAATTAGTCTACAATTTCAGCGAGGCATCGCCCTTACCCATCTTTCAATCGACCTCAGATTAAAGCCTTGTTCAAATAAAGCGATTAGAGTCAGGTCAAGCGTGTGAGGGCTTGTTTTAATGGGACCACTGTATCTAGGAAAGCCGAGTCGATTGCTCTTGTACGATTTCAATGAAAGCTTTTAATACCAGTATTTGAATATTTTTATAACCTCAAGCACTTCGATCTAAGAGCCGTTCATTTATTATTCAAAACAGCCTATTAAAAGTCTGCTACTGATCACAGGCTGCCATAGCTGGGCAGGTTTGTAACCGCTTATTTTTTAATTATGTGTAGTTATCACTCATCAGGAAGGTGCTGTTGCGCATCTCCTTTTACATTTTCTTTCGTCGCCTCGTACAACACCCATGGGATGATATGGAGTAATGGATTATTTTCAATAAAACCATTTTTACGCATTTATCGCATGTAACTTATTTTAAATTCTGTTTATAGTCAATCATTTTGAAACTGAATATCACCTTGTTTAACTATAACATTTGGATGTCAAATATCTCAATCCTCCCGTGATCGTGGGTGCAGTTACAACTGCCCCCAAACAGACATAATTTACGCATAATTAGTAAACGTCACATGTATGTTATAGTATATTTTAATAGTATTTAGTAGTAAAGTAATAAGTAGAGTTACAGCCTATAATACGTCCCACTCCTGGGCACAGGCCTCCTAATCACTTCTAAGCGGGTTTAAGGGCAAGGAATTTTTGTTTTTGGTTTCTGAGATATGCAGATTACCCACACGATGTTTTCCTTCACCGCCGAGCACGTGATAAATTAGCAATTAACAATTTCATTGGTTGGAGGATCAAACTCGAGTTGCTAGCATACTGTAAAATTTACATCGATCGCTAAGCCACTGAGCTAGGTCAGTTCGTCGTATTTAGTAGTAGTAATAGTTTTTATAATGATTATATTGGTGATAATAAATAATTCACTATGTAGGTATTATAGAATCAGTAATATGTACATCTCTTTTTTACTCACAATATGTTTATGTAAGTTTGGGTAAAACAGTTCAAGTGTACTAATTAGTTGTACGTGTACGTACTGCGTAGGTTACTCACTAGAGAGTGCAGTGGATAATGCAGCTTCTTGGATAATACAACGAAATTATGCTGTTTACAGTACTTTTATATAAAACCCACAAACATTTTTCTATGCTTATGATTTAATTGCTTCCATTTTATTTAGGATTTAGTTTTTTTTTTAGTTTTGTAATTATAAGTTGTTAAGTCTATAATATTAGATATTGTTACGTGTATTGGTATTTGTTGTGATAAATTAAAATGAGTAAACATACCTGATAAAATCCTTAAGCATTAGTTTCATTTAAAATATGTATTGTCTTGCGCCACCACTACTCGGTACATAACTTAGTATTGATAGAAATTTATTTATAGCCGATGTTTATTGTAACCTTTTATCCTATACGCATATAAAGCGCGATATCGCCGTATATCTCCTTAGTTTCCTATAACATCCCATTATATGTCTATACATCACCCGTACAACCGTAACGTTGACTTTTTGCCGCAAAAATCTGAAGGGTGATCAATCGTTTATGTCTGTTTCAGGTTTGGTTTATTCCTATTTTGTAACGTAAATATAAATTTGTT
Organism: Parnassius smintheus behrii; assembly: GCA_036936625.1. Classification (NCBI taxonomy): domain Eukaryota; kingdom Metazoa; phylum Arthropoda; class Insecta; order Lepidoptera; family Papilionidae; genus Parnassius; species Parnassius smintheus. The sequence continues at coordinate 33,203,131 of JAUPFT010000024.1, forward strand.
TATAATGAATCCAAATGTTTTTCCTTAGTAATATAAGTATCAAAGGGAAATGGATTTTGTTTGTTGTAGCTATTTTTTACTTTTTTATCCCATTCAGTAATTGAAATATGCGACTTCTAAGTTAAGGGGATATAGTAAGTCAGCTCAAATTCTAATTTCGCTCGCACTTCCCCGCGCGTCGTATGCTATGTACCGACATGTTTGTAATCACTAATAATGTAAGTATATAATAGGTCGTTAGATACTTATTTCATTAGGTTTATCATATTTATGCCTGTTTCTTAACGCCAACCTAGTCGCTTCTTATTTTTATTACGGTTATTTCCCATTTTAATTTTACGTCGTCGTCCTGTTGCGTAATGTGTATTCTGATCGTAAGCGACACAACTTCTCCCTTCAAAAGCCTAAGCGATACTAACTAGTGATGTGTCCCTCACTCATGAGTTACCTCTTTTGAGGTCCTCGTGACAGAAAATTGAAAGAGTTACTCGAATTTCAACATTAAACCACATCACTCACTCGTTTACGACCTCACACATGTCCCCTCATGTCACATAAATACAATACGAAACTTATCGCGAGTGAGTGAGCGAACGACTCAACTAAATAATTATTGGTTGAAGTAGGTATCTAGATTATGTATTTTGGAGAATTTAAATGAGCGAATTGTCGATATTGATAAAAAAGGGTTAATAAAATACAAAAAAAATCGACGTGAGAAGGACACCTCAAATGAGGGGCACCTCGTGAGTACCTCGCGAGGTAAAATGAGGTACTCGACTCATTCTCAAATTAAATAGACGAGTTAACCATTCACAATACTAACGGGGCGACAGGAACAGGAATCGAGCTTCAAGACGCCGATAGTTTAGGTAATTTCTTTTTCCAGTGAAAATAATGGTATTTAAAAAAAAGTAAATAACATAAGCACTGCTTTATAGTTAGTTCAGTTAGTACGCAATGTTTCATGATCTTATTTAAAGTATTTTATGAATACCAGCGGTTTATTGTTCAGTTTGGAGGTAACTTTGGATTTTTTTCAATCGAGAAAATTTTACGGAATCGTGTTTTCGTCTAACATAGTCCTTAACATTAATCCTCAACTTTACCATATATTTATTTCAAAATTAATGCTGCAATACTTTCGGCATAACGGAGGATCTTGCTAAGCAATTTGGGGTTATATTTCCCCTTAAGGTTTTTATATAAATTCGTAAAAGCTAACCTTGCAACGACCCCATCTCATTGTGGTGCAGTTATAGATGGTAAGTATCCCTATATTAGAAGCATGTGCTTCCTATCCTTGTCAGAAAGCTGTGCACTTAAGACATCCCGGTACTATGCTGTACGCATTACCGACGATGAAACAAAACGCTTCTACCGAATAACCGAATGCTAGGTATTCCCTATTCCCTATTCCGTCTATCTGAAGTCCACTTCGGAACAGAGTCCTCCACTGTAGATTGTCTCACACTCGTACAATTAGTATGTATTACAGCGTTTGGCAGGGTCGTGACTACAGTTTTTATTCCTTGGTTAGGAAAATGCAACTGTCCATCTCCTGGTTTTGCCAATTTTCCTGTGACTTGTGACACGATGTACGTTAGTGGATATTCTTACGCCGCTACTACTTACACTCACAGAACACCTAATATAGCGGAACTACGGACTAGCTGTATTAAGTGTTCTGTGCTTACACTACACACAACATTGCCAGTAAAATAGCACTTAAAAATAAAAATAAAAAACTGAAGTCATGTTCATTCACACAAATCTCTGTGCCCATTCAGTGCTTTAGTTTATTTGTTAATATTAACATATTTTGAATTATTATACTATATATTAACAGACACCACGAAAAATATACAACATTGTGTCCGTGACGGATTCACTGTCTGTGGGAAATTGGTTTTACGTGAAATTTAAAAGTCTAGTCACATACAGATAAGGTACACCATATATCGTTATATATATAAATTACGTGTCACGTTGTTTGTCCACGATGGACTCCTAAACTACTTAACCGATTTTAATCAAATTTACACACCGTGTGCAGTTTGGTCCAACTTGAGAGATAGGATAGTTTTTTTGTCCATGAGTGACCCACAATTTTTTTTTGCGAATTTAAGGATTTTTAATAGGACATGACAAAGGGTCATCGAAAAGAGCAGAACAACGTCTGCCTGGCAAGCTAGTGATATATTACATATATTACACACACACACATATATATATATATATATATATATATATATATATATATATATATATATATATATATATATATATATATATATAATTAGTCGAGTTTTTACTTGTTTAATAATGCCGTGGTAGCTCAGTGGTTAACGCTCGCTGTAAATATTACAGAACGCGAGTAACCCGGCAATTTTAAGTGCTGATTTACCCCGTGATTGGCGGTGAAGGAAAACATCGTGAGGAAACCTGCGTGTCTGAGGAATAAGAAAAAAAATATTTTGAAGACATGTGAAGTTCGTCAACACGCACTTGGGCAGCGCGGCGGACACTTCCTTGCCCTAAACCCTCTCACCCTCTCAGAAATGAGGGGAGGCCTGAGCCCAGCAGTGGGACGTATTATAGGCTGTAACTTTACTTTACTTTACTTTTAAATAATGCCGCCGGAGTCAGCCCTTATCATCTAAAAGGTAAGTGAAATGTATATAACTCTACACAAACTTCCTTTTTATTCATGGGCTACTTTCGTTATAATTATTTCAAACCATAATTTCCGAAGAAAAGGCTAAGTCAATGGCGGCCATTTAAACGACAGGTCCATTCAAGCGCAGCGGGCGGGACAATGGGGATTGGTTTGTTAAAAAACGCGCCGGTGAAAGCTTTCAATTGTTGAAAGAACAAAACAAACGTCTCACTGAGTATTAAACAGGAACACCGCTATTTATTTACATAATACGCCTGTCACATTATTTATTCTCTATATTTGATGTTTGTAAATTAACACCTTATCTATGACGTTTATGAGTTACAAGTGGTCGCCTAGTGGCCGATTCCGACAGTTGTTCATAAAATTTTTAGGTATGCACTTTAAACTGCATGTTAATAGGTATACAGGGTTATTTTGCAATAACCGCCAATTTTTCAGAAAAGGTTCAGAACAATAATATCAAAGCATCATCAAGGCAAAGTGTGAAGAAAAATTAAATAAAAAAATCTTAAACAGTCTGCCCTTTTTATCTTTTAAATTTCAAATGCGTGCTAGTGAATTATTTTGATTGATATCACTGCGCACGCACACATTTGTAAGGGTCGATCGGTATGCAAAAACGTTGTTGCACATAAATCAGATTCAATTTTGGGATTATTTCAAATAAAATTTGAAGCCTCATTTACTCGTATTTTCAAAAACTGCAATAACGGTATATATCATTATTTATTTATTTGAACTTAAGTTTTAAATTTGGCTACTCTTTGAAATATAACCCTGTTTATAACACAGATAACATGTGTGTATATACAAAATATAAAATAAAATCTTTTTTGCCTAGTGCGTAGTTATTATATACTCTTTGGTATATATATACTCTTTGGTACTTACTTTGAGACATAGACAGTATTAACTTAAACAATGTATGTTGTATTTCAATTAAATTGTAGCTTTCCTGCACTCGTTCCGCATATAAACTTTAACCATGCCAAATTCCACACTCCACAGTGCGCGCAATATGTTTAAAAATGGGTACTAAGTTTTTCCTTCACGTGTAAATATAATAGATAAGCTTTATTTAACTGAGATTGCGGCAATGGTTTAATTGGTAGCACATTAGCCTTTTTACTGTGTACAATTTCTATTATGATTACCATTCTTCCTGTGTAAATTGACCCACAACTTGAGAGAGGCTTACGTCAATTTTAAACCTTCTGATAGTAATGATTATATACACGTTTCTATATATCAAATAGCGGGATAAACCATAGAAATTTTAACTTCTTACAACAAAAAAAAACAGATTATAAAAGAAAATTGAGACGTCTTGGTACTTGCTTGCAATCAATCGACTTACTATTTTTGTTAGCCGTAAATAATACGGTTATATATTTGCCGCCACATACGAAAAACGTACAGTTAGCACAAATTCATTAAAAGAGCCACAGAAGCACGTATAAAACAATAAAATTACTGTTGGATATAGTAACGGTATTCACTTCTATCTATATCTACCTCTATCTATCACTACTATCTGAAACGACTGGAGAGAGATCAGGTGCAGGACCAACGGTTTTACATGTTTTTTGAGTCACGGTGTGAGACACCGCTAATTTACTGACTCCGGGCAGCTACCGAGTATTTCTTGAAGGAAAACTCAATAACTGAATTTTTATTAACCCGATCCGGTATTCGAACTCGGGACCTCTTGATCAGCAGTCACGTTTGCAGTCACAAGTCCAAGGAGGCAGTCAGTACTATACGCATTTTTCTATTAAACTATTTATTCTACTATCTCCTTATTTCATTTTTTTATTGTATTTTGATACATTATTAATTTATTACTCTTAAACTCTTTACAATATCCTACTCTATTTTTAAATGTATTATCTGAGGTGGGATCCGGTCACCTATAAAACAAGTAATGTAAAATACCTCTATTAGATTGATTATTATAAATTATTTTAATTAGTATGTTTTATAATTATATTTATAGAATATTATAAAATAATAGTCTTATACAATTGGATTATTAATTAGTAAGTGGTGAATGATTATTAAGCTAGTAAAATAATAAGTTATACAGTGTATTAATCTCATACTTATAACTTTCAAAACCATCGTCTCGCATGTGAGCTTAAAGCTTTAAATTTACTTCTTGTCATGTACAGAGACAGAGTTGTACACAAACTTATAACTTAAGCACAATTTGTCACACAAACCGTGGGGCTCGAGGCAATACTGTTATGTCAAATGATGACCGAAACTTTAACCTCGGATCGAAGCGCTATCGATGGGGCTACCGAGCAAGGTACTGGTGGAAATTTAACTGCATTATGCTTATGGCTGCTCTACACGTTGGCTAGCATAGTAGCGAATGTTGTGACCAATATCGTAATAGGGTACATTTATAAAAATTACAAAAATTTAATTAACATACAGCAAACTTAACCTATTATTTAATTCCGTTTAACATTCTCTATATAGTTGTTATACGTATCTTCTTAGAGGCTGCACTGCAGTGAATGAATTAAAAAAATATTTATTGCAACAGTCTTAACAGTTTATACATAAGGACCCCAGCTGTAACAGGTTAACCTGAGTAACAGGAGCTAGTTCTTTCCTTCATTTCTTTGTTCGGGAACTAGAACTCAGCTAATAAGTATAATTAATAATCGAAATCAGCTGATTGTGGTTTCATATGAAATATATGAATACATAAATTAATATAGGGACTCGAGTGCTTGTGTTAGAATCAACGGGGTCTACTCGGGCTGGTTTGGCATCCATAAAGGTGTCAGACAGGGCTGTGTAGCTTCCCCGTGGCTGTTCAACCTATTTATGGACAGCTGTTTGGAAAATTTGAAAGTTGAAGAATGCGGGGTAAGAATGGGTGAGTTAACCATCAAATGCCTTTTGTACGCCGATGATCAAGTCATACTTGCGTCGTCGGCGGCCGAGTTGCAAATGATGGTTACATTAATGAACAGGTCATTAAAAGAAAGGGGAATGAAAGTGAACGCAAGTAAGACGAAAGTGATGGTTTTTGAAAGAGATGAAAGCAAAACGGTATGTGAAATAAGAATAGAAGGAGAGTTAATTGAACAAGTGGATGAGTTCGTATATTTGGGATGTGTATTCAGCAGGGATGGGAGATATGATAAGGACATTGAACGACGAGTGAATGCAGGAAATAAAGTAAATGGGGCTCTACACTCTATTGTGAAAAGTCAGAATGTGTCAAAAAAGGCACGTATGGCAATTCACAGTGCTGTATTAGTCCCTACTTTAACGTATGGTAGTGAAAGTTGGGTGTGGCAGAAGAAGCACGAGAGTAGAATAAATGCGGTAGAAATGCGGTCGCTAAGGAGTATGTTAGGGCTGAATCTGAGTGACAGGGTGAGAAACTGTGTGATAAAAGAAGAGTGTGGTTTGCAAGATGATGCGGTGACCAGGATTAAGAAAGGAATGCTTCGGTGGTTTGGTCATGTAGAAAGAATGAATGCGGAAAGACTGACAAAGCAAATATATGTTGCAGAAGTGAATGGAAGAGTCGGAAAGGGACGTCCTAGGCGGAAGTTTGTCGACCAAATTGGCGATATACTAAAAATGGGCCAAATTAAGAGTACCCTTAACCGACGAGCATGTATGCGTAGGTATATGAATGTGGAAGAGGCGAGAAAGGTATGTCAGGATCGTGCTAAATGGAAGTCTGTAGTCTCTGCCTACCCCTCTGGGTGACAGGCGTGAGTGTTTATGTTTTTTTTTTTTTTATAAATTAATAATAATAATATATAAATAAATATGTATAAAAGAATAAAAAAATATATATTATTAAATAAATTATATGTATTTTCCTCTTTTCATAAGTACTTTTTTTATTTTTTGTAAAATTTTCTCTGCTAATATATATATATATGGTTGAGGCTCACAAAAAATGTACTTCGTCTATATTTTTCACGTGCCAAAATTCAAGAATATATAATATATTTTTTGGTAGTTCTTTGTAAATAATCTGATTATTTTTTGTATTGGGCATTATTCGCTTGTTAATATTAATCGATTTAAATTGTGAATACTTTTTAATATAAGCAAAAACAAACTGGTAAAAAAGTTGGTGAGATGTAATTTCATACAAAAATAAAATGTGTCCATGCGTAGTACATTTTCTTTTTCTTCATTACTTCGTCGTTTGAATAAAGTATCGTGGATTTCTTAATGTTATGCTAAATGTAATTGCATAAAACTACTGTTCTAATAATAAGTGTAATAAAACTAGTAAAAAAATAATTAAAAACGATTGAATAAACAAATGTGTTCCATCTGATTCACGTGTGTTACAAAAACTGTGTTACATAGCAACTTTTTTGGTAGAAGCAATAGCAATACGTCATCTATTTTTTTCACAATGGCAACACTATAACTTTCAATATGAAACGTCAGTCTTTTGTCAGACATCTTGGTTTACGGGCAGTAGGCAGTACTTGGTGTGTGTTATTTTTCGTCATTGGATTTTAGAGACTTTTGGAAATAATTTTGCAAGGTAAGGAATAACATTAAGTTGTTTTGTAATATATATAGTTGAAAGAGACATTAAATATTCCTAAATAATGCAGTTTATTACGGATTTGCTTTGCAAGTAAAGATGCTACCTGAATTTTCGGTTATGTTTTTCACGAGTGTTTGTTCACGTATGTTGCGTGTGTTACAAAGTTGTGTGACGTAACACACGTGAAAAGTATAAAGCTTAGTGCACATTGCAATACTTAGGTATAGAAAAAGCTAAATATTTATGTTTTGTGTCAAAAAAAGGAGGAGGTTCTCAATTCAACTGATATTTTTTATTTTCTATTGTATGTATATAGCCGGCGATTCGAAAAAAAAATCCGAAAAATCTATTCTGTCTAAAACGTCTATAACAGTATTAGCTGACATTAAAATACTCAAGAAAACAGGTTTTATTTTAATTTGAGACAATATGGACCATTCAATTTAAAACAAATAAACCTCAAAACAGACATTGCTAGCAAACGTTTTAAAGAAAATTCTCATGACAGAATGAAGAAATTTTCAAAGAAAAGAAAAATCAAAGACATACACCTTAAAACAAATAAGAAACTTAAAACGGAAGAGGAGAGCAGTACAGACGAAGATATGACGATTTCTGTGCATGATACTTCTGATGAAGAGTATCACATTACAGATGATATCTTATCAGATGATGATTATCTGGATCGTATGGATTATCAATTGAAAGAACAGAAGAACGTTACAAAGTTAAGAAAAATATCAGACACAAGTAAAATAGAGAGAGAAAAAATAGAACAATCAAGCCATGAAGATAAAAATATATACACTGGTAAAGACACAAGAGAAATAAACATTTTTTCTAATGAAAATCAGGGAGTAGTTAAAACTAATTTAGCTGGACAATCTGTAACTGCTACGACTCTGCAGGATGATGAAAATAACTCGGAAAAATGACAAATGCAAAAAATGCAAAAAATGACTCGGAAGTGACATCAAAAATTAATACAGACATATGGAGGCTATCTTTCAAAGACACTGTACTTGTAAGGTATTGTTACGAGCTTGAGGTTCGTGACAATAAAAATTGCCGATAAAATTACCTAAATTAACACTTTAATTTACTTTACACAAATTAAAGTTAAAACACTAATAATTAAACACACTAATTCACTTAATTCCGCTCCGAAGCGTCGCTTGTGTCGCTGAGTCCAACTCTGTGCCGATCGTATCTTGCGCCACCTATTAATTTAAATTAGCAAAATATCCGGAATGTTCAAGTAAACACGCGCAAGGTACCGAGATTTCGAGTATAGATTTTCTAGAAACTTAGTTCTTCGGGTGGCGCTGTCGGTCGAAAGATCTGTGATGTCATTCTTTACACGCTCTACTCGCTCTCGTTCCTGACACTAGATGGCGCTAGTATATCGTCGACTGGAGCGCGTAATAGTATTATCAAAGAACCGCGTGGAAGTATTACATAGGATTCTTGGAAGACAGTTTTAAAAAAGAAGGAAAATCTTATTTTACCATACGATTTCTGAAAACCATTAAAAAACCTGAGCTAAAGTTTGTAATTCACAAAATAAAAGATGAAGACACTGTAACTGAAGATTTAATAGTTAAGCAGGTTAAAATAACACAAAACGACCAAAAGAATACTTTTTAGCTGATCCTAGCGATAAGGTTTGTTTTGAGTAGAATATTTACAAGTAGGAAGATATTACATATATATATATATATATATATATATATATATATATATATATATATATATATATATATATATATTCAAATAATGCCAAAATAATACGATTGTGTAATTCTAAGTACAAATTTTGATCTCTTTGTTTTTTAAGTTGTTTTATTAAATAAATAATTCTATCTATAATCGTATTTTATTTGAAATTCAATTTTTTATTGCTTTATGTGCATCAAGCCTAACAACATTTCCAGTGTGTTACACAATTCCAGTGTGTTATCGTGTGTTACAAGTTCTTGTGTGTTAAGGTACATTTTCTGTGAGCCTCACCCATATATATATATATGGGTGAGGCTCACAGAAAATGTATATATAAATATATATATATATATATATATATATATATATATATATATATATATATATATATATATATATATATATATATATATATATATATATATATATATATATATTGTATATATTATTGATATATTTTTATAAATATTATTCTTAATAATATTTTATCTTTTCTTCAGTTTATTTTATATTGCACGTTGCAAAATATAAAATTACAATGTCGTTTTATGTTCGGTTTGTCAGGTAGAAATAGCGTTATGACCACCGTTTGTAGTCATAAGTTTACCGTTATTGTAATAACTTTGTTCAAATGCAATAAAGAGTTATCTATCTATCTATATAAAATACCCAGGGCTGTGAAGGTTAGCAGCGCCATAGGTGCCAGATGTCTGGTGTTGCTATCTCTCATCCGCTGGCTACGATTGCGGCAAGCATTTTGGATATCCAAAGTCCATCTCCAGCAATAGACTTGTGAATGTGATTGTCAACGGACAATTGAAGTGACATACGGTACTTATATTCCACCTGATGTTGCTGCACTTGGAAAACCAACTTCAAACAAAGAAGGCTGCAATTATCACCTCTAAAGACTGAGAATACCTCACAGCCTGTAATTAAACTGGCTCTCTTTACCCTTTCGACCAGAACAGCAGTGCGTGCAATGCTATTTTGCGGCAGATATATGCAAGAGGGTGTTGCCTACCTAGACAGACTGCTAGGCTGTAAAGTCAGTCTTACTACATAAATAATAGAGTATAAAGTAAAATAAGTCAAATTTTTATTTATTTTTTTAACTGTTATAAACTGGTGCTTGACCTAGACCGTTAAGCCAGTCCCTAAAAGGCGGTGTTTAGTGGGTAAAAGTCTCCACATAACCACGCAGCCGGCTGCGTGGTATGCTATGAGCATTCACCGCCTCCCTCCCCCGCTTTCCGGAGGGTTGCCCATATTTGCTTCGGGCGCATCGATTAGTGATCGATGTTTGGGCGCAAAAAAAAACTACTTTACCGCCTTTTAGTAAATAGTGAAGTTGCGTTGATGGTTAAGTTTCTTAAGCCAAGTCAGTTCGAACTTTTCTTAAGCTAAGTCAGTGCGAACTTAACTTTAGAAGAACCTGTTCACTCTCGACTTGAAGACGCTCACATTGTAATAGGGTGTAAAGACAATTGCTGGCAAATATTTCCACTTCATTGCTGTGCGAACAACATCACAAGTTTATATTTAGTCGTTTAATAAAAGTACTTTTATGTGCTAACTGCAATCTTTAATGAAATATAAACAAAAACACACGTACTCGCACATGCACACATACACGCACACACACAGACATATATATATATATATATATATATATATATATATATATATATATATATATATATATATATATATATATATATAATGTATATATAATAATAGTAGTAGAGTGCAAAGAGCATCGAGCCATTCGGTTCACGCTTAGCCAAAAAATGTAGATATATATAGAAAATTTTCAGAAAAGTGATAGGTGGTCTATGCAATCACAATCCCAAAATATCCTTTTATATTATAATATTCTGGAACAAAGACTTACCCGCGGCAGCTAACTGTGTAGGATGGTGGTGAGGTTCACCATTTAAATATCAGTTGATCTTTTTCCTATACACAATGTGACCAATAGTGTTATCGGGATTTCGGATGACTAAAACGTCTAAGAAAGTTAAAGAATAAAGAAGAAAGCCAACTCGATCGTGAATTTTATTTTAGGAGTTTGGAGTTAAGGTGGTCTAAAAATGCAGTTACTTTGTCAGATGGTAAAATTGTGAGAGTGTGGTGTACGTACCGCTTGTGGAATCTTGGATTTACAGGAGCAGTAAGAAGGCTTTCTCCTCAAAGTCCTCCATGAATATGTCGGCGACTATAAAATATAATTCATGCTAGACAAGTAACACAGTTGGCACAGTCTTTTGTTATGAATCCATCATAAACAAACATGGGACCTATAAAACTCAAATCAACATTCAGACAAGGAGGATGAAAATCTAGGAAAAGGAAATAATACCAACACAAGCCGTCACAGCTCAGCAGCTGTTAGGTACTCACTTAACGCGTAAGCGATACATCTGAGTTTGATCCTTACCGGCTCCACTGAGATTTTATTTGAAATCATAGTTTCTGATTTTCACGTGCCGTGTCAGGTTGCCTAGGAGCCTTCTCTGCCTGGGAATCCGTACGGGTTGACAGCACCCACTTGTCTATTTCTGCCGACGATAGCAGTTTGCTTATTTAGGTGTTTTTGTGGGGAAAACGAGAGAACAAGTGGGTAATTATACTACTGTTTATATAGACCGCAAGCCATTCCAATTTTAATTGAAGTTTGTTGCAGATCTCCATGTGTTATAGTGGCTATTTATCAGCAGTTGTATGATTAGCTCTTGTTTAATTATTTTTTTTTAAATATTACAAAGAAATTAGTTATTAGTCAAGTACACTACAAAAAGAAAAAAACAATAGAACACGCCCTCCCGTATGCTGTCACTCGTAAAAAGTTTCTGTTTCAATAAATAGTTCTTTACATTGGCCATACTGTGGAATATCAAAGCTCTTTATAAGATATATGAAACAAGCAAGCTTTTATGTGACCCTGGGAGTCTCATTACCATATCCCCGGGACACTACAGAAATGTTACTCCGACTCGTAACGGATCGTGCATTACAGCTTTCTGTGCCTTCTTTTATGTAGTTATAGCAATGTAATGCTTCATAAAAATGCATGAAGAAATAAGTGAAATTTCCAAAATAAGGTAACAATTGTGACTTTCATTTCGTGTAATAGGAAAAGAAAACCCAGATATTAATGGAAATGTTATCAAAGTTTGATCCTTTACTAAATAATTTATTAAAGAAAAATTTTTTTTGAACAAAAAATAATTAATACATTTTTTACCGTAAGGACGGCTCTGATTGTGTTAAAAACTTCATGATATTGTTTAGTCAATGCCCTCGAGGTACGAGTTATGTACGTAGAAAGAATGGTATAGAGTGTACGAAACTTTTTAATGGAAACAAGGCATTTCATCTTAGTCCTCTGGGGTGACAACGCATCTGCATTTTGATACTTAACCGAGAATAAATATTAATGTCTATGGGTCACAGCATCTACGTACCATAACGTGAACTGTGTGCTCGCTAATCACCCTTTTTCTATAAAAATAGTATCTATTAAAAAAAACTTGAGACTTATCGATGACGGACACGTTAAATTGACAATGGCAGCTAGCAACTTCACGTTCTGTCAACTGTCACTGACTGTCACTGACTGAATGTGACGTCTGTCCGAAAAAATGCTTGACATTTCCTGACATATTGTTGACGTCTTGTATTTATGTTGTATCACTATTAACAAATTGACAATCATTGTGTGCGAACGAGCAAACCACGTACCTTGCATTTCTCTTGTTCCATTTTGTTCCCGAAGTAGGTCGTTGTTATCATAAATGTCTTGATTTTAAATGAGCCTTTTTTCTTAGCAAATGCGTATACCTACAATATTTTTTGAAAACATGTTCGTTAATAATATTAGCACCGTAGGATGTATACGTGGTAGAGCCATGCTGCAGTTATATTAGTAGTATAGTTGTAGCACGAATGGGTCGGCTCGACCGGGAAAGGACCATGCTCTCATAGAATAGTAGCTTAATGCTGCTGTGTTTCGTATGGTGAGTATAGAGTACCGGAGACCACTTTTACTGGAAACGAGGCATTCCATCTTAGTCCTCACGGGTGACAACGCATCTGCATTTTGATTCGTAATCGATGATAGATGTAGATGTCTATGGGCCACAGCAATTACTTACCATCAGGTGGACTGTGTGCTCGTTTGTCACCCTATCCTAAAAAAAAAGTAGGAACAAACTCTTTTTTTCCATATTTTCTAGCACTTCAACTTTTAATTGTTTTACAATATTTATTAATGTATTGAAACGTATTTACATATCAAAAAAGAGAAGACAGACACAGCGCTGCCGTACTTTTCAAGTGATGCCGAAACCATGCTCAACTTCTTGACACGCACTCACGCACACATCTTTTTTTTCTAAATTAGCTCGTAATAGTTCACTTCTGGACGTACACTGCATCTAAAAATGTGTACGTGCGTGTTCTAACAATAAGTTGAGCATGGTTTAAGATTAGTTTTTGCGTCACTTGTAATGTATGTAGCGTTCCATCTTTTTTCTTTCTTTGTTGATATCAATACGTAGTGGGCTTAGCTTGACATTATCTACACCATTTGTGATCTGGATTATTTAAAAAAATCGACACCATTATCATTGGAATCAGTTTGAAATTTATATAGGACATTATGTGTATACTGTTTCGATAAAAATATTACAAAATCGGTTATTATTTTACTCTAATATCAATCTTTTTTTTTAAATAATAACGTCCTTCAGATCGAATTTTCGGTCACTAGCAATCTGCGCAGGACAGGGTTATAGTATCAGAATGAAAATTTGAAATTTATTACACTCATAGAGATTTGACGTTAGGAAAATCATAAACGCAATAATACAGTCAAATTGATAACCTTCTATGTTGATGAAGTCGTTAAAAAAATTGAAATATATTCAAAAAAATTGTGCCTATGATAAATGAATTTGCAAAAACTAAGGTACGAAAACCGTTTGACGCAGACACTTGGTGAGTCGCATTAGGACGAAATCATTGCTAATGCAAAAGCCCAACCTTACTTACTACCCACGCCCGGCTCACCGCTACGAGCTCACGTAGCCTCGCTTGGGGACCCCGCAACTACGTAGTCTTGCTTTTGTTTATATTTATACTTGATAGAACTTTATAGTTTTAAGTGAACGTGTGTTAGGTAAACTTACGCCAAAATATATAGTAGTTACTTTCAAAGACTTTCAGTTATTAGCCAATTTGATGAAGAGGCAGCATCAAAAGTACGAGACGTCCGCTGCAGTGATTACAGTCCGCCTACCATTCGTGGTGACAGCAGTAAACTTTGTCGAGTTGAAAATCAATAAGAAGATTGCAGTTAAATATGAGTTTCATAAAAAATGATATATCACCACTTTTTCCTCATAATCAGCTTGAAACGGCCCGGGATTTTGGTGGAATACCGTAATTTTCTTGTACTGTTTGGTATGTATTCGTAAAGATATTCGATATATTAGCAGCAGTTATAGCTGCAACTATGGCGAAGATCGTTTAAAATGAATTGCTGTATCTTTTTAATCTTCCAAAAAATTATTATACTAAAACATTTATGTCTTTTTTATTAGTTTAATAATAAGTCGTTATGCACCCTGCTGGAACGACCATTGCGATTGTGTAAATCTGGTGGGAATTTTTCCCAGTGGGATCACCCCGCAACTTCTTAATTTATGGTTTTGTACTATGATAATAGTGAAAATAATATTATATCTTTGGAAAAAGCTTATAGTCGATACTAACATCATTTACGCAGCACTACGATACGTACGATCCAAACGTCAAACAAAGCCAATCACGATTCTTCATTACACAATCGCTCTGCAGGTGGTTAGACAAATTTGTTTCTCATACATCGGCATTCAGACAGTTTATAAGAATAAAATAAAAATAGTATGACTATAATATCTCTTTCTTGTATGATTCGAACTGAATTAAATTTCAAAATTAGAACATGCTCGTAACGACGGATAAATGGATCGTAATTTTAAAGCGAAAGCGATCCGAGGGCCGCCTTAACGTAAACTTTGTTAAGGAAATGAAAAATAATAAAATTAGACAATAAAACAACTGGGATAGCATCGGAACGAGCCAATTAGTCGGTAAACAAAATTTACTTCATCGAATAACCGGCTTAAATGCTCTACTACCGTGGAATTTATTTTTATTGCTTCCCCTGGTCGCCTTTAAAGTCTTATTGAGTGACTTTATATCGTCCATTTTAGCATAAGCATTGCCCGAATGTCGATACGCGCCCAAAGCGGTATAAATTGAACGATACGACTCAACGAATTTTTGCCGGTAAGCATTTGCCCATCATAGCTTTCTTGCTCGACAGGTAAGAAAGTGTAATTCGTCAGAGTCGAAGTTTAATCTTTATTTTATCCTGAAGTCTCCCACTACTACTTTTACTTTTAGTATCTTTAACTCTATATCTTTATATTTATCGGTGGTCTTGTCATAAGAAGAACCTTCGCTCAACCAACAACCTTCTACTATAATGATCATCTCATAGCACAGATCTTGTTCATTCTTCGTTACATACTTAATCAATTTTTCGCTTGATCGCTCGTAATGAAGATATCCGCACTAGAACCAGAGTAGAGGTAGACGCTGAATTGGCAATGGGTGGGCCATATAGCTCGAAAAACTTACAACTGAAGGGAAACCCCCTTAAGATGGAGTGAAGACTAGGTGAGAGATGCGGGAAGTCGATGAACGCACCTGGCTCAGAACCGTACTTTGTGACATTCCTTGGGGGATTCCTATGTTCAGCTGTGGACTTGTGATGGGCTGTGATGATGATAATGTTGATGAGTCCGTTGTCCGTTTCTTGAGCCTCGTTTGTCAATCAGAGAAATATAACAATTACACTAGTTGAAATCTAATTTAAAAAAAATCATTACTTTTATTAAAACCTTTTTCGTTGGGTATAACCCAACGAAAAAGGTTTCAATAAGAGTAATGATTTTATTAGATTTATATAATATTACGTATTCGACCGCTCAGCAACGGTTAGTTAGTTATCTGAAAAACAAGCATCTAGTCTTTTTGTATGGACTTGTTTTCAGGTCTTCTATCTTGCAGCGACTCAACGAACTAGATTGCAAAATTACGGAAATTTCGGGCGTACCTACTCTTCCGTGTATTTTTATTTGTGTACTATCTGTGCCCCGCGACTTTGCACGCCTGGAATTTATTACAATTGGATTTCGTGAATTTTTACTTTTTAAAAATAAAGGTAGCCTACAAGTAGATACTCCTTATAACATCAGCTATCTGCCGGAGAAAGTCCCGTAAAAATAGGTCCAGCCATTTCGGAGATTAGTCGGAACAAAACCAACAGACAGAAATATTAAAAATTGTATTTTTGTTATAAATACCATATATACGTTCATATGCTTTTAGTAAAAGGCTGTTATTTTGAAATTACAGGGTGGGGCAGCATAATTTCTTTTTTTTAAAACCTAATAAAACACATTGTATGAATCGGAAAAATTTTATTTGGTTTTACAATGTAAGTACATACTTAAAGTTTTGTTTTATTTAGTTTTGAAGACCAAATCAGGTAGATGACGTCCCTTATTCTCTATACATTGAGTATACCGATTTCTGGTGTTTGTCATAACTCTTTGAAGCAGAGCAGGCGTTATGTTGGCAATTTCTTCCTGGATGTTGTTCTTTAAATCTTGTAGGGTCCTTGGACGGTTCACATAAACACGGGATTTCAAAAAACCCCATAGAAAAAAGTCACAAGGGGACAAATCGGGAGATCGGGCCGGCCACTGCAAATCGCCCCTGATTGAGATAGGGCGTTCTGGTAAGTGTTCTCTCAAAACAGCCATCGATGCTCTTGCAGTGTGTGCCGTTGCACCGTCTTGTTGGAACCAAATGTCTCCCAAGTCCAACGCATTCAGCCGGGGTAAAAAGAATTCCTGTAACATGTTTACATACCGGCCCGAATTCACTGTTACTGTGACTTCATTTTCCTCAAAGAACCAGGGACCAATAATTGCAGCTGAGGAAATTGCACACCACACTGTGACCTTAGGTGAATGCAAAGGCCTTTCATGCAATTCTCGAGGATTGGTGTCAGCCCAGTAGCGCATGTTTTGTTTGTTCACGGATCCACACAAGTGAAAATGTGCTTCATCACTAAAAAAAACAATAGCGTCCTCAGGAACGACATCCAGAAGAATCTCACATGCGTTCCTGCGAGAATCGTAGTCACGTTTTGACAGTTCCTGTACAGTCGCCATCTTGTATGGATGGAAATGTAAGTCTTCATGGAGAATTCTCCGCACAGAACGACTGGAAAGTCCAAGGGCAGATGCATGTTTGCGCGCAGAACGCCGTGGTGATCGCAACATTGAAGCTCTGACTGCCTCAATGTTCTCAGGTGATCTAATGGGCCGAGGGACTCCAGTTCTTCGTTTTGTCACATTTGCAGTTTGTCTAAACGTAGTGACCCACATAACAATTGATTTTCGGTCTGGAACAGGGGCCAACGGGGCTAAATTAAAGCGATTTCGAAAGGCGCGCTGAGTTGCAATCACAGAACATCCGCGCGAAAAGTAAGCCTCAACAGCAAACGCACGCTCCTCACTGTTCCAACGCATTATGGCGACTGAGCTGTCTCGACTAAACTTTATAGCCCCCCCTCTCGAACGAGACCACTAGCGCTCCACTACGATGTCACCTGACCGAATGACGCGCATTACAAAAAAGGAAGTTATGCTGCCCCACCCTGTACAAACAGGCACTTCAATTTTATTTATTTGTATAAGTAGATGTATAGATAATGTATGTTAACGTATATAATACGTAATATACGATTTTAATAATGAAAATAATTTTCCTTCGAAGTATCTTAAGTACAAGTCTAAGTGCTGGCAACATAAGTTTACATTAATAAAAAAGAAATATTTAATATTTCAACATAGTAATTGATACTTGTGCGGACTACTATGCACAAATTGTGTCGCTTAAAAACTTCTAACGGGCATTTACGTAACAAACTTTACGACCCAATCGTGTCATAATTTTGTTATTTCGCCGAGTTTAATTATGAATAAGTGGATGGAATACAGCATATATTAACTTTATAAATTTATGTTAAACATAATTAATATTATCAAAACGTAATTTGTTTAGCATTTGAAAGTAGTTCTTTTTTTCAAATACAATCCTGGCTTTTGTTACTATACCTGTAATTTTACGCAAAGCGCTTGGTAACTTTATATGCATCGTTTTTTAATGACAAATACCACTATTTTCTTTTTTCAAGTTGTTTTAATCAATGGTTAACTCTTGAAGATCAATGAATTCAGTTAATATTTTAACTCCTTCTCAAAGGTTCACCGCTTAAGTATTATACAAATAAACCTTAACCTTCCCTAAAAAACATTATACAAAACATAGATTGCCCCTATGAAGCTACCTTTATTTATTTTCGTACATTATTGTTCATCATTTTTTATTTTATTTGCCATAACTATCACGCATAGCAAGCGCGTTGGCAATCGCAATTTTTAGTGTTATTATTGAGTCCTTATCAGGAATATGATGCTGCCTATATCCCGTTCAGTTTCCCTTTGTCATCTATTGGGACATACCCGTGTAGTAGCGGTGTAAGGATATCACTACCCCATATCATCACATGGGTGTCGTAAGAGGCGACGGAGGGGAACAATTCAGGAGATGGGCAGCAGCGTTTTGCCGCTCACTAAGCGATGCAATTATGACAAATATCTTCTCAGTGACGTCAGCTGTGGGGGACGCCTATGTTCACCAGGCTGTAACGGTGACGACATCCCCGGGGATGATGGTGTGCGAGGGTAGTGACTTCTCGTTTAAGCCGCTTACTACCTGGACCTATATAGTGTTAAAATTATTTTGTTATCAAATATAAAAATTGTAATTTATTAAGTAACTAAATTACTTAAAATTTTCGGAGTTAAAATCTACAATAGTCCACATTTCAACTCACCAATTTACGTTTAAAATCAAACATTGAGTACGAAAGTGCGCTATGTGCGGCGACCTGTGAAAAGCTATCTTAAAATTTAAGGGAATATGAACTCTATTATATGAGACCTGCGGGAAGCCAGTGTACAGTGACAATCCGAAATGTTTGTCAAGTAATATGTTAATGCGGTTGCATTTTAATTTTAAACCAATGCTAATTAAACTATAACACGAAAAAAGCTTTTTACTTGCATACTTGCATTAATTTTATATGTGTTTTGCATACATAACTTGCACGTGGACACTACTGTTCAAGTTGTTACGTTCTTTGTTTAAAAAACAATAAAGACACACCATTTTATGTTGCCTGTAGACCTCCTTTAAGTTTTCTGTAATCGCCATCCCTCTGGCGATTTGACGTTTGCTGAATCAGACGACATGC
Source organism: Parnassius smintheus behrii (assembly GCA_036936625.1). Taxonomy (NCBI): domain Eukaryota; kingdom Metazoa; phylum Arthropoda; class Insecta; order Lepidoptera; family Papilionidae; genus Parnassius; species Parnassius smintheus. The sequence continues at coordinate 33,222,526 of JAUPFT010000024.1, forward strand.
ATCTATACCGTCGGTTTATCACTAGTGATTGCTTACTCCAGTTTTGACTTATAACTCATTCATTCCGCTGACACGAGATGAGGTAGGTTTATTGCTTACCTATACTTGCGGACTAATTAAATTTGGTTATTGTTTTCAGTTTAAATTTTACGTGTGTACATAAGGGTAGGTAAAGACTACCAACTTTCATTTAGCACGATCCTGACACGCATTTTTCGATTCTTTCACGTCAGCTGAATTTAAGTAGATTTTTTAGTGTGTCGGTGTATTTTAACTTACTACGATAGTCCAAAATTCCGTATTATTCAACTATGTTTTTGGTGTAAGATAACCCTAGCTTTTATTTACGTTTATTGATATTAATAAACATTGTACTAACCGGATTAATCACAATCCTTAATTTTTACTAATTCAAAAACATCATGACTTATTATCAACGTTTTTAGTTTCACCAATTGTACATAAATTTTAATATATATATATATATATATATATATATATATATATATATATATATATATATATTTCAAAGACTTGTAAAGTCCGCCAACACACATTGAAGCAGCGCGGCGAACAATTTACCCTAAAATCCTCTCAAAACTCGAGAGTGAGAGGAAGCCTGTGCCCATCAGTGGGTCGCATATAAAAGCTGTAACTTAAATAAATTGCAGTATCTATGGAAAGCAACTATACAACAACCTTATTCAAATGCATGTAAAGTTCAACTTTAAATATTTTATTCTTGTTAGGATTGACTCTATGCTTGTACCGCCACTACCATTAACTACATATAAATATCGCTAAGTGAAACTGTCTGTTTTCTCTCATTTATGAGCAGGTTTTGAGTAACACTCCGGCCGCGTTGCTTCATTTAAATATCTTACAAGTACAGTTTTCCCCACTATGTTTTCTCACTTGGTAAATCATCACATAAAATTGCAGCCAACAATTTCATTGGCACCGGCGGGGATCGAACGCAGGTTGCTCGGGTGTTGTATAATTTAGAGCGGGTTTCTTTCCTTCTAAGGTAAATAATACCAAAACTGATTCGAAAGAAAGTCGAAAAATAGTGTTAAAAAATTAAATAAATTACTCGCTAAGTAAATGGTTTAACGAAGAGCAAAGTTTACGTTCATTAAAAAGGTCATTCGTCGTTTAACATTTGCATGATAATTCCGATTTATCGCTGCAAGAAATCTCCTTCTAATTTAACTTTCTGCAACTTGGGTGCGGCATGCTGACGGCGGTGAGCAAGATGTATGTGCTCCTCCCCAAGCTCGCTATTCCTAACGAATTAAGCTGAGACAGAAAGGTTTAAAACAGATCTAACACTAAAATATACTAATATTTATATAAGATATTACTGTTACCATACCATCACATCTTACCAATATTTTTATATTGTAGTGCTATTGATAATAATTAAACTAGGAGTCGTAAGACCATTAAAGTCTAGGACGTAAGGTTTTCAGAGCTGCAGTGCAATCGTGTGACTCGGGTGGGAATAGTTGCTGATGGAAATTACGCAGCTACTGATTTATATTGATTTATTTATTTATTTATATATTCATCCAAACTTATCTTACAGGCTCTAATGACCTAATGCGCTAGTGAAAACAGTACACATTTTAATTATTGTAACTTATTATAAATAATGCAGCCCTTGTGAATTCACTCACAGAACATATGATTATGTTAACATCCCTCACGGATATGCTCTGGGACATTCAAATATACAATGATTTTCTATCTTTACTCTTGTTACTTGGACAATATATGATATTCGTGCGAGGTCCCGCCTAACAGGGAGTTCATTAGGTCCCAGCATACATAAAACAAATAAAATTGGATATTTAAGTGGGTAAAAAGGATATACCCCATACAGTTTGAAATATGGAAACCTTTCAAATTTGTTTTGATTTTTCTCCAGCATATATTATATTTCGATTCATGTGCAGCCCAGATAACCTCGTTGCACTCAAGCTGGCTCCTAACTAAGGTGTTATTTATAATGCTACAATGGCTTTAATGTTACTGAAACGAGTCCTGCGCAGTATAACACCTAAGTTGCGATACGCTTTCTTGCAGATAGCTGCTATATGATTTTGAAAGTTAAGTAGGTGAAACGAACACCCAAATCCTTGACTTCGTTCATTCGTGCGATAGCTATTAGCTACTCCATCCAGCGCATACTTATAGAGCACGGGAATTTATTTATTCACTATGATAATTGATAACACTTTGTAAACTAAATCAAGATTTTGATATAAAAAATATTTAAATAAATACGTGGTATATAAACCCTATAAATACATAGGTACGTATATAAAATAATTTATAAAAATATATAATACAGATAATTGTGGATATATAGCCGATTTATCTATATAGTAGTTGTAGCTTGACTGGGGAAGGACCAAGCTCTCACAGAATACCAGTGTTAAATAGCAACTTAATGCTGCTGTGTTTCGTATGGTAAGTGAAGAGAACCAGAGACTCTACTGACTGGATACGAGATTGCATCATTTACTAATTGTCCTCAGGGGTTTATTGTTTACATTTTGTTTCTTAATTGAGGGTTTGGTCTACATTTATTAGATGCCTATGAGCCGCACCATCCACTGACTATCAGCTGGGCTATGTGTTCATTTTTCGCCCTTATGCTAAAAAAGGGCATCAGCTTATAGTCGATACTCATACTTTGCATAATACGGCGAAACTAAATGTTACACGTGAAATTAAGCCATTCACGATTTCCGCCGGATATCGCAATACTAATAAACGGACTAAACAACAGGCCAAGCATATTTTTTTTACAATTTATTTTGTTGCTGTAACGGACTGGTAAGTAGTAAGTATATCCAACGGCGACATATATAAAGATTGAGAAAGATAAAGATCCATACTCTTGCATGCTTCTGTATTCTGTCAGTTAGCAGAAGTAAACTAAGAGCGGCTTGTTTTGAGAAGCCGTGTAGTTGACAAATAATGTTTTTACTTTGTTTGTGTTAAATAAAAGAAGAGTCAAATTATGGCACCATAATCCTGTTTAGTTGAGGGCTTCTGATTATTCGAAAGTTGACGTCGAGGTCAAAAATTGTTAAACAGGACGTCGTAAAAAATTACCAAAACATTTCATTTGCTTTCACAATGGCCCGGTAATTTGGATTATTTCTATAACATCACGCACGTAGGTTTTATCGCCAATTATATAAGAGATAAATTCATGATACAGCAGGTTTTCTAAAGAAATAATTTCTTTAGTCGCGTCTACCGAGCTATTTTCCAGAGAAGTAATGCTTGAAATCCTAGCAATATTCACGAAGACAAAATCCCGCCCTCACTCCGTATACAGTAAAAGCAATATTTGTCATAGTTTGATAGATGCCTCTTCATAGTGTTGTCAATTATTTATATATCTTAGTATCGATAAAAATTCTGTTACATGTGTAACAACAAATATTTACTTTTTTTCTTTCTACTTGCTACCTTTTACTTTGCCCCAGAAAAGGTAAAAGTATATGTGATGTAATACTGATAAAATATTCTTTTTAATATTTCCTTATAAATTTATTTTAGGTTACTTTTATTTTACTTCAAATACAACTCAAAAACTTTTTAAACGTTTCTTATTATGTATTTATTAGTTTCCTAAAATTTTTTGTAAATAAGCATTAGGCTAACTAAACAGATACATTCTAATATTTTTATTATTATTACTCTCGCGTCTGACGTTAACCACATTTTATTATTTGTAAAAATTTTAATCATATAACAAAAATTGTCACTGATAAAAATGACTGTGGGACATATAGGTATGTAATTACAGCATAAGCTTCATTTACAAAAACTACCAATATTTGCATCTAATTGTTTTTGTCAAATTATTTAAAAAGTCGATACGTTTTCGCTTTCTTATACGTCACTATGAATGGCATCGCGGCTCACAGGACTTGAGACAAGAAAAACGTCTTTATAACACACCTGGGCACCGCACATCTAACATCCATCGGACGGACTATAGCGCAATTTAATGCTTAGAGACTTTATATTTATCGGAGGGATATGTCTCGGTTGCATTATACCGCTCTTAGTTTATGCGCTTTTATTTATACTATACAGTAAATAATCGACCATAACATTATTGTTTGCAGTTATGGAAGACAAGCTTACTCTAACAATTTGTTTTGTATTTTATACAAGCATTATATTCAATATATATATATATATATATATATATATATATATATATATATATATATATATATATATATATATAACAGCTCCAACGATTTTCATAAAATTTAGTGTCCGGGGAGTTTCGGGGACAATAAATCGATCTAGCTAGGATTTATTTTTAGAAAATGTCTTTTTGTCTGTGTTTTCAGGCAATGAAACACTGATACAATATAAGAAGGTAAATTTTGACACTTTCTTAATGATCGTAATAGCTCAAGTGCATATCAAGTGGTCGCGAAATCGTAATGCCTTGGTTCGCGTCCTGTCTACGGTCCAATTTTTTTTCCTTTTTTTTTTCAAGTTCCCTTCTTTTGTGACGAAATTAATTATTTCAACCCCTTTTTTTAGTATTTTTTAAAAATACGAAATATTTAATTAAACTAATTGCACTCATGATTTTTTTATTCAAATAACCAGTTCAGTTTTTTCTATTATGTCAATAAGATCAAAAAATATTATTCATCGGTATGTAAATTGTATATATATGTAATTTCCAAATCGGCTCGGCGGTGAAGGAAAACATCGTGAGGAAACCTACATGTCTGAGGAATAAGAAAAAAATATTTCAAAGACATGTGAAGTTCGCCAACACGCGTTGGGGCAGCGCGGCGGACTCTTCCTTGCCCTAAATCCCTCTCAGAAATGAGGGGAGGCCTGTGCCCAGCAGTGGGACGTATATAGGCAGTAACTTTACTTTACTTTACTTTACCTATAGAATGAAGTGGATGGCTTTATTTCTAAGCAATTTTACTGGAAAGAAAATATTCTTTTGATTTATTACCTACACTGAAATTTAGTCTAAAAATAAGAATTGTAACACCTATTTGCTGTAAAATTACAATTTTATCTAATATTTTATGCCGCACTTGTGGTTGAAAACGATCACATTAAATAAATAATTTTCCGTGAAATATTTTTATTTTACACTTCATTTCATTTGAAGGTTTCACAACTACCGTGTGTGAACTGCACATATGTTTTTTTTTAATATAATCGTAAGTAAGAGGGCTCCGCTAATATCAATGAAAACAGTTGACATAAAAAAGGGATAGAAAGAAACAGGGAAATCAAAATCTATCTACGCACTGTTCACAGTTCACACCACGTAAATTACCTGCGCTGTGCACCGGAGCTTGTTATAAGAGGGCTAGCAACGCTCTGCCTAAATCAAATAAGTAATTATGTTGTGCTTTTTTAACGATGTATTCAAATTTAAGTTTTTTCTTCATATATATTTTTTTATAGGATAGGGTAACAAACGAGCACGCAGTCCACCTGATGGTAAGTGGTTGTTGCGGCTCAAAGACATCCACATCTATCCTCGATTACAAATCAAAATGCAGATGCGTTGTCACCCGTGAGGACTAAGATACAATGCCTCGTTTCCAGTAAAAAGGGTGTCCGAATCTCTACACTCACCATACGAAACACAGCAGCACTACGCTGCTATTTTACGCTGGTATTCTGTGAGAGCGTGGTCCTTCCCCGGTCGAGCCGACCCATTCGTGCTACAACTATACTACTAATATAATTGCAGCATACCTCTACCACGTATAAAAATTCACTTTACTCGTGTAATTCTTAACTAACTTACGCATATACCTATTTGCTAATGTAATCTTTATTCTTACTTTAATATATACAAAAGTAATTAGAGTAGATAAAGAACTGGTTTGATTGACAATTTGACAAATAGTAGAATAAATTGTCTTTATTGATTATATTAAATCAAGCCAAATAGATCTTAATGATTTACGTTGCTTGTAAAGTATTTAGTTCTTTCTCCTATAATATTAATCATATTCATAATGATTTCTTATATTTACACGAACACTACACATTGAAATAATACTAGTTTTTACGGAATTTATCGCGTATATCTCGTATTAGCCCAGCCATCTTCTCTATTGAAATTAGGATGTTTTTTGATTTCAATAGCCTCGCGAATCATCCTTGGAAGAAATCGGTGTTCTTTAGCGAGGATTTGTGGTCTATCTATCAGAACATATAGCTGATGTAAAGAATCGACGCTCCGGGAAGTCTGCAGTCTGTGAACATGTCGCCCCCGTCACTACATCAGATTTGATAGACCACAAATCCTCGCTAAAGAACACCTATTCCTTCCAAGGATGATTCGCGAGGCTATTGAAATCAGAAAACTTCCTAATTTCAATAGAGAAGATGGCTGGGTGCTACCATCTGCTTGGGATCCTATAATAAATAAAATTAAATCCCAACCCAAGCATACAACTGCAAGACTTCATGATACCATAAGTTCATACTGTGTAGATCGGAACAAAAGTTAAATTTTAATCTATGGTAACCGCGATTAACTATGACATCTGGACGTTGAACATCTCAGTCCTTCCCGTGACCATGGGTGCTGTAAAGCTCTCGAAACGTCGGGTATTAAAAAGTTAAATATATGCGATAAATTCCGTAAAAACTAGTATTATTTTAATCATATTCATATTTATGTTTAAGTATGTAATGGTTATAAACATAACTAAATGGTTTCAAATTGATTAAAATACCTACATTTGAATTCTATTTTAAGATTTCCTCGTTGGTAATAAAATAAACAATAAAGTATCAAGACATTTTCTTCCCACGAAATCCCTAGAAGCAGGTGCGGCGAACAAAACCACCTTGGAAACAATTACCGTCCTATTAATTCCAATTTATTTATTATTATGTTCTGTCGTGTTCATTCCATTCTAGCATGGGGTGTCTGTATTTCTTACACTCCCTTACCTCACTTTCAATGTAAATGAACGCTTCCCCAAACTTTATTTCTATTGTTTATAGAAATACACTGCTGTGTTATTGTCTATTGCTTTTCTGTTATTGTTACCAATCTTTTAAATCGTCTTTATTTATTGCATAACGTAAAGATATTTTATGGAATAAGACATCTTTTAATATGTAGAAGGACCACGGAACTCAACTAGACAGCCGTCTATAAGTTTGCATAATAATGACTTAAATAAGTTTATTGTTTTCAAAATTGTTATAAAAATACTTAAGTTTTTTATGAACTATATTATGAATCTCGCATTTTAACTTTAAAAGTACTAAAAATTTTGCACTCGTTACTCCTCAATAAGCTCAATTGTTTAGCTCGTTTTTCACTCTTATAATATTTATAAAAATGAAAAATAAAATGAAAATATATTTAAATTTTTTATTAAAAAAATAAGAAATCTTTTTCAGCGTGGATAAGTACCAACTCCTTTAAACTACTTCTGCCGCTGAAGAGAACTGTTCTTCAATTTACTTCCCTCTTGTGTTTTAGCTTCGGGTATATAAAGATCCTGTATAATTACAGGCTTGCTGTAAGATGATATCGTGATCCTCAGCAAGGATGAGGCAACACATCTGAGGCGTTATGAAGATCACTTTTTACGTGGTGAAACCTTGCTGCAGCTATACTATAGTTGTAGCACGAACCGCTCGACTGGGAGAGGACCAAGCCTTCACCAAAATACCAGCGTAAATCAAGTTTAATGCTGCTGTTTCGTTTGTTGTTGTTTGTTGAGCAGAGAACCAGAGACTCTTTTGAGTAGAAACGAGCCATTCCATCTTAGTTCTCAGGTTTGACGACGCATCTGCATTTTTATTATTAATCGAGTATAAATGCAGATGTCTTGGGCCACAGAAATCACTTACCATCAGGTGGACTGTGTGCTCACTTGCTATAATAAAACGTTATAACATTTTAGCGTTTTGATGCCTTATATTCACATACGACTTTATACGTCTCATTTTATAAACCTACCATTTTATACGTCAGACAAGGATATGAAGGGTATTATTGCCTTGTTAGAGAACACCAACACAGTGAATAATTTGCAATAACCACGCTACGCAGAACAGTGACTCAACACCGTTCAGACTGACAACGCTGCAGTGGGAACGGCTGTTGTATTTGACAGTTTCAATTGCATAATGCGATGGCGCGTCGCGAGGAAAGCTCCGTAATGACTCCTTGACGACTCCTCGGGAATTGGTGGCCGGACGGCGGTTCACACGGCCGGCGTATCGGACTAAGGGTCCGTGTAGGCTGGCTTTTTATGGTAACATAATTCAGTTGACATCCTAATCGGGGTCCGACAAACGTCGGGGATCGGTATATCAATCAATGTAGACTGTGTATTTTGGATCACAGACATCTTTATTAAATAACATATATGTAATTCTTATGTACGTGTGGTTGTCACGAAACTCCTCATAAACGGCTGGACCGATTTTTTTTGTAGAATATGGTTGACATACGAGTACACAGTACACCTGATGTTAAGTACATCTTGTGGTGGGCCAGATCTCTTGCATGCATTTATCTTCGATTAGGAATCAAAACGAGGATGCGTTGCCACCTCTGAGGACTAAGATGGAATGCCTCGTTTCCTGTTAAAAGGGTCTCCGGTTATCTACACTCACCATACTAAACACAGCGGCATGGAGCTGCTATTTTACGCTGGTATTCTGTGAGAGCGTGGTTATTCCCCTGTTGAGCCGACCCATTGGTGCTGCAACCATAATATACCTGCAGCATATTATATGTGTAGGTGGCGCTGTTGTCGAGATTCAGAAATCACCCGTGCGGTAACCGAAAAATGAAACACATGGAAATAACTCAGTAGCTGTCTGTCTGTCACAGATGTTTTTCCCTTCTATTTCACGTAGATGATTTATATTCACCATATTTTATAATTGGTATGCAACTAACTAAACATAGTCTAAATTCGAATTTCGACTTGGGGTTTATATGAGACTTCTAAAGTAAAATCTAATTGAATATAAAATAATAATTAATATCTGTTCACATTTATGGAAATATCGCGTAACATACAAGAAAAGAACGTGCAATCGAATTGAGAACCGACTTACACCTTTTGTAGGAGTCAGGTAATAAATTTGTTACCTCTAACAAAAAAAAACGATCGATTACGGTTAAGTCCATTAATTCTGCATTATATTGTATATGGGCAAACGAGAAAGTGAACAAGCCAGTAATAGTAATTATGCTAATCAATTTTTAATATGCTTCAGCATAAATGGGTCAGTTCGAGCACGGTAAGGCCACGCTTGCACAAAATACTATCGTCAAATAAATAGCAGTTCGTTTCTGCAATGATGTAAATCGGATACCCTTTTAACCACGAGCAGGTGTTTGTAGTGTACGCTCAACGTCCTGTCCCGCTTCACGCCCTAGCCTTAGACCAAATGTTAGGTAGGTTATTACGTTTTTCACTACTGTCGAGTTTGCCTGTGATTCCAACCTGAAACTCTTCCAATGAGTCAGTGTACACTAGTGTGTATAATGGATGTTGTCATCAAACTACCAGCCATATCGACTATCCAGCCCACTGACCGTTCCCTAGTTTACTCAAGGCGTACAAACATATGTAATAGCCGATCGACGCATCAGATAAGCACCCCTCGGAAACAACGTACAATCACTTTAATGCTTGGCAAATCAACCGTTTTATTTGTTTTAAAAACGATCAAACAAACTTGTGTATGAGGTCACTAGTTATAACCGCGAAAAATTGAAGTTTTTTTTTAAAATTATTGTAAGCTGTTTTAATGGTATGTTATTGATAGAACCTCAGATGTAAAAACTAAAAACTTAGCGCGCGTTGTGTTAGGCATATGTGTATGTGTGTGTACGTACAGGTACGTTCGGCAGTGGTACACATTAATGGAAAAGCCTATTTATTCACTCTTGCTTTGCTGATTGTATTGTATTCGAATGGAAACTGTCTTTCCATCTGGCAAGTTACTTTTAGCAAATTACTCCACTCCTTTGCTGAATACAAAACTCGTAAAAGGCCGCGGCTGGAAGTGCGTGGGCCTTCCATTATATGTGGTATTTGTGATGATCTTAGTGCGAGATATGTCGCACTTTTGACGCTGTTACCCGTTTCTGATCTGGATTTTATACATCTGTTGTAAACGAGATGGTTACACCTGTCATCAATCGGAAACCATCAGATTTTTTCTTATATTTCCCATTGTTGTTGTTTCTGTGGCGCCGCTGTGGTCGCGCTACAAGGGAAACACACCGAAGCCTAAATCACGCTATCAAAGTTCCGAAGTACTGCGCTATAAATAGAACAGCTCTGTAATAACACACGGAGCATTGGCCGCTCCCCGGACTGAATACCTCGCTTGGCGGGAAATGTCTCATTTTCCTTCCGCGGCCAAACCTTCGACACTCACGGGACGAAGTTAAGTTAGACGTTGGATTCTTTTACGCTGCCACTACACGGCATGCATTTTAAACGTAAGTGTATTTTAGTGTTGTTATATATTTTTTGTCCTGCGAGTGTCGTATAGTGCGAGTGGAAAGTGCTAAGATGCTTTTATGGCATCCTGTTGCTGTCGGTACAATCAATCAATCATCGTGTAACGTAGACTGGCAGAGAATGTAATTTGCATTGAGTCCGCCTTTTATCCCCTATACATAAAGGTTCGGTAAAGAATTAATAAATAAATAAGGTGCAAGACGTCTAGTATTGGATTATCCAGACTATTAAGGATCACGCTAAAATCCCGAAGGAACGAACATACCCGAAGGTTTGTCACCTGCTTGCGTTGGAAAGCATGTAAAATCGTCGGTTCTGCGCCCGATATCTTCTCTGTTGTGTCGGATTGATGTCCCATCGGACTTTGAGAGTGTGAGAATAAAGAGTGCACCCGTGCTTGCGTTCATATTCGTGCACTAATTTCCCGTATAGCGCAGATGGCTAGTCTCCGTCGAGGGTGGTTGCTGCGATTTAGGTCAGATAAAGTCAGATAAAGGCAAAGTCAGAGCACATAGACAGAATTGGCGAGAAACTAGTTCGCCTTCCTTCTGGAACCCGTGCATTCTGGTCTCGCCAAGGCTGTCCAGGGGAATTTCTGTCAGCCATCTCTTCCATCTCTGCACAAGGAGGACGACTCACTGGCCCATACTGCAAAGGAGAAAGCCGATCTTCTAGGCTCTTTCTTTGCGTCTAACTCGACTCTCAATGACGGGGGGAGTACGCCGCCGAATATCCGGCGGTGTGAGTGCTCCATGCCGGAAGTGCAGTTCACACAGCGCTCGGTTCGCAAAGCACTCCTCTCCCTGGACATCCACAAGTCGAGTGGGCCTGACGGAATCCCCCCAATTGTGCTGAGGACGTGTGCTCCAGAGTTGGCACCGGTTTTAACGCGTCTTTTCCGGTACTCCTACTCCCTAGGCGTAGTCCCAAAATCATGGAAGACGGCTTTCGTCCACCCGATCCCTAAAAAAGGCGACCGCTCAGACCCGTCCAACTACCGGCCAATCGCTATCACCTCCTTGTTCTCCAAAACAATGGAGTCCATTGTAAACTGCCAGCTCATGAGGTACCTTGAAGATCACCAGCTGATTAGTGACCGCCAATACGGTTTTCGCCGTGGTCGGTCAGCTGGTGATCTTCTGGTCTACCTCACTCACAGATGGGCGGAGGCAGTAGAGTTCAAGGGGGAGGCATTGGCCGTTAGTTTGGACATTGCGAAGGCCTTCGATCGGGTTTGGCACAAAGCGCTTCTTTCGAAGCTCCCTTCCTATGGGCTTCCCGAGAAATTGTGCGATTGGATCACCAGCTTTCTTGCAGATCGGGGGCATCAAGGTCGTTGTAGACGGTGCAAGCTCCGATTGCAAGCCTATTAATGCTGGTGTTCCACAGGGCTGCGTGCTATCGCCAACGCTGTTTCTTCTGCATATCAATGATATGTTGCATACCCGTAACATTCATTGCTATGCAGATGACAGCACTGGTGATGCTCTTTACACCGGCCGAGCCAATATTTCTCGGGAAAACGTCTCCGAGTGCCGGGACATACTTGTGTCTGAAGTCGAGTCTTTGTTGAACAGAGTCTCGGATTGGGGACAACTAAATCTAGTCCAGTTTAACCCCCAGAAGACACAAGTTTGCGCGTTAACCGCTAAAAAGAACCCCTTTGTCGTATCCCCTCAGTTTCAAGGCACTCCCCTTGTTGCCTCAGCCAGTATCGAAATCCTCGGCGTCGACATATCGAGTGACGTGCAGTTTCGTGGTCACTTGGAAGGGAAGGCCAAATTGGCCTCTAAAAAGCTTGGCGTGCTCAGCAGAGCGGGACAGTATTTCATGCCGGCACACCGCCTGCAACTTGGCGGCGCAACAAGGCGCAGGTTCGGCCGCACATGGAATACTGTTCCCATCTCTGGGCTGGGGCTCCCCAGTACCAGCTCCTTCCACTTGACCGCATCTAGCGCAGAGCGGCTCGAATCGTCGACGACCGAGTGCTTTCCGATCGGCTCGATTCACTGGCGCTGCGAAGAAATGTTGCATCTCTTTGCGTATTTTATCGCATCTATCACGGGGAGTGCTCTGAGGAATTGTTCGGATTAATCCCAGCCGCCAAATTTCGTGAACGCACTACACGGCAAACGTCCCGATACCATCCACACCATCTGGATGCTTGGCGGTCCACCACTGTACGTTTCACAAGGAGTTTTCTTCCACGTACAACCTCTCTGTGGAATAGTTTACCACCGGCGATTTTTCCGGACCGATACGACCTGGGGACCTTCAAGAAAAGAGCTTACTCCTTTCTAAAGGGCCGGCAACGCACCCGCAATTCTCCTGGTGTTGCGGTTGATCGTGGGCGGCGGTAGTCACTTAACATCAGGTGAGCCGCATGCTCGTTTGCCCCTTCTTCTATAAAAAAAATAAAATAAAATACGGAGAGTACCATAAGAATGCGTGTTGTATAGTACTATATCTACTACGATCGCTAATCTATGTATGGGGTTGGTGATTACGACAAATAAGATAAATCTGATCGTTCCCTATCTACTTTCATGAAAAACATATCTACAAACTAATTATTTAGAAATATTTTAAAAATAACATAAAATCATCAGAAAAACATCGTTCAGTTTTTTATACGTTCGTACTACTGGCTGTCCAAAACAAAAGGTCTAACAAACATCAATTTCGCGCATCACTGATCTATAATACAAAGAATCTAAATACTTATTTGCTTTTTGACGCCTATAACATTATGTTATATAAGCTTATAAGCCACGTGTATTCTAGGTTAACGCATCTGGTTCATAAGCCGTAACACTTTAATTTTGAATTCGGTAATTTCTTTAATACTCGAATAAGCCGAGCACTGAAAGGCTTAACAGACATTAATAACTTAAAGTACAAATTTAAAAAAAAAAAAAACGAAATAAAAAGGGAGAGAGAAGAGAAGATCTTCGAACAGCTGAACAGATTTTCTTGAAATAAGGCTTACAATACTCTCGATTAAAAACAACTTCCAAACGAATCAAGTGGTAAAATTAAAAATTTTGTAAAATCGACTTCAATTACAACCGAAACTATGCATTCGAAGTCAACTAAATACGCATTATTAAAGATAACTCAAAAACTACTGGTTAGATCATGATTAAATTAATATGGGACTACACGAGGAACACCAGCTTTCAGATAAAAAATCAGTCATTAAAATCGGTTCTCCCAGGAAAAGTTATGTAGTTTTTTTGTATAGAATAAGGGTGACAAATGAGCACACAGTCTACCTGATAGTAAGTGGATGCTGTGGCCCCTAGACATCTACATTTATCCTCGATTAAGAATCAAAACGCAGATGCGTTGTTACCCCTGTAGACTAAGATGAAATGCCTCGTTTTCAGTAAAAAGGGGTGTCCGAATCTCTATACTCGCCATACGAAATACAGCAGCATTAAGTTACTATTTCACGCTGGTATTCTGTGAGAGCGTGGTCCTTCCCCGGTAGAGCCGACCCATTCGTGCTGCAACTGTAATATAGCTGGAACGTGGCTCTGCCACGTAAAAAACACGTAAAAACATTCAGTCGAATTGAATAACTCCCCGTTTTTGAAGTCGGTAAAAAGAGTTCAAATCCCCGCCGTTACTAATAAAAATTTTTGCAATTTTGAAAAGTTGAAGGAAAATAACCTAATGACACTTGTGTTTTGAAGAAATTTAAAACAATCAAAGACGTAAAACCCGCCAGCACGCATATCAGCGTGGCAGTCTTTAAGTTTGCTCTTAAACGCTCTTAGTATTGTAAGACCTGCGCCTGACAATAAGAGCGGTTACTTTACTTTTATTTTTTGGAGTATATGCTTATTTATTTCCCATTCAGCATTCAAGTATGTAAATTTTCTTATTGCCGATTTTTATTTTCGCGTCGAAAAATAACATCTATGAATTTCAGCAATAATTTTTGCTTCCTTTGCATCGACTTTTTCGCATATTTCCTGCTTAGTTCCCTAGCAACCGGTTTTAGGAATTGAACCATTAATTGGGCGGCCGATATTTTCCTGTCCCAAAATGATCTCTTCTTCAAATCGTGTTGAAACAATTACGAAAGAAAAATATCATGTTTTCGTGATGTTGTGCTTAGATTAAATTATATTCGATAAAGTGTTCAATCATTTCTAATTACAAAACTATATATATTGTGAAAACATAGTATAAAATTAAATCTAACTAAAAGGTTACACAAAATATTTGAAAAAAAAAACTAATAAATACACATTTCTTAAAAACAGTTACATATACAGAGTAATGCAAAATGAAATATCCGTATCATTAGTAAATCTACCTTGCAAATATGCCAAAGGGGATTGGTATTATTGGTTCTGGCCCTATAGTTGCCAGGGCCGATCCCCTTCTGGCCAGTTCATCTGCTGCATCGTTGCCTCTAGATCCACTGCAGATGCATGTGTCCCTTGATCCATTGCAGAGTCACATTGTTGTGCTTACATACCTCATTCAATCGTTGATGACACTCGTATGTCAGTCCCGAGTTCATCACATTGCAACTCAGAGCTTGTACTACCGCCATACTGTCGGTCAGTATTCTGATGGAGAAGTCTTTCACCTTCCTAGCATCTATTGCTATGGCCGCTTGGATAATATCCATGCCTGGAAAGACTGTGTTGTGGGTTCCCAGCGGTACGCATATGTGGATATTAAAGTCTTCAGAGAAAGCCCCAGACCCCACACCTTCATTTGTCTTTGAGCTATCCGTGAAAACTTTGAGCTCTCTTGGACCCAATCCTTCCAGATGGTCAGTTTCCTTCAATTGTTTCTTGTACTTATCGAATACAAATAGTTTTGGGATCCTATCATACTTGGCTTGTAAGATAGGAATTTTTGAGTAAATTCTATCGATTATATCTGTATGGGGGACTCTTCTCTTACTTAAAAGATTTAGGGTCATGAGTCTAATGACAGCTAAAGTTGCTTCCTGTTGTATATGTAGATGAAGCGGTGTTAGCTCCAGCATAGCCTCCAAAACTGCTGTTGATGTAGTCCTTATGCAGCCCGTGGTAGCCATACAAGCCAATCTCTGGTAACGCTGAAGCTTTCGTATAGTGGTGGCTTCATTGGTTTTGGTCCACCATACTAGAGAGCCGTATATGATCATGTTTTACAGTTTTGTACAGTCACAGTATAATTTTTAGCGTTAAACCCCATCGTTTGCCAATCATGTTTCTGCATTGCCAGAAAGTTAAACTAGCTTTGCTGATTTTCTTTGTCTTCCACAGTTCTCACATCCTCATATTTATAACAAAATACTTAAAGTCTGTGACATCAAAAATTGCACCACTTTGAAAGCTAAACAAATAGTAAAAAGATATCTCACCACACTGAATTATAATGATACCGAAAACTTAATATTAAAGCAAAAATAATACCAAATTATATCTACGTTTCATACTAAAATATTGTATTCATATTTTTCCTAGGAATAAAAAATAAATATTAATGTAAGCGACAACTAGTTAAAAACTATCTTCCTAAATTAAGAAATAATTTGTTATTCTGTATAATTTGGGTACTTTTAATTACGTAAGTAAAACTGATAACCGTACTCCTGGTCCCCAAGATACAGGCCCTAGTTTGGGGCCCGCCAGTAACTTTTTTATATGTAATAAGAATTTATACGTAATTAGTATTTAATTTAATATAATATAATTTAAAATTAATTTAATATAACTCACTTATTTCCCAATGTTCAGATCTGTAGCTCTATTTCTAGGAATAAATATTTTTTTTATTTTATGTGTTTGTTCCAGTTAAGTTTACTGTCCAAGGTAAGATCTAGGTATTTTACCTCGGAGGAAAGCTGGAGTTTTGTGCTGAAAAGACTTGGAAAATGATAGTTATTCAGCATTCGTTTTTGTGTGAACATTACTATAGCAGTTTTATTTGGATTAACGGTTAGGTCATATTCCCTGCACCATCTCTTCACAATACGGAGAGCCGCTTGGGTGAGGTCGCACACAGTGCTTGCTGTCTTACCAGAGACCAGTATTGTCAGATCATCTGCATAACCGACTGTGTAGAAATGGTTAGCGTTTAATTTGCTGATGGGTTCATTAATGACCATATTCCACAGGAGAGGTGAAAGAACCCCACCCTGCGGGCATCCTTTCATGATCTGAATTGTCTGAGATTCACCAGCAATCTTTATTGTTCGTGTACTGAGCATGTTTACTATCCAGGCAATCAGTGCCGGTTCAACATTATGTCTACTTAGGGAACCTTTTATGTGAACGTGACTTTCACTTCCCTCCACCCCTAGGAACATATTTAAGAGCCAGACATGCTCTCATTATTGCAACAAGTCTGACTATTAGGACTTTACCCCCCCCCCCCCCACTGTAGAAGTGCCGGGAATAAGCCGTCAGGCCCTGCTGCCTTATAGGGTTGGAAACTATGAATGACCCAATGGATTTTGTCCATCGTCACCACTCTTTGTGCTAATTTGCAGTCTTATTTTGTTGGTGTCAGTGCACCTTCATGCCGGTTCACCCTTTCAACTACACAGCAACCTGGGAAGTGAGTATCAATTAGGATGCGTTGGGTTTCATCCGGCGATGTTGAGTAGCTTCCGTCGGGTTTCTTTAAAGAGATAGATCCCGGCGTGTTCTGTTTAGCTAGGATTTTCCTTATCCGATTTGCTTGTTCACAGGTTTCTATGCTACCACAGAATTTGTGGCACCCTGTTGAGCGTCCACCAGATTAAAGTGATCGGGAAGCACAAATATTGTGATTGTTAGTTTTTCACTGACGAATGTTATACTACTCAATGCTTTCCAGAAGTGTTCACTAATACGAGCAACAAACGACCGAACATGGGGCTAATGCTTCTTTCTAGCTCCGCGAGCTACTGCTTCATCACGACGATGCGCCCGTGAAAAATCATCAGGAAAGCATAAACTCTTAATCGCCGAAATATGCGCTTGCAGCGTTCTAACAGACTCTAGAAGCGGTCTGGGGGGATCAAAACTTTCAAATTTGAAGTGACAAACGAAATTACGGTCTACGTGATGGAAATGTCTACTGCACCTGCAGCCATCACAAATAGGAAAAGCTCATACCGTACAATAGAGTTGTCACTCCTAAGCACTGAGATGATATGCCTCACGGCCTGTTATTAAACTAGCACTTGATACCTATAACACCAGCCCGGAACACAGCAGTGCAGACCCTGCTATTTCGCGGCAGAAATAGGGTAGATACCTATTTCCGGAGATTTACCCAGACAGAAATCTAGACAGAAAAGGATTTTTAAAACCTAGGACTTATGTACAAATTAGTTGTTGTTAGCATATACCAAATTCAGGTCTGACTGATTGATTATATCTCAAGCTACAAAGTAAGTAAGTTGACCTATAACCTTTGTTTGAGAGAAACATTTAAAAAATATTACTACAAAAAATGTTCGATAAAACCTGTCATTATTTCTTATGACATCCGAGAATTGTCTCCGTATCGCTAAAAGCAACAAAAATAATTATTTTCATAGTTCCTTGTCGTGTTTTATGTAAAACGAAACTTGTATGTCATTTGTCATCGTAAATTACAGCGCTTTGCCGGGAATAAATAACCTACAGGTAGAACTGCCGTTGCCTGGCTTTTGGGGATCCTTAAAATCAAATCTAAAACGTTTCATTGTAGAATTTGTAGGATAGACGATAGTGACCTACAATACACCGTATAAGTAAGGGATCTTATACAGGCAACTTTTATTTGATTTTATTTCTTTTTTCTTTGAATGTTAAAATATGAAAATACTTGTTCTTAGTTAAATGTAAAAGCTTCGCGTGTGAGATCATTATTATTAACGATATTTATTAAATTAGCTTGTGTATGTGACTGTATCGTGAACATTTTAGGTTATTATATTGTATTTAAGGGTTGACGGGCTTATAGAAATGACCGTCAATTTATTTAGGCTTATCTTTAATGTATGTGTATATAATAATTCTATGATTGATTGTCTTAGGTTCAAAATGTGTTAGATATAAATGGGTAAATAAATATAAAAACCTCTTAATAAATGAACATTATTCTCTCTCTCTCTCTCTCTCTCTCACTCGCTATATGATAACTTAAAAAGAAGGGTATACAGATAATTAATACTTAAATTAGGCAAACGATAATCATTGATTATAAATAAGGCCATGACAACAGTTACAGTTACATGAATAAATGATCTATTTTATTGATGTAACTGTAATTTTGAAATTATTTATATTGTATCTTATGATTGAGAGATCAACAATAAATATAATGAGTTACAATATTAACAATACATAAATTATAATTGTAGTCGTTTTGTTCATTTTATACTTGCTTTTACATGCATACACGGTTTTTTTTTGTTTTAAAAAGTCATTAAAAATTTCAATAACATATAAAAAATTGGCAATTACGTGCGGGAACTAACGTAAGATAAGTAGGGTTTCTCCACGCACACATAAACATATCACGGAACCCTCATAGATAAATAGCCCCGTCGCCCACTTGACAGATTTCTCAGTGAAGTTAATCCGTATTTTGCATGCCGTTATTTTTATACACGGCAAAACTGAAAAATAAAAGACTGGAGGCGTAAGGACCGAACTCGAGTTATCTTGATCTTCGAATTTTGCATAATGTGGCAGCAAAGGTACCATGAATGATAAATTCAGCTTATTTTGACTTCATTACCGTATTACCGATTCATATAGTAACTTTCCCGTATTTATATAGAAGAGACTAGAGTCAACCATGCCTTTTGGTTTATAAAAATTTAATGACTATGGAAATACCAGAGGTGTTGTGGCCCCAATAGAACGCAGTATACTATCTTGTAAATTTTTATTTAAATTTCTGGTAAATAAATACCCACGGCGCGACATTTGGTTCGGCAAGAGACAAGAAGGGGAAAGAAGGTGGTGTATTATATCTGGTGGTATATTATATGTATTTATATTAACATTTGTTTATTGATTCCGATATCTAAGTTTTTCTACTAATAAAATGGCTCACATTTATTCGTAGTTTCCTACTGAGTCGTGAATTCTAGTATCCTATTTGAAGTTGATTGATAAATGGCTACGCTATATATTATATACATTATGATCTCAAAAGCCTATTGATAAAAACGTCTTTGTCGATAAATTAATTTAAGAAGTGAATATGCATGGTCGCTATGCATATGTTTTTTTTTAATTATTTGTATGGTAGGGTTTAAATAATCAAAAAAGATTTTTAACGTTCCGTGCGAATATTAGGAAAACTCTAAAAGAATCACTTCGGTAGATGTCTGCCTGTCTGTCTGCCTGTCTCAAAACTTTAAGGTAGCAATTTTTGTATATACTTCATATTATGCAGCAACTAGTGGCCAAAGTTCTACAATTAAGAGGTTAATTTTAGCGAGCACACACTCCACCTGATGGTAAGTGGTTGCTGTGGACCATAGACATCTATGGATGTAGTGTCGATTACGAATCAAAATGCAGATGCGTTGTCACCCGCCCATGAGGACTTAGATGGAATGCCTCGTTTCCAGTAAAAAGGGTCTCCGGTTCTCTGAACTCACCATACGAAACACAGCAGCATTAAGCTACTATTTTACGCTGGTATTCTGTGAGAGCGTGGTTCCCGGTCGAGCTCACCCATTCGTGCTACAACTATGCTACTATTAATTGCAGCGTGGCTCTACCACGTATAACGAACCACGATTGACGAAATCTCCACTAAATTCACCGCAAAATAATTTTCATTGATATTATAGCCTGGTCTAATGTTTAGGAATGTCCATAAATTCCATGAGATTTTCAATTATTCACGTTGGACTACCTTTCGATGTAAAATGAATTAATAATATTTGAAAAAATGTCATAAACAATATTTTTTGCAACGCTTCGATCTCTTATTTATATTACGTCTTAAACAGTAATTAACATTGTACTAATTTATTACTCCTAATGAAATATCGAATAACAACTAAGCAGTCAAAACAATTCTGTTCGATTTGAACAACTGAAACAAAATCCTTTAAACGGTAATAGGTAAATGCAAACTAACAAAAGAAACTAATTAAAAGCGCTCTACTGCTTCAAAACACTGTTTTTCCCGCTCCCGCCATTAGCTTTCAATATGGCGGATTGTTTACGTCACCTTTTCGCAATGGCGCAGGTTTCGATGGAAAGGGTTGTTTACCTTCTAATTTTAATTTAATTTAAGTGGAGTTCACTGTATTAGTGGAAATTTTCACGTTACACATTTACAAAATATTTTTCGAGTCAAAATAAATCTGCGTAAAATTGAATTATTTTATTCTATTTTTTTTTGTATTATCTTATTAAGAAAGATTTTACAATGATCAAGAACTATAAATAAAGAATAACTTAAGGCTAAGTCCATACTTGTCTTGTTTATATTATAAGTTTATAAGTAACGAAGAAAGACCGCACAGCTCTCACTCTCACAGAATACCACCGTAAAATAGCAGCTCAATTTTGTTATGTAGTGGTAACGATGCATTCTAGCTTAATCCTTAGGGTGACAGTTAGATATAGATATCTATGAGCATAGCATCCACTTACCATAAGGTGGATCATTTGATTATTTACTTGTTATATAATCAAAGGGTGGATCGTGCGCTTGTGAAAAACCTTATTCTATATTAAGAAAAGTACCTACATAATCTTATTAAAACAATTCCGTGTCCCTTGAAAAGTCACACAAAGAGAATCAACGTAATATAATAAAATTGTTAAAATATATTTAAAACATCTTTGTACAGCCAAACAGATATATGTACGTGCTTTCAGTTATGAATGGCAGTTTTTTTAATTTCCGCCGGCGCTCCCTACTAAACCGCTTTGAAGGTATAATCCTTTAATCTTTTGTTTCGATCAAATATGAAAATATCTGCGAATGTTCTTTTTCACGTTTGTTTTGTTTAAAAAAAATTGCTTTCGCAAAACGCGCTTACAAATCAGATAAAATGGTAACGAGCTTTGTTTGAATTTCAACTTTACTCACTGTTTCTGTCGCAATTTTTATATTTTTTTCCGTAATGGCTTCTGCGTCAATTATTGTGATCAGTGTCTGCTATGATGACATATTTTGAACCGTTTTCGTAAAATGTTACGTAAAGTTCGTAAGGTAAATGCCGAGAATCGGATAGCTTTTTACTGGTTACAAAGTATTCAATAAGATGAAGATACTGCTTTCATTTCGAGGAGTTCTCGAGTATTTTATTTTTCTTACATTATACATATTTTATATACGTGGTAGAAAGTCACGCTGCAGCTATATTATGGTAGTAGCACGAATGGGTCGGCTCGATCGGGGAAAGACCACGTTCTCACAGAACACCAGCATAAAATAACAGCTTAACGCTGGGTTTAGAATGGTAAGTAGAGAACCGGAGACCCTTTCTACTGGAAACAAGACATTACATCTTAGTCCACACGGATGACAACGCATCTCCATTTTGATTCGTAATCGAGGATAGATGTAGATCTCAATGGGCCGCAGCAACCACTTACTGGTCTGTGTGCTCGTTTGTCACCCTTATACTATAATTTTTTTATTGCAATTAGTAATTTTATATGTGCCGGCGGGGATTTGAAGCCAAGTTTCACGCGTGCAGTTTTATTTATAGAGAGCGCTTAGCTTCTGAGCTACTAAGGAGAAATATGAAAAGGTGTATTAAAATTAATTTACGGTACGTTTATAAAATGTTCAGGACACTGTGAAACAGGAAACATTTTTCAACCCGGTCGTTATTGAATTCCATTTTCCATCAGACGGCACTCATTAAATAAAAAATTAATTAACTCCACTTGCAATATGAGCAAATAGTGCCTATAATAATACGGTAAATCCATTCCGGCGGGTGTGATGTCGCCACACGTGTGGTATTCCCGGGAACCACAGGAATCGTAACGAAAAGAGAATTATTGCTTTTTGTATTGACAATGTAATGTAATTACGATTGCTGCTTTTGTTCTACCGTAATACGCGACGCACGCGACGTTGAAAAACTCACCAAGCAATGTAATGTGAAACATTAGATATCATTGTGCATTTATTTTATAATTTCTATTGTCTTATTATAACTATTTCTGTGACCAGCATGCCACTATTGTCTTAATTTCCTATCAATTACATACCAGGCGGTCCCATAATGAACTGGCCTGATATAGTTCAACGCGACATGTCGCTACATGTTGTGTTGCATTAAATAGTACGTTTATCGTGCACTTAATATAAGAAACATGCATCGACATGAAATGCTTAGTCTTAGTTTAACAGGCATTTGAATAACGAGAGTCGCGTATTTTTTCAAAATGTCGAAAACTGAGTATCGAAGTGTCATAAAGTTTCTGTTTAAAGAACGTTTATCCCCTGCCCAAATAAAAGAACGATTGGATGGCGTGTATAAGGAGTCTGCCCCCTCCTATAGCACAGTGAAAAATTGGGTTAAAGAGTTTCGCCTCGGGAGAGAAACCGTCGAAGACTTTGGCCACGACGGTCGACCTGTGGAAGTGCTCACTCCCGAAACGATTGCTCTTATCGAAGAGGAGGTTCTGAGTGACCGCCGTTTGAAGATTAGAGAAATTGCAGCAAGGCTTGGGCTCTCTAAGAGTACCGTTCATCGCGCGATCCATGAACATCTTCACATGAAAAAAGTGAGTGCAAGATGGATACCGAAACTTCTTTCAGCGGTACAGAGACAGGAAAGAGTGCGCTGCGCTTCGGAGTTTTTGGATCTTTGTGGCGAAAATCCAAAGACTGTGATCGAGCGGCTAGTGACTGGTGATGAAACTATGATCTTGTATTATGATCCACAAAGCAAGCGCGAGTCAATGGAATGGCGTTATAAGGGTGAAAAGCCCCCTAGAAAGGCAAAGGTGCAACAATCGACTGAAAAACTGATGTGCACAATATTTTGGGATTTTCAAGGCATTTTGATGGTGGATTTTAAAGAACGTAATACAGTTGTGACGGCGAATATTATGCTTCTTTAATATATAAATTACGAGACAAGATAAAGGAAAAACGAAGAGGCAAGTTGTCTAAAGGTGTCCTGTTGCTCCATGACAACGCCCCTGTTCATACCGCTGGTGTTTCGAAGGATGCAGTTCGTCAATGCGGGTTCACAGAAGTTCAACATCCACCTTACAGTCCAGACATGGCCCCGTCCGACTATTATTTATTTCCAAATTTAAAGCGGGACTTAAGAGGAAGGAAATTTTCAAGCGATGAAGAGTGCAGGCGGCCGTCTTCAGTCATTTTGAGGATAAAAAATGTGATTATTTTTATAAAGGTTTAGAGATGTTGATTCACAGATGTCAGAAGTGTGTTAGTATTCATGGTGATTATATTGAAAAATAAAATTACTTTCGTTTCATTTCCTTCATTGGTTCATAGTTAGGCCAATTCATTATGGGGCCGCCTACGTACATAACATTTATATAATTTTATATTAATGAATAAATTATAACTAGTTCAGTGATCTGAAATTTCATACTTTGTTAGTACAGTTCCCAGGCCCCTCTCGAATTGTAAATTGAAATTTATAAAGTTGATGACGGGCAATGTCGTGAGAACCCTGCGTGGACTGAAAAAAAACATATTTTGTGGCCATAATACGAAGTCCCACTTTCGTGGCTTCTAAGACCCGTACTAGAACAGCTGTACGCTATCGGTTCCATTATCTTTTCAGAAATGAAACGAAAGATGGGGCTGTTGTGGTTGCTTTTTACATTCATGAATAACTTTTACTATAGAGTACAACACTTGATTTCACGGCTGCGGTTTGCTACTCTGACTCCTCGGCACTGCGGTCTAGATTTCAGTACTTAGTTAGGTATCTGTAAAGCCTATAAGTAATTGCTTTTGGTACTGAATCTGGTCTGGTATTTGCAAGTAAACAATTTGTGTTTCTAAATCTTCCACTTAGATAGGTGCTTATTAACGTAAAGTAAGTAGCGTTTGAAAATAAATTCAAGGTATGATTTGAAAAATGTGAGTAATTTACGTCTTAATATTAAAAAAAGGTTAAGAAAGGAATCCACTCTCGCTCGTGAATTATTATACTATTATAATGCCGATTTCGGAGACTCTTTTTGCTGGTAACGAGTCATTTCATCGTAGTCCTAAGGGGTGACAACGCATATGTATTTGAATTCTTAATGGAGGTTAAACGTAGGTGTCGTGGGCCACAGTATTCTCTTACCATCACTTAGACTGTGTGTTCGTCACCCAAGCTTCTATAAATACCAAGTGAAATCTGACAAATAGCATTGGGACAGTGTGCTGGACTCTTCGTGCCTTTATACATACCAAAAATTGAGGAGTTATAACTAAATTCATAAAATAATAATTGCATCGCCAGTCATTGGCGATAACGGCCAAGCTAAATGACGGGCACACGCCCAGTAGTCGACCATTTACGAGCTGCCAAGATTAAGAAAACAATTTCAGTGCACGTAACAAAACCTACAGATATGGCAAATAAAAAATACTCATGTCTTCCTGACTAAATCTCGGTCACGCTGGCCGGTCACAACGGCTACCAGGCATCGCAGTACAGGATTATAGTGCCAGAGGCACAGAAATACAAAAATCTTAATAATAATAAATCTTAATCTTAATAATAAATTAAATCTTAATAATACAGAAATCTTAATAATAAGTTTAGATTTCTGTGGTCAGAGTACGAGTGTGAGCGCAGGCACTGGTGTACTCTCTATTCTTGACTTTCATAACCCGATGGTACGACAATCCGCCACGGCGGAAAAGAGAGATCAGGCGCAGGACCAACGGAATTACGTGCTTACCGAGGCACGGGAGTGAGACACCGCCAACTTCCTGACTCCGGGCAGCTACTGAGAATTTCTCGAGATAAAGAAATTTCTGCATGAGAAGTTGAGAAACCCAATAACTGATTTTGTTTCGACACGGGACTCAAACCCGCCACCCGTAACAGATGATTAGCAGTCCAACGAGACCTTCAATTGGCCAATGTGCCCGTTTTTATAATACGTATTAGAACGTAATACGTAATACGTGTTATATAAATAAACGGTAAGTCAATGATTAGAACGTATATAGGCTGCTGCTTATTTTACAACTTTCAGTTACATTTTGATTCCATTATTACATAATTCAAAATTATGTTTACAGTTCATTGTTTTCAATTCTAAAACATTCATAATGTAAAATAAATAATACATCAATATATCGTCAATAAATCAAATTTAAAAATAATAACAAAAAATGTAGGTATATCTAAAATATCCGAAGACCAATTTTACTTTCTAATTCTACTTTCCTCAATTAAGCTTGCGACACGTCCCTAAGGAAAAAATGTATAATATACGTCCCTCGTCCCACTTTATTGATATTTTAAATGGCAACATTATTACACGATCATATTACAGTACATTCGAATATACCGTTCATCTCTATCCAATGCATTGCGTTATACGATGTGAAAAGGGGACGGACATCTGCGAGTTGTAAATGAGCGAAGTTCATTAGGCATTCAGAAAATGGAACTCAATCATATTATTTCTCGTCGCGTTTAGACGGGACCGCTTTATGCCGGAGAGAACAATGCGGTTACCTGGGAGGAACGTGTTTTTCAAGTTGCATCCTTCAGTCTTATTATAATTTTAACTTTGCATTTTAACTAGGTAATTTTCGTTTCGAGCACTTGGCACTTAAGACTTTCACAGACTTCCGGCCTTCTGGTTCGTTAGGTAATATAATTTATTTATAGTTATTATTTAATTAGTTTGTTTACATTTTATTAAAATGGGATGACAAGATTATTAAAAAAGTAAACCTCTGATAAGAAAAAAATCTTTAAATGTATTGTAGGGGAACCGATTCTCCATGTACAAGATCCCCGTATATTACGAAAATGTTGACTAATCGGTTTATTTATTGTAAATATGGAGACGCTAAAAACCCGTAGAGCGTTAAATAGTTTTGTATCATATGGCACACATTTGACTGACAAAGAAATTGTATCTTTTTTGTAATATACATCCATATAATCTACATACATGTATAATCTGTTTTGTAATATATAAATACATATAATCGTTGATGCGTCTGTTAGTGATCGTGTATATTCTAAATGCATTAACCGATCGAAATCACATTCACAAAATATATTTGTTTTATAGAGATCGTGGTTCAGCTAAGCTAGTACTTGATAAGTGGCGTTGCAGTCAGAGTATTAACCATATTCCCATCATACTCCCAGATTTAGAGATTTTTTTTGGCACTAAATCATCATATATACATAATGTATGATGATTTAGTGCCAAAAAAATCTCTAAATCTGGGGTCAGTTTGTAAAAAATCCGTCCTGAAATCTCATCGCGCCACGTACAGACAGGAAAGGGCAGAAGTAGATCTGGCGGAAACGCTTTTAATATAATACCTTTTAGTATTATAGTACAATATATAAA
Organism: Parnassius smintheus behrii; assembly: GCA_036936625.1. Lineage (NCBI taxonomy): Eukaryota > Metazoa > Arthropoda > Insecta > Lepidoptera > Papilionidae > Parnassius > Parnassius smintheus. The sequence goes on from JAUPFT010000024.1 coordinate 33,249,584, forward strand.
CCTTAATATTTAAAAATAAACTCATGTGAGATTATTTTTGTGTTACGCACGACAACCATGTCGTGAAGTTTGTTAGGTTTTTGGACAAAAATATTATTCAAATTATATTTTTGCAAAAGATTGTCATGAACGTGCAAGTGTATAGTCAGTCTAATGTTTAATAACAAGCGCTAGAACTCAGCCATGTTTCATGTCGATCGAACAGATACGAGAACTGGGTCAGAATTAACCAATAAGATTCCTCAGTTGATATACTAACTAGCGAGTGGAGTAAACCGCCTTTTAATTATAACCTGTACACATAGATAATTGGACTAGTGTAATATTAGCTTAGCTGAAGCGGCTTCTGTGTGGAATACGAAATTCTGTATATTAGCTGTGGACACTGTGACACGTGATATTTTCTTAAATTTCATTGTGTGTAAAACCTTTTATTCTAAGTATTTTGCTTTTTTAAATTTTTCGTTTAATTCCAAATTTGAAATGAAGACCACGTTGGCCGTAATCTTTAGTATTGGTGCGAAAATAACGACTCCGATTTGGATAACATGTGGAACTCTAAGCACTAGAACACACAACCATTTTTTCAGATCTCTCTCATCGTAGGAGTGATCTAGTAGAAACCAGAAACCAATCCCAGCTCTAGACGTCTTACCTTACTTTTGGCACCGCTCTCCGTCCATTTTGGGTATTAACATCCATCATACATGATCATATCGCCATATATTAGATATTATTTCATAATCGAACCGCTTTCCAGGCGGATTTTCAATAGCAGAACCAGTTTTAGTCAAGTTGTATTTCTACGACTGTAAATAAGTTTAAGTATGACCGTCACGTGACTTAATATTGAGATACATGTCTTTCCCATCCATTTTTATAGTTTTCTCATAGCGTCCACGACTGTCTCACGCCTATGACGATGCTCCCGGTTGCCGTTCTGAGTATTTTACATCTGACTTACACCAGTGAATGATATTGCCATCTATCACAGGCCATTTTTTTAACAATTTCCTTTAGTCGCCTTTTCCGGCACCCATCAGTAAAAAAAAATTATAAAGGTTAATTCTCTTGCACAACGACACGTAAAATATAGGATCATTTCTCAATTATCTGTATTCAGAATCATTTCTTAAGTCAGATCTATATATAATATAAATCTATATAATATCTAATATAATTGTCTATGGTCACACTGTTGCACAGGGTAGAGATTGTCGCCAAATGATATTTAAATTATGCCAACAAAATAATAATTGAAAGATAGGCTCTATGAGCTGTGAATTTTGGTTGATATCTTATGTTCTTTTTTCAAGTCTGTGGAGTGTACATCATTGACTTATGTGTATATTTATTTTATATAATTTTGCATATGAAAGTGAAACACGCCGTGCTTAATACACAAACTTAAAAATTCTATGAATTGCGGTCGAATTTAAACCATTATTTCCCCATATATAATTTGTCTTGTAAGTGTTTGTTGTTATTAGCGTCAACCAGGCTGATTTTTGTATTTTTTAGCGCAGCAATTAGTATAATATTCAATATTTTTGTGCAACAGAAATGGTGAATGTGTTGTAGCAATATATTATATAATGACAGTAAAACGTAAAAGTAGAATAAATAAATATTGTCGATTGTCGTAATGAAGTTTCGTCGAATACGATCAGGTTGACGATTTTATAATCATAATGTAATAAAGCTTTTTTTTTTTCTAATTAATTAAATAACGTCGCACTCTCGTTGAATCAGTCCCGCGCCTCGCCTCCAACGCGATTAAGAAAAGCTTTGACTAGCCGGGCCAATTCGATTACCGTAATAATAAAATAACACACGTCTCTTGCATACGTAATGGACGGATGAACAGGCTTTATATAACTCATCGGTCTATACAGTACCTCGATTTATACTTGTGATCTAGGTACTTAAATTTAAAAAAAAATCATTGTCTATACTTTAAAGGTAATAAGGTCAGATGAATAAAATATTTCGAGCAACAAACAAATTGTTTCATAACCTGTCATAAACCAGAGGATACCTGTGCCCAGCAGTGATACTAACTTTAACTTTATAAATAAGGGTTAAATAAGGGTGATTAACGGGCATATAGTACCAACTGAAGTGGATGCTGTGGCTCTTAGACATATATACATACATGCAGAATATACATACAGAATCAAAATAGAGATTTGTTTCATTTTGTACATATTATGCAGTTGTTGTACCTTGAGGACTGGGATAGCATATCTCGTTACTCCGGTTATGTTCAGTCATCATACGAAACAACGCAGGATTACGCTATGCGTGCAAGTTTTACAAGGAAATAAAAACTACAATAATTATAATAATGATCGGCTTCACAAAAAAAATCATATCAACTAATATTAAAGAACTAGAAATCTGTGGAGCTATAGAGAATAAATATTTAAATGTAACAAATATTACAACCTTTATCAACATGTAGTCTATGTATGAAAATAATAATCTCTCTCATTCACTTATTTCAATAGAAAGCTAGAAATGAAATTTTAGAACTAGAGTGCACTAAACTGAAACTAATTTCAAGCAGAACGGAAGCAAAAAGTGCAATGCAGCAACTGCCGTCCAAACAGAGATAGTGGAGTGAGTTTTCAATTGAAAAATGTATATACTGGATCGCCTGCAATAAACTACACGTGTGTCCATTCGTTCGAAAACAAAGTAATTCTATATTTTCTTTCATAAGCGAAATTATTCACAAATTTAATTTAGTGATTTATCGCAAAAAATATTCTTACTGCTCCGGCACATTGCAAGTTGATTTTATAATAACAAAATATAATGCAACATATACAACCATGAAATAAACACACTTTATTTATTTATTTATTTATTTATTTATTTATTTATAAGGTACACCAACAGCAAAACACATTAAACATTAACAACAACACAATAACAAATGTATATGGTTAAATATGTTTGCCAATTACAGGTATACACAACATTTACCGTAATGTGCAGATCATTACACCAAAGTGGCACTGAATACAAAACAACTTACATAAAAAAACTAACTAAGGAATAAGTGTGTGCTGAGAGGGTGAAAAGAAATTGGTCAATTTTTTTTGAAGCATTGGGCAGAATCGTTGAAAATGTCAATGTCCGGTATCTTGGTCATAATTTCATTGTATGTGTTACATATTCTAGGGGATAATGCGCGCCTAAATTAGTTTTGTGGCAAGTTATGCTAAATAGTTTGCGAATTGGATATCGAGGATATCTGTACGGGATAACTAATTTAATGTGATCGAGGAGGTGCGTACTTTTGATTTTGTTATGCAGTAACTTGTGTAGGAACATTAAGTCTGCAATCAGACGTCGGTCACGTAAGGTTGTCATTTTGAAAAATGCTAGCCTCTGACTATAGTGGTGTCTATGCGATATGCCTGGAGTTGAAAAGGCAAGGTAGCGTGTAAAAGCTCTTTGATGATGAATAAACTGGGTTCCATGCAACACTTGCAAATTCGAGGTGGCTACGTACTAGTGCATTGAAAAGAACCTTCTTAGTTTGGACACATCGGAAGCTTTTCGCGTTTCTTTTTAGGAATCCCAACATACGAGTCGCCTTTTTGACGATATTATCAGTGTGAGCGGTCAGTTTCAGCTTACAATCCAACAAGACACCAAGATCCCTGATCTCCCTCACCTCCGCCAAGGTCACGTCACCCAATGAGTAGGTAGTAGTGATGGGGCGTTTTTTCTGGTGTAGCTTATGTGGTGGCATTTGTTAGGATTTAAAATCATTCCGTTGATTGCACACCAATCCATGAGTTTGTTTAAGTCAGATTGCAGAAGGTCGGCATCCCCGGGACTTTTGATCGTTCTACTCAATTTGAGATCGTCAGCAAACACTTGATATAGCTACTATGTTATTTTATTATATTGCCTTGTAGTGACGGCCTAAAATAATCTACTAACCCATATAGTGTTGCTAGGTTTTAAAATCTAAAAGCCGGACAGACCAGCAAGCTTAGCCGGACATATTTGTAAAAAGGCCGGACACCCTTAATTTTTTCTTTACTTTATAACATGATATATTTTTAAAGTAAAACAATGCCTTTTATTACTTACCATAAAATCTACTCAAATTCTAATGAAATAACAATAAAATTGAATAAATCAGTGTTCTTTCTTATTAATCATTTGATATTCATTACGATATTGATTCAATAATTGTAATATTATGTAGGTATTAAAGTACATTAAACATATAAAAAAATTACAAATTTAAAAAGCCAAAAAAGCCGTACAGGCCGGACACCGTCTAATTTGGCTGGACACGCAAACAAAACGCCTTACTGTGTCCAGCTTAGAACCCATATCATACTGTCTTAAGAAATAACAGAGGGAAACTGCATAGAATATAGGCAGTAACTCCATAATAACAACTTTGAATAATAAATAACTGCGGTGGCCAACCCGCTAAACAAGTAATCCTCCTGTGAGGTAATATATGGGAATATATGGGGGAAAGCCTACGCCCCGCAATGGACTTTTGATAGGCTGAAATGAGCAAATAAAAAAAGCTGCGAAATACGTGCCATTACATCAGTAATTGTTAGGATTATTATATACGTGGTAGAGCCACGCTGAAGCTGCGCTGCATCTTTCAATGAAACTTTCATGTAAAGAAGAAGCGTTATGTTAGATATGGAGATTTGGTTAAGCCGGTGATGGGCACTAGAGTGAAAGGATCGCGATGTCTCATACGGTTATTTTCAATCTGCATGCCAAGCGGGACGATTTAGATAAAATTTGTTCGTGGTAGAGCCACACTGCAGCTATATTATGATTGTAGCATGAAGGAGTCGTCTCGACCGGAGTAGGACCACGCTCTCACAGAATACCAGTGTAAAATAGTAGCTCCATCCTGATTTTACTGGAAACGAGCCATTCCATCGTAGTCCTCAGGGGTGACGACGCATCTGCGTTTTGATTCCTATTCGAGAATAAATTTAAATGTCTATGGGCCACTCCACAACATTTATTTACCATCAAGTGGACAGGACATGAAACGAAACCAATTTTAGTTTTCAATATAATCACCATGAATACTAACACACTTCTGACATCTGTGAATAAACATCTCTAAACCTTTATAAAAAATAATCACATTTTTTATCCTCAAAATGACTGAAGACGGCCGCCTGCAACTCTTCATCGCTTGAAAATTTTCTTCCTCTTAAGTCCCGCTTTATATTTGGAAATAAATAATAGCCGGACGGGGCCATGTCTGGACTGTAAGGTGGATGTTGAACTTCTGTGAACCCGCATTGACGAACTGCATCCTTTGAAACACCAGCGGTATGAACAGGGGCGTTGTCATGGAGCAACAGGACACCTTTAGACAGCTTGCCTCTTCGTTTTTCCTTTATCTTGTCTCGTAATTTATATATTGAAGAAGCATAATATTCGCCGTTCACGACTGTATTACGTTCTTTAAAATCCACCATCAAAATGCCTTGAAAATCCCAAAATATTGTGCACATAAGTTTTTTAGTCGATTGTTGCACCTTTGCCTTTCTAGGGGGCTTTTCACCCTTATAACGCCATTCCATTGACTCGCGCTTGCTTTGTGGATCATAATACAAGATCATAGTTTCATCACCAGTCACTAGCCGCTCGATCACAGTCTTTGGATTTTCGCCACAAAGATCCAAAAACTCCGAAGCGCAGCGCACTCTTTCCTGTCTCTGTACCGCTGAAAGAAGTTTCGGTACCCATCTTGCACTCACTTTTTTCATGTGAAGATGTTCATGGATCGCGCGATGAACGGTACTCTTAGAGAGTCCAAGCCTTGCTGCAATTTCTCTAATCTTCAAACGGCGGTGACTCAGAACCTCCTCTTCGATAAGAGCAATCGTTTCGGGAGTGAGCACTTCCACAGGTCGACCGTCGTGGCCAAAGTCTTCGACGGTTTCTCTCCCGAGGCGAAACTCTTTAACCCAATTTTTCACTGTGCTATAGGAGGGGGCAGACTCCTTATACACGCCATCCAATCGTTCTTTTATTTGGGCAGGTGATAAACCTTCTTTAAACAAAAACTTTATGACACTTCGATACTCAGTTTTCGACTTTTTGAAAAAATACGCGACTCTCGTTATTCAAATGCCTGTTAAACTAAGACTAAGCATTTCATGTCGATGCATGTTTCTTATATTAAGTGCACGATAAACGTACTATTTAATGCAACACAACATGTAGCGACATGTCGAGTTGAACTATACAGGCCAGTTCATTATGGGACCGCCTGGTATATATATATATATATATATATATATATATATATATATATATATATATATATATATATATATATATATATATATACTAGCTTTCTAGGCAGACGTTGTTCTGCCCTTTTCGACGATCCTTTGTCATGTCCTATTAAAAATCCTTAAAATCGCAAAAAAAGAAATTGTGGATAAGTCATGGGAAAAAAAAATATCCTGTCTCTCAAGTTGGACCAAGCTACACACGGTGTGCAAATTTGACTAAAATCGGTTAGGTAGTTTAGGAGTCCATCGCGGACAAACAACGTGACACGTAATTTATATATATTAAGATGTTTATATATATATTTATATATTGTCAGTTTATCATGTAGGTGAATTATTGATCTATCAAATATTCAAATAGTTGCTTAAGAGTTGTATATAAAAAACATGGAACGGTGCAAAAAATGGAAAAAAATATAAAATTGCTATAAAATCGGAGCTACTGGGCATTTTATAAGGCTAGATCTGCGAAAATTTTAAGAATCGAAAGAAAACGTTTGAAATTTCTGCCTGCTATAAAAATACATTTTTAAATGTATGTGTCTGCTTTTCTTTTTTATGATTTTTAAAAGATATTTCACTAGCAGCACTCACAAAATAGCATAGCAAAACATCCGCATATAGCGCTGTGCTATGTTTCATCAGTAAGAAAGTGTTTTATGAACGATCAGATCTCAGGGTTAATAACCCTTTTATATTTAGAATTTTCATCGAGGGTGGGATGAGGCGACTGTGGTCCACGCCTATTTCGTTTATCAAGTACTGGTACCCTCGTCTGTCACCCTTACTCAGCAAACATTACCTACACGAAAGCCTTTACTTTTTGCCTCGTTTTTAATTTTTTTTTTTGCAATTTCTCTTATAATCTATTTTTAAGTGCAAAAAGTAAGTGAATAAGTAATATACAAATTAATAAAACCGGTTCAAAAACTTACAACTGTAAGTCGTAAGTAGGGACACGGGAAAAGTATTGATACTTTTTGTATCGAGTACTTTTCCTTTTGATGCCGATACTTTTTATTCGTAATATAGTGTCGTATCATATCGTTTCATAATCCTTTGCGTTACGCTAGCGCTATCTAGCAGTTTTTTTGACATCACAAGATCTTAGTACACACACACAAAACAAAAAAGAACAAAGGGAAAAGCTTCTTCTTTGGCTGAAAATAATGAAATAGGTCTTGATCTGGCAACACCAGTAGCTTCGTTGTCCATGAATCCCTTAAGTCTTAGAGCAATGAGAATAAATGAAACTTGTGTTTCCTCAGCTATAAATATGAGCTATGGAGTAATATGACAATTCCAGCGATGTCTATTCCTTCGTTTGTTTTCGAAGGCAAGATATACCACGTTGAAAAGGAGAAACCGGTTTTCGCTAAAAGGTTTAGACAAATTATTGTTTTAAGGTGATTATACAGAGGAAAAATTTATGGTAAGTAGCTCTTCATCTAAGCAATCACATAAAATAAAATTTATAATAATTGATGTATTTGTACCATATAATTTTATTATACATGTAGTTTATAATACAACATTAATGTAAGAGAAACGATACTTGTATGATTACGATAGTTTTTATTCGATACTAACTATTGATGAGTACAGTATCGATGCTTTGGGTTCGATATCCTACTCTAGTCGTAAGATACCGAACGAAAAGTTTGTAATAAATAAAGTTTTACCTACACTTCGTTTTTACATACTATTTCATGATCTTGGCATCAACGCCACCTACCGGGTCAAATTGTGAATCTAAACCACCCACTCAAATACACACTAAAATTTTTTCAAAATTTGTCCAGTCGTTTAAGAGTTAAGTGCAAATACACGTAAGGAAGAATTGTATATAGAAAGATAAGTTTTATCACCGTAACGGAGAACGAATCATTCCTTGATTTCGGTTTCGGGCGTTATTGCCCTGTTTCATTTATTTTAGCCCGTTTCAACAAGAATCAAACGTTTCTTTTCGCTGAACAATGTAACGTAACAAAACTGCCAAAGGGTCTCATTGAAGATTACCCAAAATTCATAACTCAATTGTGTTAGCGTCCGTCTGTCAACGGCTAATTGTTTCCCGTTGCAGCCGCCGAACTAATTGTTGGCAATTTTAATAATTCAATTTGTTTTATCACAGCCAGTAGCGCCGCACTGATGTCACGCCAAGGGCTGTTTTAATTTAATTAAATTTATAATTAATTGTTTCGTGAAATGACACGGCAATCGTTCACGTTTCATTCAAGTATAGCCCTTGTGAACTTTGTATGTTGGTACTATAGAAATGTTGTTCTGTAGGTTTTTATATCGTACTATTAGAATAGTCTTAAATTAATTTCTCACAAGTTTTATATTATATTACCAGGGCGGCACTGAAAATTTCGAGAATCAGGGAAGTGACACAACATTACTATTTAAAAATGTATTTATTGCTTTTCGAAGTATTCTCTGCGAAATTTGACACATTTTTCCATACGATGGAACCAATCATTGAAGCAACCATTCCATTCGGAAGTTGGGGTCTCCAAAATGGCCGTTTTGTAGGTACCAACAGCTTCTTCAGGTGATAAAATCTCTGTCCACGCAATTTATTCTTTATTTTAGGGAAAGTATAGAAATCATTAGGGCTTAGGTCGGGGCTGTAGGCGGATGGTCTAATAATTCTATGTTTTCTTGCTCTAAAACTCTTTTGTGTGCTGTGTGAGAACTCGCATTGTCGTGATGGAGGATGATGCGGCGGTTGCAGTTCTCTTTACGGAGTTCGGAAACGACCTGTGGCAAAAAAATGCTAGCATACCATTCTGCATTAACCGTTCTTTGTCACTCAAGAGGAATAGTCGTAACATGGCCGGTTTTGGAGACAAACGTGACCACCATTTTTTTTGCAACACTCCGTGAACAATTTTTGTTGGCTTTAACTCATTTTCGAACACCCAAACTCGTGACTGGTTTTTTGTTTCGGGTTCATACGCGTATATCCAGGATTTGTCACCTGATACGGTGTTGTTTACAGCATTTGAGGATCCTGCGTGGAATCTTTCGAGAGTTCTGACGCACCAAGTAACGCGAGCCGCTTTTTGCTCTTCACAGAGCGAATGCGGTATCCATCGGGAAAACAACTTTTTTACACCTAATTGTTCATGCGAGATTATTTGTATCTGACTCATGCCAATGTCTAAAATTGCCTGAATTTCGCGGTATGTCACATGTCGATCTTCCTCAATCAGCTTACGCACAGCATCAACGTTTTCTTGGGTTACTGCAGTTTTTGGACGACCTTGACGGGGATCATCAGTGAGCTTGACACGTACACACTGTTTTTGTGTTAAACCACTTCGAGTCATAATAAATCATCGCTCTTGAATTTTCTCGAGCTAATTCCGTTTTCTGAACGACTAAACAAGTTTGACAAAACTTTGTGACAGGACCGAGAATCTTTTTTTAAATAAATAAATAGTATTCGATTTTTAATCATCATCTATCATAATTTTTAAAACCAAGGAGTTTTCAATTAAAAAGATTTTAATATGACGGGAACAGTGGAAATATTCCATTCCCGATACTTTTAGTGCAGCCTAGTACCAGTATAATAATAACACTGGTACAAAAGTCAGTATGGTTTAAGAATTTAAATTTACTAATGACTATGATTGGGGAAGGGGACCGGGCAAGGACCACCCTCTAGCAGCATAGTGAGGACTGAAGAACCGGAGACCCTTTTGATTGGTAACAAGGCATTATATCTTATTTCTTAGTGGTAACAGCGCGAAAATGCAAATATTTTGAATCTTATCGAGGGAGATAGGGTTCTATGGATTATGGTATCCGCTTGCCATCAGGTGAATCAGTTGCCACGTTTGGCAGCTACTTTGACGTTATTCCCAGTCGACGATTTACTTATTGCACATCTGGTTGTACCACCAGCTAATGGGACTCATTAGATCTTTCCGACTTTTCGTAAGTAGAACTTATCATCTCACGAAATTTACGCCACGATATTGTAAGATGAATTATCTGACACCATCGTCACACGACAACGTTACGTTATTCTTGCTGTGAAATTGTGTGGTGAGATTAAAGCGATTGTATCGGTTTTACTTCAACCCTGTTTTTTATATGGGATTAACAAACAAACGCACAGTGGGCCTGATTGTAAATAGTTATTACATACCATGGAAACATGGAATCAATTTCAAACAAAGAAGGTCTCAGACGCGTTGTAACCTCTAAGGGCTACAGTAACAAGGCTTCCAACATGTAAGCGAGTATAGCCTTGGTTCCATCCCCATCGGCACCAATGAAATTTTCTATTGTAATTTTAGATGCTTATTTACCACGTGCTCAGCGATGAAGGAAATCGGGAGCAACCTATATGTATGAGCAAAAACTGCGGTGATATAACAAAGTCCGTCAACAAGCTCTTCATAACCCTCTCCGAAAATAGAGGGTTATGAAGTACCCAGCCCAGCAGCTGTGGGATATAGGTTTATAAGCTGTAACTTGAATTTACTGTAATAATCATATCGCAGCAATGGGTGCATGTTACGAAACCTATTTAACGGACGAACTGCATTTTAATTTTATGAAGATAGATAGAATGAAGATATTCAAACCATAACATTCCTTTGTTGCAGCGGAATGAGTTCACATTTAATACATTGAGCAACGTTATTTATATTTAAGACCTTTTTGTAACCTTTAAATCACAAATAAACTATTTGATTTGATTTGATTTGAAGGCGTGTTACCCCACGCAAAAGAATTTTAGCAAAAAAAAAATTTTGCGATCCATACAGGTCTGCTGAATGCCCGGATATCGGCCAGACTTTCCGGTATTACAAATTCCTCGAGTATACGTAAAAAAAACAATCGAGAAGGCTCGCCATGTTGAATTAGAGATCCGCCATCGGGGATTTTTGTTGCGAAATTCTCTATATTATAATAGATTAATCTTTATCGAAATTTAAATCGAAATTTGATTGAATTTTTAAATTCGTTAGCGAATTATAATATCGTCGTGATATTGTAGTAATGCACATTCAAAATTGCTAAATTCCTTTATACTTTCGATATCCCACAATATATTGTAAAATAACATATAGAGAGGAAAAAACAAGTAATTTCTACTTCATTAACTTTAATTTCGTACTGAACCCACGATGTTTTTTTACAAAACGTCAAAAGCGGTACTCCACTTCGAAACGACGAACACCTGGCCGCCGCACTCGACTTTAAAACAAAGCCGAGGGCGACAATAGCCTGGCATAACAAATACATTTATGTGGATCTATTTATAAGCTGAAGCGATTTTATTTGATGGATGATAACGACAGCTTTCTTAGGTCTTAAATTGTAAAAAATTAAAACGATAAACATGTGTCATAAATAAATCTCAAAATTATTTAAAATAAAAGAATATTACGCGATAACAAACTTCTATTAGAAGTTATTGTGGAGGTTAAATGTTAAAAATAATAATTGAGTGAGAGCGGATGTTCAAATTGCTCCCTTGCTTACGCAATTAATCATTATCAGGAATAAGACAGCCTACTGGCTGCACTTCACATTCAGTGAAGAGCAAATACAGTTTGACCAACCGTAATGTGGCCCCGCCACAACCTTGTGTCACGTGAAGGACATAATTACACGATGACTGCCTCGTTGGTCTAATGGTTGTAGTAGTGTTACTGCTGTTCATCAGGTCCTGGGTTCGAATCTCGGGTCGGGCCAACAAATTCAATTATTGAGTTTTTCCGTCAAGAAATTCTCAGTAGCTGCCCGGAGTCAGGAAGTCGGCGGTGTCTCACCCCCGTGCCTCGGAAAGCACGTAAAGCCGTTGGTCCTGCGGCCTATCTCTCTACGGTTGTGTCGGTTTACCGTCCCATCGGATTATGAGAGTGAGGAAGTAGTGAGTGAGTGCACCTGTGCTTGCGCATACACTTGGGCACTACAATCCTGTCCTGTGCCGATGGCTAGTCTCCGTTGAGACTGGCCGTGGTCTGGAGGACATTATTATTACTATAATTACCTACATGATAACATGCATGCATGCCAACGGCAACTCTACTAATGTAACACAGGGCAGCCTCTCAGCACCACATTCAACTTCCTTGCCAACACTAGTAGAATAGCCCAACGGGCATAGTCACGGCAGTGAGGATCGCTGAATCACCGACTGATCCCTGTTAGTTTTTTTTTGCGCGCAGAAGCAAAGAAGGGCTACCCTCCGGAAAGCGGGGGTGAGTGATGAACGCTCAAAGCATACCACGCAGCCGGCTGCGTGGTTATGATCCCTGTTAGTCGCCTGAACGTAACTTTATACTGCCAGAACGAGTGGGGGATTGCAGTTCTACCTTCATTTCTTCGTATTCTTTTTATTTTTTATCCCTCATTTCCAATACATGTCTTTAGAGCACATATTAAATTCAATGCTTTTCGGAAGGCCCACTAACAATTCTATGTTCTTTTTATCTCTTTTTCTGGTCACTTATTTAATAAAATATTATTCAAAAATACACTTTCATCATAAATATTCATCATCATCAGCCGATCACCAATCCACTGAACATGGGCCATTCCCTTGACTCTTGATTGTGTAAACATACCTACTTACTGTTACCGTTAAGCTATGAAAAGTACACAGCTGAACATAGGCATAGATTGTCTCATAAGGTAGATTTTGGCCATATTTGCCACGCTTGGCAGGCGTTTTTTAAATATTTAAGTTGTTCCTAGGAAGCCGCTGCTGCCAATCTCCTGGATTGTCTCTTTTTCTTTGATTGAAGTTGATTTTTCTAATATAATACTTATTGCCGGCATCAATCGTATGTTACTTAGACCTCTGCCCTTTTCAATATAATTTTTAATATAGCTTTTGTGGTTTTAAATACTAGTCGAACAAAGCGTTCGCATTTAATGCCTGGTCTATTAACAAACCTTAGTTGTATTGTTTAACCGCACCCCCTTCTAAACACATTTGTCTAGATTTTTTTATGACTAACACGGCGTTTCATTGAATAAAGAAGAAATCTAGATTTACAATATCTCAAATATAGTTCTAGTCCACATACGTCCGTTTGACTCGTAGTTATTGTTGCTGTATGTTGCTAGATTTGAATCTCATTTGTAACAAAAAGTTTAATTACACACTAATATACTCGTATAGTCCTACAGCTGGATACAGGTTTTCTCTCATTTCTAGACTGACACGCCCCGTGCATGTTTGCGTACTTCCCATTTCCCCTAAATATTTTCTTCTCTTAACAACACTTTTCCCCATAATATTTACCTTCGCCTTCAAGCGCGTAGTGCCTAGTTAACAACTCAGAGTATTTATTTACTAGCATAGAAAGAGTTCTAAAATAGGAACAAAATTCTTATTGCTGAAATCTTAATACATATGGCGTTTAACATAGTACAAAATAAGATATTATTCTGACCATCTTTCTTTGGTGTTTATCGATGTCCTTTTTTCCGTTTCATAGACTCCTCTATTGATGTGCAATTAGCGAGAGAAAAAACGTTGTTGATAAATTTCTTAGTCTATGGCTTAGTAAAATAATGGATTTTATGTAATACTTATTTCTATCAACAAAAGTTTATAGAGGCTTCATCTGAGATCTTACAGCAAAACGTAGTTGAATAATGTAGAATTTCCTACTATCGTTGTATTTTTTAAAATATGTCGTGAAAGTTCACTATGAAATCTACTTCAATTCAGTCGATGTATTTCTGGCCAATTATCCTTAGACTTAGTATGGGTTTCACAAGGAAGGAATAATAACTGTGTTTGCTTAATCGACACTTAGTTTGTGTCGCGAGACATACACAGAGTGACTTGCTACGACAGCTTTATTTATAGAATAAGGGTACCAAACGCACACAGTGCACACTTACAATTGGACCTGGTAAATGTCATTGTGGTCGAGATCTAGGAAACAGTCGTGCAATGCCGGGGCGGGTCGTTAGTGGTAGAGCCATGCTCCAGTTATATTAAAATATTTATAGTAGTATAGTTGTAGCACGAATGGGTCAGCTCGACCGTCAGTGACTCATCAGCTTAGTGGTGCTGTATTTCGTATGGTGAGTGTGGAGAACCGGAGGCCCTTTTTTACTGGAATCGAGTCATTCCATTTTAGTCCTCAGAGGTGACAACGCATCTGCGTTTTGATCCTTAATCGAGGATAAATGTAGATGTTTATAGGCCACAGCAACCATTTACCATCAGGTGGACTGTGTGCTCGTTGGTCACCCATATTCTATAAAAAAGGAAAGACCCAGCATTGTACGTTTACAGGTTAATAAAGAGTAAGAGAAGGAATAAGAAAGTTATGTTCACGTGTTATTGTATTCCACATTCTAATCTCTCATCATCTACGATTTTGTGGCTTTTATGACATTCCAAAATCGGAATTCATATATTTATAAAACTTTCCGGCCTAATTAATTGGGATTATAACTTACAACTTACTTTATACATGGTAGAGCCACACTGCAGGCTCTTTTGATTCTTAATTTCGAAAAATTTAAATTTGTACATGTCTATTGGCCACAGCTTACACTTACCACCAGGTGGACTGTGTGCTCGTTTGTTACCCTTATTCTATAAAAAATAACGCTAATAATGATAGTGCTACTTAACGTTATATGTTTTAGGGGATTCTCTACAAGATAGATTTTATTTTTCTGCGGCATTTATTGAGTTAGAACGAACATTGTAACCTGTTTATGTCGATAGCGTGTACTTCCTGCCGGGCTTTAGAGGGCGCAAGTGCGCCTTGTTGTACCAATAGAGTTAGCCGCAACAACCCTAATGTGCCTAATGTCTTTAGTTGTTGGCAAGCACTTTCGAGAATGGCGTGCGGCCAAACAAGTTCGCCTTTGCTGCTACTGTGTCGAGAGAAAGACACGTCTTCTATGTTCACGGCTTTTAGTTTTAACACTTTAAGTCTTTGTCCTTTAAATAAATAAATAAAACATTGTTAAATTTATTTTTGTGCACATATATATGAGTTTTTGTAGCTCAGTGGATAAGTGCTCGCCCTAAATTACTAGTTGTACCCGAAGTAAAACATGTTTCGAACCCTTCCGACGCATTACGATGATAGTGTTTAAGAGAAAAAGAATGAGATCTTTATTTGGTCATTCCTTACAAAATATTGTAGATACATGTAGTTCTATACGACATATTTGTTACAATTTATAACCTAGAATATCAAATTCCAACGAACAGGATGTTTGCCCTATAAATATTCTGAGAAATACGCGTACTTTATTTTTATATAATAAGTATTCATATGTTTACATCATAGAGTGACACGAGTAGTCGTAGCGTTTTCCCCCGATA
Source organism: Parnassius smintheus behrii (assembly GCA_036936625.1). Taxonomy (NCBI): domain Eukaryota; kingdom Metazoa; phylum Arthropoda; class Insecta; order Lepidoptera; family Papilionidae; genus Parnassius; species Parnassius smintheus. The sequence goes on from JAUPFT010000024.1 coordinate 33,265,244, forward strand.
CACAACTCATTTTTCCTGTCATCTTTTCCGGGGGCAATTATGCGCACACAAAAACAATCGTGTGTCACTACGAAACACACATAACAATTAAAACAATAAACTTACAATTTCACACGCAGATAAATACATTATAATAGTATCACTCGGATAAAGACTCGGATCAGTCGCTCGACCTATCTGCATAATGTATGAGATATGGGGGCGAGCGGCCTGTGTTGGTAACAAATCCGAAACAATACGACCTTTATTATTGTAACTTTTTAGTTCTAAAAAAGTTGTTACTGTATGGTTTACATAAATAGAAAATGTTCTTATCATATTAATAACACACAAACGACAGACATGTGTCAATCATTCATTTTTCGTGACCGAATCATTCTAGTACATTTCGTCACGCGTACCAGTACATTCGGATCGTTCATTCAAATGGATCATTTCAGGCTCCAGTACCACTAAAAACATTTCATCAAGATCATTCGGGATTAGTTCGGTTTTCGACTCGTTCACAATTCACACCAATCACGAGTAAAAAAGTTTCGGTCAATTGTTTGTGATTTTTTGTGGTTGTACCGTAACATTCAAAAACAGATGAATGAACTATCAATACTTTTAAGTGTACCAGCTCATACAGTCAGTAATCAGTAATCATTCATGATTGACACATGTCTAACGCGCACACTCACATGCACACGCCGACGCATACGCACACGCACACGCACACTCACACGCTCAAGCACACCCACTCGCATGTACACACGCTAATAACGGTTAAAAAATGTAGTGTAATCTCTATTGGGCTTACTGTAAATACGACAAAAACCTTATATGATTACCTAAATAAAATAAAATAAATCTGTATTTGATATTATAGAGAGCCGGTGGTAACGCCTTTTTATCTGCAAGCGGAGTCCGTGAGATATCTCTGGTATTTTTCAGTGTCGCCTCTACGACACACACGGGACAGTGTAGGGTAAAGGATCCTCTTTCTTATTCTACTACTTATGTTGCTCGAAATTCATTTCAAGTTTTTATTAACGTTTTAGTAACACCGGTTTAAAATATCTACGAAGAAAAGACAGGCGAAAATGACCTGTGGACTTATAAAAGGAATGTTACAATTCAATGTTTCAAACACATATTACCTGGGTGACTGAGAGTTACTCGCTGTAAGAAAAAATATTTATCTGAGGGGCGTAACCAAGGTGCACTCTCTTTCCCCCCACGCTCAAAGTCTGAAGGAATCCAAAACGATCGGAGACATATCAGGCGCAGGGAACAACGGATTTACATGTTCTCCGAGGAACGCTGGTAAAACACTCCTAACTCTAAGATGGTACTGAGAATTTCTTGACAGAAAAATCCAATAACTGTTTTTGGCCTCACCCGGGATTCGAACCCACGTTATCAGCATTTGCGCTTAGGTCTACTAGACCGACGAGACCAGCCAACTATTGGCGAAAAATTTTCACACAATATTCATTCCATTGTAATTTGTAACCTAAAACGTCCACTGCTGAACATAGACCTCCCCTATTGATTGCCTCATGGGGGCCGGGGTATTTTGCCATAGTTGCCACGCCTGGCAGGCGGGTTAGCGAACGCAGTTTTTTATAATTTTGAGTGATTATCAGTAACCTGTTTCATTCTCCCTATGTCGTCTCTTACGACACCCACGGCACGCTATGGAGTAGGGGATATTCTTGCACCACCATAAAATATTGCCGTCTTATTATTGCTCTTATTATTATTCTGATTGCGCCTTTTCTTGACGAGTTTACTTAAACTAAAGGGTATTTTGAACTAATAATAACAAATTAATCTTAAAATTGGCACAGTCACATCCAGGCCTTGGTCGAAAGCTTGCGAGGTGTGGCTCGCGATTTCGATTTCCGCAAGAAATGAACATTATTTGTTGCGGGTATCGAAATATGTTTGACCTACTTATGTTTTCCATGAGTTTGTGTTGTTGAGTTTGAAATGTGTTTACCATAGCCTCTTGCCACTCCTGATTTATAGTGTCTAAGTCGTTTAAATTGCTGTATTACTTTATATTATGTATAAAAATACTGACAGCTTTGTAAAATTTACGGATTTTCCTTAGATCTACTCCAAGTAAGCTTAGAATTCTTTGAACTCGCGAGATGACTGACGCTTGGATTCATTGACTTATAAGTATAATATTACTGAAAATTAAGACAAAATTTTTACTTAAATTTGCGAAAAATTAGGATTTACCCGGGGAACATTTTTTATATTTGTAATATAATAATTAATTATAACTATAAAAAAAGATATAATCTTTTTATTTTATTTCTTATTATATGAAAAAAAAAGAACGCGTTAATGCCAAAATATGTATGTTGAGAAAATAAAAAGGTTAAAGGGTAGTGTTTGGTTGCAGAGCTATGTCGATTCCTGTTCGGACCAAGTGTATCTATGATCTGCCAATAATTGTTCCGGGTCTGGATGTTTGTCCGTGTGCAATTTATGTTTATAAAAAGCTTTTACGATACCGCAAACCTTCCGTGTACGCGTGTGTATCGTTTATACAAAAAGTTGCTTATTTTAGCCCCTAAAACCCTGTTAAAAATATTTTTTACTCATTACATGTTTCTCTTGTTACAGGCGGCGGATGCACGTTCCCCGCTGACTGGACGGGCAGCTGGTTCCAGTCCGGGAACCCGGGTCTTATCGCCATCAACTCCACTCATATACAGTCCAAGGGCGAGTGCTACGAGACTGAGTCCTATGACAAATTTCTACTTTATGACAGGTTTGTAATATTCCCTTTATATTTTCTTATTCTTTATAAGAATACTAGTTACGCTATTACAATACAAATCTTCAAGAAAGCTTAAATACTTGTGTTCGGAGTTGTTCTCGAAAGTGTGGATTCAAACCTACGACATTACGAGTTTACAGTTCACATTCCTTAACCTTTATCTACTGTCGCTTTTATTTTATTAGCAATTGTGCAGAACAGGTGTGTAGTGCACGAGTTTAATGGATGGTAATCATAAATTACTTGGTGAGGCGGAAAACTAACGGCTTTATGTCCTTTCCTCCGCACAAAGATGAGATATTTATATATACTTTCCCCCTTCAACTGAGAATTTCTTGACAAACAATCTCAATAAATTACAATGGACCGACGCGGGATTTAAACCCGGAACCACATGATCAGTAATCACGCTTGTGACCACTAGACTAACAAAGTAGTTAATAATAATTATTGTCTCATATATGAGACGACTATACCACATCGTCGTCAAGATATCAAGCTGATGAATTATTTTACGTCGCCATCGCACGATGAACTCCTGAATAGGACTTATTTAAGTTAATCGTCGCACTTATTCTGAATATATGGGTATAATCTGTCCATTTTCGGTTGCAATGCGATTTCATGCTTTTTTCATTTCCCGTTATCCGTTGCCTATTAAAGTACACTGTTGAATAAAGGCCTCCCCCATAGATTGCCTCATAGGAGGGATATTTGCCATAGTTGCCACATTTTGCAAGCGGGTTGGCAACCACAACTTTCTTGTTTTTAGTCGTTATGAGGAAGACGCTGCTGCCCTCCTCCTGATTTGTTTTCCTCTGACGCCTCTTACGACACCCCCCCTCGATGATATGGGTTAGTAGTGGATATTCCTAACCGTCACGGCACGGTATTTACTTCTATCGTCCTATAATTTCCACATAGCTTTTGAAGTCGGAGCTTTACTCCTAATTCTCTTATAATACACTAAGTCATAACCCCGATTTCATAAGCTATATATAAATATAATATTTTCCATATGGAAAATATTATATTTATTTTTGGCCTTTGTATTATGTTCTATTTTTTAATAAAACTTTAACAATATAAAATCTTAGAATATGTATATAATATGGAAAATGTTATATTTATTTTTGACCTTTGTATTATGTTCTACTTTTTAATAAAACTTTAACAATATAAAATCTTAGAATATGTATAAGTAAGCGCATATATACTCTAAGTATAAAATATTTACATCGTTTTTAGATCATTCTATCCTTTTAATATCATACTCATATCATATCATACATAATCCTTCTATAATAATAACGTACTGGAAAAAGATGGTATTAAATTTGCACCATATTGGTAACCATTGTTTAAAAGTGTACCTTTCTTTCGTTTCCAGACGCGAGGAGTGTTACAGATGCATGGTTATTTTGGAGAAGCACAAGTACGTTCTACAGTATAAAGAAAGTAAGTATTTAGTAATTCATGTTACGCTAACTTCTAAAACCATCAAAAATTTTCGTAACGCGGTTAACATTACTACCATTTGATTCTTACACCAGCGACATCCTACGGGTCTTGCAGATTTTCTTTTGGGAGATATAGGGAGTGTCCACAGTGAATGCTTGTAATAAAATGATTTAAACGACATAAGGATCGAGGGATAGGTGTGTAATAGCATAATAAAGCAAAGTCAAATTATTATTGTTAGTTGGTTGTTGATTGTATCCAGTTTGCGCGGCGTAAGTACGACTCGATTAACAGTTTCTAAATATTTAAGTGTTGGGAAAAAACGCGCTGACCGCTTTGCTTGTGGTCAAAATACCTTGTTATGACGACGCAGGTCCTAGATGCAAGTCTTGAAAAGAGTCAACATTTATGCATAACATACAATTTTATAGAAGTAACTGTGACAAACGAGCACACAGTTCACCTGATGGATACTGTGGTCCGTAGACACCTTACACCTAATTAAATCATCGAATAATAATCAAAACGGAATACGAGTAGGCACCACGTTACCAGTAAGAATAAAAAAGTGGTTATAAATTACTAAAACAACGCCCATTAGCAATCCTAGTGTGTAAACATGATGATCGTAATAAGAATACTAAATCTCTTGTTGTGATAGGCTGTAATGATGATGAGGATGATGATGAAGCATACCTTCATACATGTTATGCTAAGAAAAATGTGTTTAAAAGGGTCTCCAGTTCTCTACACTCACCTTACGAAACTATCACAATCACTACTGCCCATCACAAATCCACTGTAGAACATACATCTCCACAATAGATTGCCAAAATGTATGCTCCTCAGCCATATCTATCCATTGACTACCTGCGTATTTCATCAGGGCGTCACGCCATCTAGTAGGGGGTCACCCAAAACTGCGTTACGAAGCTGTCACTCTAAAACCTTTTTTCCTTAACGGTTGTCACTTCTTCGAGCTATATGGCCGGCCCATTGCTACTACAGCTTAATGATCCTCTAGGCTATGTCAGTTACTTTTGTTCTTTTGCCGATGTACTCGTAACGCCTTTGTAAGCCTTAATTTCGGCTGGTTGTGCTGATAATTATTTAAGTCTCTGAAATCTACAACTAGCACAATATATGACTTATTCTACTTTAACGAATTTCATCCCGCAGAGAAATTCCGAGCACACAACGCCATCTAGTCCCAAGCTAAGCAGAGCTTGTGTTATGGGTACTAGACAACTCATAAACATACTTATATATTTCTAAATACATAAATATTATAGATAAATTACACCCAGACACAGAACAAATGATCGTGCTCATCACACAAACATTTGTCCTGGGTGGGAATCGAACCTACGACCTCCGGCATAGCAGTCAGGGTCACTAACCACTAGACTTCCTTATGTACATTAATAAGAATTGTGTATATTAATAAGAATTAAAAGATTTTTGGATGTGTTATGAATGTTCTTGTCTGTGACTTTAGCCTAGAGTATGGACACAAACAGACTCTCTAGGTTACTTTCGATCTGACGACTTAGTCATTACTTTTGGTAAGAATAGATTAGGACGTTTGAGTTTTTATGTTAGCCTCAATATATTCTGCGACAGCGCACATGATAACCTCCGATAGCAGTTAGAAGTAATCCGTTGATATCGTTATCATCAAATGATGACTCGAGGCTAAGAATTTTACTGCGGAGTTGCGGGCGGGTTCGATTCCCTTACGGAGCAAGTGTAGCCTTAAAATAATTATTCAGCGTCTGGGTGCTTGTCCAGATGTCAGTTTGATGTGAAATTTATGTATGTAAAACATCTCTACAAGAAAATAAAAATTCCTTTTTAAGAATAAAAATATAATTATTACATAACTTGTTTTGTTTATTTTTCAGCGTTTTGTTCAGAGAAGGACTCGATGTCGTCAATATGCGAGTCAATTAGCGGCGACGCCCCGCTGTATTCCATGTTCCGTAAGGAGCCCAGACCGGTGCCGCAGCCCTGTCCGTTCCACCCTGCGCCCTTCACCTTCACATACAGCCGGTAAGTTGTTTCATCATCATCGTCTTTTTGATATAAGTGGTCATATTACTGGAATCCATTTTTTTCTGGATTACTTTACCATTAAACCATTTATTTTATGCATCATCATTACAGCCCTTCACAAGTCCACTGCTGAACATAGGCCTCTCCCAAGTAATGCCACAAAGCACGGGCCTGAGCCACCTGTATCCATCGACTTCCTGTATGTCTTACCAGGTCGTCACTCCATCTAGTAGGCGGTTGCCCTACACTACGCCTACCGGTACGAGGCTGCCACTCGAGAACCTTTTTAGGGTTCCGTAGTCAACTAGAAACCCTTATAGTTTCGCCATGTCTGTCAGTCCGTCTGTCCGTCCTCGCTTAATGTCTGTGACCCTTAGCACTAGAAAGCTGAAATTTGGTACCAATATGTGTATCAATCACGCCGACAAAGTGGTAAAATAAAAATTGGAAAAAAATGTTTTATTAGGGTAGCCCCCCTATACCTATGTAAAGTGGGAAGTGATTTTTTTTTTAATTTCAACCCTAACGTGTGATATATTGTTGGAAAGGTATTTAAAAATAAATAGGGGTTTACTAAAGTCATTTTGATAATGTCAATAATTTCGGAAATAATCGCTCCAAAATTAAAAAATACTTTTGAACCATAAGTTTAGAAAATATGAAAAAAATCTGAAAGTAGAACTTTATAAGGACTTTCTAGGAAAATCATTTTGAACTTGGATGGAAACAACAGTACCCACTACCGGGAGCAGTTGCAGGAGCGCGGGGACCTTTAAACTCATAAGTGGGAACACTTATTGTGACGGACGGGAAACTACGGAACCCTACACTGAGCGTGGCCTGACGCGCTCTTGGCCGGTTTTATTTTTTCTCCAACGGTTGTCGCTTCTTCGAGCTATATGGCCGGCCCATTGCCACTTCAGCTTACTAATTCGTTGGGCTATGTTGGACACTCTGGTTCTACTGCGTATATCCTCATTTCTAAGTTTATCACGCAGAGAAACCCCGAGCATAGCCCTCCATAACTCGCTGAGCGACCTTGAGCGTCCTTATACGGCTAGCAGTGAAGGACCACGTCTCAGATCCGTAAGTCATCATTAGCAACTCGCACTGTTTGTTTTCAACAATCTAGTTTTCAAGTTTTAAGGTATACCTAACGCGAAGATATGTCGAAATTCCCGAACGCTGCCCAGCCGAGTTGAATCCGTCGATTGACCTCTCGGTCGAAGTTGGACTTACCTAGTCGAACTATTTGTCCCAGGTAAACGTAGGTACTCGTCAACAACTTCGTGCTTAGTGCTCCCTTGAACTACCGGCATAGGTGTGACATGATCTTTGTTTTGTCCATGTTTATCTTAAGACCTATCCGTTGGGAGACACTATTGAGGTCATAAAGCATAGGTCTTAGGTCCTCCAGCGATTATGCTATAGGGACTATATCGTCGGCAAATCCAAGGTGAGTGATGTACTCGCCATTGATGTTAATACCGTATCCTTTCCAGTCCAGTAGCTTGAAAACGTCTTCCAATGCAGCGGTGAAGAGTTTCGGGAATATAATATCACCCTGTCTTACACCTCTCTGGAGTTGGATAGGTTTTGAACTCTGGTTCCATAGCCATAGTAGCCCTACTGTAAAAACACTTTAGCACTTCGATATATACCGACAGTCAACTTGGCACCGCTGAAGGGACTGTAGCACCGCCCAAATTTCGACGGAATCTAAGGCTTTCTCGTAACCCATATGCGCCAGGCAAATTGGCAGATTGTACTCTTCGGTCAATTTTATGCATAGCAGACCATATCTACCATCATCATCTATTTAATCCAGCTTAACTATATATTTAGTGGTAAAGTGAAATGTAAATATATATTTAGTGGTAAAGTGAAAAATGACTTTCAATAAGAATTATATGTAATCAATATTGAATAAAAATTTATTCTATTCTATTCTATTGTATTAGTAACTGACATGTTAAAAAACGAATTTTTTTTTAATTCTTTATTAATGAGCTTATTCACAATACGAATATGTCGCTCCGTTAATTCATCACCAAAAAAAAACAATTACATAAGGTATACTTAAACTTATTACATTATAAAGTTCTCAAATCAATAATTAATTACAGAAAGTTGAAGAAGATATGCAATTAGAAAAACGAATTTAAAACGTTATTCGACGGAATAATATACAGGGTGTCCGGTTTCCGATGTCCGATACTTTAAGGGGTTAAAATACAATTAATTTTATCGACAAATCAGGGATCAATGATTTTTTTCGCCATCAAAAAAAAATAATGGCAGCACTTTAAAAAAAAATTGTAGGCGAAGCATAGATGCTTGTATTAATTTAACAATATCTACCCAAGTAGAAGACTTTCAAAAACAAAATTGGTCTCAAATGTTAGTTAATAGTGTAGACAATAAATCTAGATTCAAAATATTATTTTTTAATTTTTCAGTATTAGTAAAAAACATTTTTGAAAAAATAAATTAGACAACAAATTGATGTTGTTTTTCAGGTTCTTAGCTTTAAAAAAAAACCATCGTGTTAACCAATTTTTTTTACTCGTTTTTATTATAATACAGGATATTTGCTATAAATGCACATTTAAATCTTAACTCTGAGTTAGATGGTTTAGGAGCTATGATAATTTGAATGTAACTGTTCAAAGTGCCTCTACCCCGATATTAGATAACTAAACACCCATTCCAGTGAGTAAGATAAAATTCTTCAATAATTCAAGGAATCGTAAGCAAGCACAATAGCATCCTTTGTGTGAGCAGGTAAAAAACGCTGTGCACAACAGTGCGAGCGAGACAGAATAACGGCTGTCTCCAGGTAAAAAGGGTGCAGTGTGCGCTTGTGCCGTCGAGCAGTCGTCCCTCGCTCTGCGTTGTGATAACATTCCTGGTTTTAAGTAAATCTACTTACTGTACATAATTATTATTTGTTGTCAGACTTTGTTACGTTTTTGTTTTGTTGTTGAACTGTTACTTTTTGTTTATTACAATGAACGAGTACTCAAGCCAGCATTTCGCTGACATCCATTTCGTGTATGGATTGTGTAACGGGAGTGCAAATAGAGCTGTTGTAGAGTATGCACGCAGATTTCCTAACAGACGTACGCCGAATGCTCGCATTTTCGTGAGAATTCATTTGAGACTTGCGGAAAATGGAATAAGAAGGCTTGGTAGCGAACGTACTCGTGTTTTGTCGCTCCAAGATGAACATCAAATATTGCAAATGATTACTCAAGACCCCAGCCTGAGCATTAGACGCATAGCTAATCATCTCAGTCTATCAAAATGGTCGGTGTGGAAAATTTTAAAAAGAGAAGGATTACATCCTTACCATTTTCGAAGGGTGCAAGAAATACTGGAACCGGATTATGTAAGAAGAGCAATATTTTGTTCGTGGATATTGAGAGAAACACGATATGATCCAAACTTTTTAAAAAGAATTATGTGGACAGACGAAGCTACTTTCACGCGATCAGGGTATACGAACTACCGTAACGAACACCTGTGGCTTCAAGAAAATCCACATGCGATCCGCCCAAGTTCTTTTCAACATAAATTTTCTGTCAACGTTTGGGCCGGAATGATTGACGACATTCTAATTGGACCAATCATTTTACCGGAGACAATGAATAGCCCAAGATTCCTAAATTTTCTGGAAACGAATTTTTTGGATGCTTTATTGTAGTTGCCATTGGCCTACAGGGCCAAAATGATTCTGCAATTGGATGGTGCTCCGGCACACTTCGCGCTTCTCGTGCGGAATCATTTAAATGCACACTATTCGTCGTGGATCGGACGCGGAGGAACAATTGCTTGGCCACCGCGGTCGCCAGATTTAACACCTCTCGATTTTTTTTTGTGGGGCACACTCAAACGAAGAGTGTATGTAAATGTGCCAAATACACGAGAGGAGTTAGCAGAAAAAATAATTCAAGCAGCAAACGAATTGCGAGAAGACAAGGCAATGATCCAGCGCTCTACGCAACACGTTGCGCTAAGAGCAACAGCATGTCTGCAGAGACAAGGGAGGTCACTTTGAGCAGTTTTTGTAATTATTTTGCCAAATTAAATGCAATTGATATAAATTATTTTGTTTTATTTCATTTGCTAGTATATCCGCGCTTTTCAAGTATGTTTACACTGTCATAGCTCCTAAACTATCTAACTCAGAGTTAAGATTTAAATGTGCATTTATAGCAAATATCCTGTATTATAATAAAAACAAGTAAAAAAAATTGGTTAACACGATGGTTTTTTTTTAAAGCTAAGAATCCTGAGAACAACATCAATTTGTTGTCTTATTTATTTTTTCAAAAATGTTTTTTACTAATACTGAAAAATTAAATAATATTTTGAATCTAGATTTATTGTCTACACTATTAACTAACATTTGAGACCAATTTTGTTTTTGAAAGTCTTCTACTTGGGTAGATATTGTTAAATTAATACAAGAATCTATGCTTCGCCAACAATTTTTTTAAAGTGCTGCCATTTTTTATTGATGGCGAAAAAAAATCATTGATCCCTGATTTGTCGATAAAATTAATTGTATTTTAACCCCTTAAAGTATCGGACATCGGAAATCGGACACATTGTATAATAGAATTCCAACTCTTTGAATATTTTCAGATTTCTACTCCTCACAGTATTTTTTTTTTGTTTATTATCTGGTACAAAATAAAGTAACAAATTGAAATTTCGACGCTTGACATACCCATGTTGACATGTAACATAACATAAAATGTAACTGTAACAAGCAAATGAAATTAGTTGCGCTAAACAAAAGTTTTTATTTTCCGTGTGAGGCTGATAAATAAGCTCTTTCACTGATTTTTTTTAAAAGTCGGAGCTAAACGTACAACACGTTTTTTACTATAATAAATAAAATTCTAGGGGCTCCGGCGACTGTGCGAACCCGCCTTCTCGTGCGGAATCCTGCACAGACGATTCACGATTGCTGTTGCGGTACATGGCCTGTCCCGACGTGCCCGGAACCGAGAGTAATGGTAAGTGCTTACATTACACAATAATATAGGAATGTAACTACACTTAGTATAGTACCTATGTAACTAATACACTTAGTATAGTACCTATGTAACTGAATTGTGAGTTAGTGACGATCGGGCCGACACTGTTGTTACACGCGTAATAAAAATGTAATTAAACGCTTCTCTTGCAAGGACTTATTTCATATCCAACATACATCAGTTAAAGGTGTACTGTGTTCTGTGTACATGTACACAGAATGTTTCATATCTTAAACAGTTAATGAAGGGATCGGTTCGGCCAGGGTAGCACCACCTTAGAAGGTGGTTCATTCATTCATTCATACATTTTCAATGCTGAAAATAAGCCTCCCCCACAGATTGCCTCATAGAGGAAAATTTTGCCATAGTTGGCATACTTTACAGATGGTTTGTCAACCTCAGTTTTTAACTATTATCGAGGTATTATCAAGAAGATGCTCATCCATATTACCCATCTCCTGTTTGAATTTCCCTTTGTCGCCCAGGTGGACTTTTGTAACATGGAAGTAGTTTGTAGCTTAAATATAACTTTAAAAAAAGTAATGCTCACAACCGCTTTTAACTATCAAAAGTAATCTGCCTTTTAGTAGGTACCAATTTAATATAATGTATCTAATTTCAGTTGAGGAGCTTGTGTGCTTAGCGACATGGAAGGAAGGCTCGACGAGGTATCTGGTGGGCCAGATTTCGCAGGTCACAAGGAGAAACTCCATTGCTTCCGATGAAGATACATACAGGTAGTGTATCTAAAATACTTTAATACAATATTGTTTGCATTTATTTGTAAGTTATAATTAGAGATTGTCACTCAGTAATTCCGATATCTATGTCTGAAATACTGTGATCTCTGCTGATTATAGTAAAGATCTGTTTTCTTAAAGTGTTCTTATTGTTTCAGATGTGTGAGAGAATACAACAAAATTACTCTTAAACAAAACCTTTACAAAATTTTAATTATCCCCTTTAATACTTACAGATGTTTCATCTACAAGGGCCAGCATAGCGATAAGAGTATGACATACAACATCGCTCAGTCGGGGGACGCCACTTGCAACGGACTGTCGTCGCCCACGGACGGCAGCCGAATTATGAAACTCACTAACAGTTAGTATTTTCAAAGAATGGCACTAATATTCGCTAGGCTTTCGCAATACTTTCTTATTCCGACCTCATAATCACGATGTTTCCTGATTGGGTGTTGAAGAATTTGCTTTTTAGATTTGTCTTTTTTTATTAACAATGCTATAAACATTACTAATATTCCCTCTAACCACTTGTGGTAAGCTTAAATAGCTTGTGTTACGAGTGGTTCACGCCACTAGTCGAATGGCGGATTCGAACCCACGACCTTTTTGAGTTCGCGGTCCGCGTCCTGCAATTAGGCTACTGTCGCTGTCTTATGAGCGAAAAAGTTCGGAGTAAAGCGCTCGTCTGAAATTTCACAATAAGAACAATAATTCAGTTAGATACCAACCAGCATCAGAGTAAAAGAATGGATAAAAACAACTTTATTGATATCCTTTTTTATTTTAATTATACACTGTGACGTCTTTGATGTCAAGTGAAGAGCTAGGTGGGGGGGGGGGGGGACAGTCTGTATGTACGTACTTACTGTAACGAATGCTTATGATGGCCCATTAAAGACCTTATACTGGAGTCCGCCAGAGGCGACTAGATTTTAAGCTTTATTCATTAGTAATGTGCCTCGCCAGAAAGTATTTTTATTTAATAGGGGAATTATTTATTTCCCAAAACAACCTATATATAATATTACTACTAATTTCTTTTGGTAGTGTAGTGAGGGAATGTGGTTATTCTCTCTTCATTGGTTCATTCGACTCGGTTGGCACTTACAGGTGACGACGAACACAACCGCTGCCACTTCCCAAGCTGGATCGTGGAGCACCACAAGTGGTTCAGCCTTGACCACACGCACCAGTACCACTTCACCACTAAGAACGCCACGCTCAAGGTTTGTAATCTTCCAAGCAAAGTCTTTAGAGAGGAACACATCATTCTATATCATAAGTGATACAAATCACTGAAAACGTAAGTTTTCATATTTTTTCTATTTATATATTACTTCATTTGTCTATTTATACAATATGTAACGTAATTGACGCACACCCGCAGACACCCCAATTATGTTATAATCATAATACATACACTGAATTTTAGTTAAACATTTTTATGCACTGATTATTTATCAAATTAGTTATACTAATTCCGGAAGAATGTTGTGGTCACAGTACAAATCCACGAACGCAAAGACTTTAACGTGCTTGAAATAAAGTTCATTTTTCTTTATTTTTATTGAATGACAGAATTAGTAATCCTATACTATTAAACGAGCAATTCTTGTATATATATATAATCGGGATCTCGGAAACGGCTCCAACGATTTTCATAAAATTTAGTGTCCGGGGAGTTTTAGAATAAGAAGGTAAATTTTGACGGATTGTTAGTGATTATAAATAGCTTAATTGGTATAATGGTCGGTCATAGAATCTTAAAACCCCGGTTCGAGCCCAGACCGACGGACCGACTTTTTTTAATTTTTTTTCATGTTCCTTTCTTTTTTGAGAAAATCTATTTTTTTGAGCCCTTTTTTAGTATTTTTTAAAACACGAAAATTTAAATTAAACTAATTGCACTCATGATTTTTATTTCAAAAACCAGTTCAGTTTTTGCTAAGATCAAAAAATATTATTCTTATTTCATTAGTATGTAATTTGTATCTAAATATAATTTCCATAACACACAAATTAAAAAAAAACCGACCGAAAAATACCGAGCAAAGCTCGGTCAACCGGGTACTAATACAAATAAAACTGCACTCTTAAAATTCTTATTGCCTTAAGTTACGGTCCATTTCAGTTTGTTTTGACTGTACAGATTTAGTGTGACTGTAATTTACGTAGTTTTAATTATTTTTGGGATAAAAAATTACCTATATTAAAAATGATAGGAATCGATTCAGTAAACGATTCTGAACAAACTACTTTCTCAAAGTGCGTTAATTATGTTACGTGTTGTATATATCTTTACTTGTTATTTTTGTCACAGGAGCAGCCCAAGGCGAGCGCTAGTTCTTATAATAAGACGTATACTTCTGTTTCAGATAATCAACGAGAACGGTTCATTCGAGGAGAAGCGGCTAGTGTGCCACTCGATACTGGAGCAGAAGGATAAGAAGTACATAAAACTTGTTGCACACGTGACCAGAGGATGGTAAGAACTTTTTAAAAGTAGTAAAGGGAGAACTCTAGTAATATGCATTGCAAGTATTTAAAAAAAAGAAGTATGGAAAGAATTTTTGTTCTCATAATTATTGCAGTCCTTACAGCTTATCTAAAATTATTGATCGCTGACTTAAATACGTTAATAATTACCTATATACCTGTCTCCTTCTATTGTCATTTAGTAAAGAAAGAGAAATCAACTTAGATCATTTCACAAATTTTCGTCAACAAACATCGATTTTGATAAGGAGCCGTGGTAGCTCAGATGGTTAACGCTCGCTGTAAACATAACAGAACGCGAGTAACCTGGGTTCGATCCCCGCCGACTCCAATGAAATTTTTAATTGCAATTTTGAGTGCCGATATGCCAAGTGCTCGGCAGTGTAGAAAAACATCGTGAGGAAACCTGCATGTCTGAGGAATAAGAAAAAAATATTTCGAAGACATGTGAAGTTCGCCAACTCGCATTGGGGTGGCGCGGCGGACACTTCGTTGCACTAAAACCATCTCAGAAATGAGAGGAGGCCAGTGCCCAGCAGTGGGACGTATATAGGCTGTAACTTTACTTTACTTTTACTTTTTGATAAGAATATATATGCCTATCTTTTTCACTTTCTCAATACAGGAGCGGGACATATTTTTATTAAAAATTATCGATTTCTATCGAAAACCCACATGTGAACTACTATAATATTGTTTTGTGGGTATCTTGAGAGATGCCTTTACGATCTCTGTGTGACAACAGCGTAAACATGTTGTACTGAAATCGTATTTAAAATATCCATTCCATTACATACAATATAATTTAGATTGGTACGTCAATACTTATGCCAATTGTGACGATTACGGTAAATCCATTGAATCAGCTCGTGTGGAAGAGACCCATGGTATCGTTTTATCCGGCTCGAAAGACCGTTAGCACAGTCCCCGCCCCCGAGCCAGCGCTGGGACGCGGGCTGTGCTAACGCTGATATGTGGTGGCGGCGTGTTGCAGTGAGTCGGGGCACGTGTGCCTGCGGTTCGCGCGGCGCGAGGGCGACGTGCTGGAGCTGCAGCAGGGCGCCGGCCTGTGGGACTCGCCGCAGGACGCCTGCGCCTCCGACGCGCCGCAGCCATACGTCACGCTCATCAGTCAGTACACAGATTTACTACATTTTAATAATATAAAGTGTAGTGGCTAGTGGCACGACGCATGCTTATACGTCACGTTTGTTTTGTTATTATTACTATTCGCCAATTAAGGTAGGACAAGGTTTTAGACCATACAGCTTAGTTTGATTTGTATTTTGTTCACAAAAACTCTTCATAATTTGCTATTGTACCACAATGAAAAGTTTTTGGAAGATTTTGGCGACACCTTAACCGAACAGACAGTCAATGACGATAATATCTCGAGGCCCCTACACGAATAATATATCCTACTAAAACTATATGCTTTCACTAATAGTTGACATGCGCAGACATTACACAAAATCGCACTAGTATTGTGTATCAAATCCAGTTCAGACCGTTTATGAAGAGATAAAACTGGAACAACAATCTGAAAACGGTCAAGTTTCCACCACAACCTATGTTACGTACATCAGTCAGTGAACGGTTAATATTTCTATTAATTACAGTCTGGCCGCTCAGAGAATGCGATCCTGACAGGTCGAGATCGAACGGACGATGTAACTTTGAAGTAGCGTAGCATTTCCGATTAAAAAAATATGTATTTTAATTCATCATTCCAATTAGACCATTATGTAACTTCTTCTTCTTCTTCTTCTACCTAGCGTTTATCCCGGTTGCTCATCCCGCCCAGCGCGGAAGAACCCAGGATCCGCTTTCCTACACTTCCTCCTCCACTTTACCCGGTCTTCGGCGTCCCTCGCAACTAGCCCATTGGCGCGCATGTCATCCTGCGCGACATCAAGCCAGCGTTTCTTGGGCCGTCCTCTACTCCTGGTACCAGGTAGGATCATGTCCAGGCATTTGTTTCCTACGTAGCTGCCGGTCATCGTAAGACGTGGCCGTACCAGCGTAGGCGACTTTCCTGGAGCTTGTCAGCAATGTCACGGACATGGAGGCTGCCGCGAATGTATGTATTCCGTACATGGTCTTTCCGCGTGACGCCACACATCCACCGCAGCATGTTCACCGCAGCATGTTCACCGGCCACGCTTCACTGCCGTATGTAAGGACAGGCCTTATAATGGTCTTATAGACCTGTCCCTTCAGCTTGACCGGCATTTTGGGGTCACAAATGACACCCGTCACCTCGCGCCATTTCGCCCAGGCCGCTGATATACGGGCCTTGATGTCGTGATCGATGTCCCCGGACGCATCAAGCACAGATCCGACGTACCTGAAGTTGTCCGTGCGCTCGACGGTGTCACCGCTTATACGGAGAGACGTCAGATCTGTGCTGTTGCAGGCCATATACTCCGTCTTCGCCACATTTAGCTTCAGCCCGCCGTTCTCAAGCGCCTCCCTCCATGCGTGCACGCGTCTGGTGAGCCGCCCTTTGTCCCCATCTACCAGTGCGATATCATCAGCGTACATAAGCAGCCAAGGCTGCGGTAGTTTCTGTTCGCTGGCTGACAGTTCGTCTAATATCACACTGAAGAGATAGGGGCTTAAGACGGAGCCCTGATGCACGCTTACGGTTATGGGTAAGGGGATGGTATCACCAACAGCGGTCCTGACTATTGAATCGGAGGTGCGGTACATATCACGTACGATTTCCACGTAGGTCTCTGGTACCAACTTCGACCGCAACGCCCACCAAATCATCTCCCTAGGAACACAGTCAAAGGCCTTCTGCAGGTCTAGGAATAAAAAATGCAGAGGCATATTCTTTTCCCTATGCTTTTCCATGAGGATCCTTCGGGCGAATATAAATATAAATAATATAGAAACCGTACTGGGAGTCGGATACTGTACACTCCTGTCGGATCCTGGTGTCAATAATGCGTTCGAAGAGCTTCATGGTTTGTGACATCACCTTTATACCGCGGTAATTACCGCAATCCTGAACGGACCCTTTACCCTTGTGGACCGGCGTTATTATACTAAGCCGCCACTGATCGGGCATTATTCGGTCGTTCAGGATTCTATTATAAAGGTTAGTAAGAATGCACACACCACGAGCCCCCAGCGCTTTCCACGCTTCAATTGGCACCTCGTCCGGTCCGACAGCTTTCCGATTCTCCATGTGACGAAGAGATGCGAGGACCTCGTCAGGCGTAATCGGTGGCACGAGTCCGTGGTTCGGGAGTTGTTCGGGATGGTGCACTTCCCGGTGCTGAGTATTCAGCAAAACGTGGAAATAAGAGCGCCATCTCTCCTTCACCGCACGATCATCGTACAGGGGCTCGCCATTAGGGCCGTTGACGCTGCAGCAGCGAGTAATATCTTGCGCTTATTTGGCCCTAGAGCGCACCAGTTTATATATGAGCTTGTGCCCCTCAGGAGTGTCCAACTTAGCATATAATGGTTGCAAGTGGTCACGCCTGGCTCTGGCTACAGCTTCCTCGGCAGCTTTTTTCGCTGTCTTGTACGATGCGCGATCTTCAGGAGATTTGGTCGCTTGCCACGTCTTGAAGAGAGCTTTCTTCTCCCGTAATGAACCCTGGACTGTGGCGTCCCACCACCAGGTCTCCTTGTCAATTTTGCGACCCCCTTTCGCCACACCTAGGACTTGCTTTGCCGTCTTTGTGATTGCTGTCTGAATGGTTTTCCAGCACTCTTGGATGGACTTGCCTGCTGTGTCGAGACTAATATCCCCAGCGGCAGAGTCAAAGTCTGAGTATCTGGTTTGATCCAGCAGCCACCACTTGATTTGACGGCGGTAACGTTCGGCGTGTCTGCGACGGGGTTTTACGCAGAGGTCCATGACGAGAAGTCGGTGTTGGGCAGTGAGGCACTCACCGGGTATGACCTTACAGTTGGCCACGTGACTGATATGACTTCTCCTGGTCAGTAGATAGTCGATTTGAGTGGCGTCCCGACCGCTCCTGTAGGCAATCAGGTGCTCGGTTTTCTTTTTGAAGAACGTGTTCACGACGGCCAGGTCAGCTGCAGTGCAGGTTCTGAGAATGGTTTCCCCCTCTGCGTTTCTTCGGCCGTAACCATAGCCGCCGTGGACACGTTCATACTCCTCCTGCACGTCGCCCACATGACCGTTCAGGTCGCCACCCAACACGACATCGTGGGACAACGGTATGCCGCGTAGTACATCTCCGAGCCGATCCCAAAACAGCGTCTTATTCGCGTCGCTGCAGCCGACCTGTGGGGCGTAGGCACTTATTAAATGGGTCACGACCCCCTCAACAAGCAACCTTACTATCATAAGTCGGTCGCATATGCGTCTAACTTCCAAGACGCTATCGTGGAAACGCTCGGCGAGCACCACTGCCACACCGTTCTCCCCACCAGAAGAGCCTGTATAGATCGGCTTGTAGCTGTGCCCAATATTCCGGCTCCCGTTAGCCTTCCACCGTGTCTCCTGCAGGAACGCCACTGCCACTTTACGCCTAGCCATACTTGGCCACAAGTTCTGTGGAACGTCCCGTAAGCGTGCCAATGTTCCAGTTTGCAAAGCGAATCTTCGTGGTTGGTGCTAACGTCTTTAGCCGGGCTCGCACGGGGCCCGGTAGCCCTCGCATACTTGTCGCAGGGTTAAGGCGATCCCCATGCGCGTTGTTATGCGGCGACGCCCTAGTCATAAACGTATATCTCTTTTTTTTACTTTCCATTTTTGAGTGACTTAGTGCCAATTACCGGGGCGACTGCCGTCTGACCCCCGAACCCCTAGGACGAATCCCAGAGGAGTGGCATCGCCAGAGCCCTTTCCATTGTTCAGCAGGTGCGCCACGTGCAGGCGGGGTTGGCTTGGGCTCCAAGATCTTAGCGGAGCCCCTTACACCCAACTGTTACTGCTACTTATATTGACATAAATCTAAATTGTACTTTGATTTTGTTTTGTGCTGTTGACCTGGTTTTCGTTTAACTGACTGTTCCTGCTAATAAATTGACGTTGGCGCTGAATTGGACTTACGATTTGTCTTGTGCTTTGAAAAATCATTAAAAGTGAAAGCCGTGAGCTAATAATCAAGTTACAAGATTACTTTGAGCGAGAAAAGCAAAATTGCGGACCCTTGTTGCCTCTCGAAGAAGTACAAGAGCGTGTCTCTCAGGCGCTTGGAATGAGCAAAGGGACGGTAACGAAAATTAATAAAGAAAAGTTCGGCCCAACTGGCATAGAAGAAAATGTTTTACGGACACCGAAGAAAAAACGCAGAACAAAACCTGTGACAAATATCGATACCTTTGACGCTGATGCAATAAGGAATCATATATATGGTTACAATTCGTGAAATGAGTACCTGAATAGAACAGCGCTTTTGGGATACTTAAAGGCAGGTGGTTTGTTTATGGGAGGTAAAACAGCCTTATCCAAAGTTTTAAGACAAATTGGTTTTGAATATAAAAAAAAACTGACAAGAGAATAGTTCTTCTGGAGCGATATGATATTTTTTAAAGAGAGTATCTTTTTTAAGAGAAGCAAGGAAAAATGATGACTGGAACAATGTATTTTTTCATCGAGAAGACATGTCTAAATGCCAATCACACGGTGTCTAGGTTTTGGACAGACGGCATAGCATTGTTACGCTCCTAAGTCTACGGCACTAGCGCCATCTAGTGTCAGAGACGAGAGCGAGGGGAGCTTTCCAGAAAATTACATCACTAATCTTTCAACCGACAGCGGCATCTAGTCCCGAACCGAAGAACTAAACTTCTAGAAGTTGAAACTCGAACTCTCGGTACCTTGCGCGTGTTTACTTGAATATTCTGGATATTTCGGTGCTAATTTATATTTATAGGCGCTGCAAGATGCGATCGGTGAAGTAGTGAAGTTGGCGAGAGAAGCGAAGCTTCGGAGCGGAATAAAGTGAATCGTGTGATTAATTATTAGTGTTTTTAACTTTAATTAGTGTAAAGTGAATTAAAGTGTTAATTTAGGTAATTCTATCGGCAATTTTTATTGTCACGTACCTCAAGCTCGTAACAGCATGTTACGTGGTAGAGCCATACTGCAGTTATATTACGTGGTAGAGCTATACTGCAGTTATATTAGTAGTGTAGTTATAGCACGAATGGATCGGCTCGACCGGGGAAGGACCACGCTCTCACAGAATACCAGCGTGAAATAGTAGCTTAATGCTGCTGTATTTCGTATGGCGATTGTAGAGAACCGGAGACCCTTTTTACTGGAAACGAGGCACTCCATCTTAGTCCTCACGGCTGACATCGCATCTGCATTTTGATTTGTAATCGAGGATACATGTAGATGTCTATGGGCCGCAGCAACCACTTACCATCAGGTGGACTGTGTGCTCGTTTGTCACCCTATCCTATAAAAAAAATTGCAGCATCGACGTCGAAAGTACCAATGCGTAAAGGGGCCCGGCTCATAATATGTCACGCCGGTACTTCAAAGTACGGTTTTCTGGAAAATGGCTTACTCGCATTTGAGTCAAAAACAACCACTGATTACCACGAAGAAATGAATGCTGCTACAATTAAAGAGTGGTTTCAGAACGTGCTACTGCCCGGCCTGCCAGAGCCTTCAATGATATTTATTGATAATGCCCCTTACTATTCGGTACAACTGCAAAAAGCACCGACCCAAGCCAACAAAAAAGAAGATTTGGTGGCTTGGCTACAAGAAAATGGTATTGATGCAAACATGCAGATGCTAAAACCAGAATTAATGAATTTAGTTAAAAGAAATAAGCCTCAAAAAGTAAGATACGAAATCGACGAACTGGCTTTGGAATATGGTCATCGTGTTCTGAGAATCCCTCCGTACCCGTGCCAGTATAACGCAGTTGAGCTGATCTGCTCAAATCAAAGGGTATGCAGCTCGCCACAACACTGCGCCACCATTTGGCACAAAGATGAATGGGCCTTTTGAACCAGCCTGCGATAGAGTCACAAGAGATGTTTGGGCGAAGGTCGTTGAAAAAAACTAAAAAACTTTTTGATATATTTTTATGTGGTGGCCAGTGGTTGTTATTTATGTCAAAAAGAATGAATCATCCCATTTTTTCCTGTCGGGTGTCCTAGGAGGCGGCTATGGAAAATGCTAAAAGACCTCGTGACATATGGTCTTATTACAAATCATGGTCTTTTAACAATCTCGGGCTTAAATTATTTATTTGAAACGAAAAATGTCCTTAACCGCGGTGGCACAAAAGTCAGTCTCCGGAAAATTTGACATTTGCTATTAATGAAATAGATTCTAACTTAAACAAAATAGTTTTAAGAAAAAATATAAAATGATAAAATAATATATAACCTATTTTTCTTACTCTATTATTAATTTCAAATATTTAAAGATTTTTTATCAACAATTAAAATTGTAAATTAAATTGTTTTTATCAACATATCATTAAATTTTACAGCTACTTCACTGACACCGATGCGGTGTCCCATCATCGGTCGTTACTCGGTGGTCAGTTCGCTGGCGGACAGCAGGAGGAGAAGGCAGCAGGACACCATAGGTAACAACAAAATTAATTTTTCATCATCATTATGATCAAAGCCCATCGCTGAACACAGGCTTCCTCCAAAGAAACTGCCATAAAATCCATTTTCATCAATTGACAACCGTCGACTTTCCGCATGGTTTATAGATACTTGTGTGACCCAGTTAGAGAAGCTACTGAGAATCGAAACAATTCAAATCTTATATTGATGTAACTCTGATGAAGAAACACTGCTTATAAAATATTCTTATTTATTAAGTAGTATTTTAAATACAAATCTAGGAAGACTATTGAAAAGGCGTTGCCTTTTAGTGTTTACTTTGATAATGGTGATACATAAAAATAAATGTCAAAAAAATGTACACTGTGTAGAAGTACCACAAGTGTCATGTGTTAAAAAAAAACAGTTGCATTTCTGTCATCAAATAAGAATAATGTCCTCCATACAGAATATCTGTACCAGCGGCGTCTCTACTGAAACTATAAAATATCTCCATCTCGTGAGAGGCCGTCATACACTCCACTTACCGGTATGAAGCTGCTTTTCGGATACCTTTCTCTATCAGTTGTCAGACCAATATGGCCGGCCGTCCGACGGATCCGTTTCGTCAGTTTTACTGCGGATGTTCTCGTTCGTATCCAAATCTTGCTGGGCGGCTTTAAGGTGATACCTTGAAAATTTGGTGGTTTTTCTATTTAACATATTTTTTAAGTTTTATAGATTACAAACCAAAATTTTGGTATATGATTTTTGACTATATGACCTTTGATTGCATAAAAGGAAAATACGTTATCATGTAATTTTCTCGATAGAAAAAAATTGCAAAGTCGGCTCTAATTATTTACATTTCTCCATGACACCACAATATTCTTACGAATAAGTTCATGAAATTATTTTAAAAGTATAGTTAATAATCATATCCAAGTTCTACTAAACCAGTTTTTTTAATCCATAGCGGATATTTTTGTTAAAATAAATAAAAATGTTGTTTGGCGCTTACGTAGCTTTCTCCGAGCGCTTACTCGATATGGCTATCTCATAATTTGCGTATATACATTGCACCACTTTCATTTTGACACTCCCTCAGTCGTCCGTTAACTTCACCGACAAAGGAATAAGCCACGCCCCCAAAACTTCGATTCATCTTCAAGGTATCCTCTTAAGAGTTTTCACTATGCAGTTTTAACCGGAAATTGTTTTTATTGCAGGAGATATGGAAACGGGCGTCGGTCCGTCGGAGTGCGTGTCGGGGCAGTTCGACAGCGCGAGCGTGGGCTGCGGCGCCGCGCAGGACACCATCGAGTTCAAGTCGCCCTGCACCACTGCCGGTGAGACAAGCTGCCTCACTTCACGCCTTCAATTTACACGACGTGACATATTTTTTACGTGACATCACTTTATATGACTTGACTTAATGTTGTGAGCCGTGACGAACCTCAAAACGCAGAAGTTTGCTCTGTTGTATTTTGAAAGGTGTGCGAGCTTAATAAAAAGTGATGACAACTGTCATATAGATGTACTTTTACCTAGTACAATAAGTAATTGAAAGTATATTGGTCTTAACACCACCGTGTAGTGGCGGCTTAAGTATATCCACTGCCCCGTGTCCCATGGTGTTGTAAGAGACGACAGAGGGGGAAATATCAGGAGACGGGCAGCAGCGGCTTTTTGATAGCGACTTAAAATAAAATAAGACTGCGGCTGCCAGCCCGCTTGCCAAGGGTGGCAACTGTGGCAAATATCCCCTCTATGAAGCAATATATGAAGGAGGCCTATGTTTCAACAGTGGAGTGGTGGATAGGCAACAATAACAGTATTTGGATCTTTATAATCATAAATATAAGTGACTTTTAATTTAAGTGATTCGAATAAATATTTGGTGTCGTTATGACGACTGATTCTGAATAAGTCTGATTAATACATTGTAGAGTGTATTTCGACATGTTGTTTTAGGCTTAAGTACTGCTTAAATTATATACCATTAAAACTAAGAATTTTTATTATAGAAAGAAGTCTTTTCTTCAGTACACTTACAGTAACATAGTATATGGTAAAATGATTTTTATACTTAACCTTACATGTTATCGACAAAACAGTTGAACGCTTTTGGTTTGTGATCGACATACTAATCGTTGTGTTAAATATTGTATTTGCAGCGTACACATGTCATGGTGGATGGGTGGAGGGCTCGGTGGGATTCGTGATCGCGTCTCCCGTAGCGCGTGCCTCTTCGCATCCGCGCACTTTCTGTTTCATGTACACACTGCATCCGCGAAACGGTCAGTAACTACAAGACACTTCCGAAATAAAACACTTCCAACCCACTCACTCGTACTATTATCCATTTCCATATATTTCACTTATAAGATTTTACCTAGAGGTTTTGCAATTCACAAACTAAAGCGTACTTTACATGTATTTGAACGTGCACATGCACTTTCTTATTCCGAAGAAGTGATCGGTTTGGTACATGCCGTCGCTAACCATACCCGCTTTTGGTCCCACGTAAATTTTGACACGCATGCAAATACGTGTTTAGTACAATAAAGCCCACTCGACTTCGTGAATTGCAAGAACTTTTTTTAATAGAATTTAACGTGTTCAACCAATATATACTGTACTGTACAACCAATAGGTACTGGTTCCGTATGCGACGTATTAACACAGTACATGCGGCGCACAGTAGACTGTCTAGAGCGATACAGAGATTACAAACGATTCCCCCTTATCTCCCTTTCAACTGCCGGCTGAAATGGGGTGGAGGAAGTAATTTTAATTTTAAAAGTACGTTACAAAGGAGCACACAGTCTACCTGATGGCAGGTGAATTTACGACCCAAAGGCGTGTCTACATATATCCATTACAATTCAAAATGTTGATTTATTGTCGCCCTTGACGACTGCCTAGTTTCCAGTAAAAAGGGTCTCCGGTTCAGTCATTATGCGAAACACAGCGGCATTGAGGTGCTATTTTACGCTGGTGTTCTGTGAGATTTTTGTCTTTCTCCAATCGAGCCGACCCATTCGTGATACAACAATAATTTAGTTGCAACGTTGCTACCACTTTGAAACTCCTGAAACTGGTTCCTATGCTACTATTTACACGGTAGCAAGAAGTTCTCAGTAGCTGCCCGAAGTAAAGAAATTGGCGGTGTTTCACCACGGTGCCTCGCCGTAAAGTACGTAAAGCCGTTGATCGTGTGCCTGATCTCCTTCCTGTCGTGTTGGATTGCCGTTCCATCGAACTATGAGAGTGAGGGAATAGATAGTGCACCTGTGATTGCACTTGTGTGCTATAATTCTGCCCTGCGCTGATGACTAGTCGCAGTTGAGGCTGACCGACGAGACCGAAATTCTGTCTGGAAGACCTTATTATTAAAAAGTACATGTGGCGCTTGCTGGTACACTGTTTTTTTTTACTATTATAGCCAGCGCTTGACTACTCTCTTACCTGATGGAAAGTGGTGATGCAGCCGTAAAAAGTATATCGCACTGATTTGACTAAAGCTTATTCACTCTCACCTTGACTATCTAAGACGTGTGCGATAAAGAGAGGACGATTGTCCCTCTTGATCCTTTCAAATTCCGGTTAGAGAAGGTGGTAGATCTATGCTGCAGCTATATTATCTGGTTGGATCGACCGGGGAGGAGCACGCTTTCACAGAAGTGAATATAAAATAGAGAGAGAGAGAGAGAGAGAGAGAGAGAGAGAGAGAGAGAGAGAGAGAGAGTGTGTAAAATAGCAGGTTCATGCTGCTTTGTTTCGTTTGATGAATGTAAGAAACCGGGGACCACTTTTGTTGGAAACGAGGCATTCCGTCTCGGTCATGAATGAAGGGTGCGCAATGTCGCATCTGCATTTTTATTCTTGATCGAAGCTAAATGTAGAAGTCAATGGACCACGGCACCCAATTACCATTGGTGGACTATATGCTCGTTTGTAACTCTTATTGAAAAAAAGTGTGTTTGCACTTTTCTCCTAAAGAACTTTAAAAGTGAACAAATTGTGACGTTGAACCTTGGACCTTGCAGAGAGTGGCGGTGGCATTCTGGCGCTGAGCGCGGTGGCGCACTCGTGCGACCGGCGCCTCACGCCCGGCCGCGCCGGCGACAAGGCATACAACCTCACCGCTAACGGTACGTAAACTTTCCCTTCTTTTCTTGTTACCTTTACAGCTTTAGACATAGAGGTTAGAGAGAAGGAGAACGATAACTACGTACTAAAGCATAGCCCGCCTGTCCTTGAAAATTTGTAGAATTTATAGCGGCGCTGACGTCGGTGAGTAGTGACTGCGAAGTTAGATGTTTATGAGTACAAGTGGATGAAGTTAGTTGAATATTGTACAAAAACATCATTGGTGCGTAAATAATAGTGCTCCGTATTTTTTTTATTTTTTGACAAAAAGAAACATTAAAAAATGGAGAAATATTTTATTGTGCATGAATGTGCAACTGGTTTAGCATCTGATCGGAACAATAGACTGAAAATACTATTATTGAGAGAACTTAGCGATCGCAGCGTCTCACTTATTTTGTCCATATTTCTGGGACATTTTTTTCTACAGTGATCGCTCTCCTTCTCTTTAACCTTCATGGCTTTAGATCTGTATTTGACATTGCATGTGACAGATTAGAGAATGAAATGAGTGAATGAATGCACAGAAGTACGAATTAAAAGGAGAACGAGAAGAGCATTGCTTTCTGGAAGTCAAATGTCTGTATTGATAAAATAATAGCTGAAATTTAAAGACGACCAAAATTCACTTCTAATTATTATTGTATGAAAAATCGTATAGTGTATAAAATATAATCTGTATTTGTATAAAATCATAGATGTTTACTTTATAATAATTACATATAGTGTATACTTCTGATTCAATTAACATACTTGTACATTTCGTTATTACGATTTCAAAATTTTAATAAGCACTCCTTAGTTTTATATTGTAACTCAGACATCTCACTTTTTTCATTTCCTTCATTATATCCTGGATATAAAGTTACAACTTATATATCCTATACTATTAAACGAGCAATTCTTGTATATAAATATATATATATAATCGGGATCTCGGAAACGGCTCCAACGATTTTCATAAAATTTAGAGTCCAGGGAGTTTCGGGGATAATAAATCGATCTAGCTAGGATTTATTTTTAGAAAATGTCTTTTTGTCCGTGTTTTTAGGCAATGAAAAACTGCTACAATATCGTTAGAATAAGAAGGTAAATTTTGACGGATTGTTAGTGGTTATAAATAGCTTAATTGGTATAATAGTCGGTCACTGAATCTTAAAACCCCGGTACGAGCCCAGCCTGACCGACCGACTTTTTTAATTTTTTTTTTCATGTTCTTTTCTTTTTTGAGAAAATCTATTTTTTCGAGCCCTTTTTTTAGTATTTTTTAAAAACACGAAAATTAAAATAAAAATAATTGCACTCATGATTTTTTATTCAAATAACCAGTTCCGTTTTTTCTGTTATGTCGCTAAGATCAAAAAATATTATTTATATTTCATCAGTATGTAATTTGTATCTAAATATAATTTCCAAAACATACGAATTAAAAAAATCGAGCGAAAAATACCGAGCAAATCTCGGTCAACCAGGTACTTGTTTTAATATATTAGCTACGTACTAATTGTTCTTTTCTCATTCCTCTGAAATTATTCTTATCTTATTCTTCATAGTCCCTAAATGTCCACTTTTGGACGTGGTTTACTCCGTTATAGACAGCCCACTGCTGAACATAGGCCTTCCTAGAGATAACCTTTTAGGGGGATAATTACCATAGTTGCCACGTTTGTATGTAGTTGGCAGCTGCACTTAATTATTTCTTAGTTGTTATTGTTATTAGAAAGACCGTGCTGTCCAACCCCTGTTGTTACTTTCTATTGCCTCTTACAACACCCGCGGGATGATACGGGCTAGTGGATTTTTTTATAGGATAAGGGTGACAAACTAGCACACAGTTCCCCTGATGGTAAGTGGTTGTTGTGACTCGATTACGAATTAAAATGCAGATGCGTTGTCACCCGTGAAGACTGAGATGGAATGCCTCGTCTCCAGTAAAGAGGGTCTCCGGTTAATCTGCCATTTGGCATGCCGCTGGTATACTGTGAGAGCGTGGTCCTTCCCCGGTCGAACCGACTACTAATATAGATGCAGCACGTCTGTACCGCGTATAGTGGATATTCTTACACGGCCACTACACGCGTAATTAATGTTATAGGATTTGCCAAAACTGCTATGCTGAATTGTTTAATCTCTCACTTTTGAATCCGGATATTTTATTGTTGTACGTGAAAGGGATGATTATTACTGCCACTTATTGGAAACCATGAATCCTACTTAAATTTCTCATACACACGCTTCTTTAAACATCCACAGTTTGAAACGGACTTTCTTTTTTTTAGGATCACCAAAGGTCTATAGAGCTGATTATTTCAAAATTTGGAGTGTTTCCTTTCCAGGTACATGCGAGCAGAGCAGTAAGTACAACAGCGTGGCGCAGAGACTTACGCCCGCCGGCGCGCTGCTGCTGGTACTGGTGGCCGCGCTGCTTGCCACCATCCACCTGCCCCTACCCCTCGCCCTCCCGCCCCCCTCCCCCTACCCCGCGCTCGCCCGCAGATGATACGTCGCCGCACGCTAGGAGCACCGCGACCACGCCCGTGCTTCATTCTGCAACAAGTACCAACCTTCCTCCTCGCAACATTTCCTTAGACCACCGTTTTATTTGCGCGTAAAGTGCTCGCTGCTGTCACATATTAAGAAATCAGCATAGTAAATAAATTTGCGGCGTTTATTCACAAATAGATTTCCTAGTTTTGGTAAATATTAAGGACACGTATATTTTAGTCGTTTAATATATCTCTGTGTTTGACTGAAATATGTTTTGATCAATATTTGGCCGATATTGACGCAAACTGCGAGTGCTGTCATTTCAGTTTCTGAACTAAAAACATTCGAAATGTCAACATTTCCTGTCCATTAGTGAATTGAAGAAGAAAGTACTTTGTACCAAAGTACGTTCTTAAATAAATTACTAAATCGGGCTGAATTCGGGAATGTATTTGTTTCCGCAAAAACTTCACACTTTATGACGTAGATGAACCATGTGACCAAGTGACCACTCGCAACCACGCACTTTATTGTGATAGGTTTCTGTTAAGGTTTAGGTTTCTGTTGTTCTTTTCTTTTTAATACGTTACAATGTTTTGGGAAGGATAGCAAGTGTTACTATTAGTAAAATGGCTACAACAAAGTCGATTACCATTTTAAAAAAGCTTGCCAGGAGTTTTTTTCTTTTAGCTAACCAAGCCATCTTGAAGATATAATCATCTTGGGAACTTCTTGACCTTTGTTTTTTTCGCTACTTACAGTTGGCGACACTGATGTTTCTTGACCCCAACAATTAAGCGCATGATAGCTAAGACGTCATTAGAACTAGGGAGGTAACCCCGGAACGGTGATTGGTAACTAGGCGAAGCGGGGACAGAGGCAGGGTGCGGGTGTCGAAACCGCATTGCAGTCATGTGCCTAATTGTTTTGGCCAAGTTGTGCAGACAACCGAACATATTGATTGTCTTGTTTAAGTGATATATTTTCATTGATTGTTGTAGAACTGCCATATAATATTGAATTACCGTATGTGGTAACCAGTTGTTTAATCTGTACCTATTATTAGCACGTGAAGCACTGATAGTCTACGCAAACATTTAAGCATATTGAATTATAATATTGGTGTTGCTTTCCTTGTGATACGGCGTTAGTACATTTTCGTGTTATTTTTTATTCATCCAGTGATTAATCAAAAACACGTCGCGGCCATCTTTGAATTATGCTTTCGTTTTTTATGTTTGTGATGTTGGCAGCTTTTAGCTTTTCTTTACATGTTTTAGATTACGAATGTAAGTAATTTTAATATTTATTACCTACTTAGTATGAGTTTTAGTAATGTACTTATCTTTGTGGAACATTTACGAAATTATTTGTAAAATAAAATTACCACAAATGAGTGGTTATGACCTTCGCGTAACACAAAGGAGTTTACATTACACTTATTTACCTAAACGTAATATTATTTTTAGGTTAGTCGGGAACTAAACAATGTTAAAGAGAAACGAAGCAACGTAATCATATTGTAAATATATAAAGTTGGTGAAAGAGAAAAATATTCGATTTTTAATAATGTTACTTATGTAATTTTAATTGTATTGCATTTTCTTTCATAGAAACTATCCGGCGTAGTCTATGGCAGGATTCGAATAAAATAAAACAACAGAGACTATTATTTCAACTAGTTTCTGGGACTACGTCTACATGTACGTTGTACAATATATCTATAAATATACATGATATTATTTATAGAAGAAAACGCTTTCAGGTATACAATTGTACTGTATGCTAAATATTATACAGTTTAAAAATTAAGTCTAAATTAAATAGATAGACATAAATGTAGAAAAAATTATTATGCTCAGCATCTTTCTTTTAAATACGTCCATGTTTTTTTTATTTATTTTATTATTTTAAATCGATACGTACTTTCGAAACGTGATTTGAAATTGACAAAAGGCTAATTTCAAATTACGTTTTCGCCTACCTTGCTAAAGTCTTAAAGCGATTTCTAAAGCTGAAATGTGATAACGTACATCTAAAATTGTCTGCTATTATTTAAATATTTTTAGTATAGTGCATTATTTTGTTTCTATCCTTCTCTCGCTTTAAAGTCATAACGCTATCGTTCGTAAAATCTTGACCAATAGTAGATTTAAAAGTGTAATTGCTCATACGAAAAAAAAAAGTTTGAAATTTTATTTGTGATATAAACGATACCTAATAAGAGTAAAATAAATGATGTACATACTCACTAGACTCAAGTTCCTGACACGACTCACTTTAATTTTCCTAATTTGATTTTGTGATACTCAGACAGCATTCATTTTATTGGAAATATAGTTTGTAAGTAATTGTGAATTGAGATTGCAATGTCAATGCTTGCCTACAGTGAACCTATTATTTAAAAGAAAAAGTTTAAAATTGTAGCCCAAAAAGACTATTGTAAATATAACTAGCTAATAATTTATATACAATCATATTTTATAAGTATAACGTGTTTTTAATAAAAAATACAGGACGAAAGTATTAATTTAAAAAAAAATAACCGAAGATAATAAATAGCGATAGATAAATTGAATGAAGAATATATAAAAAATACACATTTTGTTTTCTTTTTTTAAATTAACCACACGAAAATGTTGTTTGCACTTGAAGTTTGGGACGAGTATTTTCACGATGTAGCTGTTAAGGCCGCTTTTGTTTCTTTTTTTAAAATAAATAAGCGAAATTTCACAATGTGAATAAAGTGCACTGACAATTTATGTAAAAAAAACTTATGATACTCTATGGAAATTGTAATTTATCGGCGTGTAAATATTTTCGTTTTATTTTCAGCTATTTACGATGGATGTTTAAATTTTGTGATATCAATTTTCTTTCGGGCTTCATATTATTAGGCATATGTATAGCGTTTAAGAAATCTAAGGGGGTTTTTGGATAATTTTGCTTCTTTCTTTTATCGTGGAACAATTGGTCATGCCATGAGATACGATTTGTAACTATTAATGTGTAAGCCTATTATTATATTTTGATTACTGAAATATATTTGAAAATCATAATATGTGTTTTTACTTCAGCCTTGTGATGTTTTTGTGTTTTTCCCTATGTGTACAATTATTATAAATAGATACAACATACAGCTGGAGGTGTTAGTGTCACGCATCATCTGCATGATGGTCTCAAGGCCAGAGCATCATGTGATGAATCTTCTGCACCGACATTTTGTGTTAGGTACTTTGTTTTCTACTTTGGACCTTTGCACAGCATCGGTGTCGTTCATATATAAGCGCCTACCAAAGTCCACTACAGAATAAGCCTTTCCGGTAGATTCTCTCATAAGGGTGATATCTGTCATAGTTGCCACCAGGTTGGCAGCCACAGTCTTATTATTTTGAGTTATTAGGAAGATGCCACTCCTGTTTCCTCTGTCGCTTTTTCCGACACCCACGGGATGATTTGGTGTAGTGAATATTCATACACAGCCATTACTCGGTAACAGCGACAGCGTCGCTTTATTTTACTGCAATTGCTTCTTAATTTATTACAAGCCATCTGAGACTGTTGAAGTCATATAAGAAATACCTACTTTTTTATTTATTTATTACACAATTATAACATCATTACAGTTATTAAACCAATGCGATGTTATAACTAACCTAAATATAAGAAACTACTGACTAATAAATAATGATATCTAGTATGAAATCTATCAAATTGATGGTAAAATAAAATACTTATTAAAAACATTACAATTTTCAATTTTGGACTTTTACTTAGACAAAGCTATACGGCCTTCGATCGGGTTTGGCACAAAACGCTTCTTTCGAAGCACCTTTCCTATGGGCTTCCCGAGAAATTGTGCGATTGGATCACCAGCTTTCTTGCAGATCGGAGCATCAAGGTCGTTGTAGACGGTGCAAGCTCCGATTACAAGCCTATTAATGCTGGTGTGCTACAAGGCTGCGTGCTATATCGCCAACGCTGTTTCTTCTGCATATCAATGATATTGTTACGAGCTTGAGGTTCGTGACAATAAAAAATGCCGATAAAATTACCTAAATTAACACTTTAATTTTCTTTACACAAATTAAAACTTAAAACACTAATAATTAATCACACTAATTCACTTTATTTCGCTCCGAAGCTTCGCTTGTCTCGCCGAATTCAATACTTCCCCGATCGCGTACTGCAGCGCCTTTATATAGAGCTCTTCCACGAAAACATCCAGAATATTCAAGTAAACACGCGCAAAGTACCGAGCGTTCGAGTTTCAACTTCAAGAAGTTTAGTTCTTCGGTTCGACACTAGATGGCGCTAGTGGAGTCGACTTTGGCGCGTAACACTGCCCCCTCCTAAGACATGCTCGTCCCGAGCATTATCGGACCCATAATAACGCGCCAAGCGATCCACATGGACGATCTTAGGAGTCCCCTTTGCGCCTTTCTGTAACGGCTCCGCAATGTCCTATCCTGTGGTGCACCAACATTGTACAATTTCGATGCTCCTCTACTCCGTGTCTGAGGTCCCCTCACAGCCGCACAACTTGTACATGTACGACACCAATCCTCGACATCGTCACGATAATGGACCCAGTAAAACTGTTCTCGGACCTTCAGTAGAGTTCGTTTAACTCCCATATGGACTCTTGAACGACCATTATGGCACAGCTGTAGAACATTCGGCACTTTAGCTTTAGGGACAACCATTTGCAAACGACAGCTGTCCCCTCGACCATTGTCCCATTTACGGTACAGGACTCCATCCTGAATCAGCAAGCTGTCCCAATGGGCCCAATAGCTTTTCGTGGTTGAACTCATTGCTGAGACGTCCCTCCACTTAGGCTTGGTAGCACGGGCCTTCATCCCTTCCAGAATCGGCTTGATGTCCGGATCTTCCTGCTGTGCATGTCGTAGGCTGTCCTTCCACTCGTTGCTGAGGTGGTCTGTCCTAAGCATCCTCACGGATACCACTGCCTTACTCTCTTGCCTAGTACAATGGTTGCAATCTTCAGGACAAGGTCTTCTTGACAATTCATCTTCACTGCACG
Organism: Parnassius smintheus behrii; assembly: GCA_036936625.1. Taxonomy (NCBI): domain Eukaryota; kingdom Metazoa; phylum Arthropoda; class Insecta; order Lepidoptera; family Papilionidae; genus Parnassius; species Parnassius smintheus. Next base: position 33,299,036 of record JAUPFT010000024.1, read on the forward strand.
GCTTCTACCTCCAGTGCATGGGCCAAGGCGTCCTTAAGCGTCTCGTGGTGCCCGAGCCTCACAGCAGCTCTGACTTCCAGGTCACGGATGCCGTCGATGAATGTCTGCACCAGGTTCCCTTCAATGAGCGCAGGTACAGACTGGTATGCTTTTCGAACCATCTTCTCCACCTCAAGGGCCCACTGCTGCAGGTTTTCGTTGGTGCGTTGCACGCGATCTTTAAGCTGCGCGCGAAAGACGTGTTCCAGATGAGCGTCACCATATCTCGCTTCCAAGGCCTCAAGAAGCTGCTCGTAGGTCACTTTCTTACCGAGAGCTTCCAACACAGTTAAGGCTTGGTCGCGCAGGCCTAGGGTGAGTGCAGTCATGGCTTGGCTTTTATTCCAGCCGTTCGCCTCCATGACGGCCTCGAACTGGATTTTGTAGGCCGACCAGGAAGAGGTCCCGTCGAACGGCGGCACTTTGAATCCACGTAGCGAAGGTGCTGTAGCTACTACGGGAGCTGTAGTTCCATCCCCAAGTTTGAGGTCGTTCAGCGTTTTCTTCACGTCAGCCATCAAGTTGTCAACCTGATTGTTCACATGGTTGATTCGGGTTTCATGTTCTTCGATTCGGGTTTCAGCTTCCGACAGGCGGTTGTCATGTTGAGCAACCCTATCCTTCACCTCCCTTATCTCTTTCGCAAAGGTAGCGTGAAGGTCCTTCATGAGGAGCATCTGTTCCTCCTGTCGGCGGGCCTATTCCTCTTGTCCGCTCTGCAGCTGCTCCTTCAACTGACGGACATGTTCCTCCTGTCGGCGAACCTGTTCATCCTGTCCACCCCGCAGCTGCTCTTCCAACCGACGGACCTGTTCCTCCTGTCGACGAGCCTGCTCCTCCTGTCGGCGAGCCTGCTCCTGCAGCATCACCATCAGAGCACCTAAGTTAGGTACTGCAGATGTAGGAGCTACCGACGGGCCTGCAGCCGATGGCTGGCCCTCCGACGTCTGCGGCGCTGCACCACCAAATCTTTGTTGGTCCGTCTCCTGCTGGCGTTGACTTCGGGTACGGACACCCTCCGTTTCCTCCTTAGGTAAAATCGGCATAATTTTATCCCACTTCTGACACCAATTGTTACGAGCTTGAGGTTCGTGACAGTAAAAATTGCCGATAAAATTACCTAAATTAACACTTTAATTTTCTTTACACAAATTAAAACTTAAAACACTAATAATTAATCACACTAATTCACTTTATTTCGCTCCGAAGCTTCGCTTGTCTCGCCGAATTCAATACTTCCCCGATCGCGTATTGCAGCGCCTTTATATAGGGCTCTTCCACGAAAACATCCAGAATATTCAAGTAAACACGCGCAAGGTACCGAGAGTTCGAGTTTCAACTTCAAGAAGTTTAGTTCTTCGGTTCGACACTAGATGGCGCTAGTGCCGTCGACTTTGGCGCGTAACAATATGTTGCAAACCCGTAACATTTATTGCTATGCAGATGACAGCACTGGTGATGCTCTATACACCGGCCGTGCCAATATTTCTCGGGATAACGTCTCCGAGTACCGGGATAAACTTGTGTCTGAAGTCGAGTCTTTGCTGAACAGAGTCACGGATTGGGGGCGACTAAATCTAGTCCAGTTTAACCCCCAGAAGGCACAAGTTTGCGCGTTAACCGCTAAAAAGAACCCCTTTGTCGTAACTCCCCAGTTTCAAGGCACTCCCCTTGTTGCCTCAGCCAGTATCGGTATCCTCGGCGTCGACATATCGATTCACATTCGTGGTCACTTGGAAGAGAAGGCCAAACTGGCCTCTAAAAAGCTTGGCGTACTCTGCAGAGCGGGACAGTATTTCATGCCGGCACACCGCCTGCAACTTTACAAGGCTCAGGTTCGGCCGCACATGGAATACTGTTTCCATCTCTGGGCTGGGGCTCCCCAGTACCATCTCCTTCCACTTGACCGCATCCAGCGCAGAGCGGCTCGAATTGTCGACGACCGAGTGCTTTCCAATCGGCTCGATTCACTGGCGCTGCGAAGAGATGTTGCATCTCTTTGCATTTTCTTTCGCATATACCATGGGGAGCGCTCTGAGGAATTGTTCGGATTAATCCCAGCCGCCAAATTTCGTGAACGCACTACGCGGCAAACGTCTAGATACCATCCACACCATCTGGATGCTTGGCGGTCCAACACAGTACCTACGTTTCACAAGGAATTTTCTTCCGCGTACGACCTTGCTGTGAAATAGTTTACTATCGGCGATTTTTCCGTACCGATACGACCTGGGGACCATCAAGAAAAGAGCTTACTCCTTTCTAAAGGGCCGGCAACGCACCTGCAATTCCCCCTGGTGTTGCGGTTGATCATGGGCGGCGGTAGTCACTTAACATCAGATAAGCCGCATGCTCGTTTGCCCCCTCTTCTATAAAAAAACGCATAATTCAGATACAAGAAAACACCGAAAAGCCCGATTTTTTTCTCTCAGTATAATTTCATTTCTCACTCTCTCACGATATTTATTGGCTTCTGAGGCCTCATTCCGTAACAAACGTCGATTTCACGTGGTACATATTACATGCCGTTACAGCATTTATAACACGACGACTCTTAATATTTAAAAAAAATTTAAATATTCAATTTTCCTATCGTCGCAGACGATATGAAAGAAAAAATAAACAACGGAAACAATGAGCATATGAATTTTTATAACTTATTATTTCGAATTTAAGCTCGTAAAAATCCACTACTAAAGCCCGGTACGGCTTTAGTAATGGATTTTCAGCACGAAGAGTTTCGAACAAACCGTCAGTACTTGTCTCTGTCACTCGCGCATAAATGTATTTACCTTCTCGCTAGCACATATGCGGTGATCGTCAGGTATTGCAAACCTCTTAGCTGTGTTAATAAAGCTTGTTTGGTTTTGCATTCCGTATTGGGATTCATTAGTGATTACCGATGACTTGGTTAAATACGTTTTGAGATTACGTTTGTTGCGCGTGTTAGGTCTTTGTGGGCGAACCTCAGACGTCTCTCCCATTTTAGGAAGAATACATCATAATAGCCGCGGTTGGCTGGCGGATTAGCAATCGTAGCACCACACGTTTAACATCTTTGGCGTTGCTCCTCATCTTTGATCTAGGTATTTTCTATCAGACAGCATTAACGGCAACTTCATAGACTCGAGCGATCCTTAAGTTATTGCTTAGGACAAATATCGACAAATATCGTCATCTTTGCTTTAAAACAATTAAATAGAACTTACATAATTAGAGAAGTAACGAGGCATTCAATCTTAATCCTAAGGGTTGACATTGGATGCTAAATTGAGTATAGATGTAGTTATCTTTGGGCCACAGCATCCATATCACTATCAGGTGCACTATACGATCGTTTGTTACAATTATTCTATAAAAATTATAATTTTTTTACAGAAGTCGACGCTAATACGTAGTTTATCGCAGAGTTAAGAGGAAAGCCATATCTTTGCTCATTGCATATTTGCATATTTGGGAGTTATTCACACTCGAAAAAAAGATGTTATTTTTTAAATTTTTTATTTCATTCTTTTCAATGTTAACCAATAAGTTTCTTAAGCAGTTACAGTACAGGTTATAGCATAGCGTAGGATTTCTTAGTACAATTTACAGCATTCACTTGTGATATTGGTCTCGCGAACAAATCTTTTAAAAAGCTTCCCTTCCTCTTCAATATAACAGCAGACTTACGAATTTTTTCTCATACATAAAAATACACGTTCACAAACATTTTTGCTCGCAGACCAAATGAAAAATAAAAAAATAATTATTAATTTACAGATGACTTTACGAACACATGAATAGATACTTTGGTCGGTACGTGCACAAACTCTGCATTTCAGAATGAAGAAAATAATTTGAATATTTCACGCGATGCGATATAAATTAACCGACTCGTAAACATTTATAGAACAATTCACTAGTGACAAAAACAGCCCTAGCATACCACATGGACATGAGCTTGGTTTACCACAATTGCCACGTTTGGCAGACACATCATTAGCCACCACTCCCTGTCCACGGCCTTCATAGTTAATCTCTTATATGGGGAATTGATTAAAACGCCAGCTATCGGGCTATGAGATCTTTCCGGTATTATTCTAACATAGGCGCTTTGTTAAGAAACTATACAAAATAATATAATTTTATAAAATGTATTTGATTGTAAACTATACATTCTATTACAGCCTACACAAGCCCACCGTCGAACATAGGCCTCCCCGTAGATTGCCTGCACACGTTTTCATATAAATGTATAATATACCAATAACAAAACGATTTAACAATAAGCAGAATCAGACGTGAAGTATTCAAATGTGAACTGTGCCGACCAGATATACAAGAGGAGACGCGACATCCCGCGCTATATCCTATAATTTTAACGAGTACAAAATTACAATATTTCTTTTGTTAATTTAAAATATATGATTATTTTTCCACTTTCATATTACTAAAGGCTTTTTACAAATTATCAATCCACAGACAAGAAAATTATCTATTCTCCAAGGTGAGTGGTGACATGAGTTCTTCAAACGCATCCCGTTTGAAGAACTATAAAGCTTTCAAGGGTCGAATATTTTCTTTAAAAAAGTAACTTTGTGTAAATGACTCACATGCTTGATATAAATTGGGAGAGAACATTTCTCCCGCTTAGATGGCTCTACTTTTTGTATCATACCAGTGAAATAAAACAAGTATAACATAAATAACAGAACGATCAGTTCAACTGTGAATTATCTGCTAAGCGTTATTAATACGGTATTTAAAAACGGTGACAGATCTTAGGGTTACCTCGTTTAAGAGCCAGGGCGGCATTAAAAGCAGTTGAACTAAGTAAATGGCGCAAATATGAGTCTGAGAGATGACTACATATATGTGCTATTTGCTGTAGAGATTCGGTCCGCGGAGTCAACGTGCGGCTTAGTTCCTAATACAGGGCCTAAGAATTTGAAATACAGATAATTAATTATTTCAGCATCCCTCATTTATTTACCACCTTGAAGGTTTCAATATCAATAACGCATTTATTCATATATTATTTCACGTAAATATAACTTTACTTAACGACAGTATTATGGTGATATGTGATGAGTCAGGTCGACTAGGATTGCCGTATAGAGTACACATTGTATTGCAAAATTATTAAAAAAATCTATTACAAAAATATTAATATCTCGAAATGAAATAGGCGTAGCTGCATAAAACGAAATTGCTTTGTAAACTCAGACATAGAAAAAGAAAGATGAAGCGTTGCTAACATTACAAATGAAGCAAAACCTAAGTCAAAAGCATGCTCGATTTATTGTAAGATCACGCACGTACAGATACACTTATAGGTATGTATCTTAAATAATTGAAACAAACAAGTTTTAGGTGCTTATGTGTGCGTCCAGCGTTGAACTTTTGAGGCCCGTTAAAGAAAGATGCGTACGTAAGTGCGTGTACGTGTCAATAAGTTGAGCATGGTTTCGGCATCACATAAAATATAATTATCGCTCCATCTATCTGTCTTCGTCGGTGTGAGTTTTTAAATAAAAAAAGTCCTCAATTGAAAAAATACACTTACCATATAGCGGGTGCTACCTAAGCGTTAATCGAGAGAAAATTCTGCATCAATCATGGTCAAGAATATAACTACGTACATACATCGAAAACCATATATCTTTATTAAAATATACGCTGTCATATTTTGTTGAATAATTTTAAAGCTAAACATGGTTAGTTTGTCGGCGATATTAACAAATGAATACTACGTTTAACACAACGCCTAAATAACTAGGTTAAAAAAAAACTTGTAACACGTGCACGATATGAAAACCTATATTATACAAAAACATTTGACTAGCATTATATAATCGCCTATCTAAACTAAATCTGTCTCATTACAAAAAGAAGTTTATCGATAGTCTCGAAAAAACTATGATTTAAAAAGAGTTCTAACTAAAGGAATTTCTTAGCCGCGGCGACATTGTCTTCACGAAATTTGATATTTGCTGTTAAACTTTATTTACTTTTTAGTTCGCATATTTCCGCGGGACTTTCGTGAAACAGATTCTAGTTTAAACCTAAGAATACTTCTTGTTATATAACTACTTCTTGTTATAACGTCAAACGGTTTTCCCAGTCGAGTCGAATTAAAATGAAAATTTAATACCTTTGAGCATGTTCGTTATTGTGTACAATATAATTGAAGTAATTGTCTTATATGTAATAGATAAGTTTGTTTCACACAACAGCATGCACAGGAAGGAACCACCTCGACCTCAACCGTGCCTGTGAATATATTAATTAAAATTTACCTATTCGTGATGAGATCAATAAAAAAGTTTAAAATTAAATTAATAATAATTAAATTAAATTAAATCTCAACGCATTTCTTTATCAAGGACGTACCTTCATAATAAAGAATACTTCATAAGAACTTGTTATAGCTTATGCAAGCAGTGTACTAACAATTTTAACAAGGCTAACACTGAAGTTAATTTTATCTTTAAAGATCTAAAATTAGTCAAGATTAGCCGTGATTGGGTACTTACAAAAGTTCAAATTCTATTGCAATCAGTATTAAAAAGGAAATGATACAAAACTTCATTTATATATTTTAAAATAAACCTTTTATAGCAGTATCATAAGAACGAACACGCTTATTTAATTATATAATAAAATATTAGCAATGACTAAACGTGTGAAACGAGGAATAGAACAGATTACGGCGTCTCAGAAATCAAGGACAAAACATCAGTTCATTGGATTATATATGACGAGGTTTAATAAATATTTACCTACTTTTATCATTTCATGTGCGTTTAACCATTCACACTATGAGGAGTTTGTTCCTAAATTACGCGGGCTTTTTGAAAGGAAGGTTATAAAAAATGTGCTTTTAAAAGTGAAGAATAATGTTATGTGAGGACTATTAGCATTCGAAGCAAATTACAACCACAAAATGTTAAAAGAGACACTTCTTCGCTTTTTAAAACGACTTTTTTCGTTAAACCAAGTAATAGTGGTTCTTACAGGTGTTCACTTGGTAAAGTAGGCTTTTTGGAAACGTAGAGAATGACCGAGAATTTTATAGGAAGACTTATGATGAAACACATTCGTTTTTTAAAGTCACACTATTTCCAAACAACATACAAAAATAAACGAATATGGCGTTAATTTACCAATTATTAAATCTACGTCAATTTCACCATAACTATTTAAAAACGCATTTCCTATCTTCGCTTTCAGCCCTAAATAATTATTAAAATTGTATCTAAATATGTACATACATAAAAATTATTAACAATAACTTTGCATAAAACAGGCGCATTAGAAGAAAGATTAATGCACGTGGAATTTTTGAGATAATACCAAAGAAACTGAGGTTGAAGTAAAAAAGTAACTTTTGTTATCTTATAAATATTCGTCAAAGTTAAGTTAATTTAAAAATTAACTATGGTTGACTTTGACGAATAGTATTACAGCAATGATCTACGCACGTGTTTAAATTTTTAATGATCCTAAAATCTTCGTTTATTGCCAACAACCTTCTAGTTTTTTTAATGAGGCAAGATTAAGTGATAAAACAAAATACTGGCAATGAAGACATGAATGGAGGTTCTATTATCTACGCTTTTATTTTTATTTAGAACTCAAAAATATTTATACACCGATTGATTCTACAGACATTTTGTATATATTAGTGTTTTGCGAGTATAGTGTCTAGTTTTGAGTGCAAACTATGTAAAAACTATACACTAAGGTTTATATATATGTATATATATAATATATTTTGTCACATTTTTGCAAAAATACAGCATTACACATTTTCTCAGGCCTTAACTAAAATTAGCAATAATTCAGTACATGGATAGCTATTTAACATTTTAAAATACATGGCCGGTTTGTTTCAATAATTAATGTAACCTTTTTTCAATTATTTTTCATTAATTACAGACATTAAGTTTAAGCTTACTAAATTACAGCTATATATATACTTATCAAAACAGATACTTTTTTTGGGTTTGGGCGAAGTTTTTGTTTCAATAAATAGCCAATTAATCGAAAAAAATCCGCTTTAAACGTACGTTATTAAAATCCCGACTATAGTACGATATCCGTAAACAAGATGCGATATCCAGTACACACTAGCCTTGGTAAATTTTATACACATCGCATTAAAAAATTGTATACAACTTCCAACATATTACAATTTTCATTTACAACTTTTGTAAATTCTCTACGTAGGTACACATTGATAAAATCCTTTCAAAGATTGTAAACTATCTCGAGTTTGCAGTATTTTATAAACTTATTTACATTTACAGATTGTGTATAGACGTGATCTTTAGATATCAATTCGCAAAACGTTACATCTGCCATTACTTGAAGTTATGTACTAATTCTAAAAATACCTTGGTAGTATTTTGCGATGGAGTTGCCTATTTCGTACTACAGTCCGGCTCGTGAGGGACCAAATTCACTTAAAGTCGGCGTAGAATTTTTTATGTCGTATCGGGATGGAGGGGAGAGATCATAGTTCACGCGAGCGATGCGTTAGCGGGCGGCGCGGTGGGCGGTTCCCGGCGTGAATCCCGCAGCGAGCTGTTCCTGCGCAGCTCGTCCCGTATGGAACTGTCCCGGGACTCTAGCCCGCGGCGAGGCGAGGACGTTGCCTCTCGACACTCTGACGATGAACGTTTCGTATGGGTGCCTGTGTTAAAAATGAAAATGTTTTATTTTTCAGGCATCGTAGACCCATAGCATGTTAGTAATACAAATAAAACGTAAGAACTAACGTTAGTAATTAAAACATAGAAATAAAACAGATAGAAATATACGAAAATTGGGGTAATTTACCAAGCTCCATTTAGTAAATGTAGCTTGACAAAACTACCGAGATGTCGAGCCATCTAGCCGTTCCGCAAAGACCCTCAAAGTACTATTCGAGCTTATCACAAAGTAGTTGTCTTGCATCTGCGTTGATATGCAGGGTATTGCCTGCCCTATGGGTATGATTAGCCCAAAATGTGATTGACAGTAAACCTTGAACATTGTAATTATAACTGGTACAGAGCAAGCAGCAAACCTTCGAGCCACCATATTATCTCTCACAGCTAGCGCCCTGTGTTCCCTTAATCGATAAATAGGTCATCCTTTGAATGTATTTAAAATGAGTTACTCTCTGTAAAAGTGAACCGTTAAGCTTTATTGGAGGGACATAATATGTTGGACTTTTATTTCTATCTGTGAAAACCAACAGTTCACTTTTTTATAATCCTCACCAATGGAAAGCACAGATTGACGGGCTCAGCAACACCATGTCGTCTGTATAGCTCAAGATGTATAGATTACTCCGTCAATATGGTAACTAACATGTGTAATCAGCTTATTTATATAGATATTAAAAGGGTTCGGAGAGGTAAGACCTCCCTGCCTCACAAAACACTCAAATTTATAGGGGTCACACAATGCATTGGACCACCTTACAAAATTTATTTGCTTTTCATACCACATATATAACGTAGACACTAATGAAGTACGAACTCCCGCCTCCTCACGCTGTTGCACTTATTGTAGGAAACCGGGTCGAAAGCTTTTGAAAGGTCCACTAAACAAGCATCTACGGGTGTTTTCCTGTCAGTGTAATATTTGACAGTGTGCTTCAAAGCAAAAATAGCGCTCTCAGTGGATTGTCCCGCGTGAAAATCAAACTGTGAGTCGTGTAATTATATTTATTCACTGCGGCGAGACTCGACTTATTGCAGATATATATATCAGAGCACACTGTCAAATACTTTTGCTATGACAGTCGCCAGTGAAGTAGGTCGGTAACTACACCACTTGTCCGCTATGTTTCCCGTCTTGTTCTTAAGAGGAAATATAACCTCAAATGGCTCCGTTCAGCAAGATCCTCCGTTATTATAATAAATAACTATCGGCGTCCTGAAGTTTGTTTCCTGCCGCCCTGTTCCAAGCTTCAGGACGCCGATTGTTTAGGTAATTTCTTTTTACAGTGAAAATAATGGTAATTTAAAAAAAATAAAAAACATAAGCCCTGCTTTATAGTTAGTTCAGTTAGTATGCAAAGTTTCATGATCCTATTTAAAGTATTTTATGCGACATATATATTTAAGCGACAGTAGCCTAATGGCAGGGCGCGGACCGCGAACTCAAAAAGGTCGTGGGTTCGAATCCTCCATTCGACTACTGGCGTGAACCACCCGTAACACAAGCAATTTAAGCTTACCACGAGTAGTTAAGGGGAATATTAGTAATGTTTATAGCATTGTTAATATTCTTTAAAAAAAATAACAGCGGTTTATTGTTCAGTTAGGAGGTAACTTTGGATTTTTTTCTATCGAAAAATTATACATAATCACATTTTCGTCTAACATAGTACTTAGCATTAATCCTCAGCTTTACCATATATTTATTTCAAAATTAATGCTGCTATATTTTCGGCATAACGGAGTATCTTGCTAAGCCATTTCAGGTTATATTTCCCCTTAACAATAGGTACAACTATAGTAGCTCCTGTGGTAAATAAGAATGTCCGAAAGATAGAGTAAAGAACATGGTTAACGCTCTTAGTGAATGTATTCCAATTAAAACATTTTTATTATTTAATATTTAAGCTGTTTACTGCTAGTTAGTTATAGTTAACTGTACAAAGTTAAGAACTTATCGAGCAAGGAGTAAAAAAATCCATATGGCAAAACTTAAATACAGTGTAAACTCTATAGAGCTATATTGCGGTCACATTAGTTATTTATAATTGGTTGTTTGTATCGTTTTTATTTATTTGAAGTTATCTTTTACTGTTTACTTGACGCATCGCTGGAATGCGAGGCCCCGCCCGCTAGCCCCCGCACTCCCTTAGCTCGCCCATCAATCGTCAGTATGGTTAGCATTTCTGTTACACTGTTGTAAATGACGTCATCAAAGCCATGCGTCAAGTTAATGTGACAGCGTTGTAAATTGAAGGGCAAATTGAAGGGAAGGAATTTTATTGCGTATTGTAAAGAGTTTTCGTTAAATGGACAGTAAAAGAAAACAACATAATTTTGTTCTTCCAAATGGTAGACAGTAGATGTACCGAATCCAAAACGTTTTGCAAGATCACTTTTTCTTTCTCCCTTTTCTACCGCGCGAATTAATGCAAGCAACTAAGAATAAGACACACAACACATAGCATTTAGACGATAGTAGGAAGTAAAGTAAGTAAACAAGCGCTAGGTAATTACGACAAACAAATGAACACATTCCTAAGAATTCCGTTATAAGTTCGAAATATTTACGGTTATCGTATTTTAAAGGTCAGTAAAATTAATGTTTGCTGTTTCACTATTGAGGCTCGTTGCTATGTTATAAAGAGTGTTCCACTGTAAGGGTAACAATGTAAACCAAATAAACCATAGCAATTTCTAATTTCTAATAACTAAATTTCGAATATTTCATTAAATAGATGTTCGCTGTATAGATTAGTCTAAGCACCAGTTTTATTCATTAGCGTTTCCTCTCAATATTAATGTGCGGTGTAAAAATCATATATCGAATTTAATAAGAGCGAGTAGAGCGCCCTTATCAAGTCCACAGTATGCAATATAATAAATTAGTACACATTCTATGCTGATTAGATCTATAAACGTCACGATTTCAATCGAGACAATTATGACGTTTTACTCCAAAATGTCTCTCGACTTTTTACATTGTTAATATAATATTATCAATAGATTCGAATACAGCGCCACCTATCGGGTCCAAATTTAGTAATTTTCGTTTTTAGCACTAAACTAACACGTAGTCTAAACGTTCAAAGTTACACGATCGCTAACAGTCGCACCAACAATTATTATGATAAAAACGAGCGTTCAGGTCAGGTTCTTGTAGCGTCGATGTTAAGGTGGCATCTATAGCCTGTACGAATACGTTGATGTTATTATGACATTACTATTAACATTAAAGCTTATCAAAAGTCCACTTTTTAAAATAGACTTTTTCTATCATTGATATAGATGGCAAGATATGGCCGTGCAAACAAAAATTAATCACGGTTTAAGCATAGAATAATCACCATCTCATGAACGACTACGGAACCAGTGTTTTCACATATGATATTGGTTTTACCCTAGAACCTGTAAAAATATTTCCTAAATTATCGTAAAAAATCAAAATAGCCTTATTTATTGCACCTAATTTTCAATATTTTAAAGAAGAACATCATTGCAAGATTTGAATATCATTTCACGATTAAAATTTTTGAGTTTTGTGATGAAGAAAACGTTCTCATTTTCAAATTATAATAACGGTCTTATATGAATAACGAATATATAACTAAGTAAAAATACACTTAAATTATTCTATTCTATAGTTCGGCCAACGAGCAGCGATACGAAAGGTCATTTACCTTGAAAACGACTGTGGAGTTGACAATCGATTATCTATCTCTTTCCATCTTATGTATTTCACATAATGTCTCGTTTTCCCGGCAAAAACATGTCAGGGTTAAGACGGGATCGCCAACATTCGGCCATTTTAGTAATTGTTGTTTATTCAATTATTGTTATTTAGTTTTATTGATAATTGTTTTTTATTAAGAGTGGTTAATGATGGAGCCACAACCAAGTATGTCGAGAGATAAACCAACAGATTTTACTTCTCCGAAAAAGAAACGTCTAAACGTCAAAAATTTGTATAGGAATAGGATATATATGAATGTTGTTTAATAGTTTTGATTAAAACTTCTTTCGGTTCGGAGCGTACTTTAAAGTTATCTTAAAGTTATAAAAAACAGCAACTGTAATAATAAAACTTTTCTTAATTTATTCAAGATACATGTAAGTAAAGTATGTATATCATTTTAATTTAATTTTTAATTTTAGTTGACTAGTTTTACTGCGAATGAAAAAATATGGTTATTAATACCTACAAATATGTTAAAGAAACTTGGCCTAATTATAAATACCCATACAGAAAAGAGATAGCGCAGAAAGCATTTATTTAATTTAAATCTACATTATACAATAATTCAAGTTTTAACAAAATTTATAAAAAGTTTTTTTTGTTTGCTAGACATTTTTTAAAACTATATTGTCTACTTAAATATATAATTTAACTATTAAAAAGTACCCCTGCTATTCTTAATAACCTTGCATTGGTTTTACTCGAATTTACATTTGGTATCGCTTCTCGTTGGCCGTAGTATATTTATTATTTTATTTATTAAAGAAAATCTTTTCCATTCTACACTTTTCTAGCTCTTTTGACGCTATCACCTTCAATAAATCTTTAAAAAAATAATGTATTTTTTGGGTGGGAAGAAAAATCAGGGTTACATCAAGTTCGGTATTACTACAAATTATCCAAAACCCTGCCAACTTTAAGAAACGCCCAAAGCCCTACCTATATTAGAAGATTTACCCTAAAATAGTGCAAATATCTAAATGGAAACACTGCACGGAAGCACAGCACGCATTGTTGGTCACGTTGGTGCTCCATAAGCATTTTAGCACCAATGAGTCGGTGCCATTTTGTTTATTCAATGACCTGGTCCATACACAGTAGTATAATAAGTCTATGTTTTCTATAGATAGCCTCATGGGGGGATATTTGCCATAAATGCCAAGCCACGCTTGGAAAGTAGGTTGAAAATCACATTTTTTTAATTTAACTGTTATCAGAAAGATGCTGCCCACCTGGTGATTCATCTTCCCTCTATCGCTCTTACGTCACCCACAGGACGATATAGGGTAGTGGATATTCTAACACCGCCACTTAACACACAAGGTTATAAGATTCTTATACCGCTACACGGTTTTAATGATATACGAATATATAAAGTATGTACGTGAAAGTGAACATTCAATTTTGAACCTTGGTTGGTTAGTGTTAAGGTCCACACACCTGGCAGGTCGCGGCCGCAGCTCATGATCTCGTGGTCGAGTGAGGCGGAGGCTGGCTCGGCGGCGCGCCGACTGCGAACACTTTGCTGCAATCGCACGACTGATTACATACGCATTGTGTCACATGGACCGTAAGCAAACGATAATCGACCCTATTACCTAGGGAATAGGGTCGTTTATCCGGTTTTAAGAATTGTAATAAATTTACATCAGATTGATGAATGAATTTGAAAAAAATTTATACCTGTACAAATTCACACCTGCCGAAATATACCAGGTAATTTTTTTTTCAGTCGTAAAATATAGGAAGTTTTACAAGGAATCTAAATATTGTAAAAAAATAATAATTCATAATTTTTAAGCATTCAAATTACTATACTATTTTTTATCAATAAAAACATTTGTACCCCTAAAATGAAAGATTAGATTTTTTAAGCAATAAAAAAATCACTTACTTTTCTACTCTACGATTTTTTTTAAATTACGTTCATCGCTTAAACTAAAAACCTCCCTCTAACCCGGTTAATTTTGACAGGAGGAAAAAAAATCATAAGACCTTTTTATCAGAACGTTCGGTTAATTTTTACCGTTTTCGATTAGTTGCGAAAAAACATTTTTGACAATTTATTTTCAACCCTCGCCGGTGGTTGCAGTCACGAAAACCTTTACACATTGTTTTTGTATCATTAAAACTGCATTATATCAAAAATTCAAAGTTGAGTGCCATAATTTTGATTTAAGACCTTATTTGAGTGGCCTATACAGCCGCGTTGTCATCTGTCATGACTAAGATGGAATGCCTCACAGCCTGTGATTATAATTGCTCTCTATGCCCTTCACACGGGGACACAGCTGTGCGTGCAATATATATTAAGTTGTAATCTAGCGGTATCATAATACACTTAATGATTAATAAAATATGTGTAATACAATAATTTTTGCAGTGGTGTGTTGTTTATTTTTTGAATTTTAGAAGACCCGAGAAAAGTTTTAATAAAAGCAATTATAGTATTCTATTTCAACTACATTTTATTGCTTTTGTATATACAACATATTGAAAATAATTGTAATTAAATATTCATAAATATTATTATACATATTAATTACATATATTATATTATTGACAAATTATAAAACCTTACAAAAAAGTACACAGTAATGTAAATACTTACTTTGTAACCACTGGACCCGCTAGTTACTGAAGAACTCGACCCTAGTGGATGAGTCCCATTCTGAAAAATCGAAGTGTCGTCTTTAGTAAGAAATAAATTTTATTCGATTTTATTTGAACGATGGTTTTATTTTTACTCCTTTGATGAAATTTTATTCCTATCATAATCTTATTACATACAGGCTGTCCGGTAAGTAATGGATAAACCCATAGGTACCGGTGAGGTTATGACGCCCCAACCACCCTATAGAAACACACTCCTACAGATTTCCGAAGCAAATGTGTTATTTTTGTATCTGTTTATTTTACGTAAAATATGACTAGGGAAACATAGCAATAACTCAGTAATTTTACAACAAAGAAATTAAGTTTACTACCGTTATAGAATCTGCATGAAATAGGCATGTTTTTCCACCCTGGTCACCATACGTTTTTTTAAACATCAGGCGCTCATACTTCGACATTAAAAAATCGAAAATTAAAATTATTAGTTTTAAGTGTATTTTATTTACTTTATAAAAGAAACAGTTACAGCTAGAAATATTTGGTAACGCGCGATGGAAATGCCAATCTTTCACGGTTAATTCCAGAGAAAATCAATTGGTTATTAATAAATTTGTAGTCATTGAACTTAATAACGTGAACGAAGGTATTAAATTACTTAAAAAAACTTTCCAGACTGCTGCAGATATATTTTTTATTAAATTTTTTTCTGAGTGGCCGAAGTCCCCCCCCCCATTCCTGTGGGGTTGTCGATTAATTATCGGACAACCTGTATATCCTTTTGAGGTTCATAGAGTTCAGATTCTAATGGTCTTTACGTACTTTCGTCTCGTTATCATTATTGCAGCCTCCACCTAAGCTCACTGCTGAACATAGGCCTTACCATAGTTTGCCTCATAAGGGTTATATATGTTATATTTGCCATAGTTGCCACTTGGCATTTTTTATTATTTTGAGTAATTATTAGAAAGATGCTGCTGTCCATCTAATGTTTTAGTTTACCTTCGTTGTTTCTAATTTTTTTTTATAGAATAGGATGAAAAACGAGCACACAGTCCACCTGATGGTAAGTGGTTGCTGTGGCCCATAGACATCTACATACATCCCCGATTACGAATCAAAATGCAGATGCGTTGTCATCCGTGAGGACTTAAATGGAATGCCTCGTTTCCAGTAAAAAGGGTCTCCGGTTCTCTACACTCACCACACGAAACACAGCAGCATTAAGCTACTATTTGACGCTCGTATTCTGTGAGAGCGTGGTCCTTCCCCGGTCGAGCCGACCCATTCGTGTTACAACTATACTACTAATATAACTGCAGCATGGCTCTACCACGTTTAAAATGACACCAGCCACAGTCATTAGAAACGTTGATATGGAACTGTTTTACTATAATATGAAATTTCGTTAAAATATCTCATAATTTATTACATTTTAATGTGATTATTCCAGTGTGATTTATCCTATTCTCGATAATCCGTGCTAAATATCTATGATGCCTAGCAACTGGAATTTGCATCAACAGAAGCAGATTGCTAAACTTCGTCGACTTAGCCAAATGTAGTCTAGAGAGCATCATTATTTGTCATGTGATTGGGGTAAATATGTAATAGTTTTTTTTTAAATATTTATTATTATTCTTCCTAGCTCTTGAGCCCACATGGGAGGGGTGAAAATCATATTGTAACTAATGAGAATGCCATTTTTAAGTCTTTATCGTCTAAATCTGGGGTGTCCAAAATACTGCCCGCGGGCCAAACCCGGCCGCCCATGGCCATGAATTCGTCCCGCGAAAGTTTAAGACTAGTGTCATCAATCTGGCCCACGACAGCCAATGTATAATTGTTGTTACTATTGCTGTGATGAGTTGAAGAAGAAAACACAAGTGACACAAGCGCAACCATTCCTTTATTTTTACCACACATATTTTTGCCTCCATCAGTTGTGATAGATTTTTCCACCGAAGGCTCTTTTTGTTAATGGCATTTTGAACTCTTAAAATATCTGCCCCAATTGTCGTGCCGTGAACACTCGTACTATCAATATCAAAAAGTTCTTCGTACACTTCATACCTTTTATCTACTCAGCAATAAAAATCAACACCTTAACAGTATCTGACACATCCGTTGACTACCTTTTATCTACTCAGCAATAAAAATCAACACCTTAACAGTATCTGACACATCCGTTGACTCATCCAAGGCAAATTGTCAGACAGTTGAGATGATATAGTTTCTGCGATGTTTTGCACCCTCCTAGCCACGGTGTAAACTGACACTTTTAAATAAATTTACCTTTTCGGGGCATAATTCTTCGGCTACTGCAATCAAGCATTCTTTTATCATTTCTCCATCGGTAAATGGTTAGTTTTCCGATTTCAAGAGCCACATGAAAGTTGGCGCGTGTTGCAGACTCTTGTTCAGTATTCGCTTTGGTAAACAAAGATTGCTGCGTTTTCAGTCCGCGCCTCAAAACTTAAAATTTTTCCGTCTGCAAACTTCCTGTATATTTGGAGTAATTTTGAAGAGGTTTCGATTCATAGTGTCGTTTAACGCTATATTCTTTGAGAACAGCTATGGTTTCATTACAAATTAAACATAGCGCCTTATTATTGGACTCAAACATAAAATACTGAAAGTTCTATTTATCGTTGAACGTTCTGTCTTCAATGTCTATTTTTCGCTTCTTTTCCATACTAACAAATTAAACATAAAACAATAAGTCAAATCAAAATACTGTTATACACGGGTGTTACATTATTTCACAGCAGACAGTTTTGCTTCCTTCGCCTTTCCAACGCAAACTGACTCGCGGTTGCGCCGCTAGCCTTTTTATATGCAATTACTGCCATTTTTTATTATGAAGCTAATTTGAAATAATTTTTTTCATATTTTTGTCAATATCGGCATTATTTTAATCGGCCTATAATTACTGTAATCAACGTAACGTCAACTTCTGTAAACAGGTCGCACCAAATCTCATAAATCTATACACTAACCACACCTGTATATTAATTAATTAGGCAATTACTTAGCACCCAGTCTTTCTGAAATAGCTTTTATATCAGTCGTACGAAATACATCAACACCTGGTGCCTTTTGTGTTAAATGCTTGTATTAAGTTTTTAATGACCATGCGGGGTAAGAAAATCCCCTATCAGATTTCGTTCCGTGGGCCAAATGCCAGAAAAAAATAGTTTTCAATGGAAGTCGCATTACCATTTCGTATAAGATGTAAAATACCAAGACCGGCGACGGGGAAAATCAAAACTTTCGAACATGGGAGAGGGGGGGGGGTCAGAAAGAGATTACGATTAATAACGATGGAAGGGGGAATTATGTGACAATCACGTGTATTCTTACGTGCGACGAAATAATGAAATTAAATGTGTGATGAGTATATTTTATCAATAATAATGTAATATTATACTATCACTAACTAAATTAATAATTTCATTAATATTTATTTTCAGAATCCAACTTAATGATATCATTTATTAAAACAGATTTCTAAAAAAATTGACCTTTTCAATAATAAAATACACGTGTATATTTTGGATGAGGGTAGGAGGGGTAACCTAAAACTTTACGACATTACGAAGGGGAAGGGGGATATAAAAGGCCTGAGGTGGTGGTGAGGTGACGTGGCCTGAAAAACCTCACGTGATTAAAAGAATGATCCCCACTGTATTTGTTAATAATTAAGACTTCTGTTAGTTTTTTTTTGTAATTTTAGAATTAAATAATTAAACAAAAAAATTATGTTTTAATTAGTTAACAGTTATCTATAAACGCACACATAAATGTTTATTAATGCAGTAAAGCGCATCTTTTTTGCGGGTGTTGTGAAAAAAGGTTTAATCCTTTTTACCTGATCTAGTTGGTCGATTGAAGTACGGCTGGGGCTTTTTACTGTATCAAAGACTGAGGAATCGCTGTCGTGGTCCGAGTGCAAGTGTGGCTGGTCTGGACTGTCAGGAATCTCACCCGCCGCTGAAATATAAAAGATCTTTTTTAAAATTTTAATTATAAGTGACAAAGAAATCGATCCAAATACCGTAGCTTATAAAATTCTTTATCCAACCCCGATGAAGAACTTTACCTTTACCATTTTACGTTCTAATCGTAACAACATTAAGTGCACTACTGCTCGGTAACAGAAATAGCTCTGAGGGAGGTTTCTTCTTGACTAAGAAACTTCTAGACCGAATAGAACTACTACATTGTAAAAGAATAATTACGTTCAGTAGTATCAATAAGTACTGTCCGTCGGTGTGTGTGCGTGTGAACCGTATGCGCAAGCACAAGTGCACTGTCTATTTCCTCATTCTCATAGTCCGATGTGATGGTAATCCGACATGATCGGAAAGATCATGCGTAGGGCCTGGCTTTACGTGTTTTCCCAGGCACGGGGGTGAAAACACCACTAACTTCCTGACTCCGGGTTGCTACTAAGAATTTTTTAAAGAAAACCCAATATCTGATTTTCTCATAGTGTGAGTGTATGGTGGGGCACGATGTGGACCTGTGTGTTCATGGTGCGGTGCAATATATGTATGTGTGTGTGTGTGTGTGTGTGTGTGTGTGTGTGTGTGTGTGTGTGTGTGTGTGTGTTTATGTGCGTGTACGAGTGTACGTACCGTGCGGGTGTATGGTGCGGCGCTGCGCGCGCGGTGATGGCGGGTGCAACGCGGGCGCGCGGCTTGCTCCGGGCGCGCGGCATACTGCCGCCTGCACCACCTCGCACACGCGCCGGAACCGACGGATGTTGCCTGACAACAACGCATTCACTAGTCTCAACTACCTGTTAATATCGTCCACCACACACCACATATGTGAGAGTTTACCGCTATTATCATCATCATCATCATTATTATCCTTATCATTACAACTCTTCAAAAGTCCACTACTGAACCTAGGCCTCCCACAAGAAAATATGATCCTGTACTGTTGCATCAATCGACTTCCTGTACGAAGAACCGGCAACAAATGGGGAAGGTTTTCTAGTGGCAGTCTCGTACCGGTAAGCTAAGTATAATATGGCGCATCCTCACTAGATAAGTGACGATCTGATAAGAAATGCAGAACGTCGATAAAAGCAGATGGCTCAAGACCGTGTTTGTAACATTTACTATGGCAGTCCTTAGTTTTGAAATGGACTCGTGATATACAGAAAAATTTCTCACTTAAAATAATAATAATAATAATAACCTTTAGGCTGAACTACAAGTTAACAAATTGCATGTCAAATGTGTTAAATTCAGCGTGCATCTTGGCATAGGCCGCCTCTAACATTTTCTAAGGAGTTCTGTCTAGCACCACCCATCTTCATTTATTAACCTCACGGCTGGGGAAGCCGTGAGTTTTAAGTGGTATCCCATCTCGTTTGTTGACGTCCTCTACTACGCTTGTTATCCCTGAGGTAACAGTAAGAGACATCTGTGCTCCACTTATATATCTCGGATCATGGTACCGATCCATCTCCACTTCTGCTGGTTTATTTGAGTAAGTACATTAACTACTTTCGTTTGTCTAATTTTGCTACTTCTCACTTTATCTTGTTTTTAATTTTCGTAATTCTTCTCTCCATGGCTTTCTAAAATTTGGAACGATTCCAAATTTTCTCTGTGATGTTTGCTGAGTGACCAAGTTTGGCATCCGTAAGCAATGACTAGAAGTATACACGTGTCAAAGGCCTTTCTTTTGAAGGGTTCCGTACCCGAAGAGTAACCAACGGAACCCCATTACAAAGCCCCCGCTTTCCGTCCGTCCGTCTGTCAGGGGGTTGTTGTATCTCATGATCCGTAATAGGTAGACAGTTTTGAACTGCTATTTTCTACCTACTTTGTACCTACCCACATAATAAAGCTTGCATCCGTTTGCTATTTTTCTATTAAGAGCCCTCTTACATTTCGGCGTTACGCAAATTTAGGTATTTTACGCTCCGAGCGGCCGATGACCTACGCGAGCAATATTTTATTTCATATCTCTATTCACTCGCTCACACTATGGCACTGTGAGTATAGCGACTAAACGATCTTGATCTTCCATTATACAAGTTTTCTTAGGGTAGAGTTCAGTGGATGGAAAATTTTTGGTGTGTCATTTTTACGTTATCTAATTAATTTATTATAATCTATTTGATATATTTTTCATTATTTACGAACCTTAGTGTTGAAATAAGTACACATAAATATTTAAATGTTTCACAGTAATCGATTGTTAACTGATGTTGGTTAATAATCGTTTATATCTATTATCGGTAGCATAGTGGTATAAATAAATAAATAGTGCGGTTGCAACTACTTTTTTTATCGGTACTTACAGTCAATTACCATATGTTTATTATAAAAATATTTGCCGCAACGGCATTGATCGAGCTTATCTCGAGTCAATAATTTCAGGCAGTAAACACTTTTACAAAAGGCTTGTAACTTGGGTAATATATTCACAATCCAAAATTTGTCGTCTTTGTAGATTTTTAGTACTTTTACTGCATAATCTGGGCCAGTCCATATGGCAATCATGCAGACATTTTTATTCTCCATTATTTTTTCTTCAGAGATAGGATATTTCTTTTTTTACGTTTAGTGACCCGACTAGTAAAAAAGCTTATCTACAATCAAAATAAGGGTATGTTCCGAAATGTTTTCAGTATACTGTCGAATACAAACGACGTCATCAATTGACGCCGTATTGTACAGGCGTATCGCCGTCGGAAATCCGTCCATATTAAAACAATTTTTAATTGTGTGTACTCCGAATGAAGGATACCAGAATTTGTTTTTATTTATTCAAATACAAAAAATTATAGAATAATTTTTAGTATTTCCATTAGGATGATATAATGATTTTTGGAGCACAAAATGACAAAATAATCGCCAACACTTTTCCAATATGGCGTAAATGTATGACGTCATTATACTGTCCTATGTTTTGGAACGTATCACCCGTATGGCGTCGATTCATGACGTCATGTGCATTGGGTACACTGGTTTTATTTTGGAACATACCCTAAGTATAGTGGGTTAACTATTTGGTTAAATAATGTGCGAACTTTATACTAATTGAATATACTGTACGAAAGTAAATACTTCCAACGATTAAAAATTGCGGGCGTAGTTGACGATGCTCTTGCACAAAATAGCAGCGGCACAGTCATCGACGCACACTACGATAATATCGAAACGTGACGAAGCGCGCGAAATAAATTGACACAGGTCGACCTCGAGAGCCGCTTGCGCGGTAATGAATTCAGATGGCCGACGCAGTAAAATATATGGTACTTTTATTTAATTAATTAAAAAATAATAGTAACGATTTAAAAAGTTAAAATCATAGTATAGTTTAAGCAAATGTTGATTATTTTGGTATAAACTTTACGTCAAAATAATATAGAACTTCGGAGATATTAGGGGTTGTATCGACGCTTTTTGGGTAGATAATTGAATTATGTCGATTTTGTTTTCCAGGATATTTGTGAGATAAAATTTTTTTTGATGGTCGATATTCAATAGAATCTACAAATTAGAGCTCCCAAATCATGGCTCTCAGAGTTTTGGTCTAAACATGCATCGGGAGAATGATTATAATTAAACGAATAAATAAGTTATCTAATTTGCTTTGAGCTTATTAAAGTAAAGTAAAGCTACAGCCTATATACGTCCCACTGCTGGGCACAGGCCTCCCCTCATTTCTGAGAGGGTTTTAAGGCAAGGGAGTGTCCGCCGCGCTGCCCTAATGCGTGTTGGCGAACTTCACATGTCTTCGAAATAATTTTTTTTTCTTATTCCTCAGACATGCACACATATATATATATATATATATATAGAGCGTTAACCATCTGAGCTACCACGTTGAGCTTATTAGAAAACATATAATTTCAACGAGGAAACCTTGTAATTTTGCGTTTTTTTGTAACACCTCTTAATTTCCTTAGTGGTTTGGCCTTCATGACAAATTATCTCTCCTAGGTAGATTATTATTCTCGACCCTTGTTCTCGTTTTTGTTTCTAGTATTCTTGCACATATTCTACTGGTAGGTTGTCGATTTTTATATATATTTTTGAGACTTAAGAATTTTGTATTCTTGTCCATAGCGAAACCTACTTTCGTACTTTTCTCGTTAAGTGACTATCACTTCTTCGAGGTGAGTCGGATTTTCTTTAAACTGGATCATATCATCCGCAAATCTTAAATGGTTAAGTCTCACACCGGGTACACTCATACCGAAGCCATTCCAGTCCAGTTTGCAGAAGATACTTTCCAATACGGCCGTGAATAACTTCGGTGATTTCGTCCCCCTGTCTCAGACCTTGAACTTTTCACTTTTTAAAAATAATATGTTCTTGATAATTTCAATATATTTAGAAGGTATCCCTTGTTGTTCCAGGCTCTAAAATATGGCTTTGTGGCTTATACTATCAAAGGCCTTGCAATAGTCGATAAATGTCACATACTATATAGGTTTTTATTATATTCCTTAAATTTTTCCATTATTTGTTTCACACTGTGTATGTGTGTAGGTGGCAAATTTTTATCTGAAGCAAGCTTGTTCTCGGGTTGATTTTCATCGAGCTTTTTGCTTATTCATTCCAGGATAAATTTGGAGGATACCTTGCAGATATTTGACAACAGACTTAGGGTTCTGTAATTACCTATGTCTCCTTTTCGTCCTTTATTAAATATAAAATTGATATGCGATGTTTTCCACTGTGTAGTTATTATGCTAGTCTTCAATATTTTGTTAAATATTTATTTAAGTATGGGTGGAAGTTCTTCGAGAATGCCTTTGATGAGTTCATTTGTAATTTTATCCAAACCAGGAGCTTTTTCCATCTTCTGTCTATGTATAGCTTTTTACTTCGCTATTGCTGGTTCAGGTTTCTCAGTGTGCTATCTTTCCTTTAGATCACTCCTTTGTTTCGTTTTTTTTTTATTTTTGCCTGGATTCGAGTACAAATCCTGGTAGACTAGTAGAATTTCGTTAACAGCTTTATATTACACGGTGATTTAAAACCACGTTCAAGTTACGCTCATGCGGGGATTAAGTTAACTAACCGATTATTGTACCGTATGTTTTACTTAAGTCATACATAAAATTTATAATATTAAATAATTTAAAAAAATTAAACATTTATTGAAACATAAGAATAAATACAGAACCATAGAATACTATAATACATACATAATATAACGGGAAGGTGGGCGGAGCCCGTGTAGCCACTAACATGTCACTAACACGTCAATTCACACGTATAAATGTCAACACAATCAATCGTTTCCAATTTTCGTCTCAAGCGTCACTGCATTCAAATTATTTAAAAATGGCAAATTGTGCAATAATTACGTGTCGAAAGAACAGCGGGAAATGGAATTTACATAAAGGAGACATATTCTACGACCAGTAAGTCGAAACTATTTATATTTTGTGAATATTAGAAACAAAAAAGAAACATTTATGTGTCAAAAAAATTAATCAAAAGTCTAAAATGTGTTTGTAGTAGTGATAACTGATAATACGACGTAATTGCTTGTATGTGTGCTCCCAGCGACGCCAATCCTCTTACAAGTAAGCCATTGTATTGTGTATATAAGTTGACAGCCATTCTACCTACTCTAATTAGTATCATTGAAATTGAAATTGTGCTAATAGCACACTTCAAATTACAAACAAAACATTAAATCATTTCTTTCTTTCTTTAAAAAAACGTTTCATCAAGAAATATAAAAAAAAAAATACTTGAAAAGTCATTTAAAATTTTTGTACATTTTTAACTTGAACTGTATTTTTTAAAGTACAATTATTAAAAACACAATTAATATTACTACCAGTTACCGTTACATTACAATTGCTAAAAAATAAGACTGTTGTTAATTCAGGTTTGACAAATCATTTATATAAGCCGACGACGTCTGGATCATATAAAACTTCTGTAAATCGAGTCCTTTGCAACTTTGGTCCCGTTTAATAAAATTTTTAGATTTATGTTGTAATTCTTTTACTGAAACTTTTTGATTCTCTATATTTACTAACAACACTTCAAACTATCATTTAGATTTCAAAAATTTTTCAATTAATGAAGTGGATAAATCACTTTTACCATAAAATAATGTACGATACGATACACAGAACTTAAGTAATCGGTTATTAAAACGTATAAGGTAGTGCACTCGCTTCGCTTGCGCGCTAACTTCACACGGTTCAATAATCGCCTACTCAAGTCCCTCGTATCGAAATGTACTATATATGTATGTAAATGTCTCTGTAATTCTGTTTGTAAATTCATTTATATTGTGTTTTGGTATCTATTCTTTTGAAAGTGAAGCTTGATGTAATGAAAAGCAACACTAAAATTAGACAAACATATATATTTATAGGACTTAACCTGCAAGAAAATGAGATAGACTATAGTATATAGTGTTTCCTCGGTCCCCTATTTGTGAGGTCCTTCGTAGTCTTTTTCTGAAGGTTTCACTTCTACTGGGTGTGAACTGCACACATGTTTTATTTTTTATTTCTTTCAGTTCCTTTAATGCTGTCTTTACACCTCCTGTTCTTTTTGTGTGCCTTTCTAATGTTTGCAGCCTCCTAGTCTTACTATCTTTCTTGATGTTCTCTCTGATTTCCTAATTCAGTTCGGTTGCTAGTCTGATATGTTCCTTTTAGCATG
Organism: Parnassius smintheus behrii; assembly: GCA_036936625.1. Lineage (NCBI taxonomy): Eukaryota > Metazoa > Arthropoda > Insecta > Lepidoptera > Papilionidae > Parnassius > Parnassius smintheus. Next base: position 33,324,793 of record JAUPFT010000024.1, read on the forward strand.
ATTTTAAACCAAGTTTTCTATACAATACAATACAATAGCTTTATTTCACGCATCAAGGACTTAAAAATTAAGAACATTGGCCCATAGCAATATATACCTTAACACTAAAATCTAAAAATCTAAAATCTAAAGTAAATATAACACTATTTAGGGAACTTTCTTCTTTGGCGCGTCACTGTATCGGCGAAACACTACCCCAGAGGGCCAGAAATCGGGAGCAAGGAATGACTTTGTATTTTGCAGGAACCTGGGGTACGTAGGATTTGAAGTTTGTGGACCTCTTAGACTCCAGACGCTGCAAATGTAAAGAGATCGGATCCTCTATGCGGCATCAGCTTCGTTCTTCCACGAAACGCAGGCGTCTTCTCCCGACGTACTTTTGTCCAAACGGGACATGTAGAGCCGTATGGTGGACTCCACAATACGCAGAGTTGTGCTTGCGCTTATTTTGGCGGTCGAAGCTGGTTACAGACGGGTCTCGACCGACCTCTATATGACGTGTGATAAGACGGATTTTGGTCACGGCTGAATCTCCTAACACCTTCTTCGCTTGGATGATGTCGTCCTCGGTGAAGCTGGTCATCAGTATCTGCTCCAGGGACACCTGGTCCATGACGTCCAATTTTTGTTAAACAAAGGCCAGGAACTCGTTAACTACGACGGTATCGGATCGTTTAGGTTGACACGCCATTTCGAATTATTTTCGCACAGTTGGTATGCTTGCGCTACGAAAATATTGTAGGTTCAGCATTAGAGCCGCCACATTACTATGAAGCGACTGCACTGAACGGCAGTAGAAACGCGAATCATCATCTATAAGTTGTAGTGTTGGTCTGGTCAGAAGCGTATCCAAGACAGGGGTTAAGGGGCTCATGCCCCCCCCCCCTCCCAAAGCATCGATATCCACTGCTTAATAAATCTTAAATCAAACTTGATATTATCCTACATTTTCAGTACTGTACATCGTCACTTATACTTACTCGAATTATTTTTATATGTATAAAAAGAAAACGTTTGTTCGTTTTTTTTTTGAAAATAAAAAACGTAGAGATTCGTCCAATCAAGCAAAATGTACCAATATTGTCTGAAAACAATGGCAGCAACTAATCATTATCAACTTAAAGTTCATCAGGTACATCCTTATGATTAAATAATTAAATTGAATTAATATAAATACTATTAGTCGAGTTTGTGACTATTCGATTAAGTTCGTTGATAATTTGGTGTGGTGTGGGTAGCCCTGAACTGGACTCTCAGCATTCTATTCTCGCTGCCTGCCTATTAGTGTGTGTGTGTGTGTGTGTGTTTATTATACTAACATAAATAAATAAAAGCCCAACCAGAACAGATGGAAGCCATCGGCAGGGGAGACCAAACGGCCGAGCGTTAGGGGGAAAGGGACAGAATTATTATTATTGTTATCCGTTTCCCTATCTTGAAAGATTCGTAAAAAGTTATCCAAATTATTATTGTAAATATAATTACAACACCGTATTGCGTTGAACGAGCAAGACAATATTTTGTGTGCTTTTTTAGGTTTCAACTTTTAATGTTTATTTTGATACCTCAGCTACGCCAAGCCCCTCTCAAACGAAAATCCTATATCCGCCACTATGTCAGTTAGTATGAATTTATTGTATCTTGTGTTTCCAGTCGTAACCAGCATTAGATGTTCCAGATACTCATATTTTGTTATGACATCAGTCATCATTGTTATTTCTTCAGTTATTTCACTAAGAGACTTGGCAATCTTTAGTATTTCGTCACTGTGGTGTTCTGTTTTGTGTGTAGCTATATATCCTCTGGTTTTCTTGGTGGTAAAACTAGGTTTAACTGATAAGACACCAGGCCAAGAAGATATTTCGGATTCCATCGTCTAACTCTGAGGACAGCTCAACGCTCGATTCAAAATTATAAGGTTTAATATCCGTGCCAGTTTCCGCGTAACAAAGATAGAAGTGTGAATGGATAGTTATGGTACAAGTGCTAATAACTCATAGCGATCTATTCAAGCGACTCGTGAGACGACACAAAGTTTTTAAGTTTTTACCTGATTTCACAACAGTGCGCGACATTCCTTTTCAAGTGAGACCAGTGCTTTTTCACTGTCATACGTCAATATCACGTGTCACTAATTTATCCGTCATAGTTGGTTTCTTCAATGGTTTTTTGTATTTTTGAGTCTGAAAGCACTATCTACACTAACTGAGATTGGTACAGTATAAAGCTTTGTCACTCACCTGATAATAATGTAAAGGTAATTGCGTACAAATACTCCTTCCCGTTTTCTCCCGGCGCTTTCGTTATTGTAGATATATCAACCTGAAATAAAGTAGTTCAAATGAAAACTTTTAATTTGTCAACGTGAAAAAAACGTTGTAGAGCCATACTGCAGCTATATTATAGTTTCAGCACGATTGGTCAGCTTGATCAGGGTAGAAACAGCAGCCTGAAACACCAAAATATTGCTGCTGTGTTTCGTATGGTGATTGTAGAGAACCGAGAACCCTTTTAACTGGTAAGGAGGTATTCCATTTTAGACTTCTGAGTCGACAACGTATCCGCATTTTGATTCTTAATCGAGGATAAATGTAGATGTCTATGGGCCACAGCATCCACTTACCATCAGGTGGACTGTGTGCTCGTTTGTCACCCTTATTCTATACAAAAAAAACATTTTGGTGTTTTGATTAAAACTACTTTTACGGATTTTATCGCGTCTAATTTACTTTTAATTATTTTTATTCCTAATTCCCATGGTCATGGGACTGAAATGACCATGGGTGCTGGAAAGCACCCGAAACGTCGGTAATTAAAAATAAAAATAATTAAAAGTAAATTAAACGCGATAAAATCCGTAAAAGTAGTTTTAATCAATGTGTGGTGTTCGCATAAATATAAGAAATCATTATCTGGGTGTTAGTTGCATACTAATTCTTCTCTGTGTCTAGTATTGATAGTAAAAAGAAGAAAAACTCGAGTGTGCCTGGCGTGACGTCGTTTCGGGCTCTGTTTAAAAATACTAATTCATAAGGTGGTTAAACTTTCCAATATGGACCACCGATTTCAAAGCCCATATTTTTTTTGTAGATAGTACTCACTAAAAGAAAGCGTTTTGCAAAGTTTTAGGTTGCGGAAACTTACGGTTCATGAGATGTATTTTTTTAAACTTTTCATACAAATTGGTAAATAACACGCAATTACAAAATAAATTTGACAAATGATTGATGTTAAACGTCAGTTAGTGAAGGGTTCCGAATATTTTGAAAGTATCGATACCTACTCTATACCAAGTATCGTATCAAAAGTATCAATACTACTTGGTATCGAGTACATTTCGTTAATTTTTGAGACTAGGGGGGTAAGAAGCCGGGAAGTTGTGCTCCGGCGCTCCGGCGCTGCGGGATGAGCAGTGCCTCCGCCCTAGCGTAGAGAAGCACAGGCACCAGGGCTCGCCTTCGCAGCTTCGGCTTTTTGGTCGCCTTCGGCGACCAGCCTCAGCCGCTACGGCGATCTCGGTGCCTGCGCTTCCCTACGGCGGGCGGGCACTGCTCTCCCTCCGCGCCTCCGGGCTCTTATATACACTCTAGGGGTAGGACAGACAAGACCACGTGGATAGTGGGGTGCTCTGATTCGGTTCTGGGTACTTTTTGAATATTAAATAAGTAAGTCAATAAGTAAGTAAACACTTTATTGTAGTAAGAATTAGATAATACAGAAAGTTGCAAACAATAAAATAAAAGTACAAAAGCTGTTTAAGAAATACAAACAAGTTGCAAAAGCTAATTAAGAAATACAAACAAGTTGCAAACAATGAAATACAAGTACCAAGGTGGAACTTAAATAGAGTAAACTTTATTCTACTTTATATACATATATAATTGCACTTATCAGCTCTTCCTATGCATCTAATTGTTTTGTCATAATTTTTCGTCTCCAAAATTAACAAAATGTACTCGATACCAAGTAGTATTGATACTTTTGATACGATACTTGGTATAGAGTAGGTATCGATACTTTCAAAATATTCGGAACCCTTCACTAACTGACGTTTAACATCAATCATTTGTCAAATTTATTTTGTAATTGCGTGTTATTTACCAATTTGTATGAAAAGTTTAAAAAAATATATCTCATGAACCGTAAGTTTCCGCAACCTAAAACTTTTCAAAACGCTTTCTTTTAGTGAGTACTATCTACAAAAAAAATATGGGCTTAGAAATCGATGGTCCATATTGGAAAGTTTAGCCCATAAGGTAAATAAAAACGTAGTCCCTTCTTTAAATTAATAATAGTTAAAATAAATAGATTTTCTTACATAAAACTGACCTGAAAACGAACATGCCTCTGAAACATGGCGGGCGCGTTGGACCCCCTCTTGTACTCAACTCTGAAGGACATCGGACTTAGAACGCTGTGAGACAGTTCCGCTATCTGTAAAGAATATGCAATATTATTAAATATGACGTGATATTATGCCGTGTTAAAAATTATATTTCTATTCTTTTCTAAGTGTTCTCGATGTTCATAAAGTGTAAAAGCTAGAAGATATCAATGTTTATAAATAGTGATGCTTAAAAATGTCGACGTTTAAGAGGTTTGGATTTTAAAAGGTTGATTTTAAATTTTTAATGAAATATGTAAAGTATATTGATGTTTAAAAGTTGTTTAATAAAATTAGTTTTTTTTATACAGTTGCTGTTTGTTGCTGTTTTAAAACAATATTTAAGGTTTGTAAATAAACTCACACTAAGAAAGGCGTGTATGAGATCAGCCTTAACTGTTGCCAGGGGTTTCCCCTTGACAAGTGCGGTGAAAGTTTCCTCCTTGTCAGCGGACAGCAGCAAGGAACCGAACCAAGACCGCTTCGTCAGTTCGGGTGACGATTCCGGCGTAAGATGCACCTCTTCTGACGACGCTGAGGAAAAAAGAAGTAATATTTTGAAACAGAAGTTATGATGGATCTTTATTCAAAGCTTTATGCTTTGAGAGTTGTTAAACCAGCACGTAGTCCTTGACTACTTGCCATATAAGGGAATACAAAGTCAGTCAGCGAGCCATGTCACACTACGAAAGCAGTAACAGAGAACAGAAATTATTTTAAATAGTATTCGTATATACACATATCTGAATTATTTATTAAATATGTAATATTTGAATGAAATACTGATTATGTATATAGCGATTTTGAACCATATTTACGAAATGAGCCCGTTCACATTCTCAAATGTTAGTTTTCTGGAAATGCTATCTTAACTTTTTAGACTGGTTATTTCAAAGGCGGCTTGGACATCAAACAACGATGAAGAGGAATAATAGAGCAAAAATATTCAGTGAACAAAGCTATCTGCCATGAGTGTCATGTAGGGAAAGAAAACATTGTTTCAGGTAATCCAAATAGTAGATCAGATAATTACACTGGTCGGCATCAAAATAAGAGCAAAAAAATGTATATATGGAAGTTATTACGTTAGTTACGTTAAATCCAAATATGTAGTTAGAATTCACCTAGCACGTCTAGTTTCGACGCAATAGCATTTTTTGTTTGCAGTAGAATTGTTTGCTTATAGTTGCAGGCAGCGGTATTTGTGAACGTTGGTATGTACATGTATTTAGTTGTGTCCTGAGTATGTTCTACTGTTCAAATCAAAGTTGGTAGATAAAGAAAGAAGAGCATGGGTAGCTTTTGAAAATGTATGTCACAATTTTCTTGGCAATAAAAAGGCTGAAAATTACACGGAGCTGATAGAAGAACTGCTTTCGTCGTATCATCAACTTGGATGCAATATGTATTTAAAAATTCACTTCTTGCATTCGCATTTAGATTTTTTCCCAGAAAATCTTGGTGCCGTGTCTGATGAGCATGGTGAAAGATTTCACCAAGACATTGCACATATGGAAAAAAGATACAGCGGCAAGTGGACCCCAGCAATGCCAATAGCCAATAGAAATCACAGGTAGTGAATATTCTTATTGCAATGATAAACCGAGCTTAGCAATTACGAACCATTTTAAGAAAATTTGCCGGAAGATTGTTTTAAATGTTTATTTGATAGCAGGTTGTCTTGAATTTTCAGGTAAGTTGTTACTGTTACTAAGCGGTTTAAGCATCAGTGTCATGCAGGCACCGAAAATGATGTTTCAGATAATAGTTATAGCGAATAGTTCAGAATAATGATTATTATTATGGACAGCAACCAATAAGTGTTCACACAAAAATGTATTCGATGTTAGAGGACATAAAGTGTATACTGACTCTGCATCTTGCAGCGGTGGAAGCGCGGCGAGCCAAGGAAGGAGTTCTTGATGGTGGCGAGGCGCGCGCGAGAATGAATTGTATGCTAGGTACATAAAGTGTATACTGACTCTGCATCTTGCGGCGGTGGAAGGGCGGCGAGCCGAGGAAGGAGTTTTTGATGGTGCCGAGGCACGCGCGAGAATGAACTGTATGCTAGGTACATAAAGTGTATACTGACTCTGCATCTTGCGGCGGCGGAAGCGTGGCGAGCCGAGGAAGGAGTTCTTGATGGTGCCGAGGCACGCCCGAGAATGAACTGTATACTAGGTATATAAAGTGTATACTGACTCTGCATCTTGCGGCGGTGGAAGCGCGGCGAGCCGAGGAAGGAGTTTTTGATGGTGCCGAGGCACGCGCGAGAATGAACTGTATGCTAGGTACACTAAGTGTATACTGACTCTGCATCTTGCGGCGGTGGAAGCGCGGCGAGCCGAGGAAGGAGTTTTTGATGGTGCCGAGGCACGCGCGAGAATGAACTGTATGCTAGGTACATAAAGTGTATACTGACTCTGCATCTTGCGGCGGCGGAAGCGTGGCGAGCCGAGGAAGGAGTTCTTGATGGTGCCGAGGCACGCCCGAGAATGAACTGTATACTAGGTATATAAAGTGTATACTGACTCTGCATCTTGCGGCGGTGGAAGCGCGGCGAGCCGAGGAAGGAGTTTTTGATGGTGCCGAGGCACGCGCGAGAATGAACTGTATGCTAGGTACACTAAGTGTATACTGACTCTGCATCTTGCGGCGGTGGAAGCGCGGCGAGCCGAGGAAGGAGTTTTTGATGGTGCCGAGGCACGCGCGAGAATGAACTGTATGCTAGGTACATAAAGTGTATACTGATTCTGCATCTTGCGGCGGTGGAAGGGCGGCGAGCCGAGGAAGGAATTTTTGATGGTGCCGAGGCACGCGCGAGAATGAACTGTATGCTAGGTACATAAAGTGTATACTGACTCTGCATCTTGCGGCGGTGGAAGCGCGGCGAGCCGAGGAAGGAGTTTTTGATGGTGGCGAGGCGCGCACGCCACGGCGCCGCTGCACCCCCCGCACCCACCACGCCACACCCCCCCGCACCCGCTCCCGCTGCCACAACAAACATTTATTTATGTATTTTTTTAAACTTTATTGTGCTAACCATAAAGGTTACAAAGGGCGGACTTAATGTCAGTTACCATTCTCTGCTGGTCATACCAAATATAATAAACATAAATAAATATTACATATACTAAGACTTATAAAGCGATAAGGCCGCCAATAGGGTATTTTACACTATGCCAAAAAATCAATAAAGTATATATTTATGATAGATTTTGTAAAAAGTAAACGGAAAATATCTATTTCTATTTATAAAATTGCATTATAAATTTTATATTTCAATTATAAGTATATTTTTTTGTGCGTGCCTCAAATCTGCAAAACGCTGTCCGCCATAGTGGATATGTCGTGACGTCACTAATCCCGCCTAAAGATATTAGTGTTTTAGAATTAGCTAATGTGTTGTATTATTTCGAAATTTTTCAAATTATCATTACGATTATCGAATTTTATTCCGAATTTTATTGAAAAGGCATCGTGGAAGACGAACTCATAAAAGCAGAAAGTACTAATCTATCAAGGATAAATAAATTTATGGTGGCAATTTTTTTTGCATGCAATCCCAATTATTGTTCTGCTGAGTTGAGGAAAGTTAAAACATCAATGTAAAAGTACCTATTACCAACTTTTGTTTATTCAAAAACACAATACCAAGTCAGAACGTATTTTGATAAAACATCTTTTAGTAGCTGTCATAGCTAAATTTATCTATAATTACAGTTGTTAGCAATCATTAGTTATCCCCTTCACTTCATGATGTTTTGTTATGTATAAACAACAGTCAAATATAAGTCATACTTACATCAAAGTCTAATTTTTGTAGACAATGTATTCGGGTATCTTCTTGCCAGTTTTAACCAAGTATTACTTATATTTAAATCAGTTGTCACTTGAATCCATAACCTTCCTGGCGTTCTTATGCTCGTATTTTTGCATTCAGGCACAACACAACAATTATATAGATGATAACTTATTATTAAACATTAAAAAGTATCCTATTTCTTGTGAAAAATCGGCAAAATTCTAGAACAATGAAGTCACGAGTTGAAAACAGCATGGCGGCTAGCGTTTTCAAGCGAAAATTTAAAACGTTACATTAAAAGTAATTTTTACGGCACTATTCGGTTTAAAAAATTATATAAAAATTATAGTGGTGTATTATCACTTCAGGATTCATTTAAAACACTTTTTGAAAATGGATGTAATACCCTATTGTGCCTTTAAATAATTTGTTGTTTTTGTTTTCCTTTTGACGTGACAACGTCTTATAAATTGGTTTGCCGGGTGACACTTCAAGAAACTGCGTTACGCTCCGCTCACGTTATGCGCTCACAATGAGAGCGAGTGAGAGGCACGCGTCCCTTCCACTCGGGCATGGTTAGCCCGCCTAAGAGCGAGAGAGACAGACATAAAAAGTGTTATTTCATCCTTCTTCCTACTATACGAATGAATATTCACATTAAAATTATTTTACCACTCAAAGTCGTTGTCACGTAAAACTTTCGCCCGTATACCGACTTTACAGGCAACCAATTTTTTTTTTTTTTTGGTGTACATTAAAGTATATTTCAATCATTCATTCAAATACCTATGAATACAACAACAACAAGCCGTAGTAGCTCAGGGAAGGGAAGCGCTCGCACTGCAGAGTACACGAGCCACCCGGATTGATGGCACCAATGAATTTGTTAATTGCAATTTTATGTGCTGATTTACCACGTGCTCGGCGGTGAGCCCTTCAGCACTTCAAGCCAAGTCGGCCAAGTCAATCTATATATTTGAAATATAAAAAGATAATTTAACATTGACATGGTCACTATAAAATGTTGTTAGGTTAGTTAATAACGTTTAACTTAAAACAGAATTATCCCTAAGTAGGGACTGAATAAATTAACCGACTTGGTATTATCACATGGATCCTACAGCTTTTTACGGTAGAAGAACTGAGTTGCGAAACTTCGTTTTTTTTTTACAAGTTATGTTTTTGATGGCATTATTTGTTTTACAGAAGAGGGCATTAAAGCAATATATGATTTAAAACCAAAAGTGACGCTCAGACAAAAATTAAGGAAATTGATATATTAAATCTAAATGTAATGTACGTACACAAAAATAAGCGATATTCGTTCTATCAATACTAGGAACAGACAGAAGCTAGTAGTGCCAGTTAGTCGACTCCACCGAGTCAGTAATTCATTCTTGGGGGGATGTATACGCTTTTATAACAAAATCCCAGAAAATATACAAAATTTTACATACACAAAGTTCAAAACTTTATTGGGTTTCTTGCTGGTTCTTCCCAGGACAGAAGTTTTTTTGCGAACCAGTAGTAAATGAAAAAAGTGACTTTCAATAAGTACTGTTTATAATCTATATTGAATAAAAAAATCTGTTTCTATGACAACGCATTTGCATTTTGTTACTTAATTGAAAATAAATTTGAATTATCTATGGGCCATGGCACCCACTAACCATCAGGTAGACTTTGTGCTCGTTTGTCATCCAAAGCTAAAAAAAATTTCATGCAAAACACAAATTTCTATTCTGAAAAATATGCTATAATAACTTTGTTAACGCCATAGGTAAGTAGATATAATTCATATTTTTTAAATTTATATATAGCCTAATTACCAAGTAAGTCATAACAAATAAAATAATAAGTTAAGTATGTCGTGTTGTTTTCGCTATACCGCATAGACACCACCCCACCTTAGTTTCTTCTTAATTTTGAAGCTAATCTTCAGCATTTTCAAGTAAGACTACAAGCCTATACTAAAATGTACTATACACGAGACAAAAAGCGCCACATACATATAATACCTGTTAAGGTGCCCAGGTTGGGGAACAGTGACGGTTGTGCTGGCGACTGGGTGGAGCTGGGCGGACCCGGTAGAGATGATCTTTCCCTCACTACACAGATAAATAAGAAACGTCACTGAAACTTTCGCCACACATAGTTTTTTATATGAAATCTGAATATGACTGAAGATGGATATCAGGTGTTCAGACCATATAAAGGTATTCCTCAAATTTCTTCCTGTGTAATGACACTAGAGCAAATATTTTTTTACAATACAATCAATAACCACGACTCTGATTAATATTTTCTATTATTTGTAGTACCTATTTATTTTTGCATTAATTTAATTTTTTTTAATTGTGTATTGTATATTTTTAGCTATTATGTAAAGGCTTGTAGGAAATGCTGTGAGCACTAAGCATGCAATGTTTACCTATTATTGAATGAGCACTTAGTTTATATCACTGTCTTAGATTTAAGCATATGTATTAGTGTAACATTTGTTGGTGAAACAAATAAATAAATTAAGAAATAAATAAATAACTACCACTGGAATGTTCCTTTTTTTTCATAAATAATAATAAAAACTTGAAACTATTTATTTATTTATTAGAGATATTTTTAACGAATATAATAAATAAAAGAAAAACACACAGACAGCCAATACTTTTCTTAATACAGATCATCCTTGTATTGTTGTTAAAAAGATGGGTTCATTTTCGGAGGAGAAAGCAATAAGAATACGGGGTTATTATTTCGTAAATTCTTCTTTAGTATAATCAACCAGAGCAGCAGTTGTCTTTGTCGGTTGTCCATCCGGTCCTACGGGCACGACGCGACTATAATAGATCTGTTAAAATCTATTATTCAAATGTAACAACCCGATATCCTCTTAAATAGAATATACAAAATACGCACAAATGTATGTCGTAACTCAACAAAGTTTAGGTTGTAATTGTTTTATTACGAGTCGTGTAGCTCAGAAGCGCAAACATTTGAATGCAAGAGAAGAAACTTCATAGTATCCGAGTAAACCGGGTTCTATCACGCTCAAAATTGTTACTACAATTTACACAACACAACACAACATTTGTTGTGCAATTTTATGTTTTAATTGACAAGATGCCTTGCGGTGAAGAAAAACATACCGAGCAAACATCGCGAGCTTATCTGAGAAATAAATAAACTTGCAAGTGTAGTTAAACTTACCTCGAGGCGGCTGCGAGGGACTGTGCGGCCTGACGGCCACAGAGGAGCTCATTAATGGTGATTCATTTATAATGATGACGGCCTCGCCAGGCTCACCACCTGCAAAGTTAATATATTTGTGCTTACTTGGTGGTATGATTCCTTTAAACGAAACTAATTTTTACGGATTTTATCGCGTATATGACATTTATTGTATATTCCAGACGTTTCGAGTACTTTATAGCATCCATGATTGTCGACTCCCCTTATGAACATGAGTGCTGTAAATTACTCGAAACGTCGTGAATATTGGTGGGTCAAAGAGAGAAAGAGACAGCCGGCGCGGCGTAGGAGAGGAAGTATCCCCTCTCTTTCTACGGTGCGGCGAAAATGTATATTTGTGTAATGCCTGCGCCTGCTGTATCGTTTAGTTGTGTACGATAGCGCAATAAATAAATATTGTATTCTACCACATAAATTATAGTACTATTATTCTGATAATTAAAGCAATTCGTGCAAAATTATTCCCGAATCATTCCAAAATATCAAAAATGCACAACGTTAATATTCAAGTTTTCAATTCTGCCGGCACTCCCGGAGTGCAACTCGTCGTTTTTTCTACATAATTATTGTTGATATCGTTTGTTAATATTTTTATATAAAATATTTACATACCATTGAGACATGAGTTACCATTTTTAAAATTTTCGTTTGTCTCTCTGCCCGAGGTAAATTTCGGAATGGCTGAGCCGATTGTAATAAAACTTGACGAACAAATAGAGAATTATACGAGGAGCAATCTAGACTAGACTACATTTTATCCGAAAAATTTAGACATTTTATTAAAATAGAAATCCTAAATATAAATAAAGCCACATTAATAGAGCCCACCCAGGCCCAGGAGAAGTCAGAGCGGGTCGCCAGTTATAAATGTTATTTTTCAATTAATACACCTACGTGGATATACAATTATTTTCAAATTATTTCCTATTAAGAGAACATTTCAAATTAACCAAATAACAACGTTGTAATCAATAACGTTAGCGGGTTTTCGTATTGGTACCGTGCATATTGGCACGGGTTCGATGGGCCGCCATTTCTAATCCCATTTTTTACCTGTACGGACTATTCATTATGATTTTTAATCGAGGATAGATGTATGTGTCGTGGGCAACCACATACACTTGACCATTAAGTAGGACCATATCGTAGGTTCTGTGCTAGTTTGTCATCCTAATTTTCTAAAAAAATATACCAGGGTGGTCTAAAAAGTTTCCGACCCCAACGTGAAGATGGCAGCACTCGTCAATAAAACATAGTGAATGTAGTTGTGCATCTTTTGACAGTTACGCACCAAAATTTCAGTCATTTTGGACGCGTAGTTGTTATTTGACAGTCGTTTGAGTGAGTCGATGTAAGTGTTTTTGTGAAAATGGAAAAAATTGAATACCGAGCTATCATAAAATTTTTGATTTTGAAAGGCAAGCCTAAGCAAATCAAGATTCTGTGTATGGAGACTTTGCAATATCATTTACCACAGTGAAAATTTTGGGCAGCTGAATTTAAACGTGAATGGCCGTGAGAGCTTGGGCGATGATGAATATTTAGGACGTCCAAAAACTGTAACTACTGACGATAACATCGCCAAAGTTCACCAAATGGTGCTAGACGGCCACTAAATTAAAGTGAGAGAGATAGCAAAGGCTATGAAAATGTATCAAGAACGTGTTTGTCACATATTGAATCAAGATATAGGCATGAGAAAGCACTCAGCGCGTTATGTGCCGCGTTTGCTCACGTTAGACCAAAAACGTGTTCGAATGAACATTTACAACGCTCTGTTGGCGTAGTTTAAGCGCAATAAATCCGAGTTTTGGCGCCAATTAATTACTTTAGATGAAACTTGGATACACCATTATAGACCCGAAACAAAAATACAGTTAAAACAGTGAACAAACGGGAACCGGCTCCAAACAAAGCAAAAACTTTTTCGGTTGAGAAAGTAATAGCAACTGTTTGAGGATAGTCATGGAGTAATCTTAATCGATTATCTTCAAAAAGGAAAAACCATTACAGGAGCATACTAAGCATCATTACGTGACAAACTGAAGGTAAAACGGCCACATTTGCAGAAAAAGAAAATCCTGTTTCACCATGACAACGCGCCGTTAAACACCTCAGCGGTTGCCATGGCGAAAATCCACAAATTACGGTTTGAACTACTTGACCATTCGCTTTAATCCCCAGATCTAGCCCCAAGCAACTTCTTTTTGTTCCCTCATCTAAAAATTGCGCTCGGAGGACAGAGATTTTGATTCAGAAGATTCAGAATTTTGTCAAATGAGAAGGCAATTACTTTCGTGAACAATTAATTTGCAGGGAAAAACTCCGAGTACAATTTGGACGGGTTAGAAAGATGGGAGGATCGCTGGGAGAAGTGTGTAGAGTTACAAAGAGACATAAAAATAAATTGTAAGAGAAAATGTCTTGTATCTCCGTTAGGTCGGAAACTTCAGACCACACACATAGATATAAATGGGAGAATACTTACTTATATTCAAACTAATCGTAGGCCCCGTGGAATTAGCACGTTGATGGTGGTGCTCGCGGATAGACGGCGACGCTGCAACCAAAGAAAATGGGATACCATTAAATATGATAACCCCACACTAGATGGAGTGACGATCTGGAAAGAGACCCAGGAAGTCGGTGGATGAAGTCGCTTAGAACCGCGCTTTGTGGTATTCTTCGGGGGAGGCCTATGTTCAGCAGTGCACTTGGGAAGGTGAGTAGTAATAAATTATTTTTACATAAGAGTGGGAAAACGAGCATGTGGCTTACTCGATGCTCCCGCCGCCCATGAACAACTCAACACCAGGGAAATTGCAGGTGCGTTGCCAGTCTTTCAAAAAGAAGTAAGCTCGTTTTTGAAGGGTCCATTAGATGACGAAATATAGTAAAATAGTGTTGAATTTATGCAGAGGAAATTTAATCATCTATCATTAGTACTAAGGAGTCTGTTTGGGCAGATACTACCCATCCCTTTTACTTGTTTTTGCTTAAGTGATAGTCTAGTGTCTGGAACATTCGATTTCCATTGTCTAGAGAACATTCGAAGGTATAAATATAATTTCCAAATTACTAAGGTTGAATGTATTTGTGGAAGTACCTACAAGCCTTAGAGAGAAGGAGAACGATCGCTATAGAAAATAGTGTCTCAGAAATATGGACAAAATAAATGAGACCGCAGGCGGCAGGCTTAAAATGACTTATTAAGTTGTCTTAATAAGTCATTTTCAGTCTATTTTTCCGATCAGATGCTAAACCCACTTGCACATTCACACACAATAGAATATTTCACCATTTTTTAATGTTTCTTTTTGTCAAAAATTAAAAAATTACAGGGCACGATTATTTTCTTACCAATGCCGCGAAGAAAATTTTTACATTATTCAACTAACTTCATCATACTTGTACTCATAAACAGCTAACTTCGCAGATACTACTTACCGACGGCAGTTCAGGGACAGGCGAGGTATGCTTTAGTACGTAGCGATCGTTTTCCTTCTCACTAAATTCCATGGTGCGTACTTAGACTTAGATGGACGTCAAACAAAAACAATAGGAGCTTATTTTTTGCTCGACTAGTTGTGTCACTGATTACATCATTTGGTTTAGCATGACGCTGCACTAGTCTATGGAAGTGATACGTGCATCGTGTTGCGGCGTGGGTAAATTATGACTAGTGGTCCAACTTCAGTTGTAATATCTCAATATGAGACATATTACAATTGAAGTGGAATGAATACTTACAAATACATGCATAAACTTTAGTAAGGATAAGACCACTTAGACTGATACAGTAATTTGGAGGGGCTGGCCATGTTATCGTACTTTATATATAAAGAGTGCATGTATACAATTGCAGGTTGTAAGTAAGTAAAATAACAAGTACGTGTTAACACTTACTGGAAGGCAAACTAATTGCTCCACAACCCCTTAAATGAAACTAATTTTACTGTACCTTTTTAATTGCCGAGGTTTTGGGTGCTTTACAGCGCTCATGTTCACGGCTGTACTGAGGTGTTTGACGTCCGTATGTCATAGTCAGTCTAGTCGGGTACCTTCAGTTTTTGATTATTAAGATTTTTAGGTCCGATCTGCTTGAGAATCAGAATGAGCTTACAGTATCCAGAAGTCTTGCAGTGGTATGCTTGGGTTTAGATTTACCTTTATTAATTATAGGATCCCAAGCACCTGCTCTTTACATTCCCGACGTTTCGAGCACTTTACAGCACCCATGGTCACGGAGGGTGGGGACTACCTGATGTGTTCGGTCCCGGAGCGACGGTGCTTCTTTTACGAGGGTTTTTACAGATTTTTTTGTTTGTCCTATGTAAGGGAGATCACATTCACAATCAAGCTTATACACTCCTGCATCTTGTTGAGGAATATTACACTTGACGGATGGTAAAAATTGACAAATTTTCGGCGGCTTGTAGTAGGTTTTAATGGAAGATCACTTCAAGATGTAGCCAATCTTGTCTTTGACTCCTGACATATGGTAGTATAGTAGGCCCACTTTCGATAGTGGCCGTACAACTGAAGGTAGTCGGGCTAACTATGACATCGAGACGTCAAACACCTCACAGTCCCTCCAGTGTTCATGGGTGCTATAAAACACCCGAAACGTCGGGAATTAAAAAGTTTAAAATTAAATGCTATAAAATCCGTAAAATTAGTTCCATTTAATGTGTTGTGTTCGCGTGAATATAGGAAATAATTGATAACCCCTTTCTTAAATGAGAGGTCTGTGCCCAGTAATGAAACGTATACAAACTGAAAATTTAGTTTTTTAATTTTTAATTATTTTAAATTTTAATTTATACTTTACAACTTACCAAGAGGTGATCCAGGTGTGGCTGGCGTTCCGCCTAACGAAGAGACGCGGTGTGGAGTATGGCTAGCTGGAAATTAAAATCAAACAATTAAGTGTAGCGGCATTGTAATAATACACTATCCATAGAGAAACATGGGCCGCGGGCGGATCGGAGGGCAGTAGCCATACGCAGACGTTAGTCCTATATCAAAGTATAAGTCGCGGACCTATGCGTACAATAAACTAGTTGCTGCTGCACTGCCCACTAGACCAAATCTAGTTGCGGAGCTGAATCGACGTCAAAAAAAAGAGATTTGCCACGTCAAATTTACACAAATTTACCTTTCTAATATAACTAATTTTTATCCACATTTTTGCTTTTTATTTGTTTTAAATCTTTAAATATTACAATAATAACGTTTCTTCTTCTTTCTTCTTTTCTTTTTTTTCTTGTTGTTTCGTATTTATTTACCAACATAGGCCGCCCGTCCTAGGATACAGTATGCAGATTGGTCGTGCGACAGATACGAGTCTGTATTCGCGTTGTTGTTTTCGCCAAGGGATACCGTTATTATGTATCAATGTGTGCATGTATGAGATTGTAAGTTCATACATGTATACACGTTTTAATTGAAAATTGAAAATCTTTATTGCAACAAAAACGACTTTATACATATCATTGTGACCCTAGCTCCTATAAAAGGTTAACCTGAGTAACAGGAGCTAGTTCCTTCTTAAATTTTACAAGCTTTTGTTGAATAAAAACACAAAAAATATACCAAAAAATATACAATATATATATATATATATATATATATATATATATATATATATATATATATATATATATATATTGTTACGAGCTTGAGGTTCGGGACAATAAAAATTGCCGATAAAATTACCTAAATTAACACTTTAATTTACTTTACACAAATTAAAACTTAAAACACTAATAATTAAACACACTAATTCACTTAATTCCGCTCCGAAGCTTCGCTTGTGTCGCCGAGTTCAACTCTGCCCCGATCGCATCATCTATCCATTCCGACGCTGTCGGAAGTGACGACGTCAGTCGTAAAATGATCATTCCCTTGTTGGACTTTTTAACACCTATTATAACCCATATCTTAAACTTTTCCATATCCTCATCTTCTTTCCCTTCCCAATGGAAGGACGCTCAAATCATACCTTTACCTAAGAAAACAAATCCTTCAAGTTTTTCTGAATATCGTCCTATTTCAATTCTTCCTTTCCTTTCCAAAGTTTTAGAACGCCTTGTCCAACAACAAATTAATTCCTTTTGTTTAAGAAATAGCATCCTTAGTCCTCTCCAATCTGGCTTTAGATCTGGTCATAGTACGACTACGGCGTTATTAAAAATCACCGACGACATTCGTCACGGTATGGAGAATCATCAAGTCACAGTATTGGTATTGCTGGATTTCAGCAATGCCTTCAATACTGTTGATCATGATATCCTGTTAGGGATTCTGCGTTCTCTTAACATATCTCCAACTGCAATTTCCTGGTTTCATAGTTATTTGCACGGGCGCCGGCAACGTATTCGTGCCCAAGATAGACTTTCTTCGTGGCTTGATACCGTAGCTGGCGTTCCACAAGGTGTCTTATTTAATGTATCAAGTCCTCCCTATCTGAAAGAACGTTTTAAATTTCTTAGCTCTTGTCACGATTTTTCCTTACGGTCCACAGAAAATCTTTCGCTCCAATGTCCTATACACTCCTCGACATTTTATGATAAATCTTTTGCTGTTCTTGGAGTAAGACTCTGGAACTCCTTACCCCAGTCCATTAAAAGTTCTCAATCTTTAAATGTGTTCAAGAAGCAAATTAAGGAACACTATTTGTCTCTTTAACTCCTCTCTCTTTCTCCTCTTAGTTATGGTCACTAATATACCTTAAGTATGTTGTCATTATATAGTATATAAGTTATTTTTTTTTGTCTAATTTAGTGCACCCTACCCATTATTCTTATTTTTATTTTTATTAATTTCCTCTTCTGGGTTGTCTGGAAGAGATTGCTATGTAGCAATAAGACCGCCTTTTGTTTATCCCTCATTATTTTTTTCATTATTTATTAATGTTTTGTTGGTGTACAATAAAGAGTATTGTATTGTATTGTATTGTATTTCCCCGCAAAAAAGACAGATAATTTTGTATCGGGGAAAAACGACTACTACCTCTACTACTACTGACTACCCCCTCCGGTTCTACGGAGGACCGTGTTGCTCTATATCCATTATCTAATTTAATACAATCATATCGCCCCGTGCGTGTCGTAAGAGGCGAAAGGGGGAAACTAAAACAGGAGATGAGCAGTAGCATCTTCTTGATAACTATTCAAAATTATATAAAATTTTCATTTGCCAAGCCGCCTGCCAAACGTGGCAACTACGGCAAATATCCACCCTATGAGACAATAAATGTAGAAAATCTATGATTAACAAATTTGATCTAATCATAGAAAAAAAATTGCCAGTGTATAACATAGGCATCATACATAGCCTTTTCATTTAGATTAAAAAACCAACAGGCCTATTTGCTAACTTCATTGATATCAGAATGGTAGTCACTTTATAGTACATTGCGTCGTATGTCATAAGAGCTACTACGGCTTATAAAACATTAACGTTATAGCAAGATCTTCCTACTGTGAGCACAGGATGGATGGGAAGGACGATGCCCTTTTAATTTTAAATAAGTATCTATGGTCGAAATCCCCATTATTAGGACAGGGTTTTGTTCAAAACTAATTTTTACATCATAGGGTGAAAAAATAAATAATCCTAAACACGACAACCCTATTATTTAAATATAACAACACCAAAGAATTTTTTTTTACAAAGGGTGACAAACGAGCACACAGTCCACTTGATAGTAAGTGGATACTGTGGCCCATAGACGTCTACATTTATCATCACATGTCTACATTTATCATTGTCACCTCCGAGGACTAAGACGGGTGTCTCGTTTCTAGTAGAAAAGTGCTTCCAGATCTTTACACTCACCATACGATATACAGCAGTGCTAAGCTGCTATCTTACGCTGGAATTCTGTGAGAGCGTGGTCGTTCCCCGGTCGAGCCAAGCCATTCGTGCCACAACTATAATATAGCTGCAGCGTGCCTCTACCACGTATAAAAGCACAGACTGTTGAAATTGTATGAGAGTACATATAATAACGACATAATGTATTAGGCAAACAATACGACGTGTTGTGTCGGCTTAAAGGATACCACCATCTCATTTTGTGAAAAGTGGTTTCCTATAATGCGATTATGGGTAATCGACAGAAAAGCTTATGGCTTCCGATAAATGGCGGAAAAACCATCTCACTTACACCTGCCGTCCAGTGTCCAGGTGTAGACTTAAACTAGGCGATGAAAAGGAAAAAGAAATATTATATTTGCATATTTTAAATACTAAATATATAATTTAAATTTAAATTGAAAATTATTTAAGTTAAAAAAAGACGTGTGCCACTCGGGGACTGCCGCGGTAAAGCTATTGCATAGCATTTTGTATTAACTTATGCAATTATAATTATTTATTTATTTTATTTATGCAGTATTTCTTTTTCTTTGATATTAATTCAAGTTACACTTTTTGAGCGTGGTGACCGATAAGAAAACAAATTTTTTTCTTTTATTAAATAAATAAATAATAAATGCACTTTGTTTATTCATATTCAAAACACTTTATACACAAATTTTACAAGTACAGCTATTCACTGTTGTACATAAATACCTATACACCTATATACTTTCTCATAAACAGCTGCTTATGTATTCGTCCGATTTCGGAGCAGCTCGTCTCGATTCGTGCGAGCTTCGTAGAGTCGTACAATACGTCTAGTTGCACGCACACAAACACCGTGTCGAAGACTGCCGAAAAGAAACGACGTTAGACAATGCACGGCCTTCAAGCCACACCTGCGTGCCCGTCGGAGTGGGGAGCGTGAGCTTTTTTCGTTACGGAATAAATTTCTGGATTCGGTCCCCGCGCTCAAGGCCCGCGATAAAGCTATGCAATAGCTTAAAATTCTTAAAGAAGCAAATTCGAATTCGAAAAACTATGTGGTATAAGGAGTTGAAGGGTGTGCGAACTACCCAATTCTTTATGATTTAGGAGAACTCTACAGTATTGGACTGCACTTTTACTCAAAAGTTTTTAAATGTTTTCGTATTTATATACGTAGACGTGCGTGTACGTGAGCGTACAAATGTGTGTTGAGTGCATGTACACTTGTACGTATGCGTATGGATATGGAGACGCTCGAATGTGTGAGAGTCTTCAGTTTACCTGGTGGGCTTGCTGCCAATTGAGGTGAACTGCGACCTTCACGCCGCCCTGACGAAGACCTGCTAAAAATCAAATGGTTTGTTACTCTTTGTACAATTTTTATTTCATTAATTCATTAATATATTGTATAATATATAAAATATACATATATCGTAGTACATATTTATTACAATCTATTAAATGTCCACCGCCAAACATAGACGTTTTCCTCATTTCACCACATAGTGGATATTTTTTTACTTTTTATAATCCAGTGCTTGACCACAACGCCACCGGATGGTAAGTGGTGATGCAGCCTTAAATGGCAAATCGAACTGTTTTAGCGCAAAAAAGCCAATTCACTCTTGCTTTGAAGACGCCCAGATTGTATTCGGACAAAAAGATAGACGCCGGCAAATTATTCCACTCCTTTGCTTTACGCATTAAAAATGTCGAAGTAAACCGTTTGGTTTCTAATGCGTGGAATATCGACAACAAAGAAGTGAAGACCCGCTGCCCTAATATTTATAATAATTCTAATATTATTATTTATAATAATATTCTAATAATATTTAAAATATATTTAATATATTTACCATAGTTGCAAGTAGCAGTTTTTTGTTACTTTGACTTTTTAAAAAGTACTTGCTACGACCCATTCTGTTTTGTTTCACCCTTTCGTCACTTACGACACCCACGGGATAGTATGGGATATAGGATTCTCTTAGGTCGCTTTTACTTGTTTTTTTGACGTAAAAACGAACTTTCTTACTTATTGCTGGACGGATAAACTGAGAGTAACACAATTATCTACTGGCAAAGCAACGACAACGCGTAAATGTAGACTGTTCTATAATTATGTATAGTTATGTCCGTCGACTAATTAACGTGACGTCTTTTAATACAATCATGTCGTTTGATAGACTTGTCGATGAACGACAGTAGACGCTCTTAGTTTAAGTTACGTTACGTAGTGGGTCGGCCATAGAATTTGTAAAAGTAAAGTAAAGTTACGGCCTATATACGTCCCACTGTTGGGCAAAGGCCTCCCCTCATTTCTGAGAAGGTTTTAGGGCAAGGAAGTGTCCGCCGCGCTGCCCCAATGCGTGTTGGCGAACTTTACATGTCTTCGAAATATTTTTTTCTTATTCCCCAGACATGCAGGTTTCCTCACGATGTTTTTCTTCACCGCCAAGCACGTGGTAAATCAGCACTTAAAATTGCAATTAACAATTTTATTGGTGCCGGCGGGGATCGAACCCGGTTTGCGCGCGTACTGTGAAATTTACAGCGAGCGCTAACCATCTGAGCTACCGCGGCTACGATAGAATTTGTAGTACCGTCAAATGCAGGAAAAACAGTTGACTACCACTCAATAGATGGAGTGACATCCCGATGTTCTTGACTTGTAGACATGAGGTGTATAGAAATAGATGCAGTTGGTTGTTAGACCCTTTCAGTGTCATAGAGGCAGTTAAGGCACACAACGCGTCTGCATTTTCATTATCATCCGAGGATTGATGCGGTTTTCTATCCATAAATTTCATATTTACACATAACTAAAAACTACAGAGTTGTTTGAAAATCTATTTCACATACCTAATCTGTGATCTCCTTGGTGTAATTGGCGAACCCTCACTTATCTGACCAAAATGGGCTGACTGACCATTTACCTGTTGAATAACAATTCAGATATTATTTAAGGTTTTAAAAAAATGTATAAGTAATTGTTTATTAATATAATATATTTAACTTCAACATAATAAGTCTGATCCAAATACAAACTAGCAGAAGTGTATCTACAAATAAACACTACATATCATCTAGGCATTCAATGTCAGCCGTATGGCAATGAATAAATATCCACCAACGCCTTCATCCCGTGTGTGTGGTAAAAGGAAATACCAGAAAGACCTCATTGCCTCCGATCCCTTTTTATAGGGGAGAAGGCATACGACTCACCTGATGGTAAGTGACTAACGCCGCCCATGAACAACTGCAACATCAGGGGAATTGCAGATGCGTTGCCGACCTTTTAAAAAGGAGTAGGCTCTTTTCTTGAAGATCCCAAGTCGTATCGGTCCGGAATAATCTCTGGCGGTAGTCGATTCCACAAGGAAGTTGTGCGAGGAAGAAAACTCCTCGTAGTAAATGCGATACAATTGTTGAGATGCAACATCTCTTCGCATCGGAAGGAGCTCGATCGCCGACGATTTGAACAATTCTACGCTGGATGTGATTAAATGGAAGGAGCCGGCACTGGGGAGCTCCAGCCCAGAGATGGGAACAGTATTCCATGTGGGGCCGAATCTGCAACCCCTATCGGCCCGTAATTCCACTGCTGATCATGAGCCTCTCCCATTGTAGGGAGGAAATTCACAACTTTGCCGCCGCTATCCTTCACCGATCTTAGTCTGACCTAAACGAGATAGTGGTGTCAGTACACCAATATTCTATGGCAAATATGGGGAATATTTAAGATTTTAACTGTAATTAATGAATTAATGATGGTGATAACATCTTAAAGGAGTGAAAAGGAAAACGGGTATAATTTTTTTTTATAAACTCTCACGCCTGTTACACAGAGGGGTAGTCGGAGACTATAGACTTCCGTTTGGAACGATCCTGACACACCTCTATCATCTCCTTCACGTCCATATACCAACGCATACACGCTCGTCGGTTAAGAGTATGTACTGGCCTGTTTTCAATAAATCGTTAATTTGGTCGATAAATTTTCGCCTAGGACGTCCCTTTCTGACTCTGCCATTCACTTCTGCAACATAAATTTTCTGTGTCATTCTTTCCTCATTCATTCTTTCCACATGACCAAACCACCGAAGCATTCCTTTCTTAATCCTGGTCACAACATCATCTTGCAAACCATATTCTTCTCTTATCATACAATTTCTCACCACGTCATTCAAATTCAGCCCTAACTAATACGGTATGTTAGGGCTGAATTTGAAACTTACTCCGAAAACGGGTTATAGATTCATAATCATAGCGACTAAAGAGCAGGCAGTAAGCGGTAGTGCCACTGTTACTGTACCATCGTAGCAGTGCCCTCTATGTATGTTCCGTGAAGCAAACCCAGTGTAGATTAAACAAACACAGTTATTATCCCCTGTGAAACCTATAATAAGTCTAATAATAATTTGACGGAAATATACCGGATGTCATTCAAAATCATACAAAAAATTTTATGACTTCCGATAGATGGCAGTTCATACTGTACTGTACTGACATATGTATAAGTCGTAAGATTTTTTGTATTCAAGAACCGAAATTTTCCATAGACTTCTCTTATAATAATAATAATAATAAATAACAATAAAAAACATTTATTCATTACCACCAATATAGTTATAGTGAGCAGTATACACAGAAATTACCAAAATTACATAGTGTAGTAATGAATGGGCTCTAGCTCAGCATAAATGTTGCAGTTGCCCACAACGCTGTTATTCTGCCAGCAAAATAAAATAGGCCTGCCTCCCATGGAATGCGCAATGATATGCGGATTGGCATCCGCAGTTTTTTATATTTTGGAGTTGTTATTATGAAGATGCTCCTGCCCATTCCCTTTTTTAGTATGTTTTAGATATGGTAGAGTGGATATTCTTACACCGCCAAGTCAAGTATTGGTAGGTCTAGGTGGTCTAGGTATAGGTGGTCAAGTATTTTTACGATATCTAAACTACTCGGACCAGCAGAGAACGCATCATATAAGGCGCAAAACGCTACAGCGATCAACAATCCATCTGCAAAGCACGGCGATTGTGACACATCACCCCTACTAGACCAATATACACCAGTAGACTGTTTATAATTTAGAGGCAAGTAGAGTATGAAATTTACTTCCAACTTGCTAGGGACTTATATCATTAGCGACTGCTCAGACTAGAGATGAAACCAATATAATATTCCACATGACTTATATTAGCCGGCCTACTTCTGACAAAATCGAGTTCTAAATCAATCGAATTTTATTTGAACTTAAGGTAATATCATACTCCCAAAACCGTAGCTAATGTACAATCGAAACATGGTTTAAAATGGTATAATCAGAACGGAAATCTTCAGCTATCCATTGCTAGATGGCGCTCTTAGTCGCAAATGAGGAAAATTATTTATCTCGATAAAGGAGATAATCGTTTGAAGACCCACTACACAATTTAATGTAACACATTAAAAATATACCAATTCATTATAGTAAACGGACTAAAGATTTTATGAAAATCTAACCGCGATTATGAAATCTGAAAAGAAAATAATTGTTTTGATAGTAGTGTTATATAAAAAAAAAATTGCGGCGGTGTCGTCGCCCCACAAGCGAAACACATCGAAGCGTAAATCGCGTTATCAAAGTTCCGAATCAAAAACAGTATATATATATAGAATAGCTCCGAATTATCACACGGAGTGTTGGCCGCTCCGCAGGGCTGAACACCTTGCCCTGCGGGAGATCTCCCTTTTCCTTCCACCGCCAAACATGTAACGAAGCATTTTTGCAATTTGTTTGAGGAATTTATAAGTACTTTAAGATTGATGGAAAATTCATCAATTTTAAAGTACCTATAAATGCTGAGTGTACCTACAACTTTGTTTTGTACTATTAATCATTAAACAATGCACTACTAACTTAGAGTACCAGTGAAAACTACTAGACAATCACCTTAAGTTTGTGTTTTAGATTATCGTGATATTCATATTTTAATTATTTATTTCGGTAAATTAGATGCGGACTAAAGGAAATAAATCAACATGCATTTTATTAAGTTACGCCACAATTTGTGGTAGGTCCATTCTCCATACAAAAAGAAATTGTCTCCTTTGTCCTACAGAAGTAATATAAGTATTTAAAAAAGTGGACTTTCAATTTATTAAAAGTAATCTCTGGATAAAAAGAATATCCAGATGTGCCAACGCTAATAAAGATTGATCAAAATACGATTGTCTTTCTTGATTTGACTTGGAGTAGTTGTTTTTGTTTCAAAAAGAGCGTCACTTCGAATAGAATTGGAAAACAATTACGGGAGTAAGCCCTCAACTTCGAAACAAAGTTAATTTTAATCGAAAACAGAATCGAATTAAAAATGAATTTCTGGAGTAAGCTTGCAAAATCGAATCATCTCAAAATGAAAAATTTATTAGTATGTAGGTAGTCACTTCACGGCACATGTTATTAGGTACTAAGGTGACAGGGTCCTGAGCTTAATTTATTCGCCAAATTGGTCGCCAAGCCGAGTGGGCTTAGTCCACCAGTTCGCTAACCAAATCATAATATGTTAAAAATATGATTTATACTTTCTTAATTTTTTAGTAAGAGTTAATTCATAAACAAACCCGGCAAGTGTCGAGTCGTTTTCGTGGCGGATCGGCGGGGGTCGCAGGGGCCGGGGGGCGGGGCTCGTCATCTCTTGCGGGCCGTCGCCGTTTTCTTTCCAACAGAAGAAAGTAGATAACCTTTTCAGTGTTGTGACTGAAACAAAAAAAAAAAATTTGATTGAATGTTTATGTATAAAGTGAGGGGGGGTGGGATATTAATGTTTAAATAATGGTTTGAAGCTGATTTCAATAGGCAAAATTTGTGCGATTATGAGCATTAAATATCTGCGCACATATGTGGAGTATTAGGGCAAACGATGAAACAATTGCTCCAGTGGTGATGTGAACCTCAGTTTTTGAGTCTTGTTAGGCACCTTGAGACACTATTGTCATCGGCTGTCACTACTTTCATTGATTGTCACGTGGCTCAAGCTGCCATCAAAACTTCTAAAGACTTCGCAATGTGACGAATTAACATATTGTAAAGAAGTTATAAAAAAATATTGTAAAGTATAATTACTTATTATTTGCCACTGGCTAAAGTACAGCCATACGAGTCCATTACCAAAGAAATAAAGAAAGATAAGCACTCGTCTTTCTTGAGGTGGGTCTAGAGAGGGCCAGAGGAGCCGAGCACAAGCTGAGCACAAGCTGAGCCCCTGTACTCGCAGTGTCAAGTGTGGACGTGCAACGAGCCTTCTTCTTTTTAAGGTGCCCTCCCCTTGCGAAGGCAATCATTAGGGCGATTTCAACTTTTGAGACCGCTGCTCTAAATAGTGATTTTATGCTCTTCCCGAACCACTGGCGCAAGTTCTTCAGCCACGATATCTTTCTGCGGCCAGGCCTCCTTCTGCCTGCCACGTTTTAACATTGAGTTACTGCGGTGAGGGTCGTGGGTTTGAATTTCGCTCGTAACAAATATTTGTATAGCCTACAAATAAGTGTTCTGGATCTGAATGTTTTTCCTTGTGCAATTAACGTATGTGGTAAACTGCCTTCATGATACAGGATAAATCCTAACGTTTTTTAATAAATAAAATATTTAATTATTTTATTTAAAAAAAAGAATGATTTATAAATCTTCAAACAGCAAATATTTGTAAGGCTATCCGCCTTAAAGCAATTGTATGTCATTCAGTATTACAAATATTTAAAATTTAAGTTAAAAAAAGTGTTAAACTAACATCCCATATTCTAAACAAAAGCCATGAAAAATATAATTATACTATAGGGATTGGCTTTGTACAAACTCACTAAATAATTGATTGTCTTTTTGAGTGTATATAAATAAATAGACAAATATAAACAGAAAACTTTAAAAATCCCCATTAAACCAATTTTGATAAACATGTCTAAGAACTACCACCAGAAAACGCTTTTAAATAAAAGAACAGTACACAAATCGATACACCCGTGCACACAGCAACAACTATTGTGCCACACAATGATAGACAGACACATATAGCGGTCAAACTATAAAACCCCTCTTGTTCATCGTGTTAAAAAAAGGTCAATCTTAAAGTAACGTAATACTTAAATATAAATATACAATAGAAACGACAGTATAATATACTAGCTGATACTTTCTCTCTTCGCTGGGCGCAAGATAATATATATAGAATATAGATATAGGCTGTGCAATAAAATAATATCATATGCCCATCGAAGTGAGAAGGCATCAGCAACACCAGGAGAATTGCAGGTATGTTGCCGGCCCTTTAAAAATGAGTGAGCTTTTCTTAAAGGTCCCTAAGTCGTATCGGTCCGGAAAAATCACTGGTGGTAAACAGTTCCACAAAGAAGTTGTACGAGGAAGAAAACTCCTCGAGCCTATCAGAAAGAACTCGTTCGTCGAAGAATGCGGTCAAGTGGGGGTGTGTATATATATATATATATATATATATATATATATATATATATATATATTATTATTATTACTTAACAGGCTAGCAGTTGAAACAACTGATGCAAGCCCGTATCCTATTTTCAAATATGTAATTATTCTTATTTTAGATGTTTGTCTAATCTGTTCTTGAATTGGTTAATAGTTTGTGCAGATATTACTTCTGATGGTAGTTTATTCCATGCTTCAACCACTCTTTGGCTAAAAAAGTGCTTATGTGGGTTGTTATGTGACACGGTTTTGGTTAGTTTGAAGTGATGTCCCCTAAGATGTGTGTTTGTTGAGTACTGGAATAAATCTCTGTCAAAATTTTCCAGATCGTAGTGTCCATGTATAATTTTATATGCTTTGATCAAGTCTCCCCATTCTCTGCGATCCTTCAGTGTCGTTAGTTTAAGCTTATTCAACCTTTCTTCGTATGGTATGGTTTTCAATACTCTAGGGACCTTTGAAAATCTACGTTGAACTTTCTCCAGTAACTCAATATCCTTTTTGAAATAGGGGCTCCAGATTTGGAACGCATACTCCAAAATAGGTCGAATGTATGCCTTATGTATTTTTAGCATCATTTCTGGTGTAAGATGTCCGAAGGCTTTTCTAATCAGGTAAATAAAACTATTTGCTTTTTTAGTTATAACTGTTATATGATGATTCCATTTTAAATCGTTACTTATATGCACACCTAAGTCTTTTTGTACTTTAACTTCTTCCAAAGGTATATCATCGATTTTATATATTAAACGAGGGTTTCTGTTTCCTATGTGGAGGACTGTGCATTTATTTTAATTTAATAAGCCACCTTTTTGACCATTCTGATATTTTAATTAGATCTGCTTGAAGGGGATTAAAGTCCACTAGTGGGTTTGCGAATATCTTCGTGGCATCAGCAAACATACTTACATTACAACTCAAGCTTTTTGGTAGATCAAAGGTAAACAGTATAAACAATACCGGTCCCAGTACAGAACCTTGTGGCACACCGCTTAGTATTTCTTTTTCATCAGACAATGTGTCGCTAATCCTTACTCTGAAGGTTCTTTGTCGTAGAAAACTCTCAATCCAAGTTAACAGTTTCCCTCGATAATATATATATATATATATATATATATATTGGTTTGGAGCTATATAAGTTCTCATAATTGAAAGACAAAGTAATAGTATGTGTATGTACATCAAACGCAAAGACATCCTATTAAAACATTACAACACTAGACTAGACCAATATTGACTGCCCCTTTAGTCTAGTGCTCATAAGCGCAACTGTGCCTTGTGTCTGGCCCGAATCCGTAATAGGGTTTCTCTGTCTCAGCAGTAGTCCGGAGCTGGGAAGTTGAGGATTTTCCCTCCCTTGCTTAGAAAAGGATGAAAAGATATGCATCCTGCGCCAAAACTCTTTCTGGTGGTAATAGATTACTATCCCATCAGACTATGAGTGTCAGGAAATAGTGTGCCCGTGCTTGTGCACATTTTCATTCACTGTTGACCTGTTATGCGGATACAGCCGTGTAGTGGCGGTTGAGAATATCCACTACCCCATATCTTCCCGTGGGTGTCGTAAGAGGCGACAGAGGGAGACAGGCAGGAGATGGCCAGCAGCATCTTCCTAATAACAACAAAAACATAATAAAAAACTGCGGTTGCCAACCCGCTCGCCAAGCGTGGCAACTATGGCAAATATCCCCCCATGAGCAACGACGCAAATAAACGACCCCCAGTCCCCGGCGGCCCCGCTATTCCTGGCTACGGTGGCGAACATTGTAACGGCGGGGCAGGGATTGCTAAGAATCTCCGGTGGAGGTTCGGTTGCCACCTACGACGACTCGACCTGGCAACGTATAACGCACGCACCCTGAGGACTGACGAGAAGATACTGGAGCTGGGAGAAGAGGTAGACAAGTTGCGCTGGCATATTATTGGATTATCTGAGGTACAAAGAGACACGGTAATCCTCGAGTACGGCAACTTGTTCTATCACCGGCAGGGCGACCATCTGTCCCAAGGAGGTGTCGGATTTATCGTCCACAAGTCTCTCGTCAACAACGTTGTAAAGATTGGGAGTGTGTCGACGAGGGTCGCGTACCTGATACTCAGAATCACCAAACGGTATTCGCTGAAGGTCATACAGGTCTACGCACCAACCTCGGCACATCCCGATGAGGAGGTGGAGGAAATGTATGAAGACATTTCTAGAGCCATGCATTCCTCCAAAACCCACTACACGGTGTTGATGGGAGACTTCAACGCAAAACTAGGCACAAGAGAAGGCGGTGAGCTGAAGTTAGGGAAATTTGGAGTAGGGCAACGGAACCGTAGGGGCCAGCAGCTGACTGACTTTATGGAGAAAGAGGCACTCTTTATGATGAACTCTTTCTTCCAGAAGCGGCCCCACAGGAAGTGGACCTGGTTGAGCCCCAACGGTTCGACAAAAAATGAGATTGACTTCATTGTGACGACCAGACGCCAACTGTTCAGTGATGTCTCAGTGATCGCAAGGGTGAAAACCGGCAGCGATCACCGAATGGTTAGAGGCACACTGAACCTAAACGTTAAGTTGGAGAGGTCTCGTCTAATGAAGTCAACGCTCCGTCCCCCTCGTGCTCTAATCCAGAATCCCGAGACTTTTCAGCTCGAGTTACGTAACCGCTTTCAGTGCCTAGAAGATTGCAACGCAGTGGACGATATGAATGACAAGCTTGTGGGAACTGTCCATGCGGTCGGAGCTAAGTTCTGCAA
Organism: Parnassius smintheus behrii; assembly: GCA_036936625.1. NCBI lineage: Eukaryota > Metazoa > Arthropoda > Insecta > Lepidoptera > Papilionidae > Parnassius > Parnassius smintheus. The sequence goes on from JAUPFT010000024.1 coordinate 33,355,312, forward strand.
GACCCGCCGCAGAAGAACACAAATACTCTCCGATCACACTCTTAATCTCATGGATGTTAGACGGGAGATGAGGCTGCAATCGTAAACAGATTTGACAGCATACAGGCAACTGAACAGACAGATCTCCAAATGCATGCGGCGAGACTTACGCAACTTTAATACTGCTCGTATTAAAGAAGCGATCGAGCGGAACCAGGGCTCCAAAGTCTTTGCCAGAGATCTGTCTGCCAGAAGAGCCAACTGTCAAAGCTGAAGACTGAGTGTGGCAGCATCGTTTCCGAGACACCTAAAATTTTGAGTGAGATTGAGAGGTTCTATGGGCAGCTGTACACATCATCGTTGGAGCCACACGCAAGTGTGAGTAACGATCCAAGAGCAAGTCTTACCCGACACTATTCCGATGATATCCCGGACGTCAGTCTGAGCGAGATTAGAATTGCTCTCCAGCACCTTAAAAAAGGCAGGGCCCCAGGCGAGGATGGAATTACAGCGGAGCTTCTGAAAGCGGGTGTAACACCGGTATTTGAAGTCCTTCAGAAGCTCTTCAATTCCGTCCTCCATGGTGGCACTACTCCGGAGGCGTGGAGCAGAAGTGCGATGGTCTTGTTCTTTAAGAAAGGCGACAACGATCTCTTGAAGAACTACAGACCGATTTCCCTTCTGAGCCGCGTCTACGTGCTGTTTTCGAGAGTCATTACGAATCGTCTCGCACGCAGACTCGACGACTTCCAGCCTCCCGAACAAGCCGGTTTCCGAAAAGGCTTCAGTACCATAAACCACATTCATACCCTGCGGCAGATTGTACAGAAGACCGAAGAGTACAATCTGCCACTTTGCCTGGTATATATGGACTATGAGAAAGCCTTTGATTCCGTCGAAATTTGGGCGGTGCTACAGTCCCTTCAGCGGTGCCAAGTTGACTGTCGGTATATCGAAGTGCTGAAGTGTTTGTACAGTAGGGCTACGATGGCTATCCGAGTACAGAACCAGAGTTCGAAACCTATCCAACTGCAGAGAAGAGTAAGACAGGGTGACGTTTTATCCCCGAAACTCTTCACCGCTGCGTTGGAAGACGTTTTCAAGCTACTGGACTGGAAAGGATACGGTATTAACATCAATGGCGAGTACATCACTCACCTTCGATTTGCCGACGATATAGTACTTATGGCAGAATCGCTGGACGACCTTAGCACTATGCTCAATGACCTCAATGGTGTCTCCCAACAGATAGGTCTTAAGCTCTTAAGATGAACATGGACAAAACAAAGATCATGTTTAATGTCCATGTTACACCTATGCCGGTAGTTGTTGGGAGCACTATGCTCGAAGTTGTTGACGAGTACGTTTACCTGGGACAAATAGTCCGACTAGGTAAGTCCAACTTCGACCGAGAGGTCATTCGACGGATTCAACTCGGCTGGGCAGCGTTCGGGAAATTACGACATATCTTCTCGTCAGGTATACCTCAATCTCTAAGAACTAGATTGTACAACCAGTGCGTGTTGCCAGTGATGACTTACGGATCTGAGACGTGGTCACTGCTGGCCGTATGAGGACGCTCAAGGTCACTCAGCGAGCTATGGAGAGGGCTATGCTCGGAGTTTCTCTGCGTGATAGACTCAGAAATGAGGATATTCGCAGTAAAACCAGAGTGACCGACATAGCCCAACGGATTAGTAAGCTGAAGTGGCAATGGGCATATAGCTCGAAGAACCGATAACCGATGGGGAAGAAAGGTTCTCGAGTGGCAGCTTCGTACTGGTAGGCGTAGTGTAGGGCGACGCCCCACTAGATGGAGTGACGACCTGGTAAGACATGCAGGAAGTCGATGGATGCAGGTGGCTCAGGACTGTGCTTTGTGGCATTACTTGGGGGAGGCCTATGTTCAGCAGTGGACTTGTGAAGGGCTGTAATGATGATGATGATGATGATGTCATCCGATTCTGAGCTATGTTCAAAAATTCAAGTCTCTGGCTCACTGGGAAGTTAGTTTAAAAACAACAGCTAAATTCCATCCAAACAGACATACACAAAAGTGAAGCGAATAAAAACAGATTTAGAATGTACTGTCATCAAGTTGCGAGCTACCCTGAAAGTTTCAGTTCAATAGCTAATCAGGAAGTGTTCGTAATTTGATAGATTCCACCCGGAACGATAGACAGACAAAGAAAGTGACTTAATAAAAACATGATAAAAAGCAAATCAAACTTACTGTGGACTAAGTAACTCCTGTATTAACTTATCCCTCTGTTTGAAGCAACCCAAACTGCAAATAGCTTGCAATACATCAGGATCTATCGCATCAGCAGAAGGTAGAACACGGGTCTGGACAACCTCCATCATAGGGAGTTCCTGCTCCAACTCCCCACGACCACCAGCAGTTACCCATGGGTGTCGAGTAATCTCTGCTAGCTAAAAATGAATCAAATAAAGAAAAACAAATAGCAGCATATCAGCAATATCATAGTGATTTTCTGTATTTTTGCATCTGCATTTTGATTCTAAATTGAGGTTAAATATGGATATCTATGGGCCACAGATTTCACTTATCATCAGGTGGACTCTGTGCTTGTTTGTCAGTCATATTCCATTTAAAAAGAAGTGATATAAAATGTGTGTGCAAATTCTATTGCTATGATATCATGATAATGGTGACAAGGATATGTAGCAATAAGATTGTTAAACATTGCAAGGAAAGCTACATGTCAGTGGACTGAAATAAATTGAAGACATGTGAAGCCCGTCAACATGCACTAGAGCAGCGCATCAGATTAATCGCTCCATAACTCTCTCAGAAATTAGAGGTTTTCTTTGCCTTGCAGTGGAACATAATAAATAGTAAGTAACTATTTTTAACTACAATTCTACAGGGATTCTTACTGATTCCTCTCAAGAGTAGTATTTCCCAAACCAGTAGTAAATCATATATTATATGTTCAAAATATATATATATATATATATATATATTATATATATATATATATATATATATATATATATTGCCTTTAATATATTTTCATCACCTATATAATGTCCACTTAAATCTAAAATATTACTATAAAATGGTACACTGTTAAAACAAAAAAAAACTAGAAATAAAATCATATAATTAAGTACATAATACAGCCGACTCTCATTAAACTTTCGAAACTCGAAGGACTCGTTAAAATATTACAAATTAGTACCCGGTTGACCGAGCTTTGCTCGGTATTTTTCGCTCGATTTTTTTAATTCGTGTGTTTTGGAAATTATATTTAGATACAAATTACATACTGATGAATTATAAATAATATTTTTTGATCTTAGCGACATAACAGAAAAAACTGAACTGGTTATTTGAATAAAAAATCATGAGTGCAATTATTTTTATTTAAATTTTCGTGTTTTTAAAAAATACTAAAAAAAGGGCTCGAAAAAAATATATTTTCTCAAAAAAGAAAGAAACTTGAAAAAAAAATAAAAAAGTCGGTCGGTCGGTCTGGGCTCGAACCGGGGTTTTACGATTTTGTGACCGCCCATTATACCAATAAGCTATTTATAATCATTACCAAACTGTCAAAATTTACCTTCTTATTCTAACTATATTGTAGCAGTTTTTAATTGCCTAAAAACACGGACAAAAAGACATTTTCTAAAAATAAATCTTAGCTAGATCGATTTATTATCCCCGAAACTCCCTGGACACTAAATTTTATGAAAATCGTTGGAGCCGTTTCCGAGATCCCGATTATATATATATATACATATATACAAGAATTGCTCGTTTAATAGTATAGGATTGAGTGTTCGAATTTCAAATGGTTCGAATTTTTTAAGAGAAAATGAATATAACTTCGAATTGTTAAGTGTTGATCAATTATTATTTATTAACTGCTGTTCTCTCATAACTTGAACCTCTCTATAATTCAAAGTTATCACAAGTTCCCTACAAAATCTCTTTATAATTGGCAGAGAATCTCTTTATAAATGGCAGAGAATGCCTTGTTGCATTAAGTCCGCCTTTTTGTACTCGGTGTGCAAATAAAGCATAAATAAATAAATAATTCGAACTAAATCAATACATTTTTATGCACTTTGTAATTCAAATGAAAAAATCACTGCTACGTAACAAAACGGCGCAATTCGAACTCATCGGCGTCAAGCACTTGGCAATTCAAAGTTGCAGAAAGAAAGACAGAAAGATTGTAAGTACATCTAATGCTTGTTTTAGAATCTCTCGACTAGCAGCTAACTGAATATCACAGTTCTGACAGCTATTTTACTGATTGACTTTGCATGGAGAGCGGCACCACCCCTAACGATTCTCAACTGCTTCAAAAATCCGGTTTCAGAAAAGAAGATCAGGAAAATCTTCCAATAATTGTGGATAATGAAGAACCAGCAACAGAACCACTAGTTGACATCAGCGGTGTGAGTTTTTCTGACTTTGTTCAAGTGGATGTAGATGTTACTGTCTCAGGTTCACTAACCGATGGCACAATTTTATATGTGACAGATACGAATGGAAAAAGCAACGATGAAGATGAAGATAATAACTTTGATAGAGGTGTCAGTTAAGGAAGTAAGAGCCTCATTCGATACCTTACAAAGCTTCTGTCTACAAAACGAAAGTCGACTGTATTATAATTATGCTTAGAAAAAAAGCAGCAATTAAAGAAAACAAATAACATAAAATGAGCATGAGTTTTAAAAAAACTAAGCTTCATTAAAATTATTGTTATGTAGAATCTTACTTTCATTCTTTTCTCGGGGTTCACTTCTATCATGCCACGAAGAAGCTGCTGGCAATCAGGTGGTACAAAATGTGGTACATGAAATACTCCTCGCTTCACCTGAAAATATAAATACTTTGATTAAAACTACTTTTATGGATTTTATCACATTTTATTAAATTAAATAAACGCGATAAATTCTGTAAAAGTAGTTTTAATTAATGTGTAGTGTTTGCGTAAATATAAGAAATCATTATATAAATACATTGTAAGTTTAGTGTTTATATTATCAGATATTATAATGTGGAACAATTCCTACAACAAATACAAGAAAATGCACAGCCAGTGTTTCTTTGCAGGGACAGTGGATTAAATAAATCAAAAAGAACTTGTTCTTCGACGAATCGAGACTATTCATTGAATGCGGTCTTATAGTTCTTCTTACTAGATTGTGATGCGGTCAAATGAAAGGTCCTGAAGGCCAAGATACAAGAGCAGCACAGCTATTATGTTTAACGTTACTTTAGTTTACTACAGAAGCGTAACATACAACAACATAGAAATCAAATTCCTAGAGATTTTAGGACAATTTAAAACAAAAAACAATTTTTCAAGCTATTGTACCTTTTCGAGTAATTGCCTCAAGTTGTCGTCATCGAAGGGCAATGCTCCAACGAGAAGAGCGTATAAAATAACTCCGCAAGACCAGACATCAGCTCGCCTTCCATCATATTTTTCACCCTAAAAATTTAAATTTTATCATATTCAAAATCAAAATTCAAAAGTCAAAACATTTTATGAATAACCAAAGAGCGAAGACTTTTTTTAATTGTTAAGAAGAAAAAACTACAAGCATACAGCCTAATTTAGGTTAGTGTATATTGCTTATAAAATGTTTCACGAAATGAGAGTTTTTAACGATACATTAATAAGCAGCTAACATCGTCTTTGTTATCCACTTATAATTTACATACACAAACATTTAATAAAACAGTTGCATCACTTTTGTATCATAATCACTTCAAACATTGATACAAAGATTACCGTGTATATACTATAGCTGGTACTAGCTTTGATAAATTTCGTGTGTAGTAGACAAGTAATAATTCTTTAAAAATATTGAACACTGCATTCAATATTTTTGGGGAATTATTCACAAGGTTCATCCTTGCGCATAGGTCAATAGGTCTTAGGCCCGCCACATACTACATACAGAACACATACTACGAATGGGTCGGCCACACGCATGTGGAATCCCGTTTGGAAAATTATCGCAGGTGTGTCTCAGAGCGGGACCTTGATCTTATATGTTGTATGTGACTTGTTGCGTTCGGAATCCAAAATCGAAATTTCGAAACGGAATTTTTATGTTTATTTAATAAAATAAAAACGCCTGATAATATCAACAATATCATTTGGGATAATTGAAGTTTTACTATTAAGTTATATTTTATAATCTGTTAATTAGGTGCTGTAATTATTGTTAGTGGATTGACATAATATTATTATTATATTTAGATTTTATCACTGACAATGTAAAAAATTAAGAATTGATAATTGTGCTATTTCTGCACCAATACATACCTCTGAAATAAATAAATGAAATGGAAGAAATAGGGTCTGAAGAATTTTCATTAATTTATTAATGGCTCCCAATGAAAGTTAAACAATATAATGTTAGTAAAAATTGTTTAAGTAACTAAAACTAATGTAATCCCGTCAATTATAGGTGATTACAACACTCATTATATAAGTGAGAGATATAAATCAAATCAAAACAATTTACTGTAAACAACTGATTTTAAAATGATTTACAAAGAAGAACTTTAGTGGCGCTGAGATCACTATTTACCATTTGGCGTACAATGTAAAGAAAAAGATAGTATTATATAATTTTCTCAATAGGCAAATAAATTAAATACTTATAAAATTATTAGCTTTGTTACATTTATTTATATAATTTAAGACGGCTATGATTTACTTATTTAATGTATAGATCATTTATAGTGAAAATAAGGTCGTTCTCTGATTATGACAAACTAGCATACTACAAACTACACACTACTAGTGTAGTAGTGTATTTAATAGAAATACTACTATTGCTCTTTTAGAATCATATATTGCTCTTATAAAGTGCATGTGTGCCCCGAATATTGTCTTTATATTATTGCCATTAATCCACAAATATAATATAAATATCCCATTTATATTCCATATCTAATAATTGCTGCTACATATTCGTGCTTAGCTGTCAATAATAATTCTTTGTTTAATGATTCGCTCAGTCTGAATAAAGTGTAAAATAAATTGGCCACTTTTTAAAATGGTACATTCAATGTGTTCTCTTTTTCACTCGAAGTGAACTCTGAAAAGAATATATCAATACACTTTCAAAGGAAACGCTCCCTCAATCTACGCAACCTAAATCCGAAAAATTCTCCAAGGACGATCACCCTATTCGGCCGTCAGATCCCGTGGCAATTAGCCGCCAAACCGACCTTAGGGTTACATTCGACCACTCCATGACCTTTGCGAAACACATTCGCACCGTCTGATATCGTGCCAAATTCGTCACTAGTCGCCTCCACCAGCTAGTTAACAGTAAGAGCAAACTGTCCCTAAGACACAAGCTACACCTCTTATAAAGCTAGCGTAAGACCTATCATGTCCTATGCATAGTAGCCTACGCATACGCGTATCGTAAACAATTGTACGATATCCAAGTCGTCCAAAATAAATCCGTTCACACCGCCACCGGAGCTCGGTGGTACCAGCGAAGCTCGGACTTGCACAGAGATTGTCAACTTCCGACGATCTCTGAATATTTCAAGGAAATATCTCGGAGCTACTTTGAGAGTGCTGAGACACGTTCCAACCCGCTAGTAGTAAACGCAGCAACCTACACTTCAACTCCAAACGTTAAGTAAAGTCTCCAGAGGCTTCCACTAGATCCCGATGACAAAAATGTCACACAGACACTACACATTCACCTAATGCCACAAACACTGTTAGGACAACGGATGGGACACAACGAGTCCGCAGACGAGAGCACCTCACAGCCCTTCACACCGTGTACACACCGTACACCCGTGTCCCCGGGCGGTTCTCACCGCACAGAATATCGAACGACACGAGTTAGCCTGTACACTGTTATAGGAGACATCGTTACGCAAGTGACGATGCATGCAGAATGATACAAAATAACTGTTTACAGCCTGCAGCCTAAAGGCCGCAGGCTGGGGGCCTGCCACCTACGATGCTGTAGAAGCCAAAAAGACTAACAGCATTAATATCATCAGAAACAAGACTTTCTTTTTCAAATTGCTATTGACGTAGGTGTCAAGGAATTTAGTCGTAGATGTTTTAGAGATATCCTACCTTTTTTATATTTAAATTGATATTTATTTATTTACTTATCCTATATTATACACCATATAGTGAGAGACTTTATGATTATGACATTCTTTGCCAGTCAACCCTGGATGATTTGAGAAACTGTGGCAGGTGTAACCAATCACTTTATATATTTAATAAATAAGTAATAAAGATATAAGATACAATAAAACACAGATAAATAGAACATATAGAATATAGTAAGTAAAAATATACATACTTACTTAATATCTACTATATAATATAGAATAAATGAGTATTAAACCAAAGGAGACGGCATCGCAAGGCATACCCCTTTGTAAAAGGTACGAGAGTCCGACTCATAGCCGTTATACAAAACTAGATGCTCCACGTCGTGCACCATACGCAAGTGATCATGTTAGTCAATTAAGCTCCGACAAAAAAACCAAATTGCAGTGTATTTTCGTGCCAAAAAAAAATCAAAACCGTCAAATCTACAAAATGACAACGTAAGTTTTCATCTGTGAATACTTTTAACGTAATATAATCGTTAAAACTCGTATTTTATGAATATTTTCGCAAAATACCAAGTGTTGCCAGCATAGTTCATTAAGTGAAAGATAAGCGATTTTAAAATGTATATGTTGGAAAGTACAACACGATAAGCCAATTATGCGGGAAATAACAGGATAGCGTTAATTATTAAAAATGGTAAAAGTGTGAGAACTGATGTTTAACTTGCTCATTGCTTGCGCAATTTATCATTATCAATAAAAGGACAGCGTAACGCACTATACATTCAGCATAGAGTAATTACAGTTTGACCATACCGCAATATGTCCCCATCACAATTACACACCAGTGCAATGTGAAGGACAAAACTACATTATAACACCAAATTATGAAAACCAACATCAACCTTACCCATCTCAACGTAACACAGCACAGCCTCTCACCAACACCATCCTCCTTGTCTGAACCAGAAGAATCGCCACAAGAACACAGAATGGACGGACAGAACAACGACTATCTTAGCACTCGTAGAATGACTTCACTCGTGAAACGACTCAAGCGGAATCTCTCGCGCTCTGCCCCTACACTGAACTTTATACTGCACAAACGAGTGGGAGGGTTTCTCGATATACCCTCAATTTCAACTGGTCACTAGATCCAACCGGCATTTTAAAGATGCGCCTACATATATGATTTACTACCCAAAATAAATATATTTACGAAAATTTATTTCATATATATCATATCAACTAAATCAGTTTGTGATGAATAATACTACGAGATTAGGCGTGGTAGTTTCGGGGCTGTTTGCCGTAAGTTGCATTGTACGTGAGCAACTCTGATTCGATCCGCGCCGACACTTGCAATTTTAAATCTGAATTCAAACATACTACGTGCTAGGCGATGAAAGAATATTGAGGGAACCTCCATATCTAAACAATCAAAAAAGAAAATATTTCGAATATGTGAAGTTCACTAAACGGACTAGTTGCTTCGTTACCCTCTAAGTAACGAAAGGTGGTCTGTGCCCAGCTGTGGTACGTGTATTGCATGCAATTTTTGTAAAATTTCACTGGTATCACTGCAACCGAAAGTACTGCAATGTAGTGATGTACGCCACAATTTAGCAATCGATAAGTTAATTAACCCATTCGGGTTTGTCTCCCGAACAGGTTTTTATTTATTGTTTAGATTTTATAATAAAGTGATACAAAAAGTGGTAAATTTTTCTATTATTGATGTAATAATAATAATAATTAATAAAAATAGTTTATTTATTAAGTGATCATACACAAATTATTACCGGGAATGAGGTCTCCTTTTAAGTAAAAAAAACTTGTGTTGGGAGACTCCACTCTTCCATAGTACTGACATTACTATTTGCATGATCTTTACATAATATTAACCATAAAATTAAAATAAAATAATAATAATAATCACGCCGAAAGTATGTAAACGCGCGCGCACGCACGCGCATGCATGTGTGTGCGCACGCTCGTTTGTGTATGTGAATGGGTGTGTGTGCGTGTGTAAGTGAGTTCACGCACGCGCGCGTTTATGTGTGTTATAAATAAATTACATTATTTCATATTGCTTAAAAGAGTCTCAGTATCATCATAGCTCTTATGAAATAGGTATTCGGTTAGAACATATTTGCAATTATAGTAGTTAAGGTGATGAATTTTTATGCATTTTTAATGGCGCTGTATAGAGTTGCTGACTGTTTACATGTTGCCTCCTAGCTAAAACAGTTTTAACAGCGACAGCTGTAGTCACTACGTTTTTCCTTCTTTTGGCTATAATACAACGGTTAAACTTTATACCTTTATGCAGTCTTAAAACTGAATAGAAGATGTACGGTTTTCTAACAGTAAGTACATTACTTATGGCATAAAGATCTTCTGTAGAGAATCCTTTTGGTTTAAAATTAAATTTCTATGTGCCCTTTCAACTTCTAGAAATTTAGTTTTAGTAGTTCCACCCAATACAGGAATACAATTGTGGCCGCAGTAGGAAAAGGGGAGATCTCCCGCCGGACAAGGTGTTCTGCCCGGGGAGCGGCCAACACCCCGTGTGATAGTTTGGAGCTGTTCTATATATAATGTTTATGATTTGGAATTTCGATAGCGTGATTTGGGCTTCGGTGTGTTTCGCTTGCGGCACGACGACAGCGCCGCCACATCACCCCCTTGCTCAGACCGGAGGTCGATAGTGCAGCCTTCTTGCCGACGAATGTGCAAGTGTCAGGAGATTGCCTTGTAGTCTGCGGTGAGTCGAGAAGAAGGCAAGTAATCTGCGAGAATGCTGTGAAGCAGAGGCGAGCAGTAAAGCTCAGAGCCGTGCCGAACACTGTATAGCGCATAGAGTATCTTGAAGGAACAGGAAGCATTATTATTCCAGTGCTGCGATGAACCTTGTGAAGCTAGATGGCTTGCAGGATATGAAGACTGCAGAGGATATCTGCTCGGGAACGAATAGGTGGGGTATTCTATGACTATGATGAAGCTTGAAGTTTCCGCAGGTTGTTGATTGCGTGTCCAGATCACGTCGGGTATTCACCACTGTGGCTGAAGAAGGAAAAGGGCAGATCTCCCGCCGGGCAAGATGTTGTGCCCGTCGCGCGGCTAACACTCCGTGTGATAGTTCGGAGCTGTTCTGTATATACTGTTTATGATTCGGAATTTCGATAGCGTGATTTAGGCTTCGGTGTGTTTCGCTTGCGGCGCGACGACAGCGCTGCCACACAATATATTAAGATAGATTGAGCCAAAGCAATATATATTTGGTATAGTAACTTTTTTGTCTTAGTGTTTTAAATGTCCATGTAAGTTTCCTAAATCTATTCATGATTAATTCAATATGTCTATGCCATGACAAATATTAGTCAACTATGACTTTTAAATACTTGGTCTCATAGACCTTACTAATTAATGAACAGCTGCAACTAGTACTTAAGTGATCATAGTAGTCAAATGTGAAGTTTAATTTAGAAATAAATATTAGGCTGAGTTCGAATATAATTTGTAAAACATATATACCTAACTAGTTTTCAAAGTATTTAAAGTAAGTAGGATAGTGATTAGCCCCTTAGTGATCATAGTAAGGCCTTCTTCAGCAGATCTACAAACTGAATTCCAGGAGTCATCAGTAAACATTACTGCAGTATTATCTGCGTAGGAGATTTTGATAAATCATATTTCAAATCCCAAATTATCAATAAAAGAAGGTTAGCCGATACTGCTGCATCATGCTTGAACTTGAGGGTGGTAATGTCTAGCTGTAATTATATCAATGGATTAATTAGTTGTACTTTTGACAAAATGCGGCGCGTGCTGAGACGGCGCGGCACTAAAACGACTGTATTAAAGCTAACAGACTGTACACCAAGGAAAAAAACATTTTTATTGTACTTTGGTCACGGATGAAATGAAAATTAAGCAGTTGATGAAATACCATGCTAGCAGCCAAAAGCATTATGGCTATGTTAACTACGGGGTCGATATTATATCCGATGACTTCGATGAAGTTACTGACGCATTAATGTTTTATTGTTTGGTATAAACACAACGTGGAAAGTACCTATAGCCAACTTTTCGATTAAATTTGAATTAAAATATGAGTTTAATTAGGCTTTCAAAAACTGGCCATAATTACATTTACTAATAAAATCGTATTTTTACATAACATTAAAAACCCTTCACTACTGGCCGTATGAGGAAGCTCAAAATCACTTAGCGAGCTACGGCTATGCTCCTGGTTTTCAGCATAATAAACTTAGAAATAAGGATATTCACAGTAGAAGCAGAGAGCCTGACATAGTCCAACGGATTAGTAAGCTAAAGTAGCAATGGACCGGCTATATGGTTTGAAGAATTGACAACCGATTGGGGGGAAAAGGTTCTCGAGTGGCAGCCTCGTACCGGTGGGTGAAGTGCTGGGCTACCCCCCAATAGATAGAGTGACTAACTGGTAAGACATGCAGGAAGTTGATGGATGCAGGTGGATCAGAACCATGCTTTGCCCCTTGCGGGAGGCCTATGTTCAGCAGCGGACTTGTGAAGGGCTGTAGGTAATTAATGTAAAAATACTAAAAATCACTGTTACAGTGGCGGATTCACACATTTGCCGCCAGTAGGCTATTAAAATTTTGCCACCCCCACCTACTTCTACAATTCAATATGATATTGTTTTTCAAAAAATGTCAATAAAATTGTAACTCTATGATTTGTGCACTATCGTTCTATTTACACCACCTTTTTGCCGTGATTGGTATGATTGTTAACTAGGGGATTGATGAGTGAGTACAGTACCTAGATTAATTTCACAATCCAAAGATTTAGTTAATAAAAGCTCAATCATATATGTACTAACAATAAGGCGGGGAAAGGTAAGGTTTTGAGCGTAGATTATTGATAGGTTATCGCGCACTCACGCGAAAACCTATCAATAATTTAAGGTTTTGATACTACTCATATTCAGTAAGTGTAATTAAATAATATTTCTTGTTCTTACAGCTTAAAAACCATATATTCAATTATCTCGTAATAACCTGGCTGATGATAATGATGAAATTCAATAAATACAGTTATGAAAGCATTGCAATACCGTTTTGCACGATTTTTGTTCGCGAAATCTTTAATCATATCGTCGTATGTAATCTTGTTCATTAGTTGACTGCAATGAATGCACAAAAGCGCTAAGGCGCTTAGCTTGTTTTGGCTTAAGGTAGTACTTGGATAACTTTTTACCCGTTTTAAGCAAGAAAAGCTTCCCTGACCCGAAAAATTAGTCGCTGATGTACATAAAGCCATGTGAACTGCTGCATTAAAGTCTGTATAAACGGTTTGCAAATTCTGTTTTCACAGAAACGAAGATATCAGTCTCTAAATCGTAAGAATACATTTTTTTCCAAGAAAAAGAGCTTTTCCGTAAGAGTTGATGATAAATTATCACTAATTTTGCTCAAAAATGAAAACTTTTTATTGAATCTATTGGAGGCCTAGCCCGCCGTTTTTCTTTTTCGAATACGAGTCTTTAAATGACGAGGAGAAATATGTTACCCTAAAGATATCATTCGTAGTTATTCTCATTTCTTTACCAGGTGTTTGAAATTTTATACCTTTTCGGTTGTTTTTTTTCCCCCGCCTTTTGTATACTGCTTCCACACGCTTAATTCCATTCGCCTGCACTTCGAAACACTTAAATTTTAAAGATTGACAGCAGTAATCAAATTTAAGGTAGAAACTTGAATTTAAACATTTTGTTTACGCTTTCCAAAAATCCACACAACAATCATTACCGCCATTTCCGGTTTTTCTAAATCCAAAAGTAGTCCCGTCACTACGTTAAGCGTTACAGGCTTTTCGGTACAATCATCTTTGATTTATTCTACATAAAGTTTTAAGAACTTTGTACCAAGAATCTCTAAAACTTTCAGCGTTGTGTCAAACTTACAGAAAAAACATAGATTTCTTGAAGTAACATGTAAAAGTGACAAGCTTCTTTGCTAAATTCAGCAGCTGCAGTTATTACTAAATTTAAAGAGTGGGCAAAGCAAGGAACGGAAAAAGTGCTTTGAGTTCCGAGATAATAGTAGAAAATATTTCTTTAGCTTTCCTTTTGTAATTTAATTTATTTTAATTTCTGTAAGCCATTAAAATAAAAAAATTGTCTCGAATTTGCCGCCCTAGGCTCCAGCGTACTGAGCCTGCTGGTAAATCCACCACTACACTAACGCTGGACTTATGCGGATTACGATGATTTGTTTAAGGATAAATAATATCGACATAGTCCTCGCCTTTAGTTGCTTACGGATGTAGACCGGCACCAGTGTATCGAGACGTGTACAATTTGATGGTATGCGTAAATGCAATGAACTCAAACACAAATGTTGTAGTGTGCGTGTATAGTGACGCTATTTAATTTCGAATTTGAAGTGAAGTCTACATTAGTGTATTTTTCTTGCGCCCCTCTGACATTAACTCAATTTTTTGTTTAAGAATCAACGCGCATGGCTTCTCCAGTTGGTTTAATACTTAAAGAGAATAAATAATAAATATAGAAATGGGTACTTTTATACAAAAGATACTTTAAAAAATAATACAATACATATACAAAATATTACATAAAAAGTGATACAGAGAATAAATTAACAGTCGGATAACTCTAGTAGTATTTTTCTTATGATAACATTCTCGAACCAGTCTTTTAAAATAATTCTTGTTACTATTTTTCTTGATATCAACAGGCAATGCATTCAAGAGTAGTATGGACTGCACAGTAGAAGAAAAATTAAAGAAACAACTTCTATGTGGTAGAATACGAATTTTTAAACTCTTTTGGGAACGGGGAACCCTATCGTGAGTAGGAAACAAATACTGAAAGTTATTCTTAGAATAAAAAGGAGAATTTGAAACGTGGTCATACTTATTTAATCCGAAAATGCACCTAATGCAATTTTGAGAAGGCGCCTCAACTTATTGCGAAGATATTGAAATAGATCTGGGTAACATATATCCGCATAATCAAGAATGGATATGTTTCTTAGTTTTATCTAGGTTTATTTATAAATTGTTATTTTGGAACCAGTTCGTAATATTTCTTATACTTAAGTTATTGCCTATTTCAATTTACGCCAACTATAGATAATACAACTCAAAAGAAGAGCTATAAAAATAGACTAAGGCTGTGCTTTAGTTTACGGTCGCACGATTTTCGTGATAATTTTAATTTTAATAGGTAGGTAACAGGTCATTGAAGTAAATGCTAGAAGGATTTTCTGCGGAAACTTATAGTTTTCGAGAAATTAATTTTTTAAGTTTTATAGGTTAACTACATAGTACAGTATTGTTTTGGCTTTCGGCCCTTGACATTTACATAATGACATTCTAAAGCATTAGAATGAGACAACATAATGGTTGCATCTCCTTTTACCGCGTGTTATTTCAGACCTAAAAATTTTTTTGGCTGTATATGGTAAATCTAACTTACCTGCTTGCTGCTTAAAATCTTCATATATTGTGTAAGTTTTCTCAAGTTGTTCTGTCATTGTTGTCCAAATTATTCTATTGTTGTAAGTAGATCACTCTCCTTTTTCATGTAAGCTGTTTTTATTATTCGTTCACGGTGAATGGATCGTGTATTGTTTCCGAACAACAATAAGTAAATTGTAAACGACACTTAAATGTTATTTATGTTCATAATGTGTCCAATTAACTTCAACGAGAAATAAAATTAATTGTCCATACTATTTTTACGGCATCACAATGAAGATAGTTAAATATAAGTTTTATGCATGTACTTTATAACATGTCGTAGGATAATATGATGAACAGATATCTAGGGTAATCGCGAAAACACGGCTAGTTAGATGATTGTTCTAATCATTTCGACAGATTCTAAAACCGAATCAGCGCGCCCCGACTCCACGTAGTCTTGTCTGCCCTACCCCTAGAGTGTTTTTGTAAATCCGTAGGCGCGGAGGGAGAGCAGCCCCCGCCCGCCGTAGCAAATCGCAGTCACCCGTGCGAGCCGTAGCGGCTGAGGCTGGTCGCCGAAGGCGACCAATAAGCCGAAGCTGCGGAGGTGAGCAGGGGTGACTGCGATTTGCTACGCAAGGGCGAAGGGGCTGCACTTCCCGCAGCGCCGAAGATGTTACAGAAGTAACTTTTCTTTTCATTTTTTATTCTATTATCACAGAATTGTTAGGCGAACAGATATATATGAGTTCAGGCCAGAACAAAACTGGTGACACGTCAGGTTTGGTAAGAATTGAGTCCGTTGAACGTAGATCAGCCCCAGAATCGAACCCCTGTAAGTAAGAACGTCGAATGTAAAGCGTCAGACGGGGTGGAGAGAAGATTAGAGCCTCCTCCCCACTTGATTTAAACAAATACCATATTAAATTAATCAATATCAATATTTTATAGGTTAGGATAGATTTTTTAATATATTTCAGAAACTATACGTTTCCGCATCCCCCCTTTTAGGGGGGGGGGGTTCACCACTACCCCCACCCCCCAACCACCTCCCCACCCCCCTCCGCGTGCGACCGTAAACTAAAGCACGACCTAGACTAAATTTAAACCAATAAAAAATTAAATAAAAGAAAATCACGTCAGACAAGGCTGCATAGACATTACTTTTGCTTGTAAATTAACACCTTGTAGTATCCTCCAACGTTATAATTTGTGGTATCTTTTTAGTAGTCTGTGATAGTATATTCTCTATGTAACATATCGCTATCCGCATTGTTGGCCGTTAGTTTAATTTTATCGAAAAGAAGGAAACCGTTAATTAAACAATTCTCTTAAAATAGATTAAAGTGCACATAAATTAATAAAACAATTTGAAATGAAGTCAGCAAAATCAAAACAAAGATTAAACGAAATGCGAACGCCGGCTAGAAGTAAACAGAACTTGGCTCCTACCGATCGAGATCCAGTTCAAGTATACTGCCGACTACGACCAATGCAACGAGAAACTGATATTTCTTGCATGAAAATAATTTCTTGTAATACTGTTTTGTTAACGCCGCCGTCGACGGCACTAAGCTATAGAAATGAAAATAACAAAACAATGCAGTATACATTTAAGGAAGTGTTCCCGCCAGAAACGTCCCAACAAGAAGTCTTCGATAAAGTTGCTTTGCCTTTAGTGGAAGGGCTTATTAAAGGGAAAAATGGATTACTTTTCACATATGGAGTTACAGGTAGTGGTAAAACTTTTACTATGACAGGTGAACCTGACAACTGCGGTATTCTGCCGCGATGTCTAAACGTTATTTTTAAGACAATAAACGATTTTCAAGCCCACAAATATGTTTTTAAGCCGGACAAAATGAATATGTTTGATATTCAAACTGAAGCTGAAGCAATGTTAGAGAGGCAGCAGGAATTGCATAAATTTAAATTGGGTAAAAAAAATAATTCCAATCCAGACTTAGCAATGTCCACAAAAGATCTTACAAAGGTTGATGGTGTGAATGAAGACAATCAGTATGCTGTGTTCGTATCATATGTTGAGATTTACAATAACAGCGTGTTCGATTTATTAGAGGATGGTCCCCCTATTAGCAAAAATTTACCAGTTAAAATTATTCGTGAAGATGCAGCTCATAACATGTATGTGCATGGGGTCACTGAAATTGAAATTAAATCTGCGGAGGAAGCCTTTGATGCATTTTATTTGGGTTTGAAAAGGAAACGCATGGCTCATACAAATTTGAATGCAGAATCAAGTAGAAGTCACTCTGTATTCACAATAAGATTGGTGCAGGCACCAGTTGATGAAATGGGTGAAGCGGTGATACAAAACAAAAAGTTTTTGTCCATAAGTCAGCTTAGTCTTGTTGATTTAGCAGGTAGTGAACGAACGAATAGGACAAAAAATACTGGTCAGCGGTTGAGAGAAGCAGGTAACATTAATAAATCTTTAATGACTCTTAGAACTTGCTTGGAAGCTTTGCGAGAAAATCAAATCAATGGTACTAATAATATGGTGCCGTACCGTGAATCAAAGATCACTCATTTATTTAAAAACTTTTTTGAGGGTGAGGGTCAGGTACGTATGATAGTTTGTGCTAATCCAAGAGCTGAAGACTACGATGAAACCCTACAAGTAATGAGATTTGCTGAAATGGCAGCTGAGGTGGAAGTTGCCAAGCCTCAGATAACAGATATTGCTTCGGCTATTGGATTAATGTCTGGTAGACGTAAGGCTAATCGCCTGTTCACAGCTGCCAGGGATAATATGATAAGACCAGAAGCTAAAGAACTGGAACTTGATTTAGGGCTTGTCTACAGTCTTGGGCCTGACTTTCCAAGCCTAGAATTAAATAGCTCTCAGGCAGCTCACATAATCAAAGAGCTTATGGCTCATTTAGAAATGAGGATTAGTCGCAGAGAAACTTTAAAACGTAGCAAAGCTATCAAAGATGAAAGGTTAAGATCTGCATTATTAGAATTGGAAAAAGACTCTCTGGAAGTAAGAAGTGAGAATGCTTCATTACGAGGACAATTGGCAGCTGCAGAACGAAGAGTAAGAGCTTTAGAAGAACGCCTTACAAAAACTGAAAATGTAGCTTTGACACACCAAAGAAAATTAAATGAGATGACAGAATATACTTCCTCTTTAAAAAGAGAGCTACAAGAAAAGGAATTGCTTCTTAGTCAAAATAAGATAGATAAGGTAAAACAAAAGAAGATTCTAGAAAGAAAATACAACCATAAAATTGCTGCAGAACATGAAAAAGCAAAAGAAATTAATTCAGAGAAGGAGCGTTTGAAAAATGCAAATGAAGACAAGGAGAATCGCTTAAGAATCATAGCTGAAGCCTTACACATTGATAGAGCAGACAGTGTAGATACAGTGCCCAAAATGATGGGAGATATGGCGGCTCAAACAAGTTACCGTGATTTTACACCAGGTTCTACTCCTAGAGCTTTACCAGCACATATGTTAACACCATTTAGTTCAGTTCAGCATACAAAAGATACACCAGTAACTTCCCGTCGTGGTGTAGCAGTTGCAAATCCACGGCACAGACGATCATTGTCAGCAGATGGGCGTGGATGGATTGAACATGCTCCTAACAAAATAGTACCAATGGGAACAGTCATGAAACCTAGCATAGGACACAGTAAACAAGTAAACAAACTAACCAGTGTTAAGGATATAACAAATTCAAAAACCTCTAAATATTGTCTCATCTCTCAAGAACAAGATACAGATGGTGAGTTGGAAACAAAACTGTACAAAGGGGATGTTGTCCCTACATGTGGGGGCGGAGCTCAAGTTATATTTAATGATGTTGAAATGCTTAAACAGTTTTCACCAACACGCGAATCTAATTCTGCACGACTGTCTGGGAACACATGTGCTAGACACTCCAGTAAAAGGCGTGATACAGGATGTTCTCCACCACCAACCCCCTCAAATACCAGTAAAAAACAAAGAGTAGATGATGACTAATATCTTAGAAAGTATACCTTTATCATCTTGTGTTAAGCTGTATTTTTATTATATTTCTCTTTAAAATAGTTATCATGCAGATTGCACAGCTATATTGGTATATTTAATTGTATAAATTTCTTATAGTTGTAGAAATTAATTAAGCTGGTAAATTAAGACAGTTTTCTAGAAAGATATTAATTTAAGTTTGGAGTTCTAAATCTAACTAATTTATTTGTTATCTAATGTTCCAAATTATTTTCTTTTCTGAGGTATTACATTTTTAGTACTAGTTGATACATATTGAACCTTCATGTTCTGAAAATCATTTTAGTACCAATTAGTTTGTGTGTCTTATCCCTCTATAGGAAGTGCTCAATTGATACAAATTAATAGTTCCTCTTTATCGTGAGAAAAATGTTGAAGGAGCAAAGCTTGAGTTAGATACTTTTGTTTAATTTTTTTTATGTTTTCCAAATCATGAATTATTTGTTACTTTTTTAAGCTTTATGTGAAATTTTCACAGTATATATTAGCTTTTTTTCTGACATATATATAAAGAAAATTAATTTCTTTAATTCAATTGCAACATAGTGTTTGTGGGAACTTAGCTTTTAGTTGTATGACATTTGAAAATAGACTGTGATTTTTTACAAGAACTACCTTATTTACATATCAATAGTACTTAACACTGAAGTCACCACTTGTAGTCAATGTTTAAAATTATGCACATTTGATTTTGATTACATTATGTTTAGCTAAATGGGTTGATATGTGATTTATGTAATATATAAAAACACATAGTTTCGAATCTCAAAATGTACATTTGCTAAGATTTAAGGACTATATTTATCTTGTTTTCTCTATTTCTCAAACTTGTTTAATTAAAGTACTTAATTATTGTTGAAGGGTATGTTGCTAGTGCTTAGTTTAGTATTCTGTAAGTTGTGTATTCATAAGTTACTGTAATTTTTGGAAATGTATTAAATACCTTTCTGGTGTGTTATCAGCTTTATTTTAATATTCCAATTATACTTTAGATGAAGGTCAGTGGATAAAAATCCTGATAAAGTAATCTATACAACATATAAAAGAGGATGTTTGTAAATATTGTGTGTTTAACTCAAAATCTATTTGATCGATCACCATGAAAATGTGTATCTACATATATATATATATATATACATACATAAACACTCACGCCTGTCACCCAGAGGGGTAGGCAGAGACTACGGACTCCCATTTGGCACGATCCTGACATACCTCTTTCGCCTCCTTTACATCCATATATCTACGCACACATGCTCGTCGGTTAAGGGTACTTCTAACGTGGCCCATTTCCAAAATATCGCCAATTTGGTCGATAAACTTTTTCCTAGGGCGTCCCTTCCCGACTCGGCCGTTCACATCTGCCATATAAATTTGCTGTCACTCTTTCCTCATTCATTCTTTCCACGTGACCAAACCACCGAAGCATTCCTTTCTTAATCCTGGTCACATCATCTTGCATACCACATTTATCTCTTATCACGCAATTTCTCACCCTGTCATTCAGATTCAACCCTAGCATATTCCTTAAAGACCGCATTTCTACAGCATTTATTCTACTTTCGTGCTTCTTCTGCCACACCCAGCTTTCACTACCATACATTAAAGTAGGGACTAACACAGCATTATGAATTACCATACGTGCCTGTTTTGACACTTTCTGGTTCTTCGTAATAGAGTGTAGTGCCCCATTCACTCTATTCCCTGCATTTACTCGTCGTTCTATATCCCTATCATATCTACCATCCCTGCTAAATACACATCCCAAATACACAAACTCATCCACTTGCTCAATTAACTCTCCTTCTATTCTTATTTCACATACCGTTTTGCTTTCTTCTCTGTCAAAAACCATCACTTTCGTCTTACATGCGTTCACTTTCATTCCCCTTTCCTTTATATATATATATATATATATATATATATATATATATATGTACACTTTTTTATCTTTTGTTTGCTTTTTTTCCAATCAAGCGCGGCAATTAATAAATTAAATTGCATGCGCTAAAATAAAAAACGTTGCTGAACCCAACCTACGATTTTAACTGACAGGACAATGTCTGCTGGGTTCAGCTATTTAAAATAAAAGTACTGGTTTTTTTTTAATTATTTAGTAGTTGATTTTATAAAGGTGGTAGGTTTCGTTTTGGTGTTTCACCAGACAAGTTTTTCATTTTAATCAATGGTAAATGAAAAATTACTTTCATGTTTAGTTCATGATGACTAAAACATTCTATTAGATACAATTTGATTCTAGAAACGATTAATTCCGAATAGCGTCGCACTGTATGTTGTAGTCTTACAAATATACGCACTAAACTAAAACTATCGCGGTTAATACGAAGGTAGATTAGAAACCAATGTCTCAAACACGAATCCATCAAAACTGAGACTAATCGTACACGAAAATCATTACTCCTGTACTTCAGAAATTCGAACTCGTGCAGTCAGCCGAGTATATAAATCACTATGTTTAGCAGTCTGGAATAGAATGTTATTGTATTTACTTTTGCATCCGTTGCTACTTGGTGAAACTCCATCACCTAAGACAGTTTATACTTGTAACAGTGAATTATTCAAAGAAATAATAATTAAAAATTCTTGAAAATACTTTGTTTTGCATTTTGAAACTTCCTCTGTTTATCTATCTATATAAAACAAAAAATGTTTCTACATATTATGTCCGTTACGGACTGAAACCATCCAAACAATTTTGATGAGCTTTTTATGTTTGTTTGAATGGGTCTCGATGGTCTATATTCACACTTGGACCCGGTAAGTGGCACTGTTGTAGAGATCCAGAAATCACCCGTGTGAAGCCGGGTACATAAAAATAATATTTGTTTGTTCGTGTTTTATACGCTGTCATACCGTTCATCATTGCGGTAAAACTTTGTCAACTTGTTTCCTGCACTTGCGCGAAGGTTATAGGCATAGTGACCGCAGGGTTCTAGCTGTGAGAGGTAATATGGTGGCTCGAAGGTTTGCTGCTTGCTCTGTACCAGTTAAAATTACACTGTTCAAGGCTTACTGCCAATCATTTTATACCAGCAGCTTTTGGGCCAATCATACCCAAAAGGCAAGCAATACCCTGCGTATTCAATATAACAATGCCTTCAGGTTATTATTGGGGCTTCCACCTTATTGTAGTGCATCAGGCATGTTCGCCGATGCGCATACTGATGACTACTTCGCGATCATGCGTAAAAAGGTGGAGTCATTAATGCGCAGAGTGAGAGGGAGCTCGAATAGTATCCTGAGGGTCTTTGCGGAGAGGCTGGATGGCCCGACACTAGGTAGGTTTGTCAAGCTACATATACTAAAGTGAGCTTGATAAATCTATAAAAATTGTATGCATTGTGTGAATTTTTTACTTTGTTTTTTATTTCTATTGTGTTTTTATTTGTTTTGTGTACTAACATTAGTTCTTAAGTTTTATTTGTATTAGGTACTAACATGTTATGGGCCTACGATGCCTGAAAAATAAAACATTTTTATTTTTTATTTTTATTTATTTATTATAGTACAATTAAATTACACTAGGTGGCGCGCGTATACTACTAGATTACTCAATTTCAATTGTAATAACATACGTAAATAATTAAACAATTTAACACTTCCAAATTTAAAACGATATTTCCATTCAACACCAAACGATTTTCTTCTATGGTAGCAATGCGTCGTGTGCCATCTAGTATTGCAAAAGTGCATAAGTTTTGAAGTTTTTGAAGGGGATAGTATCTCCGAGTCCGCGCAGTTTACAGTTCTTATGAATAGCCATTTCCTTGTCTTACGCAATAATGACGCAGCTGTTCCGTTCTTTCTTTGGAGACGACCGACGACCGTTTGGTCAACTACGTACTTAGTGGTTATAATATACACTAGGAACTGCGAGCTCGTTCGTCATTCTAATGTTCAATTACACTAGACATCAATAGAAAAATTAGTTGTTATGTTTAATTTTGGCAGTCTTTTCTATCCGTTAAAAGTAAACCCGTGTTGGACACGAACCCGGCTAAGGAAAATTCCTTTCGCCGCATGGACCTCCAAAATACAGACTTGTTCTCACCATACTTGGTCGGCAGGTTGCTGTAGGTAGCAGCAAACCACACCTTTGGGGTTTGGAGCTGGTTCCGTCATCAATTTTTGCGTTTACAGCGTATCAAAAATTCCCTGCTGAAAATAGCCCCCCCCCCATAGATTATTAAATACTACCCCATATTTGCCATAGTTGTTGCTACGCTTGGCAGGCAGGTTGTCTTACTACTTATCTCATTGTTTGTTTCCCTCCGTCGCCTCTTAAGACACACGGGAGGATATGGGGGTAGTCGGAATTCTTACACTGCGTTCGCACGATTCGGTCTGTGTGTTCGTAATTTGGTAATTACGAGATTATTATTGCGCTATCTATCGGAGGTCTCAAAACTTTTATGGGCAGTAATGAAAGGATTGGATGGATGGTACATATTACTGTAACTATCTATAAATTATATTATATTGTGTGTTAAGGTTTGAAAAATGCCTGCATTCGTAGTGCGATAATGCCAAAAGTAAGCCTATAAACCTAAAAACACTATTGGTATTAAACTTAATGAAACCTTTAAACGAGTCACAGACAGACCACGCATATACGATAATATTTTATCTGCGTGTAAAAACTTAATTATATAATATACGTTATGATACATTAACTCGAAATCCTTCAAACTTACTAGACGTGTTTTTATGAGCAGATTGTTATCTACAAGGAGTTGGCGTATATTGCTTCTAGATTTACTAGACAGCTCGTCATAAAAGCATTCAGATTTTGATTTTGACGCACGTGTTGCATTAGCCGTTACTAAAAGGCGAAGAATTTAGATAGAACAACAAATAAAGCTTAGAAAGACCAAAGCGAATTTAATCGCATAATATCAACGACCATTCTGTATTTATCTGCAGCTAAAATCCTATGCCATATTTGTATCTGCATAATATGTTATCTGCAGATATACTTATATAAGCAGATAATATTGTCACAATCTTTCGATATAGGTTAGTGCGCACAGTTATTTAAGGTTAAAATATAAATTGTCTGCGCTACGTGTATTAGGTTCACAAATTAATAAGAAGGTTAGATCATTGAATTCCATAGAGAACGATATTGAAAGATATGCGCTCAGATACAGATATCTTATCTTATCAGCGTATTGTGTGACTCGCTTTACTATGAGATATCGCGTGATTTCTGAAACTCGATAACAGCGCCACCTACCGGCTCCAACTAAGTATATCTGAGAACCATCCAAGTGAATCCATAAAAGTTTCACCCAAATCGGTCAAACCGTTTAAGATGAGAAGGATAACGAACACAGGATTTTCAAGATATGGCCAGTTACTACAATCAAAGAACGCTGAAATGGTAATTTTTCGTCATTCGGTGTGAGTTAGTAGATATTATGTAGTGCTTCCGGTTTGGATGCAGTTTCAGATGGAAGCGGAGTAAATCTTCTACACTTTCACTTTTAGAACCAATTACCGAAAATGTACCTATACATTTTTGCACAAATATTGGTTTAGGCTAATCCATGCAGTGTTCATTGTGATTAATGAATCTAATGTAATAATAATAACCATTTAATATTGAGGGAAACACATCAAGGGGTCTCGTTCTTCCATTTTCCAATTGGAAGGATTGGCAAGTTGTCAATAACAAGGAGGACAAAGTGCAAAAAATATAGGATCCAATAATTTGAAATAAGTATTATGTAATGAAATTTAAACTCAGCTGTAAAAGCCAACGCTAATTGCAAACCGCGAAACAAAATTGCGGATCTGGATCATAATTTATATACAAAATAACAGGCGTATTTTTGGCACAACCAGTCGCGGTTCGTCAATTATGATCCCAGCATTTTTCTATAACAACCTAACTTCAATTCTTTTGTATCTTCTTCAACTTCCATAGTTTAATACCTATGTAAAACAAACGAGTGACAAATGAAAATCATTAGATACCTTGTCTACATAACTCCCTTTGTAGGTAAGTATAGTATTTTAAAAATAATTTTGTGTTAAATATCGTCGATGAAAGTTAACACTGCGTGCAGCATGCCTTAAGTAAACGGTTTTATGCTAATTATATCGATCGTATAATATAGAACATTTAAACTAGGTCTAATTATCACTGGTGATTTTAATGTTATAGGTCTGACTGTATGAGACCTTGATAGAATATAAATAAAAAATAAAACAAAATTGCTTTTCATTGCTTTTTTTTTAAATAAATAACAAGCGAATATTAAATCTGTAGATTGTGGAATTAAAAACTGTCGACATTTATTAAAGTAATGAGTAGGTTCCCGTAAGAATTTTTACAACATATTGACGCGTTCAGTGCTACACCGACCGTACGGATGCGTCGCTAATGCTGATGCGACGATGATACGTCAAGAAAATCGAACCTAAACTTTAATAATATTGTATGATTTTATAGCTATTATGTAGTGTTAGTGATTTAAGTTATTTTTATTAAACATGGCGTATGTCGACACCGAACGCCTCGCGGATGTTTTAAGTTGTCTTGTAATTTCACTGATAATTCATCAAAACTTTTGATTGACTTTCTAAAGTAATTAAAAAAATTTTCTTCATCTTCGCGCAATAATGAATATAACGTAGTAAATTCCCCTTGAAGTCTTTGGGTGACGATTGGGTGAACCTGATATCTACGTTTTCCGTTCCTTATACGTTTACGAACATAGTAAGCAGCAATTAAACAATTTGTAAACCCGTCTATTTCGTGTATGTATACTGTACTGTGAACTGGCCGGACTGTACTAGTCCGGCCAGTTTCGTTGCTCAGGAGACCTCTGAACGCTACAAACTGGCGATCGGTTATGCGTATCGACAGGACCGATGGTACGCACCGACGTTCGGTCGAGCTCTAAAACCGGCCTAAATAGTGATAAGAGTTTTTCGGGAAGAAAATAGAGCCCTGCGCCCTCTTTTCCCAAAAGAGGGTCGCTCACGATAAGGCACAATAAAGCTTAATCAGCCAGTTGCCTGTCCCTAAAGGCGGTTTTTAGAGAGTATCACTTAGGTTCCCCGGTAGGATGTGAGTCCCTCATAACCACGATAGACCGGCTATCGTGGTACGCGTAATGCATTTTCCGCCTCTCTACGTATAGGGTAGCCCTTTAATTGCTTCGGGCGCAAAAAAAATAGAGCGTCGTAGGTACTGTGTCGTGTACTGTTGTGCTACACAAGACTTCGATATATTATTTTTAAATTATTCAATATTCATACAGATCATGCTTCACCGTACAGCATATTGTTAAGCAACACTTAAGATAGACATTAAAAATTTCACTGATGTCGGTGGGATCGAACTAGCTTTGTTTGTATACTATGATTATTGTTATGGATTAAACTAAACTGACGGCTATCACAAATTCCCTGAACTTATACCAACTTCTACATCGCCAAGTCTTCACCAGCCTAAGTCTAAACCGAAAGAAATGCCATGTGACTTAAACAAACACAAACGAGCACATAGTCCGTCTGGTAAGCCTAAAGACATCTACATCTATTCTCGATTAAAAATCCAAATGTGGATGCGTTTTCACCCCTGAGGACTAAGAAAGAGTACCTCGTTACCAGTAAACAAGGTACCTATCCGGTTCACGTCACTCGCCATAAAAACAGAATACCAGGGTAAAATAGCAGCTTAATGTTGTGGTGTGGTGTTTCGTGTGGTAGATATAAGAACCCGAGACCCTTTTTACTGGAAACGAGGCAGTCACAACGCATCTGCATTTTGATCCTTAATTGAAGATAAATTTAGATGTCTATGGGCCACAGCATCTACTTTCCATCAGGTGGACTGTTTGCTTGTTTGTAACTCGCATTCCATATAAAAAAACACAATAGGCTTATGCTGCTATTTACTTCGGTATTATGTACGAGTGACTCATTCTTGACTAGGCATCATACTGCCTGACTCTACCACGTAAGTGATTTTTTTAGTAAACGAAACGAGTAGTCCATAATTTAATTATTATTTACGTGACACTCTTAAATTGAATAATAAAATTAAGGCGGCTATCCCATTCCAGTTACTCCTCTTACTAAACTCTTGTATTGCCCTAAAACTTTGATAAAAAGGTTAATTATAATGTCATTCAATACCAGAACCACTCAACCCTAAACGTTCTTTTGACAAGCTTTAGGTATAAAATTTAATCAAGCTAATTTATGAATAATCATTAACTGTATAACATTTTAATTGAAAATTAATTTACTCTTATAACTTCGGGGCAAGCGTAGTGAGGGCTGCCACACGAGGTTTCCAGAAGCGAGCCAGCGGGTTGTAGGGACGCCATGCCGAAGTCGGCAATCTTGATATTATTCCGCTCGTCCAGCAGCAGGTTTTCAGGCTTGAGATCTCGATGGCTATAAAGTAAAGTTAAATAATATAAGAATTAATAATATTCCCCCAGTAGGGCACAGCAAAGTATTCTCTAATTTTCGGGAGGGTAAAGTTATTGCGCTGCCGAGTCGACAATCTTTTGATGATGTTTATGTTCTCCAATCCAAATTTTACCCGCACAAACTTTTTTAAATACCATCAAACTTTATCAACTGTAGGGATATCTCAAGTGCATGCCCAAACTTGGAGGAACTTCCTAACTTATCCGTCCCTGATGTAGATAAATAGGAAGAAAATTCTTCATTGGACAAGAAATATTACGTATACACTAATCACAATATACTTAGACCAGCAAACACGTGGTAGTGTCGTTGCCTTTTTTGAGCTCTCGAAGTTGAATATGGACAGATCTTTTGAGTATCGCTTGCCAACGGATGCATTTTGTCCCTATCTAACAGTGGACTTATTAAATTCTATTATTGCAAGTAACACTTTCTACATACCAAATGGAATGACTGTGACAGAAGTCCAGCGCTGATATGATTTGTCTGAAGAACCTTCTCGCTTCCTTAGGTGTCAGGCGGCCCTTCTTCACGAGGTAGTCAAAAAGCTCGCCACCGCTCACGTGCTCTAGTACTAAATACCTGGGAACAAGAAAAAATTTACATAGTTAGAATTATGTACAATAAAAACCATTGCTGAACCCAGGAATTTTATTTCAAGGCAAGGCCAATAATTTTTTTGCTCCTAGTAACTGCTATTAATTACTATGCATAACTTTTTATATTATTTGTGAGTTGTAGCCAATCAATTACTCTATCTTCTATATAAATGTATCTTAAAGCGACAGTAGCCTAATCGCGAACTCAAAAAGGTCGTGGATTCGAATCCGCCATTCGACTACTGGCGTGAACTACTCGTAACACAGGTTATTTAAGCTTACCACGAGTGGTTAAGGGGAATATTAGTAACGTTTATAGCATTGTTAATATTCTTTAAAAAAAACTATATAATTCTTCTGTACGTGTGCGAAGCCGGAGTGGATAGTTAGTTTTTTTTTATAGATTCACATAGTAAATAATAAAATATACAAAATAATTTAAATCTTTTTTTATAGGATAGGGTGACAAACGAGCACACAGTCCACCTGATGGTAAGTGGTTGCTGCGGCCCATTGACATCTACATCTATCCTCGATTACGAATCAAAATGCAGATGCGTTGTCACCCGTGATGACTAAGATGGAATGCCTCGTTTCCAGTAAAACGGGTCTCCGGTTCTCTGCACTCACCATACGAAACACGGCAGCATTAAGCTACTATTTGACGCTGGTATTCTGTGAGAGCGTGGACCTTCCCCGGCTGAGCCGACCCATTCGTGCTACAATTATACTACTAATATAACTGCAGAATGGCTCTACCACGTATAAAATATATATTTATTTATCCACCTTCGTGGTATCACGGGAACGTTTTCGCACATATCCGCGGCCCCCTCAGTGTCAGCCTCTTCTCGGATTTCTCCTCCCCCTTTTCCTTTTTTGGTAATTTAGGTCCTTCTTCCGCGGCCTCTAATTCTTCCTGCAAATCGGACCTCCCGAGCCCGATACGCGGAGGCCATGGGGCCAGGAAAAAAAGGAGAACTCGGAAGCACTGGCTTTCCTGACCGCAGCGGCAGATGTGGTTTCTGGCTTAACCCCCAAACAAGTTTTGGCCGCGTAGGATAGGGAGAGCGGCGGCGCCTCGCACTCGACAAGCCAACACTCCTCTCCCCTCGCAGCCACACCACTACAGCATCAACGTTGCGGCCCCGCAAGATTCGTGGAGGGTAGGGCGAGTGGCGCATCGCCATACCAATACTCTCTTTCTCGTGACTCCACCTCGGCTGCAGTGGTAGGGAGAGAGGACACCCCTCTCGCCGTAGACATCCAAACTGGGCTCTAAGCCACATCTAAGCCCACGACTACTAAGCCCTCCGTCCCGACAAGGCGGGAACCGGTTCGGGTGGGTCTTTTGAAAAACCTTTACTATATGGCGAATTCTTAAAAAAGGCACTTTAATGTCCAGCACTTGTGGACTCTTCTTTCAATCGCGGCGCTATGCTTGCCACAACCTAAAAGAAATTCTGACTGTGAAACTGCCTTAAGCTTTATTTTTATTAACTTTTAGTTAATATACATTTTTGATAGAGTCTAAAATTAATTATGATAAAATTAAAAATGTGAATAAAAATCAAAGTTCATTGAAATCTGTGGAATAAATAGGGAATTTACTTTCAAAAAGCTCATTGAATTTTTATGAGCCGGGATTACGGGAACGCTCATTATTTGTTAAACTCTACACTTCTTTGTTATTATAATTCAGTACACAATTAAGAACATTATTGTACTAAACATTGCGTTGAACTTAATTTTAAGCGGCTGTAGCTTGCTCAATGGACGCTACGGATAAAAAAGTATCTCCAAGTAAATAATTTGAGCGTTTTTGTTAGTTAAGAGATATTATAATATTTCAATTTCAATTGTTAAAAGACTGGAGGTAGAGATTGGATAAGGATTCTATTCTAAATATATAGAATAGAATACGTCTAATCTTGGTGGATAAACGAGTAACTTAACCAGTACCAGAACTTCGACCGACAAAAATGATAGTGTCTTTACTCTTTATACTTACAGGGTTATTGAAGTGAAAACTTCTTTAGCGGCGTTGGACACTTTTTCTGTAATGGGTAAAAATTGTTAAATCGCGTCAGGACACGTGAACCTGATCGAAAATGCGTAAGATGGATGGCGTAGGATGAAAAAAAAGAGGGGGATACCCTCTCTTTCTACTGCGCGGCGGCCTGCTGTTTGGTTTAGGCGGCGCAGGGCGCTTGCGCGAATGTAACATAAATTGTCATGTTTGTGTACGATAGCGCAATAAATAAATATTGTATTCTACCACATAAATGATAGTACTTTTATACTGATAATTAAAGCAATTCGTGCAAAATTATTCCCTAACCATTCCAAAATATCAAAAATGCACAACGTTAATATTCAAGTTTTCACTTCTGTCGGCACTCCCGGAGTGCAACGCGTCGATATTTTTCAGACTATCTGAATTTTATATTTAACTTCAAACACGTAAATAATGAGATACCATTATTGCAGATTATGAGAAAACAAGTAAGTAAGGCTTCTACTTTTAATTAATTATCCCAAATTGAATTAGATTTATGGGCAACAACTACGCGTAGGTATGCGCTACACGTGCTCTCTGAGTGCAATTCAATTCAAAGGTTTTTGCCGACCGAGCAACCCCTATGAATGTGCGTGCGTAGTAAAATAGTAGGCGTTAATTATTTATGAATGACTATAAGTTAACATAATGCATTACCACGCATTCTGAATTTTAAAGATAAAAGTATTGTTACGAGCTTGAGGTTCGTGACAATAAAATTGCCGATAAAATTACCTAAATTAACACTTTAATTTACTTTACACAAATTAAAACTAAAAACACTAATAATTAAACACACTAATTCACTTAATTCCGCTCCGAAGCTTCGCGTGTGTCGCCGAGTTCAACTCTGTCTCGATCGCATCTTGCAGCGCCTATTTATATAATTAGCAAAGAAGCGTCCCGAACATTCAGGTAAATGCGCGCCAGGCAACGAGTATTCGAGTGTAGATTTTCCAGAAAATTAGTTCTTCGGATGGCGCTGTCGGTCGAAAGATTTGTGATGTCATTTACTGCAAAGCTCCCCTCGCTCTCGTTCCTGACACTAGATGGCGCTAGTTCGCTGATTTGAGCGCGGCGTAACACTGCCCCCTCCTAAGACATGCTCGTCCCGAGCATTATCGGCCCCATAATAACGCGCTAGGCGATCCACATGGACGATCTTCGGAGTCCCTCTTGCGCCTTTCTGTATCCGGTAGGTTACATCGTTGATCCTGGTCACAATCCGGTACGGGCCGTCCCATTTAGCTTGAAGCTTAGGAGATTTCCCTTTGCTGCGGACTGGATTATGCAACCACACTAATGAACCTTCGTTGAACCCTTTATTGTTCATTTTGCGGTCGTACCGGGTTTTCATTTTCTCAGACATTTGCTGGCCCGATTGTCTGACGTGCTCATAAATGTCATTCATTTTGTTCCACAAGTCATTTGCATAGTCGGTTATACTGCGTGGGGCATCAGGTGGTATCCCGGTGATCAGGTCCGCAGGCAGCCGTAATTCCCTTCCAAAGTTTGCGAAAGCTGGTGTCACTGCTGTACTTTCGTGAACAGAACTTCGATATGACAACAAAAACGGTTGTATGTGCTTGTCCCAATCTCGTTGCCGATTGTCTACAACTTTTGCTAGGTACCTCTCCAATGTCTGATTAAATCGTTCCACCATTCCATCAGATTGCGGGTGATAAGAAGTCGTTCTTGTTTTATGAGTACCCATAACTCGGCAAGTTTCCTGGAATATTTGAGACTCGAAATTCCTTCCTTGATCGCTGTGAATCTCTAAAGGTACACCAAAACGACAGAAGACTTCGTGAACTAGTTTATCAGCAACTGTTGAAGCTTCTTGATTTGGAATGGCGAAGACTTCTGGCCACTTAGTGAAGTAATCCATCACAACCATGAAATACTTGTTACCGCTTTCACTCTCCGGAAACGGTCCCGCCACGTCAATGGCTATTCTTTCCCATGGTGCACCAACATTGTACAACTTCAATGCACCTCTACTACGAGTCTGAGGTCCCTTTACAGCCGCACAACTTGTACATTTGCGACACCAGTCCTCGACATCGTTTCGACAGTGGACCCAGTAAAACCGTTCTCGGATCTTCAGTAGAGTTCGTTAAACTCCCAGATGGCCTCCTGAACAATCATTATGGTACAGCTGTAGAACATCCGGTACTTTAGCTTTAGGGACAACCATTTGCAAATGACAGCTGTCTCCCCGAACGTTTTCCCATTTACGACACAGAACTCCATCCTGAAGCAGCAAGCTGTCCCACTGGGCCCAATAGCTTTTAGTGGTCGAACTCATTGCTGAGACTTCACTCCACTTGGGCTTGGGAGCACTGGCCTTTATCCATTCCAGAATCGGCTTGATGTCCGGATCTTCCTGCTGTGCATGTAGTAAGCTGTCCTTCCACCCGTTGCTGAGGTGGTCTGTCCTGAGCATCCTCACGGATACCACTTCCTTACTCTCTTGCCTACTACAATGGTTGCAATCTTCAGGACAAGGTCTTCTTGACAATGCATCTGCGTTGCTGTAAGATTTCCCGCTGCAGTGTCTGATAGTAAAGTCGTATTCCTGTTGCTGCTGGGCGGTGCTGTTAGCCGCACTTCCTTTCTGAGACCGTTCACCTTCCCTTCCTAGGGTGTGCTTAGGGCAGCTGGACCGAAGATGACCCCTTTCCCCACAGCCATAGCACCTAGGGCTGTATCTTTTACTGTGGTCGCGAACCGTAACTGCTGTAACCTCCCTAGCGTGAGGTGAACGATGATCCTGTCGCCGCCAGGCAGTGCCGTTAGCTGCACTACCCTCTCGAGATCGATCAACTCTCCTTTTCACGGTTCGCTTAGGGCAGCTTGATTGAAGATGGCCCTTTTCCCCACAGCCATAGCACCTAGGGCTGTATCCTTTGTTGCGGTCGCGAACTGTAGCTGCTGCAACCTCCCTGACGCGATGGGAACGAAGATCCTGCCGCACGGCTTCTACCTCCAGTGCATGGGCCAAGGCGTCCTTAAGCGTCTCGTGGTGCCCGAGCCTCACAGCAGTTCTGACTTCCAGGTCACGGATGCCGTCGATGAATGTCTGCACCAGGGTCCCTTCAATGAGCGCAGGTACAGACCGGTATGCTTTTCGCACCAGCTTCTCCACCTCTAGAGCCCACTGCTGCAGGTTTTCGTTGATGCGCTGCACGCGATCTTTAAGCTGCGCACGAAAGACGTGTTCCAGGTGAGCGTCGCCATATCTCGCCTCCAATGCCTCAAGGAGTTGCTCATAAGTCACTTCCTCACCGAGAGCTTCCAGAACTGTTAAGGCCTGGTCGCGCAGGCCTAGTGTGAGAGCAGTCATGGCCTGGCTTTTATTCCAGCCGTTCGCCTTCATAACAGCTTCGAACTGGATTTTGTAGGCTGACCAGGAAGAAGTCCCGTCGAATGGTGGCACCTTGAACCCACGTAGCGAAGGTGTAGTAGCTACTACGGGAGCTGTTGTTCCATCCCCCAGTTTGAGGTCGTCCAGCGTTTTCTTCACGTCAGCCATTACGTTGTCAACCCGATTGTTTACTTGGTCGATTCGGGTTTCGGCCTCCGACAGGCGGTTGTCATGTTGAGCAACCTTATCCTTCACCTCCCGTATCTCTTTTCCGAAGATAGCGTGAAGGTCCTTCATGAGGAGCATCTGCTCTTCCTTATCGCGTTGTAGTTGCTCTTCTAAACGACGGGCCTGTTCCTCCTGCCGGCGGGCCTGTTCCTCTTGTCCGTTCTGCAGCTGCTCTTTCAACTGACGGGCCTGCTCCTGCAGCATCACCATCAGAGCACCTAAGTCAGGTGCCACAGACGTAGAAGCTGCTGACGGACCGGCTTCCGTGGCCGGCGGCTGGCCCTCAGACATCTGCGGCGTTGCACCACCAAATCTCCTCTGGTCCGTCTCCTGTTGGCGTTGACTTCGGGTACGGACACCCTCCGTTTCCTCCTTAGGTAAAATCGGCATTATTTTATCCCACTTCTGACACCAATTGTTACGAGCTTGAGGTTCGTGACAATAAAAATTGCCGATAAAATTACCTAAATTAACACTTTAATTTACTTTACACAAATTAAAACTAAAAACACTAATAATTAAACACACTAATTCACTTAATTCCGCTCCGAAGCTTCGCTTGTGTCGCCGAGTTCAACTCTGTCTCGATCGCATCTTGCAGCGCCTATTTATATAATTAGCAAAGAAGCGTCCCGAACATTCAGGTAAATGCGCGCCAGGCAACGAGTATTCGAGTGTAGATTTTCCAGAAACTTAGTTCTTCGGGTGGCGCTGTCGGTCGAAAGATTTGTGATGTCATTTACTGCAAAGCTCGCTCTCTCGCTCGCTCGCTCGCTCGCTCGCTCTCGTTCCTGACACTAGATGGCGCTAGTGCGCTGATTTGAGCGCGGCGTAACAGTATTGAATATTTGAGATTTTTGTCTTCCCGCTATGAAAATCAATGATTTTCGAAAAATCGGGAAGTTATTGTTTTAACCCTAGTTTTAAAAAATCGAGGTTTCATCAGATCTCGACGTTTTGAGGTCTTAGAAGTGATGTTTCGTATGGTGAGTGTAGAGAACCTTTTACGGGAATCGAGGCATTCCATCTTAGTACTCAGAGTTGACAACTCATTTGCATTTTGATCCTTAATTGAAGATAAATGTGGATGTCTATGGGGCACAGCATCCACTTACTATTAGGTGGAATGTGTGCTCGTTTGTCACTCAATGCTATAAAGATTAAAATTTCGTAATTTCTGCTCGGATCGTTTTTGATGTAATGAGTTAATTATTAGTTCGTAAAAATACTATCGAGCGTTTTGCGATTGAACATAGTGGGAAGGTCCAGGGATGGCTCAACTGTTTTTCAGAGTTTTTAATTATTTTTCTTCAACTTTCGCCTATGTTACTTATTCTGAAACCTCT
The DNA here is from genome assembly GCA_036936625.1 of Parnassius smintheus behrii. Taxonomy (NCBI): domain Eukaryota; kingdom Metazoa; phylum Arthropoda; class Insecta; order Lepidoptera; family Papilionidae; genus Parnassius; species Parnassius smintheus. The sequence continues at coordinate 33,390,963 of JAUPFT010000024.1, forward strand.
CTGCAAATTTGGGCGTTTACTGCATATTAACCCTATATTGTACTGTTTTACCGTGTTGTAACGGTGTAAGAATATAGTAGAATATAGTCCCTTGCTTGTCTTAAAAGCCGACAGAGCAGCAAACTCTTCCAAATAACAACTCAAAGTTATAAGAGAACTGCGATTGCTAATCTTCTTGAGGCAACAGTGGCAAAATCCTTACTATGAGGAAATATATGGTGGAGGAGGCTATTTTCAGCAGTGGAATTTCATAAGCTGTAGAGAATGGATGAACTGACTACTAATGTGTACGAGTATTTTAAATTGGCTTAAATTTAATAAAATTTATTAAAATTAGGTTAAAACCGTGCAGTCTGTTGGTGGCGTAGAAAAATCCATCAACCCAACTCATCACTTAAGTGTCATAGGAGGCAAAGATTTGGTCGCCTATATACGGGGTTATTTTGCAATAACCGGCCAAATTTGCAGAAAAGGTTCAGAATAAGTAATATAGGCAATTGGTGAAGAAATATTAATTAAAAACATCTGAAACGTTCTGTTCTTTTTATCTTTTAAATTCAAAATACATGGTAATACATTATTTTAACTGATTTTACTGCGCACCACACATTCGTAAGGGTGGATCGCTAGGCATTGTTGCCCATAATCGTATATTTGAACTTAAGTTTAAAATTTGGCTACTCTTTGAAAAATAACCACGAAGATGTTGTCCCAACCATCCAGTGTTTGACACAAGATTTCATATTACCAGACCGTCGACGGGAAGCAGTGTCTAATGTGAAATATCTGACACTTAGATCGTAATTGCGTTGCCAAGCGTGGTCATTACGGTAAAATACTTTATTTATGATTAGGGAACACTTCCATCTTCAGTAGTGAATTGTTTCCGTGATAATTATATGCTCGTTATAAAGTTGAATAAAAATCGTTATGAATTGTCATATATAATCAAAAAGATTTAAAGGTTTCTAGAGCGACCATTAGAATCAATGTGATATAAAATAAAAACGAGTGTGCTTACTACACGACTGAAGTATAAATTCTTTAGCTCCATCTGCACACCATGAACTTTAAAATGAATTTCTAATTTTATTCACTTTAACGGTAGAATATTTAATGTATTGAACAAAATATTAATTCATAAAATTGTTGAAAACAAAATAAAATTTCGAAAAATAACTGGCTATTAGAGAAATAAAAAAAAGCATGCGCGCGCGCATTGCTCTCTCTTGCTTATATCCCCCACTCAACTCCCGTTCGCCTCACCCGATCACACTTTTCGTAACGCATTAGTCACGCGTTCGCCAGCTTACTCCCCAAGTCAAGCGTGCCTAAGGAAGTTTTACTTCAAAAATTCGATCTCGTGCTTAGAGTATACACGTTTTCAAATAATTAGAACAAATTGTAGGGCATTCGGTAACGCTAAATAACTTTGGCTAAAGCTTGTTGCAATAACCTCCATACGTATACGACCCCCCATAATATGTCTCATTTTTTTATAGGAGATCAAAGAGATCAACGAGGCAAACGAGCATACGGCTCACCTGATGGTATGTGATTACCATATGATTTTTTAGGCCATAGGCCTTTTAAATAGGAGTGGGCTCTTTTCTTGAAGGTCCCTAAGTCGTATCGGTCCGGAAAAATTTCTGGTGGTAGTCGATAGTCATACATAGATAATATACTTAGTCTCATATCACACTAGACTAAGCGCCTTTTTATCTATAGGCAACAAGTAATGGAATACGGTTATGACTGCTTTGTCCCGTCAAACGCTCGTTAAATATTTAACGACCTTACCCATAAAAATCCACGTCAATTTAAGCTAAAGTTGCTTTCTTTATTTTCACTAAACGACAATAAAAAGAGACATGTACGGAGATAATTAATACTTCTATTAAGTAAACGATAAATATTGATTATAAATAAGCCCATAAAATCTTTGTATCTATTAAAATTTTGTTTAAAGAAACAATACAACATTATTTTTGCTGTTACAATCGCGCCTTTAGGATTTGTCTTTGAGTTGATTAGAAATGTTAGCAGGTGCTTTCCTTTAAATTAAGCATTGTTCACGACTTAATTGAAAATCTTTTAGCTCTCATCTTAAATAACTAATGTAGTGTAATTAAATTTACATTAACAGCCTTATTAAATTCATTGCTGGTCACATTAAAGTTACAGCCTGTATATATATATACATACGTTTCACCGCAAGGCCAAGAGACAAGACTTATCTCTCATTTTTACACACCTAGCAAAGTCATGCACCCGTGGTAGAGCCATGCTGCAGCTATATTGTGGTTGTAGAACGAATGTGTTGGCAGTTGGCACACACGGAAAACAACCACGCTCTCACAGAATAGCTGCTCAATGTCACTCTGTGTTTTGTATGCTAAGTGTACATACCCGGAGAACCTTTTCACTGGAAACGAGGCATTCCATCTTAGACATCAGAGATAACTTAATTGAGAACAAACGTGGTGTAGCCCATAGACAACCACAGCCATTCTCGATTACGAATCAAAATGCAGATGTGCCGTCACCCGTGAAGACTAAAATGGAATTCCTCGTTTCTAGTAAAAGAGGTCTGCGGTTCTCCACACTCAACTTACGAAACACAGCAGCGTTAAGATGCTATTTTACGTTGGTATTCTGTGAGAGCGTGGTTTCGTGCTACAACTATACTACTAATATAGCTGCACCTGCAGCATTCTATACCACGTATAAAATTCTGCATTACTCTCATTTACATAGTTATTAAAATAAATAGATATAAAACCCGCTAGCGGCAGTTGAAGCGATAAACAGTAATAACAAGAAAGTAACTTCGTACACAACAGTCGTTTAAACGTCTAGCAATTAAGGTGATACCTCGAAAATGTGATGGTTTTTCTATTTCACATATTTTTTTTAGTTTTATACATTACAAACCAAAACTTTGATATATGATTTTTGACTATATGATCTTGGATTGAATAAAAGAAAAACACGACGACACACGACGACATTTAGACGTGGTAGAGCCATGCTGCAGTTATATTAGTAGTATAGTTGTAGCACGAATGGGTCGGCTCGACCGGGGAGGGACCACGCTCTCATAGAATACCAGTGTGAAATAGTAGCTTAATGCTGCTGTATTTCGTATGGTGAGTGTAGAGAACCGTAGACCCTTTTTACTGGAAATGAGGCATTCCATCTCAGTCCTCATGGGTGACAACGCATGCATTTTGATTTGTAATGGAAGATAGATGTAGATGTCTAGGGGCCGCAACAACCACTTACCATCAGGTGGACTGTGTGCTCGTTTGTCACCCTATTCTATAAAAAAAACGATATCATGAAATTTTCTCGATAGAAAAAATTGTAAAGTATGCTCTAATTAGTTACATTTCTCCATGACACCTGGTAACGCCAGTTAACAATCTACTTTATCAACATTACATTACATATCGCATTGAGTTCGACCTAAGTTATATCTACTTTATCAACATGACTAGTGCATATTTTTTGTTTCCTTCCTTCCTTCCCTTTCCTACCGCACGCGCTGCCGCCGAGGTGAAAAAGAGGATCTCGGCGCGCGTCATTATACTAAGTGATATTACGCCATCCGCAACGCACGGCCACCCGTCGCGTCTTATGTACATTAACCGCAAACCGCGCAGGACGAACATTGAGTTCTCCTGTTTATGTTTAATATTCACCGCATCAGACATTATGTCTTTGTAACTCATAAAAGTGTGAGACGCCCCCGTAAGGGCAAAGGTGGAGAGTGTGGGACTTCACGACACTGTTCCGAGAGTGCGTGTGCGCCGAACCACGTGGCGAGCTCGCTGTATAGCAGACACTCCAGGAGGAAGGCGCGGCAGCCCTCATCAGGTCAGTGCGTGCTATCCCACCTATTTATTTTCCCCTTTGCCGTATGCACCAAAATTACAGTCCACTAAATCTTTATCGAAGATACCTTAAGTTACTGGCGTCTCCATTTTTAATGGTCACTTCTCGCTGGATTGACCTTGACTTTCCGCCCTTATTAGATCGTTATCGTAATAAGCGTTTATATAATTAATTATTTATATTTTAATCCGACTTCGGATTAACCCCGCCCTTATTAGAACACTAGAATAGGTCCTAATAGGTGACATTCATAGTAATTTTAAAACTATATTCATAGAATGAATAAGCATATAATTATCTATATAAATTATTTTTTGTATGTTCACATCACGTCATCAACTTTTAACTACATCTATAGATTATACTGTTAAATTACATTTATTATTTGCACATATATTTAAGCATTATATTCGTTATAAATAACTTCATAATTATTATAAAAGTTAACAATTAAAGTTCATCGTTAACGAAACTAATATTTAATAATTCAACCGCGTAGCAGGTCGCTTACAGACTACCCGCTTATAATTATATTATTTTTGCCGCATAACTTAAGTTGTAATGCCGCCTAAAAAACAAATAGCATCGAATAATAGCGATTCCTCGGATAATGAGGGCACACCTGATGCTGAGTTGGTTTTATTGTTAGCTAAACGAGATGCTTTATTTGAAATAGTGCAAAAAATATATAATATGTCCTCGGACATCCACACAAACACTTCCACGATGGAGCGTTTTCTTGATGGAAGTTCTAATATTAATGCTTTACGTATTGAGTTTAAACAGGTCTTAGATAATTATAATTCACATTTATTAAAAATAAACCCTATTGCTAAACCTGATTATAACAGCCTCATTGCGTTTGAGTCTCTTTGCGATAGAATAAATAGGCTTTATTTACAATATTCGCAATCTAATTCACAAAGTACTAGTACACCATCTAAAGCCAGATTCTCACTTCCGCCTATCGAACTTATGCCATTTTCGGGTGACATTCGCTCATGGCCTTTATTTTATGCTAGCTTTAAATCAACCGTCCATGACAACACATCGCTTACCGACGCTGAAAAGTTATACTATTTGCTAGGTAAACTAACGGGCAAAGCCCTATCTGTATGCTCAGGTATAACTCCTTGCGCTGAAAATTATAAAATTTTATTGCAAGCACTCGTCGACAAATATGAAGACCGGCGTGTGCTAGCATCTACATATATTAATCAGATGTTCGAATTTAAGCCATTGCAATCGGCCACCGCAAATAATTTTGATTTATTTACTGATAACTTTATAAGTGCAGTGCGCGCTTTACAAAACTTAAAGTTAGATAATCTCGCGGACTTAATTGTTCTTCATATCGCGCTTAAGAAGCTGGACCCGGATACCATTCGCTCTTTCGAATATAGTCATAACTCGATGGTACCTACCTTTGATGATTTAGTAAATTTTATTAAGACCCGCTCCAAAGTTTTGCAACGCACCGATTCTAGTACAAATTCTAATAGCGTACCAAACAATCGACGAGGTAACGGTAATAATCGTCGCTGTAATAATACTTCGTCGCCGAAGTATCAGGCGTACGTAAGCACGACGACTAGTTGCTCAAAGTGTCTGTGCGATAATATTGTGCATCAACACCTATTTAAGTGTGCAGACTTTAATAAAATGACGCCGCAGGAACGATTTAAATGCGTAAAGAGTAACAATGCATGTGTGAATTGTCTCAGTTTAAGTCATCGAGTGTCTAGTTGCTCTTCAAATTGTAGTTGTCGAGTTTGTAAATTTCAACATCACACATTGTTGCACTTCCACCGCAGAAGCGATAATGCTTCCCCTGCGCTGGCGCGTTCTCCACCGCTTCAGCCAGTTACACTGAAGTCTACAACCCCCGCGCCCGCACACTCGCCACCCCTCACCGCAGGTGCGCGTTCAGACGTCGCGCTGTGTACTTCGTTCAAGAATGTTTCTCAACGTTCACCGCCTCCCGCGCGCGCAAGTCGTTCGCAGAGAACTGTTTTATTATCAACCGCTCAAGTATTTACTTACGATGCTAAGGGAGAGAAACAAATTATTCGTATATTATTAGACTCCGCGGCTCAAAGCCATTTTATGACTAAAGAGTGCTGTCATCGTTTAGGCGTTCAACAACACGATACCGAATGTACTGTAGTAAAGGGATTCGGTGGAGTTGAAAAAATTGTAAAATCGAAATCGATTGATATTAAAATTTTCTCACGATTCGACTCGAATATTAACTTCAATATTTCAACGCTAGTTGTTGATCAAATCACCGACCTTTTGCCCACCGCTGTGGTAGACACATCTGTCTTATCACACTTCCATGGCATAAGACTCGCTGATGAATGTTATAGCATGCCTAATAAAATTGATGTTTTGATAGGCGCATCCCTTTTCCCGCACTTACTATGTCCAGACGTAATTTATTCGTCTAACGACTTGTCCGGGCCCTCGGCTTTGAATACGGTATTTGGTTACGTTATTATGGGCTCAGTGCCGACACTTCAGGTAAATCATTCTTTAACGTGCTGCTCAGTTCTAGAGTCTCCTATCGTTGACAAATTAGTGCAACGATTTTGGGAGCTTGAACAGCCACCCTCCGCACCGCCCATTCAGTGTCCTTCAGACATTGAATGTGAAGAGTTTTATAAATCTACGACATCCCGCGATCCTTTTACTGGTAGATATATTGTTGGCCTGCCATTTAAAGATGACGTTTACTCTCTCGGAGATTCTTATGAAACCTCTCGACGACGATTCATGTGCTTGGAGAGGAAACTTCAAGCCTCGCCTACATTAAGGTTAGCATATGATGACGTCATAAAGGATTACTTAGCTAAAAATTATATATCCCCCGCACCGCCGTATGACTCTCATGAACCCGCTCCAATATATGTCATACCGCATCATGGAGTCTTACGCGAAGATAAGAAGTCAACGCGTCTGCGCATCGTCCTGGATGCTAGCAGTAAGACTAGCACTGGGCGATCATTAAATGATATTCTGCATTCAGGACCAAATTTGCAAGGCGACTTGTTCAATATAATTTTAACTTTCCGCTTACATCCAATCGCTATGACAGCCGACTGTCGCCAACAATTTATGCAAATAGTTGTTCGCGATTCTGATCGTCGTTACCAATGCTTCCTATACCGCTTCCGTCCACAAGACCCACTTGTGTTATACCACTTCAATCGCGTGTGCTTCGGTTTAACTTCGAGTCCATACCATGCATTGCGCACGGTAAGACAGCTCATTGATGACGACGGCGCAAAGTATCCACTTGCGAGTCGTATCGCATTTACTTCGCTATATATGGACGACATCGCGTTCTCTATGCCCAGTGAATCCGAGGCCAGTGAGACCTCTCGGCAGCTGATAGACTTATTCAAGGGTGCCCAATGGGACCTGATAAAATGGCATAGCAACCGTCGATCTGTTTTAGATGACCTCCCTACTTCCCATAAAATTACAGGAGAAGTAGAGTTCGATAAATCAATGCCACATAAAATACTAGGCTTGCATTGGTCTACCGATAGTGACGCCTTTTATTTTAAGATATCTGTTCCCGCTGATGTGACGTGCACTAAGCGCGCCATCTTATCTACTGTCGCTCGCCTGTGGGACATAATGGGTTTCGTTGCTCCCACAGTCGCGTACGCCAAATTGTTAATAAAGCAGCTTTGGCAACTTAATTTAGATTGGGACGACATACCACCACCGCCAATTATTAAGATGTGGAGGCAATTCTGTGCTGAATTACCAGCTCTTAATGATTTACGTATCCCGCGACATGTTGGTGTATCCAAAAACTGTACTGCGTCACTCCTGGGGTTTTCCGACGCCAGCGAGCACGCATACGGTGCCGTAGTCTACATACATGTAAAGAGCGTCAATGGTAACACCGTCCAGTTGATTTGTGCAAAGACTAAAGTCGCACCGACGAAACCACTATCTATTGCACGCCTTGAGCTTTGTGGAGCGGTTTTACTCTCAAAATTGCTTCGCAGAGTACTCGATAATTATTCTCTTGTCCTTGCAATATCAGTCTATGCCTTTGTAGATTCAAAAGTAGCTCTGTACTGGATAAAGAGTTCGCCACACAAGTGGCAGACCTTTGTTGCAAACCGCGTTGTTCAGATTACCGACAATATTCGCGCTGATAACTTTTATCATGTCGCAGGTACTGAGAATCCCGCTGACATACTTTCACGTGGCGTTACGCCAAATAAATTAGTTTCAAACCCCCTGAGGCTCCATGGGCCTCAGTGGACTTCGTTAGATCCATCTCAATGGCCTCTTCGTACTTTAGACAATGAGGTTATTGCAAATATGCCTGAGAAGAAGATTTTGTCGCACACTGTGTGCACATCCGTCTGTAATTCTGCGATTTATGAGCTCGCACTCCGCATCTCTTCTTGGAGTAAACTTCTACGTATAATTGCGTACGTGTGTAAGTTTGCTAAATTATTGCCCCGCCGCAGCACTACTGTAGTGACTGCTGATGATCTCAGTTTCTCTGAGGTTATAATCCTCCGCGCCCTGCAAAAACAGCATTTTGCAGTGGAATATTTAAATATTGAAGGTAACAAACCTTGCTCGCCCGCTTTCAATCGTTTAAGGCCTTTTATTGAGAATGGTTTAATCCGCATTGGTGGTCGTCTTTCGAACTCCGCATTAGATTACACGCAAAAACATCCAATTATACTCCCGCGCAGTGATCATGTAGTGAACATGATCATTGACTATTATCATACTAAAAATTTACACGCTGGGCCTGAATTGTTATTGTCATTGCTCCGTCAAAAATTTTGGATACTTTCCGCACGCCGCACTGTGAGAAGCAGAGTCTACAAGTGTAATATATGTTTCCGGCTTAGACCCCGTCCAACTTACCCTTTGATGGCTGATCTTCCCCATAGTCGTGTAAGACAAGCTATTAAGGCATTTACACACACGGGCTGCGATTATGCCGGTCCTATCGCATACACTCCTGTACGTCGTCGTGGTGTACGCAGCGAGAAGGCGTACTTATGTGTTTTCACATGCCTCACGACTCGAGCTGTACATATAGAAATCGCTACAGATCTTAGTAGTTCTAGTTTCCTCGCTGCGCTTAAACGTTTCCTCTCTAGACGAGGGCCGATTCAGTTTTTATATTCGGATAATGGAACGAATTTTAAAGGTGCCGCTTCGTATCTTCGCGATCTCTATAAATTTCTAAACGTTGAATACTGCCCAGGGGTTGAGCAAGAGTGTGCTGAGAATCGTATAACATGGAAGTTCATCTGTCCCAACTCTCCTCATTTTGGAGGCGCCTGGGAGAGTATGATCAAAGTCGTAAAAACGCATCTGTTCCGAGTTATCGGACATCAGTTACTTTCATACGAAGAGCTTAATACTGTTCTTGCGCAAATTGAATGCTTGCTAAACTCGCGACCCTTGACAGTATTGAGTTCTGATCCTGCAGAGTCTTCAGCTCTTACTCCGAGTCATTTTTTGAATACCGCACCTTTATTGTCATTACCCGCACCCAAAGTCAAATCTGACTCTACCAGTCTGTTACACAGGCATTCTTTACTGGATAAATTAGTTCAGTCGTTTTGGGACCGGTGGAGGACGGAATACCTTCACGGATTACAAGTTCGTCAGAAGTGGAACACCCCGTCTACGGCTATCGTACCAGGCATGGTTGTAATTGTGATAAATGATAATGAACCGCCCCTTGCTTGGCCATTAGCGATTGTCGAGTCTGTTCATCCTTCGAAGGATGGCGTAGTTCGAGTAGTGACCGTGAGAACTACTAAGGGAACATATCTCCGTCCTGTTGCTCGTATTTGCCCTCTCCCAAGACAATAAATCACAATTATTTTGATTATAATTATTTATCTAAATTAGGAATTAAGTTTATATTTATATATATTAAAAAAGTATTAAACCGCAATATTATATTTATGTATACATTTTCTCGCTTACCAAGTAAGGTTAGTAGATGAGACATGCGCATTGAGCGCATCCTCTCACTTTATATACCGCTTATTTATTTGTTTTCCTTTTACTTTTATATTACGGTTGTCTTTTAAAGGTGACCCTTTAAGGGCGGGAGGAAATGGTAACGCCAGTTAACAATCTACTTTATCAACATTACATTACATATCGCATTGAGTTCGTCCTAAGTTATATCTACTTTATCAACATGACTAGTGCATATTTTTTGTTTCCTTCCTTCCTTCCCTTTCCTACCGCACGCGCTGCCGCCGAGGTGAAAAAGAGGATCTCGGCGCGCGTCATTATACTAAGTGATATTACGCCATCCGCAACGCACGGCCACCCGTCGCGTCTTATGTACATTAACCGCAAACCGCGCAGGACGAACATTGAGTTCTCCTGTTTATGTTTAATATTCACCGCATCAGACATTGTGTCTTTGTAACTCATAAAAGTGTGAGACGCCCCCGTAAGGGCAAAGGTGGAGAGTGTGGGACTTCACGAGACTGTTCCGAGAGTGCGTGTGCGCCGAACCACGTGGCGAGCTCGCTGTATAGCAGACACTCCAGGAGGAAGGCGCGGCAGCCCTCATCAGGTCAGTGCGTGCTATCCCACCTATTTATTTTCCCCTTTGCCGTATGCACCAAAATTACAGTCCACTAAATCTTTATCGAAGATACCTTAAGTTACTGGCGTCTCCAACACCACAATATTTTTACGAATAAGTTCGTGGAATTATGTTAAAGGCAGAGTAAATAATCATATCTAAGTTCGCATAAACCATTTTTTAACCCATTAAGTAGCTTTGTTAAAAAAAATAAAAACGTTGTTTGGCGCTTACTTAGTTTTTTCCGAGCGTGTGCTCGGTATAGTTATCTCATAATTTGGAAGTCATTGCATCACTTTCATTTTGACACTCCCTCGGTCGTCCGTGAGCTTCACCGACAAAGGAATAAGCCACGTCCCCAAAACTACGATTCATTTTCAAGGTATCCTCTTAACAACATTCTATTCTAATGTCTTTCATTAAAACAGTAATGGACACAGTTTGGCTCAGGACCGTGTTTCTGAGGCCTAAGTTCAGCGGTGGACTTGTGAGTTGCTGTTAATGATAAACGCTGCATCTAATTTATTAGCTTATCAGTCTACAGATGGACTTAAATATCTTCTGTTCTAGGGAAAAATTTGCTACAATCTTCTGATAGGATTTTCGATCCTAATACCAGATGAATCGTACCAGTCGTTATTATAATAGACGACTAATGACAGACATAAAAATATTTTCGCGGTTATTTACTAAGGAAATAAGAAATCTCTGAAATTGAAATGCGCCGTAGTTTTTTTTTGATTTCCTAATTAAAAAAGAAAGTCTTTAAAATAATTTAACTGTATCAGTAGCGAAAAGAACATAAAGTGGGTTGCTGCGCTACGTTCAATCTTCAAAACTTCACATGCAATTAAAAGAGTAGGCGCAGTAATTTAGCACACCATTTCATTTGACAGGCCTGTTGGTCTAGTGGTTAGTGACACTGATTGCTATGCCGGAGGTCGTGGGTTCGATTCCCACCCAGGACAAATGTTTGTGTGATGAGCACGTTCATTTGTTCTGTGTCTGGGTGTAATTTATCTATAATATTTATGTATTTAGAAATATATAAGTATGTTTATCAGTTGTCTAGTACCCATAACACAAGCTCTGCTTAGCTTGGGACTAGATGGCGTTGTGTGATAGTTGTGGAATATTATTATTATTATTATATTATTATTATTATTTCAAAAATTAAACCAAACTGGCATTAACAACTTGAATATGGTTATGGTTAAAGATATTTATTTTCAAAACAAATATACATTTCACTTAATGAGAAGTTTCAATATTCAAGTTAATAAGCATACATAATGCAAAAAAATACTTAAAAACACTACATTACTATTGATAGAACATGTACATAAGTTATACTTGATACAACTAGCTAAAATAATTAGCTGTATCTAATAATTAGCCTAATTACTTATTACTTTATTTTTTATTATATTTTATATAATGGTTTACTTTTAAATGCTTTGTACGTTTATAATTTTTTTCTATTTTGTCATAACTTGGCATTTGTTTTCTTTTATTTTCCTGGTGTGTTTTATTGTTAAGATTGTGAACAGTTAGCCGGCGGGTGATGTATTACATATATTTGAAAAAAAAAATTCTATTAGTATTTTATTATTTTAATTACTTTTATTTAATGTCAAATGATGAATCTTTTTATTCCACTTGCAACAACTCCTCTTCCCTTACACTTGTTGATGGTTAGGATGACAAACGAGCACACAGTCCACCTGATGGTAAGTGGATACCGTGACCCATAGACATCTACATTCATCCTCGATTACGAATCAAAATGCAGATGGATGCGTTGTCACCCATGAAGACTAAAATGGAATGCCTCTTTTTCATTAAGTAGGGTCTCAGGTTCTCTACACTCACCATACGAAACACAGCAGTATTAAACTGCTGTTTTGCGCTGGTGTTCTGTGAGAGCGTGGTCCTTCCCCAGTCGAGCCGACCCATTCGTGCTACAACTATACTACTAATAAAGCTGCGACGTGGTTCTCCTACGTACGTTAATATACGAAGAATCTCAAAAATTGTTAAATTGTTTTCACATTTGCCATTTAAATGACAAAGTATTTCTCAACATTATACGGAGTTCATGGATACTTTCTCTTCTAGTGCATTTCATGCTATACTCATATCGGAAAGCTGGCTTAAGCCAGAACTCTCTTCCCCATCTTGTAGTCTTCCAGGTTACTCCGTAACGACCGCACTGGTAAAAGAGGCGTAGGTAGTAATTTACCTTATCTGCGTAGTAATTTACCTTATAAAATATTAAACACCACTTTTATATTTCGTGTATTAATGTTTCAAGTCCGATATAAGTAATTGAAAATTAAATACACTATGAGATTTTTATGCATAACTGAGTTCGTGATACCGTTGATGCAGCCTTTTTTACTTTTAATGATATTTATAAAGCAGTTTGTAGCTTTCATACTTCCAGACATAACTATTAAAATTTTTGTGACAGTCCTGGTTTCATAGCCCACATAAGTAAATGAACACGTTCTTGTGGAAAAAGTACTAGCAATATCAAAGAAAGCAAATTTTAAACACGGGTTTATTTTTTTTAACTATGAGTAGAACTACATAGATAGAATCTTGGAATTCACCTATATGAGCCTGTAATCAAACCAATCTAAACGTAAATTTTATAGTTGGTACGTAAGCAACTCAAATTCGACCCCCGCCGACTCCACTCATATTTTAACTGCAATTTGAAGTTTCGATTTACCACGTTCTCGGTGGTGAAGAAAAACATCGTAGGAAATCTGCATATCTGAGATGTAAAAAAATATTTCGGAAATTATTTTTAGGTATCCTTTTTGACCTAAAAATCGCAGTGGCCTGTGCCCAATAGTAGGATGTATTTAGGCTACTACTTTTTTAACTTTTAATAGGGCTTTCCACTGCTAATCATAGGCTTCCCCCATTGTATGACAAATAGACCGGGTGTCTGCAGTAATATTCACCCTTGGCAAGCGGGTTGGCAACCGCAGCTCTTTATTACTTTGCGCTGTTATCAAGAAGATGCTGCCCATCTCCTGTTTCATTGTATGTCAAATAGACCGGGTACTTGCAGTAGTATTCACGCTTGGCAAGCGGGTTGGCAACCGCAGCTCTTTATTACTTTGCGCTGTTATCAAGAAGATGCTGCCCATCTCCTGTTTCATTGTATGTCAAATAGACCGGGTACTTGCAGTAGTATTCACGCTTGGCAAGCGGGTTGGCAACCGCAGCTCTTTATTACTTTGCGCTGTTATCAAGAAGATGCTGCCCATCTCCTGTTTCATTGTATGTCAAATAGACCGGGTACTTGCAGTAGTATTCACGCTTGGCAAGCGGGTTGGCAACCGCAGCTCTTTATTACTTTGCGCTGTTATCAAGAAGATGCTGCCCATCTTCTGTTTCATTGTATGTCAAATAGACCGGGTACTTGCAGTAGTATTCACGCTTGGCAAGCGGGTTGGCAACCGCAGCTCTTTATTACTTTGCGCTGTTATCAAGAAGATGCTGCCCATCTCCTGTTTCATTGTATGTCAAATAGACCGGGTACTTGCAGTAGTATTCACGCTTGGCAAGCGGGTTGGCAACCGCAGCTCTTTATTACTTTGCGCTGTTATCAAGAAGATGCTGCCCATCTCCTGTTTCATTGTATGTCAAATAGACCGGGTACTTGCAGTAGTATTCACGCTTGGCAAGCGGGTTGGCAACCGCAGCTCTTTATTACTTTGCGCTGTTATCAAGAAGATGCTGCCCATCTCCTGTTTCATTGTATGTCAAATAGACCGGGTACTTGCAGTAGTATTCACGCTTGGCAAGCGGGTTGGCAACCGCAGCTCTTTATTACTTTGCGCTGTTATCAAGAAGATGCTGCCCATCTCCTGTTTCATTGTATGTCAAATAGACCGGGTACTTGCAGTAGTATTCACGCTTGGCAAGCGGGTTGGCAACCGCAGCTCTTTATTACTTTGCGCTGTTATCAAGAAGATGCTGCCCATCTCCTGTTTCATTGTATGTCAAATAGACCGGGTACTTGCAGTAGTATTCACGCTTGGCAAGCGGGTTGGCAACCGCAGCTCTTTATTACTTTGCGCTGTTATCAAGAAGATGCTGCCCATCTCCTGTTTCATTGTATGTCAAATAGACCGGGTACTTGCAGTAGTATTCACGCTTGGCAAGCGGGTTGGCAACCGCAGCTCTTTATTACTTTGCGCTGTTATCAAGAAGATGCTGCCCATCTCCTGTTTCATTGTATGTCAAATAGACCGGGTACTTGCAGTAGTATTCACGCTTGGCAAGCGGGTTGGCAACCGCAGCTCTTTATTACTTTGCGCTGTTATCAAGAAGATGCTGCCCATCTCCTGTTTCATTGTATGTCAAATAGACCGGGTACTTGCAGTAGTATTCACGCTTGGCAAGCGGGTTGGCAACCGCAGCTCTTTATTACTTTGCGCTGTTATCAAGAAGATGCTGCCCATCTCCTGTTTCATTGTATGTCAAATAGACCGGGTACTTGCAGTAGTATTCACGCTTGGCAAGCGGGTTGGCAACCGCAGCTCTTTATTACTTTGCGCTGTTATCAAGAAGATGCTGCCCATCTCCTGTTTCATTGTATGTCAAATAGACCGGGTACTTGCAGTAGTATTCACGCTTGGCAAGCGGGTTGGCAACCGCAGCTCTTTATTACTTTGCGCTGTTATCAAGAAGATGCTGCCCATCTCCTGTTTCATTGTATGTCAAATAGACCGGGTACTTGCAGTAGTATTCACGCTTGGCAAGCGGGTTGGCAACCGCAGCTCTTTATTACTTTGCGCTGTTATCAAGAAGATGCTGCCCATCTCCTGTTTCATTGTATGTCAAATAGACCGGGTACTTGCAGTAGTATTCACGCTTGGCAAGCGGGTTGGCAACCGCAGCTCTTTATTACTTTGCGCTGTTATCAAGAAGATGCTGCCCATCTCCTGTTTCATTGTATGTCAAATAGACCGGGTACTTGCAGTAGTATTCACGCTTGGCAAGCGGGTTGGCAACCGCAGCTCTTTATTACTTTGCGCTGTTATCAAGAAGATGCTGCCCATCTCCTGTTTC
This sequence comes from Parnassius smintheus behrii, assembly GCA_036936625.1. Taxonomy (NCBI): domain Eukaryota; kingdom Metazoa; phylum Arthropoda; class Insecta; order Lepidoptera; family Papilionidae; genus Parnassius; species Parnassius smintheus. The sequence goes on from JAUPFT010000024.1 coordinate 33,406,564, forward strand.
ATTGTATGTCAAATAGACCGGGTACTTGCAGTAGTATTCACGCTTGGCAAGCGGGTTGGCAACCGCAGCTCTTTATTACTTTCGCGCTGTTATCAAGAAGATGCTGCCCATCTCCTGTTTCATTGTATGTCAAATAGACCGGGTACTTGCAGTAGTATTCACGCTTGGCAAGCGGGTTGGCAACCGCAGCTCTTTATTACTTTGCGCTGTTATCAAGAAGATGCTGCCCATCTCCTGTTTCATTGTATGTCAAATAGACCGGGTACTTGCAGTAGTATTCACGCTTGGCAAGCGGGTTGGCAACCGCAGCTCTTTATTACTTTGCGCTGTTATCAAGAAGATGCTGCCCATCTCCTGTTTCATTGTATGTCAAATAGACCGGGTACTTGCAGTAGTATTCACGCTTGGCAAGCGGGTTGGCAACCGCAGCTCTTTATTACTTTGCGCTGTTATCAAGAAGATGCTGCCCATCTCCTGTTTCATTGTATGTCAAATAGACCGGGTACTTGCAGTAGTATTCACGCTTGGCAAGCGGGTTGGCAACCGCAGCTCTTTATGACTTTTGCGCTGTTATCAAGAAGATGCTGCCCATCTCCTGTTTCATTGTATGTCAAATAGACCGGGTACTTGCAGTAGTATTCACGCTTGGCAAGCGGGTTGGCAACCGCAGCTCTTTATGATTTGCGCTGTTATCAAGAAGATGCTGCCCATCTCCTGTTTCATTGTATGTCAAATAGACCGGGTACTTGCAGTAGTATTCACGCTTGGCAAGCGGGTTGGCAACCGCAGCTCTTTATTACTTTGCGCTGTTATCAAGAAGATGCTGCCCATCTCCTGTTTCATTGTATGTCAAATAGACCGGGTACTTGCAGTAGTATTCACGCTTGGCAAGCGGGTTGGCAACCGCAGCTCTTTATTACTTTGCGCTGTTATCAAGAAGATGCTGCCCATCTCCTGTTTCATTGTATGTCAAATAGACCGGGTACTTGCAGTAGTATTCACGCTTGGCAAGCGGGTTGGCAACCGCAGCTCTTTATTACTTTGCGCTGTTATCAAGAAGATGCTGCCCATCTTCTGTTTCATTGTATGTCAAATAGACCGGGTACTTGCAGTAGTATTCACGCTTGGCAAGCGGGTTGGCAACCGCAGCTCTTTATTACTTTGCGCTGTTATCAAGAAGATGCTGCCCATCTCCTGTTTCATTGTATGTCAAATAGACCGGTTACTTGCAGTAGTATTCACGCTTGGCAAGCGGGTTGGCAACCGCAGCTCTTTATTACTTTGCGCTGTTATCAAGAAGATGCTGCCCATCTCCTGTTTCATTGTATGTCAAATAGACCGGGTACTTGCAGTAGTATTCACGCTTGGCAAGCGGGTTGGCAACCGCAGCTCTTTATGATTTCGAGCTGTTATCAAGAAGATGCTGCCCATCTCCTTTTTCATTGTATGTCAAATAGACCGGGTACTTGCAGTAGTATTCACGCTTGGCAAGCGGGTTGGCAACCGCAGCTCTTTATTACTTTGCGCTGTTATCAAGAAGATGCTGCCCATCTCCTGTTTCATTGTATGTCAAATAGACCGGGTACTTGCAGTAGTATTCACGCTTGGCAAGCGGGTTGGCAACCGCAGCTCTTTATTACTTTGCGCTGTTATCAAGAAGATGCTGCCCATCTCCTGTTTCATTGTATGTCAAATAGACCGGGTACTTGCAGTAGTATTCACGCTTGGCAAGCGGGTTGGCAACCGCAGCTCTTTATTACTTTGCGCTGTTATCAAGAAGATGCTGCCCATCTCCTGTTTCATTGTATGTCAAATAGACCGGGTACTTGCAGTAGTATTCACGCTTGGCAAGCGGGTTGGCAACCGCAGCTCTTTATTACTTTGCGCTGTTATCAAGAAGATGCTGCCCATCTCCTGTTTCATTGTATGTCAAATAGACCGGGTACTTGCAGTAGTATTCACGCTTGGCAAGCGGGTTGGCAACCGCAACTCTTTATTACTTTGCGCTGTTATCAAGAAGATGCTGCCCATCTTCTGTTTCAGTTGCCCTCTGTCGTCTCTTAAGACACCCACGAGATGAAATGAGGTAGTGGTTTCCTTTTCGCCACCTCTACGTGGCTAATATATGATTTTTACTTCCGTTCATCAACTGGATTCCCATTAGTTACTAAAGTTAATAGAGTTGGATATTTGCCATAGCAGCCACACTTGGCATGCGAGTTGCCAACTGTATATTTTTAATATTTTGAGGTATGATCATGTAGACACTGCTGCTCATCTTATGTGGATTTCTACTCCTGTTAATGAATTTAGTTCTTCTCACAAGTTCTCCGTGAATACAACTACATTTATTTGAAATTTTGAAGTCAACTCGGACGTAAAAAAATAATGGCATGTGGTGCTAATCAATATTCAATGGGACCAATATTAATATAGACCATGAAATTAAACCTTATTTTATCAAGACTATATCAACTTTCATAATAAAATAAAATAAATAAAATAGCCTTTATTTCTACTACAATACAAACTTGACTTATGATTAATATAGGTAATAATAGTAAAGAATAGTTAATATGTATTTTTTTTACGTATAATAATGTATGTATAAATATGACTTAGTTAATGTTAGTAGTAGTCGCCTCTGCGGCGTAGGCCTCTCCCAAACCTTTCCACATATCTCTATCCCGAGCCACTCGCATCCATAGCGGTCCACATCTCTGATTAAAAATATCTCTCCACCTTTTACTAGGTCTCCCTTTTTTCCTTTTTTTGTCTCTTGGTATCCATTCTGTTAAACGCTTGGTCCATCTGTTATCATTCATTCTACAGATGTGTCCTGCCCAGTGCCATTTCAGTAGTCTTGTTCTTTTTCTTACATCTATTATTTTCGTTTTTTTCCTGATGTGGACGTTATTAACCTTATCTGATATTTTTAGACCAAGCATGCTTCTTTCCATTTTACGTTGACATATAGCAATTTTTTCTTCGTCTTATTTTCTCAGTGACCACGTATGGCAGCCATATGGCAGGCATGGCAATATCGCTACTTCGTAGAGTTTTTTCTTTATATTTATACTAATATCTTTATTTTTCATTATTTCTTTCAATCCCCAGTATTTCTTCCAGGCTAGAGTTATCCTTCTTTCTATTTCTTTTTCTGTATTGTTTACGAATGACACTAGCTGTCCTAAATATACATATTCCTTTACATATTCAATTTTTTCATTTTCTATTCTAATATCCTGAGGTAGTCCGTTGGTTAAAATCTTGGTTTTCATCGTGTTCATTGACAATCCCACCTTTTTACTTTCCATTGCTAGTTCGAACACCATATTCTCCAATTCAGTAGCGCTTTCTGCGAAGACCACTATGTCGTCCGCGAAACGAAAATGGTTCAGTAGTTCTCCATCTACCTGTATTCCTTTCTTTTCCCAATTTAGACGCCTGAAAATAGATTCGAGCACCGCTGAAAATAACTTCGGGGAGATAGGGTCTCCCTGCCTTACTCCTTTTTGTATAGGAAATTCTGTACCTTCCTGTTCTAGGCGCACTTTAGCGAGACATTTTGTATATATAATCTTAATTATATTTATATATTTCTGATTGACACCTTGTTGTATAAGTGATGTCCATATAACTTCGAATTGTAAAGAATCGAATGCTTTTGTGTAGTCTATAAAACACATATATAACGTCTTCCCATATTCCTTTGCTTTTTCAATAAGTTGGGTTATAACTTGTATGTGATCTACAGTCGAGTAACTTTTGCGAAAACCTGCCTGTTCCCGCGGTTGGTTTTCATCTAGACTGTTTGTTATCCTATTTGATATTATCTTTGAAAAAATTTTATATAAATTTGACATGAGACTGATTGGTCTATAGTTCCCTAGATCACTTCTATCACCTTTTTTGAACAGTAATATGATTGTAGATTTTGACCATTGATCTGGTGTGTTTTCAGTTCTAAGTATGTTATTGAACAATGTTTGAAGAGGTTCCAAAAGTGTAGCGATTAGCGCTTTAAGAACTTCGTTAGCTATATTGTCACTTCCTGGAGTCTTGTGGCTTTTTTGAGATTTTATTGTGTGTTCGATTTCTGATCTGAGAATGAATGGTGTTTCTGTGTTTACATTCAATGTATTATAATCGTCTGTTTTATAATCGTCTGTTTTTTCACTTAAGAAGGAGCAGCTGCTATCTGTGGTGGTATATAGCCTCTTATAGAATTGTGTGGCTTCGTTTATGATATCAGGACGTCGTGATTGCATAATTCCCTGTTTGTTTTTCAGTTTTCCTGTCCACTCTGACTTGTCGCTCAACTCTTTATAAGCTTTACGTAGAGCCCCTGTCTTACCTATGAATTTTTCGAACGTTCTTTGTCGTATTCTTCTTTTTTGTTGGGTAATATTTCTGTTAATTTTTTTGCTTATTCTTGTTATTTCACATTTTAATTCTTTTGTTCTTTTCTTCTTGTATAACTCTTTTCTCTGTTCTAAGAGATCTTTTGTTTCTTCGTTTATATATTTGTTTACATGTTTCTTTTTCCGTGGCAGCTGTTTCAAAAACTCTTGCAACTCATGTTCTGTTTGTGTACTAACCGCTTCTATAAATTTATTTCTCCAGTAGTTAGCGTTGTCTTCTGAAACATCTATTGATTCTCTCGTGTAGACGGCAGAGTTTAGCTTCCTTCTTTTTGATTTTGAGGTCAATGATATTTCACATCTTATCATCCTGTGATCAGAATTGAAGTTTAAGTTTTTTATTATATCGAAATTCTTTATACTGGTCGGTTGATTTGTTAATATGTAGTCAATTTCGTTAAAATGTTGACTATTTGGGGATCGCCATGTCCATTTTTTGTGTGGTTTGCATGGGAACATGCTGTTAATGAAGTAGTAATCATTTTAGAGTGCAAATTCTACTAGTCTCTGGCCGTGTGGGCTTCTTTTTCCATGTGCGTATTGTCCAATATTCTTTCCTTCGTTTTTTCGAGCTTTCCCAATTTTTGCATTGAAGTCTCCAAGTAAAATTATATTTTTTGTGTGAATAGAATCTAAGGCAGATTGCATTGTTGTATAAACATGCTCTATGTCTTCTTTAGTGCATTGCTCTGTGGGGGCGTATGATTGGACGAGTGACCAGGTAGAGTTATCAGATGTTTGTATTTCAAGTAACGATACCCGATCCGAGAAACTTTTTATATTCACTATATTATTCTTTAAATGTTTTTTAATCAAGAATCCCACTCCATTTCTTCCGTTCGTCCCACATGTATGAAATAAGATAAAATCGGTGTGTTCCTCTATTGCTTCATTTTCTCTTCTTGTTTCACATAAACCTATAATGTCCCATTTTATTGACATAACAGCGTATTTTAATTCTTCTATGTTGCTGTCCGATAATAAGGTCCTTACATTAATACTTGCTATATAGAGATTTTGTGGATTTTGTTTTTTGTTTATATTTTTGTTTCTAATCTTGTTTGATTGTTTTTTATTGTGATTTAGGAGGTGGTGGTCTGACTCCCCCACGGTGACCAGCCGGTTTGGGGAAGGACTTTCATAATAATATTATGTAAATAACACATTTCCAATTCCAGGACAATTCTCCGTAAATAAAGACACATCGGAAGACCTGCCCGATATAAAAAAGTGTTGCTTGACGTATGATATTTATGCGATTCTGATAAACTAACTTATGTGTTTCTGTAGCCTATAATATTGTAAATATAGACAGCTACCGACGTGTTTCTACAAGTGATATAGTTTTACTAATATTAGTACGAAATAGTAATATCGATGTTTCTAATTACAAGCCCACGCGAGCGAGCCGCAGGTAAAAAGCTAGTCTTAAATAGTTTCTGATAATTCTGGAGCTGTGATGATGTGACTATGGTAAAGATTTTATTTGTGCTGGATTCTGTTTTACCCGTAATAACTCTCTGGCGTAAAGCCTTTATAATTCCCATTCCTAAATCTACCGATTGCAGCGCTATATCTAATTACAGACCCATTTTTATCCTGGCTTTTCTTTGTAAGTTTCCGGAAGCTATTGCTCATTAACAGATTTCTTCTTTTGTTTTCTAAAATGGTATTTTCCCCCTTATCAGTCTGGTTTCCACCCTGGTCATTCTACAACTACTGCTCTTCTCAGGGTGACGGAAGATATACATAAGGGAACGGAAAAATCAAAACTGACCTTTCTCATCTTAATTGATTTTTCTGACGCATTTAATTCTATTGATCATGGCATCTTGTGAATATCTCGTCTTCAGACCAGGAATGGTTCTCATCATATCTTCGAGGGCGCCAAAAGGCTGTGCGTACTGGCCATATACCATCTGACTGGTGTGATGTGTCAATTGGCGTCCCTCAAGGCGGTATTATCTCTCCTCTTCTGTTTTCCATTTTTATAAATCTCACCACATTAAATCTCAAGTGCTCTTACCATTTATATGGCGATGATCTGCAGTTATATGCGCAAGTGGTACCTTCAAATATCTTTAATGCTATCTCATTGTTAAATGATGATTTGAAATATATCTCAGAACGGCCACTGTGTATGGAATAAACGTGAACCAGTCTAAATGCCAAACGATAATCTTAGGTGACCTTCTGGGGACCTTCAAGAAAAGAGCGTACTCCTTTCTAAAGGGCCGGCAACGCACCTGCATTTCCCTGGTGTTGCGGTTGATCGTGGGCGGCGGTAGTCACTTAACATCAGGTGAGCCGCATGCTCGTTTGCCCCCTCTTCTAAAAAAAAAGGTAGCCCAAGATTATTATCTAAACTAGATATTCCCACCCTATCATCAATTATGTTTAATAATAATGTCATACCATTCTCTACTGATGTAAAGAGCCTTGGTCTGTGTAGTGATGGTTGCTTAACATAGAACAAACATATACAGGAGGTGAGTCACAAAACGACTTAAACTTTGCGATCTGTTTATCAAGTAAAAAACTTGTTTCCCACAAATACTAAGATTTTACTTGTCCAGTTACTTATTGTATCTATTTATTGACTATGTCGATGTGTGTTGTTCAGACCTGTCTCAACATTATCTTCATATATTTGATCGTCTGCTTAACAACTGCATCAGATACATTTATGGTCTTCGTAAATACGACCATGTATCTTCTTTTCGTACTCAGCTAAAATGGCTGCCAAATCGTCGGCACAAATATGTGAGAATACTTTTTAAAAGAATATTAACAATGCTATAAACATTACTAATATTCCCCTTAACCACTCGTGGTAAGCTTAAATTGCTTGTGTTACGAGTGGTTCACGCCTGTAGTCGAATGGCGGATTCGAACCCACGACCTTTTTGAGTTCGCGGTCCGCGCCCTGCCATTAGGCTACTGTCGCTATTATACTCTGAACCCTTTTCACAATTTGGAACCATCCATGTGCTCCCGAGTATCTGAAATCCAAATTTCAATACCTGGGAGTTTCTCATAATTGTTCTCTCCGTTATCCAGCTAATCTTAAGTTGCTCACTCCTTTACACCGTATTGGTTATTTATCACTCTTTCGCCCTCGTGGCCATCAAACTCTGGAACGACATCCCTCTTGACATTAAAAAAGCTCCCAACAAGTTTGTTTTTAAAAATCAAGTCCACAAGCATGTGAAAAGATCGTTGCAAGTTTGAACTAAACCAGCTCTTATTTTCGTTTATATTTCATATTTGTTATGACATGGATGATATTTATACGTATCTATCATGCATATATATATATATATATATATATATATATATATATATATATATATATATATATATATATATATATGATCACCTCGTTGGTCTAGTGGTTGTAGTAGTGCGACTGCTGATCATGAGGTCCTGGGTTCGAATCTCGGGTCCTCAATTATTGAGTTTTTCTGTCAAGAAATTCTCAGTAGCTGTCCGGAGTTAGGAAGTTGGCGGTGTCTCACCCCCGTGCCTCGGAAAGCGTTTACCGTCCCATAGGATTATGAGAGTGAGGGAATAGAGAGTGCACCTGTGCTTGCACATACACTTGGGCACTATAATCCTCACCTGCGCCGATGGCTAGTCTCTGTTGAGTTTGGCCACCGTGACCGAAATTCGGTCTGGAGGACATTACATATATATATATAATCGGAATCTCGGAAACGGCTCCAACGGTTTTCATAAAATTTCGTGTGCAGGGAGTTTCGGGGGCAATAAATCGATCTAGCTAGGATTTATTTTTAGAAAATGTCTTTTTGTCCGTGTTTTTAGGCAATGAAAAATTGCTACAATATCGTTAGAATAAGAAGGTAAATTTTGACAGTTTATTAATGATTACAAATAGCTTAATTGGTATATTGGGCGGTCGCAAAATCGTAATACCATGGTTCGAGCCCAGACCGATCAACCGACTTTTATTAATTTTTTTTCAACTTCCTTTCTTTTTTGAGAAAATCTATTTTTTCGAGCCCTTTTTCTTAGTATTTTTTAAAAACACGAATATTTAAATTAAACTAATTGCACTCATGATTTTTTATTCAAATAACCAGTTCAGTTTTTTCTAATGTCGCTAAGATCAAAAATATTATTCGTATTTCATCAGTATGTAATTTGTATCTAAATATAATTTCCAAAACACACGAATTAAAAAAAACCGAGCGAAAAATACCGAGCAAAGCTCGGTCAACCGGGTACTTTATTCATAACAGCCTATAAAAGTTCGCTGTTGATATAGGCGTCCCCATTTTTTGCCTTATAGTGGGGATAGAATGTCATACTCATAAAATCAATTACTGACTGTCTTGTTGGTTGTCATAGCCGTGATTGCTGACCATGAATTTCCGGATTAGAATACCGTGTCGGGTCAAAATCAATTATAGTGTTTTTCTGTCAAGAAATTCTAGGTAGAAACTTCGAGTCAGAAAGCTGATTGCCATCCATCGGACTACAAAAGTGAAGGAAGAAAGTGCACCTGTGTTTACAATTATATCTATACATAATCAATAAAATTTAAGTAACACGGTTATTTAGCTCAGGCTGTTATTTAAATGCTAATAAACATTAACAAACTATTTTCAAAATCTTTGTCTGTCGGACTGTCCGGGCTAATCTTCAAAATGGCTGAACTGACTGTGATGAAACTTTACAAATAGATAGCAATGCTAGAAGGGATCTAGGCTAGGGATTTGAAGGAAGAGATTGAAGATTCTTTTTTTGAAAAAAAAAAAATGCCATCAAAAACATAACTTGTAAAAAAACTCGCAACTCAGTTCTTCTACCGTAAAAAGTTGTGAGATCCATGTAATACCAAGTCAGTTAATTTATTCAGTCCCTACTTAAGGGTCCTTCTGTTTTAAGTTATTACGTAATTAGCTGACCTAACAACATTTTATAGGGACCATATCAATGTTAAAAATGAACTCAGTATCACTATAAAATCAATTCTGCCTTAATGTACCTAATTGAACTTTATTTTTAGGATAGTTTTATTACTTTTAAATACACAATAAAATATTTATTATTCTTTGCATTTCGCAGCAATATTATGATAAATTACCTCTAAAAATAGAATTTTCGAAACTGTTAATATGGTGCTAACTGAAATATCTCTTTGTTAAGGGTTACTACCGTAGCTATTCATTAACTCTGTTATTCAACAACTGATAATTACAAAACTTATTTAGAACTTATCTTCGTAACGTCTAAATTGTAATATGTTGTGTAATATGTTAAATAATAATCTTTATAAATAAACATATTACATGCACGAAATTTACAGTGGTCATTAGCCCCTAAATTAGAATTCTTATTCTTAGTTCTATTACTATAATGTGTTCATCGATGTATCATGTCTATAATGTTTATTGATTATATTATGGTATTTATATCACCACTAACTATACAGTTACACACGAAACGAAAATAAATTTAATCACTAAGTGTTTGTAGCTATACAGTTAAATCAATAAATTAACTTCCTTTCATACTTTATTCAGGTTTAGGAATGACTGCATTAATTATGTATTTATGATTGATTTGTGTTTACTATGAAACTAAGATTTTCATAAAATGATTAATGCAGGTGTATTTACAAGTCAATTTGATTGTATATACAACGATTATTGATATTTACAGTTCATTTTCACTTGTTCAACGTTTTCACTGTCATTTGTTTTTGTACTTTTATTTACACTGTAAAATTATTTTGTTTGTTTGTTTGGCTATTTACACACAGTTTATAAGTTTTATAGTATTATACACATTTAAATTTTTATACACATTTTTTAGTTTTATTTTAATTTTACGAATAAACGGGTTCATGACTCCGTCAAAAATGTTTTTAAAAATTATTTTACTTAACCCTTCAAGCCCTAACCTGTCGAATTCGACCGCGGCGCTATTTCGTCAAAATTCAAGCGGTCAAGTTTGACTTGAAACCATTAAAACTTATATTTAGAGACTACTTTTCCATGAAGAAGTTTGGCATTATAGGATCAATATGAAATTTTCTATCCTCTAGTGCAATAAAAATAGTTACGCTATGGTTATTTATTTATAATCTACGTTCATTTCGTACGCCATTTTCGCGTGAATGTTATTTTGTCGATTTTTGGATTTTTCTAGTGATTTATTAGTGTTTTAGTATAGTGTTTTATTATAAAATTGTAATGCAAGTTTTTGTGTGAATATAATTTATCTTTTTACGCAAATAATTTCGAGTAATATATATTGAAATAATTGTGATTTTTTTTATCAAAATAATATAGTCTTTTTGTAATGAAGTAAAACCTGACTTTTATATAGAGAATTTTGTATAGTAAAATTAAGGATTTTTATTGATCCGGTTCGTAATACCTATTTATATCAATGAAACTATATGGAAGCTTCATCTGACATGGTACAACAAAACTTAGTTTAATAATGCAGAATTTCGTGCTATCGTTATATAATTTAAAATATGTCGTTAAAAGTCACTATGAAATCTATTTCAATTCAGCCGGTTTATTTCCTTAGATTTAGTATGGGTTTTACAAGGAATAAATATAAACTGTGTTTGTTTAGTCGACACTTAGTTTGTGTCATGGGACGTACACAGAGGGCTGCTACAAAGGTTTTTTTTGTAGAGTAGGGGTTCCGAACGAGCACACAGTCCACCTGATGGTAAGTCGATGCTGTGGCCCATAGACAGCTACGTTTATCCTAGATTTAAAAAAATGCACTAAGATGGAACGCCTCGCCCGTAGTGGTAATGCCGAAACAGACCGACTCTTCGATCACGTCCAAATGGCTACAGATTCGTTGCTACAGCAGATCCTCTCCACAGAGATCGTGATCCTCGGCGATTTTAACGCCCATCACGCCGAATGGCTTGGTTCACGTTTAACCGATCATGCGTTGAAATCTGTTCATGATTTTGTCTTGGCATATGATCTGACACAACTGGTTACTTCGCCTACACGGATTCCAGATGTGAAGGATCATGCACCTTTCCTGTTGGACCTCAGATTTCCGTCGACGCCCCTTTAGGCTCCTCGGACCATTGTCTTGTCCGAAGTGTGGTACCACTCACGATTTAATCGCAGTTGCATTCTGCAGGCTGCCGCCGTGTTTGGCACTATAGGTCAGCCGATTGGGATAGGATGCGGTCTTTCTTTGCATTTGCATTTGCAAAAATTTGGGTTTGCTTCTCGCCGGATGATCTCAACGTTGTTGCGGATTCTCTCGCTGATGTGGTACTTCACTTCAGAGTATGGAACTTTTAATTCCTTCCTCTGTCGTGCCCATCGGAGGCAAATCTCAGCCATGGTTTGGTCGCTACTGTAAAATAGCATCATGCTATAAGCAGGAGTGCTACCAAGCCTGGGCTGACGCATCAACGTCCCGGGATGTAAACACCAGCACTATAAAAAAGAAGTATAATTGCGCCTCTAGGTCCTTCAAAAGAGTAATTGCCAAGGCAAAGTCAGAGCACATTGGCGGAATTGGTGAGAAACTAGTTCGCGTTTCTTCTGGAAAACCCGTTCATTCTGGTCTCTCGCTAAGGCTGTCCAGGGAAAATTCTGTCAGCCATCTGTTCCATCTCTGCACAGGGAGGACGACTTACTGGCACATACCGCAAAGGGGAAAGCCGATCTGCTAGGCTCTTTCTTTGCGTCCAACTCGACTCTCGATAAGTACGCCGCCGACAATCTCGCAGTGTTAGTGCTCTATGCCGAAAGTGCAGTTCACACAGCGCTCGGTTCGAAAAGCACTTCTCTCCCTGGACTTCCACAAGTCGAGTGGGCCTGACGGAATCCCCCAATTGTGCTGAGGACGTGTGCTCCAGAGTTGGAACCGGTTTTAACGCGTCTTTTCCGGTACTCCTACTCCCTAGGCGTAGTCCCAAAATCTTGGAAGACGGCTTTCGTCCACCCAGTCCCTAAAAAAGGCGACCGCTCAGACCCATCCAACTACAGGCTGACGGAATCCCCCAATTGTGCTGAGGACGTGTGCTCCAGAGTTGGCACCGGTTTTAACGAGTCTTTTCCGGTACTCCTACTCCCTAGGCGTAGTCCCAAAATCTTGGAAGACGGCTTTCGTCCACCCGGTCCCTAAAAAAGGCGACCGCTCAGACCCATCCAACTACAGGCCTATCGCCATCACCTCCTTGTTCTCCAAAACCATGGAGTCCATTGTAAACTGCCAGCTCATGAGGTACCTTGAGGATCACCAGCTGTTAGACATTACGAAGGCCCTCGATCGGGTTCGGCACAAAGCGCTTCTTTCGAAGCTCCCTTCCTATGGGCTTCCCGAGAAATTATGCAATTGGATCACCAGCTTTCTTGCAGATCGGAGCATCAAAGTAGTTGTAGACGGTGCAAGCTCCGATTACAAGCCTATTCATACTGGTGTTCCACAAGGCTGCGTGCTATCGCCAACGCTGTTTCTTCTGCATATCAATGATATGTTGCAAACCCGTAACATTCATAACAGATCACATCATCACAATATAACAAATGACAGCACTGGTGATGCTCTGTACATCGGCTGTGCCAATATTTCACGGGAAAACGTCTCCGAGTACCGGCACAAACTTGTGTCTGAAGTCGAGTCTTTGCTGAACAAAGTCTCGGATCAGGGCCGACTAAATCTAGTTCAGTTTAACCCTCAGAAGACACAAGTTTGCGCGTTGACCGCTAAAAAGAACCCCTTGGTCATATATCCCCAGTTTCAAGGCACTCCCCTTGTTGCCTCAGCCAGTATCGGTATCCTCGGCGTCGACATATCGAGTGACGTGCAGTGGTCACTTGGAAGAGAAGGCCAAATTGGCCTCTAAAAAGCTTGTCGTGCTCAGCAGAGCGGGACAGTATTTCATGCCGGCACACCGCCTGCAACTTTACAAGGTGCAGGTTCGGCCGCACATGGAATACTCTTCCCATCTCTGGGCTAGAGCTCCCCAGTACCAGCTCCTTCCACTTGACCGCATCCAGCGCAGAGCGGCTTGAATCGTCGACGACCGAGTGCTTTCCGATCGGCTCGATTCACTGGCGCTTCGAAGAGATATTGCATCTCTTTGCATTTTCTTTCGCATATACCACGGGGAGTGCTCTGAGGAATTGTTTGGATTAATCCCAGCCGCCAAATTTTGTGAACGCACTACGCGGCAAATATCCTGATACCATCCAGACCATCTGGATGCTTGGCGGTCTACCACTGTACGTTTCACAAGGAGTTTTCTTCCGCGTACGACCTCTCTGTGGAATCGTTTACCACCGGCGATTTTTCCGGACCGATACGACCTGGAGACCTTGAAGAAAACAGCTTACTCCTTTCTAAAGAGCCAGCAACGCACCTGCAATTCCCGTAGTGTTGCGGTTGATCATGGGCGGCGGTAGTCACTTAACATCAGGTGAGCCGCATGCTCGTTTGCCCCCTCTTCCATAAAAAAGTAATAAAATAATATATTATTTTGTAAGAGCTAGTGAATTCTTTTTCGCTGCCTCTACTCAGCGTTATCAAGATCCTGCCTTACCTTTATGATTTAGAAATATTTTCATCCAAGTAGATAAAGCTTTGTTGAATATAATCGATGGTTTATGTTTTCCGTTAAGCAATTGGTAAATCTATACAAAATAAAATTAATTACCGCATGTATGTAAGACCATCACTTTAGAAAGGCTGGACAGATTTCGTTGAACACTCACACTTACAATTGGACCCACAATGGCATTGTTATCGAGATCTAGAAAACAGTCGCGCAAAGCCTTGGCGGATGTGAGTCAGCATATAAAATTGGCTTTACAAATGGGATCCAACTCGCTCATGTACCGTGCGTCTATGTCAAGACTTAGTATTAATACCTTCCTAATTATTAGTTTTTAAGGTTTGCGAAACGAATATTTGAAATTTAGTATAATAATCATCATCACTTGATTTAGAAAACAGTTTATCTACTTGGTCGTTCGAATTATAATAAGTCTAGTCCTATTTTTTAAAATATTTTAAAGGGTTTTTAGGTAGGTATATAAAGTAATAAAAATAAATAACTTAACAAAAACGAGTATATCGATGTCGATTGTAGCTAACATTGCGAAAGAAATATCGATTTATTAAAGACGTAATGCCTTATAAAGTAACGTCACACATAGTACTACTACAATAGGGATGTCATTTTTCTAGTAAATCGGAAAATACGAGTGTACTCTCATATTTGGCATAGTAAAGAGAGACCAAAGATGACCACTTGACATTTCTATTTACACGCTTGAATTATACACAACATCTTTTAATAGATTTTTCTATTTTTGCCTTATACGAACATTAAATAAGAAAAAGCGAGATAAGTATGTTGAATTGTAAGTTCTCTCTATGCATACGTATGTGTGTAATTACTTTAAGATTTTAGTCGATTTTAATATGGTGTAGTGTAGTTAGTTTTTTTTAATGTGATTTTTCGAAGTATTCATAGTAATTGCCAAAGTTCGTTCAATTTTTTAAATTAATTTATTAGTTAATAGCATACGACTTTGTGTTTTTGTCTCTGAACTCCTCCTAGTTTTAGTTTTAATGGCGGCAAAGCTTAAGTTGGCCATATTACCGTCACGTACCTTATTATATAGATGTTTATGTGTTGTGTATGTATATAATAAATTTTTCGATATCTCTTAAGGAATATGAATCAAAATCAAGTTAATACTAAATATATTAACATATGTATAATGTACGGATACAGAAAACGACATGTATTCATAAGAGGAAATTGTATTCCGGCCGCATGCAATATCAATTCCCCTGGAATAAAAGCAACACATATGTGCATGTAATGAAAGCTGGTAGGAGTTACACGTTTAAGCACTTACTGAAACCTTCTGATATGAAATACGAAACTAATAAATATCTATAATATTTACTTGGTTTTATTTTATTTAAGACATACAGACCGTTCGTAAAAGAATAATTAAGCAAAGAAAGTAAAACAGAATATATTGTTACGAGCTTGAGGTTCGTGACAATAAAAATTGCCGATAAAAATTACCTAAATTAACACTTTAATTTACTTTACACAAATTAAAACTTAAAACACTAATAATTAAACACACTAATTCACTTAATTCCGCTCCGAAGCTTCGCTCGTATCGCCGAGTTCAACTCTGCCCCGATCGCATCTTGCGGCGCCTATTTATATAAATTAGCAGCGAAATATCCAGAATATTCAAGTAAACACGCGCAAGGTACCGAGAGTTCGTGTTTCGACTTCAAGAAGTTTAGTTCTTCGGTTCGAGACCAGATGGCGCTAGTGCCGTCGACTGGAGCGCATAACAATATAATATGACTGTGTGTTATTTTTTACTTCTATTTATATTTTATTTTTCTATGTTATATTTTTTTACAAAATCCCAACAGACGTAAACATTTTCGTGCACTTAAACAACAACTTATTGACACTTATTTTGTACGTAATATAGTGATTATTGGCTGCTGATCATGAGGTCCTGAGTCCAAATCCCAGGTCGGGCCAAAAATTAATTATTAAGTTTTTCCGTCAAGAAATTCTCAGTAGTTGCCCGGAGTCAGCAAGTTCCGCCAACTTGATTGTCTCACCCCCGTGCCTCGGAAAGCACGTAAAGCCGTTGGTTCTGCGCCTGATTTCTCTCTGGTTGTGTCGGTTTACCGTCTCATCGGATTATGAGAGTGAAGAAATAGAGAGTGCACCTGTGCTTGCGCATACACTTAGGCACTATAATCCTGTCCTGCGCCGATGGCTAGCCTCCGTTGAGGCAGGCCGCCGTGGCCAAAATTCGGTCTGGAGGACATTATTAGTGATTATGAATACAGCACGAATCGGTCGACACGACCGGAGAAGACAAAATACTAGTATGAAACAGTAGCATCTCTATTCTGAGATCTTAGTGCTGTTAGCCTTTTGAGTTTTACGGCTTCATCTTATACTGAGCTCGCGGCCTATAATAACCTTAATATAATAAGTTATAAGGCCGCAATTACGCGCCTTACTATAACGCTGCCGTTTCGTATTATACCTTAATGGGTCTTACGTGCCTTATTATAATGCTGCTTTTTCGTATTATACCTTACGCGCCTTACGCGTCTTACGTGCCTTATTAAAATGCGAATGTTTCGTATTATACCTTAACAGGTCTTACGAACCTTATTATAACGCAGCTGTTTCGTATTATACCTTAATAGGTCTTACGCGCCTTATTATAACGGTTCTGTTTCGTATTACCTATATGGTGCTCAACGAGAACCGTTGACTCTTCTTTCTACGAGGCATTCCATTAGTCCTCAGGGGTTTCAACGCTTCTACATTTTGATATTTAATTGAGGATAGTTGTGTATAAAAGACACAATATTCACTTACCATCAGGTGTATGAAAGTTTGCCACTTTTAAGAGGGTAATATTTTTCTAAAGTATGTATGTATGTGCGTCGTCTATTTCTTTGGCACGCTCTATATAGTCTAAACAGCTCGATGGATTCATGCGGTGTTGTTACAGTGGACTTAATTGTGGGTATGACATAGGCTATATAATATTTATATAATAATAACATGATTAAAACTACTTTTACGGATTTTATCGCGTTTATTTTTACTTTTAATTACTTTTATTTTTAATTCCCGACGTTTCGGGCGCTTTCCAGCACCCATGGTCACGGGGGACTGAGATAACTGACGTCCCGATGTCATTGTTAAACCCGGAGTACCTTCAGCTTTTTTAATTATTGTTTATGGTCCGATCTATGCAAAATGAACTGACTATGTCCTGAGGTCTTGCAGTGGTATGCTTGGGTTTAGTTTTAATTTTATTGATTATAGGATCCCATCCTTTTTTTTCTTTTGTGATCATATCCTAGACGGCCCCAACCATTACATCAGATTTGATAGACCACAAATCCTCGCGAAAGAACACCGACTCCTACCAAGGATGATACGTGAGGCTATTGAAATTAAAAAACATCCTAATTTCTATAGAGAAGGAGGCTGGGTACCACCTGCCTGCCTTTCGAGAATCTGTGGCTCATAGACATTTACATTTACCCTCGATTAAGATTCAAAATGCAGACGCGTTGTCACCCCTGAGGACTAAGATGAAATCTCTCATATCCAGTAAAAAGGGTATCCGATCATCTACACTCACCATACGAAACACAACATTAATTTAAGCTTAATTAAGCTGCTATTTTATGCTGGTGTTCAGTGTGATCGTGGTCCTTCTCCTGTCGAGCCGACCCATTCGTACAGCCGACCATAATGTAGCTGCAGCATAGTTGGTATAAAAGCTAACTGCGTGATGCTGCTTTGTGTCGTATTAGTGACGAGAACCGGAGAGCCTTTTTATTGATAACGAGACATTTCATCATGGCCGTCGTTGGTGATAACGCATCTGAATTTTGATTGATACTTATTTCAAGTGGAGTGAGTGCTTGTTTGTTACACTTCTAAAAAAAAAGATAAGGTGATTCTAGCCCTCAGTCAATCTTATTGCTTTAACTTAGACTTGTACGTGGTAGAGCCATGCTGCAGTTATATTAGTAGTATAGTTGTAGCACGAATGGCTCGGCTCGACCGGAGAAGGACCACGCTCTCACAGAATACCAGCGTAAAATAGTAGCTTAATGCTGCTGTGTTTCGTATGGTGAGTGTAGAGAACCGGAGACCCTTTTTACTGGAAACTAGGCATTCCATCTTAGTCCTCACGGGTGACAACGCATCTGCATTTTGATTTGTAATCGGGGATAGATGTAGATTTCTATGGGCCCCAGCAACCACTTACCATCAGGTGAACTATATGCTCGTTTGTCACCCTATCCTATATAAAAAAGACGTCGGGTATAACAGAAGGTTTGAAAAGTGCTTTAAGAGTGTGTAATAACAAAAAATATAACAAACATTTATGCCACTAAGATAGCTATAATATAGAATATAGCTACCAGCTACATTCTATATTATTTTTTCAATAAAATATAATATTTTCGAATCTATTTCTCGTATAAATACAGTTACTGTTACAGCCTATCAAAACAACGCTGGGCATAGGCCTCCCCCATGGTAAACATGAAAGCATGTCATAGAGGAATATTTGCCATAGTTGCGACGCTTGGCACGCGTATATGCAACCGCCCACCACCTGACTTGCTTCCCTCTGCCGCCTCTTACTACACCCACGAGACGACATGGGGGTAGTGAATATTTTTACAATGCCACTACAAAAATACAGTAAATGTCAAGTAAAAAATATTTTTTATTTCTTTATTACTTATTCCCTTTAACAGTCTCACTACATAGCCATCTCATAGTTTATATAGTAATGTCACCTATTATTGGTTTTTTGAATTATAGTTGGTAGAGTTTGAATTAAAATTTTAACTTTATCCATTTTGTGATATGCTTGTGCTCATCTTTACGTAAACAGTAGTGACCTTAAAACACAACATATCCCTATAGAGTTCACTGTTAGAAGCAAGCAATGGAAATATGTCAAGTGATACGTATCTTTGATATGGAAACACGATACTAATGCCGGAAATCAGATTACAAATTCTGAAGAAGCTGGCTTTAATGATGTGTTACACTTTAATGCGGTTAAATAAAACAAGCTAAGATAACACTCGCAGATGAATACGGTGATATATATTTATACAAAGAAATAATCTCTAGGTAATTTAAAATAATTTATCACAATATTAACATGGATGTTATTAGTAAAATGCTTTACCTGTCTATTTATCGTATTTTGAAGTTACAGTAACCTAATGGTAGAGTGCTGCGAACTCAAAAGACATGGGCTCGAATCCGTCATGCGACTGCTCTCGTGTGAATCACTTCTAATACAAAGCTATTTAAACTTACCGGGAATATTCGTAATGTTTATAGCTTTGCTTGTTTGAAGATTTGATAAAAAATATCCGCGATATTAATTATTATTTACTTGTTTGCATGGATGGGTCTGTGACCCTAGTGTGGGCTTAACGTCTTTTTAAAATAGGGTTTAGGGGTATATTTGTTCTTTTTTTTGAGATAATAAACTCTTTAAACCATAAAATAGAAAAAATATACGTGGTAGAACCACGCTGCAATTATATTGGTTGGCTCGACCGGGGAAGGACCACGTTCTCACAGAATACCAGCGTAAAATACCAGTTTAATACCGCTGTGTTTCGTATGGTGAGTAGAGATTCGGAGACATTTTTTACTGGAAATGAGCCATTCCATCTTAGTCCTCAGGGGTGACAACTCATCTGCGTTTTGATTCTTAAGCGGTGATAAATGTAGATGTCCATGGGCAACAGCATCCACTTACCACCAGGTAGACTGAGTGCCCGTTTGTCACCCTTATTCTATAAAGAAAAAATATCATAGAGCAAAGTAGATGTTAATGTAATAATATAAATAATTGAATAGACTATTATATAGTATATTTTTTAAATAATATTAAAATAAAAATTCTAATGGTATAATAGTAGTATTAGTATTTATAAGAACACTGCTACCAGATAAATGGCGTACAGTTTTATTTTTTAATATAATATAATAATTTTATTATTTTATAAAATAAAAGAGAAACTAGCTTTTATTACGTGGCAGAGCCACGTTGCAGCTATATTATGGTTGTAGCATATATGGGTCGGCTCCACCGGGGAAGGACCATGCTCGCACAGAATACCAGCGAAAATTAGCAGCTTAATGCTGCTGTGTTTCGTATAGTGAGTGTATAGAACCGGAGACATTTTATACTGGAAACAAAGGAGTGACAAAGCATCTGCGTTTTGATTATTAATAGAGGATAAATGTACACATCTATTGCCACAGCATCCACTTACTATCAGGTGGAATGTGTGCTCGTTTGTCACACACCTTCTATAATATACGTGGTAGAGCCATGCTGCAGTTGTATTGGTGGTGTAGTTGTGGCACGAATGGGTCGGCTCGACCGGGGAAGGATCACGCTCTCACGGAATATCAGCGTGAAATGGTGGCTTGGTGCTGCTGTGTTTCGTATGGTGAGTGTAGAGAACCGGAGACCCTTTTTACTGGAAACGAGGCATTCCATCTTGGTCCTCACGGGTGACAGCGCATCTGCATTTTGATTCGTAATCGGGGATAGATGTGGATGCCTGTGGGCCGCAGCAACCACTTGCCATCAGGTGGACTGTGTGCTCGTTTGTCACCCTATCCTATAAAAAAAAAATTACAAACAGTTTTAAGTGGCCACGACAGACCATGGACACACTCAAACAATTTTTAACATAGTAGGCTAAACGTGCGTTGTCACCTCTGAGGACTAATATGGAGTCCCATACTGGCTTTCCGTACCATTCTAACTGGGATAAGTGGTGGATGCATTGCTGCTTGGCCCTAGAATAGGCAAGAGGTTCCAAATATCTGGAAAATTATTATTACACATTTACCCGTTTATTTATTTTAACGCTCGACCGATATTCGCGAAAAAGATTACAACCTCTCCGAATAATACAATGCCCCATAATAAGATTACGTAGGGTTGCCAATTTGTACGTTAGTGCATAATAAATTGTCTGGGCCTGTCTCAGTAGGGGCGGTGTAACTTACCGGAATAAGTTATGATGTGTGAGCGCCCTTGACCTTTAAGCCAACGGATGTCTGATACACGAAACTTATACCAAAACATTATTTAAGGATTTGCGAAAAGACCTATGAAGTCTTCGGCGATGACCTATTAAACTTTCTATGAATAATTTAAGTCTTAATGAAACCGGAAAAAATTATATTTTGCAACTCCTCACAAAATAAAGTAGCTGAAATTAAGGTAACACGAAGAGTTGAGTTACTTCTTACGTAAAATAATTTAACTAAGTTTTTTGAGCTTAGTACAATGACATTAAACACATCTTAAATTCCACCATTCCACGGACACATTTTTCATAGGTTCGAGACATAATCTGCTATATTAACATATGATAAAAATCTAGAAGACGCCTTTTGACAGCCATATGGAAAAGAAGAAAACTTGTTTCCAGTCATGTGACGATGATTTTGCGAATAATCTTCATCCACATGTTCTCTAATTGCAAAGCGACCTGCGATTTTTGTGGTAATTTATCATCTGTGTGTTAAACCAAACATAAGTACAAGTAGAACTATCGAACAAAAATAGATATTAGACATAGAGATTTTTAAATCGAATTGAATCGAACTATTCGTATTACTGTATATCAGCTTCTGCTCGCGGCTGCTCGCGTGGAAAGAGAAAAGCATTTAATCATTCATTGTCATTTCATCGCGGTAACTTTCCCACAACAAAAAGTATCCCATATGAAAATTTTCCACAGGTAAAAATATCCCTGTCAAATATATTTTCTTAATCCTTCCGTTATTTTGTGGTCAATCCAAAACATTGTGCGAATGTTCTATCAGTGCACCAAATTTCATCAATATCCATTTATAGATGAATCCTACACCTTTAAACGAGCAATTCTTGTATATATATGTATATGTATATATATATATATATATATATATATATATATATATTATATCGGAATCTCGGAAACGGCTCCAACGATTTTTATAAAATTTTGTGTGCGGGAAGTTTCGGGGGCAATAAATCGATCTAGCTAGGATTTATTTTTAGAAAATGTCTTTTATCCGTGTTTTTAGGTAATGAAAAACTGGTACAATTTCATTAGAATAAGAAGGTAAATTTTGACAGTTTGTTAATGATTACAAATAGCTTAATTGGTATGTTGAGCGGTCACAAAATCGTAATACCATGGTTCGAGCCCAGACCAACCGATCGACTTTTTTTAATTTTTTTTTCAAGTTCCTTTCTTTTTTGAGAAAATCTATTTTTACGAGCCCTTTTATTCAGTATTTTTTAAAAACACGAAAATTTTAATTAAACTAATTGCACTTATGATTTTTATTCAAATAACCAGTGCAGTTTTTTGTATTATGTCGCTAAGATCAAAAAATATTATTCGTATTTCATCAGTATGTAATTTGTATCTAAATATAATTTCCAAAACACACGAATTAAAAAAAACCGAGCGAAAAATACCGAGCAAAGCTCGGTCAACCGGCTACTGGGTAAAAAACAGTCAAACATTTTCACAAACCTTCACATATTATATTATATTAGCACTACGTATAAAACGAAAAAATTATATCGACAACATAACACGAGAAATATTTTTAGATTAGGAATAGTAGTAATATTTTAGCTTTACAATTTCTTGACGAGTAGCAGCATAAGTGAATTCAATAGCCCACATCTTCCCGTGGGATTCGTAGGAGGCGGCAGAGGGAAATGAAACAAGAGATGGGCAGTATCATCTTCCTGAAAACATCTGAAAATCCTAATAAAACTGGGTTGCCAACCCGCCTACGAAGCATGGCTGTTATGGCAAAGATCTCCCCTATGAGGCTATCTGTGTTGGAGACATATGTACAGTCGTGTTTTGATAGATTGTAAATCTTAAAGCAAACGGTGTTCGATTTATAAATAACTAGCGATCCGCCCCGACTTTGGACGGATAATTTCTGGATCTCGAAAACAGCGCCAGCTACCGGGCAAATATTTGAAATTCTCGCCTTTTCTCTACTGTAATATACGTGTATTATATACATAAGCCTTGCATATGCTTGAATCATTCTGTCTATTTATGAAAACCGCATGAAAATCCGTTGCGTAGTTTAAGACATCTAAGCGTACAGACGGCTGGAAGCGACTTTGTTTTATATTATGTAGAGATGAAATAAGGGCAGTCTGTCCCTAAGTACATTAGTTTTAAATATGATTTTACTTACAAATATTTTTTGTTCTCGTAGACGTCGGAGAGGCCCAGCACGTGTGGATGTTCTATGAGCTTCATAATTGCTATTTCTCTCTCCACCTAGAAAATAAATATATATGTTAGTACATATTTTGAAGCAACCTCGAGAAAGCAGCCGATAAGATTAATAAATTAAGAAATCCGTCGGTGAATCAAGATAACGGACACCACTCAATTTTATACCCTGTAGAGCCAAGCTGCATTTTATGGTTAAACACGAATATGTCGGCTTGACCGGGGCAAGACCACGCTCTTACAGAATACCAGAATGAAATATCAGCTTAATGCTGTTTTGTTTCGTATGGTGAATATAGAGAATTCTATGTATAGGTCTTTATGTTTGCAAACTCAAGTGGCAATAGGCTAGTCATATCTACAACATATGTGACAAAATCATACGGTTGTATATCAAAGACGAATATGGAATTGAGACCGTGATTAAGTAAATGCAACGTTGGACATCTGGCTAAATGGAGCGACGATCTGCGCAAGGCGGATGGCACAAACGGTGTGCCTTGGGAGAAGCCTATACCTAGCGTAGAATGCTGCAGGCTGATGATGAAAATCATGATATATTTTAGTAGTAGGAGAAGAAGAATAAGAGTAACTGACGTAGTCCAGCAAATTAGTAAATAAGTGACAATGGGTCGGCCATATAGCTCGAAGGACCAACGATCGATGGCAAAAAGGACTCGAGTAACAACCTCGTACTAACCCTAGCAGATGCGATCCGATGCAGAGTGTCGATGGATGCAGGTGGATCGGGACCGTAATTTGTGGCAGTCCATGTGGGAAGCCCATGTTCAGCATTAGACTTTTGATTGGCCGTAATGATGATGTTGTTGACATTTTAGTATATAGCAAGTGAGCCGTAGTAGCTTAGGGGATAAGCGCTCGCCTTAAAATTTCGTAGATTTTAAGGCGAGCGCGTAAAAAAGAAGATCATTTATATACATGTAACTTAAAAAACAAACTCTTACGCCAGTAACCCAGAGGGGTAGACAGAGACTAAGAACTTTCATTTGGCGCGAATCCGACGTATATCTATCTATATATCTTATTATTCATGTTCGTTGGTTAAGGGTAATCCCAATTTGGCCCATCTTCAACATATCGCTAATTTTGTCGATAAACTTTCATCTAAGGCAGTCATTTATCTACCAAACTTTTCCCTTATCACACAATTTCTCATCCTAATAATCAGAGTCATCCCTTTCATACTTCTCAATGACCGCATTTCTATAGCATTAATTTACACAGTAATTTGTAACGGTTTAATGGAAGCTGATTGGCCATATGCTTGGTGGTAAATGAGAACATCCATTATTATTATTTCTCACTTTTATAGCAAGCCTGTATTTATGAGATAAGGTACGCGAGGGTAGTACGGTCAACTTAAGTTTGCCGCCCTATGTAACCAAAACCAGGAGAAGAACAGAGACATAACACAAAGTCGTATACTAGAACTAAAAATATATTAACAAAAAAATAGCAAACAAGCTCTGGCAATAATTAGAAACACTTCGAAAAATCGACTTAAAAGGAACTAACGACACTGCACTATTTACTATAATGTCAACTGTCAAAATGGCGTAGATCAAGCAGCGCCATTTTGACCCATTATTATTTGATTGACTGATGAAGAGCTATCGTAACACAGAGTCATCTATGCAAACAAGGGTAGTTTCTTTATAAGAAATGACCATATTAACTGGATGACCATATAACACGGACTAAGTATACAAAAAAAAACATGTATGCAGGTTACACACGGTAGAAATGAAACCTTCAGAAAACTAAACTTCGAGAGAATGAGACGAATGTATGAGGAGTAGGATAATTATAATTTTTATTTATTATAGTATTGTTACCAAGTTTAAAAATTATTTAAATTAATAATAATTAATGCGAGGAAACTAAGAAGCACTGCACAAAGAGTAGACCTAGGTAATACAAAACGCTGTATACTGTATTCTACCTCTCCTATATGTTTGTCTCCTTTTAGTGCTGCTTTTTCATATCATAGAGTTTTAAATCACAAAGATTCTAAAAAAGTTTTCATTTCAATATTATACGGGCACGTGCGGGTAAGAGCCGTGGTAGCTCAGATGGTTAGCGTTCGCTGTAAATTTCACAATACGCGAGCAAACCGGGTTCGATCCCTGCCGGCACCAATGAAATTGTTAATTCCAATTTTAAGTGCTGATTTACCACGTGCTCGGCGATCAAGGAAAACATCGTGAGGAAACCTGCATGTCTGAGAAATAAGAAAAAAAATATTTCGAAGACATGTGAAGTTCGCCAACACGCATTGGGGCAGCGCGGCGGGCTATTCCTTGCTCTAAAACCTTCTCAGAAATGAGAGGAGGCCTGTGCCCAGCAGTGGGACGTATATAGGCTGTAACTTTACTTTACTTTTTACTTTACGGGCACGTGAATTCCGTGGTAGCTCAGATGGTTAACGCTCGCTGTAAATATAACAGAACGCGAGTAACCCGGGTTCGATCCCCGCCTGCACCAATAAAATTGTAAATTGCAATTTTAAGTGCTGATTTACCACGTACTCGGCGGTGAAGGAAAACATCGTGAGGAAACCTGTATGTCTGAGGAATAAGAAAAAAAAAAATATTTCGAAGACATGTGAAGTTCACCAACACGCATTGGGGCAGCGCGGCGGACACTTCCTTGCCCTAAACCCTCTTAGAAATGAGGGGAGGCCTGTGCCCACCAGTGGGATGGTATGTAGGCTGTAACTTTTTACGTAAAGTCCGTCAACACACGCCATGTCCAAAAGATATCGCGGCAGAATCTCCCATACTCCAAAACCTTCTCAGGGACTATATATACATAACACACATATATATATATATATATATATATATATATATATATATATATATATAACACAATAGATTAGCGGAGGTAGTAGAGATCGAGGGAGAGGCCTTGACTTTGGACATCTGGTTTGGCACAAAGCGCATCTTTCGAAACTTCCGTTTCGGGCTTCCTGAGAAATTATGCCATTGGATCACCAGTTTTCTTGCAGATCAGAACATCAAAGTCGTAGTAGATGGTGCTTGCTCCGATTACAAGCCTTATCACGCTGGTATTCCACAAGGTTGCATGTTATCACCAACGCTCTTTCTTCTGCGTATCAATGATATGTTACAATTTGGTAACATTCATTGCTATGTGGACGACAGCACTGGTGATGCTTTATATAGCGACCGTGACAACATTTCTAGAGAAAACGTCGCCGAGTACCGGAAAAAACTTATGTCTGAAGTAGAGACTTTCTTGAACAAAGTCTCGGATTGTGGGCGGCTATATTTAGCCCAGTTCAATCCCCAGTAGGCACAAGTTTGCGCGTTAACCACTAAAAAGAACCCCTTTGTCTTATATCCTCAGTTTCTGGGCACTCACCTTGTTTCCTCAGCCGGTATCAGAATCATCGGCGTCCACACATCGAATGAAGTACAGTTGCGTGGTCACTTGGATGAGACGGCCAAACTGGCCTCTAAAAAGCTTGGCGTGCTCAACAGAACGGGACAGTATTTCATGCCGGCGCATCGCCTGCAACTTTACAAGGCACAGGTTTGGCCTCATATGGTATCTGTTCCCATCTCTGGGCTGAGGCTCCGCCGATCGGTTCAAATCATCGGTGACCGAGGTCTTTCTGATCGGTTAGACTAACTAACAATGGAAAGAGATGTTGCATATCTTTGCGTGGCTTCTACCACGAGGAGTGCACTGAGGAATTTTTTGAACTGATTCCAGCCGTTCCATTTCACCATCGCATATAGCAAGAAAACCGATACCACCCATAACATCTGGATGATTGATGGTCCAACAATGTGCAATTTACAAGAAGTTTTCTTCCTTGCACAACTTCTTTGTGAAATCGGAAACCACCAGCGATTTTTCCCAACCGATACAATTTAGGGAGCTTCAAGAAAAGAGCCAATTCTTTTTAAAAGGCCGGCAATGCACCTGCGATTCCCCTGGTACTGCAGTTGTTCATGAGCGGCAGTTGAAATTTATCATCAGGAAAGTCGCATGCTCGTTTTCCCCCTCATCTACAAAAAAAATTCTTTAACTTTAAGTTTTGGCGGTTCATTAAGTCTACGACTACAGCAGTCGGAAGGCAGTTAGGAGGCGTTGTACAATGGTTCACCGTACTACACGCCGGTACAGCTGCTAATATTCTTCGTTAAAGTTCGGTTGCGTTGAGCATATCTGCTGTTGGGATAATAGCCCATGTATACAAAATAACACCCAGCAGCTTTAGTATTAGTGAAGGGGAGACAGAAGAGGCTTCATGAGTGACCCGATTCGGTTGAATCTGATTTTCTTAGTCTTGAGAAGAGTATACACATATCATAGGAGTGGGAATGATTTTCCAGCTTCTGTCTCCTCCAATCTCCATCGATGAAATATTTGCTTCATGATCTTCTGAGTATATACAACGGTCAATAGTAGCGATATTTGTTGTATAGAACCGTACCCGGACGCATGAAAACCCATACACATAACTGACTGGAATCATTAAATTCTACGAACAAATAAACTAAATGCACAATGGCAGTTAAAACATTTTAAAGCTGCGGAAATAAAGGACGTAAAACTTAACAGTGCATACGACTCTGCAATGATAATTTACTCGTAGCTAAGAGTGAATTTAGTGGTACTTTGTTTTAGACGGGGAAATCTATAAAAATACTGATATTTTTTTATAGAAGAGGGGGCAAACGAGCATGGGGCTCAACACCAGGATAATAGCAGGTGCGTTGCTGGCCTTTTAGAAAGGAGTAGGCTCTTTTCTTGAAGGTCCCTAAGTCGTATCGGTCCGGAAATGTCACCGGTGGTAAACAATTCCAGAGAGAGGTTGTAAATTGTAAATACTAATGTAATACTAATAATAAAATATGTTGTATTGAAAATACTAAGCCTTGCAATTTACTAATTTGCCGTGTGGTCTTGGCGTAAAATAATCGACCCCTCCTCCCCCATTTCATCCTTAGTTATTTTAGAGTCAACTATAGGCTGTGCCCGCGACTTCGTACGCATAAATTTCATTCATTTAATTTATTATCATACTACCTTATTTGATCCGGATCTGGTTCACAATGTTTTTTGCGCGGAACCCTAATTCTTTTTCTAAAATAAACGTAACCTAAAATACTCCTTATGACATTAGCTATCTGCCAGTCAAAATCCCGTCAAAATAGGCCCAGCCGATTCGAAGATTAATTGGAACAAACAGACAGACAGACAGGTAAAAATTTAAAAAAATAGATTTTTTGTTTTAAGTACCGTATATATTTTCATATGCATTTAGTAAAAAGTTGTTTTGACATTGAAAATAGACACTTCAATTTTATTTATTTGTAAAGATAGTTAAGTATATATAGAAGACCAAGACCATTAGAAGAAATGTGTAAGAGTATACACTTGTCACCACCTATCATCACCCTGTGGTATCGTAAGAGGTGATAGAGGAAAACAAACCTACAGATGGGAAGCAGCATCTTTCTGGTAACTACTAAAAATAGTGAAGAACTGCGGTTGCCAACCTGATTGCCAAGCGTGGCAACTATGGCAAAATCCTCCTTATGGGGCAATCTACGGGAGAGACCTATGTTCAGCAGTGGACTTTCATAGGCTGTAATGGATGGATATAGAAGATAGAAGGCGGTATAACCATCTCGATTACGTCAGACGTAAAACAAAGATCTGCGATGTACGAATGGCTTTTGTACGAATATAATATTCTCATCATTATATTCATACGATATAAAAAGCCAATTGCTTTTTATATCGTTTTTATATCGCTGTGAGGATTGGTAGCTAACCAACCAATCCCCACAGCAATCCATAGGATATTGTTACGTGCTCAAGTCGACGGCACTAGCGCCATCCAGTCTCGAACCGAAGAACTAAACTTCTTGAAGTCGAAATGCGAACTCTCGGTACCTTGCGCGTGTTTACTTGAATATTCTGGATATTTCGCTGCTAATTTATATAAATAGGCGCTGCAAGATGCGATCGGGGAAGTATTGGAGTTGGCGACACAAGCAAAGCTTCGGAGCGGAATAAAGTGAATCAGTGTGATTAATTATTAGTGTTTTTAACTTTAGTTAGTGTAAAGTGAATTAAAGTGTTAATTTAGGTAATTCTATCGGCAGTTTTTATTGTCACGAACCTCAAGCTCGTAACAATATTATACTCCGAAATAGCTAAAATAAACCAACAGCAAGGTTGGTTTATTTTAGCTATTTCGGAGTATAATCGCTAAAAAAGTACAATCGCGTCGATGAGAGTAAAACTGTAAAATCTATTAATTCAAGTTTATACGTGGTAGGGCCACGCTGTAGCTATATTATGGTTGTAGCGAACGAATGGGTCGTCTCGACCGGGGAAGGACCACCCTCTCACAGAATACCAGCGTAAATACTGCTGTATTTCGAATGGTGTGTGTAGAGATCCAGAGACACTTTTTTACCGGAAACGAAGCATTCCATCTTAGTCCTCAGAGGTGACAACGCAACCGTGTTCTGATTCTTAATCAAGTATAAATGTAGATGTCTATGGGTCACAGCATGCGCTTACCATCAGGTGGACTGCGTGCTCATTTGTTACCCGTATTCTATAAAAAAAAGATTGTTCAACTTAATACGAGTAGTAACTTACATTGTATAAATAAAATTTAAATGATTTAGTTTGGTTTACATTCAGAAACAGAGACTTCGGATTTCCATTTGACACTATCCTGACACATCTATTTCGCTTCCTTCATGTCCATATACGCTTACATGCCGTCGGTTAAGGGTACTCTTCATTTGGCCTATCTGCAATATATCGCTAATTTGGTCGATAAGCTACCGCCTAAGACGACCCTTGCTAACTACTAAACTTTACTGAGATAAATCACACAATTTCTCACCCTGCCATTCAGTCTCCCCTAACATACTCCTCAAAGAGAAATGCGATGTATGCGTAGTAAATTAATAGGTCTGAAAAAACTAAAGATCCCAATATTGATCCTTGGGGAATACCCATAATTAAGGGTGCTCCAGATTTATAACTACTTTTAGCAACCGGTTGGACAATATGACTTTATAAGGTTTGCTAAGTTAATTTAAACACCACGCAATCAAAAGCCTTAGGATAATGAAAAAGAAACCTATGGCATACTATTTATCCTCAAAAGTTTAAGAAGTGATAATAATTGTCTTTGTTCGCGCCGTTTCGTCTTAACGTTTTAAGTATTGTTATTTAAGTAAAAGTTTTTCATATTTCCATAAAGTAAATGTAATTTTATAGCAATTATTATGTCTTATGTGTAGGTACGTTTGATTTATTAAACTAAGTTATAGTACTAAGTTTCACCGTAATTGTTAAGGTTTAAGTCTTTCTTAAAAATATATTCGTATTTCTACCAAATAGCACATCGTTAATTCAATGTACCTTTACCTTCTCGCCTCTTAACCTGTTACGTGCACGTCCTATTAAACATTCTAAAGATAATTTTGTATAAGTTAATTAGCAAATTAAGTTATATAATAAGTTTCATTTGTTTGTACCACATTGTACAATAGTGGCGACCGTGACAGGACGTTATTAATTATTCTTCGGATTTTGAAGATTTACGACATTTCTCAAAGGTGAAGTGCAAAGAGGTCATAGCTACGCCACACCAACTATCAGTACCTATATCTACCAGAATACCTCGGGATCAGCTAATACTCCGTGCGTCGTGCAGCTAGACCACTACGACGTCAAACTTCGGAATTCGGGAATAAACAGGAGCTTCGCGACTACGTCTTCGCATCCTACGTCAGTAGACCGGCATCTATAGCTTGCTTGCGAAACCACTGCGCTTGAACAATCTCTAAGCCGAAAACCGAAAATAGTGTTACGAGCTTGAGGTTCATGACAATAAAAACTGCCGATTAAATTACCAAAATTAACACTTTAATTTTCTTTACACCAAATAAAACTTAAAACACTAAAAAGACGTGTGGCACTCGGGGACTGCCGCGGTAAAGCTATTGCATAGCATTTTGTATCAACTTATGCAATTATAATTATTTATTTATTTTATTTATGCAGTATTTCTTTTTCTTTGATATTAATTCAAGTTACACTTTTTGAGCGTGGTGACCGATAAGAAAACAATTTTTTTCTTTTATTAAATAAATAAATAATAAATGCACTTTGTTCATTCATATTCAAAACACTTTATACACAAATTTTACAAGTACAGCTATTCACTGTTGTACATAAATACCTATACACCTATATACTTTCTCATAAACAGCTGCTTATGTATTCGTCCGATTTCGGAGCAGCTCATCTCGATTCGTGCGAGCTTCGTAGAGTCGTACAATACGTCTAGTTGCACGCACACAAACACCGTGTCGACGACTGCCGAAAAGAAACGACGTTAGACAATGCACGGCCTTCAAGTGCCGCGCAAGTGATTCTCGTCCCACCTGTCCGCGCAGTAACTTTTTTTACGACCGCGCGAGACTGTCGCAACAAAAACGATTACTACTGAAAAACTAATATAGGTACCTACCTAACATTCAAATAAAAATATTCTCGAAAAGCACAACGAATTCAGAATTTAATTTTATTAAAAGAAAATTGGTCAAATAAAAAATAAAGGATGAAAATAAAGCATATGGGAATATAAAAATAAATCGTATTTATTTTTTATTTCGAGTTTTACAAGAAAAGTATAATATTTACTGCAGACAATTATTTTATTATTATAATAGTACATGATATTCCCTTTAAATTGACACCAATATGAATGATATCTTATATCTATATCTACAAATAAATAAAATTGAAGTGTCTGTTTGTAATGTTAAAACAACAGCTTTTTATTAAATGCATATGAAAGTACTAGTAACAAAAACACAATTTTTAAAATTTTTATCTGTCTGTCGGTCTGTCTGTCTGTCTGTCTGTTTGTTCCAGCTAATCTCCGAAACAGCTGGATCTATTTTGACGGGACTTTCACTGGCAGATAGCTGATGATATAAGGAATAACTTGAACTACTTTTGTTTTAGAAAAAGAATTAGGGTTCCGCGCAAAAAAATTAAAACCCATGAAATCCATATTCCACGCGGGCGAGATCGCGGGGAACAACTAGTACTCAATATAGATAAATGTATACTTATTTTTATTTATTTATTATTTAAATAAATAAATAAAAATAAGTATTAATAATTTCTAGACACATCTCAACAGATATTTCGTTAATAAATTGCTATCAATACTGAAGCATTCTTTTATATTTAGCATCCATTTAACACAAAAACTGATAAGAATACTTTTTAAACAACATATAATCAATAAACGATAATCGCGTATAGTGGATTTCGAGGTAAATTATTATATGTAAACGTTTTTGAATCGTCGTAATGATACATATTTCCTAAAGAAAATATCTTCACAATTAATTTGATGTAAAATAACATTAGAAATAACGTATAAAAACGGAGAAATTATCAAATTTTTGATCGAGTTCCTAACCAGTACACAAACAAAAATCGCGAATAGTCATTTTCACATTTTTTTAGAAATAACGTATAAAAACAGAAAAATTATCAAATTTTTGATCGAGTTCCTAACCAGTACACAAACAAAAATGGCGAAATGTCATTTTCACATTTTTTTCTATATAGTTATTTGTTACAGAGTACACAGATAAAATTCACTCTCATAGATGACAAATTTCAAACACCACAATCTCAAATTTTTTACTCTGCTATCTTCAGCGCTGTACACGAACGGAACGATGTCGTTGAGAGCCGTGGTTGCTCACATGGTTAGCGCTCGTTATAAGTATCACAGTACGGGAGCAACCCGGGTTCAATCCCCACTGGCACCAATGAAATTGTTGCGTGCTGATTTAGCTATCAGTTGGAAAGTCTGTTTTTCTGGGCCGTTTTGTTTTGTTACAATGACATCTCGTAAGTCACCTAGGGACCTAGGAGGTTGTCGGTTGCTTATTTTTTATTTTTCTTTAAAATTTTCGATAAAATAATATATTTATAAAAGTAAAAAAAGTAAAGTTACAGCCTATATACGTCCCACTGCTGGGCACAGGCCTCCTCTAATTTCTGAGAGGGTTTTAAGGCAAGGAAATGTCCGCCACGCTGCCTCAATGCGTGTCGACGAACTTCACATGTCTTCGAAATATATATTTTTTAATTTCTCAGACATGCAGACCCGAGTTCGATCCCCGCCGGCACCAATGAAATTGTTAATTGCAATTGTGCTGATTTACCACGTGCTCGGCGGTGAAGGAAAACATATTGAGGAAACCTGCACGTCTGAGAATATAATTATAATCGAATGTAAATCAAATTGACATAGGTAATTACAGATAAAATTAGCGGAACATTAATAAAATTTTGAGATCGTTTTTTTTTCAAAATTTTATTTATATTCCGCTATTTTTGTCTGTGCTTATATCAATTTGATTTACATTCGATCTCTAAATTGTAGTTTGCGAGGGTAACGGGGATCTATCAGCTCCGGCAAAACACATTTCTGATAAAAGCTATCTAATTTTAAAATTTTGTCTGCCGTCCAAAACGCATCATCTCTTTCAATAATATCAATTTCTATGCCAAACAGAGTAGTATCGAAATCCAAAGTTCAAGCAGGGGTGTGTGTAATAATGACTGAGTCGAATAAAACTAGAATAAGTGCGCGTCACCGCGCATGCATGTGTGTGTAAGTGTCGTCCTCCCGCACCGCACCGGGGGAAACATTATTCAGTGAGATGCACGATAATTCATATAAACACCAAAGTTGTGTTAAAATTGGCAATAAAAACGAATCTTTGATAGCTCGTAACTTTTTAATGACTTTTTATTTTACTATTCTAATTACGTACAGACAAAATTAATAATGAGACAAAACGATATCATGTTTAACTGTCACTTGTATGTACTGTTGATGTACACTGTCAAACAGCGGAGTAAAACCCCTCCGAAATTTCTATGGAAATAATGTCGACTAGTGTCACCTTAAGCAGGAGAATGAATTAAAAACTATGTATATTACGGGGATTCTGGATAATTTGTAATATGGAAGGGAGTCCTGATCGGTTTCCCTCCGTCTGCAAATATACGAATATTTGTATATCGATATATGGTAAATTTTCAAAGAAATGAGTTAAACACTATCTTTAAAATTGTTTAATGGACCAATATTCGCAGTCATAATGTATTAAAATTGCTTACAAGTGGTGGACGCTACAATAATGCGAAATGAAAGGACGTAGAATCAATATTGTAATATATATATATATATGTATATATATATATGTATATATATATATATATATATATATATATATATATATATATATATATATATATATATATATATATATATATATATATATATATATATATATATATATATTAGAGATGGGCCGAATGTGATTTGAACCGAATCCGAACTTCGGCCGAACTTCGGTTCATTTTCGTCGCGAGAGCGACGCGTCGTGACTTGTTTTACTTCAAATACCCCGCCCGCACACCGCAGGAAACATATACCTACGAAAAAAAAAACGTAACAAACTTCTGCCAGATAAGGCAGATCTTTGGTGTTTTTGCACCATAACCTGACTCTGGTAAAATTTAAATATGACTGGATAGATAAGAAAAGTTGGTTTAATATGATTGTTAAAAACAAATACCCTTTAATTGTAATAAAATATACTTGAGGTTAATGAATGTTGAATCAAAAACATTATTTTTTTATTTAATTTACGGACTCCTATCCTGATGTTTACTAGGAGAATACAAAGTTTATTTCATTTTTGTAATATCGCTAATTATTAATTAGGCAGGGATTTCTAAGATTAATAACTAATTAACTAAGATTAAGGTTAAGAACTAAGATTAAGATTAATGATAAGATAGGAACTGATTTAATATAAGGTTTACATTTACAATGTTCCAAAATAAGTAAATAAATAATTGACCATGAGTGAGTAAAAATAATATCTTTTATTTTACAGTATCTAATGTTGTTATATAAGGTGCTTCTAAAATATATGCCACGGTTGTTTGTATGGAGACTTGGCCAATCAGCTGACCGATTTCCATACAAAGTGCATTTTTTTTGAGAATTGACTATGGGTTCCTTGGGGAAAGTGGTACAGTATCATGAGTAGAACCACCAGTTGCAGCCATGGCATATTGTAGTTTAGAAGCACCTTATATTTCAGTTAAAATAAGTGCAAGTAGGTATTATTTTTCTTGTACCGAATTTCGGCCCATCTCTAATATATATATATTGAGAATCTAAATCGAGAATTTAAACTATACGCGTGTGTGTGTTTGTGTGTATATAAAGAGGGCTACTTTTAATATCGCTCATTTTAATATCAAAAATTTAGGTTATCTTTATAGCAGTATTATATTTTCAATTCAAAATTAGTACTGCATTTGTGATAATAATATTAAACACTTTATACATATACGTATTCAAAACACTTTATACACAAACACCGTGTCGAAGACTGCCGAAAAGAAACGACGTTAGACCATCGTTAGACAATGCACGGCCTTCAAGCCACACCTCTGTGCCCGTCGGAGTGGGGAGCGTGAGGTTTTTTCGTTACGGAATAAATTTCTGGATTCGGTCCCCGCGCTCAAGGCCCGCGATAGAAGCTATGCAATAGCTTAATAATTAATCACACTGATTCACCTTATTTCGCTCCGAAGCTTCGCTTGTCTCGCCGAATTCAATACTTAGGCGCGCAACAATAATACTTGATAGTGGTAGCCAGTCTACATTTATTACTGATATTGTAAAACAAAGACTTAACTTGACTTCTCAACCATCAAATATAAATGTTATAGGAATTGGCAACAAGCAGCTCAATACACGAAGTGTTGCGCTATCCGCCTTTAATCCCATGATGATTCTTACAATGTTATTAACATAGAATACTATAATACACATATCCTATACTATTAAACGAGCAATTCTTGTATATATGTATATATATATATATAATCGGGATCTCGGAAACGGCTCCAACGATTTTCATAAAATTTAGTGTCCAGGGAGTTTCGGGGATAATAAATCGATCTAGCTAAGATTTATTTTTAGAAAATGTCTTTTTGTCCGTGTTTTTAGGCAATTAAAAACTGCTACAATATAGTTAGAATAAGAAGGTAAATTTTGACAGTTTGGTAATGATTATAAATAGCTTATTGGTATAATGGGCGGTCACAAAATCGTAAAACCCCGGTTCGAGCCCAGACCGACCGACCGACTTTTTTATTTTTTTTTTCAAGTTTCTTTCTTTTTTGAGAAAATATATTTTTTTCGAGCCCTTTTTTTAGTATTTTTTAAAAACACGAAAATTTAAATAAAAATAATTGCACTCATGATTTTTTATTCAAATAACCAGTTCAGTTTTTTCTGTTATGTCGCTAAGATCAAAAAATATTATTTGTAATTCATCAGTATGTAATTTGTATCTAAATATAATTTCCAAAACACACGAATTAAAAAAATCGAGCGAAAAATACCGAGCAAAGCTCGGTCAACCGGGTACTACACAATAAAATGGCTGGAACCTTATTTTGTACCGAGGTTCGGCGTCGCCGGGAGCAAACATACAAACAATTACTTCGTATTATCGGTTAATAAAAACAAAGCCACTAACAAGAAAGATGTTGGTCATATTGAAAAATTAGAGATAATAATAACCTGCCTATGAAACCACAGGAAATTGCTGAAACATTCAATAAATACTTTATTAACCTTACAAATAAACATAATACCAATGAATATTTAAATTATAAAAATATTTTGTTTAATAACAGTAGTACGTATCTCACGCCAACTCATCCTAGGGACATCTATAAAACGCTTAAATCTCTAAATAATACAAATTCAACAGGTTATGACGAATTAAATGCAATAGTTTTAAAACAATGCGCTGAATACATCTCAGAACCATCATGTCTCTAAAACAGGGAGTATTTCCAACGCGTATGAAATTCTCCATTGTTAAACCTATGTATAAAAAGGGAGATAGGCAAGACGTTGGAAACTTCCGACTAATCACTCTTATTCCTGTGCTCTCAAAAGTTTTCGAAAAAATAATGCATGAAAAACTATATTATTTTCTTAGCGACTTTAACATTCTGAAACCAGAACAATTCGGTTTTCGAAGAAACTGTTCCACAACATTAGCATGTTATGAACTGATGAAAATTATAACCGAAAGCTTAAATTCACGAACTCCACTTTTAACTATATTTCTTGATATGAGCAAAGCTTTTGACTTCGTATCACACAGTCTTCTACTAGATAAATTAGAAAGGTATGGAATAAGAGGAATAGCCCAAAACTGGATTGAGAGTTATCTTAAAAATCGTAATCAGTGTGTAAAAGTTACAAAAGTCATAAAGAGCCCAAAGATATCAAAACGCTCTAAATATCTTTACAAACAGTTTTGGTGTTCCACAAGGCAGTGTCCAGTACACTGCCTTTGCTGTTCTTGATATACATTAACGATCTTCCTGACTTTACTACAAGCAAATGCATTTTATTCGCTGATGACACTACTCTTATAGTTAAAGATAATAACAGATCTGCACTTGAAATCGCAGCTAATGGTGCTCTAAATGAGGTCATACAGTGGATGAATATAAATAATTTAGATATAAATATAAATAAGACGAAATTTATTGAATATAAAATCCTCAAAAACATTTCAAATGACATTAAACTCACATATAACAACTCGATAATTGAAGAAGTCGTTTCCACGACATTTCTAGGAATAATATTTGATAAATTTTGTAGTTGGAAGCCTCATATAGAAAGCCTATGTACTAAAATAGATCTTTTCGTTTTTGCATTGCATAGACTAAGAAATATTGTATCAGAAAGAGCTGCACTGATGGCGTATCATGGATATATCTCATCCATACTACGATATGGTGTTCTACTCTGGGGGTATTCGGTGGATTCTGATAAAGCATTTAAAGCACAAAGACGCTGCAAAAGAGCTCTTTGTGGTGTTGGTCCTTTAGTGAGTTGCAAACCCTTGTTCAAAACTAAAAAGATCCTGCCTTTGCCTTTGCCTTTTTGGGTTGAGCGCCGGCTTGATACAGGCATTGGAGTCTCTTTATAAGGACTCTAGTGCTTGTGTTAGGATCAACGGGGTCTACTCGGACTGGTTTGACATCCATTAAGGTGTCAGCCGGGCTGTGTAGCTTCCCCGTGGCTGTTCAACCTATTTATGGACAGTTGTTTGCAAAATTTGAAAGTTGAAGAATGCGGATTAAGAATGGGTGAGTTAACCGTCAAATGCCTTTTGTACGCCGATGATCAAGTTATTCTTGCGTCGTCGGCGGCCGAGTTGCAAATGATGGTTACATTAATGAACAGATCATTAAAAGAAAGGGGTATGAAAGTAAACGCAAGTAAGACGAAGGTTATGGTTTTTGAAAGAGAAGAAAGTAAAACGATTTGTGAAATAAGAAAAGAAGGGGAGTTGATCGAGCAAGTAGATGAGTTTGTATATTTGGGCTGCGTATTTAGCAGGGATGGAAAATATGATAAGGATATAGAACGACGAGTGAATGCGGGAAATAGAGTAAATGGGGCCCTGCACTCTATTGTGAAGTGTCAAAATGTGTCGAAAAAGGCACGTATGGCAATTCACAATGCAGTGTTGGTCCCTACTTTAACGTATGGTAGTGAAAGTTGGGTGTGGCAGAAGAAGCACGACAGTAGAATGAACGCAGTAGAAATGCGGTCGTTAAGGAGTATGTTAGGGCTGAATCTGAATGACAGGGTAAGAAATTGTGTAATAAGAGAAGAGTGTGGTTTGTAAGATGATGTTATGACCAGGTTTAAGAAAGGAATGCTTCGGTGGTTTGGTCATGTGGAAAGAATGAATGAGGAAAGAGTGACAAAGAAAATTTATGTTGCAGAAGTGAATGGCAGAGTCGGAAAGGGACGTCCTAGGCGAAAATTTATCGACCAAATTGGCGATTTCTTGAAAATGGGCCAAATTAGGAGTACCCTTAACCGACGAGTATGTATGCGTAGGTGTATGGATGTGAAGGAGGCGAGAGAGGTGTGTCAGGCTCATGCCAAATGGAAGTCTGTAGTCTCTGCCTACCCCTCTGGGTGACAGGCGTGAGTGTTTATGTATTTATGTATGTATGTATGTAATTGCTCGTATAAGGGAGCGTTGATAAATAGAGCGGGTTTGCTGGCGGGATGTTAACTGGAGAGCATACAGTGGCAGTTAGATGAGCAATAAATAACACTTCTTGAGAGTTTCTTCTTGTTTTAATTCTTGATTCCTTATTATTACATTGCCGGATTTGGAATAATTTACCACGAAAAACGCCCCTTTTTTATAAGCGGCTGTAACCAATCATAATTAAGAAAAAATCGCACACGGCATTAGTGAATCTATTGACCAATCAGAGCGCAGAGTAACCCTTTCTAAGAGAGATTCACAATTACCTTAATAAACGTGGTAAAACATTCCCTACAATATTTATATTTATTCCTAACGATAGATACGACTTATTTCTATTATTCTAAACATAAATCATTCAATAAACCTTTATTTTACATTTATAAAAAACAAAAATGGTTTCGCGGTCGCCTCACGGTTTAGCTCCGGAGTAGGATAGTATTTCGCCGAACATACAAGTGGCGCCGCCAAGAGGTAGGAATGTACAACACTTTTTCAGGAATAATGCTTGAGAATCTATACAATATTTTTTCATGAAATTTAAATCTTTCTCATAATGAAATAACATTATATAGCGATTAATTGGCATATTAATGTTTCTTTTGAATTACTTTAAAGGAAAAAGAATTATATTAATCACTTATATGTTAATAGCTCTTAAAGTTATGATAAAAGAAATCTTACTAGAAAATAAGCTTATACTTGCGTCTAATGTTCTAATCAGACCTAAATAATATTAAATAGATTTATATAAGTCACTTTAAGATAAAAATAGAAGTGTTTAATTTACTTTCCTGTTTTCAGCACTAATCAGTCTTTACACTTAGCTTTATTTTACGAATAGGAAACAGTTAAGATTAATACTATCACTTAATTTTAAATCACTGATAAGGAATAATTAAGATTAAATGCTAACACTTAGTTTTAATTCACTGATAAGAAATAATTAAGATTAAATGTTCGAATTCACTTTGTCGTCGCTAACATTCTCCCCCACGGTGCGTAGCACTGCATCCTCTGGAGGCGACGACTCCGCTGGCACCAGCACGATGACACGTCGAGTTGGACGGCGAAGTATTCCGCCTGATGTCCGCACGTCCAGCACCCTGGTTCTTCCGTCTGGTCCGGGATAGGTTTTGACGATTTCACCGCGAGGCCATGAGTTTCGCGGTAATGTGACGTTCACTATTAGCACGATGTCTCCTTCCCTTGGGTCTCTGGTTTCTTTCCCCTCGAGTTTCCTTGGCATCAGGAGAGGTAAGTATTCTTTAATCCACCTTTTCCAGAAGTGGTCTGCGAGTCTCTGGGTGGTTCTCCAGCTTGCCTTTCCGATGAGCTCCGTGTCGCTGAACTCTCCCGGCGCCATAGCTCCGCATGATCTTCCCAGCAGAAAGTGGTTCGGTGTTAGGCTCTCCTCGTCTCCAGGGTCCATGCTGATCGGGGTGAGAGGTCTCGAGTTGACGATGTGTTCAACCTCAGTCATTAGCGTATGGAGTACTTCCTCGGGCGGGCTCTTCTCGTTGAGGAATACTGCTAGCGCCGTCTTGACATCGTGACGTCAGGCGCCTCCCATGTTTGGAGCTCTCGGGGGGATGAACTTCCACTGGATCCCCTTTTCCTGTGCGGCCACTGATAAGAAATAATTAAGATTAAATGTTCGAATTCACTTTGTCGTCGCTAACAATGTATTTATTTCAACGTAAGTGTGATGTGAGTGAAAGTAATCGTCTAAAAGTTACAAAAAGAAATGCTTCTGCAATGTCGATTAGAATTTATAATAAATTACCTGATAATTTAAAGCGTAAAAGTTTATTGTCATTTAAGAAATCCGTTTTGGCATTGTTGCTCCCTAAATGTTATTATTCTGTAGAAGAGTTCTTAAACGACAACGAACTACATACGAGTAATAATGGATGATAATTATAGAATATGATTAATTACGTAATAACAAGATCTAATGTTAAAAAAAATAATGTTTTTGATATTACTTTATATAAAATTTGACTCATGTATTTAATTAATTAATAAATTTGATGTAAAAATAGATAGAAATTAATGACAATTGGATATGTAACATTATATAATTATTGACGTAAGAATAATGATGTATATATGACATTGACCTATAATAATAATCTTACTTAATATAATAATACTTACTTATATTTTTTCTGACACTGTGGCATAACAAATTAATTATCAAATCAAGTAAATAATATTAAATAATTTTATATTTTGTTAAATTAATATATGTTGTTAAATTCGATAAGTATTATTGTTTAGGTTACCTGACCATTAATATTTGCACACCACTAAGGTAGAATATGTAGAACGAATTATACTCAATCACCATTGTGCAACCATTTTCTTGCAAATAAAGATTATTATTATTATTATTTGGGGTATCTATGTAGTTTTCTCACCTGGTTGGGTTCTATAAATGTATAATTATGTGGTAATTATATATGTATTTATAGAACATAAGTAAATATCAATTAAATAAAATAAATACAAAAAATTTTTTTGTTATTATAATCACTACTACAAACCCGATTCGCTCTGTTAACAGACGGATTTTAATACATATTTATTTGTAAATGGCGTGCAATTTGACATTTTCTAAATAAATTGCATGCGAAATTTGGAAACGATTGTAACGTCAAAACACATCTCGTGTTGACATTTATGCGTGTGAATTGACGTCTTGTGACATTTTAGTGGCTACACGGGCTCCGCCTACACCCCCGTTCTATGATGTATGTATTCTATGGTTATTAAGTACTGTTTAACTGTACCCACAATATCAGATCATCTAACCAAGACGCGACTGATACAAAACATCTTGATTTATCTGGCATTCAACTGGCAGATCCCAAATTTTATGAGCCTTCTCCATCGGTATGTTAATAGGGGCTGATTTGTTCTGGGACCTTATCGGGTCGAAGCTGCGCTCTTTAGGAAAAAATAACCCTGTCATTTGTAGCTCCAAGCTTGGTTGGCTTGTCGCTGGCCCTATGCCCATTCAACCTAATATTTCTACAAAACAAATTCAATCCAATTTTTTTTAACAAAGGAGACAGTATTAACTAACATTGATGATCATTTATCTAAGTTTTGGGAGTTAGAAAGTGTCCCACAAACCAAAGCTCTGACAAGTGAGGAAAGGCTTTCACAGGAGAATTTTTTAATAGGTGGCTTTGCGTAGGGTTGCCTCTCCTAGATGAAAAAAATGTCTTGGCGATTTGTAAATTAATAAATTTAACTTATTTTTCTAAAGAGAAGCGTTTCAAATTAAGGTCACAACTTAAGAAGCTCACAATTCAATTTATTCACGAATACGCTCATCTTGGTCATCTCTCGCCGTTCCCTATAAAAAGGCCAATTCATGCATATTTTCTTCATCACCCGGTGATAAAGGAAAAGAGCGAGTCTACAGAGCTTCGTGTAGTATTCGACGCCTTGGAGCAAACTACTTCTGGTATATCAGTTCCTTCAGTTAATGATTTACAAATGAAAGGGCCTGTTATACAAGACTCCCTCATCAATATTTTATTACGATTTAGATTGTACAAATACATTATTTCGGGCGACAGAAAGCGTCGGATAGAAATCTTTAGTTAATTTTATGGCGTGGTGAGTCCGATCCTCTTAAACTTTACAGATACATACTCTTACTTACAGTTTATCTAGCACAAGTTTTTTGAGTACTAGGTGTTTGTGGCGACTTGGTGAGGAATATGAAGAATCAAACATTAAAACAATCATCC
Source organism: Parnassius smintheus behrii (assembly GCA_036936625.1). Lineage (NCBI taxonomy): Eukaryota > Metazoa > Arthropoda > Insecta > Lepidoptera > Papilionidae > Parnassius > Parnassius smintheus. The sequence continues at coordinate 33,449,896 of JAUPFT010000024.1, forward strand.
AAAATGATTTTTATTGTGATGATTCGCATACAGAAGCAGATAGTAAACAAGAATTGCTTCACGTTTAGAGCTCGGTAGCTAGTAGCTCTTTAAAAAAGGAAGAAAACAATCTAGTTATCAGTAATACTACAAACACTCCAGGTATAGGTTAGTCTCCAAACTTAGATCAATTACATTTACAATTCGAATATACCCCTGCGTCATTTTTCACTAAAAGATCTATATTGTCAGCGACTTTCAAAATTTTCGATCCTTTAGGGCTATTATCGCTACGCACAATTAAAAGAAAAATTTTGCTACAAAAATTGTGGGCTGAAAAATTAGATTAGGATGAGCCCGTTTCTCAAAGAATAAAATCGACTTGGCAGCGTTTCATTGTCCATTTAGGCACGAGTTCTTCGTTGAAAATCCCGAAAGGGATTTCAATTGATAAGCCAATTTATATTGAAATGCATTGTTTTTATGATGCCTCGCAACAAGCATATTATGGCGCGTAGCTACGTGTGGCTACGATAATTTGGTGCTCTACTGGGTGCTCAATTAGGCTCTACTGTACTTCAAGCTCTAAGTTGCAAAATTTATCGTCAAGTTTATTGAACGGACTCTAGTGTAGCATAGGTTGGTTAAACTCATGTGATAAGGCTAAGATTTGCTTCGCAAATAGGGTGGCAGCTATAGCTGAGCTTTCAAACACCGCGAATTGGCGACATGTTCCTACCGCCCTAAATCCAGGCGATTTTGCCTCTCACGGAGTAGATTCTCAATGTGCGATTCTTCTATATGGTTTATCTTTTCTACTTAAATCAGAGGCTGAGTGGCCAAAACGCGAAACCTCCTTTTTTCGTAACCTCCTTTTTTCGTAGTCATAACCGACTACGAAAAATTTACCGTTTGCGACAAAAATCGTTCTAACACCTACAATGCCAATAGAAGGCTCCCAGGACCGGTCCATAGTGGTGGACCGCGAGGACAGCACGGGTAATGGGGGCTTACGCCGAGGCCCGAAACCTGCATGTGCTTAGGTACATGAAGACGACAACCCTTCCAAAACGCGAACCCTACAGCGTAGAGCTGCCTGAAATGCAATCCATTTTCACCTTAGTCGCGGAAGCTTGTTCTAAGGCTCCATTTGAATTTAAAAGGTATTCTAACCTGACTATGCTAGAAAGAGTATATTTTAGAGTTTTTGGATTTTTACATAATTGTTGTAATCCTAGCTGCAAATTATTCCTCTTAGAGTCGAAGAACTTCAAAAGTTAACAGTTTTAATTAAGCTCAAAGTGAGTCCTTTCAGAATGAAATACAGCTTCTTCGTACTAAAGGGGCGCTCTCCTCCAAGGCACCTTTACCTTCTCTAACTCCATTTCTAGATAAGAGTGGCATTCTGAAAATTGGCGGAAGAATCGATGCTTCCACTTATGCTTATGATAAGAAACATCCCATCATTTTAAATTCAAAACACTATTTAACGGAATTAATTTTTCAAAGGGAACATAAACAACTGCTCCATGCGGGACCTCAGCACCTTGTTACCTATTAGGGAGCGCTACTGGCCGATTGCTGGTAGAAAATTGGCTAGGCAAGTAACCTATGATTGCTTAGTACGTCGTCGCTTTAAGGTTTAATAAATGACTAATATTACGGGTAATCTTCCCTCCGTTCACTTAATGCCTGATTATCCATTTTGCACGGTTGGCATTGACTTTGCTGGCCCATTTCTTATCACTGACCGCAAGGGAAGGGGATGTAAGATAACAAAATATTATCTATAAATATTTATCTGTTTTCGTTATAGATGTGTAAACTTAAAAGCTGTAAGCGAGCTATTCAAAAATGCCTTTTAGTAGACTCTTAAAAGATTTTCTTAAGAGGCTGAAATTTTACATTTTTTTAAGCTAAAGCTGTCGCGATAAAATTTCAGCTATATTCTATTTCAGCTATAGCTCCTTAGAGCTAAAAATTTTTTCAATTAAAGAATGACTCTATTTGTGATTTTGCTGCTTTTTAGGGCATAGAGTTTAAATACTCCCCTGCGTACGCTCCTCACTTTAACGGTCTGGCTGAGGCCAGCGTTAAATCAGCCAAATTCCATATTTATAGAATTATGGGAAAAATTCACCTGACGTTTGAAGAAATATAGGCTTTGTTTGCGCAGATCGAGGCCATCCTGAACAGCAGATCCCTTTTGTATAATATTGTTGCGCGCCTAAGTTGCCGTCTACCTGGTACCTGGCACTAGCGAGCTTTTGGTGTAAAAGGTGTTTTAAAGCCACTGCAAGCCGCGATCGGGGCAGTATTGAATTTGGCGAGACAAGTGAAGCTTCGGAGAGAAATAAAGTAAATCAGTGTGATTAATCATTAGTGTCTTTTAAGTTTTAATTGGTGTAAAGTGAATTAAAGTGTTAATTTTGGTAATTTAATCGGCAGTTTTTACTGTCACGAACCCTAAGCTCGTAACAATATGGTACAAAGAAATGAAACTTCGAAGGAGTATCAGTGATCTATTTTAATTTGCTAATTAACTTATACAAAATTATCTTTAGAATGTTTAATAGGACGTGCTAACGGGTTAAGAGGCGAGAAGATAAAGGTACATTGAATTATAGATTTGACAGTCGTTGTCTATTGTCAGTACTGCATATGTAAACGTAACGATATGCTATTGGTAGAAATTCGAACGAATACATTTATAAGAAAGTAATATGGACCTTAAACGTAAATAGTTACGGTGAAACTTACCGCTATTACTTATCTTAACAAATCAAACGTATTTACATATAAGACATAATAATTGCTATACAAGTTAAATTACTTTTACTTCATAGAAATATAAAATTTTTTTACTGAAATAACAACACTTAGAAAGTTAAGACGAAACGGCGCGAACGGTCTTTATTTGCATAAACCATGGTAAATTATACACATGTTTCAGTTTTATTATGCACACATGTTTTGCTATTTTAATATAATATAGCATGCAAACCTGCCTCCGTCAGTAGTAATTTTATCTTTGAGAAACTGTACTGTTATGAAATAATTTATTTATAGAAAATGCAGAAAATTAGGGGGGTCATTGTAGAAGCGTGCTCGTCGCGACCCCTGCCAGCCCTTTTCAGGGCTGCAATTCTACACAGCTGCGCACCCATGCAAACGAGGGTTAGGGCATCCCCCCAAGGCGACGCACACCAGCTCGTCCCCGTTGGTGTGGAATGCAGCGCGCAAAGCGGCGATGGGGACCGCCACCCGTCACGCACAGCCCGACACGGCGGAAGGTGGAGGACGGAGTGCAGAGTTGGCACGTGGAATGTTAGAGGGGGCATGAGAGATAAGACGAATGAGTTGATCGAAATAATGAAAGAAAGAGAATTAGATGTCGTGTGTATGTCGGAGACCAAACGGAGAGGCAGTGGTATTGAAGAGCTCCCTGGCGGGACGTTAGCTATATGGTCCGGAGTCCCGGAAAGCGAGAACGCCTGCCAAGGAGTGGGAGTGCTGTTGTCGTCCCGGTTGGTCGATCTTATGACTGAATACAAGGTTGTGAACTCAAGACTTCTCTGGGTTCGCTTCAAAATGGGACTGACGAAGTTATTCCTTTTGGCTGTTTATGCGCCGGTAGCTTCGTCGTCCAGGGCTGAGCTGGAGGAGTTTTGGGAGAATGTAAGAGAAGTTCTAGATTTGGTTAAGGGAAACGAAAGAACTGTTGTATGTGGTGATATGAATGGATGGGTAGGTATCGCTCGACCAGGATACGAGTCGGTGCTTGGAAAGTTTGGCGATAAAAGGGTTAATGATGCTGGCAAGCTTATACTGGCTGTATGCAAGGAAAAGGGTCTTCTTGTGACAAACACTATGTTTAATCACAGGAAGATCCATATGTACACTAGAGAAAGAAAGAATGAGAGAAGTATGATTGATTTGTTCCTGGTGGATGACCGACTGCGAAAACAGGTGATGGATACACGAGTGTTCAGGGGTGCTGACCTGGGAACGGATCATTATCTAGTAATTACTAGATTTAGGGGTTTGTTCGCGGGTTGGCGCCACCGGACGGCAGTAACAGAACCACAGTCGGTCTGTCGCATCCGAAGCTGGAAGCTTCAGGAAGCGGATACTAGGGACAAATATCACACGAGGGTAGCCGAAAAGCTTGACACCATCGATGGCAGGAAAGAATGTGTGGAGAGAACATGGCAGAACCTTAGGGACGGAATGGTAAGTGCAGCGGAAGAAGTATGTGGTACGACAAAAAGAGGTAGTAGTAAAAGAAGAGATGCATGGTGGAATGATGAAGTAAAAGAAGCTGTAAAAAAGAAGAAAAAAGCATGGTTAGACTACTTGGCCTCTAGTAACGATGAGCATATGAGAGAGAAGATGAAAGAAAGATATAAGCTGAAGAAAGTTCATGCGAAAACATTGATTGAGGAAGTACGTGAAAGGTATAGAATAGAAGCGGACGAGAGGTTGTCGCACAACTTTAGGGAAAACTCCAAACTCTTCTGGAAAGAGGTTGGAAGGTCCCGGAGTGGTGCGACAGCTTTAAGAATGAACAAAGTGCTTTCGAGAACCAATGACGTCCTCTCAGAAAAATCGGACGTCATGCAGCAATGGAGTGAATTTTATAGAGAAATGTATGCGTGTCATGATCTTAGTGAAGGATCCGGGGGTGACGCCGTGACTGGCACGCCAGACACGGACCTCGATGACACTGAGGTCATCAGCATGAAAGAGATTGAACGTGCGATTCGAAGTTTGAAATGTGGTAAGGCTGCGGGACTAGACAGAGTTACTGCTGAAATGGTCAAGTACGGTGGGCCTCGCGTCTGGGACAGCTTTCATCTGCTGTGCAATTTGTGCTGGCGGACGGGAGATGTACCGGATGATTGGCGATCCGCGGTCATTGTGCCTTTATATAAAGGTAAAGGTTCACATTTTGACTGCGGGTGCTATCGGGCGATCAGCTTGACCAGTTTAGCAAGTAAAGTTTACTCGAAGGTTTTGACACGCAGGATGCAAGAGAAATCGGAAAGATTCTTATGGGAGGCACAATGCGGATTTAGACCTGGAAGAGGATGCACGGATCAAATGTTTTCTCTCCGCATGATCACGGAGAAGCTTCTGAGTGTTAACCAGAGGATTTTCTGTGCTTTTGTGGATCTGGAGAAAGCTTTTGATAAGGTTATAAGGAAGAAAATGTGGGAACTGTTGCCGGGATATGGTGTGGATGGTCGATTGTTAAGGGCTGTGCAGTCACTTTACTATGACTGTAAAGCCTGTGTGCGGGTAGGGCATGACCTGTCACCCATGTTTAGCGTCCAAGCGGGCGTAAAACATGGTTGTGTCATGTCTTCCTGGCTGTTCATACTGTATCTCGACAGCTGTTTACAGAAGCTGAAAGATAGCTGTTTGGGTGTGAAATTGGGTGACATAAAGTTAATTGTCTGCTGTATGCTGATGATGCAGTGCTTATTGCACCATCAGAAGCAGAACTGCAGGCATTAGTCACGTGTATGAAAGAGGAATGTGAAATTAAAGGTCTCCGTTTGAATGCTAATAAAACTAAGGTTCTGGTATTTGAAAAGGACGAAGAGAGAACGAAATGTGAAATATGGATAAATCAGGAATGTCTAGAACAGGTAAATGAAATTGTATACTTGGGGAGTGCTTTCAGCCGGGATGGAAGATGTGATTTAGATGTGGATAGGCGTGTCGCTGCCGGAAACAAAGTCAATGGTGCCCTGAATGCATTAGTAAAAAGGCAAGGCGTGGTGAAGAGTGCACGCCTTGCAAATACATAACGCAGTGTTGGTACCGACTTTGTTATATGGCAGCGAAACCTGGGTATGCCAGAAGAAGCATAAAAGCAAGTTGAATGCAGTGGAGATGCGATCTCTTCGTAAAATGTGTGGCGTTACCATAGCCGACCGAAAGCGAAACGAAGAGATTCGCAATATGGCAGGATTGAAAGATGGCCTTATCACAAAAATTGATAGGGGCGTACTCCAATGGTTTGGGTACGTTGAACGAATGAGTGAAGACCGAATGGTGAAGAAAATATATAGAGCGAAAGTAAATATTAAAAGGTGTCGAGGTAGACCAAGACTAACTTTCGAAGACCATGTGAGCAAATTGCTCGAAGAGGGGAGGGTCAAGAGTACTCGGATACCTAGACGTGCATGTATGAAGAAGTTAATGAACCTGAAAGAAGCGAAAGAGGTATGTAAGGATCGTGACACTTGGCGATCTGTTCTCTCTGGCTACCCCGTTAGGGATTGTGCGTGACGATAAGTAAGTAAGTAAGTAAGTAAAATGCAGAAAATAGATTACATTCATCCTGACATTAGGTCGACTGATCATTTTTCTTTGTGATTTTTCTCTCTATTTAATGAGGTACCATTTAATTAACATTAGGTATTATTAGAAAATAGTACCAATGGGGTACCAAAATTTGATATTACTCAGACATCAAATTTCTTTCGTTGCCCAAATGTCCTGATGCTCACATTAATTACGTCTAATGTATTTTCTTTTCTCAAATTTAGTTTAAATGGAAAAAGCATACTCCTTAATTTTATTTAATTCGGGAAAAAACTTCAAAACTTACTGATGCTGTTATTTATCATTTATCATTTTTATTATTTATTTATTTCGTGGATCATGGGTATTACATAGATGCTAGATACATAATTATATTATCAAGTTCAACTATGTCACACCCTGCGAGCGTAAGAAGTACAAATTACTGAATACGAATTACAAAAATTATTAAAAAAAACTGCAAAACATTTAAAGTAAGTTCCTAAAATATAACTGTATAAAATGCGAATGCAACATAAACAATAAGTTATAGAAATCGTTAAGTTATTGATCATATACAGACGTAAAGAACGAAATTATAAGCCTTCCCTCCCTGAACAAATGAACTCCAAAAACAATTTGTATCTAACAACGTACTCGTGCGACCTTGTTGGCTATTGACCAATATTCAGCAGTTCTCATTTAGGCACGGCGTAAAGCTAGGAAATTGGCCATAAGCCAAATTTTTACCAGAATTCATAGAATTTGGAAGCCAAAATGATAATAGTTGTCTAATAATGTTGCTTGATACGGATAAACATTTTCGTTATGCTATCTACTTTAGAAAGTTACATTTAGCGAATTGATTAGAAAATAAAATTCAGTTCTGATTAAACTAGTGCTATCAACTCAAAGGAGGCCTGAACCCATAAATGGACTACTACAGGCTCTGTTGATGATAATAAGTTCACAAGTGTTCAGTTAAGTTGCTCCTCTCATTTCTGAAAGGGTTTTAGGTCAAAGAAGTGTCAGCAGCGCTTCCTCAATACGTGTTGGTGAACTTCACATGTCTTCGAAATAATTTTTTTAATTATTTCTCACACATGCAGGTTTCCTCTCGACGTTTACGTTCAACGACGAGCACGCGGTTAATAAGAACTTAAAATTGCTTAACAAAGTCATTGGTGCCGACGGGTGTCGAACCCGGTTTGCTTGCGTATTTTGAAATTTACAGCGAGCGCTACCGTCTGAGTTACCACGGCTTTTAAGTTCATGAAAGTAAACATAAATATTTACGTAGCATCACGCCTGTGATCCCAGAAGGGTAAGCAGCAAGCTGCTAGGATCACTTTTAGCCAAATAATATAGGCTTATATGGAAATTATCTAAGAATTGATACGAGGCTTGCCCATTTTTTTTTATAGAAGAGGGGGCAAACGAGAATGCGGCTCACCTGATGTTAAGTGACTACCGCCGCCCACGATCAACCGCAACACCAGGGGAATTGCAGGTGCGTTGCCGACCCTTTAGAAAGGAGTAAGCTCTTTTCTTGAAGGTCCCCAGGTCGTATCGGTCCGGAAAAATCGCTGGTGGTAAACTATTCCACAGAGGTTGTACGCGGAAGAAAACTCCTCTTGAAACATCCAGATAGTGTGGATGGTATCGGGACGTTTGCCGCGTAACGCGTTCACGAAATTTGACGGCTGGGATTAATCCGAACAATTCCTCAGAGCACTCTCCATGGTATATGCGAAAGAAAATGCAAAGAGATGCAATATCTCTTCGCAGTGCCAGTGAATCGAGCCGATCGGAAGTCGACGGTGATTCGAGCCGCTCTGCGCTGGATGCGGTCAAGTGGGAGGAGCTGGTACTGGGGAGCCCCAGCCCAGAGATGGGAACAACCCACCACCTCCCATGGCCCCACCGACCCTCAGGTCATACGGGCCGAATCTCGGGAGATGCGCGCGGTACTTGCACCTTGCTCTTTCCCGCGCGCACTTTCTTGACTCCCTACAAATATTTGTTCTGTTCCTTGTCCCAGTTTAACGTCATTCTCTCCCTTCTGGGGCTGACGGCACAATAACGACTACGTCGTCGGGCCTTCCTACCAGCATCCTTTCCTGCCTTCTCCTGCGATCGTGCCACCTATGCGCAAACTCACGCAACAGCCCGTAGTCCACCCCATCGCTGACGAGATCCGAGTAGTAAATTGGTCCCTGAACCGTACGAACTAGTCCATCCATCATTTTCGTTCTCAGGTCGTCATACAGAGGACATTCCCATAGAACATGGTGAACATCCTCTTCTGACACACCACACTCGCACATACTCATATCACACAGTCGCATGTCGCATAATCTCTTCCGAAAACATCCATGTCCGGTGAGAATCTGGGATGTTTGATAGTCCGGTGAGACCCAGGTGTACCTGAGCCTCAACGCCACCTCCGGGAAAAATCGATATAGTTCGCGTCCTTTCGTATCATTCATCCATCGTTCCTGCCAGGCACCTATCACCTCAGTCCAGATTTCGCGCTTTCGTCTGCTCAACTCCTCTTTGGGCGCGGTCAAACGTGCCACACCCATCCTACCAGCACGGATGACCTCCAGGTCCGCTGGGAGGACTCCAGCCAACACCGGTAAGGCCGCCGTGCTAGTGGATCGGTACGCCTTGGTAAGCAATACAAGGGCGGATCGTTGCGATCTCAGTAGTACGCTACGGACTGTATACATGTTCGCTCGCTCATACCAGCACTCTGCCGCGTACGCAAGCGTGGACACAAACACTCCCCTGTACACAATTTTTAAACTTGGGTATCGCACGCCCCATGACGATGTCGATACGCGAGTCATCTTGCCGAATCCCTTGGTCGCTCTTTCAGAGATATCAGTCGCATGTTGCACAAATGATAGTCCTGAATCCAAAACCACGCCTAGTACCTTAGCGGTAGTCACAGTCTTGATAGATTCCCCACCAAGTTTAATAACGGGGGGGCGCTGAAGCCTTCCTCTAACAGTCATGGTGGTTGACTTTGAGGAGGAAAACCTCAGTCGATTCCGCAGCCCCCACTCCCGTACAAGGTCCAGAGTGACCCTGGCCCTGGATTCGATATCCGCTCTCGTATCCGATTCAATCAAGACTGTGACATCATCAGCATAGGCAGTCATGGTGACTCCCTTAGGCAGAGGGAGTCGAAGCAAATCGTCCATCAACAAGTTCCACAGTGTTGGGCCCAGCACAGAGCCTTGAGGACATCCCATGGTCGAGGCCTTCCACTCTACCTGGTCCCCGATGTAGAGAGAGATGGGAACAGTATTCCATGTGCGGTCGAACCTGCGCTTTGTAAAGTTGCAGGCGGTGTGCCGGCATGAAATACTGTCCCGCTCTGCTGAGCACGCCAAGCTTTTTAGAGGCCAATTTGGCTTTCTCTTCCAAGTGACCACGAAACTGCACGTCACTCGATATGTCGACGCCGAGGATTCCGATACTGGCTGAGGCAACAAGGGGAGTACCTTGAAACTGAGGAGATACGACAAAGGGGTTCTTTTTAGCGGTTAACGCACAAACTTGTGTCTTCTGGGGGTTAAACTGGACTAGATTTAGTCGCCCCAATCCGAGACTCTGTTCAGCAAAGACTCAACTTCAGACACAAGATTGTCCCGGCACTCGGAGACGTTTTCCCGAGAAATATTGGCTCGGCCGGTGTAAAGAGTATCACCAGTGCTGTCATTTGCATAGCAATGAATGTTACGGGTTTGCAACATATCATTGATATGCAGAAGAAACAGCGTTGGCGATAGCATGCAGCCTTGTAGAACACCATCGTTAATAGGCTTGCAATCGGAGCTTGCACCGTCTACAACGACCTTGATACCCCGATCTGCAAGAAAGCTGGTGATCCAATCGCACAATTTCTCGGGAAGCCCATAGGAAGGGAGCTTCGAAAGAAGCGCTTTGTGCCAAACCCGATCGAAGGCCTTCGCAATATCCAAACTAACAACCAATGCCTCCCCCTTGGACTCTACCGCCTCCGCCCATCTGTGAGTTAGGTAGACCAGAAGATCACCAGCTGACCGACCACGGCGAAAACCGTATTGGCGCATTTGCATTTTGATTCGTAATCGAGGATGGATGTAGATGTCTATGGGCCCCAGCAACCACTTACCATCAGATGGACTGTGTTCTCGTTTGTCATCCTCCTCCTGTAAAAAAATTTTGTTACGAGTTCCACATAAACATGGAACGTACTTATAAGTCCCAGACCATCATGGGACAAAAGTAAAATGCAACCCAAATATGATATAAGTAAGTACATTATGTATGTTATTACTCTAAATGTACAGCCTGAATCCTTTATTCATACATAATAGAAGAGATTTCAATAAAACTAGTATTCACGGATTTTATCGCATGTATTAACTTATATTCCCGACGTTTCGTGCACTATACAGCACCCATGGTCATGGGAGGTATCTAATAATAGATATAAATAATAGAAGATAGTAGTATATATGGGCCACAGTACCCAATAGCCGTTGGGTGAACTGTGCATGACACTTTTTTAATATAGAATAAGGGTGACAAACGAGCACTCATTCCATCTGATAGTAAGTGGATGCTGTGGCCCATAGACATCTACATTTATCCTTGATTAAGAATCAAAACGCAGATGCGTTGTCACACCTGAGGACTAAGATGGAATGGCTCGTTTGCAGTAAAAAGAGTCTCCGGTTCTCTACAATCATCAAACGAAACACAGCAGCATTAAGCTGATATTTTCGCTGGTATTCCGCGAAAACGTGGTCCTACCTCGGTCGAGTCGACCCATTCGTGCTGCAACCACAACATAGCTGCAACGTGGCTCTACCACGTAACTTGTTGTACGTTATACATTTACTTCAATAAAAAAATACATCCTGTCTCTTCATTGTATTGATTATTTCATTACTGTCCATCAAAGTTTATGAACATAGGCTTTTTCTATACTACCTCATAGGTGGATATTTGTCATAGTTGCCAAGCTTCGCCGACGGGTTGGCAACCGCATTTTTTATTACTTTAAGTTGTTATTAGGAAGATGCTATGTATGCCCTGACTAAATTAACAGAAAAAGAACTGTCAGTCGTAAGACTTCAGGTCTTAATTGAAAACTGCTTAGCTTCACAAACTTGTAAAAATTATTTTTGTTTATATGTATCAGAGCGTGACGGTCACACTAGTTCAGTGCTTTTCCGACATGTCAAAAGTGTTGTACGAAGTTTGGCGTCGCCAAACCCGATTCGCTGTGTTGACAGACTGAATAAATTTACACATTTTAGACTTTTGATTAATGTTCAAGATCATCATTAAAAAAATCGTTTAAATTTTAATACATATTAATTTGTAAATGGTGTACAATTAGGCATTTTCCAAATGATTTGCATGCGAAATTTGGAAACGATTGTAACGTCAAAACACTTCTCGTGTTGACAATTATACGTATGAATTGACGTGTTAGTGACATTTTAGTGGCTTTTTTATAGAATAGGGTGACAAAGGAGCATACAGTCCACCTTATGGTAAGTGGTTGCTGCGGCCTATAGACATCTATATCTATTCTCGATTACAAATCAAAATATAGAAGCGTTGCCACGCGTGAGGAGTAAGATGTAATGCCTCGTTTTCAGTAAAAAGGGTCTCCGGTTCTCTACACTCACCATACGAAACACAGCAGCATTAAGCTACTATTTGACGCTGGTATTCTGTGAGAGCGTGGTCTTTCCCCGGTCGAGCCGACCCATTCGTGTTATAATAAGTGTTCTGTGCTCACTAAGCCACTAGCTCGACGTCGTGAATTTAGGCGAAATTGCCTAGTTATCCATGCCAGCTGGCACATTCTTGAAAAGGCCTGGCTGAGGTGCAGCAGTGGACTTAAAAATTTAATCATAAAAATGATCTTATTGACTTTTACCACACGCAGTAGGTTACATCACCTTATAGAAGTGGCCATATGGCGTATATTGAAAGTATAAAAGGACAGCACGCATTAGTGTTCTTACACTGTATGTTTTCAGAATGTATAGCAAATAAAATTTTCAGAAAATATACTCGATTTCTGCGTACTAGTCGCGTATACTTTCTTACGCTTATTCAGTAAATTAGTTAAGAGATTATACAAGGCTAGAACCGATATGTTCTGACGTTGCTTACATTTGGGATGTAAATGCGTAATAATTATGAGTAAGGTATACGTAAGTTAACAATGAATAAAGTATAGAATTTAATATATAGAAGTAAATGTCATTATATTAAAAAATATGCAACAGCATTAGTTATCAACTAATCATGTAGTTATTACTTTATGGCAATTTAAAGGTAACAAATGAAGCCCTTTGTGAGAGACAAAATTATTTTTATTATCAAAGTAGTATTTTTATTATAAAGGCACTTAAATCTTACTTATCTTCATACTATGTTCAATTACCTTCAACGAGAAATACAATTAATTGTCAATTTGACACATACTTTTTTACGGCATTCATTGTCATAATTATATATAACTAACTCGACAGGCAGACGTTGTTCTGCCCTTTTCCATCACCTTTTGTTATGTCCTATTGCAAACCCTTAAAATCGCAAAAAGAATTTTGGGTCACTCATGGGCAAAAAACTACCCTATCTCTCAAGTTGGACCAAACTGCAGACGGTGTGCAAATTTGATTAAAATCGGTTCAGTAGTTTAGAAGTCCATCGCGGACAAACTACGTGACACGTAATTTATATATATTAAGATAATGTGTACTTTATACATGTCGTAGGATAATAATAAAATAAACCGAACTTTCGGAAAAATCTATGGTGATCGCGAAAACACGGCTAATTAGATGATTGGTTGAATCATTTGGACAAATTCTAAAACTAAACCAGCACGCCCTGACTCTACGTAGTCTTGTCTGACCTAACCCTAGAGTGTTTTTGTAAATCCGTAGGCGCGGAGGGAGCGCAGCCCCCGCCCGCTGTAGCGGCTGAAGCTGGTCGCCAAAGGCGACCAATAAGCCGAAGCTGCGGAGGTGAGCATGGGTGATTGCGGTTTGCTACGCTAGAGCGAAGGGGCTGCACTTCCCGCAGTGCCGAAGCTGTTACAGAAGTAACTTCAAGGGTCAATATTAGTCAATATATGTTATATAATCTACATAGTAGGTACATTTTCTTTTATTTTTTATTTTATCACGGAATTGTCAGGCGAACAGGTAGTAATTATAAGTTTAATTATAATATTTGTGTTATTTTGTATAACATACAAATATTATCTACACAAATTAATAACATACATTCTTTTGCGTTTATGCTCGATGTATGTATTTAAATAGTGCAGTATGTTTTTCGCTAAAAGTTTAAGCGTACCTTATTGGAAAGTATGCGCGATAAAAGCGTAATAACCATGTATAGTTTCTAAAAATAGTTATGTTAACAACAAATTGAAACTATACGCGATCAGTCCCGACCTGTGCGTACTGTTGTTGTATACTTTCAGTATACGCGGCCATATGCCAGTGTTACCATCTCGTTTATAATTGAATGATTTCCACTTACTACCACGGTAAAGCAATGCTTCAGCAGTATTATGGCTGCAGCACGAAAGAGTCGGTCCACCTGGAAAGAACCACGCTCTGGCGGAATTTCAACGTAAAAGAGCTTCGTGTGTTTCGTTTGGTTAGTGTAGAGAAACGGAGACTCTTTTAACAGCATCCTAATGATGATAACACTAAATAATAAAAAAAAACTGCGGTTGCCGACCCGCCTGCCATGCGTGGCAACTATGGCAAAATCTCCCCTACAAGACAATCTGTGGGGAAGGCCTAAGTCAAGTAGTTGACATTTATAGGCCGTAATGGATGAAAATTTAAAGTAAATGCTTAAAACCAATTTTTAAATCAATTTCTCAAAATTTTGCTTCAAAAAGCTTTAAATTAATACTCGTTGCAAGATGTTTAAATTTTTTGCCACATACTGTTGTACCACCACCTGTAGCGTATATTCACTACATTTACAAAAACTCTATTGAGCGTTTGTAAATGTAGTGTATATACGTTCAGAGCAATTCCTCTTCTGGGCTACATCTACGTGTTGTATTCGAGGGTCATTACGAATCGTCTCGCACGCAGAATAGATTACTTCCAGCCTACCGATCAAGCCAGTGTGCAAAAGGGCTTCAGTTTATAGATCGTATGCACACCTTTCGTCAAATTGTACAGGTAGCCTTGGGTTACACCCGGTCTGACGGCAAAACCTTCTTCAGATAATTCCATTTTACAAATTTCATATAGAATATGATAGACGAATTTTCGTAACATCTTCCCCCAACAGTTTCCCCTAACTTTTCCACCACATTCGTTGGCTTATGTTCAACAATGAACTTGTGAATAACGATATTATAACTATACAAAATTACAACAGCCTACGTAAAACATTTTTAAGGAAATCTCTGCGACAATACGTGGTAGAGCCATGCTGCAGTTATATTAGTAGTATAGTTGTAGCACGAATGGGTCAGCTGGACCGGGGAGGGACCACGCTCTCACAGAATACCAGCGTAAAATAGTAGCTAAATGCTGTTGTTTCGTATGATGAGTGTAGAGAACCGGAGACCCTTTTTACTGGAAACTAGGCATTCCATCTTAGTCTTCACGGGTGACAACGCATCTGCATTTTGATTCGTAATCGAGAACAGATGTAGGTGTCAATGGGCCACAGCAACCACTTGCCATTAGATCGACTGTGTGCTCGCTTGTCACCCTATCCTAAAAAAATAGACAGACTAGGGCGAGTTCCATTTTGTTGGTAGGTACGCAAAATTAAAAATTAGGTAAGACTTTGCGTCATCATCATGATGATGATGATGATGACGCAAAATTAACAATTAAGACTTACTCATACGAATTTGAGTTATAGATAAATTTCTGTCAGCTAATTTAAATATTAAAAAAGATTTTGTGGATTCTGTACACTGAACTATAATGTAGCAAATGTAATTACAATCAACCTACATGGAAACTACTTTCTAGATTACACTTCAGATCCTCTTAAGCCTGTTTTGCAACGTAGGATACGAAACAGTGCACTAAGAATAATTTTACTACAAAACAAGTTACTACCAACAGCTGTTTCTTGTAATTACATTTTCTCCTTACATTTTATTTTATTTTTATTTATTGGGGTCGTCGACGGTAGTTCCAAATCGCTTGTTTTTACACTATGCTTTCACTTGCTAATAGATTAGATTTATACTTAATTAAATATAGAAAAGAAAAACCCGTGATTTGATGTGACTAAAAAACTTAAAAAAAAACTTTTTTTATTAGAATATGGGTGACAAACGAGAACACAGTCCACGTGGTGGTAAGTGGACGCCATGGCCCATAGACATCTACATTTATCCTCAATTAAGAATCAAACCGCAAATCCGTTGTCACCTCTGAGGACTAAGAGGGAGTGCCTTGTTTCCAGTAAAAAGGGTCTTCGGTTCTCTAAACTCTCCATACGAAACACAGCAGTATTTAGCTGCTATTTTACGCTGGTATTCTGTGAGAGCGTGGTACTTCCCCGGTCGAGCCAACACATTCGTGCTACAACCATAATATATCTACTGCGTGGCTCTACTACGTATGAAATGTGTTATTGTATTGAGGCTTATACTAAATTGAGTGA
Source organism: Parnassius smintheus behrii (assembly GCA_036936625.1). NCBI lineage: Eukaryota > Metazoa > Arthropoda > Insecta > Lepidoptera > Papilionidae > Parnassius > Parnassius smintheus. Next base: position 33,465,877 of record JAUPFT010000024.1, read on the forward strand.
GTCTAACCGGACCTAGAAGAGTCGTAATAGCTCAGGGAATAAAAGCTCGCAATAAAACTTCATAGTACGTGAGCAAATCTCGTTCGATCCCCGACGGGATTACTGAAATTTTTAATTGCAATTATAAGTTGCCACGTAGTGGCGGTGTAAGAATATCCACTATCCCAATTCATCCCGTGGGTGTCGCGAGAGAAGACAGAGGAAACAAATCAGAAGATGGGTAGCAGGATCTTCCTAATATAACGACTAAAAGTAAAATACTGCGGTGGCCAACCCGATTGCCTAGGAGGCCCGTTTTCATCAGTAGACTATAATAGGCTGTACAGGTAAGGTTAATACTACAAAAGCTCAAGTAATTACGTTTAAAAAATTTTGTTCAACAAAAGTTACATGTTAATATATTAAACAAGATTGAAGCATCTAAGTTGGACGTGCTGAACGAACGAAAGTTGCTTTATTGTTCAAATTTAACGAGTTTAAGATAAATTAAAACGTTACATACTTTCCAAAGATTATTTATTTTATGTTAGATTTTGGATGCCCTTTCTTTTATTTTCTTTTGGATAACCTTTTCTCTTTTTAACCTCCGACGAAAACAGAGGGGTGTTATAAGTTTGTAGTGAGTATATGTGTATCTGTTTGTCTGTTTGTGTGTAAGCTCTTGAACGGATAAATTGATTTAGATTTTTTTCGTTTTAAAGTGTATTAATCGAAAGTGTTCTGAGCTATTATTCAGGAAAATCTGTCTAGACGTTTGAAGATCATCGTCTTTTTTGTTTCGGGGGATTATAATTTTTTCATTTAAGGGTTTCTAGATGTAAAAAATTTTATTTTTATATCGAGTATATGTCACGGAGAAAAATTTGCAGCACCGCTCCCTATTTACATCAATTTATTATTTTCTATTATGAACTTACAATGTCTGTTGCGGTACGTATGTATATCGGGCAAATAGAGCGCATTCTATAGGAATACCAGTAAGGAACAAAGTACATAATTTATTTTAAGTTACATGATGTTCGTGGTAAAAGCGTTTGTCTCGCATGACCACCTTAGGCTGCATTTGTCACCAAAAAAAAACCAGTTACATTGAAAAATTACAAAATAATAATTAAAACGCAAATTAAAATTAACTTACCTTCATTAGTACAGATTCACTAAGCTTTTCTCTGTTGATGATCTTTATGGCCACCTTCTTGCCGGTCACACAATGCACTCCGAGTTTCACCAAGCCTGCAAGAAATAGCATTTTAAAAGGGTGAAATGGTACACTTATAACATTTAATTTAAAAACGGTATTTAAAATATGAGTAGTGGTAGTTTACAAAAACAAGTACGTGTAACATTAAAAAACAACAAATAATTTGGTAATCTATAAAAAGTTCACTACTCTTGAAATTTCGAAGTATTATAGTCAGTCATCATCATCATCATTACAGCCCTACACAAGTCCACTACTGAACATAGGCCTCCCCCAAGTAATGCCACAAAGCACGGTCCTGAGCCACCTGCATCCATCGACTTCCTGCATGTCTTACCAGGTCGTCACTCCATCTAGTAGGGGGTCGCCCTACACTACGCATACTGGTATGAGGCTGCCACTCGGAACCTTTCTTTCCCATCGGTTATCGGTTCATCGAGCTATATGGCTGGCCCATTGCCACTTCAGCATACGAATCCGTTGGGTTATGTCGGTCACTCTGATTTTACTGCGGATATCCTCATTTCTGAGTCTATCACGCAGAGAAACTCCGACCATAGTCCTCTCTCGCTGAGCGACCTTGAGCGTCCTCATACGGCCAGCAGTGAAACACCACGTCTCAGATCCGTAAGTCATCACTGGCAACACGCACTGGTTGTACAATCTAGTTTTCAGAGTTTGAGGTATACCTGACGAGAAGATGTGTCGTAATTTCCCAAACGCTGCCCAGCCAAGCTTAATCCGTCGATTGACCTCTCGGTCAAAGTTGGACTTACCTAATCGGACTATTTGTCCCAGGTGAACGTACTCGTCAACAACTTCGAGCATAGTGCTCCCAACAACTATCGGCATGGACATGGACGTTAAACATGATCTTTGTTTTGTCCATGTTCATCTTAAGACCTATCCGTTGTGAGACACCATTGTGGTAATTGAGCATAGTACTTAGGTCCTCCAGCGATTCTGCCATAAGGACTATAATATCGGCAAATCGAAGGTGAGCGATGAACTCGCCATTGATGTTAATACCGTATCCTCTCCAGTCCAGTAGCTTGAAAACACCTTCCAATGCAGCGGTAAAGAGTTTCGGGGATATAACGTCACCCTGTCTTACACCTCTCTGCAGTTGGATAGCTTTCGAACTCTGGTTCTGTACTCGGATAGCTAACGTAGCCCTACTGTACAAACACTTCAGCACTTCGATATACCGAGAGTCAACTTGACGCCGCTGAAGGGACTGTAGCACCGCCCAAATTTTGACGGAATCAAAGGCTTTCTCATGGTCCACATACGCCAGGCAAAGTGGCAGATTGTACTATTCGGTCTTCTGTACAATCTTTTTTTCTGTTCAATCACGCCTCCGGGGTAGTGCCACCATGGAGGACGGAATTGAAGAGCTTCTGAAGGACTTTAAGTACCGGTGTTCCATCCGCTTTCAGAAGCTCCGCTGTAATTCCATCCTCGCCTGCCGTTTTTAGGGTGCTGGAGAGCCATTCTAATCTCGCTCAGACTGACGTCCGGGATATCATCGGAATAGTGTCAGATAAGACTTGCTCTTACATCGTTACTCACGCTTGCATGTGGCTCCAACGATGATGTGTACAGCTGCCCATAGAATCTCTGAATCTCACTCAGAATCTCAGGTGTCCCGGAAACAATGCTGCCACACTCAGTCTTCAGCTTTGACAGTTGGCTCTTTCTGGCAGACAGATCTCTGGCAAAGACTTTTTAGCTCTGGTTCCGCTCGATTGCTTCTTCAATACGAGCAGTATTAAAGTTGCGTAAGTCTCACCGCTTGCATTTAGAAATCTGTCTGTACAGTTGCCTGTATGCTGTCAAATCTAATGACGATTGCAGCCCCATCTCCCGTCTAACAGCCATGAGATTAAGATGCATGGATTATAGTCAGTAGCTTTTTTAAATGCGAAAATTATAATAGTAATATATCGCATATAAGTCAGGTCGGTGAGATTTATTATAGAAGAAGATGTGGTATTTATTATGAATTATGGGTTACACGCGAGCACACATCCACGATAATAGTAGAATGGCCGAATCAAACCTACTTACTATGCTAACATTTTATATCTGCAAAAGACGAGTATTTTTGCATGCATTACATCTTATTAAAAGGCCGATAGACAAAGACCTACCACATAGGTAGTCTCACAGGGTAGATAAACACACACACACACACACACACACACACACACACATGTATATATTATATACATATGTGTATATTATATACACGTGTGTGTATTGTATTTATGCTGTTATTATTGTCCTTAATTTGCACCTGCCAACATCTTTATTTACTCTATCTTTCGTAGGGTTGACTGGTAGTGAATGCCCTAGCGCATTAAGTCCGCTAAACATGTGATAATTTTTATCCATATTTATATAACTTGTCAGTGCTACGAAAATATTTTATAGATTTATCTACAACTAGACAGCAGTGATTTTAGACAAATGTTGATGTTTTTCAAAACAAATGTTAATGTTTTCGTTGGATGTTTCCAGTGAAATCGTTTTAAATGAAATGTAATTAAAACCGAGTGACGGACCACGTATTAATTACATTTTATTGCACAATCGGCGACCCGTGCTTCGCCTGGATAGGGTCTATTAAGGAGGCGTCATTTAAATTCAGGATATTCAAAGACCATTTGCCTTATAAATTTTTAGGGTTTTCAAAAAAATCTCCAAGTTTTTTTAGATAAAATATCTGGGGGTACGATAGTGCGGCCCCGCCAAGACGAGCCAACCGAAGGCGCTTCGTCGTTTTTTTGTATCCTCATAACTAGGGTTTGGATTATACCAGAGAAACAAAATTCTCTGGATATGATATCAATAGTAGACATATTAAACGTATAAAGTTTAAGTTGCATAGCTTTTATAAGTTAGATTTTATTAATATCTAATACACCCCGATTTCGTCACTAGCTCTCTAGTGATCATTACAATTCTTAAGATACTTCCTGAAGTCTTAGAAAACTGAAATTTGGTATGTAAGTTAGTATTAGTACAAAAATAACTTACAAAAGTAACATAAACTAGGGTATAAAAGTTTGTTCCGCAAATTTTGATGTTAGGGGTCTGAAAATTAGGAGGGCATGTAAGTTTGTATATGGGTTTTTCCATACAAAGTTAATTCCATGCTAGAGATCTGAAAATTATACAAGTACACAGACATCTTACTACAAATTAAAAATATAAACATTGACTTTAGTAGTATTAAAGGTCAAAGTCAGCCATAGTCGAATATAACCTAAGAGCTAAGTATCGCCCTGATCTTTCGCTTATTATAAACAGTAAAGCAATAAAGAAAATGGTAAAGATAGAGAGTACATAGAAAAAAGCACCTCTGAGCATCAAGAAATTCACCCCGAAAAAAGAAAGAAAAATGAACAAAATAAAAAAAATGTCTTAAGCAACTTACATAAAGAAGTGAAATCTCACCAAAAACATTTTCATATAATATTTTTTTATAGGATAGGGTGACAAAAAAGCACACAGTCCACCTGATGGTAAGTGGATACTGTGGCCCATAGACATCTACATCTATCCTCGATTATGAATCAAAATGCAAGTGCGTTCTCTTTCGTGGGGATTAAGACGGAATGCCTCTTTCCAGTAAAAAGGATCTCCGGTTATCTACACTCACTATATGAAACACAGCTGCGTTAAGCTGCCGTTCTACGCTGGTATTCTGTGAGAGCATGGTACTTCTCCGGTCGAGCCGACCCACTCGTGCTACAACTATACTACTCATATAACTACAGTATGGCACTTCCTCGTATAATCCATGTTAACAAAAATATGGCTCACACTGTCAAAAAGTGATTGGGTCTCATGTAGATCCATGCTTCTACCTCTACACACTCTAACTCTACAAGCCCTAACTTCACAAACTCTACACCTTAGTCAAAATATGTGGTTTGGTCGTTTCGCTAAAGTTTCATACGGGCGTAAAGTGAAAAATTTATTTACTGTTCATTACTTTACTGTTAGAAAGCGAGTAACCCGGGTTTGATCCCCGCCAGCACCAATGAAATTGTTAATTGCGGCGGACACTTCCTCGCCCTAAAACCCCCTTAGAAATGACGGAAGGCCTGTGTCTAGCACTGGGACGTATAGGCAGACAGACTGACAAAAATTTACAAAATGGTTATTCATGTTTTTATTGCGTGCAAAAACCCCGTTAGCTCAAAAAAGGGAGAAATTTCGATAGGACAAACGGACATTTCAATCTTATATATATGTATACATTATATTGCGTTGTTTATGTTATACGGTGTTCAGTGACAAAGCAATTCAACGTATGAAACAGGAGAGATTTATGATGTATTTGATAAAAGATTAATGTTTCTACGAAAAAGTTTCGTTTTCGTCCAATGAAGCAAGATATCTATTACTAAAGCTGTTAAATACCCCTCTTTTACTATTTTCTTTTTCTATTAGAAATATAGTTTACATAAGGAAGTTAAATCCATATAGCCCTATCAACGAGATAGGAGTTCTAATGTAGTTAAAATTTCGGTGCACAATAAAAAATGTCTAGTTACTTTTTTCTAGCACCAGATCCTCTTTTTCACAGAATAAAGATGACGAACGAGCTCACAGTCTACATGTGCTCGTTCGCTGGTTTGGTTAATGTTTGCAGTGGTCCATAGACAACTACATCTATCCTCGGTTAACAAATAAAATACAGACATGCCACCCTCGAGGGCTAGGATGGTATGCCTCGTTTCCAGTAAGAAGGGTCTCCGGATATCTACACTCAGCATACGAAACACAGCCGCTTAAAGCGGCTCATTTACGCTGGTATTCTGTGGGAATGTGGCCCATCTCCGGTCGAGCCAACCCATTCATGTTACAACCATAGTCTAACTGCACCATGGGTCTATCATGTAAGCCTACCAAACACCCTGTTATCCCGTCATGTAATCCATATCTACCCCATACCGTCTCGTGGGTTTCGTGAAGAGGCGGCAAAGGGAAACTGAATAAATAATAAAATTAATTTGTGTGTAACGCTGGAATGGGTGGTCATAACATCTCCAGGTGAAATAAGTGAGCAAAAAATGAAACGCGATTCGCCTGACACTTGCACATGAACTTGGCCGCCACTTCCTAACCGTAAAACATTGCTAGTCGGGAAGTGGTGAAGACAACCGTCTATTTGGCTACCCCGTCAATATGGTTTCCTTGCTAATATGGTAAGGTATATTTTATACTTTGTTTAATAGTTTTCCAGATAGTATTTCTCTTCAGTATTTACTAATATTATCCAATTTAATGACAGAACTACAATGTTGGCGTAAGCGAAGTTTGATCCGACCCCTGTGATTGACTTATTAAATCGTCCTGTAAAATAAATATTTCAAAAGTTACGCTTATAAGTAGAAAAGTACATGCTTTTTCCCATTTTTAGTGTAACAAATCATTGTTTGATTTATGCTTAAAGCCCTCTACATTTCATCAAAATAAATATAAAATTTTATAAACAGTTTATCTATTTTAAAATTAATTTGAAATAAAATTGTAAATATTTAAAACTTAATACTAGCGGGTATTTATTTTAATAAGAAAATGTTACCACAAGCGCTAGCCCAAAGTTTTTTATTAAAACTTAATATAACTTATATATAGAACATTTTATAAAATATAAACATTTTACGATATAAAAACTTTATAAAGCCCTTTTATCAAACATAAGTTCCTCCAACAGAAAGATTTTCTGCTGTATCGTGAAGTCAATTTACATACATAAATTTCACATGTTCTTTTTTCAATTTAGACTCGGAGTATTTATTTGTAGACCACATATACACTAGTTCCTTGTGAAATACGAACCTGCGGCCCAGCGACCAAAGACCAAACTCTTGGCCACCGCGCTATGGAACGAACCGTCGTAAATTAGAAAGTTTATTTTTGGTGGTGCTTCAAAAAACTTACATTTGTTACTTTGACACTTTAGGCGATGACTTTTTTGATATTTTTTTAATAGGAAAATGAAAATTTTTTCAAATCTGATGGCTATATCTACTACCTACGAGTAAAAATCAATTATGGTGCGTAAGTCTCGCTAAAACTCAAAAACGGCTCGACCGATTTTAATGAATTTTGTTGTGTGGTTTAGATTCAGATTTGGGCCCGGTAGACAGTATTGACACTGTCAAGATCCAGAAATCATCGGCTCACCAGTGTCAAATAAAAGTGAAACTCAAGCTTATTATTGAATAACAAACGGCAAAACGGGCCACCGGCTCGGTTAAAAATGAAAGAAGGAAACCTAGAATTTAACGAGTCTTACAAATAAGTTTTTAAATTTGTATTTAATGATTTCTTATATTTAGTCGCTTTTTAACTGCTTAGATTTTATTTGTGGGAGCTCTAGCTGACGTTAGCTTCCAGCCATCTTTTCTATTGAAATTAGGATTTCATTTTATTTCAACAGCCTTAGGAATCGTTTCCAACGTGACCATACGTGCCCATTCTAAATTTTAAAAATGAAAATAAGTTGCAATTAATTGCAGTAAGAAATCCGTAAAATAAAGTAAAATTTAATATTACCCTTTATGGTGCGATTTCGTGCGATAAATATAATAATTATAGGATGTTGCAAATCAGACATAATTGTTAGATTAAAAAATAATTATTCATACGATAATCCTGTTAATAAAAAAAAAATAATCGTCCGATTATCGTATAAATAGTCACTTCTAACAGCTGTTGCTAAATATACGATTATAGTGTGATTGAAAAATAATTAAATTATGTTTTAATATCTAATGTACGCGGCCTGAGCGTGGTCAAAGTGCCACCCCAGTCACACATTAACCCACTGTCACTGATATTGAAAGATTGGTGTGACGTTTTATTAGACGCAAAAATTACACATTACAGGTACAAATACCTAAAAATTAAAGTAATATTAATGTTGATTTCTGATCGTTTTAAGATAATTCTGTTAATTTTTTTTTCAATTAACAATAATAAAAAAATTGGAATGTCAATAAAAATGACATACTTAGTAAAATACAATTTTTACGATCATATGAGCATTATGAGTCGTGCACTTTTGTTTTTTTTTCTAAAGTTTTTCTTATTGACGTTTGACATAAAATTATCGGAAACTTAGAAGTAATAGTAACACAGTTATTTGTGAAAACTTGTGTGTATTTAAAATACTTTAAAAAATTGACGTATAAAATGAGCGCTTAAGGCATGCACATTTGGATTTACCAAAAGTTTATATATGTAAGTACTTTATTTTATTAAATTGTCTAAAACTTGTAGTAGTTTTAGACAATTTAATAAAATAAAGTGTTTTTATAATATTATTTTTTTTAATTAAAAATATTTCAGACAAATAAAAATATATAAATCAAACGATGATCGTATAAATAAGAAAATATTAATCGTTCGATTATCGTATGAATAGACACTTCCATAATTATAACAATTGATATTTAAAATTAGACGTAGTCTATCCCTGTATTCTATCAGAGGCTAATATCGTTAAGAATTATCAGTCCTGGGTTAATTGTGTTTGTGTTCATCACGATGTATTAATTATTTATATGGATAAATTTTAATGAAAAATCTAAATTAAAGAAGCAGAGGGAGAAAGTGTAATCAGTTTAATACAAAGACTGATATTTTTTAATATTCTTATTATATTTTCCCTATAGCGTGACCTATTAAAATGTATTACGTACATCATATTTTCATTTTTATTTTATAAACAAAACTTGTATCATTAAGAATTTGAATATCAGGGAAACCAAGGCTTGGCAGACGCGTGACTTGCAAAAATATCCGAGCTTTTACAGTAATTTCGAACACATACAATAAATACAAATAAGATATGAGGTGTCTTTTATCTGATAAAAGATCTACAGAATATATTTTGGGTTTCTTTCTATTTTTGGGTGACACAAACACAAAATTTTTATAATGATATCAATGTGCTTGTATTATTGTATAATTCGACACATCTAATTGAACGTGTCATTTTATCATAAAAATGATTGAAGCGTAAAACAAAATGTTGTGGGTTATATACATTATTACTATATTCCTTAATTCGTAACGTGGCAGAACTACGCCGTAGAATTAATGGGTCTGCTAAACCAGAGGAGGACCACGCTCTCAGAATATCAGCGTAAAATAGCAGTTTAAGGCTGCATGTTTCGTATGGAGAGTACGATACGGTATGTAACCGGAGTTTTTATTGGAAATAAGGCATTCCATCTTAGCCCTCACGGGTGACAACGCATCTGCATTTTGATTCTTAATCGAGGATGTATGTAGATGTCTATGGGCCACAGCATCCACTTACCATCGGGAATGTGTGTTCATCTGTCACCCAAATTCTGTTTAAGGAAAAGTTCTTTTTTCAATACGTTCCTGGCATTCTCCTTTAGTCCTCCGGGGTGGCAACTAATTTACATTTAGATTCTTATTCTATTAGATGAAAGTGTTTTTGTGGCACAGCATTCATTTATCATCATGTGGATTGTGCGGTCGTTTGTCACCCTTATTATATATGTTACGGGTGTACTGTCGTTACACATAATCGTAGTTTTAGCCCGCTTCAACTAGATGCAACCCACGGAAGTGCAACCGATTGTGCTTACTTAAATTTAGGTGTATCTCATTAGTCCGAATAATTTATAAATAATATAAATGTCACCTTGACCTGCTATTGCCGATATATCTTGATATGTGATTTCGTATTTTTAACAAAATAACCAGAATTCATAGTAATTAGCCTACTGTCGCTGACATTACTTGATTGGTGCTCTGGTATTTTTGACAAAATCATTTGAAGTCGTAATCAATTCCTAAGTCATGGTCGGACTTTAACTGAGGACTTTGAACCTAGTTCTACTAAAGGTGAAGCTAACGGCAACACTTACATTAATCATCATCATTGCAGCTCCTCACAAGTTCCCTGCTGAACATAGGCCTCCCACAAGGAATACCACAAAGCACGGTTGTATTAGGTAGTAAGGTTAGTAATGTATAAGTTGAATACACCTATGCTTAAACCAAGGTAACTATTGTGTTTTAGCCGTAACATAACATTTAAAAAATAATTATTTGTAATTTCCTTCCTACAATCAAGCAAAAATATTGTTTTAGAAAACGTTATAATATTCTCAAAGGGCTTGTAAACTTTAAAAAAATATAACCATAATTTAAAAAAAGTTTACAAAACTTTTGGTGGTTTCTGCAAATAATTAAAAAAGCATCAATAAAGAACTTTAAAAAGAGCGAAAACTTCCAATTAATTTTGAGCAACAACTGAGCTAATTTGATAGTTCTCGGGTCTAGATGTACTGTTATTGACCCGTGTCTGTAGCTTGTGTCGTCCATTCGTCGCACTATACGTACATATCTCTTAAAATTATATGTATAATATAACATGGGTTGTTTGGGACGGATGCATTCCTCAGCCGTAGCATATATTTTATCTTATATCATATAACTTCTATCTATCTGTTCTATTCTGTATCTGTGGAATTAATTACGAACGGATTTCACGGGGTTTTTTTGCGCGGGTCGTTAATTATTTTTAGAAAATAAAAGTATCCTAAGTTACTACTTATAACATCAGTTATCTGACGGTGAAAGTCCCGTCAAAATTGGTCCAGCCATTGCTGAGATTAGCTAGAACAAACAGACAGACATATATTTTAAAAATTATGGTTTTGTTAAAAATACCGTATATACTTTCATATTCATTTAGTACAAGATTTTAATTTGACTTTACAAACAGACACTTCAATTTTATTCATTTGTCTATACAAACAGGATGACACAATATACATATAGGATGTTAGTGTAAACACCGTTATCCTTGAAACCAGTGGTTTGGTTTCACTTAAAAAACATAAATTCAATGAATTAAAAAAACGCTATTTTCTTTCATAAAATTTAAAAAGTTTCTGTCCGACACCGTCCGTAAATTCATGGATACCCTATGCGCCCGAGTGACCTAATCATTGTAAACGTCAATGCCCGCGCTATCTACCTACACAATATTCCAATAAAAACACAATAGGTACACATAACCCGTGATGTAACTTTTCCTTCATACTTTCATCCTGGCTTAGGACAGGCAAAAATTGAGGATTTAAGGAAAAATTAAGATTTTACTAAAAAATGTTGTTTTTTTTTATTAAAATGTTCTGGAAACTCGTAAAAAATACCAGGGGAAATACAAAACAGCCTAGATTGAATGCGATACGAGACGAGAATGGCTGTATCCTGAATGATGAAGTGTTGAGTCTAAAGAGATGGAAGGAATATTTTGAAAGCGAATTTATGAGTGAGGAGAAGTGTGAACTAAATGAAATAGAAATTCCGAAAGAAGATGAAAGAGATAGGGAGGTAAGTATGGATGAAATAATGAAAGCAATGAAAAGCATGAAAGTAGGTAAGGCAGCCGGATATGATAGAGTTTCACTCGAAATGCTAAGGGCTGGAGAGGACGTGGTGGCAGGCCTGCTGTACACCTTGTTTAATTTATGTTGGGAACTAAAGCGGGTACCGGGAGACTGGTGCAAAGCCGTGATAGTCCCAATATATAAGGGAAAAGGGTCACAGCAGGACTGTAAAAACTACCGTGGTATCAGCCTTCTTAGCATTGTGGGAAAACTGTATGCTAAGGTACTAATTGAAAGAGTTATGAAAGAAACTGATGAAAAAATTTGGGATGTGCAAGCGGGATTTAGAAAGGGAATGGGGTGTACAGATCAAGTCTTTTCCATGCGCATGATCGCGGAGAAGTTTTTGGCGAAAAACCAAAGAGTTTTTTTGTGCGTTCATGGACTTGGAAAAGGCTTATGACAGAGTGGACAGGGATGTGTTATGGCAAACGCTGAACGCATTTAGGTTGAGCGCTGGTTTGATACAGGCATTAAAGTCTCTGTATAGGGACTCGAGTGCTTGTGTTAGAATCAACGGGGTCTACTCGGGCTGGTTTGGCATCCATAAAGGTGTCAGACAGGGCTGTGTAGCTTCCCCGTGGCTGTTCAAACTATTTATGGACAGCTGTTTGGAAAATTTGAAAGTTGAAGAATGCGGGGTAAGAATGGGTGAGTTAACCATCAAATGCCTTTTGTACGCCGATGATCAAGTCATACTTGCGTCGTCGGCGGCCGAGTTGCAAATGATGGTTACATTAATGAACAGGTCATTAAAAGAAAGGGGAATGAAAGTGAACGCAAGTAAGACGAAAGTGATGGTTTTTGAAAGAGATGAAAGCAAAACGGTATGTGAAATAAGAATAGAAGGAGAGTTAATTGAGCAAGTGGATGAGTTCGTATACTTGGGATGTGTATTCAGCAGGGATGGGAGATATGATAAGGACATTGAACGACGAGTGAATGCAGGAAATAAAGTAAATGGGGCTCTACACTCTATTGTGAAAAGTCAGAATGTGTCAAAAAAGGCACGTATGGCAATTCACAGTGCTGTATTAGTCCCTACTTTAACGTATGGTAGTGAAAGTTGGGTGTGGCAGAAGAAGCACGAGAGTAGAATAAATGCGGTAGAAATGCGGTCGCTAAGGAGTATGTTAGGGCTGAATCTGAGTGACAGGGTGAGAAACTGTGTGATAAAAGAAGAGTGTGGTTTGCAAGATGATGCGGTGACCAGGATTAAGAAAGGAATGCTTCGGTGGTTTGGTCATGTAGAATGAATGAATGCGGAAAGACTGACAAAGCAAATATATGTTGCAGAAGTGAATGGAAGAGTCGGAAAGGGACGTCCTAGGCGGAAGTTTGTCGACCAAATTGGCGATATACTAAAAATGGGCCAAATTAAGAGTACCCTTAACCGACGAGCATGTATGCGTAGGTATATGAATGTGGAAGAGGCGAGAAAGGTATGTCAGGATCGTGCTAAATGGAAGTCTGTAGTCTCTGCCTACCCCTCTGGGTGACAGGCGTGAGTGTTTATGTTTATATGTTATATGTTTATTTTTCATGGAATTTACATTTTATAAGTGAAACCAAACCACTGGTTTCAAGGATAACGGTGTTTACACTAACACCCTGTACATATTACAAGCGATCTGCCCGGCTTCGCATGGGTGATATTTAGATCTCGACAACGGCGCCAACTACCGGATCTAAATGTGAATATAAACCATCTAGGGACCCATTAAGACCCACACAAAAACTTTTATCAAAATCCGTTGGATGGTTTCAAAGTCTATAACAGATATAGGTAGAACATTTCTTATTTTATATAGATAGTTCACTCAGCGTAACAATTTTTTGATTTTGCACAAAAATGTTGACTCCAACTAGAGCAAACATACAAGTAACTTAATCCAATCACTTCGTTAACTACCGCACGTATCGTTAGATCAAAGAAAATGTTTGGAAAACCCTTGAGACTTCCACTTAACAACGCCTGAATCGGTTACCAGAAGAGGCATCTGTCTAGGTCCGGTGTCGCGCTTTTATAGTAAATCCTTGCAAGTTGAGTGAAGGCAAAATGTTTCATGTTCATGAAACCCTATTAGCGAGTATTTTATAAGTCAGAAATTTTTATAATAAATCTAGTTTTTATATAAGATTAGGGTGACAAACGAGCACACAGTCCACCTGATGGTAAGGGGTTACTGCGGCCCATAGACTTCAAATCTATCCTCGATTACGAATCAAAATGCAGATGCGTTGTCAACCGTGAGGTCTAAGATGTAATTCCTCGTTTCTTGTAAAAAGGGTCTCCGGTTCTCTACACTCAGCATATGAAACACAGCAGCGTTAAGCTGCTATTTTACGCTGATATTCTGTCTTTCGTTTAGACAAAGCTCTCCTTTCAGCATATATAAAAGTAAGAAGAGGATACCCATAAAAATATAATGTGCAAAAACTATAATGTGAAAGCATAGCAGTGGAGCTTACGAAAGTTTCTTTTGTATCGTGGAGGCAGCTTACAGACATAAATTTCACAAGGACAAACATCCAGATCCGTACAACTGGTCATTTTTTCATTACGAAAAAACTACAGCCTTGTTTACATAGGTGGCTTTGTGATAACGATAGCTCTTCATCGGTCAATCAAATAATAAAGGGTCAAAAAGGTTTTCCTTATCGAGCTTATTTCGACAGTTGACATCATAGTAAATATTTTAGTCGATTTTAGTATTGTGTAGTGTTGTTAGTTTATTTAAATTGATATTTTGAAGTGTCCTAATAATTGCCAAAGCTTGCTTGCTATTACTTTCTTAATATATTAGTTATAGTATACGAATTTGTGTTTTGTCTCTGTCCTACTTCTAGTTTTAGTATTATAATACTGCTATAGCAGGGCAGGGCAGCAAATATTAAGAGGACCATATTATCCTCACGTATCTTATTTGTAGGCCACATTTTCCGTGCCTGATGCGAACCCGCGACCTAAACGCCGCAACTCATTGCTAAGCCATTGCACTACGAAGCCGTCAAAAGGGTTAAGGGTATTAAAACAGGACCACTGAGTCATCGCTTGCCTTAGGGTTTTAGGGCACGTTGAAAGGCATCTTCAAACATTTTCTTCTCGGAGCGTGGTTTATGCAGTTGTAACTCAAAGGATTTTTAACAGTAATCACACATTTTAAAACGAGCAGTTTCTATAATTAGCCCCACTACACTAAGAGTTAAGAGATGAATGGATTACGAGAAATGATTTATTAATATTAGACTATTCATTCAACATATTAAAATTCCACAGCTGACCTAATCCCTCCTCCATAGAGTGCCTCATAAGCCTCACCTATGAGGCACTCTATGGGGATCTTTTTTATTTTGTACATTCTTGAAACTGCTGCTACTTGAGGTTGGTTCGAATCTCAATTCTTCTATCAGCGAAGCTGCCATCCCCGATCGTCGTTTGTACCGGCTCTTTTCACGTTAATATTTTGATGGGATATATTAAATACATGTATAACCATCTCGTTTATATCCAATGTATAGTGTCCAAATCATCGTTTAAAAAAGTAAAAGTCGTGAAAGTTTTCATTTCAATATTCCAAGGGCACGTGAAGTCCGTCAACACACGCCATGTCCAAAAGATAGCGCAGCAGACTCCCCCATACTCCAAAACCTTCTTAGAGATAAGAAAAGCCCTGACTCAGCACTGTCTTTATTTATTACGTGTGCAATTATATATATATATATATATATATATATATATATATATATATATATATATATATATATATATATATATATATATATATATATATATATATATATATATACTTTGTTGTATATAGATATACAACAAAGTCAACAAAATGATAAAGTTTGACGATAGGCAGGATTTATTTAGGTACAATTAAAGACGGGAATTATGATGAAAAATATCAGAGTTCCAAGTAATAAGTTTTAAGTAGATTTTTGTATATGATATTAAATATATTGCCTCCTCATGATAATCTGGCGAGGCAACTTCGGTAAATGTTCTCCATAATTTTTTTTATAGATTTAGGGTGACAGACGACCACACTGTCTACCTGATACCGTAAGTGAATGCTGTGGCCCGCAGACATCTACATCTACGCTCGATTAAAAATCAAAAATACAGATGCGTTGTAACCCCTGAGGAATAAAATGGAATGCCTCGTTTAAAATTTGCCATAGTTACCACGCTTTCGTTTCTTTGCTTTATTTTTTTACATCCTCATTTCATTTTTTTCGATCTCCATCTCGTTATGTAAAGTTCCCAGATGCTCGAAGGAGAATAACGTCGAAAGTGCGAGGCGTGTAGTACTGCGTTTGCCAATCCTCCAGCCAGGAGTAGAAGTTGCTTTATAATGGAATATCTTCTCGGCTAAAATAAGGGCCTATGTCCAGTGACCCATTACGGAATGATACAGAAGAGGAAAAAGTATTGTGTGCTACTACTTTTTTTCTTTTGGACTTCTTCTAGACTCTAGAATAGAATAACGTTGAAGGTGCTAGAATCTAGACGCAAGCACATTAGATGCTCGTATTTATAACTTTGCTGCGGCTACATTAGGTACCCTTTAAAACGGTCGAGGAGGCCGATGGCTGCCCCATGTATCATACCTGTGAACAGGTGCTGCTTAAGGGGACTGGTCCGCTCGGGCTTACAGCACATTTATTAGCTTTAAAGTTAGCGTTACAGCCTGTTAAAGTCCACTGCTGAACGTAGGCCTCCTTGCCTTATAGGGGGGATATTTGCCATAGTTGCCACGCTTGGCAAGCAAGTTGCCAACCGGTTGGCAACGGGTTGTTTTATACGTGGTAGATGCTATATTATCGTTGTAGCACGAATGAGTCTGTTTGACCAACGAAGTACCACGCTCTCACGGAATACCAGCGTAAAATAGTACCTCAATGCTGTTGTGTTTCGTATGGTGAGTTTAGAGAACTGGAGACCCTTTTTTAGTGGAAACTAGGCAATCCATATACCTCACGGGTGACAACGCATCTGCGTTTTGAACACAATGTAGGATAAATGATGTCTATGGGCCACAGCAAGCACTTACCATCAGGTGCACTATGTCACCTTATCCTATAAAAAAAGATTACCTTATATTTGCCATAGTTGGCAGTGGGTAACCGCAGTATTGTTTTGTCGTCGTTATTAGGAAGATGTTGCTGCAGCTGCCTATCTTCTGATTTGTTTCCCTTCCTTTGTTTACCTTGTCGCCACGGTACATTTATTAGCTTTAACTTAGTATATTATTGCATGCCTTAACCGCAAAGCGCGTAGGTATGTTCTACCATCGCCTAAAATCAAGAATCCAACGTTTTGTCGCATGAAATCGTATCTAACAATCATATTAAACAACTAAATTATTTATAAAGCAAATTGTCAGAAAGACAAATGGTTGATGAAATTTTTTTTTAAATCGATTAATTGCTATTTTTAAATAAAGATACATATACAAGAACATATTTTTAAAAAGTGGTTTTAGTGGCTTATGGTGTAGATTTATTAAGTACGCATGGAGGGGTAAACACGATAACTTTTGGAAATATCAATTGTTCAACGCAATCTATTTTTTATCTATTCATCTATCAAGCGTACAACCAGTGCGTGTTGCCAGTGATGACTTACGGATCAGAGACGTGGTCCTTCACTGCTGGCCGTATGAGGACGCTCAAGGTCGCTCAGCGAGTTATGGAGAGGGCTATGCTCGGAGTTTCTCTGCGTGATAAACTCAGAAATGAGGATATCCGCAGTAAAACCAGAGTGACCGACATAGCCCAACGGATTAGTAAGCTGAAGTGGCAATGGGCCGGCCATATAGCTCGAAGAACCGATAACCGATGGGGAAGAAAGGTTCTCGAGTGGCAGCCTCGTACTGGTAGGCGTAGTGTAGGGCGACCCCCACTAGATGGAGTGACGACCTGGTAAGACATGCAGGAAGTCGATGGATGCAGGTGGCTCTGGACCGAGCTTTGTGGCGTTACTTGAGGGAGGCCTATGTTCAGCAGTGGACTTGTGAAGGGCTGTAATGATGATGATGATGATGATCTATCATGTGGCTGTACATAAATGGCTGTATAATTAGAGAAAATCCGAAATTTTCGGTGCTTGAGCTGCCTTGTGAGCAACATTTTACTAAATACAGATACATTTTTACTCACACTGGGATCGGCCGCAGTAGTGAGTGGGTTACTATATCGTTTGTTTATAGCGACTCGTGATTAAATAATATCGATCGCTATAAAAATACAAAATATTCCAAAAACCAAATCTGATACATACTTGACCATGGTAAGATATTATTATTATTTTATTATTACAGATTTTCATTACAATATATTGTTTCGTTAAAAGTACGTAGGATTTATATATAAATATACTTATACGTCTTGGACTTTATGGAGTGACCTGAAGGTGTTCTTTAGTGAATGCTAAATTAAAATACTTATAATGAATAGATGAAAAACTTTTTGAAAACGAAATAAAGTTGATAGTTTTTTTATATTCACGAGTCAGGTAAAAAAGACTAGTTTTTACGATATTGTCTGCCCCAATGTAACAAATACCTAAAAATTAAAGTATAAAGTTGATTTCTGAATTTTTTTTTCAATTAACAATAATAAAAAAATTGAATCTCAATAATAATAACGTATGAAAATTATTTTTTTCATTGTTGATTGAGAATTGTTTTCTACATTTTTCACAATCGTATGAGCATTATGAGTCGTGCACTTTTGGATTTTCCCAACTTTTTTTATTGACGTTTAACATAAAATTATCGGAAAAATACGTTACGTGATAAGGTTGTTTGTGAAAACTTGTGTGTATTTAAAATACAATAAAATTACGTATACCTAAGATAAGCGCTTAAGGTATGCACATTTTTCAAAATAAGGTTTCCCTTATTTTGAAAAGTTATAAGATGTAAAATCGTGTTTACACAAACGAAATTTTTATTTCTTACGTATACCCATACTTGGCCACACTCGTGTATTATAATCCTGTCCTGCTATCTATTAGTCCTTAGCTATTAGTCATCCATTCTTCTACTTATATAGCTGGCTTTTTGGGCTATGTCAGTTACGCATATTTACGATATTATATAATGTTGATATATTTTGTCACTTTCTATTAGTTTTATCGTAACATAAGTTTTATTTTATTGGCTACATATGTTATATCAACATATATATTAATATACAGCGCACTCTTGCTTCTAACGGCGGCTGCCGCTGGCAAGCCTTTGGATTTCAAGTACCACTCATTGGAACCTGTGCCAAACCGGGACTTTTGGGTGCTATACTATGACCGCTATGACCAGACTCAAGGAACGACTGAAACTTCTAATTTTAGTAAGTATTTCGAAAATTAAAGATATTTTTTTTTAGGAAATTTAGTAAAGTTTACTGGGTTTGGTATCCTTCTAAACAGGATTCCTCTATATATTTGAATATATATTTTCTTATCTTAAAACTAAGTCCTACGTATTATATCGAAAGAGAATTATATATACACAGCACTAAAGTCGTATATGACAGTTACAACGAAATTATACGTAAGTACTAGCCTATCGACCCGCGGTGTTATGCGCATCCACGTCATGTGGTCCAGAAAGTCTTGACCCACACTTATTATGAGATAGTTTAATACGGAGAGTCCAAGTTATATCATGTAATTTTTTAATATTTCAGAACGATAATTATGGCAGATTTTTAGTAAGACTATAGCTTTTCGAATAGTGAAAACCACTCTGACTTCGTCCTCCTTCTTCAACGAATTATTAATTTTGTTACAACCGTACGCTTGTGAAAACTCCACTTGAACTTATTCTCGTAATAAGGTTGTCAGGAAGAAATCACTTCCAGCGATTAAACGGACTATTGCATTTTATTTATTTAATGTTGTTTTTGTATCAATGTGTATTGTTGTATATTCATATACGTGGTAGAGTCACGCTGCAGCTATATTATGGTTGTAGCACGAATGGGTCGGATCGACCGGGGAAGGACCACGCTCTCACAGAATACCAGCGTAAAATAGCAGCTTAATACTGCTGTATTACATGTGGTGAGTGTAGAGAACCGGAGACCCTATTTACTGGAAACGAGGCATTCCATCTTAGTCCTCACGGGTGACAACGCATCTGCATTTTGATTCGTAATCGAGGATAGATGTGATGACTATGGATAACAGCACCCACTTACTATCAGGTGGACTGTGCTAGTTTGTCATCCTATCCTATAAAAAAAATACACAATACTACTAGGAGGTGGGATTACTTTTATACGTAGAAGTCCATCCCTTTCCTATACCTGTGTGGATCTATTTTTGTGTGATGTGGATGCTGTGGCTCATAGACATCTACATATATCCTCCATTAAGAAGTTAAGATGGAATGCCTCGTTTCAACAAAGGGTATCCAGTTCTCTATACTCATCATACGAAAGTCAGCAGCATTTACGTTATTATTTTATACTGGTATTCCGTGTTATGTATTACTATTTTATTATATATGTATTACTATTTTATTCTGGTATTCCGTGTGAATGTGGTCCTACCCTGGTCGAATTAACCCATTTTTATGTGGTAGAGCCACGCTGCAGCATATTACAGTTGTATCACGAATGGACCGGGGCTGAGTCACCCTCTCACAGAATACCAGCGTAAAATAGCGGTGTAATACTGCTGTGTTTCGTATGGTGAGTGTAGACATCCGGAGAACCTTTTTACTGGAAACGATGCACTCCATCTTAGTCCTCAGGGGTGAACGCATCTGCGTTTTGATTCTTAATGGAGGATAAATGTAGATGCTTATGGGCCACAGCATCCACTTACCATCAGGCGGACTGTGTGCTCGTTCGTCACACGTAGTCTATAAATAAATTAAAGAAAAATATATTAATAAATGAAAAACAGCATCAAAATATGTTACAATTTTATAATAACTTTCGTCCTCTATCTTACCGTTAGGGGTGGAGTATCTTAAAATCCTTAAATACGTATACTAAGTTTCTAATCGAAAACTTATAATAGTGTTGTTAAATATATAATTAAAAATAGTCCTACAGTATTCTTTATTTTATTTTTTGTTATTAGTGAGTTGTGGTGTTAAATAATGAAATGAATGAGATATTTAATAGAATAATTGATTGTTTGTATCTCAGTAATCTTGAAATAAATGAAATAAGACTAAAAGTATAACTTTTCAAGGAAAGAGATCAACATATTATTATCACTTTGATAAAAATATTGATGAAACTAATGACGCACATTTATTAGGTTTGACAATTGATAACATGTTAACATCGATGTCCTGTTTTGAAACTTAATAGGTTTTCCTATGCACTTCGAAAACTTTCCAAAACGTCTACACGGCTTACAGCACATAACGGCTACGTGGATTCTACATAAGATATAGTATTTTATTTTGGAGTAAAATAGAAGAGGAAAATATTTTTAAATACCAAAAGAGGTGTTTTAGTATGACGCCAAAAATGTATAGTAAAATACCAAAAAAAAAAAAAAATTTAAAAAATGCGAAAATCTTTAAAAACGCTTGTCAGTTTTCTAATTTATAAAGTTTATTTAAATTTATTATTAATTACAATTATTTATATTATTCCTTTAGTGATGATCTTTTTTGTTTGTAAACATTTTCACAGGCATTAAATCAAATATTGTTCGGTTTCAGATCTGTTCCAGAAGAATCCTTTTCTCCAAGATAAGGACGAGACTGAGCTCCTACCGAGATTTAAATTATCTTAAGATATTTACTAAATGATATGGCAAAAACATGAATCAATCTAAAAATTTTAAATGTGCAACTTTTATTAAATGGATTTGAATTAAACAAATTTTTTAAATTATATTAATAAGCTATATTATGCGTAAAATAGATAGTCTATCCCAAATTAGATTCTAAATAGCTCGAGGAACTAACCACTGAAAGCATTGAGTTATAAAACACTAGAGGAGCAAACCACATTACCGCGCGTTTCGACGCGTCGTAATGGACAGTGGTTACACTTTTTTCGAAAAGTGTAATTACACTATCCAAACGCGACGACGTAGCTTTGAAACTAATAACAACTCTAATTAAACATATATCTATCTCACTGACACAAATTGCGAAAACAATATCGTCGCTAAGATTAGATAAAGATAGACACACAAACATGCAATGGTGGGTTGGTGTGGCTTACTGTATGAAATTTTACCTAAAATACGCAATAAAAATGAGTTTTTAAGCTGCAGTTAATTGATTTTATATTAAAAAAGTATATTTTATTTTGAAATCTTTATTGCGTCACCTTAGAAAAAAAAGGATACAAAGCTTATCAGATGAATAGAAGTAAACATAATGATGAAATAAAACATATTTTTATAAGAATTTTTATTGTACTTACTAATAAATCAAACAATATAAAATAGGTATTAAAATATAAAATTTATATGAAATTAATATAAATGTATAATTAATATAAAATAAGTAGGTAATAAAATATACTTAATAGATAATTCATGAATAAACTAAAATAAGAATAATTAATTATTTTGTACGAAAGTTAAAACGTAGTTTTAATTATAATTTCCAAAATATTTAAAATCAGAGGTATCAAATTAACTTACTTCATTAATTATATAGTCTCCCATTAAAGTAGGATAATCACAAATGCGGAAAAGTGGCAACATTGAACCTAAATGGCAATATTCCATAATGTTATTCAATTATTTGAGGTTTCTTACGTTTATATGAAAACAAGAACTAAAAATTACGAATCGAAAGTGATTCCGCTTGATTTATTACGTTTTTGTGACCCTAAATAGCATTGTTTCACTACGCATTTACCCATTTTTTGTTGCGGCTCAACTCTGTCGGCGTCACATTGAAGTTGAACACTGAACTGACGTTAGCTAGGCATATAGCTGTGGCCATATTTGCAGTGGCAACGCTTTGGCACGGTTATTACTGATCTAGTGTAATATATAAATCATTGACTGAAAGGAAAAAAGTTCTTGAATGTCAGCTTTGTAGTGGCAAGTGCAGTCCACCAGATGGAGTGACGACTTAAAGAATACGCGTTACATTACATGTTCGATCATTGGATAGACCGCGTGCTATATAAGAACATTATTTCGTAAGAAGTCGCATTTTAGACTAAAATAAAATAGAGCGGTAAAGAAAAACTAATGAACGCTTTTTCATACTTTTTATGCTTACGAATTTCTATAATCTTAAAAATATTTTAAAGGCATGTACTTTTTAAAATGAAATAAAATTAAATAATTTTTATTATAATTGATGTAAATGTTATTTTAACCTTAATATAAATTATAAATCAAATAAAGGTGTATTTGAAAGGTTATTGATTGTATTTATAAAATCAACTGTTTACATGCACTATTGTATACACTTTTGTTTACATATTTTATTTACATTTAAAAACATTAGTTAGGCTTCTTTTAGAGCATA
This sequence comes from Parnassius smintheus behrii, assembly GCA_036936625.1. Taxonomy (NCBI): domain Eukaryota; kingdom Metazoa; phylum Arthropoda; class Insecta; order Lepidoptera; family Papilionidae; genus Parnassius; species Parnassius smintheus. The sequence goes on from JAUPFT010000024.1 coordinate 33,489,024, forward strand.
CAACTGTGTCCTTCGATCACTTATAAAATATACAGTATACACTAACTATACAACGTCTAACACTAAATTAGGTCGCGCGCGATGAAAAGCGTGCTACTTAATATGGCGCTATGCGCTTTTTAAAATGAAATAAAATTAAATAATTTTTATTATAATTGATGTAAACGTTATTTTAACCTTAATATAAATTATAAATCAAATAAAGGTGTATTTGAAAGGTTATTGATCGTATTTATAAAATCAACTGTTTACATGCACTATTATATACACTTTTGTTTACATATTTTATTTACATTTAAAAACATTAGTTAGGCTTTTTTTAGAGCATACAACTGTGTCCTTCGATCACTTATAAAATATACAGTATACACTAACTATACAACGTCTAACACTAAATTAGGTCGCGCGCGATGAAAAGCGTGCTACTTAATATGGCGCTATGCGCTTTATTAACCACCATTAATCAGAATGACACTTTGTGACAATCTATTTGGGAGGCCTATATTTATCTGTGGACTTGTGATGGGCTGTAGTAATAGTGAAAAATATATTTTTTATTTATATTACAAAGTAACATTATCAAAAACGCCTTTGTCTTAGTAACGCCAGATCGGAAGATCAAAATATTTGGACAAAATTTCCGAAATATCGGGATTTTGGGGTTGTTGTTGGAAGAAATAAATATTAAAAATAAAATTGTACAATAAACAGTTTATTTTTTAAATTAATAGGCTATAAAAAAACTTGACATTGATTAGTGTTTCGTCAATGATGACAACATAACTAATTTATGTACCCTTAATTTTTGGGCTACTACATGTATTTGGCATTGGACTTTACTGAATCCACCAATTTGGATTCCTTAGTAGTATTCAGATAGGATTAAAAATTCAAACAATTTGCTTCAAAGTTCTGTCTAATTACTAGCTCAGATATACGGACACGATATATAGATTACGGATTAGTAAGCTGAAGTGGCAATGGGCCGGCCATATAGCTCGAAGAACCGACAACCGTTGGGGAAAAAAGGTTCTCGAGTGGCAGCCTCGTACCGGTTGACGAAGTGTGGGGCGACCCCCCACTAGATGGAGTGACGACCTGGTAAGACATGCAGGAAGTCGATGGATGCAGGTGGCTCAGGACCGTGCTTTGTGGCATATCTTGGGGAGGCCTATGTTCAGCAGTGGACTTGTAAAGGGCTGTAATGATGATGATGATGATGATGATGACTAGCTCAGATTTGATTAAATAAAAGGGCTGTGATTTGAAGAAAAGCTGTTTGTCTGAAGATTTTGAGTTTTATTGGGAGTCTGGAGATCATTCCAAACGTCGTGAGAATCCAGACGAATTCCTATCATCTGGCTACCCTGCTATTTCTGCTCTTTCAGCTCTTACCTCGCAAAAAGAGAGTAAATGAGAAATATTGCGGAATTTTTACTTTTCTCGTAATGGCGTCCGCAGCAATTTTTAAAACGAGCTTAAATTTTAATTTAAAATTCTAAACTCATTCTTTACGTTAGTTTGGTACATTATTTTCAAAGATATCTATGGTATTTTAAAAAGGCAATTTGATATTTAATATTTACACTGGTGACTGGCGTAGGCGTGAACTATGGCGTAGTGCCTTTTGTACGGACATTTTGAGAATGAAAGTCAGATTCGTCTTATATATTTTCTAACTGTTACAGGCTATATACGTCCCACTGCAGGGCAAAGGCCTCCACTCATTTCTGAGAGGGTATTAGAGCAAGGAAGAGTACGCCGCGCTGCCCCAATGCGTGTTGGCGAACTTCACATGCCTTCGATTTTTTTATTTCTCAGATATGCAGGTTTTCTCACGATGTTTTCCTTCACCGCCGAGCGCGTGGTAAATCAGCTCTTAAAATTGCAATTAACAATTTCATTGGTGCCGGCGGGGATCAAACCCGGTTTGCTCGCGTACCGTAAAATTTACAGCGAGCGCTAACCATCTGAGTTGCCATGGCTCTTTTATATATTGTTATATTATTATAACTGATCAGTTATGTTATTATAACTAATATCAGCTTAAATCACATAAAATCTTAAACTAAGCTGTTACTAAATACATCTAATCGAAACGATTATGACCAATGTATCATTGTAAGTTAAGAACACTTGTTTAAGACACCTTTCAAACGAAAAAAACTTAATAAAAATTGGTTCATCCATTCAGGAGCTATGATGCCAAAGACAGACATTCAGATACACAAATACACACTACAGACATATAACACTCCTCTATTTTTGGCGGGCGTTAATAATCAACATGGAGAGTAATCAAAAAAATCATTTATATCAATCATTATTATCAATAATTTTATACGTGTGTTACAAGCTTTATAATGGTGTTAAAAAGAATTTTTTTTATAGAATTGGGTGACAAACGAGCACACAGTTCACCCGATGGGAGGTGGATGCTGTGGCCCGAAGACATCAACAGCTATCGTCAATTAAGAATCAAAATGTAATTGCGTTGCCACCCTTGAGGACCAAGATGGAATGCCTCTATACCAGTAAAAGGAGTATCCGGTTCTCTACACTCACCATACGTAACACAGCAGCATTACGCCGCTATTTTACGCTGGTATTCTGTGAGAGGGTGGTCCAGAGCCGGTCAAGCCGACCCATTCGTGACACAACTATAATATAGCTGCAGCGTGTTTTGCGTGTGTTGCGTGAGCTCTACCACATAGAAATGGGTTAACTCAACAAGGGTAAGACCATATTCACATGGAATACCAGTGTAAAATAGCACGTAAATGTTGCTGTTTCGTATGATGAGTATGAAGAACTGGAGACCCTTTTTAGTGGAAACGAGGTATTCCATCTTAAATTCTTAATGGAGGATATTTGTAGATATCTATGGGCCACAGCATCCACATCACACAGACATAGATCCACAGTTTACAGATCTGCCACCACAGATCACAGGATTAGGAAAAGGATGGACTTCTACGTAGAAAAGTAATCCTACCTAGTAGTAGTAGTAGTAGTATTGTATATTTTTTATAGGATAGGATGAAAAACGAGCACTGTCCATCTGATGGTAAGTGGTTGCTGTGACCCATAGTCATCACATCTATCCTCGATTACGAATCAAAATGCAGATGCGTTGTCGCACATTAAAATGGATCTCCGGTTCTCTACACTCACTTTACGAAACACAGCAGCATTAAGCTACTATTCTACGCTGGTAATCTGTGAGAGCGTGGTCCGCCCCGGTCGAGTCAACCCATTCGTGCTACAACTATACTACTAATATAACTACAGCATGGCTCTACCAAGTATAAAAATATGTAAGTATGGTAAAAATGTTAGAAGTCTGAAACTCAAAACAAGGACTTGAAAAGGCGTTCTGGCCACTGAGCCACACTCTCGTTTGCTATAACAAGTAAATGATATGAGTATTAATATACTATACATTAAAAGGGCATGATTTTGCATGAATGCGAAGGATGAGTATCAACGAATAATTGCTATTAGATCTATAACTTTCCCCTCACCAATCTCATGAATCTATCAAATGGATTTGCGAGGGGTCACCGAACTCCGACCCTCTATTTTGAAAGGCGGTTAAACGAATGGGTGCCAAATGTGAGATACCTACGACATTTTTATCAGCGGAAAGTCAAACAGCAATGTTTATCAATTCAAAATCCAGAAATAAAACTATAATTCAGATTTAGTTTCATTTCTGATAAAATTGTTCAAGTGCACGTGCATAATTAGTGCTATGTATCTCTAGCCCACCCCCTCCCCCACTCTAAAAAATATTGTATACCATGGACCCGCCCTGGGTCTGCTGGTAGAATCTATTATTTATATTTAAAACTAGCTGCTGCCCGCGACTTTGTACGCGGATGATGTTGCTTACGCCAGCGACAACGGGGTCGTCAAAATCGAAGATCTAAAACGTCTGTTTTCGAATTCTAAGAGCCCGGGGACGGGAAAACAACGTGATGTGCGAGACGATTCGAGACGTTCCAGATCTTTCATTTTTGTAAGTCAACACGAAATGCCCATCAGATTAAACAACTTTTGCTAAGGCGTCATTCCTATATATGTTATAATGTCGCTGGGCTTTGGAGTTCCACAACAGGTGTTCCAGATTTTCAAATAACTATAGCTGTACCCTTGGCTTTATCCACGTTCTCGGTCACGCGCAAGTCGTATCTCACGCTCCTGACTGCTCTCAAGTGATCGAGCAGTCTCAGAGCGGATATTCTGAAAACTCAACCTCTGATCCCTCCCTACCTGTGTAACCGTTTCGGATGCGCGAGACAAAGAATGGTGATCCCGATCGATAGCTAAAAGCATTTCTCGTTGTTCCACACTTTCCTGAGATCGAGAAGCAGTAGTGCGGACTCGTTTAAATTCTAGTCGTAATTGGCGCTGCGTGCTAATTTCTGCGGACAAACTTAGTGCATTACGCTCACGGTTAGCACCTAGCCGTTGTTAAAGCTCTGCGTGGGTTCGAGAGAAACTACTGCTACTACTAACTAACCTGCGCATCTTAAAAACCCTTGAGTTTCGAGACAGATTTGATCTTTTTATAAAAGGCATAGCTAGATTCCTTCTTAATCCGATACTAACGATATTCGAAATAATGAAAAGTTATCGAATATAACCTAATAGTAGAAAAATAATAATTATTCGTAAGAAAATTAAACACATCAACCAACACAGACAACAAAGGTAACCCTCGTTTCTATAGGATGATAACTTAGAACCAAAAGTTTGACTTGACTTCATGATAATGTAACTTGTTGTACCACCAATCAATCTGTTTAGTAATATTGGTGTGAAACTCTCCATACACTCAGATAGGACATGTAAAGTTCCCGGATTTCCTAATTCACATAAAAAGTGCAAAAATTAAACAAAAATTACGATTTTTAAAAACAATATTATGGGATTTAAACTTGCACCATTTAATGCGGTAAACATTTTTGACGGTCGACATATTGTTAAACAGCTGTTCCCTTGCAATTTATAATATTACTGCCTTTATAAAAATAGCGTGATTATTATGTTCCCAGAGTAAAATTTTTATTTTTATTTTAACTAATAACATATCATTTTGTGCATTCAATTATTTTGTGCATTCAATTATTTTGTGCATTCAATTACAGAGAAAAACCTTTTAAAATCAATACTGCTTACCCCCTATAACATACGGCGTGATAATATGTAGCCTAAAGCCTTCCTTGGTTTACAAACAACATTTTTGCTGAATTTCAAATCAATCTATTCAGTAGTTTTGGCGTGAAGCCGTACCATACACACAGACAAACAGACAAACAGACAAAAATTCTAAAAAGTCACTTTTTGTCATCAGTTACGTTTTTCTAACAAAAACCACTTATTTTTTCTCGAAAATACTCAATGTACAGTTTTTTTTTCGTTACTGTTTTATTATATGTATAGATAATCAAAGATCATTTATTTTATATACATTTTTCGTTTTTATCATTATTATTCTTTATTTCGGAAATGTCTTTCCATAGAGTTGGTTAGTAATTACAAAAAGTACTTATAAGCTATAGTTATTAAATAAGTAAAAATTAAAAAGTTACATATGTTACCTACTTTATCTATATATATATATATATACTAACCAGATCAGGTCTTGAGTCGCTGACGCTGTTCCAGTGTCTCAAAATAGCATAAAAAAACTTTATTTTTTCCTCAAGTTGTTAGGATAAAATATGGTCTAGATCCCTCCTGGCATTGCATTGCTCTTTATCTGTCGTAGAGATTCATCACAATCAGTTAGGCTATCCCAAAGATAAGCTCGAATAGACAAAAAAATGCTTATCTACATCTTAATAGCTATACAAATAACTCGGATCTGAGATCTATGATCTGAGCTTAATAGAAACCAGTTATTTTAATGTTTCAAACAGACACCTCTTTTTATTTATTTTTATATTCATACATAATTATGTTGTCCGTATGTATCTGACCTGAACTCCACCTGAACGGCTGGAATGTTTTTAAATTAAGTTGATTCGAGAATGATTTTGTTTCATACTTACATACAGAAATCACCCGTGCGTAGCCAATACGATTCGGTAGTATTGTATAAATTATTTTGTTCATAGCTATTGAAGCAGCAAACGAAATTTTTAAAAAGTATTAGGTCTTTTCGCCCAATCGTTCTCGAATTATTTTGAAAACATACTACAGTGTAACCTTAATATAACGTACCTCAATATAACGACTTCCTCGATTTAACAAATTTTTCGTGATCCCCTTGAATTTTCCATAAGATTCAATATAATTTAAACCTTTACATTGCGAACGTTTCTTGCGAACAACCTCTTTATAACGAATTTACAACTATCAAAAAAGTGTAAATACCTCTAATTAACGAATTTTGACAACCCAAAACCTTTATATAACGTTTATTAGTAGATATTGTGAATAAAACTATTTTTTACCTCTTTATAACAAGTTTTAGACCGACCTAACCTCAACATAACAAACCTCAATTCAACAAAATACTACGAATATTTACTTGTTTCCTTCCGATTTGTTATATCGAGGTTGCACTGTATTTAAAAGTGTAAACATACAAACAGTGAGGACATCTATGGGAGTAGTCATACACCTTACTGCTTGCGTAATAATTTTGCTTATTCATTTATTTTATTCTTTAGTCATGTAAGTATATCCACTACCCCATACCATCCCGTGGGTGCCGTGAGAGGCGACAAAGGGAAATAAATCAGGAAATGGTCAGGAGCATCCTCCGAATAACGACTAAAAATAAAACACTGCGGTTGTCAACGCGCTTTCCAAGCGTGGTAACATGGCAAATATCCCTCCTATGTGGCAATCATTGAGGGAATCCTATGTTCAGAATTGGACTTCAATATGTTGTAATGGTAACGGTATTCTTTATTCCACGAAAATCCTGTACAAAAGGCGAGCTTATTTAATTATTTCTATTCTGGATTTTTGCTGGTATACAGCAAAAACAGATTTTATAAATAAATAAATTCAATTTAGGGCAAATCGAGTTGCAAATTATAGCCAGCGAAGAAATAAATTGATATTGGGCAGACGTGATCAAATACTATATCGCAGTACTTCTGATTTCTCTTTGGCGGGAAGTTGATTGGCTCTTCATGCTATGATTAAATTTTCTATTTTTAATTCGTCGGTGTCTGTTCTTAAAAGTAATGAATGGTATTTATATTTAAAATTATCGTGCTTAACACTTTTTTAAAAACGACATGCGGCTGAAATGTTAGTGGTTAATATTCCTCGCTAGCCATGAACAGCTGCAATATTTAAGGAACTGCAAGTGCGTTGTCTTTCCAGCATCTAATTCTAACTCGATTTGACATCCTGGGCCGTTTGGTCTCCCCTGCCGAGGGCTTCCATCTAGTTGGGCTTTTATTTATTTATGTATTAGTTATGTTTGAATCTGATGAGGAATGTATTTGAACAGAAATATGATATATGTTTAAAAAGAGAAAAATTATAACGATAAATAGCGATGGCGATTAAAATAATATAATATCTTATAATTTATAATATACAATCTTTTAAATCCCTTGCAGTCCGATTTCCGTCCTGGCCATAGTACGACTACTGCGCTTTTACAAATCACTGATGATATTCGGTATGGTATGGAGAAACAAAAGCTTACTATTCTCACGTTGCTTGATTTTAGTAACGCATTTAATACTGTAGATTTTGATATCTTGTTAAGCATCCTACGCTCTCTCAACATATCTCCAACTGTAGTTGACTGGTTTCGAAGCTACTTGTTTGGTCGCCGACAGCGAATTAAGGTGCAAGAGGTTTTTTCCACCTGGATTACTACAGCTGCTGGTGTACCACAAGGTGGCGTGTTGGCTCCTCTCCTTTTTGCAATTTTCATTAACTCTATAAGTCATAATCCTCTTCCTACTACTTGTATGCTGATGATCTCCAAATCTATACTCAGTCCTCTCTTGAAGATCTATCTAAAGCAGTTGACACTATTAACGCTGATCTGACTTGTATTTCGAATTGGAGTAAATGTTATGGTTTAACGATTAATCCTAAGAAAACTCAGGTCATTGTCATCAGTAGTTCTAGATTAGTTGGCAAAATTGACCGGTCTTCCCTACCCCCTAATATACTAGACTGCACTCTAATCCCTTACAGTAACAAGGATAAAAACCTGGGGTTGTATCTTGACTCCTGTATGTCTTGGACCTCACAGGTTAATGAGGTCAGTAGAAGAATGTTTGCTGCGTTAAGCTCTTTACGTAGATTACGTAATTTCCTTCCCACAGCAACTAAAGTTACGCTCGCCCAGTCTCTTCTTCTGCCTATCCTTGACTATGCTGATATTTGCTATCTTGACATTACCGAGGAGCAGCTTAATAAGCTTGAGCGCATTCAAAATTTATGCATTAGATTTATATTTGGGCTTCGCAAATATGATCATATCTCCGAATTTCGCAAACAGCTTAAATGGCACCCGATCCGCCTTCGCAGGAATACTCACATTCTCTCCGCGTTGTATAGTGTGCTGTTTAATCCTTCTACTCTTCTTTATTTAAAAAACCGTTTCCAGTATCTTTCTCCTACCCATAATCGGTTCCTTCGATCCTCCATCAATCTTTCTCTCTCTACACCTTTGCACTCTTCTTCCTTTTTCAAGAAATCCTTCACTGTAACCACTGTGCGATTGTGGAACTCCTTACCTTTCCATATTCGTCGTGCTAAATCTCTTCACTCTTTCAAAATTCTTGTTAAATCGTATTATTTAGAACGCTATTAGATAAATTACTTTACCTTTCTCTTACTCTTTTCATTTAATCTATTATATGATATTTTATATATAACTTTCACTTACTTTTATCTGTATGTATTATTGTATTTTTTATTATTATTATTTTGTATGCCCCCCTCTATTTGTAACTTTTGTTTGCATCTTTCCTCTACGCAAAGGTTGTCTGGAAGATATCACTTTCAGTGATAAGACCGCCTATTGTACATACTTTAATTAGTTTTAACTATATTGATGTTTCTGTATTGTGGTGTACAAAAAAGTATAAATAAATAAAATAAATAAATAAATAATATAATAATAATAATAATGTCCTCCAGACCGAATTTCGGCCACGGCGGCTTACCTCAACGGAGGCTAGCTATCGGCGCAGGACAGGATTATAATTCCCAAGTGCATGCGCAAGCACAGGTGCACTCTCTATTCCCTCACTCTCATAATCCGATGGGACGGTAAACCGACACGACCGGAGAGAGATCAGACGCAGGACCAACGGCTTTACGTGCTTTCCGAGGCACGGGGGTGAGATACCGCCAACTTCCTGACTCCGGGCAGCTACTGAGAATTTCTAGACGGAAAACTCAATAATTATTTTTTTGGCCCGACCCGGGATTCGAACCTAGGACCTCATGATCAGCAGTCGCACTATTACAACCACTAGACCAACGAGGTAGTCGCAGCAAAATACTATAGTATAGAATATAATGTCCTCCATACCGACTTTCGGTCAAGGCGGTCAGTCTCAACGGAGACTATAGCCATCTGCACAGGACATCATTATAGTGTCCGAGTGTATGCGCAAGCACAGGTGAATTCTCTATTTCCTCACTTTGATAGTCCGATGAGACGGCAATCTGACGTGAGACATGAGACCTAGAAACAACGGCCCAAAGCAGGATCGAATTTTTCAGTCTATTTAAGCGATATTCTAAATGTTACCTTCAGCTTGTGATCCCTTAGTCCACAAAAGGGTCAATAGGATTAAACTTTTCATTTCATTTCATTCGATTCAGTGCCGCATCATTCGTCGATGCGTTCGGTGGTTTGATATGTAGATCGTAATAAATCGAGACAATGACGTCGACTTTCATTAAATGTAATAGTTGTGATATAGTTATTTGTGAGGTTCTGGCGTTCATACAAAATCAAGTGGATGTAATGTGTGAAGAAAGCATTATTCGTTTATGTAAAACAGCGTTTAGTGCTGAGGATATTGTGGCTGCTAAGGACTTACTGTATCAATCAGTGCGAACTAAAGAAAAGAAAAAAGTAAGGAAAGGTAAAGCGGAAGTAAAAACCCAACGGGACCTGGAAGACATTATCTCGCTCATTAAATGTACTGAAGCAGAGCATATACCTATTTTTGTGGCTAAGGAGCTTAGGAAATTGCCACCGGTTACGTTTGATCATATAGACGTCACTAGGCTATTAAAAGATATAATTATTCTTAAAGATCAAGTACAAGAGCTAAGGGAACAATGTGTGACGGCTAAAGAACTAAAGGAGCTAAAAATGGAAGTATGTAATCTACGACAAGCATCACTAATTAACAATATTGAACCCGAAAACTGTGTCAATACTAATAGAGGCGGTTTTCGAAACTTATTACAATATGAAAATTATGAGGGTGGCAGTGGACCGTTTGGAATTTTGAATTTAGCGCAATGTAAAAAAACTCCAGAGCGGGCACAAATATCTGATAATAATATGACCTCATTTACTCGGAAAGAATCACAGTGCCATATAATAACTCATTCACCATCTCTGTCACCCACAATACAGCCCGATAAGCGACCGTCTACTACTATTACCTGCACACAGTTTATACACGAGAATAACGACGAATTGACGAATGGGATCATTGAACGAGATTGCGATGCATCTAACACAGGTGTGAAAAAGGCGATGCGATTGTGCACTACGTCTTCTGTCCCCCCACCTGTGACTCAGACAACAGGTACGCAGTCTCGTATAATATCGACGAACGCGGCAGTTACGATGAATCATAATGAGCGTAAATCATTTGCACAAGTAGCGAGAGCGGGCGGCGTTTTTAAATACCCTAAAGATGAAAATTGGATTACGGCACAGAGAAGAAGGCATAGAAACCAATTTATAGGTACGCAAGGACAATCACGAGACCCTTCTGGTAAGTTTAAGGCAGCGGACATAAAAATACCATTGTTTATAAACAACGTGGATAAAGGGGCATCGATACAAGATATAACGGACTATATAAAAGTCAAAACAAACGTGGCTGTTCATTTAATTGAGATTAAAATGAAACGTCAGAAAGACTACAAAGCATATAAAATTTTTGTTCCAAAGCATAAGATAAATATTTTTTGGATGAAAACTTGTGGCCAGAAGGAATTTCTTTTCGTAAATTTATTGAGTTCAGGGCTAACAGGTCACAAAGCCCGAGCAAAAATACAGAGGCTGAAGCTTAAAATACATTATAATAATAATATAATTAAGTAAAATAACACTCATTTTAAAATAAATATATATAATTACCTATATTACACTAACAGTATAAAATTATAAATATCAATATCAATATTCATCATATGCATAGACGTAGAAATAATAATAATATGGTTTTTTCTTCCGATCAGAAAATTAAACTAGTTAGTTACAACTGTAAATCTGTCATGAGGTCAGTGGATGGGGTAAGAGAGTTATGTAAGTCTGCACACGTGATTGTTTTGCAAGAGACTTGGCTTTTGCCCCATGATGTCACATTTATTGGCACCATTGACGAAGATTATGAATTCACAAGCAAATCTGCGGTAGACACTTCGGCTGGTATTCTACGCGGGCGTCCGTACGGCGGCGTCGCGATAATGTGGAGGAAGGGTTTATTTTCGTCTGTGGAAGTCGTCCCATGTAACAGCGTGAGACTTGCGGCGATCAAATTGAGTGTAGCAGATCGATGTTCATTAGTATTTTCTGTGTATATGCCGATTGATAGTGTGGATAATTTGAGTGAATTTACGGAGGTTTTAAGTGAAATTAATGCCGTAATCGAAAGTAGTGAAATAGAATCTATTTTCATTCTCGGAGATTTTAACGCTCATCCGAAAGAACAGTTTTTCACTGAATTAATGAATTTTTGTGAAGAGCGAAGTTGGCTCTGTGCTGATGTGATTAAGTTGGGATTATCTTCTAATACTCACACTTATGTTAGTGAAGCGCATAAATGTACGCGATGGCTTGATCATTGTCTCACTACTGAGGCAGCTTGGCAATGTGTAAATAAAGTAAAGGTTAATTATGATGTATACTGGTCGGATCATCTACCATTAGAAGTGTATTGTGAGCTAGCTAGGTTGCCTCCTAAAATGAAAGTGATATGTAATACAAAGCCTTGTAATGTGATAAGATGGGGGGAAAGGAACAGCGAACAAATAAATTTTTATCACGATATTTGTAACAGAAAATTAAAAACTATCGATCTCCCTGAGGTATTTAGATGTTGCGCTGATCAAATATGTAATAATGTGGATCATAAAGCACATATTGATATTTTTTATGGCTCCATTATTAACGTATTAAAGGAAGCTGCAGTAGATAGTTATAAAGTACGTTGTAATAAAAGAAAAAATATAGCGGGGTGGAACAGGCATGTAAGGGAGATACATAATGAAGCTCGACTCTGTTACCAGATGTGGATCCTACACGGTAAACCTACATCTGGCGTTTTGTATGAGAACATGTGTGAGACCAGAAAGCGTTTTAAGTCTCGACTTAAGTGGTGTCAAGATAATGAGACACAAATTAAACAGGACATTTTGGCCAAACACCATAGGTCAAAAGACTTTAGGGCGTTCTGGAAACACACTAAAAATTTAATACAGAATTATGTGTCCCAGCTAGCGTCCAGGGCCAACATGAGCCAGGTAAGATAGCTGAATTATTCAAAGATATTTTTAAGGTTCAATCTTCGATTGCGTCGACGCAGCAGGTGCTTAGTGCTGAACAAGAATTAAGTGGTGAATATCACCGTATTAAAACTGAGGATATAGCTCGTGTAATAAATGGGATGACTAGAGGTAAGTCTCCTGGTCACGACGACCTCAGCATTGAGCACTTGCAACATGCGGGTGTGCATTTGCCAAGGGTGTTAACTCTATTGTTTAACCTATGTCTAGGACATGCGTACTTACCTGGAGAGCTTATAAAAACCATGGTTGTACCAATATTAAAAAATAAAACTAGTGATGCCTCCGTTGCGTCCAATTATCGCCCAATATCTTTAGCTACCGTAGTTGCGAAGGTTCTGGACAGTTTGCTTGATCAGCAACTCAGCCAACACATACACCTACATGAGGCTCAGTTTGGTTTCAGGCCGGGGCTTTCAACTGAAACTGCCATACTGCGACTCAAGCATACTGTCCAGTATTACACTACGCGAAAAACGCCGGTTTACGCGTGTTTCTTGGACCTGTCGAAGGCATTTGATCTGGTTTCGTACAACGTGCTATGGGACAAACTTAACCAAGAAACTAGCACACCCAAAGAGGTAATTAACCTCTTCAAGTATTGGTATCACAACCAAGCTAACTGTGTGAAGTGGGCTGGCTCATATTCGTCGGAGTACAGGTTGGAGTGCGGGGTGAGGCAGGGCGGCCTTAGCTCCCCCCAACTTTTCAACCTGTATATCAACGGTCTGATCGTGGAGCTCAGTGATGCCGGAGTCGGCTGCTCAATTGACGGTCATTTTGTTAATAATATAAGCTATGCCGATGACATGGTGTTGCTGAGTCCTTCGATCAGGGCCCTCGAAACGCTGGTGGGCATCTGTGAAAGGTACGCGGCGGCTCATGGTCTCAGATATAATTGTAATAAGAGTGAACTACTCGTGTTTAAGGCTGGAAATAGAAAACCTAAGTCTGTTCCTCGTGTTAAACTTGGAGGAGTTACACTGAGTAGAGTCACCAAATTCAGATATCTGGGACACTGGGTCGCCGAGGACCTTTCTGACAATTTAGATGTTGAACGGGAACGTAGAGCGTTGGCAGTGAGGTGTAATATGCTTGCCCGCAGGTTTGCTAGGTGTACAAATGAAGTTAAGATAACGTTATTCAAAGCTTACTGTCAGACATTCTACACCTGCAGCCTGTGGACGAAGTGTACTCGCCGAATTCTCAATGCGCTGCGTGTTCAATACAACAATGGACTCAGGAAATTGTTGGGGCTGCCACGCTCTTGCAGCGCATCGCGTATGTTTTCTGAGGCACGTGTGGACAGTTTTGCAGCAATATTACGCAAAAGAATAGCCTCCTTAATGCGTCGCGTGCGAGACAGCACCAACGGCCTCCTAGCTTCCATATATGGAAGGCAAGATTGCCCTGTGATGAGATACTCGAACATATAGGAAGAACATATGGGTTCCAGACCCAATATGTTTAATAATAAATAAATAATTTTTGTGTAATAATTTATGTATTTTGTGAATCTACTAACCCCTAGTTTTAAGTTTTAAAGTGTACTAACAAAATGGGTGTACTTACCTGAATATTGAAATAAATAATAATAAAAAATAATAATAAACCTTTATCGTGATATTATGTGGAAATTATTTTGTTCATTTTGATTCTTTGAAGTCGGCTTTTAATTTTTATTAAAAGTTTATTTTTTATAGTTTTAAACTTCGAAAGGGCAAAGGCAACATAAGGCAAAGCTTATAAAATAAAGAAATAACAACACAATATCAAATAGACAATTTGATTCTTTTATCGTGTATAAAATATTTTCTTAATTAACTACTTGGCTGTGCTGCGATAACTGGCATAAATAAATTACTTACAAAACTAGTTTTTACAGATTTCATCATGTATATTAACTTATTTTACATTCCCAACGTTTCAAGCACTTTAAAACACCCATGGTCGCGGGGAGACTGGGTGCTGTAAAGTGCTCGTTACGTCGAGAATATAAAGTAATTTAATATATGCGACAAAATTTATTTAAATGTGTAGTGCTCGCGTATATATAAAAAATCATTATGGCATAAACAATTTGAAAGATTTCTCCATAAATATCACACAGAGCAATCGCAGCATCGGTACCTTAGCACTGTTTAACCAATGTGTTGATTTTGTGCCAATCAAAAGAGCATTATTTAGCGTGTTATTCTTGACAAAATCAACATCTAGCAGTAAATTCTAAGAGAGATAAGGACGAAAACCCATATGGACAAATCGCTCTCGTAATTGGGTAGATAGTCGATACTCCTTTTAATATAATTTGAATATTAATAGCTAATATACACATAGGAACAATAATAATACTAAAAGTACGCACTGTTATGACGTCCACCATCCTATGGAAGTATGGTGGACGTGGCTTTTTAAGCGCAATCACCATGCATTATCACGAAGTGTTATAACTATTTTGTTATAACTAATTTCTCAATTAAATGCAATTAAATGACTGAAAAAGAACCAAACGGGAATCCTCTCAATCGGCCGCGATGGACCAATTGAAAAGGAACCAACGGAAATTGACGTTCGATTAAGAAACAGAAGGGAGGAATCGAGGCTTCTCTCGATCCGGCCTCCTATAACGCCTACGTTGGGTTCGGGAACAACGTATGTGATCTCCGCAACGGAGTAACACACAAGGGCGATAACCTCTTCTTTTTCAGCAAGTAGGTTCAGACGGGGATTACGGGTCTTCCGAAGTCGTCCCTGTCCCGACGCCTTAATTCTTCGATGTGCACTGTATAACTTGAGGGATGAATTACTTGGGAATAAAACAGCAATTATCTTCAAACCGTTCCGTGAGAGAGTAATCACTTTTCCCTATCACTTCACTGTACTTCTTATTGACTGCTGGTTTTTCACTTTTCCCGAAGGATTTTCTTATTTATTTCTTGAACATTTTCCGAACTATTTTCCCGAACTATTTCCCCGAACTATTTTCCCGAACTATTTTCCCGAACGAATTGCAATAAAACCCGTTCACTAAGTTACCCCCAGAGCTATACGCGAAAGTGAACCGCGCCATTTGCGTGCTTGCGCAACTTAATTACATGAATTTGTTCTATTACTCTCTCACGTTTCACTTAACCTCTTTATTCGCATAAGTCATACATAAATACAATTTATCTATTTAGATAGCACAAAACAATATCTACACTACGATATACATTATATTTTCGTATCACAAAAAACCTTTTATTTATTAAACAAAATATGCCGATTTTAATCACAAGTTCAAAGTCAAAATTTCTTAAATATTTAACACAGAAAGTTAAAACAATGTTTCCCACTTGAATTTATACATATGTTAACTAATACAATAGTTTAATTTACATTTTCTCTATTTATTTCACTATTTAAAACACTTTTAAATTTCTTATACAAAACTATCATTATTTCACTTATACACAGGAATTTTCACATAAAAATAACACAGAATTCACCTTTTTAGCACGTACAATCAACCTGAAATGTTTTACAAGTCATTTTTACATAAATTGCTGAAATTACAAACATTTTAAATTTTTACATATTCGGCCTCCTAAGGGCGTGGCCAGCGTGCTTCCGTGAACTCACACTATTTGAACAACTAACTTTGCACGGCTCTCGGCTATCAGAAAAAATGAAAGTCTGAAATACACCAATTTTAACAATATTAGGTGAATAAGTGCTTCTACATAATTTTCGAACTGTAGGAAACTATCTCTGATAGGATTCTTATCAGTTATCATGTTTCTTATCAGATAACAATACAAGTGAATGTTCTCATTAATCAATCATAACAAATAGGCATTTGTTTTCGTACAAAACATATCAAACTTATACAAGACAATACTTATGCAATTAATTTCCGTTAATTCTGTTTATGCACAGAGTAATCATCTCGACCGGGGAACAAATCCGATCTCTAACTTCAATTTAATATTCCTTTGAATTTACATCGTTGGAAAGACGATTTCAACCGGGGAACAAATCCGGTAACATAATTTATATCACAAAATTCCCTATATGAATTTATTGAAAGATATTACTTAGAAAACAGTAAACTAGTCCGGCCTGGGAGTTGCACCCAAGACCTTCATATCATTAATTCGACATTTCTTTAAGATTTAACTAAGCATTTTCTTATCAGTACATTTCTATTGGACAATGAGTCTTTGAAAGGTTATTCGTCATCGGTTGACTTAATAAACTGAAATATTCTTATAGGCACGTCGCCAACAATCTCCCCCCCGTGCGTTAGCACCATCATTTGGGAGGCGTCGCGGGTACCAGGACTATTATTCTGGATGTAGGTCTCCTCAAGATACCTGTGCTAGTAATGACGTCAACCACTCTGGTGTGACCGTCTGGTCCCGGTAACTTTCTACTAATTTTGCCTTTCGGCCACGTATTTCGTGGCAACGAATGATCTATTATCAAAACAATATCGCCCTCTTTAGGTTCCATGAACTTTCCGTTATTACCTGTTCGCGGTATTAAGGTAGGCATGTATTCCTTCAGCCACCTTGTCCAAAAATGGTCGGCTAACCTCTGTGCAGCTTTCCAATTGAGTTGACCCGTCAGATGCTGCTCTAGAAATAATCCAGGTGGTCGATCACCACATGAGCGTCCCAGAAGAAAATGATTGGGTGTCAAACCCTCTTCAGGACTATCCATACTGAATGTTACCAGAGGCCTGAAATTTACTGTATGCTCTGCTTCTAAAAGTAGCGTATGTAGAACCTCCTCTCGTGGGCTCCTTTCTCTGAGCGTAGCGGTCAACGCAATTTTAATCGATCTTACTAACCTCTCCCAGGCGCCACCCATGTGCGGTGCTCCCGGAGGTATAAATTTCCATTTAATATATTTCTTAAATGACTCATTTTTCATGCTCTCATGGCATTCTTCGCATGCTTTCAATAATTCTTTATTCGCAGCTTTGAAATTTGTCCCGTTATCGCTGTATATAACGGCTGGTTTTCCTCTTCTGGCGATAAATCGCCTCAACGCCATTATCATTGACGCTGGTGTCAACGAGGCTGCTAATTCCAGATGTACTGCTCTGGTAGTCAGACACGTAAATAAAACACCCCAACGTTTTTCGTGTCGCCTTCCTATAGTCACACTCATAGGACCGAAATAATCCACAGCTGAGCATGTAAAAGGTGGTTCATGATGAGCTATTCTCTCCAGAGGAATATTTCCTTGTGGCACGTTCTGCAGTTTTGACCTGTATGTCCTGCACCACTGACAATGATGTGACACACTTCGTACTACATTACGTAAGTTCAAGACATAAAATTTCTGGTTCATCTCATTCATCACCGTCTGGTGATTGGCATGTCCAAAATGATGATGAACTTCTCTAATCATCATTTTAACGATTTCGTGTTTACCCTCCAATATGACAGGTTTTCTACTTTCCTCGGTCAAATTAGACTTGAAAGGTAAACGTCCATTTAAACGGAGTAAGTTATCTTCTCCTATTTCCATAGATAATTTACTTAAGCGTGAACTTCTTTCAACACTTTTGCCTGCTTTCAAGCATTTTATTTCCGAATAAAAACACTCGTCTTGAACGAACTTCCAAATTAATAATTCTTTTTTTCAAGAGCGCTATGTCCAACGCGCCATCGGGTCCTTTAACCGACTTTGCTAAAACTTTGTTGGAACACATAACCGACTTTTCGGCTGCGTCGTCGGGTCCTTTAACCGACTTTCTTAAACTCTTGAATTTTTCTACCGCTTGTAAGGTGCGTGTAGTTGCCCCAAGGAATTTCTTAAAGCTGCTAAATCGTCCGTAGTCGGGTAGACTTAACGGTTCTTGCTTTCTTAACGCATTTACGCCCTTTGGCGATTTTTCTTCACCTGTTTCTAAGCTTTTTATGGTGTCCACTTGTTTGGGCCATAAATCAGGACTTTTCCTGAGGAATTCAGGTCCTTGAAACCGGCGATGACTTACATCGAAGGTGGAAGGAAAATTTCTAGTGGCGTCGTCTGCCACATTTTGTGACGTTGGAACCCATCGCCATTCACATGGCTTACTGTGATCTTCGATCTCAGCCAATCGATGAGCAACGAATGGTTTAAAAGCGCGAGGATCTGACTTAATCCACGCTAACACTGTACGTGAGTCTGTCCAAAATACTCTCTTGGACATCTCGTACTTGCTCTCTTCACTAACCGATGCAACCAGTCTGCTGCCCATAAGAGCTGCTTGCAATTCAAGCCTTGGAATCGAAATTGGTGTCAATGGCGCTACTTTTGCCTTTGCGGTGATCAGCGTAATCCGCCTTATTCCTAGCTCGTCCGTGGTGACGTAATACACCGCGGCAGCGTATGCTGTTTCACTAGCATCCGTGAAAGTGTGTAACTCTCCCTTGCCGACGCCTTCAGCAACGGGTCTAGGTACTTCTGAATTACCTAATTTCTTCACTTCCGATATCCATTTACAAAATAACACGTGTAATTCGTGTGAAACTTCTTCATCCCAAGAGATGCCTGTCCTCCATACTTGCTGGATCAGCGACTTCCCTTGAATCGTTATGGGTGATGCGAGTCCCAAAGGATCGAAGACTGACATCACAGCGCTAGTTATCTCCCTCTTCGTAGGCGGTCGCAAACCTTCCATCACCTCTTCCGGTGTGTTACGAAGACTTGTGGAGAAACTTATTATATCCCGTTTGATATTCCAAATCAAACCTAACGTGCGCTCTGTGTGCTCTTTATCTCCCAGCGAAGCACTGTCGCTCTTATATTTATTTTCCATTTTACTTAAAACTTCGGGTCGGTTGATAGCCCATCCCCTCAGTTGGAAAGAAGCATGTTTATGTAATTCATACATATCGTTTACTATCCTTTCGGCCGTCGTCACGTCGGGAAATGCCTGTAGATAGTCATCCATATAAAAATTGCTTTCCGTAGCGGAAGCTGCTTCTGGATAGATATGTGCGTTGTCCTGCGCATTCCTATTCTTTACATATATAGCGATGCATGGTGATGATGCCGCTCCAAATATGAGTGACGTCATTCTATACTCTTCTGGTGGCGCGTCACGATTGTGCCGTCATAAGAATCGAAGGCTATCCCTGTCTTCATCCCGGATTTTCACTTGCAGGAACGTTTCTTTAATGTCTGCCATTACTGCCACGCTTCCTTGTCTGAATCGTAGCAGAACTCCGAACAACGACTTCAATAAGTCCGGTCCGGTTAACAATGCATCATTGAGACAACGTCCGCCCGTCCTAGCGACGGCGTCGAAAAATATTCTTATTTTCTTTTTCTGTGGGTGAGTCACTGCGAAGTGAGGAAGGTACCACGTACGTGGGGAAATGGGAATATGGTTCGCTTTCTCTGCGTAACCATTAACGATGAGATTTTCAATTTGCTTCTCATATTCCTTTTTCAACTCGCTATCTTTGTCGAGCTTTTTTTCAATATTTAACAGGCGACTTTCAACCTGCGCTCTATTCGACGGCATGCACTCATTGTCTGTGCGCCATAACAAAGCAGTCTCGTACCTATTATTAGGTATACGACGTACCGTTTTGTTCAAAATATTTAAAGCTCGTTCTTCTGGGTCGTTCGCGGGCTTTCTAGCCGACACTCCCAGAGATTCCAAACTAAAATAATCCTTGATCAATTTATCCATATCTTCCTCCTTCTTGGTGGAAATGTGGTTGACGATCTTGATTGGTTTAATACCACCCAATATGTGACCATGTAAAACCCATCCAAGTTTGGTGAGCGATGCTACAGGTAGGTTCTTACCTCCTGAAATTAATTCACGAGTAACTATGAGATGCCAATTATCCTGACCAATTAATATGGTAGGTTTGGACCTCTCATACATCAACTCATCCTTAATCAGTGTCAAATGAGAACACCGTTGCAATAATTCTCGGCTTACCGACTGAGGAGAAAGGTTAAGTGACTTAATTGTTTGTACACTTATCTCTTCTAAGTCGCTCGAGTAAATGCCTTTTATCTTAACGTTTAAGCGATACGAACTGTCGTCGTTAATTCGCTTACCTCCCACGGCTTCGATACGTAATCCCTCTTTACGTCCGCGAGGCGCTAATTTCTGAGCCATCCACTCCTCTATGAGCGTCATGGTCGATCCCTCATCCAGAAGAGCTGTTGTCTTGACCTTTCCTCTAGGTCCATACAACTCGACCGGTATAATCTTTAAGTATGCACATGCCAGTGCATTCACTGTACTAACAGTTGTAATCTGAGCATCTTTACCCCCCTCGTCCCCTTGTGGCGAGGTATTTTCATTGGAGTATCGGTGTAGCATTCGATGATGTGACATTCTACATCCCTCTACACCACATTTTTTCGCTTTGCACTCTAACCTCCTATGGTTAGGTGACAAACATTGGAAACATACTTTCGCTTTTTTCGACTGCTTCCCATTTCTCGCGAATATTCATGTCCTTAAACTTGTAGCAACTCACCATAGAGTGCTCCTTGTTGCATATAACACACTTATGTGTTACCCGACTTACAGGCTTGTCCTGGGTTGTCATAACCACTTGTCGGTTGTGCCCTTTATTATTTAGGCGTTCTAGACGCTCGCTCGTATTACTTCGGCGCATATAGCGCTCGCTCACGGCACAGCTGCGTACACCTCCCTTTGCAGAGTGTACAGTTTGCTTCCTGAATTCAGGACGCTTCCCTTTTTCAGGCGCATTTTCATTGCTTAAGGACGTCCCAAATTGTTCACTCAATAAATTTAAAAACTTGGCCATCTTCTGTAACTCTGGCTCCAAAGGATACTGAGCTCGATATTCAAACCATTTAAATTTAATCATAGTTCCGAGTTTCTCCACTATGCGGCTCACTAACTCCGGTGAGTATAAATACTGTGGTTGATCCAACGCTTGTATCGTGGCAACCACGTTCGTAATACGACTTGCAAAAGATCCTATATTCCGGCAATCTTCTGCCAATCTTGGCATACGCTTTACATTCTCGATTTCGGCTAGAATGAGCATCTCAACCCTACCGAATCTTCTTTCGAGAGCGTTCATTATTTCTTCCGGTTCACACAATGTAAATAACAGCGACTTTACCGCCTCTTTAGCGGTGCCCTTTAATGCCCTCCTAAGGCGTGCAACATTTTGCACCCCTGAAAATTGGCTTCTCGTGTCATCAAACACCGTTTTGAAAATTATCCATTCACCCGGGTCTCCATCGAACACCGGTAATTCCTGGAGGAAATGAAGCTGGGAAGACTTATCTTTACCCGCTATTTTTATTGCACTCACAATCGCTTCGGTCAATTCTGACACCTCACTCGCGTGTGTTTTCTGTGCATTTCCTTGGTTGCGCTTGATCTCCGCCCCTTTGCGGCGTGATCCTTTACACGCTTCCTTATCAGTAATATCGGGTTGTGCTACACTAACCGGCGCGCTCATTATGGTCTGCTGAACCCAACTCCTTACGAAGGGTTCCACCTGAGTATTCCACTCTTCATCATCCTCACTCGAGTCGATCTCCTCTTCTCGGTTGAGTCGTGCCAACTCCAATTGAGACTTGGCCAAGGCAGCAGCTGTCTGTGCTCGTTCGAGCTCTGAGCGTTTGAATTTAATCCGCGCCTCTAATTCGGCTTTCAGCCTCGCCGATCGCGATGACCTACTACCTCTCTGTGACCCTTTATCACTAGTGTGCCCGAATACTGTCCTTGACGATGCCGCTTCTTCGGTCCTTTGACCTACTTTTTCGACCACCGTTTCACTCCTGGATATAACGGATTGTTGTGCGGTACTGGCCTGCGTACCACTGGTGTCCGTCCTGTTGCTTGTCGTTGCCATGGACGTCCCTGAGTCCCACGTGCATGTGGACGTTTCGGTGGTGGCTCCACTTGAAGGAGTTGCTCCATTTGACGCAGTAGCTGTGGTCGCTCCAGATGGTTCCGCTTCTTTAGCTTTTCTTGAGAGCCCTGTCCTTGTCCTGCTCCCTTCGCTTCTCCCTGTCTGGTCTTGTGCCTTCTTCATCTTGCAGGAAGGTGATTGTTGGCCTACGGTCCCTAACTGTCCCTACGGTCCCTAACTGTCCCTACGGTCCCTACAACCCCTTACCTACAACCCTTCTACACCCCAACTTAACACCACTACCCCTCCCCCCCCCTTATCTCCCAACCCTACAACCCTACTACCACCCTAACCGCCCTATCAGCCCTATCAATCCTGGACGGGGCCTACCGAGGTGAGCCGTCCAGGGATGGAGCTGCTTCTGGATAGATATGTGCGTTGTCCTGCGCATTCCTATTCTTTACATATATAGCGATGCATGGTGATGATGCCGCTCCAAATATGAGTGACGTCATTCTATACTCTTCTGGTGGCGCGTCACGATTGTGCCGTCATAAGAATCGAAGGCTATCCCTGTCTTCATCCCGGATTTTCACTTGCAGGAACGTTTCTTTAATGTCTGCCATTACTGCCACGCTTCCTTGTCTGAATCGTAGCAGAACTCCGAACAACGACTTCAATAAGTCCGGTCCGGTTAACAATGCATCATTGAGACAACGTCCGCCCGTCCTAGCGACGGCGTCGAAAAATATTCTTATTTTCTTTTTCTGTGGGTGAGTCACTGCGAAGTGAGGAAGGTACCACGTACGTGGGGAAATGGGAATATGGTTCGCTTTCTCTGCGTAACCATTAACGATGAGATTTTCAATTTGCTTCTCATATTCCTTTTTCAACTCGCTATCTTTGTCGAGCTTTTTTTCAATATTTAACAGGCGACTTTCAACCTGCGCTCTATTCGACGGCATGCACTCATTGTCTGTGCGCCATAACAAAGCAGTCTCGTACCTATTATTAGGTATACGACGTACCGTTTTGTTCAAAATATTTAAAGCTCGTTCTTCTGGGTCGTTCGCGGGCTTTCTAGCCGACACTCCCAGAGATTCCAAACTAAAATAATCCTTGATCAATTTATCCATATCTTCCTCCTTCTTGGTGGAAATGTGGTTGACGATCTTGATTGGTTTAATACCACCCAATATGTGACCATGTAAAACCCATCCAAGTTTGGTGAGCGATGCTACAGGTAGGTTCTTACCTCCTGAAATTAATTCACGAGTAACTATGAGATGCCAATTATCCTGACCAATTAATATGGTAGGTTTGGACCTCTCATACATCAACTCATCCTTAATCAGTGTCAAATGAGAACACCGTTGCAATAATTCTCGGCTTACCGACTGAGGAGAAAGGTTAAGTGACTTAATTGTTTGTACACTTATCTCTTCTAAGTCGCTCGAGTAAATGCCTTTTATCTTAACGTTTAAGCGATACGAACTGTCGTCGTTAATTCGCTTACCTCCCACGGCTTCGATACGTAATCCCTCTTTACGTCCGCGAGGCGCTAATTTCTGAGCCATCCACTCCTCTATGAGCGTCATGGTCGATCCCTCATCCAGAAGAGCTGTTGTCTTGACCTTTCCTCTAGGTCCATACAACTCGACCGGTATAATCTTTAAGTATGCACATGCCAGTGCATTCACTGTACTAACAGTTGTAATCTGAGCATCTTTACCCCCCTCGTCCCCTTGTGGCGAGGTATTTTCATTGGAGTATCGGTGTAGCATTCGATGATGTGACATTCTACATCCCTCTACACCACATTTTTTCGCTTTGCACTCTAACCTCCTATGGTTAGGTGACAAACATTGGAAACATACTTTCGCTTTTTTCGACTGCTTCCCATTTCTCGCGAATATTCATGTCCTTAAACTTGTAGCAACTCACCATAGAGTGCTCCTTGTTGCATATAACACACTTATGTGTTACCCGACTTACAGGCTTGTCCTGGGTTGTCATAACCACTTGTCGGTTGTGCCCTTTATTATTTAGGCGTTCTAGACGCTCGCTCGTATTACTTCGGCGCATATAGCGCTCGCTCACGGCACAGCTGCGTACACCTCCCTTTGCAGAGTGTACAGTTTGCTTCCTGAATTCAGGACGCTTCCCTTTTTCAGGCGCATTTTCATTGCTTAAGGACGTCCCAAATTGTTCACTCAATAAATTTAAAAACTTGGCCATCTTCTGTAACTCTGGCTCCAAAGGATACTGAGCTCGATATTCAAACCATTTAAATTTAATCATAGTTCCGAGTTTCTCCACTATGCGGCTCACTAACTCCGGTGAGTATAAATACTGTGGTTGATCCAACGCTTGTATCGTGGCAACCACGTTCGTAATACGACTTGCAAAAGATCCTATATTCCGGCAATCTTCTGCCAATCTTGGCATACGCTTTACATTCTCGATTTCGGCTAGAATGAGCATCTCAACCCTACCGAATCTTCTTTCGAGAGCGTTCATTATTTCTTCCGGTTCACACAATGTAAATAACAGCGACTTTACCGCCTCTTTAGCGGTGCCCTTTAATGCCCTCCTAAGGCGTGCAACATTTTGCACCCCTGAAAATTGGCTTCTCGTGTCATCAAACACCGTTTTGAAAATTATCCATTCACCCGGGTCTCCATCGAACACCGGTAATTCCTGGAGGAAATGAAGCTGGGAAGACTTATCTTTACCCGCTATTTTTATTGCACTCACAATCGCTTCGGTCAATTCTGACACCTCACTCGCGTGTGTTTTCTGTGCATTTCCTTGGTTGCGCTTGATCTCCGCCCCTTTGCGGCGTGATCCTTTACACGCTTCCTTATCAGTAATATCGGGTTGTGCTACACTAACCGGCGCGCTCATTATGGTCTGCTGAACCCAACTCCTTACGAAGGGTTCCACCTGAGTATTCCACTCTTCATCATCCTCACTCGAGTCGATCTCCTCTTCTCGGTTGAGTCGTGCCAACTCCAATTGAGACTTGGCCAAGGCAGCAGCTGTCTGTGCTCGTTCGAGCTCTGAGCGTTTGAATTTAATCCGCGCCTCTAATTCGGCTTTCAGCCTCGCCGATCGCGATGACCTACTACCTCTCTGTGACCCTTTATCACTAGTGTGCCCGAATACTGTCCTTGACGATGCCGCTTCTTCGGTCCTTTGACCTACTTTTTCGACCACCGTTTCACTCCTGGATATAACGGATTGTTGTGCGGTACTGGCCTGCGTACCACTGGTGTCCGTCCTGTTGCTTGTCGTTGCCATGGACGTCCCTGAGTCCCACGTGCATGTGGACGTTTCGGTGGTGGCTCCACTTGAAGGAGTTGCTCCATTTGACGCAGTAGCTGTGGTCGCTCCAGATGGTTCCGCTTCTTTAGCTTTTCTTGAGAGCCCTGTCCTTGTCCTGCTCCCTTCGCTTCTCCCTGTCTGGTCTTGTGCCTTCTTCATCTTGCAGGAAGGTGATTGTTGGCCTACGGTCCCTAACTGTCCCTACGGTCCCTAACTGTCCCTACGGTCCCTACAACCCCTTACCTACAACCCTTCTACACCCCAACTTAACACCACTACCCCTCCCCCCCCCTTATCTCCCAACCCTACAACCCTACTACCACCCTAACCGCCCTATCAGCCCTATCAATCCTGGACGGGGCCTACCGAGGTGAGCCGTCCAGGGATGGAGTCGTGCAGGAATGGAATGGAGGAAAGGTTTAGGAACTGTCCCGCCAAGGAATATGACGAAACAGTCGAGCGGTAGTGCAAGCGCAGTCTCGCTCGAGAGAACTGCTCCACCCGAAGGTGTTGTGCCAGAGCCCGACCGTTTGGCACCGTTAGGTGGTCGGGATGTACGCTGTGCTCGCCGCCCAGTTGCCGGTGACGCCTCGTCCGAGCGCCCTCCTCCGGCCGCGATGCAGTCAGGTGCCCGCGCGCACCCTCGCCTGGCAGCAGCAGCGGTGGATGCTTCTTCTTGCACCCTGATGACCCGACAGGAAAATGCCGGACACGGTCGTCCGACAGGAAATGCCGAGCACGCTTGCCCGACAGGAAAAATGCCAAGCCCTGCTTGGCCACGATGAGTGCCTTCACAAGACACCTGCGCCCGGCTGCGATACGTGCCCCATGCGAGCACACGCCCCAGGCCGCAATCCCAGTTTTCTTTCTTCCGGTAGTTCCAGGTCCAGTCCTTCAGCGCTGACGTCTTGGTCTTCTGGCCTTTGGTCCTATTGCTTCAACTCAAACCTCCGGCTTCCTTCGGTTGCTGATCTTCACTCGGCTCCGAAGGTCTTCTTTTTCCACAACCAGCAGTCCACAGCTGGTTCCTTGATCCAGCTGGCGGGGTTCGGGTGGTCCTTTTAATCCGGCTCCGAAGGTCCAATTGAAAAAAACCAAACGGGAATCCTCTCAATCGGCCGCGATGGACCAATTGAAAAGGAACCAACGGAAATTGACGTTCGATTAAGAAACAGAAGGGAGGAATTGAGGCTTCTCTCGATCCGGCCTCCTATAACGC
This sequence comes from Parnassius smintheus behrii, assembly GCA_036936625.1. NCBI lineage: Eukaryota > Metazoa > Arthropoda > Insecta > Lepidoptera > Papilionidae > Parnassius > Parnassius smintheus. The sequence continues at coordinate 33,516,174 of JAUPFT010000024.1, forward strand.
CTACGTTGGGTTCGGGAACAACGTATGTGATCTCCGCAACGGAGTAACACACAAGGGCGATAACCTCTTCTTTTTCAGCAAGTAGGTTCAGACGGGGATTACGGGTCTTCCGAAGTCGTCCCTATCCCGACGCCTTAATTCTTCGATGTGCACTGTATAACTTGAGGGATGAATTACTTGGGAATAAAACAGCAATTATCTTCAAACCGTTCCGTGAGAGAGTAATCACTTTTCCCTATCACTTCCCTATACTTCTTATTGACTGCTGGTTTTTCACTTTTCCCGAAGGATTTTCTTATTTATTTCTTGAACATTTTCCGAACTATTTTCCCGAACTATTTCCCCGCACTATTTTCCCGAACTATTTTCCCGAACGAATTGCAATAAAACCCGTTCACTAAGCTACCCCCAGAGCTATACGTGAAAGTGAACCGCGCCATTTGCGTGCTTGCGCAACTTAATTACATGAATTTGTTCTATTACTCTCTCACGTTTCACTTAATCTCTTTATTCGCATAAGTCATACATAAATACAATTTATCTATTTAGATAGCACAAAACAATATCTACACTACGATATACATTATATTTTCGTATCACAAAAAACCTTTTATTTATTAAACAAAATATGCCTATTTTAATCACAAGTTCAAAGTCAAAATTTCTTAAATATTTAACACAGAAAGTTAAAACAATGTTTCCCACTTGAATTTATACATATGTTAACTAATACAATAGTTTAATTTACATTTTCTCTATTTATTTCACTATTTAAAACACTTTTAAATTTCTTATACAAAACTATCATTATTTCACTTATACACAGGAATTTTCACATAAAAATAACACAGAATTCACCTTTTTAGCACGTACAATCAACCTGAAATGTTTTACAAGTCAATTTTACATAAATTGCTGAAATTACAAACATTTTAAATTTTTACATATTCGGCCTCCTAAGGGCGTGGCCAGCGTGCTTCCGTGAACTCACACTATTTGAACAACTAACTTTGCACGGCTCTCGGCTATCAGAAAAAATGAAAGTCTGAAATACACCAATTTTAACAATATTAGGTGAATAAGTGCTTCTACATAATTTTCGAACTGTAGGAAACTATCTCTGATAGGATTCTTATCAGTTATCATGTTTCTTATCAGATAACAATACAAGTGAATGTTCTCATTAATCAATCATAACAAATAGGCATTTGTTTTCGTACAAAACATATCAAACTTATACAAGACAATACTTATGCAATTAATTTCCGTTAATTCTGTTTATGCACAGAGTGATCATCTCGACCGGGGAACAAATCCGATCTCTAACTTCAATTTAATATTCCTTTGAATTTACATCGTTGGAAAGACGATTTCAACCGGGGAACAAATCCGGTAACATAATTTATATCATAAAATTCCCTATATGAATTTATTGAAAGATATTACTTAGAAAACAGTAAACTAGTCCGGCCTGGGAGTTGCACCCAAGACCTTCATATCATTAATTCGACATTTCTTTAAGATTTAACTAAGCATTTTCTTATCAGTACATTTCTATTGGACAATGAGTCTTTGAAAGGTTATTCGTCATCGGTTGACTTAATAAACTGAAATATTCTTATAGGCGCGTCGCCAACAATGACAATGTGTAACAAAAAACTTCACATTGACATGAGTGTCAAGTACCCTATTAATCATTACCAATTTGGGATCCATTATAGTGTCTATATAACAACTTAAACGTAATCAGCAATGTACGCCGAAGTGTCACGCTAAATTACAATTATTGTCAAGTTCGGAAAACAGGGTCCCAGAAGTTTTTTCGTAATTAAGTATCAAATTGCGTTTCCTTTATCGTAGGCCTGTTTGAAATTAAAAGAAAGTGCTGATACTTATCATAGATTTACTAGTTGTGTAGTCCGTTTACACCTAGCCTAGAGTAAAGCCCATAAATTAGATAATATCTTATTTGGGAGTGTAATTTGTAAGGACTGCATGTGTTAAATTTTATTTAGTTTGCATTCTACCGCTTTTCTGCTGTCTCGGAAAGTATAATTAGTGTATGTCAGCTAGAAAACGGAGGCCAAATCCTAGGGTATCAGTGTTCCGTGGGCCCCATTCTCGTCATATATTTTCGAGACAACGATAAAGTTAGTATCCAAAAATGCAAAATACATAGTGATAAAATTCTTCCTCATATTTACTTTAAAACATGTTCTGACGTAAATTTATGTTTTAAAAATGAGTCCCGCGGAGATTGTTGGTGGTTCTTCCCAGGACAAAGTTTTTTTTTGGAACTATTGGTAAAAGCATACATGACTTTTACTAAATATTTTTGTTATCTATATTATTGAATAAAATTATACTATACCATTCCTCCACTCATACGTAGTAGTAGTAAAAAGATGAGCTTAACCGCAAGAAACCAGAGTTTAGTCTGTCAAATATTTCGAAAACACGTGAAGTCTGTCAACACGCACTGGACCGGCGCGTTGGAAGTACTCCATTACCCTCTCAGAAATGTGGGGAAGCTTGTGACTGGCTATGGAATATAATACAATAAAGGCTGTAACCTATACTTGACTTTTACGTGGTAGAGCCATGCTGCAGTTATATTAGTAGTATAGTTGTAGCACGAATGGGTCGGCTCGACCGGGGAAGGACCACGCTCTCACAGAATACCAGCGTGAAATAGTAGCTTCATGCTGCTGTGTTTCGTATGGTGAGTGTAGAAAACCGGAGACCCTTTTTACTGGAAATGAGGCACTCCACCTTAGTCCTCACGGGTGACAACGCATCTGTATTTTGATTCGTAATCGAAGATAAATGTAGATGTCCATGGGCCACAGCAACCACTTAACATCAGGTGGACTGCGTGCTCGTTTGTCGTTATATATATATATATATATATATATATATATATATATATATATATATATATATATATATATATATATATGTATGTATATATATATATATATATATATATATATATATATATATATATATATATATATATATAAAGGTAGAACCACGCGCTTACAGAATACCAGCGCAAAATAGCAGCTTAATGCTGTGTAGTTCAGAACCGAGAACCCTTTTTACTATAAACGAGGCATTTGTACGTGGTAGAGCCATGCTGCAGTTATATTAGTGGTATAGTTGTAGCACGAATGGGTCGGCTCGAGCGGGGAAGAACCACGCTCTCACAGAATACCAGCGTGAAATATTAGCTTAATGCTGCTGTGTTTCGTATGGTGAGTGTAGAGAACCGGAGACCCTTTTTACTGGAAACGAGGCATTCCATCTCGGTCCTCACGGGTGACAACGCATCTGCATTTTGATTTTTAATGGAGGATATATGTAGATGTCTGTTGGGTGTACTCCTCAGGTAAGCTCTCTCCAGACCAGGATCGCAGGATCGTCAATGAAGAAGACCAAGATAGTACTAATAACTTGATTTAATAACTACATTTACAATGTCGTATATGACAAATAAGGATATAAGAAACGTGTGTTGCCGCTACGGTTGTACGGTGCAGTCTGAGGCCCGAACGGGGTGGTGGCATGTGTGACGTATGTATGCGTGACGTCACTGTGGGCCCGGTACGATAAAGGTTTGTTGGTTGCGCCAACAATGTCTATGGGCCGCAGCAACCACATACCATCAGGTGGACTGTGTGCTCGTTTGTCACCCTATTCTATAAAAAAAATATCCATTTTAATCCTCAAGCGTGACAACGCATCTACATTTCGATTCTTAATCGAGGATATATGAAGATGGCTATGGACCAAAGAATCCACCTACCATCAGGTGGTCTGTGTGCTCGTTTGTCCCCTTCTTTTATACAAAAGAAAACATAAATGTAATATTCAATTATGAGTAATGACTAAGACACTTTTAGCAATAGTAAATTATTATTTAAAAAAACCGGCCATAGCAGTCTAACTTACATAAAATATATTTCATTTACAAATTATATTTGCTTGGAATGTACTTATTCCAAATATATTCTCATAACTCTATTATGTGAAGCCAAAGGGCTTACAATGCTGTGTTAGTCCCTCTTTAATATATGGTAGTGAAGGTTGAGTATGAAGCTTATGAGATTAATGCTGTAAAAATACGGTCATTAAAATAATATTAAGGATGATCTAAATGGCAGATTGAGAAATAGTGTGATAAGAGAAAAGTGTGGTTTGCAAGAAAATTTTGTGACCAGGATTAAGAAAAAAAATGTTTCGGTATTTTGAACAAGTAGAAAAATGAATGAGGAAATAATGACAAAGCAAATTGATTTGCAGAAGTGAATGGCAGATTTGGAGAGGGACGCTCCAGACGAAAGTTAATTAGCGATATTATTGAAGATGGGCCAAGTTGAGAGTACCCTTAGTCTACGAGCATATATATGATAACTGAACGTGAAAGTAGCGAAAGAGGTGTGTCAGGATCATGCGAAATGGAAGTCCAAAATCTCTGCCTACCCCTCTGGGTAACAGGCGTGAGGTTCTAATAAGTATGAACTTATTGATATTATAATTCATGTGATATCCAATACTTACACGATATTTTTGCTTGTTATTATTTGTTATGTTGTCAATGCCACATTTGCTTTCTGCTGACGTCACATGGCGAATTTTACCCGCGAAATTATGACGCAAATCGATTGTGATATCATTTGTCAAAATCCGATGACGATTTTAGGAGGTACGTACAAAGAAATGAACAGGCCAGAACAGACATACCTACTTAGTTTGTACCAGTCAAAAATATTTCCCCTTTTTTGGTCTCCGCCACATTTTTTTCTAAATACTAACCATGCTATAAACATTACTAATATTCTCTTTGACCGCTCCTTGTTAGCTTAAAATCATAGAATACTATAATACACAATATAATGGTTGTCAACCTTATTTTGTACCGAGGTTCGGCGTCGCCGGGAGCACACATACAAGCAATTACGTCGTATTATCAGTTAATACAAACCCGATTGGATGTGTTGACAGACTGATTTTAATACATATTTATTTGTAAATGGCGTGCAATTTGGCATTTTCTAAATAATTTGCATGCGAAATTTGGAAACGATTGTAACGTCAAAACACATCTCGTGTTGACATTTATACGTGTGAATTGACGTCTAGTGGCATTTTAGGGCTCCGCCCGAACTCCCGTTCCATTATGTACGTATTACAGTATTCTATGCTTAAAATGCTTGTGTTAAGATCGGTTCACAACAGAAGTCAAATGACGGATTCGAAACCACGACCTTTTGACTTCGCGGTCCGTATCCTGACATCAACCTTTAGGCTAGTCGCCATTGACGCTAAATTAGTTAAAACTGGTGAAATTTAAATCATTGGCGTAAAAATGAATAAGTTAAAAAAATTACTATTGTTAACAGCTATTGTTTTATGAAGAAATTTGTAATACTTGTGAATAACCAATATGTACAACTATGACAAATATCAAAACAAATCATAAGATTACCTTACCTATGGATTGATAACCATAAGCTATCGCGACCAGATGCAGTAGTGATAATGAGCCATCGTACTGGACACATTCCAGCTAAGAAGCTTGCATTCCTTATGAAAAGGTCCAGTCACCGAACTGTGATGAATGCGGTGTTCCAAAGGACCTAATGCATGTCTTGATGGATTTTGCCCACAACGCTGTCTTTCATATTGATAAGTGCCACTACATTTTAAAAGACTTCGCTGATTGTAATATAGTTTTAGCTAAGCCACATTTTGACGATATAAAATTATTAGTCAAACTTTACAAGGTTCACGGATCAATCACTCACTTCTCAATGTGATTGATCTGGGAACTTTTCATTTTATTTTTTGTAACTAAATGCATATCTTCTTCTAGTTTTTGTAATTAAGTACTCGGATGACCAAGCTTTGCTCGGTTTTTTAAGTTACATTTATATACAAATTACATGAATAATAGTTTTTGATCTTATTGACATAATAGAAAAAACTGAACCAGTTATTTGAATAAAAAATCATGGGTGCAATTAATTTAATTAAAATTTTCGTATGTTTAAAAATACTAAAAAAAGGGCTCGAAATAATAGACTCACAAAAGAAGGGAACTTGAAAAAAATAGGAAAAAAAGTCGGACTCAAGACGGGACGCGAACCACGGAACCCATCTGAGCTATTACGATCGTTAGTTACCTGTCAAAATTTACCTTCTTATATTGTAGCAGTTTTTTTATTGCCTGAAAACACGGACAAAGGGACATTTTCTAAAAATAAATCCTAGCTAGATCGATTTATCGCCCCCGAAACTCTCGGGACACCAAATTTTATGAAAATTGTTGGAGCCGTTTCCGAGATTCCAATTATATATATACAAAAATTGCTCGTTTAAAGGTATAGGGTTACGGATTTGAAAACTTTATAATGTAAAAAGTTAAAGTATACCTAATGTAATTGTTTTTGGTGATGAATTAACGGAGAGATATATTCACCTTATGATTAAGCTCATTAATAAAGAAATAAAAAAATATTACCTGTTTGGCCCTTTCCAAGGGTTTTCTCCAATCTGAAGGGCCCGACATATTGGTAGGCCTCGGAGGCCGTCGTGGAACCCCCGCTCTCCATCTTCACGTTCTACTCCACGTCATCCGAACAGAAATAGAATGAGTCATAGCGTGATCACTCTGACACACTGGGTCATATTAAGAGAGTCAAGCATAAAACACTCAAACGCATATTGTCAGACATTGCGTTTATACATAACCACTTCCGATAATATAGAAATATGGACGGTCATTCCGTTTTTTCACTAAACAGAAGTCATTGTTCATTATTCAAAGTGTTTGTTTTCTGTATTTTAATAATTAACCAAAAAAAAAAATATAATTTTTAAACAAACCGAGGGATTTAATTTAGGGTATAGTTAAAGACTGGTATCGGTTTTGCTTGAAAAGATGTCCAATTTCATTATAATTTTAGTTAATGTTTAGGATATTTAACGCAACCTTGAGTCAGGACCTCGGCACAGGCCACCTCTCATTTATGATAGGGTTTAAGGACAAGGAAGTAACCGTCACTCTGCCTCAATGGGTGTTGGCGGATTTTATATCATGTCTTCAATTTTTTTAACTTCTCAGAGATGCTGCTTTCCTTGCGATGTGTTCCTTCATCACTGAGGACGTGATATATCACACTTAAAATTTAATTTATCAATTTCATTGGTGCCAGCGGGGATCGAATCCAGATTGCTCGCGTACAGTACAGCCCTTAGCATATGATCTATCACGCAACCTATTAAGCACATTAAATAACCTAATCTTGCCTAGTGTTTTATTAATTCGTTTATCTTAAAGGCTGTTCACTTTCCTGACAAAACCGCTAAAATATAATGCATTTAACGAAAGAATTCGAATGTAGAGAAAATAGTATTACATAAAACTTTGGAGAAACGAATGCATTTGAATAAAAACAGGACAAACAAGAAACTAAGAGTCTACTAGTTAAAATAGGCCGACGTTTAACCTCAACGCCACCGAGTGCGACATATTTTAACTTTACTTGCAGCTTGACTTCTCTTTAACTCTCCGCTTTAGCTCTAGCTTTATAATTTCACTCGGAACTCGCAGTCAACTGCACATAACCATTCCTAAGTCCGTAAAACACAAAGCGTAATTCGTCTCAAATGTGGTTCATTTATTTATATAACTTTATAGACATAGAATTTCAACGCACAGGATACAAGCATTCCTATGTTTTTCTAGAACTTATTTCCTTATTTTTGTGGGACTTACTTATAACAAGTTGTAAAATTAAACATTTTGTACAACCGACTTTAATATAATATTAGAACATCATCAATGTAGTCGAATTCAATTAAATACACATTATTAAAGATAACTTAAAGCTACTGGTCAGATCCTGATCAAATAAAATTTATATAATTCACCAACTTAGAAGAAAGTTCTCAGGTAACATACACAAAAAACACAGTCGAATTGAGAACCTCCTCTTTTTTTGAAGTCAGCTGAAGAAGAATATACCAACTGTGTTACTTGCCTAGCATGCCGTAAAAGGCGACTGATGGGATATTAGGTTTGCGATTTCGTAGACGATGGACTATAACCACCTGTCAGCAGCCCCCCGTGGGGGCCCCGATGGGCACTGGACCCACCATCGAGGAGGTTGATTTTTCATTTATGTGTTGTGGTTGTTGATTCCATCCTTATTGGAAAGGTCTTCTCATTGACATTACAGTGTTGAAGTTTCAAATAAATTCAGTAAAAAGATAATAAATAAATAAATTTCTTTTTACAATATTTTCATCTAAACCCGTATTTTTGACTAAGCGTGGTCCGAATAGCTCGCTGCTCTTTGAACTCTGCCTACCCCCTTGGAGATTACAGGCGTGACGCTATGTATATGTATATGTATATGTAGAATCAAAGTAACGGCAAGCACATTGAAGCAGTTTTTACTCGCTCCAAAGTCATAAAGCTAATGTGAACTTGGTTGTCCAAATTATCAAACTGAACCTGTTAAGGTCCACGGGTCTTTCTTTTATTCTCATAATACCTTTTGGGCAATAATTTCAGAAATAATATTTCTTGTTTCATTATTTTTAAATGGCGGAAATACACATCATACCAGCGTAAAATAGTAGCTTAATGCTGCTGTGTTTCGTATGGTGAGTGTAGAGAACCGGAGACCCTTTTTACTGGAAACGAGGCATTCCATCTTAGTCCTCACGGGTGACAACGCATCTGCATTTTGATTCGTAATCGAGGATAGATGTAAATGTCTATGGGCCATAGCAACCACTTACTATCAGGTGCACTGTGTGCTCGTGTGTCGCCCTATCCTATAAAAATATATATAAATCATGTATAATATAAAGGATGTTTTTATCGAAAATCGATAAATGAAATGATTTGATCACTATCGCTGTGTTATCAGAGCCGTGCCGAAGAAATTATGTTAAAAGCTTGGCTACCTTCCAGCGTTTAGACGAACCATGCTAAGTTATAAGAAGTGTTTTTCCTCTTTACATCTAATATGAGGTAAATGTGGAAAAAATGGCCCGTGAAAAACATATTACTATGCTATATTTCAAACTATCTGTATTACAGTTATAGTAGCAGAGATAATATTAACACCTAAAATGGTATTTTGTATAAAATTAACATTAATATTCTTGAGTTGTACATTTAGAACATGTGTAGAGAACCTTGATGCTATAAAGAAGCTTAAATTCCAGCCAGGAAGCTATGGAGATGAGATGGAGGGCTATGGCCGGAGTTCTCGTCAGTGATACCTAGGTGGATTGAAAAGTACTCGGCCTAACACGGATCCATTCAATTCTAAAAATCAAATCTACCCACATTATTTAGTTCAGTTCAGACTAGTTCATTGTGTGAAGTTCGAAGCGTGTGCGATAATTAGTTGTGATTTTATAAATTTATTAACAAAGTAATCGGACATAATTTCCGCGAATGGAGCAAATCGAGCAGCGTGCCGTCATTAAGTACCTCCATAAGAAGGGGCTATCATCAAAAGCCATCCATGATGACATGGTCAGTACATTAGGCGATTGTGCTCTGTCATATTCATCCGTCAAAAAATGGATAGCAGAATTTAAGCGTGGTAGAGAGAGTGTGAAAGATGAACCCCGCTCTGGAAGGCCTTCGACGTCAACTACTGACGAAAATATTAAAAAAGTACTTGATTTAATAATGGGAAACCGCAGATTAAAAATTAGAGAGATAGCCGAGATTATAGGCATCTCTTATGAACGAACTCAAAACATCATTGTCAACGAGTTGGGTTTCCACAAGGTGTCTGCGAGGTGGGTTCCGCGACTGCTTTCAGTTGAACAAAAAAGGACGCGATTGACTATTTCACGCGATTGTTTGGAGTTATTTGAAGCCGATGCAGATGATTTTTTGAATCGTTTTGTTACTATGGACGAAACATGGGTTCATTACTGACACCGGAAACAAAACAACAATCAAAACAGTGGAGAAGACCTGGTTCACCACCCCCTAAAAAGGCTAAGTCGATTTTGTCGGCAAATAAGGTGATGGCTTCAGTATTCTGGGACTCGAAAGGTGTGATTATGATTGATTATCTTGAAAGGGGTCAGACTATAAACTCTGATTACTACTACTGCACCTTACTACGTCGTTTACGAGAGGAAATAAAAGAAAAACGTCGAGGAATGCTCAGAAGAAAAGTCCTGTTTCATCAAGATAACGCCCGTGTTCACACGTCAGTACAGTCAATGGCTGAAATTCACAACTGTGGCTTTGAACTGTCACCGCATCCGCCGTATTCACCTGATCTGGCACCACCAGACTTCTTTCTGTTCCCTAACCTAAAAAAGCACTTGGGAGGTCAAAGATTTTCGACAAACGACGAGGTCAAAGCAGCTGTAGACGCATATTTTGACTCTAAGGAAGAATCATTTTTTTCAACGGTCTAAATGCTTGGAAGGGGAGGTGGCAAAAGTGTATTGAACTTGATGGTGATTATGTAGAAAAATAAAAATATAACTGATTTAGTATGTGTTTATTTTCTTGGTTAGGCCGAGTACTTTTCAATCCACCCTCGTAGAGTCCGTAATGAAGATATTACAGTAAAACTTCAGTAACCTGCCTTCTGGAGCAGTGAATAGCAAATATAAAGACGCTTCAAAGTAAAAAGTTCCCCATACAGTGTTAAGTCATATTTTCATATATTTTTAAGTTAAGGTATACTCATGTTATATCCAAAAAATGTAAATTTTTTTATTCTTTGATACCTTTTTTATATAATAACGGTTACAAATGAGCCCACAGGCCACCTATGCTGGATGTTGTGTCCCATAGACCCTACATTTAACCCCGATTAAGAATCAAAATGCATATGCGTTGTTACTCCTGAGGACTAAGATGAAATGCCTCGATTCCAGTAAAACACTCTACACTCAACACACGAAACACAGCAGCATTAAGCTGCTATTTTACGCTGGTATTCTGTGAACGCGTGGTCCTTCCCCGGTCAAGCTGACTCATTCGTGTTATAATCATAATGCATCGTGGCTCTACCACGTATTATAAGTTAACGTTTATTGTATCGTTCCTTGTGCCAATTGTGTGTTTGATTTAACAAAGAGGTGTCTAAAAAAAGACAGGCATCTATAATATAGTTTTGGTAAAATTGGCTAAGGAATAGTTTGCCAGTTATGCATACTATATTAATATGAAACCGCCTAGCAAAATTAAACCTACTAAGAGAGCTAAATTTTACCAGAATAATTAATTAATGAATTGTTGTCGAAATAATCTCGCAAGAATCCGTCCTTCTCCATATTCTCATCTTCGTTATTTGTTACATACGAATACAACCAAATATTTTAATTATAAAAATTTGAAACGCGTTAAAAGGCCGTTTTGCTTTGTTTGAAAAATGATCGACACCTCCACCTTATTGTTGCCCAAATTTTAAATCCTACCCTGCCAACATCCATCCCGTGACTTATCCTTCCTATATCGAAACTTATACCTCTTTATCCTGCGTCATGCTAATACTTTGTTATTTTTTGGGGGGGCTGTCCTTTCCTTGCCGAATAGATCCATTTTCTACCGACTTCAAAAAAGAGGAGGTTCTCAACTCGACTGTATTTTTTTATGTGTGTTGCCTCAGATTTTTTTTCTGGGTGAACCGATTTTTATGATTTTTTTAATGTGAAAGCTGGTGCTTTTCTTATGGTCCCACATAGTTTTTGAGTAATCCTTAAATAATGCATATTTAATTGACTTCGAATACATTGATGTTCTAATTTTATTTATATTAAAGTCAGTTGTATTAAATTTTTAATTTTACCATTTTCTTGATAGAGTTAATACGAGTAACTAACTTTTTGTAGTTTATATTTTGTTCGGTTAATTTGGATTTCTTGTTGATTTTATTATTGTTTCTACAAATTTATTTAGAATATTTAACTTTTGAGAAACTATAAGCGCTTGTGGTAAATTTCATAGTACGTGTCCGATCGTAGCTGACACCAATGAATTTGCTAATTACTATAACGTTGATTTACCATGTAACTGGTGGTGAAAAAACGTCGTGAGGAAACCTGAATTGCTGAGGAATAAACACCCATTCGAGTAACGTAGCAGACTAGTTGCTTCTTAATCCTTTCAGATATAAGAGGTGGCTTATGCCTGCATTAGGACGTATACTGATACCGTTAAAGTCTATTAAGGTTCACTGCAGAACATAGGCCTCCCCCACAGATTGCATTATCCCACGAGATGATACGGTGTAGTGGATATTCCTACACCGCCACTACTCGATACCGAACGTATATAGGTTGTAACTTTATTTTGCTTCACTTACTTTTTTTAGGCTTTTACAGTTTGTATACTCTTTTCTCCATGTACCTATCTCATTCAGATACCAACTTTTTCTAGTACCGTAACATGGGCGTCATACACAGAATAACTGAAGTCCTATAGTAAGAATCAAGGAACTTCTCGAAAGTTCTTGTAGTCTCTTACAGAAAGCAGTATTTGAATAAAAACTGTTTATACGGATTTCATCGCGTTTAATTAACTTATTTTTAATACCCAACATATCAAGTGCTTTACAGCACCCTTGGTCATGAGGGGGACTGCGATGTTTGACGTCTCAGTCCCAAGGTCATAGTTAACCTTACTTTACGAGCATACAGTATCCTGAAGTCTTTCAGTGGTATGCTTGGGTTTGGGCCCATCCATCTTTTCTATTGAAATAAGGATGTTTTTTAATTTCAATAGCCTCGCGTATCATCCTTGGTAGGAATCGGTGTTCTTTTGCGAGGATTTGTGTTTTATCACTTTATCAAATGTTATGTAATGGTGAAGACGTTCTTGAACATGCTCACAGACTACAGACTTCAAACGTCGGAAATTACTCATAAGTTAATGAAACGCGATAAAATCCGTATAAATAGTTTTATTCGATGTGTGGTGTTCGCGTAAATTTAAGAAATCATTATAGAAAACAGTATTACCATCACGTTTTCTATTAACATGCAAATACCCAGATATCAATCTAACTAAGGAAGCTATCAAATGTGCGAGACGTCTGCGATAGTCAACTGCGTGCCAATTATGGTATATTATATGATAGGTGACGTCCAAGAGTGAACTATTTACGACCTGAACAGACAGAATTAAGTATGTAGTACGACTACGTAGTAGCTACGACTTACGATGGCTACAATGTGCTACGAGGTTGTTTGTTACGTTGACAAAGTTGGTTGTTTGAAAGTAACTAATTGTATAAATGGCATTACCAATATAATGAATATAGTGTTACTTTAAATTACGTTACTAAAATGCTATCACTTTTCTAATATATTTAAAAATAAAGCTGTATTCTATTGTATAATATGTATTCAACAACACTTACCACCAAGTGAGATGCAGGTCAAGTAATTATTTATAATGTTTTAGGTGTTTTAAAATGCTTACGCTAATTTTAATACTTATTAAGTATGGCCATTAAAATAAAATGTTCACTTTGATATTTAGCGTGGTATTAATGCCAAGAAGCAGACAAAATTGGAAGATTTTCTAGTAGATTTTTTTTCAGAAAGCTAACTTGGACATGTTGTGTCATAAATAGGTACCTATTGCTCGATCGATTAAGGAATCATTCACCCTCCATTTCATTAAGTAAATAGAAGACATTTAAATAATATTTAATATAATCATGGCGCCGTTAACCTCGCTTATTTGATTTTTAGAATTAATTAAAATCTTTTACATAATTGGATACTTCCATGATTTATTTTTATTTATTTTTTAAATCTAAAACTGATACCAGCCAGTTATTTTAAAAACTATTTTATGTAAGGTATCAATATAGCAAAATGATGATACTATTTTATATATATTTATGAAACAGTTTATTTACACTTTAGAATCACAAAAATACTTCAATATTAACACACTATACAACTAATAAAAACACCGTATTCCGCATACAACGTTCCTGTCGCACGTCACTAGAAAATCAATATATCTCAACTTAACATCACGTATCTTTAACAAAAAATTTTAACCGATTCGCGGGTTTGGTGTTACACGATACTTTAGCGGACACCATCGCGGATTAACTAACAATTTTTTAAACGTACAAAATGTAAATCGTTACATAATATTCTGGTGAATTTATAATGTTTTCCGTGCAGTGGCTACGCGTGCCGCTCGGCAACCCCGGGCAACTTCGGCTGTTTTCGACTGGGGATGCTACGAATGAGTCATAATCGAGGGGTGGTTTTGCGTTCCAGTCTACGTAATACAAATATTCTTATCAAAGAAAATACATGGAAACTTAACCTTTTATTTCTTAAAAGCTAAATAATTAATAGTATAACAAGTTGGTCTGTTGTATTATATATAAATTAACATATTCCTTATTTATATTTTTCATACGTCTATAAATTTTTGATAGTATGTGACTTGGACGAGTTGCGCACAACTACATTTAAAAGTGGTAAGGGAAATATAAAATATTTATAACTAGTATGCAGTTCTATAAAACCATAAGCAATAACTATTACTTATAAAAATCACCGAGACCAAAGACCGAGACTGTCGCGGCCAGGAGCAGCTTTACTTTGCGCATGCTCAGCTTAGAAAGCGTGGGCAAATCTTTCAGGCAATACTTGTCAGCTGGCGCATTCTTGGCAAGAGTTTGTTGAAACCCTGTTGATATATATAATTATGTGATTTATTTCATTCTTCATGTCCAACTCATGTCGGCAAAGGCAAAGACAAAAAAAGAAAATCTTTGGTATCTCATCAATAGTCAAAAAGCCTTTTAAAAATTGCTAGTGAATGCTAAAAACAGTAAGTAAAATGCATTTAAAGCTCTGAATGTCAAAAATTTTACTTATTGTAGAAATAAAAATTGATTTAAAAATTATAAGAATTGATATATTTTGACATTCTTAAGTCGATGCTGAGATAGTGTAGGCAGTGGAATTAAAAGCCCGGTTTCAGAATGTGAATTTTAATTGAGTTCTTCGAAGTCGGCTTTAACTATTTATTAAAAGTTATTTTTTACCTTTTCGAGTGGTCTAAGGAATATTATAATCTCTATGTTGTCTAAAGGGTTAGATTGTTACTTCATCGGGAAGAACTTTCCCCCAAACTTAATGGGACCGCCCCTGACCCGAAACCTATTTAATTAAAAAAGAATTATCAAAATCAGTTCACAATAGACGCGTAACTTACATACAAAAGAAGTAAACATACGATCGAATTGTAAGCATCCTCTATTTTAACTGAGCTGACAAAAAACCATCACCAGTTAAAACAATTGGAATTATACATAAAAGAACATTTAATATATTTTTCGAGACTACTCCTTTTCTGTACGTACAAAATACGAGGGGTGATCCAAAAGTAATGATAATCGGTTACTTCAGGTCCGCATAAAAATCCAAAAAAAAATATTTTTTACTTGCTTATATACTCACTACGTCAGCCTAAAAAAATCATATAAATAGATCACGATTTCCGGGAGATACATTCATTTGAATACGAACTGTCAAAGAGATAACATCAACATGGAGAAAAATGAAATTAGAGCTGTCATCAAGTACCTCTGTTTGAAAAAAATGTCTTCAAAAGACATACACAGCGACTTAGTGGAAACATTGGGGGACTCCGCTCCTCCATATTCTACAGTTGCAGAGTAAATAATGGCGTAGTAAGAAGAGTATCTCTCCACACTCAAGCGCATTTTTTGTTTTGAGAGAATAAATCTATAGTTTTCTTTTAGTGTTAGTCTTTAGTTAGTCTCTTTTGAAGCCATTGTATAGTTTATACAATGGCTCCAAAAGAGTTATCATCTCGCATTTTAAACTCGTAGACCTAAAGGGCCCCGCTCGTTCAGGCCCCATTTAATATATATTAGTTAATATCAAGACGCAATCAATCAATCAAATTGTACTCCAACAAAAAATAAACAAACTATACCGATGAGTAGTCTTATCGCTTAAATAAGTTCTTACTAGATCTTTGGACGAAGAAATGGACTTATGATATCGATTGTGTACTCGTATGTTACCGTTAAGAGAAAAGTCCACTGAACATAAGCCACCCCCATAGTTTTCCTCGTAGGGAGAATATTTGGCATAACTACTACGTATGGCAGGCGGTTGGCAACCGCAGCTTTTGACGTGTAACGTCTTTCCTCTCGCATCGTTGCAATCTTTGCGAGTGATTTCGTAAAAAGGGACGGAAGTTTGTAATAGCGGAAGGAAGCTGGGGAAGCAAACGTTATTTGATTTGACTAATGAGTAGAGTTGGCCAAAGTACTTTCTGATTGGCCGTCAGATGGTACCAAAGTAGTAGTATATGATCGCTACTCGCGCGTTTTCAGTGGCTACGTATCGAGTCAGAAAGTTTTATTAGTTATTAATTAGGATGTAAACAGATTTATTAGATATTGTGTTTATTTTTCCCTAATTAGACTATTTAACTTAAATTTGCTATTGGATTTCCTTTTGTAATCCAATTAGACTAGCTAAAGTAAGTTTAGAGACAATTTTCAATATTGTTAAAATTTTTGTACCTGTTTACGTAATTTGAAAATGAACATTTTTATTTGTGATATTCCATTAATTTTATTATGTTTTGTTTTACGTTGTGAAGATGCTCTACTTAGGTGCCCTAGGGTATCTGTGTGGCCTAAGAATGCTCTGGTCGGTGGGTTTCGTCTCTTTTTTACTTAAAGGTATTTGCAAATGTACATATTCTGGTATATTCATACTCTCTTGAAATTATAATAGTTAAATGAAGCCATAAGTTGTAGGCTTGTAGGTAGGGATAATAAAGGCCCTTGACTTCCATTACACACTACAATGGCCTGGTAGTTCAATAATTGTTCCTACAGAGATATTGTTCTCAACTACAAGGGTTAAAAATAAGTCCTTTATACTCAGAAATTAATTTAAAGCCTAAATGTAAACGCCATCTTGACTACGATAGCTTTATCTTCCATTGTTTTTTTTTTTCGTAAAATCAAAGTGACAAGGAACTCATATTCCGCCTGATGGGCGGAGGCTACGACAGGACACGGACGGCTGTAAATTCAAAGAGATGCGTTGTCACCAATGAGTTGAGGGCCAAGGTGAAATGCCTCTGCAGATAGAAAAATACATCTACCACCTGGTAAACACATTAAGGCCGAATACGATGCTAATGACCTTGCACGTTTCGCAGCAAACCACGCGCCGCCAGTACCTACGCTTTGTTTATATAATGTATAATACCTATAATCAAAGCCGTACGGGCTTTGATTATATTTGACTGAACTAGCTCAGATGCAGAGTAATGAACAACACAGAGAGCATTGCTTAGTTCTTAAATAAATTTTTCTTATTTATAATATTTGTTCCTATAGATTATAAATTCTGTACTTTATTCGTTATAAAATATGGTTCGAAAAGTTATTAAATTGATAATGATTTTTTTTCTTAATTGGTGCATCGTACGTAAAGAACCTCATATAACTGAAAATGTTTGTTCTTGTGAGTCTTACAAGATACCGTAATGCAAATTGCATAAATAATAAAGAAAAAAAACTAAAAAGTAGGTGATTGCCCCATAGTGGGGATAGGTACTGTGTATGTAAATTCTCACAAGACTACTCCGACTGGTCAATCACTTCACATCCGAAGTATTTCGGTTTTTCTTAATTATGTACTTTTACCCCTTGCTTTCGGACAATACATTGACTGACATTATTTGCGGTCTCTGTGCTTGCACTACTCTGTACATTCTTTTCCGACTGGGTCTTGATATTTCACATTTTTAGTGTTTCTCACTTGAAACTAGACAAGTATAAATGATCAGTTTGCTAATGTAAATGAGTAAAAATGCAACCTATTAGGCAGCCTCAAACAAAAAATTACCTTACAAAAATATAAGTATTAACCTCAAAATACAACATTCGAGCAGCGTTCATGCGATAAACTCTCTTTGTTTTACCACTTAGGTAACATTTATTTCTTTTCCTACCCATATTTAAATTTATAGACACTTGAACGCGTATAAAACAATAAATTAACGATTTTCGCTTCAGACACATCGACTGTTGTTACCTTACGTCACACGTCGAAGCGCCTGGTAATTTATTACGGCAAACTTTTATCTGGCAATATACGATATTATTATTAGGTGTTTTTAATTAAAACGAATTATGTTAATAAATAATATTTTGTATCGAAAATAAAGATAGCAGGTACCTTCGGAATCACAATACAAATATTTTTACGTAAAAGAATTTTTCCTAAATTAAAATTCACAGAGTTTTGGAATAACAATAATTTTATATATCATTTCTTAACATTTTTTTATTTGTTGGTATATTTATTTATTTTAAAATTTTAAAATGACGGTGACCTTGTGAAGGACCCGAACAAACCTTAGAATTACTTCAGGTCAAAGTTCTAGTCAAGAGAAATACATTAATTTTCGCTGTCCCAATAATCTATAAGTAAGGTGAGAAGGAAGAGAAGATACTGTATAATATATTTATAAGCAAATAGATTTCAAGAATTCGTTTGTCTAAAATGGCATGAAACCTTTGCTAATACTCTCAACGTTGAACAAGCGTCTTGAAAATGCAGCATCGATGGTAACTCAATGATAGTGTTCCTATCATTTATTCATTCCTATCATTGAGTTTCAAGATTCCATCATTATTTTGTGTCTGCTTGCCGATAAACAGAGCCAGAATCTTTATTTAAGAAAGTGTAACTGGGATCATAATTACTGGGATAATTGGCCTTACATCACAATCCCTAAATAATTTAGAGGTTTGAAGTACCTAGTCATATTAATAAGAAAACAATTTTTTATATGAAATTTATTTATTTATTTTCGGCAAAATTATTAATTACTATTACAGTTATTAGTTATTAATCATTATTATTATTACAGTTGTTATGAATTAATTACAGTCGTCAAGCGTCAGCGTTTTCTAATAATACAAACAAATTTTGTAGCAATTCGATTCACTCATGAATAAATCATTCTAGAGACTGTTCTCTTGATAAATTATTATTCATCTATATTTACGAAGTTGAGGAGCGTATTAAAGCACACAGAAATATATTCAGTTTGGGAAATCCTATAAAAATCTAATATCGGTAACCGCGCTTGGGGTTACTTGGTTTTGTGCGTAGTTATTCTTTGTCAACGAGCTATACAATATTATTAAAAAAAAACCCTCTCTATCATAAAATAAATAAATCTACTCCAAAAAATAAAATAAAATTTAATTAAATAGGGATGGCAATACATACATAGACGGGCGTCGGTTAACAATACCGCACATTCATAAAATACTTTGGTAATGTATTTGCCCCTTTGCCCCTGTCGTATCGGGCAAGGTGTTTTTACATATTGTATACTTAATTAAAGAAGTACCAGGATCGATATAATACTTGAGCGTTAAAATTAGGTTTAAATATTTATAACTTTTGACAAAAAATAAAAACGGACTTCAAATTGCTAAAAAAGAAGTTATTTATTTGCAACACTTAGGCGTGGAATTTTTCTCCAAATTTATACGGGACCCTTGAAGTTATAACCTATTTAACAAAAAACGAATCATTAAAATCGGTTCTAATATGAAACTTTTCCCCCAATTTTCCATCCTTGGGAGCGAAAGTTTTTCCTCAAAATTTTAATGGGATCACTCTCGAGGTAAAGCCTATTCAATTAAAAAAATATTAAAATCGGTTTACAATCTGCGAAGATATCGCATAACATTCATAACATAAAAAGAACATACACTCAAATTGAGAATCTCCTTTTTGAAGTCGGTTTAAAACAATCATACAATAGGCCTTACTACTAGGCACTTGCTACTATTTGTGTACACCCTTAAAACGGAGTTCACATAAAGCGAAGTTAAGCATAAAGCTTTAAGGTAATCTATGGGATCATCATCATCATCATCATTATAACCTTTTACAAGTCCACTGCTGAACATAGGCCTCCCCAAACAATGCTACAAAGCACAATCCTGAGCCACAAGCATCCATCGACTTCCTGCAGGTATTACCAGGTCGTCACTCCATCTATTGAGAGGTCATCCTACACTTCGAATACCGGTACGAGTTTGCCATTCGAGAACCTTTTTTCCCATCGGTTGTCGGTTTTAGAGCTATATGGCCAGCCCATTGCCACTTCAGGTTACTTACTTTCTTAAACTATGTCGGTCACTCTAGTGCTGCTGCGGATGTCCTCGTTTCTAAGGTATACCTCAAAACTGGAAAACGAGATTGTACAACCAGTGCGTGTTGCCAGTGAATACTTATGGATCTGATCCTAGAAATCTATGAGATGCTCTTTTATAATATATTAAGTGACAAACTGATTAACAGTCCATGTGTTGATAAAGGGGTGGATACAGCCCATGGACATATAGATCTGACTTCAGAGAAAATAATGGTGTCAGAGCTTCCGTTCCCTCTTTGTTCTAAGTTCGTTATAAGCTCATGGAGGGCTGCAGTAACCATTTATCATCAATCACTGAGAATTTCTTGAAAGAAAAACCTAAGAACCGATTGCGTCTCAACCCAGGATTCGAATCCGGGGTCACATAATCAACTGTCGCTGATAGAACTGCTAAATTACTGTTCTGATACTGTTACCATCTCTGGGCTGGGGCTCCAGCTCCTTCCACTTGACCGTATCTAGCGCAGAGCGACCCAAATCGTCGAAGACAGAGTGCTTTCCGGTCAGCTCGATTCACTGGCGCTGCGAAGAGATGTTGCTTCATTTTGCATTTTCTTCGCATCTACCATGGGGAGTGCTCTGAGGAATCGTTCGGATTAATCCCAGCCGTCAAATTCATGAACTCACTACGCGGCAAGCCTCCCGATACCATCCACACCATCTGGATGCTTGGCGGTCCACCATTGTACATTTCACTAGGAGTTTTATTTCGCGTACGAACTCTCTGTGAAATAGTATAACACCGGTGATTTTTCCGGACCGATACGACTTAGCCGACACAGCTGTTCATGGGCGGCGGTAGTCACTTAACATCAGATAAGCCGTATGCCCGTTTGTCCCCTCTCCTATAAAAAATAAAATAAAAAATAAACAAAGAGTGTGCCTAATGGAATGAAAGAATGATCCCCAATCAACCTTACTCGCGAAATAGAAAAGGAACCTCCTGTATGGTACAATTTGTAGCGACAAAGATAATGTCACTGTCACAACACTTTCATTTGCATTCGTCAACTTTCTACAAGCGGGGTAAACCTGCTACGAAGATGTTACTCGAGTGTCTTCTCGATGTAAATGATGTACCTATGTGTAAATTTAAAAATTGTTTGTATAAGTAATAAAGAAATAATAACCAGTTAAATTAAATACCACCATTTTTTATTACCGAAATATTTTATAAAGCATATTCAGCATATCAGAAATATTAAAAACGATTATATTATATATTGCCTCTTAGATTTCCTCATATGGGATTATTTGCCATAGGTTCCGCGCTTAGCAAGCGGTTCGTCAACTGCAGCTTTTTATTTTCAGTGGTTATTAGGAAGACGCTGCTTCCCTCTCCTGACTTTCCCTTAGGATTAAAAAAAACGAAATATCCGTAAAATTAGTTTTAATTCATTACAACCTATCAAAAGTCCGTTACTAAATATGCCTCTCCACAGGTTACTTCGCAGGCCCCAGTGAAAGCTGAACTATTTTCTAGAATAGCACACATTTTTACTGGTAAGTCACTTGTGGTAGCGGGGCATTCTATACTTTTCACTAGTACCAACGCATTTTCATTTTGATTCTTAATCGATATAGTTGAAGTACGAGTACCTAAATGGGACATAGCCTCCATTTACCATCAGGTGGACTGTGTCTTCGTTTATTGCTCGTACTTTTAATAAAAGATGGATCTTATTTTAGTGAGGGAGTGTAATATGGCAGGACTGAAAGATGACCTTATCACAAAAATTGATAGGGGCGTACTCCAATGGTTTGGGCACGTTGAACGAATGAGTGAAGACCGAATGGTGAAGAAAATATATAGAGCGAAAGTAAATATTAAAAGGTGTCGAGGTAGACCGAGACTAACTTTCGAAGACCATGTGAGCAAATTGCTCGAAAAGGGGAGGGTCAAGAGTACTCGGATACCTAGACGTGCGTGTATGAAGAAGTTAATGAACCTGAAAGAAGCGAAAGAGTTATGTAAGGATCGTGACACTTGGCGATCTGTTCTCTCTGGCTACCCCGTTAGGGATTGTGCGTGAAGATAAGTAAGTAAGTAAGGGAGTGTAAGGGCGAATATAGGATTATATTTTTCTATTAACACTTGCAAAGTCACTGCACTAGGCAGGTTCTTGTCTCATTGGAGGGACAATTGGAATAGTTAGCCACTGCAGATTTTATTATTTTGAGTTGTGCTCCCTGCTGCCGTTCTCCTGCTCCGTTTCCCTCTGTCTCCTCTTAGTCCCCACAATATGGGAGAGTGAATTCTCTTCGCCTCCACTACGCAGCGATCATTAGAAATCACTTCTATTTAGTTCAAATATAATATATTATTCGTATCATTTAGTTTTACAGAAAATAAATATTCAGGGATTAAAAGAAAATAATCATTGTTCTTATGTTAATTAAGGGTTATCAGAGGCGATATAAGTTTATGTTTATTAATAAAATTGACCTACTGACTCCAGAAATGCTAAACATTTTTGACGAAGTACTTTTTAACAAAGTTGACTGTAAATTACTTTAGCCTATTCTACTTTTATAATTATGATGTTAAAATACATATCAACCCACATCAACAGTTCTTATGGTCCCAAGAGTTTCTGCAGCCCTAGGTTACTTAATTATATTAGCTACTGGTTTTACATTATATTCAATACTTTATCAACTATTGACTGTTTTATACGTTTAATATATTACAGCCTTATACAATAAAAATATGTATCACAAAATAATTTATCTTTACAGGTAATCCTAATACGACATTGTAACTAGTTTGTAATATGCTATATATGCTTTTCAATTACGTACATAGGGTACATAACAGATTATATACCAGATTATCCCTGGATAAGTTCCCAAAGTTAGCTAGCAACTCACCTAGGGAACAAAAATCAGTTAAGAAACGATATCTACTGAATTTTTATATAATTTAATATAAACAATTTAAAAAAAATATAGTAGCAAAAATCTAGCTTTATCTTCTTTACTAGGGAGCGAGGTTTATGTATAAAATCAGCCGCATCTACCAAAGTACGCACGTAAACACATATGGTAAACTTTTTTAAATTCGGAATTCAGTTATGTACCCAACAACAACTACAAAAGAGGATATACATTAATAATATAACATTTATTTTTAAAATCGTACCTAATTAGTAAATGAATTTGTGGGATTGGTTTTCAAAAAAACTGCAAATTGTGTAAATATCGACAAAATGTTA
Organism: Parnassius smintheus behrii; assembly: GCA_036936625.1. Lineage (NCBI taxonomy): Eukaryota > Metazoa > Arthropoda > Insecta > Lepidoptera > Papilionidae > Parnassius > Parnassius smintheus. Next base: position 33,539,667 of record JAUPFT010000024.1, read on the forward strand.
CTGATATCTGTACGATGTAATGTATGTCCATAAATGTAAACAGTAAACGTGACACTTCCTTCATTTGTACTTTTTACTCTGTAGATATCAAAGGCAGGTGAGTAAAGTAAATATTGTGTATTCAGATTTTTTTTTATAAAGTTTGAGTGTAAAAAGAAAAATTTTTTTAAAAACATTTCGCCAGACTCAAAATATTTTTTTGGGTACCTATGATATATTTTTGTAACAGTTTATAGTACGCCATACGTAAATTGTTTGGCAACCGCAGTTTTTTTTACTATTAAGCTGTATCAGGCAGATGCTGCTCCTCAACTCCTGGTTATGAGAACTGAGAGAGGCCTACGTTCAGCAGTGGCCTTGTGAAGGGCTGTGATAAATAAATCGAACCCATTGAAAATATTTTATGTCGTAACCTATGAAATTGCTGTTTTCCGGAATCGACCTTGAACTGTAATTTTGTCTATGAATTATATATTGTGAAATACATTTTATATTTAAGGCAAATTATTCCTTTTTAATTAGACAATAATTTTTTTTGTTTGGATTTTAATTTTTCTGCAAAATCGCTAGCAGAGGCGGCTTAAATATCGACAGCGCCATAGACTTGCACCTCATCGGCGCCCCTCTGGCGTCTAAATAATATTATAAATTATATCTACTTATTTTGCAAATAAACTATATTGTAATTTATAATACACTCATGGTCAAATTTCGAGGAGCGCAAAATAATGTATATAAAACAAAATATCATGGATATTTGTGACAAGTTTATTAATTTACATTTTGCTAATGTGTTAATTTAAAATTGCGAACATCGAAAAAACAAACGATCAAAAGGTGAAAACTTAACAAAATAAAGAAAAAAAGAAAAATTTTACAGGAAAGAAACATTTTTGTACTTAACATTTTATTCTTTTTTTTTTCATAATTGATCGGGGAACGCCGTAATGTAGTACGTAAGTACGTAAGTACTTAGTATAGCTCTTCGAACTGCATCCTTGGCATGCCCCTAATGAAGTTATCAATAAAATCTTGAGAAACTGCTTCCATTCCATTTTTTCTGTATTGCGTTTTAAAGATCTCTGTTCTTACACAGGATGGGGACAGGATTTCTGTTCTTAATTTGCCTTCCTAGCTTATCCCATACATGCTCTATGAAGTTTAAGTCGGACGAGCTCGCTGACCCCCTCACAGCATTGATTTAAACGTCTCAAAGGTATTCGACAACTCCTACAAAAGGGACAAAGGCACTAAAATTTCTTTAAAAATCTCAGTCACATAGTGTGCCACTGTTAGTGTTAGTGACCCATTCTCAATAACGCGGAGTTCCGTACGTGCCCCAATACAAATACCTCCCCATACCATAACTAACTCTCTATCATATGCCCTTTTTCCAATGATGTTGTACTGAACGCACCTTTTTCTCAGGCGTTTCCACACTAATCATTTCATCATTCAGACAAAATCTGGACTAATCTATGAATAAAACTTGACTTCAAGCATCGTCCCTCCAATTTTTGTGATTGCGATCAAAATTAACTCAAGTTACTCCATATTATGTGGCAAGAATTGGGCCACTGGCAGGCAAGTGTGAATTTATTCCAGCCGATTTAATTATGTTTCTTAAAGTTTTGTGCATACTATAACCCCACCCCAACCACATTTTACCATTTACGCCCTGTCCTGCGAGTCTCGTACTCGTATACTGTCCGGTCTACCGATGTCTCTTGGCAACTCAGTGTACCACAGATTTCGATACTACCCATAAAATGGCAGGAATATTAATAGCCCATAAAATGGCAGGAATATTAATATGTTGACTGATTAAATGTTTTGTAAAAATATCTTGTTCTATTCACATTCATAAATATTTACTTCTACAATATAATACTATATTATATGGTACAGTGTCAACCCTACCCATATCGCTTTTCAGCGCCAAAATCGTAATAGATTCTCTTTATAATCTTTAATCTATAGCTATTTTTGTTTACAGAAAAAGAAAATGACTACAACGATGTTTAACAATATCGAGAAAAGCAGATACGATCTTATAACGTCTCGCTATGATAAATTCCTGGAAAACATGGGCGATCCTCAAAAGGAAGTAGTGAGGGTGTTCGATCCCTTACCTAAGAAGAATCTAAAAGAGTTGGAACTCATCAGAGAGGTGACCAAAGAGCTACAGAAGAAGAAAGATGATGACATGAAAAAAGCTGCCGCGGTGAGTGACACAACTATTTACAGAAAAACAAAGAAAGAACGAGTCGTTTATTTGATAATGTTCAACAATGAACAAATAGTGATGTGCTCCTGGCTCTCCTTCTGCAAAAAATTGTGTAGGTGAACTTCACACCCCTCGAAATTCGAAATATTTTTTTTATTTCTTTGACATGCAGTTTTTCCTCACCACCGAGCACTCAAAAATGCAATTAATCATTTTATTACTGTTGGCGGGACTCCAACTCGGATAACTCGCGAACATAACGCGTACGCGGAATAACGAACGTTTGTAACCTACTTACGACACACCCCTGAGCCGTATATGGGCATGGAATATCCTCGACTATATCCGTAGGTATTTTTATACAATCGCGGCCTCACCAAACCTAACCGTTTCCCGGCGGCCCCTACTCTGAGCTGAACAACTCCTCTACTACTCCAACTTGACAAAACGCGCCGGAACATAAGGTGTACCTTACTGCACGTCGTTTTCACCCGCGCAACGTACCCTCTGTATGGGATTTTCCCTTCATTCTTCATTCCTTGAATTCGTCATTATTTCCGGCATGTCATGGACTAGATGTTACAGTAATTTTACTTATTATTATCGTCATTACAGCCCACCAAAAGTCCACCAGGTACTCGAGAACCTTTCTTACCTATCGATTCTTCGAGCTATCTGGCCGGCCGGCCAACAGGCAGAGAAATTGCGAGCTTAGTCCTCTCCATTGCTTATTGTTGCACGGTTGAGAGACCTTGAGCTTTCTCATATATGTAGGACACTCAATAAGTTTTGAAATATACAAAAAGTATTCTAGATACTATTAATATTTATTTTACATCTTTTCGAAATATTCTCCATCATGCTCTATACAAAGTTACATTCGCCTAAACCAACTCTGAAAACACTTTTGCCAGTCTTGATCTGTCTGACAGGTCGAAAATTGCTTCTTCATAGGCAGCCACGGCTTCTTTGGTGCTTGAAAAAAACCTGCCTTTTATTTTTCCTTGACTCTTGGGAACAAAAGAAATCACAAAGAGCTAAGTGGAGGGTGGACGACTTAGAGTTTCAACACCAAATTCCTCAATAAATGCTTTTGCTCTAAGGAAGGTATGTGAAGAGGCGTTATCGTGATGCAGCACGATTCCCCGAATCCCGGTCTTTAGTCTTCTCCCGCACAGCTTAAAAGCTTTGGGTAATGCAACTGTAGTATACCATTTAGAGTTGACTGACCTACAATTTTCCAGCATAGACGTTGACAAATGCCCGCTCCGCGAAAAAAAATTAGCCACCATTTTTTTCCGGCGTTGCGAGATGTTTGCGGTTTTGCCAGTAGCTGTCCTTCTGAGTAGACCCATACCGATGATTGCCTTTTATTTTCCGGATCGTATTGATAGATCCATGTCTCATCACCAGTAACGATTTCTGAAACACCAATCCACACGAATCTGTTTTTCGCTTTCGGAGTGCAAACGAGGGATCCATCGACAACAAAGCTTCCTTACTCCAAGATGTTGATGTAGAATGGTATGAATGCTCCCCGAACTTATGCCTACAATCTTTTCAATGTCCGTATATGTAATTCGTGGGTCTTCTCGCACCAACATTTCAGTAGTCCAAACATTTTCTGCCGTTACTGCTGTTTGCGGGACCCCCGTTCTTTGTCATCTTTAAGCTCAATTTTATTCCTTTTGAATTCAGTAAACCACCTAAAAATTGTTGCGCGTGTTGGAGCCGAGTCCCCTAATGCTGATAGTAACTGTTGTAAACTTAATTGTTTGGTTAAACCAAATTTAAAATCATAATAAATCATAGCGCGCAAATGTTCACGGTTAAGTTCCATCGTTTTAAATGAAAAACACGGGACGCGTTGCAGAAAAATTAATAGAACTCTGTTTTCTTTTGTAATATTGAGCAATTGGCTTATGGAGTCTATTTAAAAAAAATGCTTTTTAAAAACATATAACACGGGTGCGTTCCATTTTTAAATCTCGAGCATCTCAAAACTTAATGAGTGAGCTACGTAATTATATCTATACGATGCTTATAATAAATTTTATGGCCCTTGCTTAAAGTAGGGTAAAGATGCCAAATATGAGATACCATTTTCATTTTTGTGTATTTCTCGTTAAAATATCATGGGTAAAAAGGTAATTTTACTAGACAATAAATTCGATTTAATGTAAATTTTAAAACTATAAATATTTTTGCAATAGTGCTTACCAATTCTATAAGTATAAAGTAAATGATACAATAAAATAATACATTTTTTCTATGGAAGCATGAAGGCATCCTAATTTGAGAAACTTAGGGTTCCTGATTTGAGATGTCTTATTTTAGGAACCTCCACTTTTGAGCTCATTTAAATAAAAGATACAAATAATTAAAATACTTTTATTTACTTTAATTATACGTTAGAATAACAGTCAGTGTTTATTTATACTAAGAAAACTAATTGAGCCGTTTTTCAGAAACCATTATCGGAGTTTGCATTACTTACTGATTTTTCGTAAGCTTTTCCAAACATTATACATTTTTATTTACTTTTGCATGTACAGTGTACACAGATACATGCTCTATAGAAAATTTTACGTTTTTGGTCAAAAAATGCCCGAAATTGTCGTGTAACCAGGTATATATGAAGCCCACTGGTATCTCATTTAAGGAACTCACTATAAACCCAACATATTCAAATGTCATGTTCGTTATATGTAATAAACACAATAAAATAAAAATTATAAATGAAAAATTAAAATTCACTCTTTAACAGATATCACAAATCAATCTATATTCAATCTAAACGTACTCATTTTTTATGATTCAATATACATTTTTTTATAGTATAAAGGTGATAACACGCAGTCCAACTGATTATAAGTGGATGCTGTTGTCCATAGACATTTACTTTTTACCTCGATTAGGAATCAAAATGCAGATGCGTTGTCACCTCTATGGACTAAGATGGAATGCCTCGTTTCCAGTAAAAAGTGTCTCCGGTTATCTACATTCACCATACGAAACATTTGCAATTGAGAACGAAAAAAAGTCGTATCCGTTCCCGACAGAAGTCGAGGTGGTAGTGTATTTTCTCACCCGAATACTGGTACCTAAATGGTGCTCGTTTGCACACGACCAACTGACTAACCAAACGATACCACTTTCGTTCACGACAAGTAAATGAACTTTCAAATACTGAACTAACTCATTTTATGAACCTACGAGTATCTCATATTTTTTTGTGGTTTTCCGTCAAGAATTACACCACTCACGGCGGTAATATATTGTCAGTTTCTGCAATTTGTACGTATGTGATCCAAATTACTTAAGTATTTGTGCTTCACAGTTATAGAAATTTCAACATATAATATGGGGGTTGATACAAAAAATATTTTTACAATTTCTTTAGTAAAATTAACATTTATATACCAAATTTTCTATGACAATAATTCTTATAATTATTTATTTACCGTCTGCAGTCTCAATATTTATAATATGTCCAAATATAGTGAACTTTTAATTGCAATTAAATCCTTATTTATACTAAAATTAAAAGAGAAAAATTATAAGAAAAGAACTACCAGTTTACAATACTAATTCAAAGTGATATACCATAAATGTCATTTATCTTTGTTATTATTTTAACAACTACTAAATTAAAAAAATATTTCACAACTGCCAGCCATGAAAGATACGGTTAACTTGTGTAAACTGTACTTCGATTTGTCTTTATTGTTTATGTAATATATTTATTGTTTTATTACGTGAATCCATAGTATAATTTTTTATGGCTCGCAGCCCAGGACTTTTGTCCGAATTAGTAGTATGATTAGGGTCCAGTTTGGTATTGAGTCTATCGTTACGTGTTTAGCAGTTTTAGTACTAAGCACTCTTTGTACCGTCCTTAGTTAGGTATTTATCTAACTGATGGTCAGTGCAGGCACTACGGGAGCATGGACTTTATTTCGCTGTATATTTTGTCTTAATGTGACCAAATTGAAGGCACTTGTGGCACTGCAAGAAGTGCCAAGCTGCTCACGCTGATACGCTGATGCTATACAATACAAATTCTATCCATTTCAACCAGTTTAAGATTGTCTCAGCCAGGAAAACCGCGTAATACAAATACGGTTTTCTGATGAGATTTGACTTCAGTCGCCGGAATGACGCTGGAGGACGAGAGGCAAGTACTTCCCCCGAATGAGTAGCTCCGCTGACAGTCGAAGTACCCTGGGCATATGTAGGTGTTTTTGATGTATTTGTTACTAATTTCATAAGCTCCGCCATTTTCTTACGGGCACAAGGTACGATCTCATCCTTATATTCCCCCAAAGCTGCTGGTATTAGAGTTTGAGATGGTAGTCATGCTTTGGAGCTTACTCGTGGCCTGACGGATTTCTTCCACCGATAATACTAATAAGTTTTTATTAGCTGCGGAGACAGTCTTTCCTTCGTGTTTTTTTTTTATAGGATCGGGTGACAAACGAGCACACAGTCCACCTGATGGTAAGTGGTTGCTGCGACCCATAGGCATCTACATCTATCCTCGATTACAAATCAAAATGCAGATGCGTTCACCCGTGAGGACTAAGATGGAATGCCTCGTTTCCAGTAAAAAGGGTCTCCGGTTCTCTACACTCACCATACGAAATACAGCAGCATTAAGCTACTATTTCACGCTGGTATTCTGTGAGAGCGTGTACAGCTTTACTAACGCACGTGGTCAACTTTTCTATCACAAGACAGAACGGGACATGATCCCGTACCTCCAAGGCGAAAGCCGGAAGAACAAATAAGTTGCCCTGCGATGGCGCCATATTCGCACAATACTTGCCACCAACTTGTTCTCAAAATGTCGGGCACAGCGGGCGCTGACAAGTCTGGCGACATTTTTCGCAACCTTCAACTCGGAATCAGGTGTCACAGGGGCGATAACTTGTCACGGAGGCGGTGATTGCTACCGACTTATCACCAAAATTTTGTATAAATCGATGAGTCCCGAACACTTGTCAGTTATCACGAGATTGTCACCAACTTGCCACCGACATGTCACCAAAACATATATTTTTTTTTTTTTATAGAAGAGGGGGCAAACGAGCATGCGGCTCACCTGATGTTAAGTGACTACCGCCGCCCATGATCAACCGCAACACCAGGAGAATTGCGGGTGCGTTGCCGGCCCTTTAGAAAGGAGTAAGCTCTTTTCTTGAAGGTCCCCAGGTCGTATCGGTCCGGAAAAATCGCCGATGATAAACTATTCCACAGAGAGGTTGTACGTGGAAGAAAACTCCTTGTGAAACGTACAGTGGTGGACCGCCAAGCATCCAGATGGTGTGGATGGTATCGGGACGTTTGCCGTGTCGTGCGTTCACGAAATTTGGCGGCTGGGATTAATCCGAACAATTCCTCAGAGCACTCCCCGTGACAGATGCGATAAAATACGCAAAGAGATGCAACATCTCTTCGCAACGCCAGTGAATCGAGCCGATCGGAAAGCACTCGGTCGTCGACGATTCGAGCCGCTCTGCGCTGGATGCGGTCAAGTGGAAGGAGCTGGTACTGGGGAGCCCCAGCCCAGAGATGGGAACAGTATTCCATGTGCGGCCGAACCTGCGCCTTGTAAAGTTGCAGGTGGTGTGCCGGCATGAAATACTGTCCCGCTCTGCTGAGCACGCCAAGCTTTTTAGAGGCCAATTTGGCCTTCCCTTCCAAGTGACCACGAAACTGTACGTCACTCGATATGTCGACGCCGAGGATTCCGATACTGGCTGAGGCAACAAGGGGAGTGCCTTGAAACTGAGGGGATACGACAAAGGGGTTCTTTTTAGCGGTTAACGCGCAAACTTGTGTCTTCTGGGGGTTAAACTGGACTAGATTTAGTCGTCCCCAATCCGAGACTCTGTTCAGCAAAGACTCGACTTCAGACACAAGTTTGTCCCGGCACTCGGAGACGTTTTCCCGAGAAATATTGGCTCGGCCGGTGTAAAGAGCATCACCAGTGCTGTCATCTGCATAGCAATGAATGCTACGGGTATGCAACATATCATTGATATGCAGAAGAAACAGCGTTGGCGATAGCACGCAGCCCTGTGGAACACCAGCATTAATAGGCTTGCAATCGGAGCTTGCACCGTCTACAACGACCTTGATGCTCCGATCTGCAAGAAAGCTGGTGATCCAATCGCACAATTTCTCGGGAAGCCCATAGGAAGGGAGCTTCGAAAGAAGCGCTTTGTGCCAAACCCGATCGAAGGCCTTCGCAATGTCCAAACTAACGGCCAATGCCTCCCCCTTGAACTCTACTGCCTCCGCCCATCTGTGAGTGAGGTAGACCAGAAGATCACCAGCTGACCGACCACGGCGAAAACCGTATTGGCGGTCACTAATCAGCTGGTGATCCTCAAGGTACCTCATGAGCTGGCAGTTTACAATGGACTCCATTGTTTTGGAGAACAAGGAGGTGATGGCGATTGGCCGGTAGTTGGACGGGTCTGAGCGGTCGCCTTTTTTAGGGATCGGGTGGACGAAAGCCGTCTTCCACGATTTTGGGACTACGCCTAGGGAGTAGGAGTACCGGAAAAGACGCGTTAAAACCGGTGCCAACTCTGGAGCACACGTCCTCAGCACAATTGGGGTATTCCGTCAGGCCCACTCGACTTGTGGATGTCCAGGGAGAGGAGTGCTTTGCGAACCGAGCGCTGTGTGAACTGCACTTCCGGCATGGAGCACTCACACCGCGGGATGGTCGGCGGCGTACTCCCCCCGTCATCGAGAGTCGAGTTAGACGCAAAGAAGGAACCTAGAAGATCGGCTTTCTCCTTTGCAGTATGGGCCAGTGAGTCGTCCTCCCTGTGCAGAAATGGAAGAGATGGCTGACAGAAATTCCCCTGGACAGCCTTGGCGAGAGACCAGAATGCACGGGTTCCAGAAGGAAGGCGAACTAGTTTCTCGCCAATTCTGCCTATGTGCTCTGACTTTGCCTTGGCAATGACTCTTTTGAAGGACCTAGAGGCGGAATTATACTTCTTTTTTAGAGCGCTGGTGTTTACATCCCGGGACGCTGATGCATCAACCCAGGCTTGGTAGCACTCCTGCTTATAGCATGATGCTATTTTACAGGAGCGACCAAACCATGGCTGAGATTTGCCTCCAATGGGCACCACAGAGGAAGGAATAAAAAGTTCCATACCCTGAAGTACCACATCAGTAACAGAATCCGCAACAACGTTGGGATCATCCGGCGAGAAGCAAACCCGCCCCCAAGGGTAGGATGCAAAGAAAGACCGCATCCCATCCCAATCGGCTGACCTATAGTGCCAAACACGGCGGCAGCCTGCAGAATGCAACCGCGATTTCAGCGTGAGTGGCACAACACTCCGGATCAGACAATGGTCCGAGGAGCCTAAAGGGGCGTCGACGGAAATCTGATATCCGTCCGGGTGAGAGGTCAGCAGAAGGTCCAACAGGGAAGGTGCATGATCCTCCACATCTGGAATCCGCGTAGGCGAAGTAACCAGTTGTGTCAGACCATATGCCAAGGCAAAATCATGAACAGATCTCCCCGCATGATCGGTTAAACGTGAACCGAGCCATTCGGCGTGATGCGCGTTAAAGTCGCCGAGGATCACGATCTCTGCGGAGGGGATCTGCTGTAGCAACGAATCTGCAGCCATTTGGACGTGGTCGAAGAGTCGGTCTGTTTCGGCATTACCGCTGTGGGACCTATAGAGGCACCCGTAGACGCGCGGATGGTCGTCGCTGTCTACGCGTAGCCAAAGGATGGACAGGTCCGAACCTTCAAGTCTGCCGAGGCGTCGAGAACAGATGTCCTCTCTGACGTAAACGCAAACTCCAGCCCGAGGCACAAAGGAGTGTTCCAGTTTGTACCCCGGGTAGGAGAGATACGAAATATCAGCCGGAGAGGACACCTGCGTCTCGGTCAGAAAGAGCAGAGCCGGCCTCGCCGTCTCGAGATGGTAGTGGACGGCGTTTAGGTTGGAGTGAAGTCCCCTGATATTGCAGAAATTCACGGACAGCGTGGCAGGGGTCGCCTTGGTCTTGTTGCTCCGTTTGCCCCGAGCAGTTGTAGTCTTGAGCGGAATTTCGCCCCCCCCCAGAATACGCGGGGCAGCCTGAGCACCCACGCTCAGAAGTGGAAAAACATGGTCGTGGATGCTCAGCGAGGGATTCTCCAGGGGTGCTGGTACCCTCCTGGGGTAGTCTATCTTTATTTAATTCCGCTACCATGTTGATGGTGGGGGGGGGATTTGGGCCTCCGGCCACCTGCACTCACCAGACGAAACGCGGAAGCAGAACTTCCACTTCACGCCGGTATTCTGTGAGGTCGTGGTACCACCCCGGTTTGAGCCGGCCCATACGTGCAACAGCAAAGCTGCCGCATGGCTCTACCACTGTTAAATTCAATAGATCATGTGACAACTTATCACTAACTTGTCTCTAGTGATAAAAATTGTTGCCGTTCGCGACGGTGACTGGAAGGAGACACCTATCTCATATTAGACACCTTTATCCTATAGTTCTCCCCACTAGATGGAGTGACGACCTGTTATGTAATACATGCAGGAAGTCGATGGATGCAGGTGGCTCAGGACCGTGCTTTGTGGCATTCCTTGCGTGAGGTCTATGTTCAGCAGTGGATTTGTGAAGAGCTGTAATAATGATGATGACGATGATCCATAAAGTATAGCGTGCTGTGTTCCAGTCTGAAGCGTAAGAGTAATCATACCTATAGTTACAGGTTGTGAGGTATTCCATCTTAGCTCTCGGAGATGACAACATATCTGCATGCTTCGTAGTTTGATGTTATTTGCCGTTAGCCATATACCATCAAATGGACTTAATTTTATAACTATAAAAGTGTATATTCGTGAATTAGAAATTTCATTATTAGCTCTGATCACAGCCGTCTGATTTCCTATTTGGGAATAATTTACTGGCTATATCATATCATTATTTTTTTACAGCAAGCCCCCAATGGAGACGTCCAGGCGGAGGAAAAGTCCCCTGAACAAAGTGAACCCAATGCGGCCGAGCAAACATGCAAATAATTAATGTTTTTTTTATATATTTTGTAGTATATAAGAGCTGGTGTGACCTAGAACAGTGTAGTAAACAACGTATTGCACACAGATGTCTTCTTTTCAATAGTTTGAGCTAGGTCTATTAAATAATTTTTTTAAGAGAATTTATCTCCTATATGTCTCTTGTGAGTTCTTAAAAGGCAGATTTCACTGAAATACAAGTCTAATTCACATATTATAATTCCTTAAAACATGAATCTGGATCAAGAGCAACTTTTTTCGATTAAGAACCAAAACGTAGACGCGTTGTTACCTCTGAGCACTCAGATAGAATAACTAGTTTCAAGTAAAAAGGGTCTCCGCTTCACTTAAACTCACGTTACGAAATTCTGTGAGAGTACCATTATATAGGCATATGTATAGCTGCAGCTTATCTCTACCATGTTGATAAAGGCTCCAATCACATCTATACATATAATGTAATAAAAAAATGTTACAGACAGACACCTTAATTTTATCTAAATAATAACATTAGAGTGTCTTTTTTATAAAATAAGAGTGACAAAGGAGCATACAGTCCACCTGGTGTTAAGTGGATGCTGTAGCCTATTGGCATAAATGCAGATGCGTTGTCAACCCTAAGGACTAAGATCGAATGCCTTTATTCTAGTCAATTGGGTCTATGGTACCATACAAAACAGCTGCATTAAGCTTCTATTTTACGCTGGTATTCTGTGAGTGTCCTTCCCTGGTCGAGCCGACCCCCACTCGTGCTACAACTATACTACCTATATACTAATTATATATTAGTAATATAACTGCAGCATGTTTCTACCACGTGTAATATATATTTGTACGTATATATAATTGAAACAGTTGCATGAATTAAGAATAAAGAATAGCTAAGCTGAACGTGGCAAGAACCCGACCACGTCGTAGACTATTTAGATGAAGTTATAATCAATTCTTAGACTTTACACGACTTCAATTACATAATATGTTCTCAAATTAAATTGACAACATTCAGATAAGCCCCAGCACCTCCCCCCCCCCCCCCTCCTCCGTGGCCATGGGTGCTATAAAGTGCTCGAAACGGTCGAGCACTAAATAAGTTATTATACGCGATAAAATCCGTACAAACTGGTTTTATTCAAATGTGTAATGTTCGCGTAAACATAAGAAATTGTGTTAGTTTCAATCATATTTTAATGTAGAGCGATTCTATGTTATAAATGAGATCAAGGCCCCATACACTGCCCATGATCTACGTGGGTTTATACGATAGAACATCAATCATTACTGTCGTTTGTTGAAATGCACTTAGATAACAAATTATTAAATTTTCATGAGAATATTTTCTACTCAAGTCGGGAAAGAAATCGTGATAAAACATTGTGTCTCAATTATATCTATGGATTTTATGAGAGCTTTAATTTAAATAAATGTAAAGATATTTAAATGTAATCCATTTATAATGTTAAATAGAAAAGAGAAGTTTCACTTAAGGCAAGTAATCTTTCTAGGACTTTAATAATAATTTAGCTAGTATCTTTAGAAAATTGAATCATCTTAGTACTTTCTGGTATTTATTATTTCGTAAATATATTACAGACTAGACAGTACCTACCTTAATACTCATATTTTAGCATAATTACAAATAATGGTACAATTTTATTTCTCGTTTTTTTATAATCGATGATAACTGTACATGCGAGAGAATTCTGTAACACACTTATAAAAATGTTTTCTGTATGTGTAATTTTTTAATTATGTTAAATTAATAAATTATTCTATAATTACTATTTTTTCATTCATTCTAGTATGTAAGCAATACTTTACTACTTATAGTATTTTTATGATATTACAATAGTACTTTTCCCGTTAACTTCTCCAGACAAGTAGAAAATAGGACAACCAAGCTAAAGTTAAAGATATGCCTTCAATTATGAGTCACTCGCTAACCGAATGGTGGGTTTGCGAAACAAAAAAAAACGAAAGCCAAAGTCCAAAGCTGAACATAGGGCTCCTCCAAGGAATGCTACAAATCACGATCCTGAGCCATCTGCATCCATCGGCTTCCTTCATGTCTTACCAGGTCTTCACCCCATCTAGTGAGGGGTCGCCCGTCACTTAGCCTACCGGTACGATCTATTGCATGCTATTCTTTATTTGCAAAAGACTTTAGACCAACAAATAAAAATAGACGGAGTGCTGCACACACAGCAATCGATTTTCACAATACGGATTTCAAAAAAGCATTCGACCGTGTAAATCACGTCATCCGGTTTAAAAAATCTACAAGTGCTTGAATTTGTGTGATTTGCTAAGGCGGTTCAAATCATACATTTTTATTCGCAGCCAAGCTGTTATTATAGGTGGTTTCAGATCTGTATCAAGATATTAACGTCCCTTCAGGTTTTCCAGGAATCACTGCTTAGTCCTCTCCTGTACATATAGACTATATGTGTAATGTAGAAACATGTTTAAAACACATTTAATTTCTTCTGTATGTAAACTACAAGAAAATAAATATGAATATAAACTCAGTAAAGGATTTTCAGCTCCTCCAAGAAGACTTGCTCTATACTATAAAAATAGCCGCATAAAATCTAATATCGAAAATGTATATCAATCTCGTTTACTCGTAAAATATAGTATTGTTACGAGCTTGAGGTTCGTGACAATAAAAATTGCCGATAAAATTACCTAAATTAACACTTTAATTTACTTTACACAAATTAAAGTTAAAACATTCATTCATTGTTTGGTCGGCTGTCAAGTGCTTGTGTCCCGTATTAAAAATTATTTTAAATATAAAACAGCATTTTTAAATAAGTAAACAAGTATATTTAAGAACAATTTTAGTAGGGTTATAAGATACATTAGTAGAATAAAGTGAAAACAGTGGTCGTTGGTTGTTACAGTGCAAAATAGTGATCAGCTGTTCGTAACAAGATCAGCTGTTTGTCATTAAACCGTATTGCAAATTGCTGCTGTAAACATTTAAGTTATTTAACAAACCTTAAATAGTTAAACGTAAACAAGTTAGTAAAGCATAATTCTAGTTTCTCTATAATCATATCTTCAATCTAACTTGAGTCTCACAAGTATCAATAGAGGTACGGAAGTGTTTTCAAATATAAATAGCCACTATCATTATCAAATAAGTGTATTTAATTGTGAAACTTTTACAAATATATTTCCTTAAGCTGAAGTGATGAAAATAATATATTATTGCCATTTAATACCAAGAAGTGTGCGTCCAGTGTCAGAAAAGTGAATGATTATCATAAAAAGTGATTAACTTTACGGTGTAGCAGTGCACCGAACTTGGAAAAAATTCCTGAGTTATGAGTCACAATAACCGACTTGCCGTATTTAAAAAACAAGACTGCTAGGAACCATACCAAAAATTCAGCGTAATATCGTAATTACATCGTGGTCGAGTGGCACATTAGGCTACATTTAAACGAGTACATTGAAAGGCGATGATTCGAGCCTCTTAACGTTAGTCTTTTTGTGATTAATTTTTCAACAAATTATATTAACATACTTAGTATCGCGAGACTTATCGACCCACATTTAACAGAAAGCAATAGATATTCGTGGGTAAGAATTATAAGCTGATTTCAACAGAGGGCGCTACGATATCCAATAATAATCATAAAATTTTATAAAATGGATACAGACAGCAATAACATTACTTATCGCAAACCTTGTAGAACAAGTTCATTAAATGACCTTACAAATATGACAAATAACAATGAAAAAAACATATTTGAATCCACAGTAATGAGTATTCCGGATAGCTTACATGACAATAGTGACGTATTAAATTATCTGAGCGAACAAGTTAAAACACTTACGACGCAACTACAGAGTGCTCATCAAGAGATTGAAAATCTAAATAGCGAAAACTTTCGTCTTAAATCTGATCTTCAAAACATAATAAAGACTAACAACGCGTACAAAAAAATATACTCAACGCCTGAGAAAAAAAGCATAACACCAGTTTCAAAACGAAAGTGCAAAACATTGCATAACAATAACGTGCCAATTTTTGGACACAATATTAAAAACAATATTAAAAACAATGACGAACTTTCTCAACCATCAGGAGAACATACCAAAAGCTCGTCTCAGATGCATAACAAAGAAACTCAAACGTGTTACGTCTATACAGCAAATAAATCAAAAGAAATATCTACATCCTTTTCTTATAATAACAAAAAACCTCAACTTAATGAAGAACTGACAACAATGATAGCAAATCGTAAACAAAAGAATAAATTATGCATTCTAAGCAGTAACAAAACAGGGTCCCTATCCATAATTGAAGACGTGTTTTCAAATTACTTTGATTTCTGCCATTATGTAATCCCGAATGGTACTATAAAGGAACTTTTATGCAACATAGAAAACAAATTAAAAGACTTTACCTTAAATGATTATTGTATTTTTTGTATTGGAGAAAACGATATTAAAGCTGAGGGGAGTCAAATTAACACAATAAATATGATAAAAGATTCCCTAAAAAAAATAACCCACACTAATAAGATAATTTGTGTACCGACATATATAACAGGAGCACCTATATATAATTTTAAAGTTGAAATGTTTATTAATCTCCTTCATCTTGACATACAGAATAATGAATACGCATACCTATTTGACTGCAACCGTGATCTATCACTAGATATGTTTTCTTATAAAACAGGAAAAATTAATAAATACGGAATAAAAAATATATATGACCGTATTATGGACAATATTTTAATTGATTTGTGTTCATCTGAACAGATCGACATACAAAAAAATAATAGTATAAAACACAGTACTCCTGATATTTCGACAAGGTCTCTAAAAATTGACGAAAAAGAAACCGACACTCAGTTTTTTCTCTGAAAAATATATACATGTCTTACATCAAAATATTGCAGGACTACTTAACAAATCAGATGCATTATGTATAAATCTGGAAGAACTCAGAGACATTAACAAATTTATAGACGCTATATGTATAACAGAGCATTTTATGATGGCAGGTCAGGAATTAAACCTAAATGTACCAAATTACATTTTGGCTTCGTCTTACAGCCGAAGCAACAGCAACGGAGGAGGAACATGCATCTTACTGAAAAAAGAACATAAATTCAGGGAATTTTCAGAAATTAGTAAATATTGTCTTGACTATGTATTTGAGTACTGTGCAATTGAACTTATTGATTTTAAAATTGTTATTATATGTATTTATAGAATACCCAATCAAAATAACTTGTATACATTCTTTCAGAGGTTGGAAAAACTTTTGACTTATTTTGCCAATCTTAATTTAAAAAATATTTTAATTGCTGGTGATTTTAATACAGATGTTTTAAAAAGCAATAAGGTTACTTTAGACTTTGAATGTTTATTATTAAGTTATAATCTTAAGCTAGCACTACATGAACCGACGAGACTAGCCAGTCAAACATGTATCGACAATTTTGCACATAATTTCAAAAAGGGTTGTAAAACTGAAATTTTAGAATTAGGTCTCTCAGACCATACTGCTCAGTTAATTAAAGCACCTGCTAAAAAAATACCGACATTAAATTTTTGGCGTACCAGAAAACGTGATTATAGCTCAGAGAACATAGAAAAATTTAAAATGTGTATTAAAAGTTTATCTTTTTTGAATATTTACCATGCTAATGACCCAAACATAGCCTACCAATATTTTATTGATGATTTTAAACTTTTTTATGACCTTTGTTTTCCGCAAATACAAGTTTTGATAAAAGTCAATAGTAAACCAAAATGGGTATCCCATGGAATCAAGGTTTGCAGTAGAAAGAAAAAAGATTTGCTTTGGAAATTCAGATTGAATTCAACTGAAGAGAACAAATTAAAATATGTAAAATATAGTAAATTATTTAAAAAAATTATAACCCTAACGAAACGTGCACAAAATAATTATAAAATAAAAATCTCAAGTAATAAAAGTAAAACAGCGTGGCAAATTATAAACAAAACAAGACTTAATACACCTAAAGAAACTATTGCCAACATAAAAATTAATGATCGAATTTGCATAGATAATCCTAAAAAAAATAGCTAACGCGTTTAATAATTATTTTATTGAAAAAGTTAATCCCCTTCCGGATGCCGGGAAAAAAGTAAATACTACAATTAAACACCAATTAAATTCAATGTTTCTTGCACCGAGTTCACCATACCAAATAAATAAGTTTATAAAAACATTGAAAAACACGAACAGTGTAGGATACGATGGTATTTCCACAAAAATAATTAAAGCAGTAAGTGAGGATATATGCCACCATCTGAGTCACATCATTAACTTATGTATATCAACAGGAATATTTCCAAAAGACCTTAAATTATCAATTATAAAACCATTATTCAAAAAAGGAAATAAACAGTTAATGGAAAATTATAGACCAATAGCATTATTATCAATATTCTCGAAAATTTTTGAAAAATATCTTTATGGTGAAATAAATTCTTATCTCGAAAAACACAAAATTTTGTGCAATGAACAAAAAGGGTTCCGGCAAAATAAGACCATAAATATGGCCATTTATGAATTCATTGAAAATATTATATGCCATGTTGACAAAAGATTTCCCATTTGTGCTATTTACTGCGATATGTCACAGGCATTTGACTATGTAGACCATAATATACTTATTAATAAACTTGACGCTTACGGTATTAGAGGAAATGTCTTAGATTTGATTCGTTCCTACTTAAATAATCGACAACAAATAACAGAAATAACTAAAGTGAATCTTGAAACCAAAAATGAAGAAATATACACTTCTAAGAAGCGCTATGTATCATATGGCGTGCCCCAAGGCAGTGTACTGGGGCCACTCTTATTTATTATATATGTTAACGACTTGCCAAATGCAACGACACAGCCTATTACACTATTTGCTGATGACAGTACTGTTACAATTGCATGTAAGGACATTAATCATTATAAATTTGACATCAAAAACGCATTGACATCTATAATTTCATGGCTAAACAATAATAATTTAAAAATCAATTTAACAAAGACAAATATAATGCACTTTGGACAAAGATCAAAAAATCCATTAAATATAAATTTGGTTTATGATAATTACACGATAAGTAAAGTTACTTCTACCCGCTTTCTTGGCTTAATTATAGACAGCAAATTAAATTGGAAAGAACACATTAACGTATTATGTAAAAAAATCAGCAATCTTTCATACGCCCTTCATAAACTTGCTCCAACTATCAACACAGATACGCTTTTTTCGGCATACTATGGTCTTGTTGAATCTGTTCTCAGATATGGCATCATTTTTTGGGCCAACTCAACTAACACAGATATGGTATTTAAAATGCAAAAGCGATGCATACGGGCCATGTTTGGTATTCAAAGTACGGAGAGCTGTAAGCCATTATTTATCAAACACAAAATTCTCACACTTCCATCACTATATATATTGGAAATAGCTTTATTCGTTAGAAGCAACCCACACTTGTTTCCTCGCCTATCAGACAATGTAAGACGTAATCGCCGAGACAACAATAGACTATGTGCTCACCCTGCTAAAACAGCGCTACTGCGTGAAAGTGTAGTATGCAAAGCTCCATTAATATATAACAAAATTCCAAACGACATTAAACAATTGAATACAGGATTATTTAAGAAAACATTAAAAAAAATATTGACTACAAAATGCTATTATAATTTTAATGACTTCCTTAACGACAAATCCTGAATCATGAATGTAACAAACCTATTTAAATGCTATTTACTACTTTATTATATACATTGTTAATATCATTGTATTGTTAATGCCATTGTATAATTATTTTTGATAGGAAATATAAATGACATTTATTACATTCAATTACTTCATGTTCTGATAAATTATTTAGTAGATATTATACCTTTTGTCATAACTCATTAATTATCTGTTACAGCTATCTTTATTTTCTATTTTTTTTTCTCATATTTGTACACCAACTATGGTCAAACATGTTGATTCAAAATTATAACTTTAAGACCAATAATAAACATCAAATGTATTATTATCTACACATGTTTTTGCAAATAAATATATCTTATCTTATCTTATCTTATCTAAAACACTAATAATTAAACACACTAATTCACTTAATTCCGCTCTGAAGCTTCGCTTGTGTCGCCGAGTTCAACTCTGTCGCGATCGCATCTTGCGCTACCTATTTATTTAAATTAGCAAAATATCCGGAATGTTCAAGTAAACACGCGCTAGGTACCGAGAGTTCGAGTATAGATTTTCTAGTTCTTCGGGTGGCGCTGTCGGTCGAAAGACTTGTGATGTCATAAACTGCAACGCTCCCCTCGCTCTCCTTCCTGACACTAGATGGTGCTAGTTGTGTCGTCGACTGGAGCGGGTAACACTGCCCCCTCCTAAGACATGCTCGTCCCGAGCATTATCGGTCCCATAATAACGCGCCAAGCGATCCACATGGACGATCTTAGGAGTCCCTCTTGCGCCTTTCTGTATCCGGTAGGTCACATCGTTGATCCTGGTTACAATCCGGTACGGGCCGTCCCATTTAGCTTGAAGCTTAGGAGATTTCCCTTTGCTGCGGACTGGAACCTTCGTTGAACCCTTTATTGTTCATTTTGTTCGTACCGGGTTTTCATTTTCTCAGACATTTGCTGGCCCGATTGTCTGACGTGCTCATAAATGTCATTCATTTTGTTCCGCAAGTCATTTGCATAATCGGTTATACCGCGTGGGGCATCAGGTGGTATCCCGGTGATCAGGTCCGCAGGCAGCCGTAATTCTCTTCCAAAGTTTGCGAAAGCTGGTGTCACTGCTGTACTTTCGTGAACAGAACTTCGATATGACAACAAAAACGGTTGTATGTGCTTGTCCCAATCTCGTTGCCGATTGTCTACAACTTTTGCTAGGTACCTCTCCAATGTCTGATTAAATCGTTCCACCATTCCATCAGATTGCGGGTGATAAGAAGTCGTTCTTGTTTTATGAGTACCCATAACTCGGCAAGTTTCCTGGAATATTTGAAACTCAAAATTCCTTCCTTGATCGCTGTGAATCTCTAAAGGTACTCCAACGACAGAAGACTTCATGAACTAGTTTATCTGCAACTGTTGAAGCTTCTTGATTTGGAATGGCGAAGACTTCTGGCCACTTAGTGAAGTAATCCATCACAACCATGAAATACTTGTTACCGCTTTCACTCTCCGGAAACGGCCCCGCCACGTCAATGGCTATCCTCTCCCATGGTGCACCAACATTGTACAACTTCAATGCACCTCTACTACGAGTCTGAGGTCCCTTTACAGCCGCACAACTTGTACATTTGCGACACCAGTCCTCGACATCGTTTCAACAGTGGACCCAGTAAAACCGTTCTCGGATCTTCAGTAGAGTTCGTTTAACTCCCAGATGGCCTCCTGAACAATCATTATGGTACAGCTGTAGAACATCCGGTACTTTAGCTTTAGGGACAACCATTTGCAAATGACAGCTTTCTCCCTGAACGTTTTCCCATTTACGCCACAGAACTCCATCCTGAAGCAGCAAGCTGTCCCACTGGGCCCAATAGCTTTTAGTGGTCGAACTCATCGCTGAGACGTCACTCCACTTGGGCTTGGGAGCACTGGCCTTTATCCATTCCAGAATCGACTTGATGTCCGGATCTTCCTGCTGTGCATGTAGTAAGCTGTCCTTCCACTCGTTACTGAGGTGGTCTGCCCTGAACATCCTCAATGATACCACTTCCTTACTCTCTTGCCTAGTACAATGTTTGCAATCTTCAGGACAAGGTCTTCTTGACAATGCATCTGCGTTGCCATGAGATTTCCCGCTGCGATATTCGATCTCAAAGTCGTATTCCTGCAGTAGTTCAATCCACCTCGCAACTTGTCCTTCTGGGTTTTTAAACTGCAATAGCCATTTTAGTGCAGCATGGTCAGTTCGTAAGTGAAACTTTCGTCCCAGGAGATATTTGCTAAAATGCTGCAACGACTTTACCACAGCGAGCAATTCGCGTCTTGTGACACAATAGTTCCTTTCCGGTTTTGACAACGACTTGCTGAAGTACGCTATCACGACCTCTTGGTCACCACTCCGTTGAGACAGCACACCGCCAAGTCCTATATCACTTGCGTCTGTGTCAACTATAAATTAGTAATAATAGACGGTCCTTGAGCTCCTGGAATGCGATATTGCAACTTTCATCCCAGCAGAAATGTCGCTTCTCCTCGGTTAGCTTGTGCAGAGGTTTGGCTATATCTGCAAAGTTCTTCACGAATCGCCGGTAATAGGAGCACAAACCCAAAAATGCTCTAACCTGCGTCTTGTCTTTTGGAACCGGCCAGTCCTTGACAGCGGCGATTTTCTCTGGATCTGTGCGGATACCTTCTTCCGATACTACAAACCCCAAAAAATTTACTTGCCGTTGGAATAGTGAACATTTCTTCGGGCTCAACTTGAGGTTGGCACTCTGAATCTTCATAAGCACGCGTTCCAGGTTTTGAAGGTGTTCCTCAAACGTACGGCCCACGATGATGATGTCATCCAAGTAGACCAGACAGGCATCGCCAATTAGCCCGGTAAGTACAAGTTCCATCAGCCTTTCAAACGTTGCTGGAGCATTTCACAACCCAAACGGCATTACTTTGAATTGCTACAGACCCTTTCCCGTCGAGAACGCAGTTTTCTCCTTGTCCTTAGGGTCAATTTCAACTTGCCAGTAGCCACTTTTTAGATCCAGCGTGCTAAACCATTTTACTCCTGTAAGCATGTCCTGTAGGCGTGTCATCAATTCTTGGCAAGGGATAGCTGTCCGTCTTTGTAACGTCGTTCAGACGGCGGTAATCAACACAGAACTGCGTGCTGCCATCCTTCTTCTTTACCAGCACCACGGGTGAACACCATGGACTAGATGAAGGTTCAATAACACCATCCTTCACCATTCCCTCAATCATGGTTTCCACTTCCTTTTCACGTGCTACCGGCAATCTTCTTGGCCGCTGACGGATAGGCAATTCCTCTCCTGTGTTTATTTTGTGTTGAACTAAGCCAGTCTTTCCTATGTCAGCATCGTTTGACGAGAACACATCGGCGTACTTGAGTAACAACTTCTTCGCCTTGACCAATTCGTTCGGGGAGTGACCACACTTTTGGAACACTGCGACAGTCTTCCAAAAGTGTGGTCACTCTCGTTCCTGAATCCTTGCTGGGGGTCCCACTCGATATATATTGGCACCGACGTAACCAATCCACTTCCTCACAAGTGCCAACCAGTGTGCCTTTTTCTATAATCTGTTCCCGGTCGCAAAGGTTCAGCACACGTATTCTTGAGATGTCAGTGGTTCTGACCAAGGTTCGAGCTACTTTCCATGGAAGGTCATTGTTTACCCTTTCCACAAGTACACACCGGTGAGCTTGCCCAGCATTTCGGGGAAGACTAACCGGAACAATCGTTTCCGATCTCGGCGGAAGAACAATCTTCTTAATGCTGTACACGTTCCCTGGTAACGCACCTTCCATAAAAAGTTCCTCCTGTCCACATTTCAAAACACCTTGTTTAACGTCGATCTCACAACAATTATTCCTCATAAAGTATAGGTCTAGGATGCAGTCGTCCATTATATCAGCCACGATGACATTATGCAGGTAGATCACGTTGCCTAGCTTCAACTCCATCTCCTTCTCTCCACGGACGGGTATACGCTGACCGGTGGCTGTTACCAAATTAATGCGTTCTCGGTTGTATGCGGAGTCCCCAAGGAACTGACTTATAAGTTGGGAACTAACAACCGTACGAGAGGCTCCAGTGTCTATGGTCAGTTTACACGGCATTCCGTTGACCTCACCCTTGATGATTAGACTGTTCCCATCATGGGTTTGTGAGATCGAGATCCTTGGGGCTTTTTTAACATCAGCCAGCACCCGCCCCGCAGTTCTGGCTTTTACTCGTTTCCCTGCTGCTGCTGGGCAGTGCTGTTGGCCGCACTACCCTCCTGAGACCGATCACCTTCCCTTTCTAGGGTTCGCTTAGGGCAGCTGGATCGAAGATGGCCCTTTTCCCCACAGCCATAGCACCTAGGGCTGTATCCTTTGTTGCGGTCGCGAACTGTAGCTGCTGCAACCTCCCTGACGCGATGGGAACGATGATCCTGCCGCACGGCTTCTACCTCCAGTGCATGGGCCAAGGCGTCCTTAAGCGTCTCGTGGTGCCCGAGCCTCACAGCAGCTCCGACTTCCAGGTCGCGGATGCCGTCGATGAATGTCTGCACCAGGTTCCCTTCAATGAGCACAGGTAGAGACTGGTATGCTTTTCGAACCATCTTCTCCACCTCAAGGGCCCACTGCTGCAGGTTTTCATTGCTGCGTTGCACGCGATCTTTAAGCTGCGCGCGAAAGACGTGTTCCAGGTGAGCGTCACCATATCTCGCCTCCAATGCCTCAAGGAGTTGCTCGTAGGTCACTTTCTTACCGAGAGCTTCCAACACGGTTAAGGCTTGGTCACGCAGGCCTTAGGTGAGTGCAGTCATGGCCTGGCTTTTATTCCAGCCGTTTGCCTCCATGACGGCCTCGAACTGGATTTTGTAGGCCGACCAGGAAGAAGTCCCGTCGAACGGTGGTACCTTGAACCCACGTAGCGAAGGTGTTGTAGCTACTACGGGAGCTGTAGTTCCATCCCCAAGTTTGAGGTCGTTCAGCGTTTTCTTCACGTCAGCCATCACGTTGTCAACCCGATTGTTCACATGGTTGATTCGGGTTTCATGTTCTTCGATTCGGGTTTCAGCTTCCAGCAGGCGGTTGTCATGTTGAGCAACCCTATCCTTCACCTCCCTTATCTCTTTCCCAAAGGTAGCATGAAGGTCCTTCATGAGGAGCATCTGTTCCTCCTGTCGGCGGGCCTGTTCCTCTTTTCCACTCTGAAGCTGCTCTTTCAACTGACGAACCTGTTCCGCCTGCTGGCGAGCCTGCTCCTCCTGTCGGCGGGCCTGCTCCGCCTGTCGGCGGGCCTGCTCCTCCTGTCGGCGGGCCTGCTCCTGCAGCATCACCATCAGGGTGCCTAAGTCAGGTGCCACAGACGTAGAAGCTGCAAAATATCCGGAATGTTCAAGTAAACACGCGCAAGGTACCGAGAGTTCGAGTATAGATTTTCTAGTTCTTCGGGTGGCGCTGTCGGTCGAAAGACTTGTGATGTCATAAACTGCAACGCTCCCCTCGCTCTCGTTCCTGACACTAGATGGCGTTAGTTGTGTCGTCGACTGGAGCGGGTAACAGTATATTTCATTACGAGTGCGGAAAGCCTGTCATTGCAAAGAGTTAGAGTTAGAGTACCCGAGTCGAGGCGCAGCACAAGGTGAGGGTTGACAGTCGAAACAAGTTGCAATGTCGGCTCCGCACGTGTACTGAACAACTATTTTTAATACAGTTGCTCAAAAAGTGGCGTATTGCAGGGACGTATAGCGTTCAGAATGTGGGCTATTACATACTCGAGCTTTTTCCTCTTACCTTTTCCGAACTCGTGCGTTCTCTTTCCCAACTGTCAAAATAATGTCTATTAAAAAGAAAAATCAACCACGAAGTTTTTACTAAAAAAAATCATATTTTTTATGATTCTTGCAAATAATTCTAAAAAGAAGCTATTAATTTGTTTCAATATCAGATTTAATGATTTGATTCAATTAGTTAGGTTAGGTTTCATTTCATTTCATCTCATTAAATTTCATTTTCATTTCATATCAATAAAAAAATTCTACTGAAGACTTGGCTGTATGGGCATAGCTCCCTTTGCTTATCCAGAATGGGTGATGAAAATAAAAAAATCTCTGCTTATATTCTTTTACAGTTGGCGCCATTTTCCAAAAATGATCTTTGCGAGTTTAGTTGTTTGTTACACAAAATGAGTAATTTCGACGATATTTTATTTGAATTAACACCACCGGAACTCAGTATAATTGCACAAAATGCTTCGGAGAACATTTTAACGGAAAAGTCAAAAAGTCGCTACATATCTACATACGACGAATTTATTGCTTGGAGAGAAGAGAAAAAAGCAAATAGTTTTTCAGAAAATGTTATGTTGGCATTTACACACGTTATGGTCTAGGATTTCGATGATAAAAGTATGCTGAAAAAAAGGAACAACGTGGATATAAATGAATAACCAAAACAAAATGCTTTCTTAAAACGACAATCAAACGGCTTTACAACTAAAAAATCAAAAATATTAACATCGAATGAAAGGTTTTTGAACGAAGCTCCCGATGATCGTTATTTAGCCACAAAGGTAATTTATTAAGAAATACTTATATTTTTCTTTAGTAATCAGTTTACGAAATCGCAAAAAAACAGTCAATATGTTATTTAAAAAAATATTAATCAAATCCCTTTTTTGTAGGTTGCGCTGATTTTTCGCGTTGTTGGAGCTTGCCGCAGAAAGGAGTTAGCCAATATTACTTTAAAAGACATTAACGCCCATGGAAAAAAGCTATTAATCAAGATTCCGAATACAAAAAATAAGATACCAAGAAGCTTTGTTGTTGAAGGAGATTTTCTTAGAATAGTGCAAAAATATATGAATCAGCGGTGCCAAAAAGCAAAAACCGACCGATTTTTCCAAAATTATCAAAAAGGGAAGTGTACAGCTGAAACAATGGGGATAAACAAATTTGGTAATATGCCAAAAGAAATAGCTACGTTTCTTGGTCTGCCGGATGGTGAGTACTGGGCACAGCTTCAGGAGGACCTCTGCTACATTATTGGCATATTCAGGAGCCAATTTGACGACCTTAAAGCGACTAGAATGTTTAAAGTCAGACAAAGGCTATATTGCTGATTCATTAAATAACAAACTAGAAACCAGGAAAAAAATCACACAATCCATTAATCCAGTCTAGTCCGTCTCCTTCACGTGACAATACTGAAGAGAACGTTCGTCTATCTACCTTCATAATTCATCAGATCAAATTTCATCAACTAGCAAACGCCATTGAATAACAACTTTGATAAATATACATAAACAATCATACGAAATTAATAATAATTTGTCTCAAACAGTAAATATGCAACCTAAAACTATACCAATTTCAATGTATATGTGAATTATAAATTTTATAAGAAATAAATGATTAGTTAGTTGAGTTTATTGTGTTTTTATTATTTTATTAAATTGCTTCATTTATTCGCAACTGTATTAAAAAATCCTATACAGTATTCTTAACACATTGTCAGATATTTCATATGGAAAACAGAGTTAAAGATTTGAGACTGACCAACCAAAAGACGACTACGGACAGACTAAATAGTGGCGGAGCGGCTCTTAATATGGCTAAGGAACCTTGATCTTTATCTAGACACGGAGGCGAAGGCTAGTTTGTATAGGATTAACGCCCAGGGCGGTTTTTAGGTTGCTCTCCTACAGAATGAGATCCATGCTCGTCTCAATTAAGGAAACACCGGTCATATGCATGGTCTCAGATATCATGCGTCCACTATACACTTTTGATAAAAAGTATACAGTGGAACTACCCTCCAGAGAAAACTAGATGAATGGCCAGGTTTTCTGTGAGGTCGGTATAGCCTCATATGGTACACCGATGGGGCAAAAATGGGCATCAACGTAGGCTTTGGTATTTATGGAGAACGCCCCAAGTTCAAACTTAGTATGAATTTGGGTAGATTCACCTCTATCTTCCAGTCAGAAATTTTCGCCATACTTCAGTGCGCGAAAATCAATGTGCAAAAACACTAATAACCATATCATTTATATAAACTCTGATAGTCAAGCAGCACTGCTAACGGTGAGGTCAAACTTAGTGAACTCGAAGCTAGCTTTTAAGACTGCGTGAACCGTTAAAACACCCTAGGATATAGCAACAGGGTCGTCCTAAGATGGGTTCCGGGTCAAGTGGTTATTGCAGGCAACGAATTTACCGACAAACTCGCACTGGAGGGCTCAAAGAGTACACAATTTGGACCTGGACCATTTTGTGGAATCTCAAGAAGCCTAGCTCGATTGATCCTTGAAACTCTTCATCACAATAAATCACTTAAGATCTGGTCTGACACACTTAAAACATCTTAAAACATTAAACCAGGCTTTTGATCGTAAATTCGCTTCAGAAGCCCCGATTAAGCAAAAATAAATTGCGCATTCTAGCAAGAGCCCTAACTGAACGCTGTTGACTTAAAAAGCACGTGTCCCGGGACTAAGCAACTCAAGGATGTGTCGGACTGTTCCATAACGGAAGAAACGCCTCTGTACATCCTAACTGATTGCGGACCCTTAATGCGCAAACGTAATATTCATCTGGGAAACTCTGTACTCCGCCCTGAAGAAGTGAAATTGCTCACAGCTAAGCAACTCCTTCTATTCATTGAAGACATAGGGTTTAGCAGTGAATTATAGCCATAGCAGCGATCACAATAGATCTTTGAGGTCGCAGTGACACTGGTCTCCTTCCCTAGACCTGCGTAGCTCACACATAATAAAAAAATGGTTTCACCACTCTATCACAGTGATTGAAGCTAGAGTAGTACCACAAGGCAGTTTTTTGTCTTCATTAATATGTGTAATTATCATAAATATGTGAAACTTGGTGATGTTTAGATTAGATGTTTGTCTTACTCACGCATAAACACTTCCACTACAACAAGTTGCAGGCTTAACGGCTTGCTAAACTGATTTGGATGACATTGGGCGCACAGCTAAATAATAGCTTCCCGTTCTTACACATAGGATAAATTATATAATTAACATGAAGGCATAATTGGGTTTCCAGGCCGAGGGCAGGAGTTAAAAGAAAAAGTCACAGTAACATGAATTTTAAGAAAATGTTACATTTTTTTTATTACTTTATCTAACATTATTTTATAAAAATATTGTATTACTACTATTTCGAGCCGACCCGTTTGTGTTATAACCATTATACAGGCGTATGTATAGCTGCAGCTTATCTCTACCATGTTGATAAAGGCTCCAATCACATCTATACATATAATTTAATAAAAAAATGTTACAGACAGACACTTTTTTATTAATTTTATATAAATAATAACATTAGAGTGTCTTTTTTATAAAATAAGGGTGACTAACGAGGACACAGTCCACCTGGTGGTAAGTGGATGCTGTAGACAATAGACGTCTACATTTCTCCCCAATTAAAAATCAAAATGTAGATGTGTTGTCACCGCTGAGGGTTAAAATGGAATGCCTCGTTTCTAGTAAAAAGGGTCTCCGGTTCTCTACACTCACCGTACGAAACACAGCATCATTAAGCTGCTATTTTATGCCGGTATTCTGTGAGAGCGTGGTCCTACCCTGGTCGAGCCTACCCATTCGTGCTACTATAGCTGCAACGTGGCTTTGCTACCTAAAAAAACACTAAACAGGTGTCAATATTATTCCCAAATTCTTAAGTTTATAACTAAAAGGCATATAAAATATGAAAGCCATTGAGGAGAATAGGTGGTATTGTGGTATGGTGGTAGAATAGGTGGTGGCAAAAAATCTAGAATTACTAATCATTATTGCTTTAGTTTTTGTGGAATTAATTAATTTACACCAGTCTAAAATACAAGCCAGATCAGCGTTCGTTGTATCGATGGCTTTCGGCAAATCATTCAGAGAAGATTGAGAGTAAATTTGTAGATCGTCAGCGTGCAAGTGGTCAGAAAGACACAGTTCATTACATATAGAATTTATTAATTTCCTTTCATATATTATTTTTAATATAGAAGTGCCGACTTTAAGGGGAAATATAATCTCAAATGGCTTAGCAGTTAAAATATTACAGCATTAATTTTGAAATAAATATATGGTAAAGTTGAGGATTAATGTTAAGTATTATGTTAGACGGAAACACGATTTCGTAAAATTTTCTCGATAGAAAAAAAATCCAAAGTTACCTCCAAAATAAACAATAAACCGCTGTTATTCATAAAATACTTTAAATAAGATCATGAAACTTTGCATACTAACTGAACTAACTACAAAGCAGTGCTTAAGTTATTTGCTTTTTTAAAATACCATTATTTTCACTGTAAAAAGAAATTACCTAAACGATCGGCCTCTTGAAGCGTGATTCCTGCCGCCCGGTCACTTCGCTTCGGCCTTTGAAGGGGGAGGTTGTGTCGCTTAAGATCAGAATATACATTACGCAACAGGACGACGTAAAATTAAAATGGGAAGTCGTAATACAAATAAGAAACGACTGGCTTGGCGTTAAGAAGCAGGCATAAATATGATAAACCTAATGAAATAAGTTTCTAACGACCTTTCTACTTACAGTATTAGTGATTACAAACATGTCGGTACATAGCATACGACGCGCGGGCAAGTGGGGACGAAATTAGAATTTGAGCTGACTTACTATATCCCCTTAAAACGTACTGATTATATGCCTTGCTCAGGCCGACGATGTGGAGCAGTACATAGGTACGTGGCGGAGCCGCGCTGCTGTTGTATTATGATGTAAATCATTTTGTGTGTTTCGTACCCATGCCTCGGAAAATAAGTAAAACCGTTATTCTTGCGCCTGATCACTCTCCGGTCGTGTCGGATATCATCGACATCCATGCCAAAAAATAAAGAGAGTATATTTATTTTGTGCCCACACTCATTTCTTCTCTCCTTCTACGCAGCTGACTAGTGTTAATTGAGACTGACCGCCGTGATCGAAATTCGGTCAAAAGTAAAATCAGGCCTTTCTCACTCCGCGCCTTAGGTAGAAAATATACCTACGCTGCGCGGCCGGCTACAATACGCTAATTCAGAGATAATTCGCTCGCGCGCTCGAGCTTACGCGCGCCTTACGTTAACAAAAAAAAACATTGAATTACATGCACTACGTCCTAGATAAGCTATTCTACTTGCCGCATGTTTGTGTGGTTCGAAACAATAAAAACTGCTGATTGAATTACCAAAATTGACACTAGTTACCGAACACCAATTACAACTTAAAACACAGTAATAATAAAACACAATTATACTACTGATTACTTCAGTTCGCAGCTTCAATGTATTCACTTGTATCGCCAATTCAATACTCACTCGGACGCGGTCCTTACCGGCTTTATATAAGGCCTCTTCTACGGAAACATCTAGAATGTTCGATTACATACCTGCCCCGACTGACTAGGTGTAGAAATTTCTAGTATTGATTTTTCTAGAAATATCTTGACTCTCCTAATTTTGCTACTTGATACTAGATGGAGTTAGTGGTAACTCGCCATGTACTAGACATTAATTATGGTGCGCAACATTTGTAAATAGCAAAAAAAAATGTCAAACTGAAAATGGTAAACAGTTAAATTATCTGAGTTTCAAAGACATTCACGTTGTTATAATAAGTAGCGGCCCTAGGGCGGTGCGAGCGATGCCAACGCACCGGCCGCTGCCATTGGGGGGGGGGGGGTTGAAATCAACCGAACCGCTACCACCGGGCACCGGTCACCAACTTACTCACTCTTATCACTAACATTCCGTTTTGTTGACGCTAATTATTGTTGTTGCTTACAAGCCAGTAAGTGACTCTTCTTGATACTGAAGTGTTTGACTAAGACGTGAATGATTGTCGAAGTCAATCATTCATGAAGAGAGAAAATTAAAACTCAATATTCTCGGGCATTATTCAATCCACGTGGTTGAAGTTATTAGAACTTAAGTTGCTCATATTCGCGTAATAAAATAAAATGATGTGTCCTACGTCCTACCCAGTCTGAAGAGCACCTCCCGACCCCCCTCAATTGGATGCACTATCCCCGTAGCGACCACTCCCAGTACCACCACACCCAACACCACCACACTAGGAACGATACACCACTCTCGATAATACGATACGTGTTTCGCCTCTACACGAGGCATCCACAGGTGCTTGCGGTGTGTGAAGGCTAAGTGAGCGGCACGCCGAAACAATAATTGCTATTTATACAAATCGCTGATCAACGAATTGTATAAATAGCAGCGTGTGAAGAGCGGAGAGAGTGCTAGGATTGGTGGTGATGGGATTAGTAGTGACGAAGATAGTGTCAACCTCCGCAGAGTCTACTTCATCTGGGAATGCCTCGTGTACAGGCGAAACACATGTCGTATTATCAAGGGTGGTGTGTCGTTCCTAGTGTGGTGGTACTGGGAGTGGTGGTGTTGAGGTTGGCAATTCTCAGAGTGGTGGTGCTGAGAATGGTAGTGAAAGGGATAGTGCACGCAACTGAGGGAGAGTGGGAGGTGGGTGCTCTTCAGACTGGGCAGGACACATCATTGTATTATTTTATTACGTAGAAATGAGCAAATTAAGTTCTATCAACTACAATATAATGGATTTCCGCAAAGTAACGCCTGATCCTTTTAATTTCCCAAAAATTAAGTGTTTGGGCGTAACAATCGACCAAAAAATAACGTTAAACTCTCACCTTAGCAACGTATGTCATAAGGCTAAAATTGTTTTAGGTACGTGCAGTCGTATGGTTAGGAACAACTGGGGCTTGCGTCCCAGTATGATCCTAGGGCTTTACAGCAGCATAGTGAGGCAATTATCATCTATGAATCCATTTTCTGGTGTAATAACGCCAACCAAAAGACGACTACGGACAGACTAAATAGTCTACAAAAGGCTGCCCGCTTAATAGCAACTGGAACGATACGATCACCGCCTGGAGCAGCTCTTAATGCACATCTGTGCCTAACGCTCCTTGATCTTTATTTAGACCAAGAGTCAAGGGCTAGTTTGTATAGTATTAACGCCCAGGGGTGTCTGCGCTTGCTTTCCTAAAAATTAAGAACCATGCTCAACTCAATTAAGGAAACACGGGTCTTATGCATGATCTCAGAAATATCATGCGTACACTATACACTTTTAATAAAAAGTATTTAGTGGAACTACCCTCCAGAAAAGATTGGCTGAATGGACGGGTTATCTGTGAGGTCGGTAGCCTTATACTTACTCGGGTCATAAGTTCTGTCAAAACCTTAATATTTAAAAATTTTGAATATCGCGTTACACCGCTGTTGTTACGCGCCAAAAGATTTTCTATATTCTACAAAAATTGAAAATAACCCTACGATTTGTTTATCGCGCTATCAAACGATTCACTAAAAATTTAGGCTTCGAAGATTGTAAGAGGACCGGCCGACCTCGTACAGTTAGGACACCCGCGATCATCAAAGCAG
The DNA here is from genome assembly GCA_036936625.1 of Parnassius smintheus behrii. Classification (NCBI taxonomy): domain Eukaryota; kingdom Metazoa; phylum Arthropoda; class Insecta; order Lepidoptera; family Papilionidae; genus Parnassius; species Parnassius smintheus. The sequence goes on from JAUPFT010000024.1 coordinate 33,572,121, forward strand.
TGAAGGCGCAAATCCAACGAAATCCTGTTCGTAAACAAAAAATCTTGGCTCTTCAGATGGGCCTAAGCAGAACCACGGTCAAAAGAGTGATCAATGAAGACCTAGGACTACGAGCTTATCGTAAGAAATCTGGACATTTTTTGAACGAGCGTTCGAAAAAATTTGGCTGTACGCGTAAATTAGCCGCGGTACGCGGAAAAAAATACCGCGAAATTTTTTTTTCGGATGAAAAAATTTTTAACATCGAAGAAAGTTATAATAAACAAAATAATAAGGTGTATGCCCACAGCAGTGAAGAAGCCAGCACGCGTATTCCCAGGGTTCAACGAGCACATTATCCTTCGCCACTCATGGTTTGGCTTGGAGTCTCATACTCAGGGTTAACTGAGTATTTTTCTGTGCAAAAGGTGTAAAAGCCAGTGCCGAGGTGTACTAAACTAAAAACCAAACTAACCGGCCTACCAAACATAGTGGAACCTCTTTCTCAAACAATGTTCAAAAACAGACATTGGATATTCCAACAAGACATTGGATTCTGCACCAGCTCATAGGACATGAAGCACGCAAAACTGGTTGACCGCCCATGGATTTGACTTTATCGGACATGAAGACATGACAACATTTGGAGGAGAAAGTCTGCACTAAACCTCATCAGAATTCGGAATCTCTCCGAGCATTTTTGGCTAAAGCAGCGGCAGAAGTAGATAGGAGTGTGGTGCGTGCTGCGATTGATGACTGGCCGCGTCGATTAAGGGTATGTATTCAAAATAGGGGTATGTAAATTAAATTGTATTCTAAATTAAATTACCTTTCATGTTCGTATATAATTTCTATATAAATATCAAAAAGTGTATCATTAATTTTATAAAAGTTTTTTAACGGAACTTATGACCTGACCAAGTATAGTACACCGATGGGTCAAAAATGGGCCTCGACATAGTCTTTGGAATTTATGGAGAATGCCCAAAATTCATTCTTAGTATGAATTAGGGTAGATTCATTCATCTCACGTCCAGTCAAAAATTTTCGTCATACTTCCGTGTGCAGAAATCAATCTGCAAAAACACTACGTCAATCATATCTCTAAGTATAATCTATATAAACTGCGTTAGTCAGCAGCACTGCAAACGCTGGGATCAAACTTAGTGAACTCAAAGCTAGTTGGAGACTGCGTGAACAGTCTTAACGCGTTGGGATGTAACAACAGGCTCGTTTTAAGACGGGTTCCGTGCCACGCAGGTAATTTGTGGAATCTCAAAAAGCCTAGCCCGATCGACCCTTGAAACTCTTTATCACAGTAAATCACTTAATATCTGGTCTGATACAACAGTTTTAAAGCGTTTTAAAACCCTAATCCAGGCTTTTGATCGTAAATTCGCTTCAGAAGTCCTGGGATTAGGTAAAAATAAACTGCGCATTCTGGTAAGAGCCCTAACTATACACTATTGTCTTAAAAAGGCAAAGGCCATTCTGGGGCTCAGCAACTCAAAGATGTGCTGGTTTTGTTCCTTAACGGAGGAAACGCCTCTGCACATCCTGACTAATTGTGGACCCTTAATGCACAAACGTAACACATCTGAGAAACTATCTACTTCGCCCAAAAGAAATGAAATTGCGCACAGCTAAGCAAGCAACTAGCAGTGATCACAATAGATGTTTTAGGCCGCAGTGATAATGGCCTTTCTAGACCTGCATAGCTGCTCGAACAAGAAAAAGCTATCCAGTCTTAATCTATGGATTTACCAAAGGTGTCGTATTGCTTGAAAATTTTATTAGAATTTTGAAACAGTACCGAGCCTTTTTTCTGCTCTAATAACAAATAGATACAATTTTTAAGCCAGCCCGATCCCCAAGAAAGAAAATATTATTTGTGTACGAAGCCGTAGGAAAAACACCAACTAATCCTAAAGAATTGTTTAAAATGAACGTTTTTTACTCTGCGATTGATACAATTAAAAGTGCATTGGTTACTCCACTAAAACTATCAAAATTCTATGATACGTGTTCATTTTTATTCAAAATGAAAATAATTCCTGAAAGGTCTAAAACCTGTTGATTTTGTTTGATTAATTTGCAAATCAGTTGAACAATTGGGCATAATTTGATTTGTCTAGATGTAAATTGGATCAGGAACTTATGAGTTTGAACCGATTATTTAAAGATATTCAATCAGCAGAGCCACATAAAGTTCTCAGACTTAATAAAAATAATGAATGGCAGTATATTTTATCCAAATGTGTAAAAGCACTTCGTATTTAGTTGACTGTACCTGTACTGTAACTGTCGCTAAAAGGAAACGAAGTTTTACTACTGGTAACGCCAGTTAACAATCTAGTCAAGTTGCGGGAGCTGCCGAGAGCTTTTTAAAAACTAATTTAAAACTAATTAAAACTACGTGTTCACAGAGTGAGATGTGAATTTATTCTGACCATTGTCTTTTTACAATTCTTAATCCTAAGCTTACAGTCTACTTAAATTACTACATACTCAGCGTTTATGTATTTATGCTGATGGACTCTTTATACGTATTATGGGTGGTGCTGGTGTAACCATAACTCCTCCCTCCTCAACTGCAAAGTTATCGGCAAGATTTGGATTCCGATGACTTTGCATACAATGTAAGAGCTTAGACTTATTTTTCCAAATTACAATAATAAGGCTAATTAAAACTAATATAACATAGAGTAGTACAGTAGCTAAACTAACACTTTTCTTATTCACTAAGATTTCACTTTCACTTTTCACTATTTCACTTTTCAGTTTGTACGAGAGATATTTTAGTTCATCCAAATTAACGCGATTTAAATTCACTGTTTTCTCCGCATTTGTGGGCTGCTCTATCAATTTCGGTAGAGTTAAAATAGGTGTTACCTTATATTGCAGTTTTCCTGAATAGTATCTTTTCCGGTGTAATTTAATATTGCCTAATTTTATCTCACAGTTTTCATCGATTTCCAAGAGGTAAGTGCCCTTTACAGCATTTCTTTGAGTGTCATCGCCACACGTTTTTGTAAGCACTATTTCATTTTGTGTAAATAGGATCCAGTTAATAGGACCAATAGACTGTATCTTAACACTTTCCAGCTCTACTATTGATAGTTTACAAAGGCTTAGATTTGATGCGAAGTTCATAAGTTGTTCTATGCATGTGTTTTCAGGATACTGCACGATATCATTTTCCTCACACAGGAACTGGTTTGCTGCTATCTCCTGACATGGGCCATTTAAGGGTAAGTACGTGTGATCTTTCACCATGAGGTAAGGATATTTGGGAAAAATAACGGTTGTTCTATTATAGGTGGGATCAAACATAGGTAAAGCATACATTTTAAAATAAGTATATGTAATATTATCAGTCAGAGGGATTTCCATAATGAACGTTATTTGGTTTTCTTTTACATAGGCTTTAACAGACATAGATCTTTCTAAATTAACTAAGTTGTTTTCAGTGATAGGATACAATAAACTATTTGTTTGAGATATAGATTCTAATATAACTAATAATTCAGTGGAATTAACAATGGCTTGATGTAAAACGTGAAGTTTAGTAAATGCTAATGCCGTTTCAATTTCGCTTAAAATTAAGTATATAGTTCTAAAATTATTGACAAACATGTTAAACATACTTAAAACATATGTGGAGTATATGCTGTTATCCTCTTTAGTAATTATATATTTTACAATTCTTTCTATACGTTTCATTCGTTCATTTACAATATTCATATTTTCCTGTAGAGATCCAGTACTATTTATAAGGGAGTCAAGCATCTCCGAGATTATTGTTATTTTCTTATTAGTGTGCGTTTGCTGGGTCTTTAATTGAGATATGAGATTGTCGTATTCTACTGCATCATTGTGGTCTAAGTTTCCTGTAAGCGCTTTGATAACAGAACCTAATGGGTTAATAAGACCGCGCTTGAAACGTATCGCAGGTATGAGTTGTTTAAACTTTTCTACAGCTAAGTTACTTAAATAATTTACTTGTGTGTTCATATTTTGGAACTCATTTACGTATAGCTTATGGATATCTATTAAACTGCTAAATTCTTTATATTTATTGATATTAAAATTTAAATCATCTTTTATGCTACTAAAGTCTAATTGCTTAACTATAACCCACTTATCTACTTCCTTGTATGCTTGTCCTTGCTTTACGGGTAACATGCCTGGATTATGCTCAACCTTTAGAAGTTGAAGGCCCTGGGTCTGGATCATCAGATTCAGGTTCACGAAGATCGCCAACAACCTGTGGAGGGCGTTTCACATTTTTGAGGTGCACTTTAGTTTTTCTTTTCCCTATCGTTACAGGTATTATGTTTCTTTCAATATCCCCTTGCACTTTCGCCTTTTGATACCTAGGCTTATCCTTACTTTTTCTTATGTTAATATCTTTAATAAAAACCGTATCGCCTTCTTTAAAATCAATTCCAGATTCCCCGCTTTTCTTTTTCCTAACCTTTTCTTTATCTGTATGGACTTTTTCGGAAATATACTTATATAAGTATTTGGTTCGTCTCGCGTGGTCTTTAACGAGTTGCTGTGTGTATGTTCAAAGGGTGTGTTCAAAGGGTGTTAATCCTGTCGTTGAATGAATAGTATGATTATATGCCATGACTGAATATGTCATGACAGATGCAGCGTCTGTGCATTTTTGCTCATAATTTGCAAGTCTGTATATTTCAATTATAGTAGAATGAAATCTTTCGATAATGCCTGTCGAATTGGGGTTATTGGGAGTTGTGATATGAGTTTCTATTTTATACATAGATAGGAGCTGACGCATAAGTTCGTTATTAAATTCAGTGCCTGGATCAGATGATATTTTCTTAGGAATTCCGTACATAGAAAAATATTTAATTAATGCTCGCGCTACTTCAGCGGTTTGTCGACTTGCAATCTCTAAGGCCTGCCCTAATTTGCTAAAAGCATCCACAACGGTTAAATAATACTTCTTCTCGATAGTAAATAAATCTATAAATAGTTCCTGAAAAGGAGCATCATGAGTTGATGTGAGTTGTAGTACAGGTTTTATTGGTTTCCTATCGTACTTCATTAGTCTGCAAGGTTCACAAGCATTTATAACGGCAGCTACAGTGTCTTGCATATTTTCCCAATAATAGTTTCTGCGTATTCTTGTCATAGTTTCTTTCACACCGCGATGACATGTTTTTCCTTCATGGTGTTTGAGAATGACAGCTTTTTGTTCTTTTTCATCCTCCACATATACTACACGTTCTGTACATTCAAAGAATTGTACGGCATCCTTCTTAAAGAGTTCTATAATAACTTTTGTAAATAATTTCCTGTGCTCAGCATTCTCGAAATAAATAAAGTATCGACTCTTAAATTTTATATATTCCTTTAAAAATTGTTTTATTAATTCTTCGTTTTCTAGTGGGAGAAATACCTCTAATACTTTTTGTTTTGCTCTAGATAAATTTCTGACTTGTAGTTTATTTTGGAACCAAGAAAATACTAGGATCTGATTTGGTTTGGTATCTATTGCCTCGCTCAAAATTGGGATTGCTTTTGACTCAGGTTCAATATTTGAGTGTATCGTGTCTGTTCTACTACTGTTAGTTACCGATGGTACAGGGTAATTTTCTTCGAACAATTCTTCATGTTCCGTCACACTCGAGTCTGAGTCTGAAATTATCACTGTCTCTGGTTGGGGCTCAGGTCTGTATTTTTCTAGTTCTTTCAGTTGGCGTATTACTTTTTGTATCTCATCGTCATCCACATTAACATCCATTGATGCGTCATTTAAAGCATTAAGTTTTATGCGAGACAAGGCATCAGCATTGGTATTTTGTTTGCCGTTTTTATAGATTATTGTAAAATCGTATTCCTGAAGACGCAAACGCCAGCGTGTTAGTTTGCTGTTAGGCTCTTTAAGAGAATAGAGCCAAGCAAGGGGTCTATGGTCTGTATAAATTTGAAATTTCTGTCCGTACAAGTAGGGCCTAAAATGCTTTACAGCCCAAATGATGGCTAAAAGTTCCCGCTCTATTGTGCTGTATCGCGATTCGGTGTCACTAAGTGTGCGGCTGGCATATGCAATAGGCTTATCCGACCCTATTGGTCCCTGTGACAGTACTGCACCAAGAGCTACATTTGAAGCGTCGGTAGTTAATATGTATGGTTTAGTCGGATCCGGGTATTGTAGTAGTGGGACACTGGTCAATATTTCTTTACATTTATGAAAGGCATCTATATAATTTTGGTCTAAAATTATCTTATTTCTTTTCTTTAAACACGCCGTTAAGGGCTGCGTGATTTTCGCGAAGTCCTTTATAAATTTTCTATAGTATCCAACCAGCCCAAGGAAACTTTTGATTTCGGTGGTCGTCTTAGGAAGAGGATAGTTCTGTATTACTTTAATTTTGTCATCGTTTGGTCGCAGTCCGTCTTTAGTTATGGTGTGTCCAAGATATAAAACTTCTTTTCGGAAAAATTCGGATTTGTCTAATTGTATTTTCATGTTAGTCTTTCGAAAGCGGTCAAAAACTGTACGGAGTTTCTCCATGTGTTCTTGTAGACTAGCGGAAAAGATAATAACGTCGTCTAGGTACACAAGGCAATGGATTCCTTGCAGACCTCTTAAGACGTTATTCATAGCCCTTTGAAAGGTGGCGGGGGCTGTCTTTAGGCCAAATGGCATCCTCAGGAACTCATAGTGTCCATTTTGGGTGCTGAAAGCAGTTTTCTGTCGGTCATCTTCATTGAGTTCAATTTGGTGGTAGCCGCTTGCCAGGTCGAGTGTCGAAAAGTATGTGCTCTTACCTAGCTTATCGAAAAGGTCTGCGATATTTGGAAGGGGGTACTTATCATCAACTGTAATTTCATTTAGCCTTCTGTAATCTATGACCATTCTGTATTTAACTTCGCCCGAAGCATCAGCCTTTTTCGGGACAAGATGTACGGGAGAATTCCATGGGGAGAAAGATTCCTGAATTACATTATCTAATAGAAGTTTATCGACCTGCTTGTTTATCTCTGTTACTTGTGTGGGGGCCTGTCTGTAAGGTTTTGTGAATATAGGGTCCTCGTTTTTAGTCCGAATGAAGTGTTTAACCTGATTACTAAAACTCAAAGGTATCTGTTCACAATAAAATATATCCTTGTATTCCTCACATAGTTTACGAATGCTCTGTCTTTCCTCTTCATTCATATGGTTTAGGCGTAACTTGTTTAAATTTTCGAGCAATAACTGGTCCGTTTCTGGATCAGAGTGATCTATAGAATTAACATACGATTTATCATCCACATATTCACAAATTTCAAAAGGTTTCTTAATAGATAATTCCATTTGTTGATCCAACGTATTTTGTATAATTGTAGTGGCATATCCATTCTCACATTTTACCAATGCAGAAGGCATGCGCATTACATCACAGAATCGGGTATAATTTAATATTCCTTCGCCATAAAACATGTTAGCAGGTAATTTTGCTCTAACTTCAGAACGTGGTGGAAGTATTACAACATAATCTAAGCTATTGTGTATTATAGGTATTCTAGAAGAATTTGTGGTAAGTACTTGTTTCTTTAAATCTATTACGGCTTCCAACTGCTTTAGTAAATCATTCCCAATTAACCCATCATAACGTGAATCGACATTATAAAGATAAAATTTATGTTCGTCATTACTTTGAAATATAGAAAATAGTGGAATTTTAATTACCTGATCGTGTTTGCTAGATGCATGAGTGCTTATAACTTCAAAGGGTTCATTTGTTATATAATTTTGGTAGTATTGGTATGCTTTATCGGGGCTTATAAAAGAACGGGTGCTTCCTGTGTCTATCATAAATTTAGCATCTATTTCCGGTATATATATGTATGGTAGTTTTAGATTTATGTCGCAATTTAATTCTATTATTTCGCGTGGTTTTCGGAGGCTTTTACTTGAAAATTTTCAGTCTGTGCAGACATGTCATTATCCTCTGAATCATTGTTTTCGTCGACCTCTATTATAGAATTTTCTTGTACGGATTCATCTTCATAATAATTGTCATATGTTTCTTCATACATGTAATTTTCAGGAAAATCGTAGGGATAGTATGATGGATAGATTTCTAATTCATTTAGACGGAAACCTGGCTTTGGAGGGGCAGTTCTCATAGAAACATCGGTATCATTAGAAACCGGCTTATTATGCACATTATTATTACTAGGATAATTAAAACGCTGAGAATTACCAAACTGTTGTGGTAACATTGGTTGCATGGGGCTATAGCCCTGGGGTCTAAATCCAAAGTTAGGTCGGTATCCAAAATTAGGTCGGTATCCAAACTGAGGTGGGTGATATTGCTTAGGGAAACTCATTTGCTGTTGAGGCTTACTTTGTGGTAATGGAATCTTCATTTGTCTACTATGGGGAATGCCAAACTTAAATTGAGGTGGTGTTCCGAAATTCTGCCTAGGGGGTTGGTTTGGTGCTAACATTGGTCTAAAACCTGTAGGCTGTGTTGGCATTGCGAATTTAAACGATGGTTGTTGTACTGGTATACTACTAGACTGTGACTTAGACATATGGCTAGACTGTAACATTTTACTACGCATCTGATATTGGTCATAGAAGTTTACTTCTTCTAGAACCACACTTAGTGCTTCCTCTAGTGTACTGGGTGTTTTCAACCTAACAATGCGCACCATATTTTCAGGTAAATTATATAAGAAAACCTGCAGAGCGGTGTTATTATAAATAATAGTTTTACTTATTTTTAAGTTTTTATCACCAATTTGATTAACCTTCGATAATAGCACTGATTTAACGGGTTGTATTCGACCACAAAAATCTATATAATTCTCATTTTGGTGTTTCTTTAAAGTTTCTAATTCAATGGCTAAACATTCTTCGCTACGTGGGTCGCCGAAGTGAGTTAAAAACAATTCCTTGAATTCCGCCCACGTCTCTATGTCTTCCCGTTCACTGATAAGCGAAGCGGCCTCGCCCGTAAGACGACTAGTAATGATTTGCATTATATATTCATTTTGCACATCGGATGATTTAAAGTTACTTATTATATATTCACATTTACGCAAAAATAAATTTAAATGGCGTTTATCGCCGCTAAATGTTGGTATTATTTTAGTTAATTCATTAGGGATAAGTTTAATTTCCGACATTTTTAATTATTTATTCACTGGTTCTACACAAAAATAAGAAATAAAATAAAATATTTATTATAACTCTACTAGTTCCACAAATGTTGTATAAGCAAAATTCAAGTATAAGTACTAACCTGTTATGTATTAACGTGTTGAGTAATCTTTAAATTAAGAAACACATGTAGACACAATAAGAACTTAATATAATGTTCTATAATACTTAATATAATATTACTCTATAATTTCATTGAGTAATATGGGACTTAATATAATGTACGTATTACAATTAATTTAATATTACTTTTATTTTTTATTCATTAATAATTATTTGTTGCACTTAATACTTTATAAAATTTACGTAAGATTAGTATTTGAAACCCAAATAACAGTCAAAATGGAAAATGTCTAATTCCAAGTTCACTAAGGGATATGAAGGAGGTGAAGAGTCGTACTCACCAGCCCGCAGTGCCCATCATCAGCTTCACGGCTCCTTATTCTTGACGAATTTGTTTGGTTCGCTGGATCACCACGCTGTATGAATCGCCCGCCGATGCGCGAAAATGGGTAAAATTGTATACGCGATATTCACGAACGGTGGCACAGCTTTTTGGCGATCCTACCGGCTGCGCCAGTCAAGTTGCGGGAGCTGCCGAGAGCTTTTAAAAAACTAATTTAAAACTAATTAAAACTACGTGTTCACAGAGTGAGATGTGAATTTATTCTGACCATTGTCTTTTTACAATTCTTAATCCTAAGCTTACAGTCTACTTAAATTACTACATACTCAGCGTTTATGTATTTATGCTGATGGACGCTTTATACGTATTATGGGTGGTGCTGGTGTAACCATAACTATCTACTTTATCAACATTACATTACATATCGCATTGAGTTCGTCCTAAGTTATATCTACTTTATCAACATGACTAGTGCATATTTTTTGTTTCCTTCCTTCCTTCCCTTTCCTACCGCACGCGCTGCCGCCGAGGTGAAAAAGAGGATCTCGGCGCGCGTCATTATACTAAGTGATATTACGCCATCCGCAACGCACGGCCACCCGTCGCGTCTTATGTACATTAACCGCAAACCGCGCAGGACGAACATTGAGTTCTCCTGTTTATGTTTAATATTCACCGCATCAGACATTGTGTCTTTGTAACTCATAAAAGTGTGAGACGCCCCCGTAAGGGCAAAGGTGGAGATTGTGGGACTTCACGAGACTGTTCCGAGAGTGCGTGTGCGCCGAACCACGTGGCGAGCTCGCTGGATAGCAGACACTCCAGGAGGAAGGCGCGGCAGCCCTCATCAGGTCAGTGCGTGCTATCCCACCTATTTATTTTCCCCTTTGCCGTATGCACCAAAATTACAGTCCACTAAATCTTTATCGAAGATACCTTAAGTTACTGGCGTCTCCATTTTTAATGGTCCTTCGAGCCGGATTGACCTTGACTTTCCGCCCTTATTAGATCGTTATCGTAATAAGCGTTTATATAATTAATTATTTATATTTTAATCCGACTTCGGATTAACCCCGCCCTTATTAGAACACTAGAATAGGTCCTAATAGGTGACATTCATAGTAATTTTAAAACTATATTCATAGAATGAATAAGCATATAATTATCTATATAAATTATTTGTTGTATGTTCAAATCACGTCATCAACTTTTAACTACATCTATAGATTATACTGTTAAATTACATTTATTATTTGCACATATATTTAAGCATTATATCGTTATAAATAACTTCATAATTATTATAAAAGTTAACAATTAAAGTTCATCGTTAACAAAACTAATATTTAATAATTCAACCGCGTAGCGAGGTCGCTTACAGACTACCCGCTTATAATTATATTATTTTTGCCGCATAACTTAAGTTGTAATGCCGCCTAAAAAACAAATAGCATCGAATAATAGCGATTCCTCGGATAATGAGGGCACACCTGATGCTGAGTTGGTTTTATTGTTAGCTAAACGAGATGCTTTATTTGAAATAGTGCAAAAAATATATGATATGTCCTCGGACATCCTCACAAACACTTCCACGATGGAGCGTTTTCTTGATGGAAGTTCTAATATTAATGCTTTACGTATTGAGTTTAAACAGGTCTTAGATAATTATAATTCACATTTATTAAAAATAAACCCTATTGCTAAACCTGATTATAACAGCCTCATTGCGTTTGAGTCTCTTTGCGGTAGAATAAATAGGCTTTATTTACAATATTCGCAATCTAATTCACAAAGTACTAGTACACCATCTAAAGCCAGATTCACACTTCCGCCTATCGAACTTATGCCATTTTCGGGTGACATTCGCTCATGGCCTTTATTTTATGCTAGCTTTAAATCAACCGTCCATGACAACACATCGCTTACCGACGCTGAAAAGTTATACTATTTGCTAGGTAAACTAACGGGCAAAGCCCTATCTGTATGCTCAGGTATAACTCCTTGCGCTGAAAATTATAAAATTTTATTGCAAGCACTCGTCGACAAATATGAAGACCGGCGTGTGCTAGCATCTACATATATTAATCAGATGTTCGAATTTAAGCCATTGCAATCGGCCACCGCAAATAATTTTGATTTATTTACTGATAACTTTATAAGTGCAGTGCGCGCTTTACAAAACTTAAAGTTAGATAATCTCGCGGACTTAATTGTTCTTCATATCGCGCTTAAGAAGCTGGACCCGGATACCATTCGCTCTTTCGAATATAGTCATAACTCGATGGTACCTACCTTTGATGATTTAGTAAATTTTATTAAGACCCGCTCCAAAGTTTTGCAACGCACCGATTCTAGTACAAATTCTAATAGCGCACCAAACAATCGACGAGGTAACGGTAATAATCGTCGCTGTAATAATACTTCGTCGCCGAAGTATCAGGCGTACGTAAGCACGACGACTAGTTGCTCAAAGTGTCTGTGCGATAATATTGTGCATCAACACCTATTTAAGTGTGCAGACTTTAATAAAATGACGCCGCAGGAACGATTTAAATGCGTAAAGAGTAACAATGCATGTGTGAATTGTCTCAGTTTAAGTCATCGAGTGTCTAGTTGCTCTTCAAATTATAGTTGTCGAGTTTGTAAATTTAAACATCACACATTGTTGCACTTCCACCGCAGAAGCGATAATGCTTCCCCTGCGCTGGCGCGTTCTCCACCGCTTCAGCCAGTTACACTGAAGTCTACAACCCCCGCGCCCGCACACTCGCCACCCCTCACCGCAGGTGCGCGTTCAGACGTCGCGCTGTGTACTTCGTTCAAGAATGTTTCTCAACGTTCACCGCCTCCCGCGCGCGCAAGTCGTTCGCAGAGAACTGTTTTATTATCAACCGCTCAAGTATTTGCTTACGATGCTAAGGGAGAGAAACAAATTATTCGTATATTATTAGACTCCGCGGCTCAAAGCCATTTTATGACTAAAGAGTGCTGTCATCGTTTAGGCGTTCAACAACACGGTACCGAATGTATTGTAGTAAAGGGATTCGGTGGAGTTGAAAAAATTGTAAAATCGAAATCGATTGATATTAAAATCTTCTCACGATTCGACTCGAATATTAACTTCAATATTTCAACGCTAGTTGTTGATCAAATCACCGACCTTTTGCCCACTGATGTGGTAGACACATCTGTCTTATCACACTTCCATGGCATAAGACTCGCTGATGAATGTTATAGCATGCCTAATAAAATTGATGTTTTGATAGGCGCATCCCTTTTCCCGCACTTACTATGTCCAGACGTAATTTATTCGTCTAACGACTTGTCCGGGCCCTCAGCTTTGAGTACGGTATTTGGTTACGTTATTATGGGCTCAGTGCCGACACTTCAGGTAAATCATTCTTTAACGTGCTGCTCAGTTCTAGAGTCTCCTATCGTTGACAAATTAGTGCAACGATTTTGGGAGCTTGAACAGCCACCCTCCGCACCGCCCATTCAGTGTCCTTCAGACATTGAATGTGAAGAGTTTTATAAATCTACGACATCCCGCGATCCTTTTACTGGTAGATATATTGTTGGCCTGCCATTTAAAGATGACGTTTACTCTCTCGGAGATTCTTATGAAACCTCTCGACGACGATTCATGTGCTTGGAGAGGAAACTTCAAGCCTCGCCTACATTAAGGTTAGCATATGATGACGTCATAAAGGAATACTTAGCTAAAAATTATATATCCCCCGCACCGCCGTATGACTCTCATGAACCCGCTCCAATATATGTCATACCGCATCATGGAGTCTTACGCGAAGATAAGAAGTCAACGCGTCTGCGCATCGTCCTGGATGCTAGCAGTAAGACTAGCACTGGGCGATCATTAAATGATATTCTGCATTCAGGACCAAATTTGCAAGGCGACTTGTTCAATATAATTTTAACTTTCCGCTTACATCCAATCGCTATGACAGCCGACTGTCGCCAACAATTTCTGCAAATAGTTGTTCGCGATTCTGATCGTCGTTACCAATGCTTCCTATACCGCTTCCGTCCACAAGACCCACTTGTGTTATACCACTTCAATCGCGTGTGCTTCGGTTTAACTTCGAGTCCATACCATGCATTGCGCACGGTAAGACAGCTCATTGATGACGACGGCGCAAAGTATCCGCTTGCGAGTCGTATCGCATTTACTTCGCTATATATGGACGACATCGCGTTCTCTATGCCCAGTGAATCCGAGGCCAGTGAGACCTCTCGGCAGCTGATAGACTTATTCAAGGGTGCCCAATGGGACCTGATAAAATGGCATAGCAACCGTCGATCTGTTTTAGATGACCTCCCTACTTCCCATATAATTACAGGAGAAGTAGAGTTCGATAAATCAATGCCACATAAAATACTAGGCTTGCATTGGTCTACCGATAGTGACGCCTTTTATTTCAAGATATCTGTTCCCGCTGATGTGACGTGCACTAAGCGCGCCATCTTATCTACTGTCGCTCGCCTGTGGGACATAATGGGTTTCGTTGCTCCCACAGTCGCGTACGCCAAATTGTTAATAAAGCAGCTTTGGCAACTTAATTTAGATTGGGACGACATACCACCACCGCCAATTATTAAGATGTGGAGGCAATTCTGTGCTGAATTACCAGCTCTTAATGATTTACGTATCCCGCGACATGTTGGTGTATCCAAAAACTGTACTGCGTCACTCCTGGGGTTTTCCGACGCCAGCGAGCACGCATACGGTGCCGTAGTCCACATACATGTAAAGAGCGTCAATAGTAACACCGTCCACTTGATTTGTGCAAAGACTAAAGTCGCACCGACGAAACCACTGTCTATTGCACGCCTTGAGCTTTGTGGAGCGGTTTTACTCTCAAAATTGCTTCGCAGAGTACTCGACAATTATTCTCTTGACCTTGCAATATCAGTCTATGCCTTTGTAGATTCAAAAGTAGCTCTGTACTGGATAAAGAGTTCGCCACACAAGTGGCAGACCTTTGTTGCAAACCGCGTTGTTCAGATTACCGACAATATTCGCGCTGATAACTTTTATCATGTCGCAGGTACTGAGAATCCCGCTGACATACTTTCACGTGGCGTTACGCCAAATAAATTAGTTTCAAACCCCCTGTGGCTCCATGGGCCTCAGTGGACTTCGTTAGATCCACAGACTAGATAGAGAAACTGACGTTTCAGACCGCCATATCACGTATATTGTCTTTGAACCGTATGCAAGAATTGAATATGACTTTTTTATACTTATATATGTAACGTAATGCACTCTGAAACACAACACTTTCGAAACATTTTCCGAAATTTCACCCTGATATTGCTTTATTTGTGGATAAAGGTAAAGATGATCGAAGCAAGCACTTTTATCAACACGAAATAAGCAATGACGGGTGAGTGACATTGACATCACAAAATGGCGCGCTTGTAGTTTACGGGGGTGAAGAAGGCTAAAGAGAGGCGCGGAACGTCAGATTCAATTCTTGCAATGTCATTCTATACGAACCATTTTTTTTGTTAGGACATTACCTGGCGTGGTTAGATCCATCTCAATGGCCTCTTCGTACTTTAGACAATGAGGTTATTGCAAATATGCCTGAGAAGAAGATTTTGTCGCTGTGTGCACATCCGTCTGTAATTCTGCGATTTATGAGCTCGCATTCCGCATCTCTTCTTGGAGTAAACTTCTACGTATAATTGCGTACGTGTGTAAGTTTGCTAAATTATTGCCCCGCCGCAGCACTACTGTAGTGACTGCTGATGATCTCAGTTTCTCTGAGGTTATAATCCTCCGCGCCCTGCAAAAACAGCATTTTGCAGTGGAATATTTAAATATTGAAGGTAACAAACCTTGCTCGCCCGCTTTCAATCGTTTAAGGCCTTTTATTGAGAATGGTTTAATCTGCATTGGTGGTCGTCTTTCGAACTCCGCATTAGATTACACACAAAAACATCCAATTAAACTCCCGCGCAGTGATCATGTAGTGAACATGATCATTGACTATTATCATATTAAAAATTTACACGCTGGGCCTGAATTGTTATTGTCATTGCTCCGTCAAAAATTTTGGATACTTTCCGCACGCCGCACTGTGAGAAGCAGAGTCTACAAGTGTAATATATGTTTCCGGCTTAGACCCCGTCCAACTTACCCTTTGATGGCTGATCTTCCCCATAGTCATGTAAGACAAGCTATTAAGGCATTTACACACACGGGCTGCGATTATGCCGGTCCTATCGCATACACTCCTGTACGTCGTCGTGGTGTACGCAGCGAGAAGGCGTACTTATGTGTTTTCACATGCCTCACGACTCGAGACTCACGACACGACTCGACTGTACATATAGAAATCGCTACAGATCTTAGTAGTTCTAGTTTCCTCGCTGCGCTTAAACGTTTCCTCTCTAGACGAGGGCCGATTCAGTTTTTATATTCGGATAATGGAACGAATTTTAAAGGTGCCGCTTCGTATCTTCGCGATCTCTATAAATTTCTAAACGTTGAATACCGCCCAAAGCTTGAGCAAGAGTGTGCTGAGAATCGTATAGCATGGAAGTTCATCTGTCCCAACTCTCCTCATTTTGGAGGCGCCTGGGAGAGTATGATCAAAGTCGTAAAAACGCATCTGTTCCGAGTTATCGGACATCAGTTACTTTCATACGAAGAGCTTAATACTGTTCTTGCGCAAATTGAGTGCTTGCTAAACTCGCGGCCCTTGACAGTATTAAGTTCTGATCCTGCAGAGCCTTCAGCTCTTACTCCGAGTCATTTTTTGAATACCGCACCTTTATTGTCATTACCCGCACCCAAAGTCAAATCTGACTCTACCAGTCTGTTATACAGGCATTCTTTACTGGATAAATTAGTTCAGTCGTTTTGGGACCGGTGGAGGACGGAATACCTTCACGGATTACAAGTTCGTCAGAAGTGGAACACCCCGTCTACGGCTATCGTACCAGGCATGGTTGTAATTGTGATAAATGATAATGAACCGCCCCTTGCTTGGCCATTA
Source organism: Parnassius smintheus behrii (assembly GCA_036936625.1). NCBI lineage: Eukaryota > Metazoa > Arthropoda > Insecta > Lepidoptera > Papilionidae > Parnassius > Parnassius smintheus. Next base: position 33,588,718 of record JAUPFT010000024.1, read on the forward strand.
GCGATTGTCGAGTCTGTTCATCCTTCGAAGGATGGCGTAGTTCGAGTAGTGACCGTGAGAACTACTAAGGGAACATATCTCCGTCCTGTTGCTCGTATTTGCCCTCTCCCAAGACAATAAATCACGATTATTTTGATTATAATTATTTATCTAAATTAGGAATTAAGTTTATATTTATATATAAAAAAGTATTAAACCGCAATATTATATTTATGTATACATTTTCTCGCTTACCAAGTATGGTTAGTAGATGAGACATGCGCATTGAGCGCATCCTCTCACTTTATATACCGCTTATTTATTTGTTTTCCTTTTACTTTTTATATTACGGTTGTCTTTTAAAGGTGACCCTTTAAGGGCGGGAGGAAATGGTAACGCCAGTTAACAATCTACTTTATCAACATTACATTACATATCGCATTGAGTTCGTCCTAAGTTATATCTACTTTATCAACATGACTAGTGCATATTTTTTGTTACCTTCCTTCCTTCCCTTTCCTACCGCACGCGCTGCCGCCGAGGTGAAAAAGAGGATCTCGGCGCGCGTCATTATACTAAGTGATATTACGCCATCCGCAACGCACGGCCACCCGTCGCGTCTTATGTACATTAACCGCAAACCGCGCAGGACGAACATTGAGTTCTCCTGTTTATGTTTAATATTCACCGCATCAGACATTGTGTCTTTGTAACTCATAAAAGTGTGAGACGCCCCCGTAAGGGCAAAGGTGGAGAGTGTGGGACTTCACGAGACTGTTCCGAGAGTGCGTGTGCGCCGAACCACGTGGCGAGCTCGCTGGATAGCAGACACTCCAGGAGGAAGGCGCGGCAGCCCTCATCAGGTCAGTGCGTGCTATCCCACCTATTTATTTTCCCCTTTGCCGTATGCACCAAAATTACAGTCCACTAAATCTTTATCGAAGATACCTTAAGTTACTGGCGTCTCCAACTACATTAAAAAAATTATGAATTTACCAACTTTTCTACTGTATCAGGAAAGACTGTCATATCTTGTAATCTTATTCATAGAAAATTCTATTGTCCAGAAGTTAAATTATTCCAAATTAATAAAAAAATGCAAGCGCATAAGCCAGAAATCAAGCCATTTGTGCTTTTCATTAAGTTTGTTGTTAATTCTTTTATCTTTTTTAACACTGTCTGCAGAACAACAGTTTAAATAAAAATTGTCAAACAAGATTATCCTATTATGAGAAACAATCTGTACAACTAGTCACCGCAGCAAGGCAAGCATAGTGGCGTTGGCGAGCACAACAGAGTAGTGCGAGTGGAATGGACAACATGTCTTTGTAGTGCGAGCGGAATGTACAACTATCACCGCAGCAAGGCAAGCATAGTGGCGTTGGCGAGCACAACAGAGTAGTGCGAGTGGAATGGACAACATGTCTTTGTAGTGCGAGCGGAATGTACAACTACACCTCAGCAAAGCAAGCATAGTGGCGTTGGCGAGCACAACAGAGTAGTGCGAGCGGAATGGACAACATGTCTTTGTAGTGCGAGCGGAATGTACAACTAGTCACCGCAGCAAGGCAAGCGTAGTGGCGTTGGCGTGCACAACAGAGTAGTGCGAGCGGAATGGACAACTTTTATTTAACGCGAATAAGCAGAATAACTGCTATGACAAGAGCGACAGACACAACTGTGCTTGCCCGCATATACACCTGTATAGTTCATAAAAGATAGCTTCAATATCAATGTCATACTTTATGGGTATGCCGATATAGGTCGGCATGCCCATAAGGTATGACATGACAGGTACTGTCTGTACTACTAAGAAATTCAGGACTTCATAGGCGTGATTTTACTGACAGCTGTCGCAGAGATCAAGCTATCTTTTATGAACTATAGATGTTTGATGGATCTAATAGTATTTAAAATCACGAAAAAGCAAACTGTATAGTATAGGAACACTAAGGTTTTGTATTTAGAGGGGCGCCACTATAAGATCTCGCACCACCTTAACATTTTGCTAGGGCCGCCACTGGTCCTTTTTTCCGGATGTTGCATATTAACCTTTCTCACATTGAACACTAATGTTCTTATTATCAGCAAATTACTAGTACATTGCATACATTGCATAGCACCTCGGTGTATTCTACTACCAACTAATATCAAAGGATTCAATTTATTTTCTCATAACACCTAACCCTACAGCTATTATTTATTCTGTGTCTAAAGTAGGAGCGGCCTTAACAGAGGCGCGTAACAGGTTAAGTGATAAAGAGTACAGACACTCGCACGCAAACGTAAGGTGCATTTTGATTTAAAACGCACGCCGCATTATTATGACTTTTTTTTCGGTAGGTTAATTTCACGAAGCTGGATTCCGATGAACGGACGGTTGACCCAGTTTTTAGAGACAAACCCGTTTACACGGAGGATGTTCTGAAGTTGTGGTACGACGATCAGAAGGCTCTGGACTGGTTGAAGAGCAATACATTGCATAACACGTCGGTGTGTTCTACTACCAACTAATATCAAAGGATTCAATTTGTTTTCTCACAACACCTAACCCAACAGCTATTATTTATTCTGTGCCTAAAGTAGGAGCGGCCTTAACAAAGGCGCGTAACGGGTTAAGTGATACAGACACTCGCACGCAAACGTAAAGTACATTTTGATTTATACGCACGCCAAATAATTTTTTTGGGTTTTGATTTTTTTTCGGTTGGCTAATTTCTTAAAACTGGGTTCCGATGAACGGACGGTTGACCCAGTTTTTAGAGACAAAACCGTTTACACGGAGGATTTCCTGAAGTTGTGGTACGACGATCAAAAGGCTCTGGATTGGCTGAAGAGTAATATTGCTACCCTCAAATCCAACATCTCGCTGGTCATAAAGAAACAGTCAGAGATACCACAGAGAATCAAGTGTGCTATCCTTACCCCTGATGCCCAAGGTGCCGGGAAAGACTCGCGCCACATCGGTGACGTGCTGGGGTACCGGAACCACTGGGCAAACATCAGGGACTGGCTGCTACTGAAAGCTGATAAGCAGACGGACGGGTGATTCTTCGTTGTTTTGGTGCCTGAGGATCATATCCCGACCCTGATGAAAGCCGGACGCCGTCTCGCATGTGTATGTGGAGCGGTATACGTATGTGTGAAAGGAAATTAAGGGATCGGCGCTAATTAACTTACCGCTACACGACAAACAACACGCCTACGGCTTAGGTAAATCGACATAATCGGCACTTGACCAAGTGATTACAAAGATTGAAGAGGCTATCCAAAACAAAGTTAAGTTTTTAACAGTGGTAGAGCCACGGAGCAGCCTTTGCTGTTGCACGTATGGGCCGGCTCAAACCGGGGTGGTACTAAGACCTCACAGAAGACCGGCGTGAAGTAGAAGCTTTGCTTTGCACTTCGTCTGGTGAGTACAGGTGGCCGGAGGCCCTATTCCCCTCCCCCCCTTAACATGGTAGTGGAGTTAAATATAACACTACCCCAGGAGGTTATCAGCACCCCCGGTGACGGAGAATCCCGCGATGAGCATCGACGCCCAAACTCCCCTACTCTTCCTGTGCGTGGGTGCTCAGGCTGCCGCACGTATTCTGGGGGGAGATGAAATTCCGCTCGACACTAAACCTGCTCGGGCAAACGGAGGAATAGGTCAAAGGCGCCCCCTGCCACGCTATCCGTGGATTTCTGCAACATCAGGGGACTTCATTCAAACCTTAACGCCGTCCACTGTCATCTGGAAACGGCGAAACCAGCCTTGATCTTTCTGGCTGACTGATGACACAGGTGTCTTCTCCGGCTCCGGCTGATTTGTCCATCTTATGGCTACGCGTAGACAGCGACGACCATCCCCGCGTCTACGGGTGCCTATGTAGGTCCCATAGCGGTAATGACGACACAAACCGACTGATCGACCACGTCCAGATGGCTGCAGACTCCGTGCTACAACAGGCCCCATGCGCAGAGATCGTGATACTTGGTGATTTTAACGCCCACCATGCTGATTGGCTTGGTTCTCGTTTAACCGATCATGCGGGTAGATCTGTTTATGACTTTGCTTTGGCATATGGTCTGACACAACTGGTTACCTTGCCTACGCGGATCCCAGATGTAAAAGATCATTTACCTTCCCTGTTGGAGCTTCTGCTGACCTCTCATCCGGACTGATATCAGGTCTTAGTTGATGTCCCTCTTGGCTCCTTGGACAATTGCCTGATCCGGAGTACGGTTCCACTCACGCTCCCATCGTGGTCACGTACTGCAGGTTGCCGCCTTATTTGGCATTATAGGTCAGCTGATTGGGACGGTATGAGATCTTTCTTGGAGGCGGCTTTGCTTCTCGCCGGATGATCTCAGCGTTGTTGCTGATTCTGTCACTGATGTGGTGCTACAGGGGATGGAACTATTTATTCCATCATCTATGGTACCTATTGGAGGCAGAACCCAGCCTTAGTTTGGTCGCTCCTGCAAAATCGCATTACATCATAAGCAGGAGTGTTACCGGGCTTGTGCACGAGCATCGACGTCTCGGGCTGTAAATACCAGCGTTCTTAAAAAGAAGTAAAATTCTGCTTCCAGGTCCTTTAAAAGTGTCATTGTCAAGGCAAAGTCAGAGCACATCGGCAGAATTGGCGAGAAACTTGTTTGTCTTCCTTCGGGAACACGTGCATTCCGGTCTCTCGCCAAGGCTGTCAAAGGGAACTTCTGCCAGCCGTCTCTTCCATCTCTGCACAGGGAGGATGACTCACTGGCACTGCGAAGAGATGTTGCATCTCTTTGCGTATTTTATCGCATCTACCACGAGGAGTGCTCTGAGGAATTGTTTGGACTAATTCCAGCCGTACAGATTCACCTTCGCACATCGCGACAAAACTCGCGATACCATACATACCATCTGGATGACTGGCGGTCCACCACTAAGCGATTTAAAAGAAGTTTTCTTCCTCGCACAGCTTACTTGTGGAATCAACTACCACCAGAGATTTTTTCCGTACCGACACGACTTAGGGATCTTCAAGAAAAGAGCCTATTCCTTTTTAAAAGGCCGACAACGCATCTGCAATCTCCCTGGTGTTGCAGCTGTTCATGGGCTGCGGTAATCACTTACCATCAGGTGAGCCGTATGCTCGTTTGCCCCATCTTCTATAAAAAAAACCTACTGTGTAAGAGAGGTGAAAGAACCCCACCATGTGGGCAGCCCTTCTTGATCTGAATTGTGTGAGATTCACCAGCAATCTTTATTGTTCTTGTACTGAGTATGTTTACTATCCAGGCCTTCCGATGTCGACGCCGAGGATTCCGATACTGGCTGAGGCAACAAGGGGGATACGAGATGCGACAAAGGGGATCTTTTTAGCGGTTAATGCGCAAACTTGTATCTTCTGAGGGTTAAACTGGACTAGATTTAGTAGCTCCCAATCCGAAACTTAGTTCAGCGAGGACTCGACTTCAGACACAAGTTATGCAGATGACTTGACTATACTGGTCTCTGAAAAGACAGCAAGCATGGTATGCGATCTGACCCAAGCTGCTATGCGTATAGTGGAGAGATGGTGCAGGGAATATGACTTAACCATTAATCCAAATAAAACGGTCCGATCCTAGTAATGTTCACACAAAAGCGAATTCTGAATAACTGTCATCTCCAAAATACTTAAGTCTTACCTTGGACAGTAAACTCAACCGGAATAAACAGATAGAAAACAAAATCAACAAAGCTTAAAATAACTTTCTGGGAATGCGGAAACATGGTCGGCAAACATGGTTCACATATGGGGTCTGACGCCAAAAATTATACTGTGGCTTTACAAAACTCAAATTCGGCCCATGATCACATACGGCGCTTTAGTATGTTGGACCAAAACAAATGAAGCCACCACTATAAAGAAGCCTCAGCGTTACAGGAGACTGGCATGTATGGCTGCCACAAGTAGCATAAGAACTACACTAACAGCAACTTTAGAGGCTATGCTGGAGCTAACCCCGCTTCATCTACACATACAAAAAGAAGCTACTTTAGCTGCTATTAGACTCAAGACCTAAATCTTTAGAGTAAGAGTAGAGTCCCTCATACAGGTATAATTGATAGTATTTACTCAAAAATTTCTATTTTACAAGCTAAGTACAATAACAATTTTTATTCGATAAGTATTAAGCCCAAAAGAGCTCAGTTCCACAGATGGTCCTAAAACAAATGGAAGGTGTAGGATCTGGAACTTCCTTTGAAGACCTAAATATCCACATATGTACACAGGGGGTTACCCATAACACAGTCTTTTAGGCGGAATGTATGGGTATCTTCCAAGCAGCCATAGCAATAGGTGGTTAAGCTAGGAAGGTTACCAAGGTTCTAATGAGACTGAACAAGCAACAGATCAGGATAGTAATAAGTGCTATCACAGAACATGGCTCCTTTAACAAACATTTATTTACCGTAGGTTATAGACAGTCCCCTGTGTAGGGCATGTATGGGGGAGGAAGAAACAGCAGCCCACATGTTGCTGACATATACGGAGGTCGCTGCATACAGGGCTAAATGTCTCTGCACGTCGGGATCATTCCCCAAAGTTGCTTGCAACATCAAAGGACTTAACATTTTTGGGAAGATGTCATGGCAAGAATAATCACATTATTCCTGCCCACACACAAAATACGTACGTACACCAACTTACTTTTTATTATAGTATTTTTACCAATTTAAATGCCATATAATTTAAATGTTGTGTCAAAAATGTTACGTATAAAAAGTACAACATAAAAAGGCATGTTTGAAATAAGTTTTAATTTTAACTTTCTGTTTTTTCTTTGTTGGAACAAATTTCACCAAGAAATAAAAGTAAATATACATTGATATCAAATTTTATTGTCATTTTTGTATAAAAATATACTGGAGCCAAAGGCATGCACTTAAATATTGTACTTAAAAACTATTGAAGTACTGATTTATAAATAATTTATGTTTTCTGTGCTCTGAAAGATCTAGGTACATTTAACTTCATTAAATTAAAAAGAAATAAAATACATAATTATTCGTTAGCATAAAAAAGTATAATTATTATCCATTAATAATACATGATAGTTACGCAACTTAAAACTAAGAATTGTCTGTCATGACATCCTCATCTTCATCCTCAGGCTCAGCAAGGTCAGGATGACAAACCCTGATGTGGAGATTCAAGTTTATCTTAACAATGAAACTTTTACCGCACGTTGAACATTTGTGGGGTCTTTTCACATCATCATCAACATTAGGAGGATGCGCTCTAGCAATATGTGTTCTCAGTAATGACGAATGCATTGTTCTATCACATTGTGTACATTTCACAAGACAGTCTACAGGCTGACCTTCATGTGTCTGTCGATGTTTCTCCATTGTGATTTTAGATACAAATAATTTTGAACAGAAATCACACTTGAAATTTTTCACTTTTGTATGCTTCTTCATGTGAATTTTTAAACAGTTTTTCGTTGGCAACATTTCATCACACTTTGAACATTTGAACTTTTTTATGTCATTATGCAGTTGCATATGAAGTTTTAAATATGCTTGACCTGTAAAACTTTTGTTACAAATCTCACAGTTAATAGTACTAGTTGCAGAATGAGTTTGCATGTGGCTTTTTAGGAACTGGGCTGCGACGAAACTACGGTCACAAACTTCACAAATATATTTTTTCGAAGTAATACCTTCATGTTTACTGCGGTGTATATCAAGGTGGTACTGTGAGTTCACTTTAACATCGCATAGATCACACTTAAATTTACGCCGCTTCTTCGGTCCTTCTTTTACTGGTGGAGCTTCGGGTTCCATTTGTGGAATATCTTTGTCATTACCGTGAAATTTCTTGTGGAGCATCAAAAACTCCATACCCTCGAATGTTAAATCACAAACATCACATCTATACCTTGTTTCATTCGGCTGTTGTTTCATCTCATAAGTTACGTTATTGTCACCACCACCATTGTATTGCTCAGCCATTATTTCGCGCTTCACAGATGATCTATTGTCGTTTTGCATCTGTTTTTCACTACCGGCCGGCTCCATAACACTCTTCATCCAATGATCTTGAATGCCGACGCCGGACTTGGTCTCCATTTGCAGAAGTGACGCTAGGGACACATAACAAGGCAATTGCGATATTGATCCATAAAACGAAAAGGCTTACATTCAATATCGTGTAAACGCTGAATTATTGCAATAGAAACGCTATTAGCGCATTGTTGACATGATTGTACCGAAATTTTTCAACATTTCCGTGGTGAAACACAAAAGCGAGCCTTGTTACAGTACCATAAATTCCAAAAGAGAAACGAAGCGCGTTGGTTTTTTTTTCATACCATTAATGACAGCTATATCTTTTTAAAGTTGACATGACATTTGTTGCCATAGTAGATGAGTAAACTATACCATTTTAAATATTACTATATTTTTAAGTAATAATTATATACCCCTATTAATATGCATTCACCGTATGAGTAACATATTTTAATAAACCTCCGGTATTACGAGAGAAAAGAAATTCACAACATTCATTAAACAACAAAATAGTTTGTGGTAAAAACATAAGTTGGGTGATTCTGTATGGGGTCAAATTGTTCGTTTTATGCTTTAACATAATATTAAAAATAATGAAACATGAGTACAGTTCACACAAGGTTGAAGTGAAACCTTCAGACAATTAAATATCAGGAGAATGAGACAATTGCAGGAGGAGTAGAATAATTGTAGGGTTTAATTATTATTATATTTTTATTAAATCTAAAAATTATTTTACATTTTATTGTACCCATTACACATTATAGCCCGTACGGATAAAGAATGGGATTATATATGGCGGCTCATCAAGCCCGTACCGTCAACATGCACAATACAAATAGCGAAAACCCGCTAATAACCGTATATCGTTATTATATTAATTAAAACGTTAGGTATATTATTCGGTTAGTTGAAAATTTTTTATTAATTGGAACATATAAAGAATTATACAAGTAGATACTTTTAAAATAACATTTATAACCCGCAAAGTGACCCGCACTGGCTTCGATTGGATAAAGTTGTATTATTTTTTTTAATTTATTTTATGTACACACATTAAGATACAGAAGCAGTCTTATAGTAATTTCGTACAAAGGTTCTACTTATTCCATAATTAGCTGAAATATCTTCCAGTAGATCCATTAAGGAAATTATATTGAAATTGCAAACTTAGTGCATACATTAGTACTATCAAAAAATATACAAAATGTTACGTAAATTATATAAAATAAAACAATAAATAATAATAAAATAAATCAATACATAATGATAATAAATACGATACGATACGATACGATATATATATATATATATATATATATATATATATATATATATATATATATATATATATATATATATATATATATATATATATATATATATATATATATATATATATATATATATATATATATATATATCGTATCGTATCGTCTCGTCGTCTATCGTATATATAAACTAAAACCAATATAATAAAATATATTAATTAACAGGATGCAAAGTAGTTATCTCTAAGACGTTTCTTGAATATCAATAAAGTTTCGGAATTTCTTATATTTGACGGTAGTGAGTTCCATAACATTACCGCGTGAACCGAAAAGGAGTGGGAGTAAAAACCGGAATTATAGACAGGAAAGTCAAGAAGAGTTTAAAAAAGGGATCTGCATGGTTTGTCCGGAGCATGGGTGAAGGAAAATCGGCTTCTGAGGTATGTGGGAGAGGAAGGGTTGTGGAAAATGTTATAGAGGAGACATAGCAATCGAATGTTCCTTCGAAGTCGAATTGGGAGCCACTTGAGTTGCTTACGAAACTGAAATATACGGTCAAATTTCTTTAGCCCAAATATAAAACGGATACACTGATTTTGCAAGCGCTCTAGTTTATTAAGAAGTTCCTCTATAGCATCCAAATAACAGGCATCCGCATAATCAAGGAGAGGTGGGATAAGAGTAAGCACGAGTGATATTTTAGCTTTAAGGGGTAAGAAATTTTGTAGACATTTAAGCGAATGCAAAGTAAAGTAGACCTTACGACTAAACTCAGCAATATGCGTGGTTCATGTTAAATGGTGATCAAATATGACGCCTAAGTTTTTGACAGTATTGGCAAAGGGTATAGGAATGCCATTAAAACAAACAAGAGGTAGTGATGTAAATTCTTATACTGCCTAATATGATGAGCTGAGATTTCGTGGGATTAACTAATAGTCCGAAGGATGCAGACCATGCACAGATGCGGATCAAATCCGCATTCATGGCTGCAATTGCATTATTTGTATCACCCACCGGAAAATGACGATAAAGCTGTAAGTCATCCGCGTAGATATGATAATTAGATGTAATAACATTCGTAATAGAGTTAATAAACATGGAAAATAAAAGAGGGGAAAGAACGCCACCCTGAGGTACACCCGTAGTGATACCAGACCAATCGGAAAGAGTGTCATTAAGACGGACACAATGTGATCGATCACGATGATATGAATCAAACCATGCGATGGCAGATGGGGAAATGTTTATAGATTCCAGGATCCGGAGAAGAATATCAAAGTCTACTGAGGTAGAAGCACAACTAAAGTGAAGCAAAACTAAAATTGTGTGAGATTTATTGTCCATGGCCCAACGGATATCATCAGTTACTTTAAGTAAAGCAGTGACAGTGCTGTTTTCACGACGAAAGCCCGACTGATAAGTGGAGAGCAAGGAGTTAGACGATAAGAAGAGAGAGAGTTGACTATGGATGAATTGTTCAAGAACTTTAGAAAGAAAGGGTAAAATAGATGTGGGATGAAAGTGGGACAAAGAAGAAGGATTAGAAATCTTAGCCAGAGGAATTATATATATGCTTGTTTCCGAACTGAAGGAAAAGATGATGACGATATAGAAAAATTAATTATGTGAGTGAGAATTGGTAGAAGTAAAGGTAGAACTGGCAAAATCATCTTCGCGCGTAGACCATCAATACCAACAGCATTTGAAGAGATGGCTAGGATGGTTTTTTTGACATCTTCCTCCGTCACAAGGGAAAGATGAAAAGGGCAAACGTGCGGTTTCGGTATACCCGACGATGCGAGTAGTGTGTTGGATTTAATGTAAGGATCTAAAGTCATAGGAGGAGTAGCAAAGTGATTGTTTAGACCCTTTACTTTAACGTCATTGTATTCTAGGATCGGAGACCTGCCCACACCAACAGAACGAAGGAACTTCCACATCTCAGTAGAAATTTCATTATGGAGAGAGTTGTAAAAGTAGCGTCTTTTAGCATACCGACATAAACGACTGCAGTGGTTGCGTAAAAATTTAAAACGATTTAAGTTATTTCCAGATGGGAGACGTTTAAACCTTTGCTTAGCTTTGTCCCTCTGGCCCATAAGTTCTCTTATATCTTGCGTAATCCATGGTGAAGGACTACGCTTTATTTTTGCGCGTTTGAGCGGGGTATGGTTATTGTATACCTTCAAATTTATATCATTAAAGTTACAAACCTTCTCATTAATACTAGTATTTTCAACAATAGGTGTCCAATCAACATTACTTATATCACGCTGCAATGACTCCAGATCTATTCCCTTATAATTACGAAGGAACGAGGATTGGGATTTCTGTTTAGGCGGACAGAGACGATAAGAGTAGATTAAATCATGATATGAAAAAGAAGCAGTTATTTGTCCATGAGATATGACACTATCAGGAGAAAAAACGATCATAATGTCAAACAAAGAAGGGTTACAGTTAGGGAAGTGGTAAGTTGCATGAAGGGGGAGAGTGAGAAGATTGAAGGAAGATACCAAAGTGAGAAGTTTTTGGAGCGAGAATCATTTTTAATAAGGCAGGTGTTGAAATCTCCCATAAGAATAATATGATCGTAAATAGGACAAAAAACGGCAAGGATTTTTTCAAGCGTATCAAAGTAATCTATGTGCATGTTAGGACTGTAAAATACCACCAGCAACATTTTTACATGATTGAGAGTTACTTCTATAAAGAGATATTCAGCAGTTTGAGAATAAATAGAACGAGAGGCACGTATGGTCTTATAAAATATATCCGAATGCAGGTATATAGCTATCCCACCACAACCTTTTCCTATTCGATCATTAGGAATTAGGACAAAACCAGGTAAGGAAAACTTTGTAGAGGGGAGTGATGGCTTGAGAAATGACTCAGAAATTAGTAAAGCATCGAGATGTGCACTATTAATGGATGCTAGAAGATCAGGATAATGGCGGGGAACACTCTGGATGTTAATGTGTGCAACATTAAAGTTATTAGGAAATTTTTTTTTTTATTTAATTATTCAAGATTATCCATTTAGCAAATAAATTAAGATAATATAATAATGTATAGTAATATAACAATAATATAAATATAAAATGTAAAATGTAAATATAATAATACAATTTTAAAAAATGTGTAATATGATATGTATATACAATATATTATGTATATATTTATAAATATCAATTTACCTATTACGTAATTTAAAATAAAACAAAACTTAGGTATAATATAATACAAACGGAACAGAAAAAAAATAAAAAACGTGTAAAATCACCAATCACAGAACTGCCTGTATGAAAAATACTGAAGAAAAAAATCTAACTAAATAAAAAAGTATAAAAATATTTATAATTAAAGATTAATAAATTATTCACGAATACTAAAATAAAACAATGTATATCTCAAATTAAGTATATATTAATTTAAATAACTGTAAAGGACATATGTATTTCAAATGGGACGGACAGGAAAGAAATTATTATTATTATTATTGTTTATTTTTTACGTATAGTAATCTTTGAAAATTAAATTCTGCTAACCTTTAACAGAATCGTCTGAGAACGCTTTGACTCCGGACATCCCATAGTAATCTTATCAACTCTAAAATAAAAGAATTTTGCCTGTATTTAATCCGGGTATACGGTACATGGAGTAAGCGAGGCTTTCTTAATTGGGGAACTCTTATTGTAAATCCTAACTTAGACAGTCAATTTTTCTATTTGCCAATTTAAGAAGATAAATCATATCTGCTATGCGCCTACGTTCGTATAGAGGTAAAATATTCCCCAAAGTTAAGATTTTTCGCCCTAATACTTAAAACTACCACAAAACCTTATCGCTATGTAAGTAAAAGTTTTTCCTATGCCTAGTTGCATTCAAACAGATTCAAGATGTTTGTTACTCCTTCACGTCATAACGACTGAACAGATTTGGTTACTTTGAATTAACACAAGCAACATTTGTCCCGGAAAATTAAAAAGGAACTTTTTAATTTTCCCTTATTCACGTGGTCACAAGTCGCGGATTTCATTTAGATAACAAGTAATTTATTGAATTTATTTAATCTATGGACAAAAGTTGTTCATTCACACTTTTATTATAATAATAGGTAATCTTCTTTAGTTGAGTGTTTGATAGTAAATTTTGATGCTTCTTCAATAAATAACAATGAAAAATTATCGATAACCCTACAGTTGTCGTGTGGATTACGATGGTAAACCACTCTAAAATAATCTCAAATTTGGATATTTCTGGAACAAAATGATTAGAAAAAATATGTAAACTTTTTGTGATCTAACTTTGAAATCAATGTGATATTTTTATATATTATATGTAATAATATGTAAAAGATTTTTTAAATAATATAATTTGAATAAAAAAGGACGTATAAATGGTTTTTGATTTTTGAATATGATTAACCGTTGACTAAATGTTACCCTGTTTCATATTTATAATAAAATAAAAATACATTTTAATTGATATTTTACAGCTTTCTTCTTATTTTAAATTGGACTACATACATAGTCTAGTTATACTTTTATTGTTTATAATATCTTGCTAATATAAACTAGTCTCGTAAAAGTGCCGTCGTGCTTGCGTGTTCAATTTTAAGCCTAATTTGTGACATCTAAGAGTTAACTTTAAAAAAAATAAACACATAACTAATCTCGTGGGAGTGTGCTTGTCACATTTCAATTATCTTTACGATGTTTATGAAATATTACGTACTCGATTATCTTATCGGTACAGTACTTTATTATTTATGATGTTATTTTAAATGACTATGATAGAAAGAAAGCATATATTACGGTAAAAATACGTACATATGGAATGTAACTCCATCTTTTTGTAAATTTGAAGTATTAGACTTCTTTTTGCACACTTTAACTGCACAAATCGGCATTTTTTTAAAGAGCACCTACAACGACGGAAACGATTCTTGTAATGACCAAATCGATTCTGTAAACAGTTTTTATAATCGCACAAGATTTTTAAATCCAATACTTGCGCAGAGGGGAATAATTATGCAAGGCGAGTCCATTGGGTTGGATGGTCTAAGTTTGCTTATTGCATCGTTAATCGCCTTTTTTAAATCGATTTAGCATTGTTCCATCTATAGCCACGCCAAACCGTAGATTTAGTGGAGTTTATACTAGATTTAGTCTACGCGCCTAACTATAAGTTGCTCTGAACAATATTACTCCTATCGGAGGTAAGCTGTACCCCGCACTATGCTATTACTAGTTCTGGAGTTTGGCGGGAACTTGGCCGTCGACAGATTGTCGTTCCCGTTTTATCGCTTGAATAATGGTTTGAAGTGGATTTATATTCATATAGTGATGCGATTTTGTGAATAAAGTATCTGCGCGTGTAAACTATTAGAGAAAACGACGAAACAAGTGCTTTGATGATGATATAAACCTCAAGTAATTTTGATCGCTTGGGCGCCTTATGAACTTGAGTAGCTGTCGTCATCAACTCTCCGCTAGGTCAGCTGTCGTCAAAATCTCCCAAAAACTGAGCAATGTGGCGCATCAGCATATTCTAAAGAAAAAAAAATATATAAAAACAAAGATTACGGAAGAAATCATAGGCTCTGAAGTGCTAGAACCCAGAGCCGTAAAGCCAGTTAAATAAAAATATAATCTCTAGTTCATGTTCATCGCGTAGACAGAGAAACCTACAGACAAATTGACGCCTTCTTTCGCATTCGCACACGAAAAAGATAGATTTATGCATACGTCTTGCATAGAAATGAGACAGAGCGGTGTGATTGTCCCTTTCTCCGTGCCGGTTTTTTTGTTTAGCAAACTACACTTTGCTTAACAACTTTAACAGTTTGTAGCAATCTAAGGAGTTTACAAGTTGGTTTAAGTGAGAAAAAAAGTGTTTTGTGAGCTTAAGATTGGTGAATCTTGTTTAGTTCAGTTCTTAGAAAGTCAAAAAGATTATTGTATAACCTAAAACTACGTTATCGTCCTTTCTCACTCTAGGCCACGCTAATCATTAGTCTATGGGTTTCTCTATCTACGGTTCATCGTCATGGCTCCCATAGACGTATATAAATTACACAGACTACTCAGCCTACGAGACATGTAACTGTGGAGTGTAGAAGTAAGGAGTACCAACTCCCATAGTAGAATTTTTTTTTTTTTTTTATAGAATAGGCTGACAAACGAGCACACAGTCCACCTGATGGTAAGTGGTTGCTGCGGCCCATAGACATCTACATCTATCTTCCATTACAAATCAAAATGCAGATACGTTGTCACCCGTGAGGACTGAGATGGAATGCCTCATTTCCAGTAAAAAGGGTATCCGGTTCTCTACACTCACCATACGAAATACAGCAGCATTAAGCTACTATTTCACGCTGGTATTCTGTGAGAGCGTGGTCCTTCCCCGGTCGAGCCGACCCATTCGTGCTACAACTATACTACTAATATAACTGCAGCATGGCTCTACCACGTAAAAAAATATATAGAATAGTTGAAAAAGTGGCCAGTAAATAGCAGTTCAAAAACTCTCCACAGCAGCGCTGGAGCAGCTACCGGGATAGTCATAGTCATTTATTCCTTAGAACAATATTACATTGTATTGGAAAATTAATTAAACAAAATCAGAAATTACGTTTACATGCAATTGACTTAAATAAAACAAAAATCGAATAAAATTTAAATATCATTTGACAATCATTCTATATACTTATATACATTCAATACTTTTCATGTCATAATTAAATATTTTTCATGTCATAATAGATTAAAATATAGTACATAAACAAAAAAAAATTAACATTCATTAAGTTTATTTTTGTCATTTAGGTATTCGTCAACTGAGTAGTAGCTTTTCTTAATTAATAGTGATTTGAGTTTATTTTGGAATTTTCGGTGGCAATAAATAACTTTAAATGAGATAGGTAAGGAATTAAATAGTGCAATGACTTGATGCCTTGTGCTGTGGCGTACAACATTCAAAGTTGGTGTAATTGAAGTTTTTAAACCTTTTCGACGTGTCATTTCTCTCTTTTTCCTTTCTTCGTTTGTTTCATATTTGTAAAAAATTTTTACTAAGTATGTAAGTGAAACTAAGATATACAGAGAGGGAACCGTAAGTATGTCAAGTTTTCGAAAATGTTCTTTACACGACTCAATTTGTGGAATACGTAACATGGTGCGGATCACTCTCTTTTGTAATACAAACGCTTTCTTAATATTATATTTATAACTGTTGCCCCAGAATTGTATGCTATAACGAAGTTGTGATTCTACTAGAGCAAAATAAACCAACTTAAGCTGCTTTAACGTAACTTCGTCTCGTAAACTTCTTAAGGCATAGCATGCTGAACTGATAGTAGATTCTAGTGCTGTCATTTCCTTTTTCCAGTTCAAGTACATGTCAATGTGGATTCCTAGAAATTTTACTGTTTGAACAGATTCAATATTTTTACCGTCAATGTTAATGTTTATTGAGTCCTTTTGTCTTGCTGTAGATTTGAAAAGCATTGCGTACGTTTTATTTGTATTTAGTAGTAGATCGTTAGTAGCAAACCAATTTTTAAAGTCATACAGTGTGCTTTTCATTTTAGTATTTAGTTCGTCTATCGAGTTAGCAGATACAATCGCGTTTGTATCATCCGCATAAATAGTTAACTTTACGTCTTGCTGTTTGGTATGTATGTAAGCAGTTAAATCATTAATGAATATTATAAATAATATGGGTCCCAAAATGGAGCCTTGTGGAACACCCTTCTTTAAGGTTTTCAATTTAGATTTGTATATCGTTTCAACGCCGTCTATTATTGTTTTAATCTCAACAAATTGTTTTCTATTTGATAAGTAGGATTCAAATAACCAAAAAAAAAACTAGACTATTAGCTAGCTATAACCCTATCTTGAAAAATCTTGTTTCTTAGAATCGAACGTCTAATTGAAATGGATGAAATGAACTTAGCAGTTTTCGACGGTTTGAAGTATGCTGCTAAACTGCTCAGTAGCTCTAAAATCTAAAATATTTTTATTTAGTGAATAATAACCTAAAAAAGTCGTATCTATACCACTAATATTTTTCGACAGGTTCTATAAAATTTAGTCCGTGGCTATAGTGGCACCACCCTTATTTAACGGTTTTCTATGGACACTTTTTGATACACAGTCTGTACTCCTTACTACTACACTCCACATTCCGCTCTTAACGGATTTATGGTAATCGATTAGCGTTGTAAATGACGTAAAATAAATGTATATATTTTAAAGAAATTTACATGTATTTAACGGTGTATTTTACGCATCATTCGTATGTTTGTAATTACGTTAGTTTTCATAGTCTTCCATATTTACGCGTACAATATATGGATGTGACACATATCTAAGTTACGAGATAAGAGAATTGTAATGGTTTCATGTCTCGTAGGCTGGGTGGGCTGAGCGGTTTAGGAATTGCTACGCAAAACCGCATACGATCACGCACTGCGGCTAGCGTTTGGCTTAATTTTATTTCAGTACCACCATGGATTTCGAGCAATTAGCATGTGTAGTCGCTTTGGCATTTAAATTAAAAAAAGTAGAAAACGTAAACAATGGCGCTACCATAAGTACTGGGTACATCCACTAACGGATCAAAGACATCTGTAAGAATACTTTTGCAAAATGTACAACGACGTGTGACAACATCCCGATAAGTTTTTTAATTATCACAGAATGTCGATTGGTACTTTTGATAAATTATTACAAGCTGTGGGCCAGTATATACAACATGAAGACACTGTATTTCGTAAGAAGATATCACCTGAAGAGTTGAAAAAAAACCGAACGCGGTTAAGCACAGTGCGTGTGCCGCCATACTATTACTATAGGACACATAAAAATCGCGCGTTTACAAACCGCGATCGAAATGTAGCAAGTTACGTTGTTAAAATCAGTCACTGAAAAATATCGCTAACGCATGGGCTTGCATAGAAAGCTTTGTGTTACATTTTTTTGCGGCTTCAGACGTGCGGTTAAACGCGTGCGTTTAGTCGCAGTGCGTGCTAAGCCTATGATGGTTCCACAGAAACGGCACTTCACTCACCGAACATAGTTTGAAATTGATTTAATAATTTGGCACTGGCAGCACTGCACTGTTTTTGACACCTATCAAATATGGCGTCAAATATTCGATATTTATTTTTATTTACATTCTGATTGTATACAATATGTATGAAAATGTATATAACGACAATTTAATTATACTAAAATATCCTTAAAATGTCGTCAGAAGCAGCAGTTCAAAACTCGCAAAACAACGAAATTTCTTCTGAAGATGAAGTATTATCAGTACTCAAAAGTAAGGTCAAAAGGAAAGGTAATAAAAGGAAAAAACCACCAAAAAAACACTATGTTGATAATTGTGATAAACAGCTAATGCCACAAGTATTCGTGCACGTAAAAGTTGAGGAAGTAGAAGACGAAGACGAACGTCCATTGGATTTCAGTGGGGTAAATAACATTATATTGATGTAACTTTGACTGTATTACAATACTCTATTACATTTGACCTTTTTACTGCTGTCTCTATATTTTGTGACGATAGTTTTGTTAGGTCAGTGTTTGGATACCGAAATACTCGTTGGTCTACTGGTCGATGGCTGATCATGAAGACCTTTAGGCTAAAATCAGTTATTGGGTTTTTAAGTCAAGAAATCAGGAATTTAACAGTGTTATACTCACTTGTGCCCAATCCCTCTCCAGTCATGTCGGATTACCATTCCATCTGACTATGAGAATAAAAGAATAGAGAATCCACCTGTATATGTACACACAATTGTACACTAAAATCTTGTTTTGCACAGATGCTTAGTCTCCATTGAGTCTGGCCGCTGAAATTTGGTCTTGAGAACATTAATATTTATACTGAAATATAAAATTGTTATAAATTACTAAAGTAATTTATAACAATTTTATAAATTACTTTAGCTAAATAAAAAGCTAAGCTTTAATTGCATTTATCAGTTTATTTTTCAAAATTAAAGATGCATGGTAGAAATATTTCACATTGACGTTTCACCTTAAACACTTTATTATTCCTACAGTATCGTAAAGAAAATGTTGCCACATCATCAGACCCAAATCCCCCAAAACCGAAACGCAGAAGAAGGCCACCTGATAAACCAAAAAAGAAAAGATTATTTAAGTGCCCACAGTGTGATGCAGTATTCGAACAGAATGTAGATTTAAAGACACATGCCAAAGAACATCAAGTTGTTACAAGGTGAGTAAAACCACTATAATTATGTTAATTCATTCAAAAATAACTACCTATGTAACTTCGTATCATAAAGCTAAGTAAGCATTTCTACGAAATCCCACACACCCGACATCCCACTGCTGGGCACAGGCCTCCTCTGATTTCTGAGGGAGGTTTTTTGGCAAGTCTGCGGCGTTGCCCCAATTCATGTTGGGGAATTCAACATGTTTTAGAAATATTTATTTTTTCTTATTTCTCAGACATGCAAGTCTACCAAACTACAAATACTTATTATAAAGCAAAGTTATTTCTCTTACTGAAGGTTTTCCTAGGAGTTTACTCTGATAAATCAGATTCCGATTAAGCCTACATGACTAAGGCCCCAAAGCATTGCAAGTTTCATATTCCTAATACACAAAAAAAATACCCAGACTGCAGGACTGTAATACTATGTGAGGCCAATAGACAGATACCTACTTTGCATTTGCAACTAGGATTAACTACGTACTTGCGTTTTTGGATAAAGAATAAATAAATAAATAATGATAATTTATTACTTTAAAACAAGTAGTAAGCTAATGATTTCTTAAATTTACGCGAACACTACACATTGAATAAAACTAAATTTACGGATTTTATCGCGTTTATTTCACTACTTTTACTTATTTTTAATTCCCGACGTTTCGGGTGCTTTACAGCAACCATGGTCATGGGGGGGACTGAGATGTTTGACGTCCCAATGTCATAGTTAGTCCGGCTACCTTCAGTTTTTGAATATTAATTTTTGGTCCGATTTACGCAAAACGAGCTTATAGTATCATGAAGTCTTGCAGTGGTATGCTTAGGTTTGGGTTTAATTTTGTTAATTATAGGATCCCAAGCAGGTGGCAGCACCCATCCATCTTCTCTATTGAAATTTGGATGTTTTTTAATTTCAATAGCCTTGCGTATCATCCTTGGTAGGAATCGGTGTTCTTTTGCGAGAATTTGTGGTTTATCAAATCGAATGTAATGGTGGGGACGATCTTGAACATGTTCGCAGACTGCAGACTTCCCGGAGCGTCAGTGCTTCACGTCAGCTATATGTTCTTTCACGCGGGTTTTTATGGATCGTTTTGTTTGACCTATGTAAGAGAGACCACATTCACAATCTAACTTGTACACTCCTGCATCTTGTAGAGGGATATTACACTTGACGGATGGTAAAAATTGACTAATCTTCTTCGGCGGCTTGTAGTATGTTTTAATGGAAGCTCGCTTCAAGATGTAGCCTACCTTGTCTGTGACTCCTCTGACATATGGTAGTACAGCAGGTACACGCTCGACTGTGGCCGGCTTCACTCGGTGACTGTGATGTAGGCGCGGGACCCGAAGCTTGTTGTCTTGCAATACTTGCTTGACGTGCTGAAGTTCGGCGGCCAGATGCTTTCTGTCACAGATCCCTTGTGCTCTCTGAAACAAAGATTTACCCACGGTAGCTAACTGTGAAGGATGATGGTGAGATTCACCATTTAAATATCGGTTGGTATGGGTCTTTTTTCTATACACAGTGTGACCAATTGTGTTATTGGGATTTCGAATGACTAAAACATCTAAGAAAGCTAAAGAATTATTTGCCTCTAACTCCATTGTGAATTGTATTTTAGAGTTTATAGAGTTAAGGTGGTTTAAAAATGCAGTTACTTTGTCACAAAGTAACTGCATTTTTAAACCACCATTAAAACATACTACAAGCCGCCGAAGAAGATTAGTCAATTTTTACCATCCGTCAAGTGTAATATCCCTCTACAAGATGCAGGAGTGTACAAGTTAGATTGTGAATGTGGTCTCTCTTACATAGGTCAAACAAAACGATCCATAAAAACCCGCGTGAAAGAACATATAGCTGACGTGAAGCACCGACGCTCCGGGAAGTCTGCAGTCTGCGAACATGTTCAAGATCGTCCCCACCATTACATTCGATTTGATAAACCACAAATTCTCGCAAAAGAACACCGATTCCTACCAAGGATGATACGCGAGGCTATTGAAATTAAAAAACATCCAAATTTCAATAGAGAAGATGGATGGGTGCTGCCACCTGCTTGGGATCCTATAATTAACAAAATTAAACCCAAACCTAAGCATACCACTGCAAGACTTCATGATACTATAAGCTCGTTTTGCGTAAATCGGACCAAAAATTAATATTCAAAAACTGAAGGTAGCCGGACTAACTATGACATTGGGACGTCAAACGTCTCAGTCCCCCCCGTGACCATGGTTGCTGTAAAGCACCCGAAACGTCGGGAATTAAAAATAAGTAAAAGTAGTGAAATAAACGCGATAAAATCCGTAAATTTAGTTTTATTCAATAAGTAGTAAGCTGTTAAAATATTGTTGGGCACCCTCTTTTAAGTAAATAGATACCTGTAGTCTTCCTTACTACATTTATATTACTACTTTAAATTAGAATTAAGTGAATAACACAAAACAATAAAATAACAAAAAAAAACATAAAAAAATCAAAATCTAAACAATTTAAACTGCAAGGTATAATTAGCGATATTTGCGTGATAGTGTGAAAAAATGTGTGTGTGTATGGATGAGCGTGGAAAGTCTGTATAAGTGTAAAAATTCATAAGGCCGTGTTTTCGTGAAGGAATTCGATTTCTTCGTAGGAAAGTTTTCTTAACTGGTCTGTTATGTTTTTTTTACAGTCATGGTAATTCATAGAGTATATATTGATTTTTTACTTACTTACTTATCGTCACGCACAATCCCTAACGGGGTAGCCAGAGAGAACAGATCGCCAAGTGTCACGATCCTTACATACCTCTTTCGCTTCTTTCAGGTTTATTAACTTCTTCATACATGCACGTCTAGGTATCCGAGTACTCTTGACCCTCCCCTCTTCGAGCAATTTGCTCACATGGTCTTCGAAAGTTAGTCTCGGTCTACCTCGACACCTTTTAATATTTACTTTCGCTCTATATATTTTCTTCACCATTCGGTCTTCACTCATTCGTTCAACATGTCCAAACCATTGGAGTACGCCCCTATCAATTTTTGTGATAAGGTCATCTTTCAATCATGCCATATTGCGAATCTCTTCGTTTCGCTTTCGGTCGGCTATGGTAACGCCACACATTTTACGAAGAGATCGCATCTCCACTGCATTCAACTTGCTTTTATGCTTCTTCTGGCATACCCAGGTTTCGCTGCCATATAACAAAGTCGGTACCAACACTGCGTTATGTATTGCAAGGCGTGCACTCTTCACCACGCCTTGCCTTTTTATTAATGCATTCAGGGCACCATTGACTTTGTTTCCGGCAGCGACACGCCTATCCACATCTAAATCACATCTTCCATCCCGGCTGAAAGCACTCCCCAAGTATACAATTTCATTTACCTGTTCTAGACATTATTGATTTTTTGGTTTATTTTATTATATAAGTAAACTGAACGTCTAGTATACTTGATCTCTTATTGCAAACTTAGTCTTAAATGAATCTTCGTAGTGTATTTTATATTTTCTACGTCTGGTGATTGAAGACATATGGTAATTTATGGAACTATGAAGTTTTAAAATTGTTGCTAAAATGTAAAGTTTTCTAACCGAAAGTAAATTACTCCATTCATAAGGTTCGGTTGTAGAGAATCTATAGGGCTTTAAGTACATAACTTTAATTAAGCATCTTTGAGCCCTTTCAAGCTCAAGGAACCTAGTTTTTGCTGAACCACCCCATATAGGAATACAGTAGCCCAAAGTTGACTGAGCCAGAGCTATGTATATTTTATTAAGTAAATACTTCCTGGAGACATGTCGTAGAGACTTAAATATCCAAATAAGTTTTCTGAGCCGAGTTTCCATTAATTCTAGATGTGAATACCAAGATAGTCGTTGGTCAACCATGAATCCAAGGTACTTTATATTTGAGACAGAATAAAAGAATACATATTATAAGTATCTGAATGACCGTGCTTTGCTCGGTATTTTTTGTTTTGGAAATTATATTTGGATACAAATTACATATTGATGAAGTATTAATAATATTCTTTTGATCTTACCGAAAAAATAGAAAAAACAGGTTATTTATTTTATTAAAAAAATCGTGTGTGCAATTAGTTTAATTTAGATTTTCGTGTTTTTAAAAAAATACTAAAAAAAGGGCTTGAAATAATAGATTTTCTCACAAAAGAAGGATACTTGAAAAAAAGGAAATAATTCGGAACGAAGACAGGATCCAAACCCAATGATATTATTTATAATATCATTGATCCGAACCATGGTACTACGATTTCGAGACCGCCCGATATCCCATTTAAGCTATTATAATCATTAACGAATTGTTAAAATTTACCTTCTTATTCTGATATTGTAGCAGTTTCTCATGCCTGAAAACACGGATAAAACAACATTTTCTAATGGATCCTAGCTAGATCGATATACATATATACAGAATGGGTCCCACATATATGCAATAAATGAAACCACAAGTAATACTAGTCCGTAGAAGTGACAACGTACCTTGACCCCTTGAATGAAAAATAACAACTTTTTTTAGTAATATCTAAATTTTTCCTTAATTCCCCAATTTTTGCCCATCTTAAGCCAGGATGAAAGTATGAAGAAAAAGTTATATTACAGATTATGTGTACCTATTGTGTTTTTATGTTGAATGTTGTGTAGGTAGCTAGCGCGGGCGGTGATCTTTACAGTGATTACGTCACTCGGGCGCATAGGGTATCCATGAATTTACGGACGGTGTCGGACAGAAACTTTAAATTTTATGAACGAAAATAGCATAAATTTTTTTAAATTCATTGAATTCACCTTATTTATATATATATATATATATATATATATATATATATATATATATATATATATATATATATATATATATATATATATACAAGAATTGCTTGTTTAAAGGTATAGGATTTTGTTAAATTAATAAAAATAATTTACAAATATGAAGAATAAGTATTCAGAGAATTATGGATGTCGTTACAGAATGACCCAAAAGAACCATATTACTTTTAACTTAATTTAATTTAAAAGAACTATTATAAAGATATTACAAATAAAATAACTAATACTAATTAAATCTACACTTGTTCGATGCTTCAAAGTGAAGTGGCGTAGTGGAGTTTCTTATAATGCTGTGTTGGCTGACAACACGGTCGTCACTATCAATCCACGGCGGCCGCATTTCCCATCAAGTCAGTGATGAAGAATATGTCTTGCGGCATTAGGTTTCCGGTAAAGTTCTATGTGGGTTAGCATGGCGTGCGTCATTGTGAGTCTACGGCGACCGGGTTTCCCGTCAAAACTGCCTCATGGAAATAGTGTTGAATTTTTTTTTTATAGGATAGGGTGACAAACGAGCACACAGTCCACCTGATGGTAAGTGGTTGCTGTGGCCCATAGACATCTACATCTATCCTCGATTACGAATTAAAATGCAGATGCGTCGTCACCCGTGAGGACTAAGATGGAATGCCTCGTTTCCAGTAAAAAGGGTCTCCGGTTCTCTACACTCACCATACGAAATACAGCAGCATTAAGCTACTATTTCACGCTGGTATTCTGTGAGAGCGTGGTCCTTCCCCGGTCGAGCCGACCCATTCGTGCTACAACTATACTACTAATATAACTGCAGCATGGCTCTACCACGTATAATTGATGTTGTGAGAAATAATTGATGATGAATATGAGGTTGCCGCATAGTTCACAGTTTTGTAAGGGGGCATCCATATAGCAAGAGATTAATAGAGAAATAGTTTAAGTTTAAACAGTCTTTGCTCAGTTTAAAGCTGCAGCTAAAACTACAGTGTTTAGTGATACCAGGCCTCTGTCACTCTTGCTACCTGCGTGAAATAATTACCTAAAATCGCGATTCACCGGGTGCAGGGCTAGCGCGTTGTAGGCGATTGATGAATTTTAACGCTGTTTACGTGAATAGTTTTTGTAAACACTTGTTGTAATTTTTGTTTAGTGTTTGGTATATTTAATTGTGGGATAAAATGGTTCAAAATGTTTTAATGTGGTTTAAAAATAATAAATAATTAATTACCTATCTATTCCATAAATTATAATGGCAAAACTTCGAAACTGTAATTGTTGCGTGGATGGATGCCTAATGAGCAAACAAAAGAATTCAGATAATAGGTATCATTTTTTATGTTACCTAAGGATAATGAAAGATACATTTATTCAATTTTTTTAAATAAATACTTATAGCATAAAAGAATTAAGTAATAATTCAAATACAGAAGTAATACCTAAGAACTTTACTTCAAAACTTAGTTGAAATTTACTTCACTATCTAAGTAGGTAGCTTACATGTCTTTTGTAATTAAAATATTTTAAGATATCACAAAGCACTGAAATTAAAACTTTGTTTACAAGATTTTTAACTAATTAGAATACAATCACATTTCTTTTATTTGTTTTTATTATTTTATTACTTCTGAGCGATTTAGTAAATCGCGATTCGCGACGAGTGACCTTGCACGTTGCATGCGTTTAGGCCATTGAGTTATACAAGACTAGAGGAGCAAACCACATTACCGCGCGTCGAAAAAAGTGTAACCACTATCCAAACGCGACGACGTAGCTTTGAAACTAATAACAATTTTAAGTAAACATATATCTATCTCACTTACACAAGTTGCGAAAACAATATCGTCGTCGTAAGATTAGAAAAAGATAGACACACAAACATGCAATGGCGGGTTGGTGTGGCTTACTATATGAAATTTTACCTAAAATACGCAATAAAAATGAGTTTTTTTTAAGCTGCAGTTAATTGTTTTTATATTAAAAAAGTATATTTTATTTTAAAATCTTTATTACGTCCCCTTAGAAAAAAAGGGATACAAAGCTTATCAGATAAATAGAAGTAAACATAATGATGAAATAAAACGTATTTTTATGGTTCTAATAAATCAAACAATAAAAATAGGTATCTAACAAAATATAATTAATATAAAATGTATACGAAATTATAAATAATATAAAATTATTAATATAAAATAGGTAATAAAATATATTTAAAAGATAATTCAAGAATAAACTAAAATAAGAATAATTAATTATATTGTATGAAAGTTAAAACGTAGTTTTTATTATAATTTCCAAAATATTTAAAATCGGAGGTAACAAATTAACTTACTCCATTAATTATATAGTCTCCCATTAATGTAGGATAATCACAAATGCGGAAAAGTGGCAACATTGAACCTAAATGGCAATATTCGATATTTTATTTAATTTTTTAGTGTTTTAAACGTTAATATGAATATATAAATTAAAACTTACGTATGGAAAGTGATTCCGCTTGATTTATTATGTTTTTGTGACCTTGAAACGCATTCTTTCACTACGCATTTACCCATTTTTTGTTGTGAATCGTTCGGCTTAACTCGGACGGCGTCACCTTGAACACTGAACCGACGTTCGCTGAGTATAAGGCTGTGGCCTTAAGTGAAGTGACAACGCTTTGGCGCGGAAATTACTTATCTAGTGTAACATATAAATCAATGGTTTAGGCACAGAATTCGCATAGTAGCAAAAATATGTTCATTCGATCTGTCAGAATAGGTACCTTACGTATTTTACATACCATTTCGCAACGTATTCATTAATTAATTAATACTCTTTATTGCACACAACATATCGTCGGTCGAAAACAGTAGTGGAACATTTCAAAATAAGTAAATGTGAGATATTGAGCAATTAAAAATTAGAAATACTTATTTTTTCATTTAGCAAGTGTTAAGAGAAAAAAGAATTGTTTTTAATGTTGTTATATTTTGGTTAGACTTTACATTTATGATTTCTATTAAATTCATTCATTTTTTATTATTTGTTTTTTAAGTATAAGTAAATATTTGAAATGTTCCACTACTGAATTAATTTATTGACTGCAAATATCCCTCTGATAATGGATTATTTTTGAATGTACCAGTACGGAATTAAAAAAAACTACGTATTTTCTTAAATAAAGACCTAAATAAAAATGAAATCTAGAGAACCTTAGCAAATAATTGCATTTTTGGAGAATAATTAATAAAACACTTTTATAGTTTTATAACATTTTTTTATTTATAAGTAAGAAAATATAAAAAAGGGAACAATTGGTCATCGTGAGCTCTATCTGAGGAAGCTGGCAATGTTTTATAATAATCCCAATAAACGCTGCGAATTACTTTACCATCACATAATGAAATCAAATCTTTCTTTTCAGGATTTGATATTTCAGGACGATTGCGATATTTATTTGTCAAAACTAATGTTTCGTTAGGCTTGCCCCACATTTTATGGCGATCATTGAAGCATTTCATTGTACTGTCAGGTTCATAAGTATCCAAGTAATAAATAGCGAAAGGATTAGTAGCTTGCATAAATATTTTCTTGATATCATTCCACACTACACGCTCTCCCTCTGTGTTTATTGTAAATTTTTCTTTTATTGTAAAATTACCATCAAAATATTGTTATTTGATGATGCTCGACAGTAGTGCGATTCCTTAGTAGGATATGAGTTTATGTGTTCACGTACTCCATCCTTAACAAAGTCAAGTAATAGTTTACCTTTCTTGTTATGCTTTCCTCTTAAATCTTCTAAAACTATACCCGATGATGTTGTTTTCTTTCATACCGTCGTTATAAATGAGTGCCCAATATCCAAAGTGTGCATAAAGAACTTTTTACATACCCTTATAATTATACCATCTACTGTCAAATGATAAGCTGCATTAATGGATCTTTTACTCTGAGCATTATGTAGCGAATATTTCGGCTTTACTTCTTTCATAGCATTTTTGACAAAATCTCGCTGTCTATTCAAATCACCTTATTTCCAAAAATTATTGAATATTACTAATCTTTGCTGCTCATTAATCTTCAGTGTACACTTCAACCGAAATTTGTCTCCACAACGAGGTTTTAATTGTTTAGCATTAACTAATTTTCCTTTCTCAGTAGTGTAAGCCATACCTGAATTTTTTAAACATTTCTTTTTATTTTTCCTCCATGCCTCGGGATTTCGCTGTCTCTTTCTTGTCAACTTCTTCTTTTCTTCCGAAGCATTATTTTTAGAAAGCGGGGTTAATGGTGACGGCTCTCTGTTATTTAGTATATTATTTTCTTTATCTTCTCCTCCCCGTAAAATTTCAATAAGCTCGCTACCTAAGCAAACAAAGACCTCGTATAAAGCTTTTGCATAAATAATTTAAAACTATGAAATACATGGGGCAGCAAGCTAGTTTATTAAAATAGTATAAAAAATCATACTTAGATTAGAAGCTTCATTTGCTGGCTCATGTTGGCTGGCTACGAACGTATCCTCTGTACAACTTTCCATATTTATTGCCTGCTCAACGCCTTAAAAGAAATTCAAACAGTTAAATATACACACTATACCAAAACACAACAATAATATATGCAGATAGGTACGTAGGTACCTCTATTATGTACTTAAATACATGAAGATAAGTACGTACCTCGATTATGTACTTCATTCACCAACTTCATTATTATTAGATATAAAAATAGTGTCTGAAGATTTTTCTATGTTCAATGTCTGTTCAGCATCTTAAAAGCAATAAAAGCAGTTAATAGGACTGAATGTTTAATAACATGTATTAGATATAAAACACAAAAGTTAATAAATAAGCATATCTTATAAAACACATAAGTTATTTACCTAGACTTTGTACTTCATTTTGTGGCAAAGAATACTCTTCAACTTGCTTTATATCACTTTCTGTACAATAAAAGTGGTTAAAAATATAGCCAAAGCGTGCAAAATTTTAAAAGTAACGACTCTTTACAAAATACAAAAACGTTACAAATAGAATACACACCTTTGTTTTCAATACTGGCGTCTTCATGGATATTACCATTTGCAACATTTTCGTTGATCTTCCATATAACTTAGACACAGACATTTTTGCAGATTGTGTTACTTTTGACAATACGGCGTAACTAAACAAACGCGCGCGAGACTCGAGCGAGATCGAGAAGCGTGGTGGAATAAATTCAACTTTTGATTTTGAGATTGGAACCGTATTGGAACATTTCGAAATGTCCCATTACTGAATAATACTATATTCACAGAGTAGAAGTGGAACTTTTATTTTTAATCGACTTCTACGTGGAGTTTGACTTATTCCGATACTGATATAGAATTGGCACTGAAATAGTAATGCAACACTCTTAAAAAGTTAAAAACGAAATTTTCAGAGATGTTCCACTACTGTTTTCGACCGACGATATTAAAATAACACACCACCCTTAATTTATAAATTTAAGTACAATTAGATGGTTTCATCGCTAAACAGTAATCTCTTCCGGGCAAACCTTGGTAACGTAGTACTACTATTTATTTATTCTATCCCTTGGTGAAGAAGATCCGTAAATAGAAGTGTGCGTAAATAGTAGATCAACGAGCATATATTAATACATATTATAAGCTAAATACGTAGGTACCTACTTACATGTGTTTTAATATGGTGCAATATCACTATATTATTTTTCTGTGCGGATATTATTGCCTGTATATTATGTCCTATATTCCACTTAATTAAATGTGGAATCTAATCACCATTGAAGATTAGCGTAAAATTGGAGAGATTAGTAATTCTTATTCATACCTATATTGTAATACAAATTGTTCTTGAATATTGAGTTGTTCTTGAAATTCATGGTATTCACTGCGATAGCGCCTGGCGAATGGTGATGAAGCAGCCATTGATGAAAGTGGGCTAACATTGCTGTTTTTTATTATTAAACCGTATACTTAAATAAAAATAAACACAAATAGTTTTAAAGAAATTATAAACTTCCAAATTGTCACTGTCAGAAATCCAATCCGGGAGTTCCCGGATTCCACCACAGACCTTCAATGCGCCAAACCCTTTTCAATTTGACGACAGAATTTAAAAGAAAGGGAGCGTTAACAGGTATTTTAGAGACGGCAAAAAAAAACATTAATTATATTTTAAGTAAAACAATTGTAAATTAAATGAATGATTAATGTTATACGTACTGTATTTTTTATTCCTTCTTGACAGCCCTAAGTAACCACGGAAAAACAGCCGTGATGTAGAAAGAGGAAAAGATGCAAAGTAATACGGACACTCGCGCGCAGCGATAAAGGTTTATTTGGTTTGCGTGCGCAAATTATCTTAATAATTATGTAGGCTATTAAACGTCGGCAGGCAGTCAACATCAAAAGAGTGAAACTTCTGTACGTAGTACTATTATTTATTCTGTGGTGATACCAAAGACAATATCTTTAAATTTACTATATTAAAGTCCTGTTATCCTAATTGCCTTCAAATATAATGACTGGTTTAGGTATTATACATCTGACATATATTGGAGAGTAATACTGATTGTTTATTGATGGCTGTGAGGTCTCCCGGCCATATATTTGCTTATTACAACACCCAGGGACAAGATGGGAGAAATGTTTTCTCTTATGATGTCACTGCTTAGCATTATACTTAATAGTGACACTATTAGATTTATCACAAAATTTGAATTATATAGTCTAAATTCCTATAACATATAAGTATACATAGCCCTACATTTAATTTGATTAACTTTAAAGTCAGTAGTCAAAAACTACAGCTTTGATTAGCCTTGCTTACACTAGACATAAAATAGCCTGGCATCTGTCATTGTAATCATAAATTACCTGCTATAATTAGAAATAAATCCAAGGCAATCGGAAAAGAAATGAAATAGGACAAGTCTATGTCCAGCAGTAGACATTACAAAGGCTGTGATGTAAAAGAAGAATGCTATACTGAGTAAATCGAACACAAATCTTACTAAAGGAATTATCGCATACTGGCAGGAAGTCAATAAATGTAGGTCATACAAAACTGTTCTTTGTGGCAATCTATTGAAGAAGAATCTAGGTTGCAGCCATATTATTGTGGTAGCATGAATGGGTCAACTTAACTAGGTGAAGCCACCACCTATTCTAAAAGAATTCAGTACAAAATTACAGCATATTGCCTCTGTTTCATATAGTAAGTGCATATGGTTCTAGTTGGGGACCCTTTTTTCTTGCAAGAAGACATTCCATCATAATCCTCGTGGGGGACAATGTATCGGCATTTTGATTCTTAATTTATAATACATGTAGTGTTGCTGTTATAGTCGCTATTTACCATTAAGTGGTCTTTGTAGTGGTTTGTGACTATAAAAGAAAAACATTAAATGTGACAAACTACCCTGATTCATTCCAGACACAAATGTGAGCCATGCGGACGTTATTTCAACAAAGCATTCAGTCTTCGTTTACACAGTCGTGTACATATGGAGAAGATGGAAATATGTCCTGTCTGTGGTGCGGCTTATACCCTAAAAATCAATATGGTAAGTATTGGAATTGTAGAACTAACTGCTCCTGACGTAATGCCCTCCTGATGTAATGCCCTTTTTTACCTAAATTATTCGTAGGCGCGCGCACTATTCACCAAAGTTTCATTATAATCGCATATGAATGGTATAGGAATGCATAGAAAATGAACAACGAAACATTCACATCTTTATATATTAAGATAATAATTAAATGACGGAGAGATTACAGCTCTATTACTATACTTCATATTTTTTAATGTAGAAGAGCCATGCTGTATCTATATTATGGTTACAGTTTGACTGAGGAAGGACTATGCTCTCACACTGTTTGGTTTGAGTATAGAGAACCGGTGACCCTTTTCACTGGTAGGAAAGCATTCTATCTTAGTTCTCAAGGGTGGCAACGCATCTGCGTTTTGAATCTTAATTGAAGGTAAATGAAGATGTCTGGACCACAGTACCCAGAAGGTGCACTGTGTGCACGTTTGTTACCCTTATCCTATTAATTTTGATTTATGTTTTAACAGCTGTGCTTGATATGCGTTGCTGTATAGTGCTATTCTGTGATAGAAGTAGTTAAGAGTCATACCTACCTAGAAAGACTTAATAAATTGGCTCTAATTTCCTTTCAATAATAAAAAGAACTCTTTGCCTAAGACAGAGATTATTAAATTTATTTCTTTTACTTTGAAAATCAATTATTTTTCAGCGTTCCCACTTTTTATACACTCCTAAATTCTTAAAACCACAATTTCACTACTATAATTAATTTAGTTATTCTGTGCTATATAAGTCGGTTCTGGTGTTTAAACTTACATTCTAAACTAGACATTACTACCAGTGAGAGCAATTAAAACACAACTTTATAATATTAAGAATATATTTTAATCAAATTAAAAGAAACAATATCGATAAGTAATCAATTTTAGTTTTAAAATTAATCTAATGAGATGGATGAATTTGATGATTTTTAACAATTTTGTTGATATCAGGTTCGATTTTAATTAAAAAAAAGTCCTAAGTCTCCACGTTCGGTAACATGCAAACGATTTCTTTTTTTAGTAAGCAATGTTGTCACAGCGCTAAATCAACGTTCACACAAATATAACGATGGGAATGCTATCAAAAATCGTTGAACGATCAACCACAATCCAGCGAACAACTGTGAGATTGATTTTTGTACCCAAAATTCTTGCTAGCCATTTTTAAATTTGATTTTTATTTCCCCGTTCGTTGTCATTTCTATAAGTTATTCTTTCAGTTGGGATGATACTGCTATGTTGACATTTGAAGAAGGATCTAACACCCAGTCTGGTATTTCCACTGTGGAGATTTTCCAAATGTTGGCAGTAGACAAGGAAGTCGTCATTGTTGCAGGATACTGATAAATTGGGAAAATTTTGGCATTATTATAAAGATTATTCACCTCTGGCAATATTCTTTTTGAGTAAGAGCAGTTTTTTGCTTTTATTAAGTTCAAGTCATCGCCTTGAACTTTATTGAGATTTATAGCATTAAGCACTTTATAAAGGTCTGTCAGGTATGCGATATCATTCTTTGACGTGTTGTGGTTGTCGCGCAATTCTGTGTCTCTGTTTTCAAAGAACTCTACGACAGAGTCAAACATATTGTAAAATCGAGTCAGACAATTTCCTTTTGATAGCCAACGAACTTCTGTGCGATCAATCGGTTGAAATCTTCATCAAATTGATTGCGTACGCACAGGCTATCCTACGAAATCTATGTTAAGTGTTTCTAGTGTATACATCATACAAGGCAGAAATATAAATTAATTATTCTATATTGAATATTAGGTAGGTTTTAATTTTAGTAAATTTTAAAATATAAAGTATTTAAATGAAATTACTAATTAACCATCGCCCCCGCTAAATCACGCCAACGCCTCCCATTTTTTCTGGGCCCTTTAACACTAGGTCTCGGGGCGTTATCGCCCACTTTGAGAAAGGCTGGTTCTAGGAATCTAACAATTAAACGTTTCTTCAGTATATTAAATGAAGCTCCCGATAAATAAACTTCTTATTTCAGCTCCGTCATATGAATTCGCATGAACCAACAGAGCCATGTCCAAAGTGTCCGTCAAAGTTCCATACCAAGAGCCTGTTGGAAGCACATATGCGTGTGCATGAGGTAAAAGAAAATTCTGGAGAAATTTCGAAGTAAGTGTTTGATTATTTTCTTTATCCGTTTGGTTTCTATTCAATGTATATACACAAAACAATGCCACAGTGCTGTAATTTTTTAATATTCCCTAATTTTTTTTTACACATTTTTAACTATTTTTTTACCATTACCGTTACAGCCTACGAACCTACTAAGTCCACTGGGAATATTTGCCATAGTTGCCACGCCTGGCAGACGAGTTGGCAACAGCCGTGTTTATTTTTAGTTATTAGGTAGACGCTGCTGCCTATCTCCTAATTTGTTTCCCTCTATCGTCTCTTACGAAACCCATGGAATGATATGGAGTAGTGGATATTGGATGCGTTTGGCAGAAAAAAGCGCTAGCAAGGGCTTACTAGCGCTAAAATAGTTTTCGGCCAGGACACGATTGCTACTTCAGTAGCGCTGACACAATCCGCCATTTTGCTTATTTAATTTGTTTCTTTTGAAGTAGAGCTTATAAGTTGTTTTTTTTGCAATATTAGTTTTAAGTAATATAATGACATGAATAGACATATAAATGTTATTAAAAATTCATGATTGGTAAGTTTTTAATATGAATACTTCACAAAAATATATTTAAATTAGGTTAGGTTCCCCGGTTAAAACTAACATCGTGTCCTAGAGGAAAATAGCTACTTACGATTTGACAGCGCTTACCGCTTACGATCGCCTTTTTGCTTACAAGCGCTTGCTAGCGCTTTTTTCTGCCAAACGCACTCATTCTTACACCGCTACTACACGGTAACATTTTTTTATTTCATTTTTGGTTTATCCATTTTTTATCTAGTTAATATAAAATATAACAAGTATTTCAGAAAGCAACATTTATGTTTACATTTTAAGGAATGCACTTCCCCTACTATGGAAATCTGTCAAATATTTCACCTCATTCCTAAATCTCGCCATCCTGGTTGCTGAAAGTTTTGGATGTCAGATGTGTGTCATTCTGTAAGTAACCATAGACGATATGGTTAATTACAGATGTTACAGTGAGATAGATAATCAGCTGCCGCAATTTATATATAGCCACTGAGAGAAAAAGGGTGAAATCCATTTTTCTACACTTAACATTCTTACCCTTCTCCACCCTAGATATGTTTTTTAATCTATTTACTAAACATAGTGATGATATTATCTTTGAATTTACTTTTATATTGATTAATGTTTACAATTAACATTTTTTATAAAACATTGCTCTCATACAGAGGCCATTTTTATATTTAAAATTTAACCGGTTTTTATAGTTCTTGTCAATTAATAAATACTGTTTTTATAGTTCCACTTTCCATTTAGTCAGTTTTACACTGGTAACACGCGTTTCTTTAAATATTTGGCCACACGTAACACGGGCAAATTACTGCATGTCGCATCGATACCCTGACATTGACTATGCTGCTCCTCCTCACTTCTGTGTAGAACTTGAGTACGACATATTTCATTGAAATTTTCTCAAGACGTTTGTGAGATTTTTTTAATGCAAGGCGCAAACAAGTAAGGTAGGTAAAGCCAATTAAAGTCAATCGCTGAACATGTTCTAATGAATGAATGAATGAATGATTTTCTTTATATTGCAAATATGGGTAATACAGAATCTGGTGACAAGTACATAGTGCAGATTCCACCATATTTTACCAGAAAGCATGCAAAAAATATGAAATAAGGTTTACTAAGGTTTTTTTTATTTTTTAGTTGTTATTACTAAAACGGTGCTACTCTTCGTAAGAGGCGACTGAACGATACAAACCAGGTTTGTTTCGTTCTGACGCCTCTTACGATACCCATGGGATAATATTCTTGCACTGCCTACACGGTTAAGGTTGGGTTTGTAGAGTAAAATGTGTATATTACTCTAAAATGATAAGATGTAATAAGAACTCCTTCTAATAAACGATAGAATTTCAGAAATGATTTGTGACTACCTATCGCTTACACATCATTATTTCATCTGTGGTATACAATAAAAAAATATTTCTCAACTATTCTTTATTTTCTTTTTATTTTTCTTTACTTTTAGATGGTCGTAACAAATCGATTCAATCAAATTTTAAGTCTTTACTTATAAAATTGTTGAATGGAAAAATTCGGTGTGTTATAAGTGTATTTTTTTAATGAAATTATGTGCATATTTATTTAATTAATCGGAAGATCGGTCCGTATAGACAATGTACTTTTGCCTTTTAAAGTTACGTGTCCACATCATACATCTTGCGTATTAGACGACACGTATCAAAAGGATGATACTTTTAGTTCAATGTGCATGTAAAGTAAGTCTTAATTCTTTGCATAGTAAGTCAAACAAATACGCCCTCTGATCCACAGCGGACGAACCGCACGCGTCACCTCGTTGTCGTCGGCAGATTATAATAATAATATTCCACAACTATCACACAACGCCGTCTAGTCCCAAGCTAAGCAGAG
Organism: Parnassius smintheus behrii; assembly: GCA_036936625.1. Taxonomy (NCBI): domain Eukaryota; kingdom Metazoa; phylum Arthropoda; class Insecta; order Lepidoptera; family Papilionidae; genus Parnassius; species Parnassius smintheus. The sequence goes on from JAUPFT010000024.1 coordinate 33,625,214, forward strand.
CTTGTAGTATGGGTACTAGACAACTGATAAACATACTTATATGTTTCTAAATACATAAATATTATAGATAAAATACACCCAGACACAGAACAAATGATCGTGCTCATCACACAAACATTTGTCCTGGGTGGGAATCGAACCCACGAATTCCGGCTTAGCAGTCAGGATCACTAACCACTAGACCAACAGGCCTGTCAGATTTGATACTGATTGTATGATTTATCTCTCTACAAACGGCATCAAGGGCCAAATCGTGAAATGGCCTGATATCACTAGGCACATCATGATCTGCCCATTTCTGCGATCAGACGAAGACATATGAGCTTGTCTTTTCTCGCAGGAGCATCTATTCCGGTGCGTGTTGATGACGTGTCACGAATTGCCGATGAAAAGTGTAGTAACCATTGTTCCAAATTTTGAGTGTAATTTTATTTATAAATTAATGTGCTTCACAACTTTCCATTTTTATAAATAATATTATTTTAATAGATGCCGATAAAAAGGCAAAAAAGAGGTTCTCATTTATTACTCTTACCTCATTTATTTTGGCGCCTCATGCCTGGTCACCGTTCAACCTGGTCAACCTTATGTCAAACTGAAAGTAGATTTTAAATATAAAGTAATCTCCATAATTGCCATAACTAATATATTCGGCCTGATGACCATCCTCGTTCGTAACTGTACTTTGATTTTGATATCGTTGTGATTTAAAAAAATTGCTGGATTAATTTAATGTCTCAAAACTTATTTTTTACAGAAATGAAAATAAAAGAAATAAAACTAAAGAAAAAACGTCTCCACCGTCGAGTCGCATTAAGTCTGAAGTAGAGTCAGAAGAAAACGATATGAGTGACAACCAAAACATGTCGAACAGCTTTGAAGTCTATTTAAAAAGGGATGACCTGAATCATGCAACTCAGTGCGCAATTGTTAGCAAAATGCATAAGGGTAGATCCGTGCCTGACATCTGTAAGCTGTACAACTTGACGCCCGAAATCGTGAATGAGATTTGGGAGGATAGAGATAACTATGCTCTACCAAAGAAGGCGGGCAAAAAATACATGAACAGCATACTCGATGCCAGGATAGTGGAGTGGTTCCATAACCAAAGAGCGAACGATGTACAAGTGTCAGGAAAAATGCTACAGGATATAGCTGAAACATTTGCTAAAGAGAGTGGTTTTGTTGCATTTAATGGCAGTAGAAAGTGGTTGGATCGATTCAAAGCCAAATACAAAATTTCATTGCGTGGAACACCACCTAAAAGAGACTATAGTAATGTAGCATTTGGATGTAAATGGAAAAACCTGTTCTTCAAAGAAACCTGGTGTGATGTTCGTCTTGGAATTGCCGATGAAGACATTTACACAGGAGACGAAGTAGGATTTTACTTTAACCCATCCAAAGGCAGAATAAAAAAGATGTCGGGAAAGAAATTCATTCAGGGATATGTGAAAGACCGTCTTTCTATTTTCATTTGTGCCAATGTGACTGGTAGTGATAAAAAACAGTTGGTTGTGTGTGGAACAGAAGACCCTTTAGTGCATTCTCATAGGAACCCAGATACATTGCCTGTGACTTATATACGACATGCTCAAGCCCATTTTACGACGCAAATGTTTGAAGAGTATGTCAAATATTGGAATAGAGAACTACAAGTACGGAATAGAAAAGCAGTGCTCATTCTGGACAGAGCAACAATCCATTCTAAGCTTGTGTTGTCGAATTTAAAACTAGTTTTTGTCCCATGGAAGGCGTCATCCGGCTTAATACCTGTTAGAAACGGTATATTTAGCGGATTTCGTGATGAATTTCGTAGATTGTTTCTTATGGAGAAGGCTATGAATGCTGTAAGGGGGGTAGATAGAAATATGACCTGTCTAGAGGCATTGAATATGTTAGAGAAAGCTTGGGAACGTTTACCGGCGCATGTAATAAACGCCGGTTTTGTGTCTACAGGCTATGACGTAAAGAAATTAGAAGCACCAACGGAAAGGCAAACATTTATAGACAATGAAGAAGAAATGTTGTGTCAGTTTTTAAGAGATTACGACGTCGAGCCATATTTCACGGATCTTTCTCATCTCGACATGTATCTAACAGTTGACGAAGAACTTTTGACAGGTCAGGGGACGAACGGATCTGTTTTTGGTGGGAATCATAAAGTAACTGATCCTGTATCACGCGAAAGGGAAAAAGAAGAGTTACTCCCAATAGGGACGGAGAAACCAGAGTCCAGTGATGCAGAGAATATGGTTCAAAAAACTAGAGCTTTAAAGGATTTAGAAATCGTACGAGAATATTTACAAAGTACAGATACTCCATTTGCAGCATACTCAGATTTTATGACTATAGAAACGTTCCTTTTGAGAAACCCTTTCGATGAAGAGTCTTGATAAGGATTTAACATTTGTATTAACAAATTAGGAAATAAATTAACTGAAATGAAATTTTATGAGCTAGATTTTGACATTTTTGTTGACAAACATATTTAAAAATATCATAGCTACTATTTTTATTGACGTTTTGAAGTAAGGAATGAAAAAAAACCTATGACAAAAGGTCACTATGTCAATGATAACATGTTCATAATTTATGTATGTATTCTCATGGAGGTTAGGTCCCATGTTAATGGGCGAGTTATAATAAAAAAATAATGTGCCAACAGTATTACTTGACTAGCATGTCGTAAAAGGCGACTAATGGGATATAGAGTTAGTTTGTGTAGACAATAGTAGGCAAACACTAGCCACCTATCACTTCTTTCACAATTTTCCATCTGTACTCTGTTTTTTGGCTAAACGTGCGCCATGTAGCTTGCTGCTATTTCGACTGCATACTCCAGGCATAGCGGTCGTAACGCTATGTATATGTACCTATATATATGTATGTAATCTGTATCATCTCTGAGGACTTTACTAAAATGTCCTTGTATCTATAATTAGTTAGCTATATGTACTTTACATTGAATTTTTACCTTTATTATGTACCTTTCACATTTGGGACTAGCTAATTAATTACATAATTAAATAAAAAATATATCAATATTCCACAAATTTCTAATTTTGCTGCTTATATATAATTAAATCAAATCTTTAAACCTTCAGATATCTTAGGTCACTAATTTTATTCAATATTAGATGATTATTTTAATTTTTCAAATCAAAATTATAAAGAAATATTATTAATATTTTTTAATTCTTATACCATTTCTTAAATATGAGTCCCAAATAAGTCGCAAGTATTTTATTTATTGTGCTATTTAGTTAAAAATGGACGTCGATTTAATCAGCCAGTTAATAATTGGACGTCTAAAAAAATTTAGGCTATCAGTCAGCCTAACATTTAACAATATGCGTGATAAATATTTGTTTAATGTTTACATACATTATTTTTTTATATTACAATTAAAGTGAGGATGTTTGTTGAAAGTTCCTGTTTAACTTTAAAATATAGTAGAAGGCAAATTTTGCCAATATTTCATTCAACATCACCTTTACAAGTCCACAGTTTAACAAAGATTACCAGAAACAAGGTCCTGTCATCTGTATCCATCGACAATGCTATACCAGTTTACATTATTATTTTGAGTTAATACAAGGAAGTTGCTGCTACCTACACTATGATGCGACCTTTTGGAACTGTGGAACGTAATGATAGCCATCTGTCAGTCGTAGTTCGTAGCCTCGGCAATATGGAGTCTAGTAAGTAAGGAGTACAGACTGTATTGAAAAGTGTCCATAAAAACCTTTAAATAAGGGTGGCGCCACTATAGCTACGGGGTAAAATTTAAAGAACGCACCGAAAGATATGAGCGGGATAGACGACTTTTTCGAGGTTATATTTACTAAATAAAATTAATTTAGATTTTAGAGCTACTGAGCAGTTTAGCAGCACACTTAAACCGATGACAACTGCTAAGTTCATTTCATCACAGTAGCTACTCCAGCGCTGTTGTTGAGAGTTTTTGAACTGTTATTTACTGCTTACGGATGACCACTTTTTCAACTATTCTACTATGGGAGTTGGTACTCCATATTTTACACTCCATACTCGGCACATCTATATAATATGTTAAACTATTTTTTGTGGTATTTTTGCTCGTATTTAGTATAATTGTTTTCTTAGTAATTTTTATGATTTACGTTAATATGCAGTACCTATCCTATTTCATTTCCCTCGCTCGTAGCGATACACATGAGACGATATATAAGGGTATTAATAGCGTACCGAGAGAAAGAGGCTGATGATTTAGTTATATCAATAAGTCTGTCCTTTAACTTAATTGGCTTTTAAATCCATCGACCTACGACATATAATACTTATTATTTTTGTTAATTTATCCGATGTTATTTGATCTGTGCAATCAATTAAGACAATCTACAGCAATTTAACTTGGTAAATTAATTTCTATGTGTAATCTGCAAGCCTACAATACCTACCATGTATATATAACTATTGTGAGCGTATTGTGTTATACACACGCCTATCAAAATTAATAAGCAGTTTTGTGTTATAAGAATTTATTATGATTTTTGTTACTACTTTGTACAAATAATAGTCACCTGTAAAAAATCATTATGTGCAATTGTCAAATTATTGTTTTTTGTATTAGTGTAATAATTTAGTAATTAATGTAGGCTAATACTTCTTTTAAATGCAAGGAGATGCTTAACTTAACCGCGTTTTGGACGGAATGCCTCTGTTATATGTCTTAATTGGGTATTTGACACTATAGTCTATTTCAAATACTTTTTATAAGTTGTCAAAAGAAATATTTCAGTCAAAAAATCTTATTCTAATTAAATTCGATAGTCAATCGAGTATTAGGTCTTTACCTATGAAATTGCCGCTTTTTATGAAGTAAGTCAACGTAAGTTTTTTTCTATATATTTTATTTCTATTAATCACAGTAATCACTCATGCATTCGATGCATCTTTGCCAACGCAGTGGCAGTTTATTGATGCCCTTCTTAAAGAAATCAGCTAGACAGGAGACAACAAATTTTTCAGAGGCATTTTGTACTGCCTCTGAGGTACCATTAAATTTTTTCCCACCAATAAGTTACCCAAATTCTGAAAAAAATATAAGCCTATAGGCGCAAGATCTGATAAATACGGCGGATGACGGAGAGCTTCCAACCCCTGCTCCTGTAACTTGGAGACGAGCGAATCACCTAAGCTGGTTGGAGACGTGCGAGCTTCATTATTGTGTTCAGTTTTTCACAGTACACATCTATAGGAATGCTCATCCCGTTTGGTAAGAAGTTGTAATGAATCACACCGACGCTAAACCACAAACAGTGACCATAACTTTTCTAGTGATAAGTTTTCGTTTAGAGCATTGTTTAGGTGCTGAACCAGGCGCCAATCTGCTTGCTGAACGCTTTCGATCGTCAAACAGAATCCATCTTTCGTCGCAGGTAGTAACAATGCTGTGCAAAATTCCTTCGTTTGTGGCTGGCTGTCATTGAATTCGTGGGGCACCCATTTATCAAGCTTTTTTACCTTGCCGATTTGACGCAAATGGATCAGTATTGTTTCGATGAACGAAAGCTGTTGCTAATTCAGCCGTAGATTGAGTATCATTAGCTTCCACGCCTTTTCCATGCCTTTAATTCTTCATTGTCGACCAAAGTTTTCGGACGACCATGGGGTTTAATTTTTAGGTCGAAATTTACAGATCGGAGCGGGCAAACCAATAAAGCCGCGTATCGATTATGCGATCCAAGAGGTCGAACATTGGCGCACGTTCCAGCCGCGTGAAGTGGATACCGCCTTGGAACGCGCGCCAAGTTGTTTGTTGGAACGCTCACGTGGAGCGGGACGTTCCATCAGGTGTTGGTTTTTTAACGCGTATTATATTATTAAAACACTTAAAAGTAACACAATAAAATGATATGCTATTTAACAACTACCCAATTAATAAAAATACCCAAAAAAGGTCAACTACCCAATTGCGACATCTGCATTATATTTATAGTTTATAAATTTACTAAGAATAAATATGTCAATATTTAAATTAAAAAAATGGAAATGAGTAATGTATTTTTACTACCTTCTAACATATTGTTGACATTTTAAGTCAGAGATATTTTAATTAAAAACCGGCCAAGAGCGTGTCGGGCCACGCTCAGTGTAGGGTTCCGTAGTTTCCCGTCCGTCACAATAAGTGTTCCCACTTATGAGTTTAAAGGTGGGTATCCATTATGTTCGCGCTCCTGCAACTGTTCCCGGTTGTGGGTACTGTTGTTTCCATCCAAGTTCAAAATGATTTTCCTAGAAAGTCCTTATAAAGTTCTACTTTTCAGATTTTTTTCATATTTTCTAAACTTATGGTTCAAAAATTAGAGGGGGGGGACACATTGTTTTTTACTTTTGGAGCGATTATTTCCGAAATTATTGACATTATCAAAAAATAATTTTAGTGAACCCCTATTCATTTTTAAATACCTTTCCAACAATATATCACACGTTAGGGTTGAAATTAAAAAAAAATCACTTCCCACTTTACATATAGGGGGGCTACCCTAATAAAACATTTTTTCCAATTTTTATTTTACCACTTTGTCGGCGTGATTGATACACATATTGGTACCAAATTTCAGCTTTCTAGTGCTAACGGTCACAGAGATTAAGCGAGGACGGACAGACGGACAGACAGACATGGCGAAACTATAAGGGTTCCTAGTTGACTACGGAACCCTAATAAGTAGGGTCGATTAAAACGTAACTTTTTAAGGCCGATAAGCATTTCGTCCCATCTGGTCAAATGGATGCTGTGGACCACAGAACTTAATTAATTATCATATGAATTGGTACTCTGAACCTCTTCACCCCAGAGATTTTATGTTAAATGTATTTTTAGTAGTAAAAGGGCCGTTCTCCATATAAAATACAATAGCATAATCACAGAGTATAATAATGTTGATATTTATCCTCGGTTGAGCCGACCTATACATAATTCATTATAGTTCATAAAAGATAGCTTGATCTCTGCGACAGCTGTCAGTAAAAATCACGCCTATGAAGTCCTGAATTTCTTAGTAGTATAGACATCAGACAGTACCTGTCAATGTCATACTTTATGGGCATGTACTAATTAGGTCGGCATGACCATAAAGTATGACATTGAGAGGTACTGTCTGTACGTAGACAGAGAAACCTATAGACTAATGATCGGCGTGGCCTCGAGTGAGAAAGGACGATAACGAATTTTTAGGTTATACAATAATCTTTATGACTTTTAAACACATTTAGATAAAAATTTTAATTGTTCTAAGAACTGAACTGAACAAGATTCACCAATCTTAAGCTCACAAAACACTTTTTTCTCACTTAAACCAACTTGTAAACTCCTTAAATCGCTAAGCTGTTAAAGTTGTTTAGCAAACTGTAGAGTTTGCTAAACAAAAAAACCGGCACGGAGAAAGGGACAAACAATCACACCGCTCTATCTCATTTCTATGCAAGACGTATGCATAACTCTATCTTTTTCGTGTGCGAATGCGAAAGAAGGCGTCAATTAGTCTATAGGTTTCTCTGTCTACGTGTCTGTACTACTAAGAAATTCAGGACTTCATAGGCGTGATTTTTACTGACAGCTGTCGCAGAGATCAAGCTATCTTTTATGAACTATAGTTGCAGCGATGCTCTACCATAGAGCAACGTGGTTATAATGCGCTCGACGGTAACGAAAAACATCACGAGCTACCTGCATTAATTTCTAAATTACAGAAATTAAATATATTTGTAGGGACAAATATTTGTCATAATATGAAGACTGCCAACCGCTTGCGCAGAGTGGCTATCTCTTCCTCCGAAACCATCACAAGTAAGGGGATAAAAGGGGGCTGTTATATTTTTGATGGGAAATCTTCTCTATGCGTGTTGAGCATTTTTGAATGGGAAAAAACACAAGCTCAGATGCATAAAATTTATCAAAGTAATGTAGAAAATCCAATTTTTTTTTTATAGATGGGCAAACGAACACGCGGCTCACCTGTTATTAAGTGACTACCGTCGCCCATGATCAACCGCAACACCAGGGGAATTGCAGATGCGATTTTACAATTTGCCGAAGGGTATGTATGTACTAAAGCCTTTTCGGAAACCGGCTTGTTCGGGAGGCTGGAAGTCGTCGACTCTGCGTGCGAGATGATTCGTAATGACTCTCGAAAACAGCACATAGACGCGGCTCAAAAGGGATATCGGTCTGTAGTTGTTCAAGAGGGCGTTTTTACCTTTCTTGAAGAACAAGACCACCGCTCTTCTGCTCCACGCCTCGGGAGTAGTGCCTCCATGAAGGACGGAAGCTTCTGAAGGACTTCAAGTACCGGTTTTCCACCCGCTTTCGAAGCTCCGCTGTAATTCCATCGTCGCCCGGGGACTTGCCGTCTTTAAGGTGCTGGAGAGCCATTCTAATCTCGCTCAGACCGATGTCCGGGATATCATTGGAATAGTGTCGGATAAAACTTGCTCTTGGATCGTTACTCACACTTGCGTGTGGCTCCAACGATGATGTGTACAGCTGCCCATAGAACCGCTCAATCTCACTCAGAATCTCAGGTGTCCCAGAAACGATGCTGCCACACTCAGTCTTCAGCTTTGACATTGGTTCTTACTGGCAGACAGATCTCTGGCAAAGACTTTGGAACCCTGGTTCCGCTTTATCGCTTCTTCAATGCGAGCTGTATTGAAGTTGCGTAAGTCCTGTCGCATGCATCTGTCCGTTCAGTTCCCTCCAAATTCAAATTTATAAATTTATTTAGCTGGTACATTTGAGTTTTGGAAACATTCATTTGTTTTTCATCATTACACACAATGGAAAACATGAAATATCGGTACATTTACGAGTACGAGTTCTACCGTAGCATCAGTGGTGCGGAAACAGCTCGAAGGATTAATGATGTGTATGGCGCTGCTGTCGCAAATAAAAGCACGGTACGTTTTTGGTTTCAACGTTTTCGTTCTGGAAATTTCGACCTACAGAACCAACCCCGTGGACGGCCGGAGAGCGAAGTGGAAAATGAAAAATTAAAGGCTATTGTGGAAGCGGATCCATCACAAAGCACTTATAGATAGCTGCAGGCTTCGGGGCAAGTGATAAAACTGTATTAATCCATTTGAAGCAAATCGGGAAAGTAAAAAAAAACTTGAACGACGGTACCTCATGAATTGAGTGAATCAAACTTGCAAACACGCGTCAACTGCTGTGTTACTTTGCTCAACCGACACAAAAATGAAGGGATTTTAAATCGAATCATTACTTGTGATGAAAAGTGTATAGTATACGATAATCGGAAGCGCTCGTCGTAATGGCTGAACCCTGGAGACCCAGCCAAATCCTGTCTTAAACGAAAATTGACTCAAAAATAGATAACAACGGTGCATACTTTGATTAATTAAATATATTTTACAAAAAAAAATTGACTATATTCCTCCCGTACAAAACGCCAATTTCATATGTAAGGCCCTATTATTTATGTAAGAATGCACTATCTAAATAAATTCATATAAATATTACGAATTGTGTAATTAGGTAAACAGAAAACTACTGCGAGTCAAACTTAATAAAACAAGCGTCCATTTACCTATAGTATATGATTTACCTCGATTACGAATCAAAATGCAGGTGCGTTGTCACCCGTGACGACTAAGACGGAAGGGTCTCCGGTTCCGGACACTCACCATACGAAACACAGCAACATTAAATAAAATTATATTATTTAATTGGCAAGCAAGAAATAAATATGAAGATAAGCGAATGTTGGCTTCCGCATATTTAGATCAAATATTCGAAGTTATGCCGTCCGCGAATATCAATAGCCTCGAAATTTTTTTGGATAAATTCATGACATCGGTAGCCGCGCTCAAAAATCTTAAATTTAATGACCTTGAGGACTTTATATTTTTACATATTGCGTAAAAGAAGCTAGATACGGACACCGTACGTTCGTTTGAAATGGAGAATCGTAGCTCCGAACTACCATCGTTTGAGGTTTTGGGGTCATTTTTTTCGAGACCAAATCAAGGTAATGCAGAGTTCATCAAATGCCAAACAGGAGGCAAAATAAATGCGCCGACCATCGAACGGACGCTTCATCGAGGCTGGCGAGATCCCGGACGTACGTAAACACCGCGCCTTCATTTTCTTATAACGCCTGTTTTTGTAATGTAAAAATAACCGACACTGTATAATTGCGCGACTTTCCGTAAACGTTCACCGAGCGAACGTTACAAAATAGTAAAAGCTAACAACTTATGTTTGAATTGTTTAGGTAACAAGCATCGCGTTGCTAATTGTAACTCTAGTTCAGTGTGTAACAAATGCCACAACAGACATCACACATTGTTGCATTTTGAGAGTGGTACCACATCCGCGTTAAGGCTACAGTCTTTTAAAGTTGACTCACATCGAATCATTAGCGCCACTTTGATTTCTTTTTTTACAGCAAATTATTGTTTCAGAGTAAAATATTTTGATAACACATAAATACCCAGATTATAAGTAATGGCTAAATTTTTTTTTGGTTCATCTATGTGGTCTATGTTAGATAAATCAAATGGTAAATAGAGCTCTCTCGCACCCAACGCAATTTCGAGCTTTGTTCGTGTACCATTATAAGGCAATCGATAATAAAAAGGCGAAATCTATTCAGCGCGTTAATAGCAAAACATCTTCATCTCCAAAATGCGCTGTTTCTTTTTTTCTAAATATCTTTCATTGTCTTAAATAAGAGGTCTCAATTTCGTTAAATTTCGCTGTTTTCGCCTCATAAAAAACTATTTGTTTCATAGCAATAGCTGAAAATATTTATGCTATAATTATTTTTTTCTCAAGGGCAGGTGTTTAATTAGACAAATATTAAAAAATAATAATTTAAACCACTTTATTTCAAAATTAATAATTATTTCGATCGACCTATAAAATATTGACTTTATAAACAATAATTGCGGGCAATATACCTTAGTAGCCGCTGAGCGGCTGTAGCGTTCAGACGTTTTGTCTGTGCCAAATTTTTGCACTTCCTCTCGCTCTAACATTCCTCTTTCTCTCTCTTTCCCTAATCTTGGTTGCGCATTGTTACGAATTGAAAGTTTCTCTACTTTATTATTTTTTGCATATAATTCTTTAAGGGTTTATAAATCATTTTGTATTTGTTTTATAACTTTTAATTTCGATATGGACCATAAACGTAAAAAATATGCTTGTACCAGAAAACGAAAATTGAAATCAAACGTTGAAGCAATGAACAGAAATAGAATTCAAAGGTAAGTTTTTTTGTGTTTCATAGTAAAATAGTTAACAACGTGCATATGTGTGAGCACTTAGTTAAATATTAGGTATATAATTAGGTAGGTACTTTTAAGAATAGTTTATAAATGAGTTGCATATTTGTACCCAGATTTTATTATAGTAAAATAGGTAAAACCTACATATTATGTAAGTTCTTCAAGGAAATATAGAAGTATTATACATTTTTGGATTGCACATGATGTTTTGTTTACAAGCGACAGTAGCCTAATGGCAGGGAGCGGACCGCGAACTCAAAAAGGTCGTGGGTTCGAATCCACCATTCGACTACTGGCGTGAACCACTCGTAACACAAGCAATTTAAGCTTACCACGAGTGGTTAATGTCCTTTTTTTTAAAAAAAAGTACATTATGTTTTTATAGAAATACTTTTTTAATTTAATTTTTAAGTGTCATAAGGAAAATTTCGTCTTTTTGATTTTCAACTAGAGATTTCCTTGTTACCGGTAGCTGCTGATGTCGAGTTAATGACATTTTTAGATACGAAAACTATTCAGTAATACACGTAGACTACAAGTAAACTATTAAGTAATATCCTCAGCATCCCGTAATTTATTGTACGCCCACTATGGCCAATTTTGGATATAATGTGGCGTCAAACTGCTTACGACGTCCAATATACGGACGTCAAATAGGAGACTTAGCGCAATGTTCGCAAATTGTCATGCTGATCACAGAAACGTCAAAATCTAAAAAAAATTGGACGTCATTTTTCTTCCTCTTTAGCTTCCTGAGCTAATTGATTCTCGCATGGAACGCTCGATGCCAATCAAAGACCCTCCATACATCATTCAAGCCATTGCGAATAAATTAAAAAAAAGCGCTAAGTCGTCCGTCGATGCTGCTGTACAAGAATAGTAATTCATGCATATAGGTAAATGCTATACAAAGTTACATTATACTTTAATGAGAAACTATAAATATGTGTGATAGTGGACTGTTTGTACTTATATAGAAATTATTTTGAGTTTTTTTTAATCTATTTTAGTATTTAGAACTACTTGACGTACTTGACGGATTTTCGATAGTGTCATCGACTTATTACGAAACCCTCAGTGCACGACTCATTCTAGCACTTGCCAGATTCATTTGAATAATCAATAATACGAGTACATGTTATACAGGTTCTAGATGATTATCTTTTAGAAACCTTTTCAACAAAACAACAAAAATTATACAAACTTAAAATATATTTTTTTTGTGTAACGAATTTTGTAATAAAAGCATGGAACAAAAATAGATACGAGGTAGAAAATCTGTATGTGAAAATTTGTTAGCTAATTATCAATAATCCTGTATATTAGATAAATTGATACTGGAAAATCTTAGTAGAGCAACTTTCCACGCTACGGCCAGAAAGATAACTGCGGTGGCGGTACATGAAGTGGCGGGGCAGGGAGGGTGTAGATGTGTCACCAGAACGCAATTTTTCTGTTTTGCTCTGAAAGACTGGGCTCTTAAGCAAGTTTGAGAGTGAGGCCCCATCCACTATAGTCGACGCGTCTAACGCGCGCTCGGGCGGGGTGACTTTGTGCTCACTGTCGGACGTAAGAGAGATTGATCGCATTCCAACCACTGTGCTGCTAGGTACCGCGCGTATCATAATGAGAGATTCGCATGGAAACGAACGGAGCGTTTGTACGTTATTAGATAGTGCGTCGCAAAGATATTTTAAATCGCAGCAATGTTGCCATCGTTTGGGATTATTAGTAAATATGATGCCTTCATGTCCCGTAGTAAAGCGAAATGGAGGCTTCAATAAAACGGTCCAAAGTTCGATAAATTTAAAATTTACCTAATTAATTTTAATATAAATTCATTTTTTTTCCTAGTTTGGCAACTTCCTATGGATTCTGCCAGCGTCACAGCGGTGACACTCCCTGTACGTGAGAGCTTAAGCGCCGGTGACCTTGAGTCGAAGCGTGTAACGCTAGGGTTGATATCGAACCGAAATGGAATATTATAGACTTGTACCAAAGAAGATACATAGTAGGTATGTGTTATATATTATGTAAACTTATGTATTTGGGTAGTGAAGGATACGTTCAATTTTAAATCAACTTTTATTAAATGAGGAATAAACCAAATATGCACGACAGTTAATGGTAATCTTAAATAATTAACCAACACTTAGTATTTCAGTACGCAATAATCAGTATTACCTACTATCCTTTAACAATTATTTACTCTTATATATTTTTGAATTTTTTAAGCTATTGCATAGCTTCTATCGTGGGCCTTGCGGGAAAATCCAGAAATTTCGTAACGAAAAAAACCTCACGCTCTCCGACGGGCACGGAGGTGTGGCTTGAAGGCCGTGCATTGTCTAACGATGGTCTAACGTCGTTTCTTTTCCTCAGTCTTTGTTGTCTTTGTCGAAGAGTTTTGAAATTTTGAATATGAATGAACAAAGTGCATTTATTAAGGCTGCTCTCTCGCAAAAAGCTTGAGAAAAGCGTGCAGATGAACCAACTTTTCGTCGACACTTACAGAGAAATTACATATGAAAAAAATAGCTAGTAATCTACATGATATGATACGTATTTTGGTTTAGCCATAATTTTTCTATCGGTGTCACATAATAAATAAAAAAATACCCAAATCACCTCCAAATCGTTGAGATGAAACCACTTTACTCCTTCATTGTTTATCAAAAGAATATAAAAAAATATCTACTGCTTTGCAATACAAAATAAAATAATTTGGTTTGGTTACTTTTTAGAAATATGTATTATTTTTATGATAATAAATTAAAAATGCGTCCCGATTAAATACTGCGTCTATATCACCCCCGCATTCGTCCACGAATTCAGTGCGGGGCGCATCGTGTTGCTAGGTGGACGTACGCCGCGTTGCGAGAGCTTAGCACTACGAAATAAAATCGTAAAATATTACTGCAAAAATTTAATTTTGTTAATAGTGGAGTAGGTTTTTTCTGATTCTTATTTAATAGTAGTGTTTTATAGTTATATTAATTGTACACTTTTATTAATGTTTAAGTTTAGTTTGTAAAACATGGGGAATAAGCAGAAACGATTGAAGAGAGGTCTAAAAAAATATTACAAACAAAAGGGTATACATTTATCAAGGTAAGTTTTAAGTTTTATCTACATATTTCATAATATTAGACAGGTGCTGTTTATAAAATACCTATATTACTGTGATTTCGCCACTCTGTGACGAGACAAAGCGCGGCAAACGCAAGTGGCGGCAAGGCGCGGGCCGCGTCGTCGCATGCTGGTAGCGCATGTCTGAGAAATTAAAAAATATATATTTCGAAGAAATGTGAAGTTCGTCAACACGCATTGAGGCAGCGTGGCGGACATTTCCTTGCCTTAAAACCCTCTCAGAAATTAGAGGAGGCCTGTGCCCAGCAGTGGGACGTATATAGGCTGTAACTTTACTTTTTTTTACTTTTATAAATATGTTATTTTACCGACGAAAATTTTAAAGAAAAATAAAAAATAAGCAACCGACAACCTCTAGGAGGTCCCTAGGTGACTTGCGAGATGTCAGTGTAACAAAACAAAACGGCCCAGAAAAACAGACTTTCCAACTGATAGCTAAATCAGCATGCAACAATTTCATTGGTGCCAGTGGGGATCGAACCCGGGTTGCTCGCGTACTGTGATACCTATTCGAGCGCTAACCATGTGAGCTACCACGGCTCTCAACGACATCGTTCCGTTCGTGTACAGCGCTGAAGATAGCAGAGTTAAAAATTAGAGATTGTGGTGTTTGAAATTTGTCATCTGTGAGAGTGAATTTTATCTGTGTACTCTGTAACAAATAACTATATAGAAAAAAATCTGATAATGATATTTCGCCATTTTTGCTTGTGCACTGGTTAGGAACTCGATCAAAAATTTGATAACTTTTATGTTTTTATACGTTATTTTTAATGTTATTTTACATCAAATTAATTGTGAAGATATTTTCTTTAGGAAATATGTTTCATTACGACGATTCAAAAACATTTACATATAATAATTTACCTCGAAATTCACTATACGCGATTATCGTTTATTGATTATAATAGAGCGTGCCATTTGAATTTAAAGACAATTAATTGGACAATAAATAATAAGTGACAAATCTTGCCGTGGAGCGTGGAACTGAGTAGTTGCGCGTCTTGTTGTTTGTTTGTTATGTACTGCGCGAACCTGAGTTTTTTGCGACGCGGTCCGGTGATACAGTATTTTTCACAAATAGTGAGTTCGTTATAACGCGGGTTCGGTTAAATCTGGTTGAATTTGATTGGATTAACCTAAGTAACTTGAATTAATATCAAAGAAAAAGAAATACTGCATAAATAAAATAAATAAATAATTATAATTGCATAAGTTGATACAAAATGCTATGCAATAGCTTTACCGCGGCAGTCCCCGAGTGCCACACGTCTTTTTTCGAAATTTTTTTTAATTTTCATTATTATTTCTAACAATTGCAAAAATTCGTAGCATGTATATTTTTTTTAGAAAATCCAAAGGTATGCAGGTTTCCTGGGACATGGCGGCCAACAAATTGTTCCCTATGTGTTGAGGAGATAAGTCATTTCTATTTCTAATGAAATAATCCATAAATACAACAATGAACAGATACAAAAACTCTTTATAGATATCTAAAATTTCTTGACTCTCTAGTGGTATTTTTGATAGTGTATATTTTAGTTAATGTAATATAATAAAATTATTGGCGATATATTAGTTTTATTGTCATGGTATTTCCCCATAATTCTTGTTAAGATCATATCGACTTTCGTTAAAATGAGTTCACATATTTTTAGGTATCATAAAACATTATTAAAAATTAAACTAACAAAACAAGTGCTCTTGTTTTGTGCAGTGGAATTTATTTTAATTGTAATCACTTAAAATCACTTTCAGTAATACTTATACATATACTATAATATCATTTATTTAATAACAACATTAATATTTATCAAAGCATATAAACCTAGCATACACGGCTATAAAAACTAATAACGTTACTTGGTAACATAAACTTAATACCTACATGAATAGAATAGTAATATGTACATTAAGATATCAGTAATATTCATATATTAATTGAAATAGTACCCGGTTGACCGAGCTTTGCTCGGTATTTTTCGCTCGATTTTTTTAATTCGTGTGTTTTGGAAATTATATTTAGATACAAATTACATACTGATGAATTATAAATAATATTTTTTGATCTTAGCGACATAACAGAAAAAACTGAACTGGTTATTTGAATAAAAAATCATGAGTGCAATTATTTTTATTTAAATTTTCGTGTTTTTAAAAAATGCTAAAAAAAGGGCTCGAAAAAAATATATTTTCTCAAAAAAGAAAGAAACTTGAAAAAAAAATAAAAAAGTCGGTCGGTCGGTCTGGGCTCGAACCGGGGTTTTACGACTTTGTGACCGCCCATTATACCAATAAGCTATTTATAATCATTACGAAACTGTCAAAATTTACCTTCTTATTCTAACTATATTGTAGCAGTTTTTAATTGCCTAAAAACACGGACAAAAAGACATTTTCTAAAAATAAATCTTAGCTAGATCGATTTATTATCCCCGAAACTCCCTGGACACTAAATTTTATGAAAATCGTTGGAGCCGTTTCCGAGATCCCGATTATATATATATATACATATATACAAGAATTGCTCGTTTAATAGTATAGGATTACATCACTTGACGAATATATTCATACTAACTAATACTAACAAATATGGGTATTACTACTAGCCCTCGGCCAGGGCAGTCGGCGACTGCCCGTTCCACGCCCCGCGCGCCTCTCAAGGCCACCGCACACATCCAGACACCCACACATAGCCGCAAGCGATTTTACGTGCACACATGCTTAAGTGTCGTTTCTTTTCGCGTAGTGTATATATTCTTTGCCAGCGTCAAGTTTCATGAAAGTCACACAGAGTATTCGACTAGTTTCAGTTTCTGTAGAAATGCTTACTTAGCTTTATGATACGAAGTTATGTAGGTAGTTATTTTCGAATGAATTAACATGTAATGGTTTTACAAAATTATTGCTAATTCAAATTCAAAAATTCAAAATTCTTTATTCAGTATCTTAAATTTAAATACATTAACTAGGTTGGGGTCTCCTTTTAAGTATATCAATACCTGTGTTAGGGGACCCCGCTCTTCCATAACAATTTTGGATACATATAAAATTGCGCATATGTAAAGATTAATCAAGTGCGTGCGGTCGCGCGCGTGCGCGCGCACTCGTGTGTGTGTGTGTGTGTGTGTGCGTGCGTGTGCGTGTTGTGGAAAGTATTTATGCTAGGGTGTAATTTTTCTATTTATTTCAATAAATTTTCAGTTTCTTCATACTCTATCGTCTTTAACCACTCTGTAAGTTGTTTTTTCACATTATGCTTGGTCGTTGCATATATGTTAAGTTTTTTATTAGTATAGTTATAGAGATGAGCAGACTGACTTCTAAATTGCCTCCTAGCATATTTCGTTTTCATGGGTACTACTGGTGCCACAGCATGTCCTCTTCTTCTATCACAATTTTTGGGGTTATATATCAGCGTCTTGTGCAATCTTAATACAGAGTTAAGGATATACAGCCTCCTGAAAAGGTGGTCACATAGGGTGCTCTTTAGTAGGGAATCTGTAGGGCTTAAAGTGCATCACTTTAAATAATAATCTCTGTACTTTTTCTAGTTCCAAGAACTTCATTTTAGTGGCCCCACCCCAAACTGGGATACAGTATGTCAAAATGGATTGAGCTAATGAAACATATATTTGACACAGTAAGGTCTTATCTGTTACATGTCTAAGAGTTTTAAAAATCCATATAAGTTTCCGCATCCTAGTCATCATCAGTTCAAGATGTGCATGCCAGGATAGACGCTGGTCAATTATTACTCCTAAATATTTTGTTTTGTCTACTTTTGATATTTTGTTACAAGTACAATCAAGGTTGGAAAATTCGGAACATGTGTGTATTTTAACTTCAAAATTTGTTTCCGGTTGTGAATTATTATAATTTGAGAAAGTTATGTAGTTAGTTTTGGTGGTATTGAGAGTTAAGAGATTATTATTTAACCAACTGCTTATCTCGGCAAGACCTCTTTCTGTTACTGAACGTACATCATCCCAAGTCCGCTCCGTAAAGACAACAGCTGTGTCATCCGCGTAAGAAAATATCTGTCCACTTCTGATCTTCATACAACACAGATTGTTAATATATATTAAGAATAGGGTTGGACCAAGCACGCTACCCTGGGGAACGCCAAAAGTTACGTCACAGTGCTCACTCACATAGGGCCCAATTTTCACGCATTGTTCACGTCCAGTGAGATAATCAACAAAGAGTTTTAAAGGGATTCCTCTTATACCTATGTTTTCGAGCCTTCGTACTAAAGTAGGTACCGACACGGTATCGAAGGCTTTTTTCAAGTCTAAAAATACAGTTAAGCATTTGTTACCTTTATCCACATTGTCCACGATAAGAGAAGTCAATTTTATTACGGCATCTTCGGTAGAAATCCGAATTGATGGTCAGAAAGCAGCTTGTATGTATTCAAGTAAGATATTAGCCGATTATTTAAGAGTTTTTCTAGGATTTTCGAGATGACTGGCAAAACAGAGATAGGTCTATAGTTTGATGTATCTTCCATGTCACCAGACTTATATACTGGTGTAATAATTGCTCGCTTTAGGGCAGTTGGGAAAATGCCCTGACTAAAGCAAAGATTTGCCAAATGAGCTATCACAGGAGCTACATGTTCCTTAGCGAGTTTTAAGAATCTTGTTGGTATGTCATCCCACCCTGCGGTACTCTCAGATTTAAGATTCGTCAGTAAAGCTCCTATCTCGTTTGAATCGGTTTCTAAAAGTACGAACGATGAGGCTTGAGAGATAAGTGGTACACTAACATTATGCTGTTGTGAGTACTTTAAAGTGATGTTTTCAGCGAGCGTTCTACCAATATTTGCAAAATAGTGGTTCACGTGATTGGTCGATTCTTGAGGAGATGATTTTATCTCTAAAAGTTTATTGTTTTGCGTTTTATTTTTATTTCGCTGTGTTAAATTGCTAATGGTTTTCCATAGTACTTTAGGATCTCTTTTACACTTAGAAAGCTGTTCTCTCTCATATTTACGTTTAAGTTTTTTTATTAAGTTATTACAAAAATTGCGATATCTTCTATATGTTATTTTTAAAACTTCGTTTTCTGGATCCTTTCGTAGCTTTTTTTGCATGTCATTTCTATTTCGGATACACCGCAATATACCTAACGTTATCCACGGTTTAATTAGGCGATTTTTACATGGTATTATTTCTCTTACAGTATTCATTACCAGACAATTTTTAATGGTACTTATTAAAAGTTCAATTAAAGTAGTTGGGTTGTTAATCGATATTAACTTATCTATTTTGCTGTTTACTAAGCTAAACAAGGCATTATCATAATTTATTTTTGTTTTAATTGTAGGGCATTTATTTGATTTAATTACATTAGACAGCCTCAAGAAAATCATACAGTGATCTGTAATAGTAAAGTTCAAAACAAAAATAGATGCAGTGTGACAATCCTTATCTATATTCAAAATAAAATGATCCAAGCAGTTCTTATTTCTTGTAGGCAAGTAATGGCCTGGTAACAGACCATAACTCGCTAACATATTAAGATAATTGTGTCTATTTGTGCGCTCATATGTTTGCTCTATATCTTTGATGATGATATTAATATTTATATCACCAGTTATAATTACATTTTTACATGACGCTATAGTTTTTAAGTGATCGCTTAAGGAATTGATAAAGTCATCTGCATTATGGTTAGAAGGAGAACGGTAGATAGCAAGGATTTTAAAGCCAAGTATGGATATTTGTAGGCAAGACGCGCTCATCAGTTTTATTTCTTTGACACAAACTTTGTGACTGTTTTTAACATATACAACCACTCCGTCACAACGATTAACATGATTTACCGTAGAGTAAGAGGTGTAATTATTAATCAATGGTATAGGTTTATTCTCATTAAGTCTACACTCACTCAAAACTATCATATCAATTGTAAAATTAAATTGGCTAAGAGTAATGAACAAGTCATCAATGTTACTGTAAATGCTTCTAATGTTTTGTGATACAACAGTGAGATCGGTGTTTATTACATGTATATCTTTAGTAACATCCTGAACTTCACATACTCTCGATTGTGCAATTTCTGAATTGTCTATTTCCTTCATAGATGTAAGGACACTATTCATTATTTAAAGTAAATAATAGTCGTGTTGTATTCCTAGGTCCATATATACATATATGCATATATACATGCATACATATATATATACATATACATACATATATATACATATACACATAAATAAATAAATATAAATGTCTTGCATTCTTTCAAAATAGATGTATGAGTTAATGTAAAGATCAAAATTGTATATATTTTAAAGTCTAGTGTTGGTGTGTATGAGTCAATGTTAAGTAAAGGGTTGTGTTGTGATTGTACGTGTTTTATTATTATATATATGTACAAAATGTGTGTATGTGTGTAAGTAGAAAATGTGTAAGAAGTTGACAAATTAATAATAATTAAGTACATAAAAAATACAATTGGTGCATTATTTTTAAAGAAACAAGTAATACCTAGTCATATTTCCTGCATTAAACTCTGTATTTGTGACTCATTTTTGATAAGAATAATTGGCGTGTTTTCATTCTTCCTTACATATACTCTCCCATACGCTGTCCAACAGAATTTATAAGCCTTCGATTTAGCGAGGTCTCGTGCAATGAAGAAAAGTCGAGCTCCTTTAGGAGTCAATTGTTCTGAAACATATATAGGGGTGTCTGTGTTTTTGGTGAAGCCTAAATGTCTGGCACAAAGTTTTTCTTTGTGTTTTACGTTGTGTATTTTAGTCATCTTCAAGATTTCGGTCTTCAAAATAGTTGATACAGTCTCCACAATAATAGGCGAGTTGCCCTGTACCGCTTTTTTTCCACGTACTCTGTAAATGTCCCTGATGTCTGATTTCTCTATTTTACAGTTTATCGATTTGGCCAAAGAGAAAACCATGTTTAATAGATCTTCTTTTGTTTCCTTAGGCTCTCTAGGAACATTTTTTAGCTCTATGTTTGCTTTACGAGATCCTCGTTGAATGTCCTCAATTTTGTATTCCAAAAGGTTAATATACTCTTTGTCCTTCCTAGCTTGTTCCTGTAAGTCCTGTATTTTTTTCTTCAATTCGTCGTTTTGTTCTGCGAGAAATGACATAGAGTTCTCTATGTTTACATTGGTTTGCTTAATTTCCATAAGCGCTGGAGTGATTTTTTTGAGTTCATTCTCTTGTGTATTGAACATTGATTGAATCATTAATTTTATTTCATTTTTTAAGTCACATAAATCAGTCGTAGTGACCGCCTCATTTTCCCTTCTTCTCTTTATACGTTGAGCTATGTAGTTTGGTGGTGTAGTAAGACACTCCGCGTCTTGTTCGGCTATGTTTGGTTCAGATACGGCTTTATTTGCTATGTGCGCCATACTAGTATACTATGATATGATACTAGGATAATATGACGGCAGAGGTTTTAGTCGTGTGTCGAGCACCGAGAGAGACAGTTGAGCGGTAGGCACTAAGGCGGTCACTTCTGAAGGATTTGAAAAAGTTAGGGGCGGGTCTAACTCAGCAAGTAGCGTAGCAGGGCGGGCAGAGCTTCCAAGGGTTGCAGAAATGATGGATACTGCGCGTGCGCTGATTTGTTCACGTAAAAACAGTGTTGTGATAATACTAGGGCAGCAACGCTCACCTACGTGGGGAGTCCGTAAGTACGTCCTGCACTCCTCGTATATTTTTCGATATCGACGCTCCGCAATAGAAGTACCAGGCGATCAGAAAAGTAACGGATATTACACTTTTTTCACTGAACTTCTTCTGCCTATGAACCCCTATTTTTGTTTCGTGTATTTTATCATTTTGAGCACTTAATTAATTTTAATTTAAAGAAATATGTGTACACGTCTAATAGCTTTTGCGTCCAGAAGGGAAGGGGCTAATATAATAAATAATAAAATGGATATAGGTAAGTGGTAAAAGTACCATAATTTGATGTTATTAATGGATATGAAGTCTGATAAAGTTTGTACAAAAGAGTGTAAACTAAATTTAACAAAGACTTAAGATTTATAGGGCGAGGGATGTTATTAGGAAGGAAATTATAGTGAAACGGAGAGGTTAGGGCAGTTAAAAAATATATTAGTAAAATTCATTAGTACTAGATAAAGTCACCGAGCGCCTGCCAACCGTTTCGGTCGACGCTTCCTCAATGACCGAGTTTCGATAATTTAGCTTTGGCGGATTACACTTACTCCGTCCCTGGCGACATTGATATGGTCACCGGGGTCTATTTTCCCTCACCTTTAGGTTATACAACAAGGTTAAGGGTAACTTCTCGTGCATCGCACCTTAAGCACTGGAAACTGTTTATAATATTTCGGCAACCCCTCATTGTTGCACCGCTATTGAACCTTCTGAATTATTGGCTCGCAATTTCGGGAAATTGAGAAGGAGAACGTTCCGCCCATACTTAGCTCGGATAATAGATTGTGCGAGGAGTCGAAAACCAAAATGATAGTTTTTTTTGGCACGGGAATAGGTAGTGAATCTGTAGTAGTTAGTCTGCTTCCAGCCGCCGTCGCGAACAGCAGCATTTCAATTTGCTCGTGACAAGTTGACAACATCGGTTGTAAGCCACCTTTCTGTTGACAACGTTAGGGACTTAGAAAATTTTTGTGAAGTCGACAGCAATTCAGTGATCGGCTTAATAGTCTAAGTGGATAAATAGTGCAAATAGTTAAGATGAAATTTGTTTAGACAAGAACGGGACTTTAAGGAACGGGAAGAAAATTTGTGTGAAGTTGACAACACCGGTGACATATCACCGCATCAGTCAATGTAATCAATTACTGTTGATGTTTATGTTAATCATTTTTTGTAACTATGAAACTACTCAGTACTGGGAAACACAGATATAAATCCAATCAACTTAAAATTGATGTACGCAAATTTAGCCTCCTCAGTATTAACATTCAAATTTTGTTACTCAACACCGTTCAATACTGTGTCAATATTATTTCTAATTACTGATCAGTAACAGGAATATTTAGACCTAATTTCTACATTAATTATAAGCATCTCTTTTTCGTTTCATTATAATTATATGAAATATGTCATTTTGTGTTATCCAATTAATATATATTTGGTAAATACCTATTTTAGTTAAAAAGTTGGACTAAAAATGAACCATAACAAGACCAAAATAATGACGAACAGCACAAATTTTAACATCACAATAAACGGCGATACTCTAGAATATGTAAAAGACTACATATATCTGGGTCAAGTAATTTCCATAGAAGATCAAATGACAAAAGAAATTAACTTTAAGATCGCAACAGCTTGGAAGAAATACTGGTCATTAAAAGAGATCATGAAGTCCAAAGACTTAAGCATGTCAATAAAAATGAAAGCATTTAATACTTGCATTTTACCTTGTCTAATATACGGATGCGAAACCTGGACCCTCACAAAGGTATTGAAAGAAAAACTTGCAGTGGCACAAAGAGCAATGGAGAGGAGTATGACCGGCTATAAAAGACAGGATAAGATCAGAAACATTGACCTTAGGAATTTAACGAAACTTACTGACACAGGATGTTAGTGTCTTGTATATGGTCGGTAGACAGGTGATGGGGCGGTATTTGCTCGGGTCTGTGGTACCCGGGTCTTTAGGAACCAAATCGGTGATCCCTGTAGTGAAGAGGCTCGGGAGCGACTTCTGGTTGAGAGCCTCTTGAAATTGTCGGGCGAGCACAGTGTGACACACCACGAACCCCTTCAGCCAGTAGTGATGCAGCCCGTCGAGTCCCGGACTTTTCCAGTTCGGGGCCCTACGAACCACCTCAGCTACGTCATCCGGTGTTATAATGACGGGGTCCATGGGCGTTATACTCGCACACTGACTTGCCACAACTTCCGTCCAAGGGCCCTTGCTGTGGTTTACGGGCTCTGACCACAGGCCGCGCCAGAATGCTACAGTGTCGGCCTGATTCGGTGCTGGGCCCATTTCACTTACCATTGGTCGCTCCAATGATTCATAGAGCCTCTTCTGATCACTCTGGAAGAGACGATTCTGGATGAATCGTGTCGACCTCTTGGTATATCGCCGAATCCGCTTTCCCTAAGCAGCGATTCTCTGCTTCGGATCATCTATGCGCTCCGTCAGATTTTGCGTTATATCCGGCTGGGACAAACTGACATTTGTACCAGCAAACGCCATCCTGACGGTGCGCACAATTCTTCGCCTGTTATTGCCTGATGAGAGCTCTAGCCTTTGTGATACGTTCCTCAATTCTTCTTCTCCATGCTGGGATAGCGCTACTTTGGCGAGTAGCTCTTTCAGCCGTGGAAACCTTGGCGCCTATGATACGGCAGACTGCCAGCGCGGCGCCAAAAAGAATTGAGTCCGTCTCGCAAAGGTCCCGGCTGGCTTCCAAATAGGTCACGTTTGCGGGTTGCTCTACAATTTGTGGCGCCGCATCCTCAGCCGTAGCCTTTTCATCCGATGAGGGAACAGCCTCACGTCGTAGCCCTTCGAATTCGGCGTCATCAAATATATTTGAGCGCAAGATATACCGAACTCGGTCTGCCAGGTTTTGCTCTGTGACGATTAAAGATGGCTCCAGCTCAGCAAAAAGACGATGCATCCTAGCCCGATACGCCAAACATCCAGTTTCTTCCAATTTTGCCCTAAAGTACGCCCGCAATGCGTTTGCGTTCATTGTTTGTGACCAACGCATGCGAAGTGCTCCACCAGCGGCGGGTGCCACTTGCTGAGTCCGAGAAGACCCAGCCGACACCAAGCCTTCTGGTGGGGATGATGGATGCGGAGGGCTGCTAGGTGACCGTGCAGCTCCTCGCGCTCGGCTTGTGGCCCGCATGCTGCCGCGTCCAGCGCCAGCTCCAGACGCGCCCCGGCGACCCCCAGGCAGCGGCCCTATGCGCATTCCTCTTTGTGCCGTCATCCATTTTATGGGCGCCAAATAACGGGAGACGCCCAAGCCCGGCACCGTTTCGTGGTTCGGTCATATGCACAAACGGACCTTTGCACCCACAATTTTGCCAGGCACGGCGCTCACACCTCTTGGCAGTGTGCTGACTGACTGCGCCGACGTAGCAGTTTTGTCACATAACTGTTACGTCAGCAGGCGATGGGATTATTATTATTTTTTAATATTATTAGTTTTTTAAAATATTATTATTATGGTTTTCCATTGCTTCCATGCAATATTATAGTTATTTATTATTAATTTAGAGATTAGCCTTAAAGATGTTTAACAAAGGTGAATTAGAAACGTTTATTCGTTCATTCAGCAGTGTATTGTTACCATTATTATTTTTTAAAATCTCCAACTGTTCCAGCACACACATTCGCAGCCCCTTATTACAAGTATGTAAGACTTCAAAGGAATGGTTATTGGCTAGGTTGTGTCCAGTGTCCAAGAGATGTTTAGCAAAATGGGATTTATCAGGATTGCAATTTAGGAAATTCGAATGCTCCTATCCTTCTAGAGTCGAGGAAGTTTTTTAATCATTTGATATTTTCTAATCACGCATATATCAGGTTTCTCTGGCCATTTAAATCTTCTATCATTAATTTTTCTGACAAATTTTATATTAAAGCTAGCAAGACTCTCATTGACAACTTGGCACACATAACGATGTATTTTCTTTTTCTCGGAAACAAACTTTACCACTACCCAATCACCTTCATGGACATTGTCTTCGTCGATGCACTCGTTTTCTTCGGATTCACTTTTTTGAGTATTTCTTTTTCCCCTCTTTCTATTACTTTTTGAGGGTCCTGCTCTTAGTTGTGAACTTACACATTTGGAAGTTGAAAGTTTAGCAATAAACAAACATGACGTTTTCAAGCAGGTAAGAGAATTTGTTGCATGCTCTGTAGAACCAATTTCAGGACGATAAACAGCGGAAAGCGATATAGCCATATCAGGAGATGATAGCTGAAAAAAAGGTATGATCTTCTAGTTTCTGAAGAGTCAGCAATGACAGTCAGATCAGTCAAATCCTAGGAAGATTGCTGAGCAAGCGGTTCGTCAAGTGCCGATTTTATTACTGTCTGAAGGGAATGTTCAAGAATTTCAACACCTTCTAAAATATTAAATCCATTGTCAGCCTACCGGTAAATTAATAGAATCCATAGTCCTCAAATTCTGAATATTGATTTGCTCTGAAAAACATAATTCAGCGCATTCAGATCTCACATCTGATGCCTCAGTCACAATTTCAGACCTAAGTTCTTCCGGGAGATTGGCTTCACTCGTAACACAAAATGGGTAAGATCTGTGTAAAAAAACTACAAAAGAAAATATATTTGATTGATCAGTATTCTCTATCTCATCAGCTGGGTCTAAATTGGCAGAGCTAGACAAAATATCGGGCCTAAGAAAATGTGAGTCAAGATTTGACGTGATTACAGCAACGAGGCTGAATAATACAAGCTTTTTCAACACAACTTAGGTTTCGCATTATCATCTGATACTTGTCGCTGTCATTCCAAATAACTTGGTGAACTTGTTTTTTGACCTTTTGAAAGGACGAAGATCGGTAGGTAACAGTATATCTTTTTATACAATATCGTAATCTAATACTACTGTTACGCGCCTTAGTCGACGGCACTAGCGCCTAGTTGTTACTCAAACTCTCGGTACCTTGCGCGTCTTTACTTGAATATTCTGGATATTTCCGTGCTAATTTATATAAAGTACACGGTTGACCGAGCTTTGCTCGGTATTTTTCGCTCGGTTTTTTTTTTTAATTCGTGTGTTTTGGAAATTATATATAGATACAAATTACATACTGATGAAATACGAATAATATTTTTTGATCTTAGCGACATAATAGAAAAAACTTAACTGGTTATTTGAATAAAAAATCATGAGTGCAATTAGTTTAATTTAAATTTTCGTGTCTTTAAAAAATACTAAAAAAAGGGCTCGAAAAAATAGATTTTCTCAAAAAAGAAAAAAATCGTAAAAAAAATTAAAAAAAGTCGGCTCGAACCGGGGTTTTACGATTCTGTGACCGCCCATTATACCAATTAAGCTATTTATAATCATTAACAATCTGCCAAAATTTACCTTCTTATTCTAACGATATTGTAGCAGTTTTTCATTGCCTAAAAACACGGACAAAAAGACATTTTCTAAAAATAAATCCTAGCTAGGTCGATTTATTATCCCCGAAACTCCCTGGACACTAAATTTTATGGAAATCGTTGGAGCCGTTTCCGAGATCCGGATTATATATATATATATATATATATATATATATATATATATATATATATATATATATATATATATATATATATTATATATATTATATATATATATATATATATATATATATATATATATATATATATACATACAAGAATTGCTCGTTTAATAGTATAGGATAGGCGCTGCAAGATGCGATCGAGGAAGTATTGAATTCGGCGAGACAAGCGAAGCTTCGGAGCGAAATAAAGTGAATTAGTGTGATTAATTATTAGTGTTTTAGGTTTTAATTTGTGTAAAGAAAATTAAAGTGTTAATTTAGGTAATTTTATTGGCAATTTTTATTGTCACGAACCTCAAGCTCGTAACAATTGGTGTCAGAAGTGGGATAAAATCATGCCGATTTTACTTAAGGAGGAAACGGAGGGTGTCCGTACCCGCAGTCAACGCCAGCATGAGACGGACCAGAGGAGATTTGGTGGTGCAACGCCGCAGACGTCGGAGGGCCAACTGCCAGCCACGGAGGCTGCGGGCCCGTCAGTAGCTCCTGCACCTGCAGCACCTGACTTAGGTGCTCTGATGGCGATGCTACAGGAGCAGCTGCAGCGCGGACGAGAGGAACAGGCCCGTCTGTTGAAAGAGCAGCAGGAGGAACAGGCTCGCCGACAGGAGGAACAGGCTCGCTGACAGGAGGAACAGGTCCGTCGGTTGGAAGAGCAGCTGCCGGGCGGCCAGGAAGAACAGATGCTTCTCATGAAGAACCTTCACGCTACCTTCGGGAAAGAGATAAGGGAGGTGAAGGATAAGGTTGCTCAACATGATAACCGCCTGTCGGAAGCTGAGACCCAAATCAACCAAGTTAAGAAAACGCTGGATGAACTCAAACTTGGGGATGGAACTATAGCTCCCATAGTAGCTTCAGCACCTTCGCTACGTGGGTTCAAGGTGCCACCGTTCGACGGAACTTCTTCCTGGTCAGCCTACAAAATCCAGTTCGAGGCTGTTATGAAGGCAAATGGCTGGAATAAAAGTCAGGCCATGACTGCTCTCACACTGGGCCTGCGCGACCAGGCCTTAACAGTTCTGGAATCTCTCGGTGAGGAAGTGACTTATGAGCAACTCCTTGAGGCGTTGGAGGCGAGATATGGCGACGCTCACCTGGAACACGTCTTTCGTGCGCAGCTTAAAGATCGCGTGCAGCGCATCAACGAAAACCTGCAGCAGTGGGCTCTAGAGGTGGAGAAGCTGGTGCGAAAAGCATACCGGTCTGTACCTGCGCTCATTGAAGGGAACCTGGTGCAGACATTCATCGACGGCATCCGCGACCTTGAAGTCAGAGCTGCTGTGAGGCTGGGGCACCACGAGACGCTTAAGGACGCCTTGGCCCATGCACTGGAGGTGGAAGCCGTGCGGCAGATCATCGTTCCCATCGCGTCAGGGAGGTTGCAGCAGCTACAGTCCGTGACCGCAACAAAGGATACAGCCCTAGGTGCTATGGCTGTGGGGAAAAGGGCCATCTTCGATCCAGCTGCCCTAAGCGAAGCGTAGAAAGGGAAAGTCAACGATATCAGGAGGGTAGTGCAGCTAACGGCACTGCCTGGCGGCGACAGGATCGTCGTTCACCTCACGCTAGGGAGGTTGCAGTTACGGTTCGCGACCACAAGGATGGATACAGCCCTAGGTGCTATGGCTGTGGGGAAAGGGGCCATCTTCGGTCCAGCTGCCCTAAGCACACCCTAGGAAGGGAAGGTGAACGGTCTCAGAAAGGAAGTGCGGCTAACAGTACCGCCCAGCAGCAGCAGGAATACGACTTTACTATCAGACACTGCAGCGGGAAATCTCACGGCAACGCAGATGCATTGTCAAGAAGACCTTTTCCTGAAGATTGCAACCATTGTAGTAGGCAAGAGAGTAAGGAAGTGGTATCCGTGAGGATGCTCAGGACAGACCACCTCAGCAACTGGTGGAAGGACAGCCTACGACATGCACAGCAGGAAGATCCTGACATCAAGCCGGTTCTGGAAGAGATGAAGGCCCGGGCTACCAAGCCTAAGTGGAGGGACGTCTCAGCGATGAGTTCAACCACGAAAAGCTATTGGGCCCAATGGGACAGCTTGCTGATTCAGGATGGAGTCCTGTGCCGTAAATGGGACAATGGTCGAGGAGACAGCTGTCGTTTGCAAATGGTTGTCCCTAAAGCTATAGTGCCGAATGTTCTACAGCTGTGCCATAATGGTCGTTCAAGAGTCCATCTGGGAGTTAAACGAACTCTACTGAAGGTCCGAGAACAGTTTTTCTGGGTCCATTATCGTGACGATGTCGAGGATTGGTGTCGTACATGTACAAGTTGTGCGGCCGTGAAGGGACCTCAGACACGTAGTAGAGGAGCACCGAAATTGTACAATGTTGGTGCACCATGGGATGGCCCGTACCGGATTGTGACCAGGATCAACGATGTAACCTACCGGATACAGAAAGGCGCAAGAGGGACTCCTAAGATCGTCCATGTGGATCGCCTGGCGCGTTATTATGGGGCCGATAATGCTCGGGACGAACATGTCTTAGGAGGGGGCAGTGTTACGCGCCTTAGTCGACGGCACTAGCGCCTAGTTGTTACTCGAACTCTCGGTATCTTGCGTGTGTTTACTTGAATATTCTGGATATTTCCGTGCTAATTTATATAAATAGGCGCTGCAAGATGCGATCGAGGAAGTATTGAATTCGGCGAGACAAGCGAAGCTTCGGAGCGAAATAAAGTGAATTAGTGTGATTAATTATTAGTGTTTTAGGTTTTAATTTGTGTAAAGAAAATTAAAGTGTTAATTTAGGTAATTTTATCGGCAATTTATATTTTCACGAACCTCAAGCTCGTAACACTACTTTATTACGATATTTTTCACATTAGTTTTTAATTCTTCGAGAAACGTGTCGAAATCAGGAATATCGTAGCCACGAGAAACAATTGCATCAGCAGTGCATTTCAACGTTCCTCCAACACCGTTAGGTGCCCCCTTGCCATGACCTGACTCAGTGTAGTTCCACGTCAATGAGGCCAGACTAGTATAATACCATTTTAAGGCGCCGATAACAAAGAATGTCTTGTAATTTCTGTATTGGCTTGTGTCAGAATCGGAAACAAAGTTAAGGGTCGTAATTTGGGGTACCTTTTGCTTGAGCAAGCAGCATCATGTCTTTTATAGTTTTCTGATAAGTCAACATGAATAATGGCTTCTTCGGGTTGCAAATTATTTTTTAATGTCTTTATAGCATTATGCTGAGCTGTAACTCTTCCACAATGTTTGGAAAAGATCTCTGTTTTTCAAAAATATGAATAGCATCTCTTGGCCAGATAGTGATTTTCTCTTTTTTAATCACTCTGATACACTTTTCCCGTCCGCTTTGTACAATTTGTTCACATTTTGATGCCCAAGACTAATAGTTAAAATCAACAGAATTATCAAATTCTTGATAATTTGTAATAACTTTTACCTTGCAATATTTGCATATCCTCAGTAAACATTGACGATTGAAAGGGTCACAGCAAATGTCTACTAGCATGTCAGTGGTGTTTTTGTGAGGAATGATGTTTATGCATCGTTTCAACTAATAGTCTAAAGTTTTCATGGGTAATGCACAGACACGTCTCCTTGGGTTTTGCGAAGGAAAAAGAACCCAAAATGGTCTAAATCTACTAAAAGTTGAAAAGCTCAATTTGTAATAGACTTTGTCAAAAATTTTCTGTGCAAGTGATACAAAGAATCAGTCATGTAGCGTCTCTGTTTTGTTACGCCAGCTTTCTTTATAGTTTCTTTTTTCCCAGCAGTTACAGAGCTGCTTTCGTCTTGTTCAAGGAATCTCTTAATATCCTCTCGTATTTTATTAACTTTAGATCCTTTCTGCTTGCTCACCCTCCGTCTAAAAATGTTAGTCAATTTTCCTAAACACCCTTTGTCTTTTAATATAGTTTTTTATATTCACTTGAATATTCCTTGCAAACTCTTGCTTAGCTTTGTGAGTTTTCAGGGCTTTATATGACTGTAGCAATTTTTCATTCATAATACATATGTACACTGTTTTCTTTTTTTCCTCAGTCAGTCTTTTTAATTTCTTCCGTTAAGCTTCATTTACTTTCTTAACTCCTTACAGTTGTCTTGTAAGTTCTTTAATGTTTTTGTCCTTTTTGTGTCTTAATCTTCTGATTGATTGGAAAGGGGAAATTTCTCTGCTGAGAACTGAATTCTGAAACCTGTGATGTGCAAGCAGAAAGGGGACTTCCTTGCGATCTTGTGATTCTTGAATTTGGATCAGTATTTTCTTTATTGTCTCACATAAGACCCGGAACTATTTGTATTTACTATTTGTAGGGCATACAAATATTTGTTCCGTGCGGAATTAGAGCCCGCGGCCCCCAGCGCTGCCACTCATTACTAAGCCACTGCGCCACGGAGCTCTCAATTAGCCGTTTGAGTTTATGTTGTCATTCAAACATGAATCGCATAGGTAGGTACACGATGACGCCGTCACGCATTCCGTCGCTCAGGAGTGCGTATGTGTGTGCGCACTAGCTTCTTACTGCTCATCACAGCTTCTATCCCTATCGCACACATCACATACGCAAAGTTCAAAATTTTTGTTAAACTAAGTTTGTATCATCATCAACATCATTACAGCCCTTCACAAGTCCACTGCTGAACATAGGCCACCCCCAAGGTATGCCACGAA
Organism: Parnassius smintheus behrii; assembly: GCA_036936625.1. Lineage (NCBI taxonomy): Eukaryota > Metazoa > Arthropoda > Insecta > Lepidoptera > Papilionidae > Parnassius > Parnassius smintheus. The sequence continues at coordinate 33,657,593 of JAUPFT010000024.1, forward strand.
GCACGGTCCTGAGCCACCTGCACCCATCGAATTCCTGCATATCTTACCAGGTCGTTACTTCATCTAGTGGGGGGTCGCCCTACACCTCGCCTACCGGTACGAGGCTGCCACTCTAGAACCTTTTTTCCCCAACGGTTGTCGGTTCTTCGAGCTATATGACCGGCCCATTGCCACTTCGGCTTACTAATCCGTTGGGCTATGTCGGTCACTCTGGTTCTACTGCGGATATCCTCATTTCTAAGTTTATCACGCAGAGAAACTCCGAGCATAGCCCTCTCCATAGCTCGCTGAGCGACTTTGAGCGTTCTCATACGGCCAGCAGTGAAGGACCACGTCTCGGTTCCGTAGGTCATCACTGGCAACACGCACTGGTTGTACAACTTAGTTTTCAGGTTTTGAGGTATACCTGACGAGAAGATGTGTCGTAATTTCCCGAACGCTGCCCAGCCGAGTTGAATCCGTCGATTGACCTCTCGGTCGAAGTTGGACTTAGCTAGTCGGACTATTTTTCCCAGGTAAACGTACTCGTCAACAACTTCTAGCTTAGTGCTCCGAACAACTTCTGGCATAGGTGTGACATGGACATTAAACATGATCTTTGTTTTGTACATGTTCATCTTAAGACCTATCCGTTAGGAGGCACTATTGAGGTCATTGAGCATAGTGCATAAGTTCTCCAGCGATTCTGCCATAAGGACTATATCGTCGGCAAATCGAAGGTGAGTGATGTACTCGCCATTGATGTTAATACCGTATCCTTTCCAGTTCAGTAGCTTGAAAACGTCTTCCAATGCAGCGGTGAAGAGTTTCGGGGAAATAACGTCATCCTGTCTTACACCTCTCTGCAGTTGCATAGGTTTCGTCTCTGGTTCTGTACTCGGATAGCCATCGTAGCCCTACTGTACAAACACTTCAGCACTTCGATATACCGACAGTCAACTTGGCACCGCTGAAGAGACTGTAGCACCACCCAAATTTCGACGGAATCAAAGGCTTTCTCATAGTCCACATAGGCAAAGTGACAGATTGTACTCTTCGGACTTCTGTACAATTTGCCGAAGGGTATGTATGTGGTCTATGGTACTAAAGCCTTTTTGGAAACCGGCTTGTTCGGGAGGCTGGAAGTCGTCGAGTCTGCGTGCGAGACGATTCGTAATGATTCTCGAAAACAGCACGTAGACGCGGCTCAGAAGGGGTCGAAGGTTCAGAAGAATTCGGTCTGTAGTTCTTCAAGAGGGTGTTGTCACCTTTCTTGAAGAACAAGACCACCGCACTTCTGCTCCACGCCTCCGGAGTAGTGCCACCATGGAGGACGGAATTAAAGAGCCTCTGAAGGACTTCAAGTACTGGTTTTCCACCCGCTTACAGAAGCTCCGCTGTAATTCCATCCTCGCCCGGGGACTTGCCTTTTTTAAGGTGCTGGAGAGCCATTCTACTCTCTCTCAGACTGACGTCCGGGACATCATCGGAATAGTGTCGGATAAGACTTGCTCTTGGATCGTTAGTCACACTTGCGTGTGGCTCCAACAATGATGTGTAAAGCTGCCCATAGAACCTCTCAATCTCACTCAGAATCTCAGGTGTCCCGAAAACGATGCTGCAACACTCAGTCTTCAGCTTTGACAGTTGGCTCTTACTGGCAGACAGATCTCTGGCAAAGACTTTGGAGCTCTGGTTCCGCTCAATCGCTTCTTCAAAACGAGCAGTATTAAATTTGCGTAAGTCTCGCCATTCTCTCGCCGATCTGTCTGTTCAGTTGCCTGTATGCTGTCAAATCTGTTGACGATTGCAGCCTCATCTCCCGTCTAACAGCCATGAGATTAAGAGTGTGATCGGAGAGTTTTTGTTTTCTTCTGCGGCCGGTCTTGCAGAACTTAGCTCTGACCGCATGGACAGTTTCCACGAGCTTTTCATTCATATCGTCCACTGCATTGCAATCTTCTAGGCACTGAAAGCGGTTACGTAACTCGAGCTGAAAGGTTTCGGAATTCTGGATTAGAGCACGAGGGGGACGGAGCGTTGACTTCATTAGACGAGACCTCTCCAACTTAACGTTTAGGTTCAGTGTGCCTCTAACCATTCGGTGAACGCTGCAAGTTTTCACTCTTGCGATCACTGAGAGATCACTGAACAGTTGGCGTCTGGTCGTCATTTTTTGTCGAACCGTCGGGGCTCGACCAGGTCCACTTCCTGTGGGGCCGTTTCTGGAAGAAAGAGTTCATCATAAATTGTCCCTCTTTCTCCGTAACTCGGTCAGCTGCTGGCCCCTACGGTTCCGTTGCCCTACTCAAAATTTCACTAACTTCAGCTCACCGCTTTATTTTGTGCCTAGTTTTGCGTTGAAGTCTCCCATCTACACAGTGTAGTGGGTTTTGGAAGATTACATGGCTCTAGAAATATCCTCATACATTTCCTCCACCTCCTCATCGGGATACATCCCGGGTTTACGCACCAACCTCGGTACACCGAGGTTGGTGCGTAAACCCTTATGTATGTATGACCTTCAGCGAATAACATTTGGTGATTCTGAGTATCAGTTACGCGAACCTCGTCGACACACTCCCAATCTTTACAACGTTATTGAGAGACTTGTGGACGATAAATCCGACACCTCCTTCGGACAGATGGTCGCCCTCCCGGTGATAGAACAAGTTGCCGGACTCGAGGATTACCGTGTCCTCCCCCTCTCTTCGGACCTCGGATGATCCAATAATATGTCAGCGCAACTTGTCTACCTCTTCTTCCAACTCCAGTATCTTCTCGTCAGTCCTCAGGGTGAGTGCGTTATAAGTTGTCAGGTCGAGTCGTCGTAGGTGGCAACCGAACCTCCACCGGAGATTCTTAGCACCCCGTGCCCCGCCGTTACCATGGTCGCCACCGTAGCCAGGAATAGCGTGGCCGTTGAGGACTGGGGGGCGTTTGTTTGCGTCGTTACTCATGGGGGGATATTTGCCATAGTTGCCACGCTTGGCGAGCGGGTTGGCAACCGCAGTTTTTTATTATATTATTGTTGTTATTAGGAAGATGCTGCTGCCCATCTCCTGCCTGTCTCCCTCTGTCGCCTCTTACGACACCCACGGGAAGATATGGGGTAGTCGATATTCTCAACCGCCACTACACGGCAACTAAGTTCGTATAAATAGGGTTATTATAATATTAAGGAATTTATGGATGATAATAACCCCTGGGAAGGGTGATCGCCACCAAGCTATTTCTAATTTGTCTTGTATTGTTAATTGTAAACATGATTGTAAGCTTTTATTTGAAAAAAAAGTCCCGCTGGGTTTCTTGCTGGTTCTTCCCAGGACAGAGCTTTTTTTTTTTGTGAACCAGTGGTTAATGAAAAAATTTACTTTATTAAGTATTGTTCATAATCTACATTGAATAAAAAAGTTTCTGTTTCTGCACATGATGTCAGCTGAGATAGCATGCATTTTAACCCATTCCATCACTTAGTTCGTGCCATCGACTAGGGCCACCTTAAGGAAGTATCGCTGGAGGACTTATGCACTATGCTTAATTACCTCTATAGTGTCTCTCAACAGATAGGTCTTAAGATGAACATGGACAAAACAAAGATCATGTTTAATGTCCATGTCACCACCTATGCCGGTAGTTGTTGGGAGCATTAAGCTCGAAGTTGTTGACGAGTATGTTTACCTGGGACAAATAGTCCAACTTCGACCGAGAGCTCAATCGACGGATTCAACTCGGCTGGGCAGCGTTCGGGAAATTATCACACATCTCATCAGGTATACCTGAAAACTAAATTGCACTTCATAGTCTGAGTTCAGTCCCCCATGACCATGAGTGCTGCAAAGCACCCGAATTAAAAATAAGTAGAATTAAACGCGATAAAATCCGTAAAAGTAGTCAGTAGATAGCTGTGCTATTTGATGTTTTGCTTTTATGTGATGACGTGAAGAATAAATTTATCTTTAAATTTAAGGCAGATTTCCATAAAATTTTGTATGTGGGCAGTCATCATCATCATCATCATTACAGCCCTTCACAAGTCCACTGCTGAACATAGGCCTCCCCCAAGCAATGCCACAAAGCACGGTCCTGAGTCAACTGCATCCATCGACTTCCTGCATGTCTTACCAGGTCGTTACTCCATCTAGTGGGGGGTCGTCTTACACTACGCCTACCGGTACGATGCTGCCACTCGAGAACCTTTCTTCCCCATCGGTTATCGGTTCTTAGAGCTATATGGCCGGCCCATTGCCACTTCAGCTTACTAATCCGTTGGGCTATGTCGGTCACTCTGGTTTTACTGTGGATATCCTCATTTCTGAGTCTATCACGCAGAGAAACTCCGAGCATAGCCCTCTCCATAGCTCGCTGAGCGACCTTGAGCGTCCTCATACGGCCAGCAGTGAAGTACCACTTTTCACTTCACTTCACGAGTACGTTTACCTGGGACAAATAGTCCGACTAAGTAAGTCCAACTTCGACCGGGAGGTCAATCGACGGATTCAACTTGGCTTGGCAGCGTTCGGGAAATTACGACACATCTTCTCGTCAGGTATATCCCAATCTCTGAAAACTAAAGTGTACAACCAGTGCGTGTTGCCAGTGATAACTTACGGATCAGAAACGTGGGCAGTGACCCTGGTTAATTTATAGGTTATTAATCTGATTATGACACTTCAAAAAAGGAGGGTTATATTTTTTCCTTCCTTTAGAATTTTATTTTTACAATAACGGTTATTAACGATAACATTTTGTTGTTAAAGTTTTCTTTTAAATGTATACCATATTTATACATGAATTTTAAATTAAGTTTTTCAAGTCTTGTGTCATAATTTGAAACTAGCTGACGTGATCGGTGGTAAAGCGGTAAAGAATAACTTGGTGGTAAAATCTAGATGGGATTGTGTTTAGTATCACGCCGCCTGAATTTGAGGAGTCTGTCACTATGGGGGGGTCAAGGAAGCTTAGGTATCTCAAGTGCCTCCTTGCAATTTAAACTGCCGGATGTCGTCGAAAATATTCATAAATTTATTTATTTAACAATTTATGTACACACGAAGTAATGTTGCAATGAAAATTAAAAAGATATTTTGCACAAAGGCACTGCTTATTTCATATTAAAATTTCTTCCAGCAGGCCTGAAAATAATATATATAAATCACTAATTGATAATTAAAACGGAACTTAAATTACTCTAAATTCTTACGTTTTTAAGTTACATATCTGTCAAAATGCGTATTAAGGTGCCCTTAATTCAAAAACACATAAAAACGGGCACCACAATTCACACAAATTATTGCAGAGCATGTGGCAGCCTAGCGGAACATGGGCACACCCACAACAATTACAACCATTGGGACCCTGAAAAACCATTTGTGGCTCCAGACGGGACTCACACACAAAGGATTAAGACACAATGGAAAGTCGTGAAGCATTTTTAAAAAACAAAAGATAATTACAATAATTTAGAGAATTTTAGAAATGCGATAGTGGAGTACTTGTGGAGGCGGAATATATAAAGATCCATTTTTGGAAATGGTGGAAGTGATAAAATATGTTTGCTTACTAAAATAATTATAAAAGTTAACATTTTTGTGTTTTATTTGTTGCAAGACGAACAAAGTGAGCTCGGGACTTGGGGCACCATGACTCGGAATGTTAGGTTAAAATGTGATGGCGGCGCCATCCCCTTCGTGGTTACTTTATTATAAACCATATCCTATGGATTTTTTCATATTATTTCTAGATGTCTGAGTAGTAAAATATTCCGGACATGTGAGAACATCTAATGCATATTGGAGTATTGTGGCAGAGTCTTCCCCGCTCACAAAATTCTATGGGTAATGAGGAGCCTTGTGCACATTCGTGGGACCTACAAGTTGTCAGGAAACTTCTTTTATTTTTAATGAGACTTAAAACAGTTTGACATTTATTAATATACAAGTATAGTTTTTTGTACTACATAACCAAAACAATTAGGCATGTGACAGTTAAGACGTCATTAGAACTAAGGAGGGAACACCTGAATGGTGACCAGTCACTAGGGGAAGCGCGGGGATAGAGGGCAAGGTGCGGGCGCCAAAACTGCATTCCTATCATACGCCTAATTGTTTTAGCCAAGTTGTATGTCGGATGTATGCAAACAAACACACTATTAGTAAACAGATCTAGTTGTTTTGCAATTATTTCAAATTATTTTCTCCACAATATACTCTGAATTTATTGCACTCTGAATTTATTGCATTATCATTACCACTAGCACATTTAGTTAGGATAAATGAATGGATATGTGTTCACATATAAGTTTTATTATTATTGTAGTTGGCTAGAAGGAGATCATCAGCATTTATTTGCAATGTTCTGCTTTGTATTGCTCATGTAATTATATCTGTGTAATTGTAATTTTATCTAGTAACAACATACTAAAAATGACTAGTTTTTCTCTAAAGACGGCGAAACATTCCTTCCAAGAACATTCTCTTGATATTTTAGTTTCTTGATATTTGTTGGATCATTTAAAATTTCCTCTTCAGATGATAGTCTATCTAATCTCTGATCTTGGATAGACTCTGAAAGGTCAAAAAAATATATTTTAAAATAAAATTTTATAATAGGTGTTAAAAAAATCAAATACTTTTATTTTAACAATCAACATTGAATAATAGGGCATGGGAATTGCTTTATAGGATTCTATCTGAGCTCTGGAAAAATATGTGAGATGTAATATCAATATAGATTTAATTTTTTATTTGTTTTGTGCGAATTACATAAACAACAGAATTTTTAGATATAATATTTATTGTGACCTACCTAAAGTTTTTCACATATCTGTGGTGTCTGGGAGAAACCTGATAACTCCATTTTCGTCATTTTTTAGTTTGGTACTATGTTGTTATTAAAAAAAATCATATTTTATTTTGGTCTATTGCTGATAAGTGTAACTATCATAGGAGTGGGAGAATCGTAGCGGTAAAAACGTGACTATTCATAATTTTTTATTAATGGTTTGGTACAAATTCGATAACTAAACTAGTCATGATATTATCAAACGCAAAAAATTAAAAATTGAGATCTTATTTCTGATAACTCCCACATATCAGCTCTGTATCAAATATTTAAAAATATTTTTACAATTTTCTAATAAAAACATGATTAGTCCCACTTGTCATGTTTGTACCACTTATAAATTAAATAAAGCCTTGCTTCAACACTGATTAATCCCACATAACAAGTTTCTACCAAAATTATTTTTATTTTTTACTTAACTTCTGCAAAACTTATCAAATAGTTATTGTTGTGAATAAATGTGAAAAAATTAATAAACCGCCATCTATGCGTAATGTTGTGAACTATTTCGCTTCTCGACCCGGTTAACTGTCAATACTGTCATTTCATTCATTTTTACCCTCTCTCTTTCTTATTGACGGTTTCGTTCGCGCCCTTTTCGCCAACTCTTGTCAGAACAGGTGAAGTTTTTCAAACGAAAACAATTTTATTACAGTTTTAAAATGAATAATCGCAGAAACAATGCACAAAGTGCTCGTTCTCGTGGCATAGTAGATTCGGTGTTGCAATTTTCAAATGATTCGCATTCCGAGTCTGATTTACATAACGTAAGTGAACAACTTTTGTTGCAACTAAGATTAGTTAGCAAACAAATAAGTAATTTTTACGTTATATTCGATAGCTAGAGCCTTTTCTTATTCATTCAATCTTGTTTTTTTATTGTAGGAAAGAAATGTAGTACTCGTTACCGAAAATGTGTTAGTACATGCAACACAAAATTGGTCTCCTGACAGGAATAAACAAGTTTCTTACTCTCGCATTGATAAAAGTGATGACGACAATTCTATTGAAATAGTAAGTAGATAGTCATTTATAATTTACATGTGTGTGAATTAATACTTTATCTTATGCATCTTAAAGATTTTAGATAACCGTTCGATGCCCATTGAGTCTGAATTTAGAACTGATTATATTAAAATAGAATTGCAAGAAATAGCAAGCTCATCTTTAGATAATATTATGGAGAAGAATTCGTTTGAAAAAACAGCTACTTCCCACTCAGTAAAAACCACAAAACCAACACAAGTCCAAGTAAGTTTATTAAGATAATTAGGGTAGTTTTGATCTCCAGCCTACAAGAATGTAATGATTAATGTACTTTCAGCTCGATATACAAGCGTGGTCCTTCCCCGGTCGAGCCGACCCATTCGTGCTAAAACTATTACTAATATAACTGCAGCATGACTCTACCACATATAAAAATATTATTCATTCAGACTCAAAAAAACAATGAAGACGTAACACCAGAAAATATTGATGAACATCTGGACGATACTGTTTTACCCCAAATTGTTTGTGAAACTTCTAATCAAGTAAGTACTTCAGTTTAAAAACCAAATTTTAGTTTGCAATATTATACTCTACGGTATTTATTATGAGTTTAATACTTTCTTTTTTAGAGTAATATTACTCAAAACAATGAAATTGAACCAGGGTCATCAGATTTTTCTGCAGAAAAATCAAGAGATGTTTTACAAGATAATACAGAATGTGATGTTGAGATGGTAGGTTTTTTGATTTTTTATTTAACTTATTTTCTAAGATTGTTCTGTGATTACTTACGTAAAAATTATTCTTAGGGAATAACGACAAAACAATGTCTAACTTATAAAACAGTTTTTTTTACTTTTTTTACAGGGTCAGGATTTTAGCTCTGGCTCTGATGATGAATGGCAACCTGTCAGTCATGATTTGATAACATCTATTGAAAACGAAGAATCTACAAGTAAATCTGACTCCGATGATGGTGATTGTGACGATAATATCCCATTGGCTTTATTATGTAGAAAGAGGAAGAAAGGTTATGGTCCTTATCAAAGAAAGCTACGAAAGGAGCGTACGGAAAAACGTCGAAAAGGCGAGGAATATGTAACTGCAAAAGGAAAATGTATACCAAAGCGTTATCCGGGTGGATTTTTAGATAATTGTAGGGCAAAATGTCAACAAAAGCTTGAGAAAATTAATTTGAACCAGCTTTACATTGACTACAGGGAATTACCGTCTAGAAAAGCACAAAAAAGATATTTGAGTGGATTGATTAAAATAAAACCAAAAGAGCGTACAAGAAGAAATTCATTTATGAAAAACAGAGAGGTAACAGTTATTTACAATATAGATGGAACTGAAGGAAATATTTGCAAAAAATGTTTCATGAAAACATTTGGTGAAGGCAGAGGTTTTATAGACGAAATCGTTAAGAAGAAAAAGAACAGCTCATCGGCATCTGTTATTGTAAAAGCTGATCAAAGAGGTTTAAGGGATCCTGGAAATAAACGTTCTGACCATGACATACAATACGTCAAAAACTTCATCCACAAATTTCCAGCTTATGAAAGTCACTACTCCCGACGCCATACGAATAAAAAATACTTTCATCAGGATTTAAACATGAAGATATTGCACAAATTGTACAAAGATGAATACGTGAAAGACAATAGAGAAGAAGGATTACCGCCAGTAAGCATTACGCTGTTTCGTAGCATTTTTAAAACACTCAATTTGAAATTCAAAAAACCTTCAAACGATACTTGCAAAACTTGCGATTCACTTACGCTTCAAATTAAAACTTGTGAGGATGCTAATAAAAAACAAAATTTAGAAGAGAAGAAGACTATTCATCAAAGTAAAGCTGAATCACATTATAATTCGAAAAGAGAGGACAAAGAATTGAGTAAGCAAAGTGATGGAAAAATTGTTGTTGCTGCATTCGATCTACAAAAATGTTTAGCGACTCCTTATCTATCAGCTGGAATGTCGTTTTATAAAAGGAAGCTATGGACTTTTAATTTAACTGTACGTAACATCACAGAAAAACGAACGCACTGTTTTGTTTGGTACGAAAGTATCGCACAAAGAGGTGCGGATGAGATTGCATCATGTTTGTTTCGATTTATTATGGAGCTACCAGATACTGTAGAGCAGATAATCTTCTACTCAGATACCTGCCCAGGACAAAACAGAAATAATATTTTACCATTAATGTTTGCATTAGCTGTCAATCAAAAAACCAGTTTAAATGAAATCCATCACAAATTTTTAGTGCCCGGACATACGCATTTGGAATGCGACAGCGATCATGCAGCAATAGAAAGATTTATAAAACATCATAGAGTTTCAATTTCTGTTCCACAATATACACAGATACACAGTCCAAATGATGACACAAGAAGAGTTTTTAGGATTTTCTCAACTTTTCAAAACAATGTTTATGAAAAGAAACATTGATTCCGATAAAAATCCTTTTATTTGGAATAATATTTTTTGGATAATGTGTTCTAAAGACTCTAATGATGTGGCGTTCAAAGAGTCTTTAGACTCAAATGAACCTTTTAGATACTACTCATTTGTTAAAAGGGGACGGGTATATTTGGTTGCTACTTTGAGCATACCAAGAGCATATTCGAGTCCTTTACCTATATGCTCAAAAAAGTACCATGATATTATAAGTTTGCTACCTTTTATAGACCGTGTTTATCATAATTTTTATAAAAATTTGAAAACCTCAAACATGAATCCTGACTCCGTAAGCGACAGTGACGAAAATTACGAATAAATTATAACACTTATATTCTAATATCTTTTGATTTCAATATGTTAACTCCATTGTTATCGATTTAATTAGTTAATGTTAATTTGGGTAAAAAATGATATGTGCCATTTAAAATAAAACAACTGTGTTTTTAGTTTTAGTCAATATATTTAAAAAAACCTGATTAATAAATAGTTACTGCAGCAGTGGTTAGCTTTTTCTAATTTACCTAACTGATTTATAAATTAAACTTGAACCTTAAAAGTCTTATACTGAAAAATTACATTTTTGGACTTAACAGGTTTCTCCCAGACACCACAGATATTATCATATTCATTATGTTACCTACTGTTTATTAGTAGTATGAACTATTAACTCCAATAGGAATAGGAATTCAGATTTAACTATATAGAAATTGTCAGATGAAATTTAAAATAAAATGGAATGCACCAAACAAACGGCATAATTTTGACACTGCTTAAAAAATTAAATAACATACTCACTATTGTATGGAGTATATCTATCTGATAATAAACTCTCAAGATTATATCCTATGATACCAACTACTGCTGCGATTGGTAAAGTAATGTATGGAGCGTTTGTACGTAAAAATTGCATTATTATAGGCCACATCTGAAATTAAATATTTATAAATTGGCAACTATCATACATACATACTTCAACAGTTTTTGTAAGTACAGGATGAACACAGTGCTTCATAAATTTGCACCAGTTGATGATGATAATTTGAAAATTTTGCACACACAAGGCCACTGTGGGATACACACTCAGACCAACAAATTTAAAAATGCTAAACCATGCTCAACTTCCTGACAACACTCACACATCTTCATTCTTATGTTCCTCTCAAACTGAAAAAGTCTACTGGTTTACACATAAACCTAAAACCATGTTAGCTGTTAATGTTTTCAGATGCATAACAAAACAGCACATTCAAGGTGGTAGTCACATTGTGGCTATATTCTGGTTTTAGCACAAATAAGTAAGGTCCGGGAAGGACAATACCAGAGTAAAAAAACAGCTTGCAAACTAAAAATTATGTAAAATAATGAGCACAAAAAATATAATATTGCAATATTTAACTTTTTTCTAAAAGTTAATTTGAATAACATGTAGCTTCATTTTTTATATCTTCCTTCCTTCCACTATTACGCATTTTCTTTTCTTTGCTTTTGTATGCAGTTTTCTCCTGACTAATATGTTTGAGTTGCCAAACTTATACAGTGCACTGTAAGCTCAGAACCTAATGCCTATAATAGAGAAACTGCGAACTGGGGTGGAAATACTGGATATGTTGTATCTAGTGTTTATATATCGAAATCCCAACCCCTTTTACAATTTTAACATTGAATAAAAATTATTCAACAAACAAAACAGTTCATTCAAAAGTCATAAAATACATTTCACCAGCAAAGATAAAAATAAAAAATTAAGAAAGATAAGGTTATCGGACATTTTCATAACAACCTCTATAAGATATACTCACTGTTAATTTTAAAGACTTTTCTAACGACTTAAAATTTTTGTTTGAATCCCTAATGATTTAATTTGATTCTTGTGATATAAAGTGAAATATGCAAAAAATATATTATTTACGATCGCGATCATCATAAACTAACGAAACGAAAACACAGAGTCTCTAGTATATAGTTAGTAATCTATGACACAGAGCTTACAGCTTACTATACTCTTTGCACAGAGCATAGAGTAGGGAAGGTGCGTATTTACGCGACCGGGTTTTTATACCAGGTATTTACTTGCAAGTACGCCGACCAAGTGCCGAACAAAAGTACTCGCAAGACTTCAAAGTATTTAAATATTCTTACCCTGTCGACACTCGACGCGATTCTTATTTATATTTTGTTACGGATCAATATTCTATCAAGATATATTTACTTTAAAGGAATGGAAGTATTTTTTTGTAAACGCGATTGGGCTCTATTTGCATAAGGTTACGGATCAATGTTCCATGAAAGTATTTTTCTTCCAACAAGGTTTGAAAGTTGGTATTTTTAAAGGCTTGAAAGCTTTTTTTTGTAAACGCGATTGTGTTCCTTATTTGTATATAGTTACAGATCAACGTTCTATGCAAGTATTTTTCTTTCAGATTTGAGATTATCGATTCATCAGAATGATCAGATCAATTCAGATTAAAGATTTGGAAGTTTTTTTTTGTAAGCGCGATTGTGCTCTTTATTTGTATAAACTTACGGATCAATGTTGTATGCAAGTATTTTTCTTCCAACAAGGCTTGAAAATTTACTATTTTAGCATATGCAATTGCACTCCTTATTAATATGATCTTACGGATATATTTTCGATGCAGAAAGAAAATACTTAACAGTATCTAGTTATGGTTACACCAGCACCACCCATAATAGGTATAAAGCGTCCATCAGCATAAATACATAAACGCTGAGTAAGTAGTAATTTAAGTGGACTGTAAGCTTAGGATTAAGAATTGTAAAAAGACAATGGGCAGAATAAATTCACATCTCACTCTGTGAACACGTAGTTTTAATTAGTTTTAAATTAGTTTTTAAAAAAGCTCTCGGCAGCTCCCGCAACTTGACTATCGCAAGCTCTAGTTTCTGGCGCTGGTATCTGAAGTTGGATGTACTTAAAAGCTTTGGTACTCGATTTGGCAAGTAACACCCATCTCTGTACCACAGAACACAGAACACAATTACTCCCAAAGACTACAATATTATTTAGGGAATGATTACGCCTATGGAGAAAAAGTGCGGTGGTCTTGCTCTACAAGAAAGGCGACAACGCTCTCTTGAAGAACTACGGACCGATTTTTCTTCTGAGCTGCGTATTCGTGCTGTTTTCGAGAGTCATTACGAATGGACTCGCACGCAGACTCTACGACTTCCAGCCTCCCGAACAAGCCGGTTTTCGAAAAGGCTTCAGTACCATTGACCACATACATTCCCTACAGCAGATTGTACAGAAGACTTTAGAGTACAATATGCAACTTTGCCTGTCGTATGTGGACTATGAGAAAGCCTTTGATTCCCTCAAAATTTTGGCGGTGCTACAGTCTCTTCATGCCATGCGATGCCAAGTTGACTGTTGGTATTCGAAGTGTATGTACAGTAGGGCTACGATGGCTATCGAGTACAGAACCAGAGTACGAAACATATCCAACTGCACAGAGAGGTGTAAGACATGGTGACCTTATAATCCCGAAACCCCTCACCTCTGCATTGGAAGCCGTTTTCAATAAAATATTAATTACTTCGCAACCTTCCGCTAACTAAATACAATGATGTGTCTTACCAGGATTGAAGAGCACTTCCCGCCCTCCCTTAATTGCATGCATTCACTCCGTCACTACTAGTCCCAGCACCACTACTTCCAACACCACTATTCCAGGTAAGACACACCATCGACGACAATACGACACGTGTTTCGCCTCTACACGAAGCATCCTCAGGTGATGTAGACTCTACGGTGGCTCACCGCTAAGTGAGTGGCGAGTTTTTTTTTTTTTTTTCTTTTTTTGCGCCCGAAGCAATTAAAGGGCTACCCTGTACGTAGGGAGGCGGAAAATGCATTACGCATACCACGATAGCCGGTCTATCGTGGTTATGGGGGACTCACTGTCCTACCGGGGACCCTAAGTGATACCCCCTAAAAACCGCCTTTGGGGACAGGCAGCTGGCTGATTAAGCTCTATTGTGCCTTATCATGAGCGATCCTCTTTTGGGAAAAGAGGGCGCAGGCGGCTAAGAGCCGCTGAGGGAGTGCCTACGAAGGCAAAATAATATTAGTTGATATAATAATAATTAATTTAATTAGAACTGGCCTGAGCCGCCAGGAGGCAGTTCAGGTCGTTTGACAGTTTATTTGGCGGGTCCGAGAGAGAGTTTCTCGGCCTGCGGACACGATAGCGAGAGGGGGGTGGGGCTGCATAAGAAGCCGCCTCACGAATTAAATTGTTTGGGTGCGACTCTGAGGCTTTGAAGAAGTTCTCAGAGAGTTTTTTAAGGAACTGTTGAATTGTTGGGAGCTCTAAGTCCCGATGAAGGTCGGCATTACGGACGTACCAAGGTGCGTTCGCAGCTCGACGACAGAAGAGGTTCTGAACTATTTGGAGTTCATTTAAAATGTTAGGGTTTGCGTGGGCAAAGACGGGGCCCGCGTAGGACATGAGAGTGGCGAGCCGAAACAGCTGCTATTTATACACGCCGAAACAACCGCTCCCCACCAAAGTAGCGAGTGACCGCGCCGTGCGATAACAAACCTGCGATTAATTGTCATTATTGTTATGATTAATATTTTTAAAAATTATTTTTATTATTATGGTTTTTATTGATATTATTATAGTTATTTATTATTATTAATTTTAAAAATTATTATAAAAGATTAGCCTTAAAAATGTTTAACAAAGATGAATTAGAAACATTTGTTTGTTCATTCAGCAGTGCATGGTTACCATTATTATTTTTTTTAATCTCCAACTGTTCCAGCACACACAGTCGCAGCCCCTTATTACACGTAAGTAAAACTTCAAAGGAATGGTCGCTGGCTAGGTTTGTCCAGTGTCCAAGAGATGTTTGGCAAAATGGGATTTATCAAGATTGCAATTTCTGTACGTAGCCAAATACTCTTGAAATGGCAGTGGGCCGGCCATATAGCTCGAATAACCGAAAACTGATGTGGCAAAAAGTTTCTCGAGTGGCAGCCTCGTACCGGTAGGCGTAGTGTAGGGTGACCCTCCACTAGATGGAGTGACGACCTGGTAAGACATGCAGAAAGTCGATGGATGCAGGTGGCTCAGGACCGTGCTTTGTGGCATTCCTTGGGGGAAGCCTATGTTCAAAAGTGGACTTATGAAGGGCTGTTATGATGATGATGATGATGATTATGCCAAATGATTACTCCAAAGAGTACAGTAACTGTCCTATACAGTAATCACTCGATAGACATAGGTACTTGAATTACTTTCTACCGAGAGCAGACTACTATGAGGATACTACGCAAATTGTCAAGTCGTCATCTTTGATCGCTTTATACTAAAATATTGTAGTGTTTAGCCAAACATGAAAGTTAGTACAGGTAGGGCTTAAGTGTGAGCCACTACCGGGGTCCACAGGTGGCGGATAGTGGAACGGCCGTAAGATATTACGGTTAGCTGTTTCGGCATACCCGACCACACACTGGCAGGGTGAGAGGGTGTAGGGTAGAACCCGTAGGAAAGGTTCTTCTATGCAAAAACTACAACAACCCAATGAAGATTTTGTGACTTGGCGAGCCAATGCCGTCAGTAAATAAGCATTATCCTCCTCCAATTGCGGGCAGCTGCGTAGTTGGTTGATTGAGTGAGTGGGAGCTAGGTAAGCCTGTAGTCACCAACCTCATTGTTGTTGTACGAGTCCCAGATTCAGACGGCAGCAATACAGCGATGTGGAAAGCCACGGAAAACCACCACATTATTATTCCCAGGACAAATCATTATGGCTGAGACGAGAAGTGGTCAGAGGGTGCGAAGAATCTCCGGGTCAGCCATAAAGATCGTAACTTGGAATGTCCGCAGTTTATATGAAGACGGTAAATTAGAAATGTGATAAAGGAGATGTGCAGATTAGAACTTGATATCCTAGGAATAAGTGAATTAAGATGGAAAGGAAACGGAATTTTAACATCCGGTGATGCAGACAGACAGTTTATTACTCAGGTAGCGATGAACGTCAACATCACAGAAATGGTGTTGCCATAATTGTGAAACAAGCTCTAGGATCAACTGTCAAAAATTTCCTTCAGGTATCGGAGCGGGTTATGTTGTTACAACTTAAAGCTAAGCCGTTTAACATCAACATAGTTCAAGTATATGCTCCTACAGCAAACAAAAGTAACGATTTGAATGAGGCATTTTATGACGATATTGAGATAGCACTCAAAGTAACCAAGAAACACGACATATTAGTCATCACGGGTGACTTTAATTCCAAGATTGGGCAAGGTCCAGTACCCAACGTCGTTGGCACCTTTGGGCTTGGTGTCCGAAACGATCGAGGAGAAAGGTTGGTGAAGTTCTGCCAGGAGCGCGAGTTCGTTGTTACTAATACATTCTTTAAGCTACCACCTAGAAGACTTTATACATGGCGTTCACCAGCTGATAGTTCAGTAAAGATTGTACGTAATCAAATAGATTACTTGTTGATTAACAGAAGGCATATAAATTGCATTAAATCTGCTAAGACATATCCCGGAGCCGATATTGGATCTGATCACAACCCTATTGTGGCCATTATTAAAGTTCATCTAAAGAAAATGCAACAGCCAACAAAAACTACAACAGTGGACCTGAATAAATTGAAAAACCCTGAATCTGAAAACCAACTTCACCTAGCCATTAATGACGAAATGTGTAGGCTAAAGCACGAGAATGATAATCTTGTTTTCTCCAATACGGAGCAAGCATGGCATAATTTTAAAACATCAATTATGGATGTAAGTAATAAGATCTTAGTGTCAACACCGCGATATTGGAACACTGAGTGGATTACTGACGAAATCTTAAAAATGGATTTAAGACGTGAAAATAAATTGAAAAAAGAAAAGATGTTCAATACAGCTTTTGTATGTTACCTACTTGTTGGTTCTTCCCAGGACAGAGGTATCTGTAGTAAATAAAACATGACTTTCAATAAGTATTATGTAATAATCTATATTTAATAACAATAATTATATTGTATTGTATTCTTTGTAACATAATATATTTCCTAACTTAACTAACCAGTTAAAAAGAATGTGTTTAAAGAAATCAATTGATATTGTGCAAATATTGTTAAATTTAACACATATAATGTTAATAATTTAGGCAAAGAATTTTTAAACAATAAACATTTTAAATATATCCGGTTTTTATTTTATTAATAGGAACTAGCAATGAGCGCAAGAAATATAAAGAACCATTAATTACAATGCAGCACTTGTGCAATGTAATTAATGGTTCTGAAAATATAAAATTGTAAAGTGCAAATAAAGGGCGGGCCCAAAGCACTCTTAATTTTACGCCACCTGACGGATGGACACGGAACTTAACGTAAATAAAATTTGAGTTGCTCATCTATCTCTAGTATATAGTTAGTAATCTATGCTATATACCTACTTATATACTAGTCTACGACAGATAGGGAGATACGTAGACAGAGAAACCTAGGTTTCTCTGTCTACTACACTACCAAAACAATTAGGCGCATGACTGTACCCCGCACCTCGTCCCGCACGTCCCATAGTGACGGGCAATAATTACTTTCTGCGGTACAGTGTTGCCGTCGTTTCGTTACTAGGTTACTAATATTGAAGAAGAATCAAGATTTAAGTTATGAATACAGATTCATAGAACTTGAGAAACTAGAATATACAGTAAAAAAAATTTTCACCACGTCTGACAAATAATAAGGGTAGTTTTAGAAATTGATGTGTAATAATAATTAATTAGTTCGATGATATAATAATAATGAGTTATAAAAATAAACAAGAAACCGGTTTTGTGTAAAGTGACCTAGGTTAGCTTCTATCTTCATGGTAGGAACCTCACTTACATGAAGGCGGGATCGGACGTTGTGACGTCACACGGGCTTTTAGGCCGCCCCGCGGTAGTCGTTTATAAAACGTGTAATATCATCACAATACAACAAATGGACCGATTTCAATGATTCAAAAAGTATGTTGCTCGTATGAGTGTAAGGAACAACATTATATAGGTTTTGAATGGATTTTCTGACTTGTGCCTGATCCTCTTTCACGTACCTTTTTAACATGACATGCGTATTGAAATCCAAATTTTATATTATTTGAACTTAAAAAATAACGAGTGAATAGAAGGGGCATTAGGTAATTTTAAAATAAAAAAAATACTCATATACATGTTTAAACCCAAAATACACACTTTCAGCAATGGTATATTTATTTTGGGAATTCAGTAGCTGCAACACTGCATCGGCGCAGTCGGATACTTGCTCTAAGCGTTGGTGTTTGTCTGTGCGGGATTTTTGTTATTAATTAGTTGTTTTTCGTTATCTTGTTACTTTTTGTTATTATTTGTTTTGAGTTTACTTTATCGTTAATTGCTACTGTGTTGTGTGTATTTTGCAACCAAAACAAAAAAGCTTCACGGCGGCAGCGGTGGCCGACGTCTCGGGTACTAGTGAGGAGAATACCATACTAGTTACGAAGCTAGAACATATTATTATACTGGTGATTATATTCTTAATATCTCACAATGGGTAAAAAAAGAACAATCTGTGGGTCAGAAAGGACCATCATATTAAGAATATTTCATTTTTTTGAGGAAGAAAAGTTAAGAGGAATCACTATTCCAATAACAGCAGTAGACAAAGGAGTGTGTGCTGCTACTGGTGTAAGTCGACGCACACTGACCAGAATTAAACGTGAAGAGGAAAACGAGATTGCCAAACGAAGAAGACTTGAAGTTGAAAGTGAACCGCAACCGAGTACTTCAAGTGAAGCCCCAACAGAGTCAGTAAAACTGTCTACTCCAGGAAAAAAGCGAATACAAAAGAAAAAGTTGGAGATTGATGACTTCACGATTTGTGCTATCAAAACCAAAATTGAATCCTTTTATACCGTTCACAAAGAAGTGCCAACATTGAAAAAACTATTAGTGGCTGTCAAAAGAGACCTTAATTTTCCTGGTCAACGGGAGACTCTACGAAAAATTTTGACTGAACAGTTAGCCTTCCGATTTAAGAAATGTGCCAGTAAGCGAGATGTATTAATCGAAAGACCAGAAATAGCAGCGTGGCGTGCTCGCTATTTACGGCGGTTAAAAGAAAATGATGATTTGGTTACAGACAAAAAACCAGTTATTTTCACAGATGAAACCTGGATACACTCGCATTATACTGTAAATAAGTGCTGACAAAGTCAAACTGTCCCATGCCTAAGAAAAAACGCTAGTGCAGGCCAGCGCTGGGTAGTAGTTCACGCAGGTATGAACAACTTTCTTTGTTTTTCTTTCGTTTTTAGTACCTATTGTTTTCTTACTTTTCTTAGTACTGATTATCAGCTATCACTTTTCGATTGCGATAAAGATAAAAAATATTCCTGAGGTGTGAGCTATTATTGACTTTATATTAAACAAAAATCTCTCAGCAGGAATATTGTTTATCTAATCGTCGTGCCAGCCGCAAGACGTCCACTGCTGGACATAGGCCTCCCCCAAAGATTAACGGTCCTGCGTAGCCCGCATCCAGCAGTTTATCTAATATAATATTATAAATGTCAACGTCAATTTGATATTTTTTATGTCCTGCTATCACTACAAAGACATTGCATAATATAATGACACATACATCAGCAGACATAGCAGAGGAAATATAATGTGAAATAAGTTGTAATTTTTTATTTCAGGAGGAGAGATTAGGTTTGTCGAAGGTGTACATTTGTTATATAAATGCAAAAGCTCAAAAGTAGATTATCATGATGAGATGGACAGCAATAACTACATAAAATGGTTAAGTGAAAAATTGATCCCAAATTTGCCACCCAACAGCATTGTAGTTATTGACAATGCTCTATATCATAGCAAACAATTAAATAAGCCTCCCTCAATGGCGTCTCGCAAGGAAGAAATGCAAAACTGGTTGACTTCAAAAAATATTGCGTTCGATGCCCGCATGACAAAGCCAGAGTTGTATTACTTGATAATTCGAAACAGGCCAGAAAAAGAATATTTAGTAGACAAACTTTTGAGGGAAAGCGGCCAAGAAGTTCTCAGACAGCCGCCGTACCAGTGTGATCTAAACCCTATTGAGTATATTTGGAACATAATGAAACAAAGGATCGCCGACAAAAATGTGGAACAGTCAGAAAGGCTTATCGAATCTTTAACCAGGGAGGCCATACAGTCAATTACGCAAACTGATTGGAAAAAGCAAATTAACCATGTAGACCGGTTACGGCAGAAGTACTGGGAGAAACAAGGACTACAAGACGCCAGAGAACTAATAATAAATATAAACGATGGCGACAGTGATGATGATACATCAGATTTTGAAAGAATTTCGGGGATTGAAGAATTGGAGTCAGATACTGATTCAGAATAAGTACTGTCACGCATCAGCTGGGCGCTTCGAGAGCACTTTTAAAACCTTGACCCGTTATCTGTTGTCACTTTTCTGTCGTTTATTAAATTCATTAAAATTATTAATAATAAACATAAATTGTGTGTCTAATAAGTACCTCCGATCTAAAAAATCCTAAAATCAATTTACCTAATAGGCATTGCTGACCTAATTTCAGAATTTTTTTTCACCAAAATTTCTGAAATTCTAAATACCATAAGTATCGTAATGACTGAAAATAACCATTCACTTATTTTCGTTTTAGTGGTCGATACATAACACTATGATGCAGTTAAATTCACAAAAGTAGCTATTGTAATTAATTAAAATAAATAACTACGAGTAGTATATACTAGTACTCATACCATGTATCACCTGGTATTATACAGATGAAAGTGTTCCCCTCACTAGTCCTCAAGCCGCCATGTTCAGAATGCGCCTAATTGTTTTGGTAGCGTAGTACGGGGAGACAGGACAGTACTCTGGTTGACGATTAGTTCCAAAAATATGCGCAATAGCGCTAATGTCGTAATGTCACCTAGTGGTGATCCACAACATACTATTGAAGTGTCGATGACGATACGGCAAAGAATATCGATAGCATAGTGATGTGCCATAATTTTTTATAGGGTTAATAACGTAGACAGAGAAACCTATAGACAAATTGACGCCTTTTTTCGCATTCGCACACGAAAAAGATAGATTTATGCATACGTCTTGCATAGAAATGAGATAGAGCAGTGTGATTGAATGTCCCTTTCTCCGTGCCGGTTTTTTTGTTTAGCAAACTCTACAGTTTGCAAAACAACTTTGATAGCGTAGCGATTTAAGGAGTTTACAAGTTAATTTAAGTGAGAAAAATGTGTTTTGTGAGCTTAAGATTGGTGAATCTTATTCAGTTCAGTTCTTAGAACAATTAAAATTTTTATATAAATATGTTTAAAAGTCATAAAGATTATTGTATAACCTAAAAATTCGTTATCGTCCTTTCTCACTCGAGGCCACGCCGATCATTAGTCTATAGGTTTCTCTGTCTACGGTTAATCATATTTGCAAGGTTTATTTTTTCTTTCCTTATGTTCATAGGATACGAATATAACAAAAGGGTGTAAAAATAAAACGACTTTAGACATTTTACTTTTTATAATTTAAAAATTTTTCTATAGAAAGTTTCGAAAGGTTGTCTAAACTGTTGTTCCAAAAATATGAGATAAAATATTTTTATCCTAGACATGTAAATCAGGATCCTCTCGAGAATTTTTTTGGTAGGATCAGAGCCATCAACTACAGGAATGTCAATCTTGACGCAAATACTTTTATGAATGCATTTAAATCACTGCTAATGTCAAATGTTATGGGTCCACATTCAATATATGCAAACTGTGAAGATGATAAAGGAGATACAGTAATAGATTTATTGCAACTCATATCCTCATCCAATGTTGATGAGAGTTCCTCATCAATATTTGATGAAGATAAAGAAAATGCTATATGTAGTGGACCCAAAACAAAGACCAAAAACATTAGCAGTTGCGATCGGGCACTAAATTCTGTGAATGAAAGATTGTGCGTACACTCTTCTGCCTATACAGCAGGGTATATGTGCAGGAGAGTGACAAAAAATTTTTACTGTAGGAGATGCTCTGAGACTTATACCCAAACAAATGGGAATACACTCTTTTATAATATCTCGGGCCTTATACATGATTGCCTAAATGAGTATGCTTACAAAAAATGTATAAAAAAAACTTTTAAAAATTGACACACATCATAAAACAGAATTAAAGGTATGGTTGCTTATGTAATTTAATGGTACGTACCCATGTCCATAATTGGTGCAACATAACAAATAAAATTTTAAAAGGAGGTGTACAAGAAAGATTTGTGAGACAGATGTGTGCAACTCAACAAATTGCCTTTGATAAATTTAGAACTCATAGGGTAAGCGGAAAAAATTATAAAAAGTAAAATGTCTAAAGTCGTTTTATTTTTACATCCTTTTGTTATATTCGTATCCTATGAACATGAAGAAAGAAAAAATAAAACTTGCAAAATGATTTCTTATATTTACGCGAACACTACACATTGAAATAATACTAGTTTTTACGGAATTTATCGCGTATATTTGAACGTACGTGAAATTCCGTAAAAACTAGTATTATTTCAATAAAATTTGCAAACTTTATTAACCGTAGACAGAGAAACCTATAGACTAATGATCGGCGTGGCCTCGAGTGAGAAAGGGCGATAACCAATTTTTAGGTTATACAATAATCTTTATGACTTTTAAACATATTTATATAAAAATTTTAATTGTTCTAAGAACTGAACTGAATAAGATTCACCAATCTTAAGCTCGCAAAACACATTTTTCTCACTTAAATTAACTTGTAAACTCCTTAAATCGCTACGCTATCAAAGTTGTTTAGCAAACTGTAGAGTTTGCTAAACAAAAAATCCGGCACGGAGAAAGGGACAAATAATCACACCGCTCTATCTCATTTCTATACAAGAAGTACGCATAAATCTATCTTTTTCGTGTGCGAATGCGAAAGAAGGCGTCAATTTGTCTGTAGGTTTCTCTGTCTACGTCATTAACCCTATAAAAAAATTATGGCACATCACTATGCTATCGATATTCTGTGCCGTATCGTCATCGACACTTCAATACTATGTTGTGGGCCGCCACTAGGTGACGTAACGACATAAGCGCTATTGCGCATATTTTTCGAACTAATCGTCAACCAGAGTACTGTCCTATCTCCCCGTAGACCATAGATAAGAGTGTATATAGGGAAGAACCTAGATGAACCTAGGTTTCTCTGTCTACGTATCTCCCCGTAGACAGAGAAACCTATAGACTAATGATCGGCGTGGCCTCGAGTGAGAAAGAACGATAACGAATTTTTAGGTTATAGAATAATCTTTATGACTTTTAAACACATTTAGATAAAAATTTTAACTGTTCTAAGAACTGAACTTAACAAGATTCACTAATCTTAAGCTCACAAAACACTTTTTTCTCACTTAAACCAACTTGTAAACTCCTTAAAACGCTACGCTGTCAAAGTTGTTTAGCAAACTGTAGAGCACAGAATACATTTACCCTGCTTGGCTGTAGAGTTTGCTAAACAAAAAAACCGGCACGGAGAAAGGGACAAACAATCACACCGCTCTATCTCATTTCTATGCAAGAGGTATGCATAAATCTATCTTTTTCGTGTGCGAATGCGAAGGAAGGCGTCAATTTGTCTATAGGTTTCTCTGTCTACGTATCTCCCCATAGATTACTGACTTATATCTCCCTATCTGTCGTAGACTAGTATATAAGTAGGTATAATATAGCAATATAGCATAGTGAATACTGAATAGTGATCTGTGGTATATTAGTGCGCGGCTGTGCCACAGAGTACCTTTGTATAAACTGAAAGGCTGTGCGGTGTGCGGGAAAAAGTGTTAAGCGTCGTTTTCACAATGGCGTACAATAATTTTAAACTTTGTTTGTTAATACTGTGTTTGGCAGCAGTTGGTAAGATAAACCATAATATTATTTTGAGGTCTTAGTTTGATACAAGCATATTTTCTAAATTGTGTAAATAGAAACGATGGTATAACGCTTCCTAAACAAGTAGTACGCTTAATTCTACAATTGTTTACCGCTTTAAATATGTACGGTTGACTGACACACCCTTTACAACACGTTCTCTTTTTTAATTTACTTTTGCTAGGTACTTATTATCAACAACGTTTAATTGTTTCTTGACTGCTTTAAGCCTTTGAAAAATATACTTACCTTAGAAAAAAAATATTTTACTTACGTATTTACGCAAAAAGTATATTTTCCAAGTTTATTTGGTCGCTTTTTATTTGAGTACCTATATAAATTGTCAATTTATTTCCTAAATTTTGCATGCGTTGATTTTTATTATACTCAAGTGTCCCATACTAAAACTTACGAAATTTGAGTGTGTAGTTTGAAGTGTAGTTTCATATTTCATACATCATTTTGTGAAAAATATATATATTTCACACTATTTTAACATGTTAATCAATAAAATTAAAAATTTGTCTTAATTTGATTACTTATATGGTCCAAATAAAATACGATATTCTCTATCACTTTAGAATTGTATTTATGTTACCATATTGCAGGGCTGGGTCTAAAGGCGTGGATGCCCTGAAGCAACCAAGAAGTGGAGGGCTTAAAATTTTTTTTAGATCTGGTGAAAATATAAAACCAATTTACATGCAAAACTAAATATATACAAAAGAAAAAGATAAATGTTAAGTGAATGGAACTTTGCAAGCTTTTTTTGTCAAAAAATTAATGATTTTGTTGAAATCTAGTTCTCAGAGTAAATCACTTTTGATACTCAGTAGTGATAATTTTGATAGGCGGTTCTGTCATCACAGTTCGAAGTCTATTTTTTACAGTTTACGTTTTCGAAAATTAGCACCCTCCGGTGCAGTTCGACAACATCAATGCCGAGTATATTCTCAATGTAATTTCAACATTTGGAAATGTATTTCTGAAATTTTGTTTTTAAGTAAATCAGTAAAAGATTGCCTTAAATTGATCTCTTAGATAATAATGTTTGTACAAAACTATCAATGAAGTGTATTGGAATAACTCATTTCAAAGACATGATTCCATATTGTCTCTGTATATTTGAAATTTTTGCTTTTTTATTTTAGTCTTTATTATTGCCTCCTTGTGATCTACGCAGATCAAAAAAAAAAATTATATTCAAAAACTGAAGGTAGCTGGGCTAACTATGACATTGGGACATCAAACATCTCAGTCCCCCCTGTGACCATGGTAACGTCGGGAATTAAAAATAAGTTGAAATAATTAAACGCGATAAAATTCATAAATAATATAGTTTCATTCAATGTCGCGTAAATTTAATAAATCATAATTCTCCAGTGGTTATTAGAGATGGGCCAAATATGGATTTCACCAAATACGAATATTCGGCCGAAAGTTCGGTAAAACTTTTACCGAACTGAATATTCAGCCGAACATTATTCGGCAGGATCACCTCGATACCTAACCAACTTATGTTGAAACTTCTCATCTTGTCATCATCTAGTACTGAGCAAATTGTCGGCGCATGCTTATGTTTTGACTATTTTTGTGAGAGAAAAAGGTATTTCGTTGTGTTATTCTTAGTGAAAATTGATAATTGTATGATGAAAATCAGTGGAAGGAGATCTACTATTTGTACTTATTTTAGAGAAAACTGACGACCAAAGTAAAATAAAATGTACATTACATTAACTTATAATGTAATGTTTCTTTGTTCGATTCCAAAAATATTTTATCAGGTGTTCTATTTGCTATAATTGGAAATAAATCTACAGTGCCACAAAAACATAACGCTATACAAGTAGATTTAACCTATAAATAAAATATACTTTCAATAGTTAAATTATGAAAGATGTGGCATTACTCAATTCTTACATTTCAATACAGTGGTCACTTTGTGTACTACTTTAACAAATATTCGGTGACTTAGCCGAATATTTGTCCGAATACGAATATTTGGTCCATCTCTAGTGGTTACATTTAGTTTAGTGTATTTTACGACAGGCTGTTTTCCGCAACTCCACGTCTAAGCGCATATTTTGCGTGTAGGCAGGAATAATGTAATTATTAAAGCTATGAAATCTCCACTAAGAAGTTAACAGTCTATTTATGTTGCATGCAACTTCGGGGTGTGATTGTGGCATGTCGAGATGTTTAGCTCTATATGCAGAGACCTCCAAACAAGTCAGTAACACATGGGCCGCCGTTTCTTCCTCCCCCATACATGCCCTGAAGAGGTGACTATCTGTATCACCTATGGTAAATGTTTGTTAAAGGAGGCATGTCCTTTGATAGCACTAGTTACTATCCTGATCTGTGGCTTGTTCAATCTCATTAGAACTTTCGTTAAACAACTGTTTATTGTAGGCAGGGCCTCCCTAGCCTGTTTACAGTCTATTAGATTTTACAAAGCTGAGCATGTTGATTAGTGAAGTTTCTACATATCAGTGAACAAATGTTACCAAAGGAGATTGGTATTATTGGTTCTGGCCCTATAGTGGCCAGAGCCGATCCTCTTCTGGCCAGTTCGTCTGCTGCATCCTCGCCTCTGTATACTACTCTTTATCAATTGCAGAGACACATTGTTGTGTTTAAATACCTCATTTAATCATTGATGGTATTCATAAATTAGTCCCGAGTTCATCACATTGCAACTTAGAGCTTGTAGTACTACCATACCTTCGATCAGTATTCCGATGGAGAAGTCTTTTACCTTCCCGACATCTATTGCTATGGACGCTTGCATAAAACTCATACATTCCTCCCGAAAGTCTGTGTTATGGGTACGTAGCGGTGTACAAATGTGGATATAGAGTTCTTCAGAGAAAGTTCCAGATCCTACATCTTCATTTGTATTAGAAGAACTATTAATGATACCAATCTTTTTTGGAATTAAACCCTCCGGTCGGCTAGATTTCAATTTTATTCTAATATTTTATTATTTTAAATTGTTTGAAGATCTTATCATACTCGGCTTGTAAGATAGGAATTTTTGAGTAAATTCTATGAATTACACATGTATGAGGGACTCTACTCTTACTCCAAAGATTTAGGTCTTGAGTCTAATAGCAGCTAAAGTAGCTTCTTGTTGTATGTGTAGATGAAATGGAGTTAGCTCCAGCATAGCCTCTAAAGTTAAAAAGCTGTAAAGCTGTTGGTGTAGTTCTTATGCAACCTGTGGAAGCCATACATGCCAGTCTCTTGTAACACTGAGGCTTCTTTATGGTGGTTGCTTCATTGGTTTTGCATTGCCAGAAAGTTAAACTAGCTTTGTTGATTTTGTTCTCTATGTGTTTATTCCAGTTGAGTTTACTGTTGAAGGAAAGACCTAAGTATTTTACCTCGGAGGATAGCTGGAGTTTTGTGCTGAAAAGACTTGGGAGATGATACATATTCACCATTCGTTATTGTGTGAACATTACTAGGACCATTTTATTTGGATTAACAGTTAAGATGTATTCCCTGCACCATCTCCACTATACGGAGAGCTGCTTGAGTCAGAAAAGTGGTAATATATAAATATAAATATATTGACGTGGTAGAGCCATGCTGCTGCTATATTATGGTTGTAGCATAAACGGGTCGGCTTGAATGGGGTGGGAACATGCTCTCACAGAATACCAGTCTAAAATAGCAGCTTAATGCAGTTGTTTTGTATGATGAGTGTAGAGAACTGGAGACAAGTTTTACTGGAAATTAGGCATTCCATCTAAATGTAGATATCTATGGACCGCAGCATCAGTACAGTACATCTACTTACCATCAGTACAGTACAGTAAAAAATTGAATGACGACAATTGAATTTTTAAAATTTATAGACACCCTACTTGGATCACAGAATATATAATAGTACTAACAATATGAGTAACATATTTAAAAAAAACCGGCCAAGAGCGTGTTGGGCCACGCTCAGTGTAGGGTTCCGTAGTTTCCCGTCCGTCACAATAAGTGTTCCCACTTATGAGTTTAAAGGTGGGTATCCATTATGTTCGCGCTACAGCAGCGCTCCGCGCTCCTGCAACTGCTCCCGGTAGTGGGTACGTGCGCGAACATTGAGCGTGCAACATTGCACGCTCCGCGGCAGGCGCTCCGACTTTCCATCCAATTTCAAAATAATTTTCCTAGAAAGTCCTTATAAAGTTCTACTTTTCAAATTTTTTTCATATTTTCTAAACTTATGGTCCAAAAGTTAGAGGGGGGGGGGGACACATTATTTTTTAATTTTGGAGCGATTATTTCCGAAATTATTGACATTATCAAAAATGATCTTAGTAAACCCCTATTCATTTTTAAATACCTTTCCAACAATATATCACACGTTAGGGTTGAAATTAAAAAAAAAATCAATTCCAACTTTACATTTAGGGGACTACCCTAATAAAACATTTTTTTCCAATTTTTATTTTACCACTTTGTCGGCGTGATTGATACACATATTGGTACCAAATTTGAGCTTTCTAGTGCTAACGGTCACAGAGATTAAGCGAGGACGGACAGACTGACAGACAGACATGGCGAAACTATAAGGGTTCCTAGTTGACTACGGAACCCTAAAAATTGAAGGATGATAGAGAAAGAACTAAAATAAAGTAACATGAAACTAATTTTCATTATTTTCTCTTACCTGTTGGTGAGTTAATTTTTTTTAAATACTTTACTATCCAAATGTCCAAGCTAGATTTGTAAATATGGTCTCTCTTACATAGAGGACAAACAAAAAGATCTATAAAGACCCGCGCGAAAGAATATAATATAACTGTCGTGAAACACCGGCGCTCCGGAAAGTCTTAAGTCTGTGGACATGTTCAAGATTGCCCACACTATTACATCAGCTTTGATTATATACTTGTCTAGATAGAGTGTTGCGCTGCAACCGCAACAAAAACAACGGGCCAGATTTGAAGCGCTTGTGTGCGAATTACGCACACATGTATGCGTAGCTACTAATGTTCAACAAGCGCCATGGACGTCACTGCTGATGCACGTGGGCGAACTGAGTGATTCCAGCTCTTGAATATTTCCCATAAAAGTAGGGGGAAAAATATATAGTTTTGAACGATCTCTAATTTGTTTTAAATTTATGTGTACGTAAAGGAGTTTCTACACATGAATTACTAGTAGGTAAAATATATTTGAATTAAAAAATAATACAATTGAACGTTATTTATTTTTAATATTCTTGTTTTGAATCACTTTTTTACAAGTCATTAAACTGAAGAATCATTGTTACCATTGGATTTTTAATATTTGTTATAAATTTTATATAACAATTTGGTGTGTGTATTTAGACAATTGCGAAATATTTAATAACTGAAATGTACTACTGCCTTCATTTTCTTTTAAATTTACGGCGATATTTAACTTTCATCCTCTTCGTTGTCATCTTTTCTCACTACTGGAACAGTCGCATTGATGCATGCAGAATCTCTCCGCGGCTTTTACTTATTTTGTCTATTCACTTATATCTGCAAATAGAAGATGTATAAATAAAAAGTTTAGATGTCACAGTATGTATTTATAATTCATATATATAAGTTTTGGATCATGATAAAACATTTTTTAGCTAACGGTCAATTGGGAAAATTTAAATCAAATAACCGGCAACCCTGTGAACACGGCGTTACATTTTAGGATAAAACTACACTTCCTTAATTTAATTGTTTTCATAAATGTATAGTTATTTAAAGTTTACTTACCGATAAAAGGTAATTTGTTTAGTTGTTTTCAATCATCTATTGTAATATCTGCACATTTTTATAGCGCAAATCGTTATTTTTATATCCCACAGAATACGTGTTTACAGTACAATGAGTGTCGTCAGTGAGCGGGCGGGACGAGCTTATAAGCCAACAGTTGGCTGATATTTTTTTGGACGTTTAGACGCTCGGACTCTCTATCTAGACAAGTATATAATCAAAGTACATCAGATTTGATAAACCACAAATTCTCGCAAAAGAACATTGATTCCTACCAACGATTATATGCTAGGCTATTGAATTTAAAAAACATCATAATTTCAATAGAGAAGATGGATGGGTGGGTGGTGGCATTTGCTTGGGATCATATAATTAACAAAATTAAATTCAAACTCAATTATATCACTGCAACATTTCAAGATACTGTAAGTTCTTCTGCGTGGATCGGACCCAAAATTAATATTCAAAAACAGAAGGTACCCGAGCTAACTATGACATTGGGACGTCAAACATCGCAGTCGCCCCTGTGACGACGGGTGCTATAAAGCACCCGAAACGTCGGGAATTAAAAATAAGTTAATTAAATGCGATATAATTCGTATAAATAGTTTTATTCAATGGTTTTGTTTCACTTTAGTTTACACATAGCTTATAGTTCACAAATAGTTTATCAAAGTTTAGTTTCAGTATTTTTAATTACATCTTTGATAAGATCAGTTTTTTTTTAGTAAGTTTCGAGTCACTCACTGTAAAACAAAAACATTCATACAAACTGTAACACCTTTCAATCAACTTTAGGGGTAGAATTTTACAAAATTTATTCCTACGTAATAATGGAACTTGTCCTAAATTCACTCTCCTAAGTCCAGCGATTTGGCCTGTGATTCTTAATAAAATATTTTTCATACAAACTTCGCAGCTTACAAACAAACATACAAACCTCCCATAAGGTTTTTACCTTATGGGAGGCTGCGAAGTCATTGTAAATATATTAATTTCGGAGTTTTACATATAAGTTTATTTATGGATACATCGAAAAACCAATATTTTGAAAATTCAATCCCCATAAAATTCCCATGCAGTCGCTTGCGCTCGTCAAATCCCGAGCGGTCGCATGCGACCGCACCCACCCACAGCACTTTAAACCATTAAAACTTATATTTAGAGACTACTTTTCTATGAAGAAGTTTGGCATTATAGAATTATTACAATTTTTTTTCCTGTGGTCTAAACAAAAGTCAGTTACTCTATGTATTTTTATTTTTATTCTATATATCGAAAATCTGATATTTTAAAAAATATTTAGTTTTAGTTTGGACTGATCAGTTGAACTGACCGTGTGTGGCGTACATAAGTCTAGCGGTTTGGACTGTTCGTTAATAGACTAGTGGTACAAATGAGCATACGGTCCACCTGATTATAAGTGGATGCTGTGGCCCATAGACATCTAAATTTATCCTCGATTAAAATAAAAATGTAAATGCGCTGCCACCCCTGAGGACTAAGATAAAATGCCTCGTTTCCAGTAAAAAGGGTCTCGGGCTCTCCTCACTCACCATACGAAACACAGTAGCGTTAAGCTGCAATTTTACGCCGATATTCGGCGAGAGTGGTGGTCCTTCCCCGGTCGATCCACCATGTACAAAGCTCCTTCTGTGAGCCTGAACGATGCGATCGCCAATCAGTCTGACGTTCATGATAAATGCACAAAAAAGAAAGATGAACAAAAGTATGAACACCTTGAAGCTAGGTCTAACCACTTTAATAATTTTTGTTCTTTGAGGAAAAAAATCAATATAAAGTCAAGGAAAAAAAACTTAATTAACTGGTGCAATGTCGGTATATCGAAGTGCTGAAGTGTTTGTACAGTAGGGCTACGATGGCTATCCGAGTACAGAACCAGAGTACGAAACCTATCCAACTGCAGAGATGTGTAAGACAGTGTGACGTTATATCCCCGAAACTCTTCACCGCTGCATTGGAAGACGTTTTCAAGCTACTGGACTGGAAAGGATACGGTATCAACATCAATGGCGAGTACATCACTCGCCTTCGATTTGCCGCCGATATAGTCCTTATGGCAGAATCGCTGGAGGACCTAAGCGCTATGCTCAATGACCTTAATGGTGCCTCCCAACGGATAGGTTTTAAGATGAACATGGACAAAACGAAGATCATGTATAACGTCCGTGTCAGCACTAAGCTCGAAGTTATTGACGAGTATATTTACCTGGAACAAATAGTCCGACTAGGTAAGTCCAACTTCGGCCGAGAAGTCAATCGACGGATTCAACTCGGCTAGGCAGCGTTCGGAAAATTAAGACACATCTTTTCGTCAGCTTAGACTGTACAATCAGTGCGTGTTGCCAGTGATGACTTATGGAACTGAGACGTGGTCCTTCACTGCTGGCCGTATGAGGACGCTCAAGGTCGCTCAGCGAGCTTTGGACAGGGCTATGCTCGGGGTTTCTCTGCGTGATAAACTTAGGAATGAGGATATCTAGGTACACAGTAGAACCAGAGTGACCGACATAACCCAAAGGATTAGTTAAAGTGGCAATATACCTCGAAGAACCGACGATCTTGGGGAAAAAACGTTCTCGAGTGGCAGTATCGTACCGGTAGGCGAAGTGTAGGGCAACCCCCCACTAGATGGAATGACGACCTGGTAAGACATACAGGAAGTCGATGGATGCAAGTGGGTCGTCAGGACCGTGCTTTGTGGCATTCCTTGGGGAAGGCCTATGTTCAGCAGTGGACTTGTGAAGAGCTGTAATGATGATGATGATGATGAATTTTTTATAATGATAAACAGTCCACCTGATGGTAAGTGGACACTGCGCCCCATAGACATGTACTTTATCTTCGGTAAAGAATCAAAATGCAGTTGCGTTGTTACACCTGAGGAATAAGATGGAATGTCTCGTTTCAAGTAAAAAGGGGCTCCGGTTTTCATACGAAACACAGCAGCATAAAGCTGCTTTTTTACGCTGGTATTCTGTGAGAGCGCGGTCCAACCCCGGCCGACCCGAGTCATTCGTACTACAACAATAATATAGCTGCAGCGTGACTCTACCACGTTCAACTACGTTCTGTCACGTTCTACCACGTTCGTACTGGCAATAAAATTTTGCTTTAGCAAAAAGTTAAAAAGAAAAAGAAAGCAGGTCGTCACGTTTTGCCTAGAATGAGCAAATCCTCCCTCATTCCTCTACTCCCTAATTCAGTAATTTGTAGTCGCCCCGCCACCTTCCCCTCACTACTGGGGACGTGCCCTCCTCTTTTTATGAACGTTGTGAAAAATCTGCATTTGTATTTCATTGTGTTGCAACGTGAAGTTTGTAAGTTTTTCTAATCAATTCATCGCAAAAAGTGTTCCTTCCAAGATATATACGATTTGTTGCTTGTTTCCAGCGAATAGGGTTTCCGGTTCTCTACACTATACATCTTGCATTTACCTTACCATACGAAACACAGCAGCATTAAGCTGTCATTTTACGTTGGTATTCTGCGACTCCTTTCCTGGTCGATTCGACCCATTCGTACTATAACCATAATATAGCTTCAATGTTGCTCTACCACATAAAAATGATAATAATATTGGAACCTAAGGGGAAAAAACCGTTTATTTTGTATTTTAGATAATATCTGTGTTTTATATATTAATATGCAGTTGAAAGTTAAATACAGCTTACTTTATAAATAAAATTAAAAAAAAATATGAATTTCTGTCGAATTTAGATGATTAGGCGACTAGTAAGAATAAGACTGCCTCGTTGGTCTGGTTTTGATCGAGTCTTAATTAATCGAATCGAAATTGACTTGAACGCAATTGTTGATCATGAAGTGATGAAGTCCCGGGTTCGAATCCCGGGTCAATCAAATCAGTTACGGGTTTTTCTGACAAGAAATTCTGCTTAGCAGCGCGGCTTAGGACCTAAGGTAGTTGACGGTGTTTCATTCAGAAAGCACGTAAAGTTGGCTCCGTGTTCTCTTCGGTCGTGTCGAATTACCGTCCCTCTATCGGGCTTCGAGACTGAGTGAATGAAGAGTACTCCTGTGCTTGCATTATACACTCGAGCTTTTGTAATCTTGTCTAGTCTCCTATGGACTGACTGGCTGCCGTGACCAAAATTTTGTCCGGAGGACATTATTATTATTGATTAAGAAAGAAATCTGTACGAATGGATTCTGACACATTTGCAACAACGGAATCAAACGTCAAAATAAAGCTTCGACCACTATTCACATCGGAGTTAGACAATCTTACGAGCTTTACCATGTACTTTTTTTAATTCTTTTTTTAAATTAGGGACTTAGGTTATTTTAAACATGTCAGTCCCATTGTACTTAATAACTAATTAACAAACTACAATTTCTTAAATTATTTAAACAAAAAATTAACTAAGTTATATACAATTTCAGCAGCATCAGATAATGGTTCAGACAAAATGCTTTGATATTCCCCTAGGTTACAAATTTTAATATCAGTTTTGGCAAGTAATAGTTTCCTTTCATGATGATTTTTGGAACATTCCGCGAGCAAGTGTTGTACATCTTCTATTGTTTAGCATGTATCGCAATTTGGAGATTGTTTCATTTTCATCATGAAAGCAAACTTGTTACACGGAATGTGTCCGGAACGAAGTCGCATTGCTAATACAATATATTTTCTATTCAACAGACATTGACAAGGCACTTTCGGAGGCTGACTCTGGATGGTTTTGTACCAAATCCCTTTTTCTTGCGATCTTTTATCAAAATATTCTTTCCAAATTGTATAACATTTCTCTATATATTTAATTAAAATTTCTGAATAATCAGGATAAATATTATATTCTCTTCCTTGGGTGATTGCCAATTTCGCCAGCTTATCAGCCTCCTCATTGCCCTGTAAACCGATGTGAGACGGTACCCAATGCAATACTAACTCACGGTTTTTCTTCACTTCGAATCGAAAATCGAAATCGAAATATTGAAACTTCAACTTCATTGAAGTTTCAATATTTCGATTCGATACACCTCTGTACCATGTACTTGTCATTGATAGCTACATGCATGTGGGTTAGAGAAACCTCCATGGCTTCATTTGTATAGAAACATAAATAAAAGTATTTATAGAATACATGAGTAAGTAATCTTTTCTGCTCCAAAGCCTCTTAGAAATGGGCGGATCTGCGTGTGTGACGTATTTCGTTGTCATGGTGATTATAATTTATCGTCAGTTCCGTTATAGCCTGTAGTGTTATGCTACTTACATATCATTTTACACTATTTTAAATTTATTTTTCCATTCTGTTTTTGATTTTCTGCATTCACCTCAAAACTGGATATTTTTGCATCACCTTTATTTCCATAGGATCTTGTAACGTTTTTTAAACCATAAGAACACAATAACAAATCATTTTCACTTCGTATTTTCACGTTATCAGCACTTTTTAAATCGGTGTCAATGGAGTCTACCTTTTTCGGTCTTTTATTTAGTTCTCCGTAACTCTGCAATTTCGGGCTTCGTGCGCGCTGTTGCGCTACCTTTTTTCCTATATCAATAATATCTCATTTTTCACTTAAATCTCGCCGTTTCTTTATTACGAGCCTAAAACCAAAATTTGACATGTTTTGACATCGTTGTTTATCTGGTTGTCATGGCAATTTTTATTCAAATATCGTTACCGGCCTGATGTTTTTACTTCAAAAATACTCCTTCCCTCTTGGCCATTTACAAAAATTTGCTTTTAATTTAAATAATTTCAAATTTAATTTAAATAATTTCCCGTTCTTATCCCAGATCGGTCAAAAAGTATAAAAGCCGAACAATCGGCCAATAAAGGGGAGTCTCCCTTCAGCTTTCATACGAGAAGCACCTCCTAAAGGCCTTATCCGCACTGCCTCGGGATCTTGCAAGCCTCTGCCTTCTCCTGAAGTCGTCGCCTAGCCACGCCTACGCCTCCACCTGCCAGTGCCCGCGCTATCTTTGGCCGCTGTGCATGCTTGCCTCAAGCGCTGCGTGTGCCTACTCCAGACGCTGCGTGTTCCTACTCCAGACGCTGCGTGTCTACTCCGGGCGCTGTGTGTTTCTACTCCGGGCGTTGTGTGTGCTTACTCCGAGCGCTGTGTGTGCCTACTTTAAGCGCTGCGTGTACCTGCTCAATACGCTGTGTGTACCTACTCCAGACGCTGCGTGGACCTACTCCAGACGCTGCGTGTCTACTCCAGGCGCTGTGTGTGTCTACTCCGGGCGTTGTGTGTGCTCACTCCGGGCGCTGTGTGTGCCTACTTCAAGCGCTGCGTGTACCTAGATCAGGCGCCGTGCACCTACCATAGGCATAGCCTGTGCATACATTGTTTTAGTACTCATTTATCTTTGTTATTAGCTTTTTTTTAAAAAAATTGTAATTCACTATCATCATTACAGCCCATCATCACCTTCATACCTTTTTTGTTTACAAATTTTAAATAAATTATTTTCTTTTTGGTTGTTTCGTTGTTAGGCTAGGTTCTTTCGTTTTTAATTGTTGCTTTACGACCCGACCCTGGAAAATTTTTGACTCAGCAAAAATTTTGACATGTACATTCTAAAATAAACCATAAAAACACAGCTTTGCAGAAACAGACATCACCAGGCAAAATCAGATATACTATCTCTTACATTCATCATCTGCATTCAGGTAAGGGGGAGTTCACATTCAATGACTACCACTCTAAAAGTGTGTTTTCGAAAGCACATTCAGGCTTATTTAAGGAGTTGTCATCCGCACCTGCGTGGAAAAAAACATTTCGAAAGGACATCCAGGCTTATTTAAGGAGTTGTCATCCGCTCCTGAGTGAAGATAAAGTTAAAGAAATTAATCTTAAGCAAGCTTTAGTCGCTATGACTTAAGTAAAAATTAAGAACGGCCAGAGCGGTAGGGCTCAAAGCCAGAGATCAGCAACATCACTAACGAGATGTGTCTGAAATAAAAATAAAAAGTGAAGATTAACCAACGAAAATTCGAGGTCCTACAGCAAGATGTGTTGAAGAACACTGGATCACCAAACAAACAAACAAATTATGTGAAAATGATGGTGATATTTATACATATATACAAACATATATACAAATTTACAAACATATATACAAATGTAGTGTCATGCAAAACAGTATTAGCTGGTTCCTCACATCTAATCTTCACTTCGTATTCGAGTTCGGCCTTGTTAAGGAATTCGTACTTAATAACCCTTTTCATTGTTATAATTAAGTGCAAAGTTAAGTTTAAGAAATAAAAATTTAATTAAAAATTGTACCTCTTTAAGTTATCTAGAATAAAAATATTAAAGTGATGAATGTAAGTGAAGTGTTATATGTAGGTCTAAATATAATCCAGATAAGTTGAAAAACTAGATGAAGTTTTGTTTTAAAATTTGGAAGATATGATAAGGATGAGTAAATAAAGAGTTAAGAACGAAAGAGAAAGCAATTAAATCAAAAGGAAATGGATAAGGCGTAGTTAAGGTGAAGAAAAGAGAAAAAAGAAAAATTAAGAGAGAAGAACTTTTACGTTGGGCGCCAAAATGTCGTTAAGCGACAATTAAAAACTAAAGAACCTAGCCTAACAACGAAACAACCAAAAAGAAAATAATTTATTTAAAATTTGTAAAGATATTTACAGTTTCTTTTATAACAAAAAAGGTATGAAGGTGATGATGGGCTGTAATGATGATAGTGAATTACAATTTTTTTAAAAAAAAAAGCTAATAACAAAGATAAATGAGTACTAAAACAATGTATGCACAGGCTATGCCTATGGTAGGTGCACAGCGCCTGATCTAGGTACACGCAGCGCTTGAAGTAGGCACACACAGCGCCCGGAGTGAGCACACACAACGCCCGGAGTAGACACACACAGCGCCTGGAGTAGACACGCAGCGTCTGGAGTAGGTCCACGCAGCGTCTGGAGTAGGTACACACAGCGTATTGAGCAGGTACACGCAGCGCTTAAAGTAGGCACACACAGCGCTCGGAGTAAGCACACACAACGCCCGGAGTAGAAACACACAGCGCCCGGAGTAGACACGCAGCGTCTGGAGTAGGAACACGCAGCGTCTGGAGTAGGCACACGCAGCGCTTGAGGCAAGCATGCACAGCGGCCAAAGATAGCGCGGGCACTGGCAGGTGGAGGCGTAGGCGTGGCTAGGCGACGACTTCAGGAGAAGGCAGAGGCTTGCAAGATCCCGAGGCAGTGCGGATAAGGCCTTTAGGAGGTGCTTCTCGTATGAAAGCTGAAGGGAGACTCCCCTTTATTGGCCGATTGTTCGGCTTTTATACTTTTTGACCGATCTGGGATAAGAACGGGAAATTATTTAAATTAAATTTGAAATTATTTAAATTAAAAGCAAATTTTTGTAAATGGCCAAGAGGAAAAGAGTATTTTTGAAGTAAAAACATCAGGCCGGTAACGATATTTGAATAAAAATTGCCATGACAACCAGATAAACAACGATGTCAAAACATGTCAAATTTTGGTTTTAGGCTCGTAATAAAGAAACGGCAAGATTTAAGTGAAAAATGAGATATTATTGATATAGGAAAAAAGGTAGCGCAACAGCGCGCACGAAGCCCGAAATTACAGAGTTACGGAGAACTAAATAAAAGACCGAAAAAGGTAGACTCCATTGACACCGATTTAAAAAGTGCTGATAACGTGAAAATACGAAGTGAAAATGATTTGTTATTGTGTTCTTATGGTTTAAAAAACGTTACAGGATCCTATGGAAATAAAGGTGATGCAAAAATATCCAGTTTTGAGGTGAATGCAGAAAATCAAAAACAGAACGGCAAAATAAATTTAAAATAGTGTAAAATGATATGTAAGTAGCATAACACTACAAGCCTAATAAAATCCACTGCTAAACTAAGCCTTTCCCATAGATCGCCTCAAAGGAGGAATATTTGCAATAGTTGTCACGCATGGCAAGCGGGGTTGGCAACCGCAGTTTATTTATTTTTATTTTTAGCCGTTATTAGGAAGACGTTGCTGTACAAAGATTTAAATAGTTAATTCTATTTAAATCTTTGTTGCTGCCCATCTTCTGATTTGTTTCCTTCTGTCGCCTCTTACGACACCCACGGGATGTTATGGGGTCTCATTACCAATAGTGTATTATTATAGTCAACCAAATCTAAGAAATACATTTTGACAGCTGTCAGATTTATTGCACCAGGCATGCCAAGCAAAAAATCGGAACGTACAATATTCAATTCTTAAAAAAATCGATAATTTAGATTTGGTAATCATTTACAGTTTGGTTTGAATAATACCAGAATAAATTTATAACCAGTTGTGTCAGACCATATGCCAAGGCAAAATCATGAACAGATCTCCCCGCATGATCGGTTAAACGTGAACCAAGCCATTCGGCGTGATGGGCTTTAAAGTCGCCGAGGATCACGATCTCTGCGGAGGGGATCTGCTGTAGCAACGAATCTGCAGCCATTTGGACGTGGTCGAAGAGTCGGTCTGTTTCGGCATTACCGCTATGGGACCTATAGAGGCACCCGTAGACGCGCGGATGGTCGTCGCTGTCTACGCGTAGCCAAAGGATGGACAGGTCTGAACCTTCAAGTCTGCCGAGGCGTCGAGAACAGATGTCCTCTCTGACGTAAACGCAAACTCCAGCCCGAGGCTCAAAGGAGTGTTCCAGTTTGTACCCCGGGTAGGAGAGCTACGAGACATCAGCCGGAGAGGACACCTGCGTCTCGGTCAGAAAGAGCAGAGCCGGCCTCGCCGTCTCGAGATGGTAGTGGACGGCGTTTAGGTTAGAGTGAAGTCCCCTGATATTGCAGAAATTCACGTACAGCGTGGCAGGGGTCGCCTTGGTCTTGTTGCTCCGTTTGCCCCGAGCAGTTGTAGTCTTAAGCGGAATTTTGCCCCCCCCCCTCCCCCCCAGAATACGCGGGGCGGCCTGAGCACCCACGCTCAGAAGTGGAGAAACATGGTCGTGGATGCTCAGCGAGGGATTCTCCGGGGGTGCTGGTACCCTCCTGGGGTAGTCTATCATTATTTAATTCCGCTACCATGTTGACGGGAGGGGGGGGGGATTTGGGCCTCCGGCCACCTGCACTCACCAGACGAAACGCGGAAGCAGAGCTTCCCCTTCACGCCGGTATTCTGTGAGGTCGTGGTACCACCCCGGTTTGAGCCGGCCCATACGTGCAACAGCAAAGCTGCCGCGTGGCTCTACCACTGTTACGCGGATTCCAGATGTGGAGGATCATGCGCCTTCCCTGTTGGACCTTCTGCTGACCTCTCACCCGGACGGATATCAGATTTCCGTCGACGCCCCTTTAGGCTCCTCAGACTGTTGGTCTGGTCCGGAGTGTTGTGCCACTCACGCTGAAATCGCTGTTGCATTCTTCAGGCTGCCGCTGTGTTTGGCACTATAGGTCAGCCGATTGGGATGGGATGCGGTCTTTCTTTGCTTCCTACCCTTGGGGGCGGGTTTGCTTCTCGCCGGATGATCCCAACGTTGTTGCGGATTCTGTTATTGATGTGATACTTCAGGGTATGGAACTTTTTATTCCTTCCTCTGTGGTGCCCATTGGAGGCAAATCTCAGCCATGGTTTGGTCGCTCCTGTAAAATAGCATCATGCTATAAGCAGGAGTGCTACCAAGCCTGGGTTGATGCATCAGCGTCCCGGGATGTAAACACCAGCGCTCTAAAAAAGAAGTATAATTCCGCCTCTAGGTCCTTCAAAAGAGTCATTGCCAAGGCAAAGTCAGAGCACATAGGCAGAATTGGCGAGAAACTAGTTCGCCTTCCTTCTGGAACCCGTGCATTCTGGTCTCTCGCCAAGGCTGTCCAGGGGAATTTCTGTCAGCCATCTCTTCCATCTCTGCACAGGGAGGACGACTCACTGGCCCATACTGCAAAGGAGAAAGCCGATCCTCTAGGCTCTTTCTTTGCGTCTAACTCGACTCTCGATGACGGGGGGAGTACGCC
The DNA here is from genome assembly GCA_036936625.1 of Parnassius smintheus behrii. Lineage (NCBI taxonomy): Eukaryota > Metazoa > Arthropoda > Insecta > Lepidoptera > Papilionidae > Parnassius > Parnassius smintheus. The sequence goes on from JAUPFT010000024.1 coordinate 33,698,553, forward strand.
GCCGACCATCCCGCGGTGTGAGTGCTCCATGCCGGAAGTGCAGTTCACACAGCGCTCGGTTCGCAAAGCACTCCTCTCCCTGGACATCCACAAGTCGAGTGGGCCTGACGGAATCCCTCCAATTGTGCTAAGGACGTGTGCTCCAGAGTTGGCACCGGTTTTAACGCGTCTTTTCCGGTACTCCTACTCCCTAGGCGTAGTCCCAAAATCATGGAAGACGGCTTTCGTCCACCCGATCCCTAAAAAAGGCGACCGCTCAGACCCGTCCAACTACCGGCCTATCGCCATCACCTCCTTGTTCTCCAAAACAATGGAGTCCATTGTAAACTGCCAGCTCATGAGGTACCTTGAAGATCACCAGCTGATTAGTGACCGCCAATACGGTTTTCGTCGTGGTCGGTCAGCTGGTGATCTTCTGGTCTACCTTACTCACAGATGGGCGGAGGCAGTAGAGTTCAAGGGGGAGGCATTGGCCGTTAGTTTAGACATTGCGAAGGTCTTCGATCGGGTTTTTGGCACAAAGCGCTTCTTTCGAAGCTCCCTTCCTATGGGCTTCCCGAGAAATTGTGCGATTGGATCACCAGCTTTCTTGCAGATCGGAGCATCAAGGTCGTTGTAGACGGTGCAAGCTCCGATTGCAAGCCTATTAATGCTGGTGTTCCACAGGGCTGCGTGCTATCGCCAACGCTGTTTCTTCTGCATATCAATGATATGTTGCATTCCCGTAACATTCATTGCTATGCAGATGACAGCACTGGTTATGCTCTTTACACCGGCCGAGCCAATATTTCTCGGGAAAACGTCTCCGAGTGCCGGGACAAACTTGTGTCTGAAGTCGAGTTTTTGCTGAACAGAGTCTCGGATTGGGGACGACTAAATCTAGTCCAGTTTAACCCCCAGAAGACACAAGTTTGCGCGTTAACCGCTAAAAAGAACCCCTTTTTCGTATCCCCTCAGTTTCAAGGCACTCCCCTTGTTGCCTCAGCCTGTATCGGAATCCTCGGCGTCGACATATCGAGTGACGTGCAGTTTCGTGGTCACTTGGAAGGGAAGGCCAAATTGGCCTCTAAAAAGCTTGGCGTGCTCAGCAGAGCGGGACGGTATTTCATGCCGACACACCGCCTGCAACTTTACAAGGCGCAGGTTCGGCCGCACATGGAATACTGTTCCCATCTCTGGGCTGGGGCTCCCTAGTACCAGCTCCTTCCACTTGACCGCATCCAGCGCAGAGCGGCTCGAATCGTCGACGACCGAGTGTTTTCCGATCGGCTCGATTCACTGGCGCTGCGAAGAGATGTTGCATCTCTTTGCGTATTTTATCGCATCTATCACGGGGAGTGCTCTGAGGAATTGTTCGGATTAATCCCAGCCGCCAAATTTCGTGAACTCACTACGCGGTAAACGTCCCGATATCATCCACACCATCTGGATGCTTGGCGGTCCACCACTGTACGTTTCAAAAGAAGTTTTTTTCCGCGTAGAACCTCTCTGTGGAATAGTTTACCACCGGCGATTTTTCCGGACCGATACGACCTGGGGACCTTCAAGAAAAGAGCTTACTCCTTTCTAAAGGGCCGGCAACGCACCCGCAATTCTCCTGGTGTTGCGGTTGATCATGGGCGGCGGTAGTCACTTAACATCAGGTGAGCCGCATGCTCGTTTGCCCCTCCTTCTATAAAAAAAAAATTAAAACGGATAATTTTGCGTGTGTGTGAGTGTGTGTGCGTGCTTTTGTTTGTTAGTTAGTAACTGGGATAGAAATTAAATTTAGGATTGGGTTAGTATTTAACTTTAATACGGATAGTAATTAGTTAGGATTAGTGAGTAGCTTTTCAGTGTTATCATAATTTAATTCTTATAAAATAAATTTATTCAATCACTTTCAGTGACTAGTTGAGCTGTCGTTTAGATTAATTATTTGTTTTTCAATAATGCAGTCAAAATTAATGTCTCTATCAAAGTCATCCATAATCCATAATATAGAACAAATAGTCCAAAAAGTACAAAATATAAAGACAAACATAAAATCACAAAATTACGCATAGTAAGGTCCCGAATTGGCGAATATTGAAATTACGTAGTGGTTTTTTGAGCGCGGCCTTGTATATAAGTTTTTTTTGCCTACGCAAATTTACGTTGACAAATTTAAAAAAACAAAAAACTTGTTTTATTCATGATTCATATAATTTCCATTTAGACGGGCCTCCGCAATCCTCTTTTCGCCCCTCCGGGAGACAGAACGTGACGGGTGGCGAACCTCGTCGCCGGTTTTTATCCCGGAGATTCTTCGCACCCGTGCCACATTAAAGGGGCGCTGGGAACTCGGGGCCATTCCTTTTCCTCTTTGCCTCATGGTGCGAGAACTAGGGGTGGTATATTTTACGCCGCTACCACACGGCGAGTAGCCGAGTCTGTTCTTTCGGCTTTGTCGCTCTTTTAGCACCACCCGGGGGAAACGTGTAGGGTGGGCCTAGGATTAAGTGGTCGAAGCCTACGGACGCGAGCGACTTACCCCCCAAAATGTGCTAAATGGAAGTCTGTAGTCTCTGCCTACCCCTCTGGGTGACAGGTGTGAGTGTTTATGTATGTATAATTTAAGGAATTTTTAAAATAAAAATTAATTTAAACAAATAATATATTAAAAGAATTAATGATTCGGTTATTTGAATATTTTTACCGATTATTTGAATATTTTTGCCGATTATTCGCATAACAATGAATTTTAATCATCCAAACACTACCAGGCCTCTATCACTCTTGCTACCTACGTGAAATAATTACCTAAAATCGCGACGCGCCCGGGCGAAATAACCCAGTCAGGGCTAGCCCGTTGGAGGCGATTGAATGTAAAAGTTTTTTAACGCTACTTTTACGGATTTTATCGCGTTTATTTTTACTTTTTATTTTTAATTCCCGACGTTTCGGGCGCTTTCCAGCACCCATGGTCACGGGGGACTGAGATGACTGACGTCCCGATGTCATTGTTAAACCCGGAGTACCTTCAGCTTTTTTAATTATTGTTTATGGTCCGATCTATGCAAAATGAACTAACTCTGTCTTGAGGTCTTGCAGTGGTATGCTTGGGTTTAGTTTTAATTTTATTGATTATAGGATCCCAAGCAGGTGGTTAGTACCCAGCCTCCTTCTCTATTGAAATTAGGATGTTTTTTAATTTCAATAGCCTCACGTATCATCCTTGGTAGGAATCGGTGTTCTTTCGCGAGGATTTGTGGTCTATCAAATCTGATGTAATGGTTGGGGCCGTCTAGGATATGATCACAAACTGCAGACTTCCCGGAACGTTGATGCTTCACATCAGCTATATGTTCTTTTACGCGGGTCCTAATTGATCTTTTGGTTTGTCCTATATAAGAGAGACCACATTCACAATCGAGCTTGTACACTCCTGCATCTTGTAGAGGAATATGACACTTGACGGATGGTAGGAACTGACTAATCTTCTTCGGCGGCTTGTAGAATGTTCTAATAGAAGCTCGCTTCAAGATATAGCCAATCTTGTCTGTGACACCTCTGACATATGGTAGTACAGCAGGCACACGCTCGACTGTGGCTGGCTTCACTCGGTCACTGTGACGTAGGCGCGGGACCCGAAGCTTGTTGTCGTGCAGAACTTGCTTGACGTGCTGAAGCTCGGCGGCCAGGTGTTTGCTGTCACAGATCCCTCGTGCTCTCTGTAACAAAGATTTGCCCACGGTAGCTAACTGTGAAGGATGGTGGTGAGATTCACCGTTTAAATATCGGTTTGTATGGGTCTTTTTCCTATACACAGTGTGACCAATGGTGTTATTAGGATTTCTGATGCACAACACATCTAGGAAAGGTAAGGAATTATTTGCCTCTAACTCCATAGTAAATTGAATTTTAGAGTTTATGGAATTAAGATGTTCTAAAAATGCAGTTACTTTGTCTGATGGTAAAATTGTGAACGTATCGTCTACGTACCGCTTGTAGATCCTTGGTGTAACAGGTGCAGTAAGGAGGGCTTTCTCCTCAAAGTCTTCCATGAATATATCGGCGACAATGGGAGATACAGGTGAGCCCCATATGTCAGAGGTGTCACAGACAAGATTGGCTATATCTTGAAGCGAGCTTCTATTAGAACATTCTACAAGCCGCCGAAGAAGATTAGTCAGTTCCTACCATCCGTCAAGTGTCATATTCCTCTACAAGATGCAGGAGTGTACAAGCTTGGTTGTGAATGTGGTCTCTCTTATATAGGACAAACCAAAAGATCAATTAGGACCCGCGTAAAAGAACATATAGCTGATGTGAAGCATCAACGTTCCGGGAAGTCTGCAGTTTGTGATCATATCCTAGACGGCCCCAACCATTACATCAGATTTGATAGACCACAAATCCTCGCGAAAGAACACCGATTCCTACCAAGGATGATACGTGAGGCTATTGAAATTAAAAAAACATCCTAATTTCAATAGAGAAGGAGGCTGGGTACTACCACCTGCTTGGGATCCTATAATCAATAAAATCAAAACTAAACCCAAGCATACCACTGCAAGACCTCAAGACAGAGTTAGTTCATTTTGCATAGATCGGACCATAAACAATAATTAAAAAAGCTGAAGGTACTCCGGGTTTAGCAATGACATCGGGACGTCAGTCATCTCAGTCCCCCGTGACCATGGGTGCTGGAAAGCGCCCGAAACGTCGGGAATTAAAAATAAAAAGTAAAAATAAACGCGATAAAATCCGTAAAAGTAGTTTTAATCATGTGTAGTGTTCGCGTAAATATAAGAAATCATTATTTTTTAACGCTGTTTACGTATATAAATTTTTGTAAATATTGTTGAAATAGTTTTTGTTTAGTGTTTAGTATATAGAATTATAGGATAAAATAGTTCAAAAATTTTAATGTAATTTAAGAGGATACCTTGAAAATGAATCGAAGTTTAGGGGGCGTGGCTTATTCCTTTGTCGGTGAAGCTAACGGACGACTGAGGAAGTGTCAAAATGAAAGTGATGCAATGACTTCATAGTACGCAAATTATGAGACAGCCATACCGAGCAAGCGCTGGGAAAAAAACTAAGTAAGCCCCAAACAACATTTTTATTTATTTTAACAAAACTTCGTTATGGTTAAAAAACTGGTTTATGAAAACTTAGATATGATTATTTACTATGCCTTAAAAATTATTCCATGAATTTATTTGTAAGAATATTGTGGTGTCATGGAAAAATGTAAATAATTAGAGCCTACTTTGCAAAATTAAGTCATAATTTATTTAATATCTACGAACTTTATTACAAAATTTAGTGGAAATTTACTTCACTATCCAAGTATCTACTTACGTACATATACTTGCCTTTTGTATTAAAATATTTTAAGCTGTTATTTTAGCTTAAAATATTTTAAGCTAAAATAACACAAAACACTGAAATCAAAACTTCGTTTACCAACAAAATTTTTAACTAAGTAGAATACGGTTACATTTCTGTTAGGAATCGTATTTCAAGTTTATTTGTTGTTTACACTATCTACCTTTTCCTTCCAAGCCAAGCGTCGCGATTCCCGACGAATGGCCTTGCAAGTTGCATGCGTTAGGCATCGTAGAACTCACGTAGGTGCGAAAATGTGGTCTGTCGATCATAGTCAGAATAGGTATTTCACCTAAGTAACCTAATTAATATTTCGCAATGTATTTTGTTACTCTTTATTGACATCCCTCCATAACAACGGGAAGTCCACCGTAACGTAGGAAGAGGAAAATGTGCAAAGTAATACGGACACTCTCGCGCAGCGATAAAGTTTTATTTAGCTTGCGAGCGCGATTTATCTAATTAATAATAATCATGTAGGCTATTAAATGTCTGCAAGTAGTCAAGAATGAAACTTCTGTACGTAGTACTATTATTTATTCTGTGACACTACGGTATTGTACATAGCGACATATCATTGAAACGATGTTAAGTAAAAAAGTTGATATCGGTTATTTTTTATTATTTTGCTTTGTTTGAAAGATTCAAATTTAAACTAGTGGTAAAAACTATACATGTTGTAAAGAAATATAAATAACTTCATAATTCTTCGGATTTGCGTAAAAGGTTATTTTAAATCGTGTGAGTACGCTTGTGCAAAGTTATTGCTGAATGATTAATGTGAAAGGTCAAAAGGTATTTCTTATATTTGGTTGACTATAGTAAAGTATCATTTACCATTAGTAGTCGTGCAGTACGCAGTACTATTAGTTCGCATTAGAAACTTTATTTTGAAAAATATAAAATATGTATTTTCACTTTGACTAGCTTTATAAAATTCGTATATAATAACGTAGACTTATTTTACTACTAAAAAAAATATGAAAAATGTATTAATAAGTTTTTAACATATTATTAAAAAGAGGATTTTGTTACAGCTTCCGGCCTACGCACACCTACGATCTCCCATATCACTCAGGAGCAGATCAGAGATATAGGCGGATCGGTTGACTTGGAGTGCTCAGTACATTATGCCCAAGATTTTCCAGTTCTATGGGTAAGTTGTTATTAAGTTTTTTATTGGTCTGTTCATTGAGTACACTATGCGAGCATATTTAATATCTTTACCTTTCGAGTAGTCTAGATTAGCGCAAAAGTTCGACACATCTATAGGTCGCTCCACGAAACATGAAATTAAATACCATACACTGCATATGTACAATCAAACAGAAAGATGAAAATTTTACTCTGGCAGTTTAATATGTAAAAAGTTAAAGGTCGGCATTTTTTTATTGTTTATTTTTTTAAATCGTTATCCCTACACTAGGATTTTCTCCTGTATCACGGGGGCAGTTTACAAACATAAATTGCACAAGGGCAACATCCAGACCAGTGCGGGATTTGAACCCGCGACCCCCAGCCCAGCCTCTCATTGCTAAGCCACTGCGTTACGGAGTCGTCGTAAAGGTCGGCATTATAACTAATTACACATCAGTCTCCACAAAAACGGAACGATATTTTTATATATCATCGTTAGGTTTTAATTGCTTCTAAATAATATTCTGTATTTTATGTACACTTAGTTAAATAAATAAAATATATTGTATTTGTATTTTTGTATTTGTAATTGCTGTTTAAACTATACTATGCGATAGCCTTCGATTATAGGGATATTATACTGTAAAATGCCGAAGAAAAGAACTTGAGTATTAGTAAAATAGGCAAGAGATGAATGCTGGTTTACAATTTTATATTGTATGCAAACAAAACAGTTTTTTTTTAAATATTACAAGCCAGTGCAACTTTCCCAGGTGGCAAGTGGCGATGCGGCCGCAACGTATAAACCAACTTACCTACACCCCATACGTTTAATGCACGATATACTTCACGTTTTGTTTAGACCAGTTCTTAGGGACTTACTGGACACTAGATACGCTGCAAAAACCATGTATGTAGCCGATAAACAAAAGCTGCAAACCATACTTCGTCAAACGTAAAATACTCACCTTACCGTGCATATACATTTTGAAAATCTGCAAATTTATTAAAAAATATCCAGAATTTTATATCAAAGGAGGAGTAAGCAATACCAGATACCAATTACGCCATAAAGAAAAACTGACTCTATCCATATCTCGCCTTAAACTACATTCATCAGGTCCCTTTGTCATGTCTATTAAAATTTTTAACAAACTCCCAGACTCGATTAAAAATATGGACAAAGAAACTATTTTTTACGAGGGGTGATCCAAAAGTAATGATAATCGGTTACTTCAGTAACAAAAATATTTTTTGCTTGCTTATATACTCACTACGTCAGCCTAAAAAATCATATAAATAGATCACGATTTCCGGGAGATACATTTATTTGAATACGAACTGTCAAAGAGATAACATCAACATGGAGAAAAACGAAATTAGAGCTGTCATCAAGTTCTGTTTTGTACCTATATATATTGTTCTGTTTGAAAAAAATAATGTCTTCAAAAGACATACACAGTGACTTGTGGAAACATTGGGGGACTCTGCTCTTCCATATTCTGCAGTTGCACGCTGGGCCAAGGAGTTTAAACTGGGCAGAACATCCACTGAAGATGAACATCGCGAAGCAAGCCCATCCACGTCCCTCACTGAAGACAACGTGAAAAAAGTCGAAGATGTTGTGTAGCTGAGGTCACAGGGATCTCATATGGCAGCGTTCAAAGAATCCTTGCGACGAGTTGCATATGAAAAATGTCTCTGCGCGTTGGGTACCCAGAATGTTAACCGACGAGCAAAAGAAAAATCGAGTTGACATTTCGAGGGTCAATCTCGAAAGGTTCCAAGCAGATCAAGAAAGTTTTTTGTTCCGTTTTGTGACTATGGACGAGACCTGGATCCACCATTTTGATCCTGAAACGAAACAATAATCGATGACTTGGAAGCGAGCCTCCTCACCGACGCCAAAGAAATTCAAAGTTTCAAGTTCGGCGGGAAAGGTTATGGCATCTGTTTTTTGGGACGCTCAAGGCATAATTATGGTGGAATATTTGGAAAAGGGAGCCACTATTACGGGCTCTTACTACGCAGACCAAATAAGAATATTGCGGGAGGCCATTAAGGAAAAAAGACGCGGCAAACTGCGAGCTGGAGTGCTGTTTCACCAAGCCAACGCACCGGCTCACAAAGCCGCAGTTGCGATGGCTGCCATTCAAGAAACGGGATTCGAACTGCTCGAACACCCTCCCTATTCGTCAGGTCCAGCTCCTAGTGACTTCTACCTCTTTCCTCGGCTCAAGGAACGCCTCCGAGGCAAGAAATTCGAACGAAACGATAGCGAAGTAATGGCCGCTGTTGAAGCGTTTTGGGAGGGTCAAGACAAAGAATTTTTTTGAAAGGGAATCCTGGGTTTAGAAAAAGATGGACTAAATGTATTGATTTTTTAGGAGACTATGTAGAAAAATAAATTATTATTTTAACTTTAATTACCGTGTTTTATTTTCATTATCATTACTTTTGGATCACCCCTCGTATAAATAAACTAAAGGAATTTTTAATTTCTATACACTATTACACACTAAACGAATACTTAAATGATAAATCTTAAATGCCTACCTAGTATTTTATTTCTACTTCATTTAAAAAATGTAGTAGAAATTAAATACTAGGTAGGCATTTACATAGTTTATTTATCAATATTGTTTCATTATAATGGCCCTCCTTTCTCTTGAATGCCGTGCCCTGCAGGGCCCATAGTGATTTCATAGTTTTAAGTTAAAACTTAAAATGTTTTCAACATCTTCAGTGTAACATTATGGATGCAATAAACAATATTGAAAAGGAACCAGAAGAAGAAGGTCGAGGAGTCGCTTGTTACTTGATCCGGATGGTTCTGCAGCTGATTCCCTAATTTCCTATGACACCTACGTTGGGTTCGGGAACAACGTATGTGAACCCCGCAACGGAGTACACACAAGGGCGTCGACCTTTTCCTTTTCTTCAAATAGGCTCAGGCGGGGATTACGGGTCTTCCGAAGTCGTCCCGGTCCCAACGCCTTAATTCTTCAATATGTACCGCAATAGCGACACCAGTAGATTGTATTTATTTTTTAAAGGTGAAGGATCCCTCGGGAATAAAATAGTAATTATCTTCAAACCGTTCCGTGAGAGAGTAATTACTTTTCCCTATCACTTCCCTACACTTTTCTTTCTTGATTATATTGTACTGCTGGTCCCAAACAATTTGTAAGCCAGTTTGTCGTCTGATTGCACCGAGATGCAATACAGGTATCGGGCCTCGGGGTAAACCCCATTGCCCGGACGATCCTCATGCCCCATTACTATGGGGCAGTCCTTTTCTTCACCTATTATTGTAGGTGGCTTCTTTCTGTAGCCGGAGTATCCGTATATGGTATTATTTTTCCATAGTCGTTTACCCGACTATGGAAAATTAGGAGGTTGTCTGCTTGATGTTATGTAGTATGGTATGTAGTAGTTTTTCCGTGGTTAACCTACTACGGAAAAAGAGAGGTTATCCGGTTGAAAGTCAAAGTTGGCCTTTCAGCGGCATTGTGGGTTGTTACTCGACTCTCTAATCACATATAGAGAGGAGTTCTCTTGGAAGAGGTCGCCCGTCCGGTGGCCGAGTGTGCAACGGCGCAAAGCCGTTGAGATGTTCGTGTGGCCCGTTGTCAGCACGGTCGAACATGCCGCGCGCCATCCGGGCCACGAAGTCGGTGATGCTCTCGACTTTTAAGTCGGCCGCTATTACGTCGTTCCGGACGTAACGACCTGCTCCGACAATCGTCCTTAATGTCAGATTCTGCTGGGCCTGCAGTCGCCGCCTCTGGGTTGTGCTCAGGAGCGCGTACCAGGCCGGAGCAGCGTAGGTGGTAATAGTCCGGATATACATCTTGTATATCCGGATCTTTGTCTTCAGTGGTAATTTGGATGCCAGGACCGGGCGGAGCATCGCCCGCGCACATCTGGCTTTGCGGACGATGAAGTCGACGTGCGCAGTCATGCGCAGCGCCCGGTCGATCCGGCACCCAAGGTAAGTCACGGCCTTCTCATACGCTATCTCCTGGCCGTTGAGAGTCAATGGTGGTGGTAAGTTCCTAAGGCGACGAGTGAGCAGAGCGGTTGTCTTACCAACGTTGACAACCATCCTCCACTCATTTAGCCATGGTGGCAGCAGGTCCAGCAGACGCTGCATTTTGGCAGTGGCTATATGGGCTCTTCTGGACGAGGTGAAATAGGCGCTATCGTCCGCATATAGCGCCAGCTCAACGTCGTCCTCCCATTCTTGCAGCCTGCCTGCCAATGTAGGTATATCGTTAGTATAAGCCGCGTACAGGACTGGAGACAAACAGCTGCCCTGTGGAACGCCGGCTCTGATGGATTTTGTTGCGGACTCGGCGTTCACTATGCAGACATAAAACTTCCTGTCTTCCAGGAAAGACGCCATTAATCGCAACATAGCAGGGGGGACACTGGTCTGCTCGTGTAGTTTATATAATAATCCGGAGTGCCACACCCGGTCGAACGCCTTCTCGATGTCGAGAAAGACGCCCAACGATATGCGGCCGCGATTGTACTCTGCCGCAAGCAGGTGCAGCACTCTAGTCAGCTGTGTGACTGTAGAGTGACCCCTCCTGAATCCGTGCTGCTCCGCCCGAAGTTGGATGCACGGACGGAGACGTCTTAGCAGCAATCTTTCGAACAGTTTAGCTATATGTGGTAATAGCGTAATCGGCCTGTAGCTGGAAGCTTTACGCCTGTCCTTCCCGGGTTTCGGCAAGACGATAATTTTGCCTTTTTTCCATTCCTCCGGGAAGTGGGATGCCCGCAATATCCCATTGTAGAGTCGACCAATCTCTACAAGGACTTTATTGGGCAGCTGTCGGAGTGCAGCGTTGGTAATCCTATCGTGCCCAGGCGCCTTCCTCGGTTGCAGGCGGGTTACTGTCCTCCGCAGTTCAGCGGGGGAGATGAACCACTCTCCTGCAAGAGGTGGCGCGGGCGACGACAGGAATTCCTGTACGCGTCTTTCCTTCCGGGCATGAAGCTCCATGAACTCCGCACTCGCTGGGTTCGGCATAAATTGCCCCTCGAAGTGCTCTCCCAGGATATCCGCTCTGCCCTTGGCATCATAGCAACGTTCGCCCACACTGTTGGTCAGTGGGCAAACGGGAGGTCTAGTTTTTGTCAGCTGTCGGTTCAGTTTATAGAGCGACGCATCATGCTCATCCGCCTTCCATATGCGCCGCTCCCAGGCCTCCCCTCTGTAGGCCTGGATTGCCACCGACAGCTCCTCCGATACGGTGTTTAATTGTGTTTTTATTCTGGGGCAGCGAGTACGCGCCCAGAGCTTTCTCAGCGCTCTTTTGCGCTTGATCTGCACTTTTATCTCACGCGGCAGATCGTCACGCCTTGCTGTTATCGGGACGATCGTAGAGGCCGCGTTGAGGGCCTCTTGCATGTTTTTAGTTATTCTAGTAGCAGCGGCCTCTACGTCGTCCGCTGTGCTTATAGGCATGTGTGCTGGAGGTCTCGCTTGCAGGTGTTGTGCATAGCGCCTCCAGTCGACACGTGTCTTGGTTGCTCTGGGCGGCGTAGTCACCGCCTTTGTGCCAAGGGTTATCAGAATCGGGAGGTGCTGTGAGCTCAGGTCGTATAGCACCTCTACCACTACTGGGTAGTTGATGTTCCTGGAGAGCACGATGTCTAATACATCCGGATACTGCCGTGAGTTGGACGGGATGTGCGTTGGCTCCTCGGGACCTAAAACGTCATAGTTGTTATCTTCTGCATCATCGTAAAGTTCACGACCCGGCGGGGTGATCACTCTGGACCCCCACGCCGGGTGTTTGGCGTTTAGGTCCCCGGCGACGATAGTGGGCGTGTCGCCTTCCATTATTGTCCGGATGTCTGAGGGGCAAAATGGAGTCCCTGGCGGGCGGTATGCTGCGTAGATCCTAAGTTCCTCGCCCGCCGCCTCCATTTTTATGCCAATAGAACGCATTGACTGGTATGATGGTAATTCCAGTTCCTGATGGACGATGTCCCTCCTCACTAGAACTGCCGTCCCTCTATAGGCAGCCCCTTGAGCAGTGACCTCGTCCCTTCTGTACAGGTGGTAATTGGGCAGCTTTATGTGCGTTCTTGGGTTGAGCTTCGTCTCTCCCAGCAAGATGACGTGCAGATCCTGTTGCTGGGCAACTGTGCGGAGTTCATGCAGCTTCTGCTGTATACCGTCCGGGTTCCAATATAGGAGGCGCAGGTTACTCTCCTCCGTAGTGCCGGGCTAGGAGGTTTGCCAGCGCCTTCATGATGGCTGTAATTGGGTCTGTCCCGGTCCTGATATCTGCCAGGACCTGCGTGCCGACCTCGATGGCAATGCCAACCAGACGCTGGATTGCGTCTGCTGTTTCGAGGCCGGTGGTGGGTGTTCTCCTGTAGGAAGGCGTTGGCGATTGTCTCGGGTGTTGGGTGTCCTGGGTTTGCTCACTGTGCATTTGGGTGGGGCGCGCTCTTCCAGTAGAGCGGGCTCTGTGTTCAGCCCTTTCTGGCACTCCACCCATGCTCCTGGTTCTCTCCCTAGTAACCTGCGCCTGAGAGGCTACTGGTGCAGTTGGTGTCGGGGTAGAGGTTACAGCCTGAGGAGGCTGCGACTTCTTCCTGTTCCTCTCCCGCCTCCTCTTCTTGGAGGGTTGCCGTTCTGTGGCAGGATTGGCGGGGGGCTGTAGAGTCGCCCCGGTGGTTGCCCTTATCTCCGCGGGTTCCACCGTTTCTTTAGGTGTTACGGGTGGGGTGGGGGGCTGGTTGCCTACCCTTCCCAGTGATGGTAGCCCACCCGTCTTGCTGAATGGTTACAGCCTTCGGGCGACTCTAGGGGGTCTTTTTGGGGGCCTCCGGGAGTAACCCCGGCAAGGTTATCCCCTGCCTCCTTGCAGTCCTCCTCAGGACTGGACAGCGGCGATCGTTTGCCGTGTGGTTTTTACCACAGTTGGCACATGTAGGTTGTTCCTCTCTACCCCGAGGGCAAAGGCTTGCGATGTGCTCCCCGGCACAGCGCACACATCTCACTGGCCTGAAGCAGTTTGCGGATGCATGACTGAAGGCCTGGCAGCGGTGGCATTGAGCCGGTCCTACTTTCCTTTGCCAGGCCTCGATGACTACTCCTCTCATAAAGAGGAGTTCGTCGATTTTGTAGTTCTTGGAGCTGCTCCAGGCTCAGGTGGTCAAACTGGGCAAAGTATATGCAGCCAGGTCTGCTTCTACGCGGTGGGATAGCTTTGACATATTTGACGGGGAAGCCTTTTGCCCTAATAGCCTCTTCTATGTCTTTGGTGTCCGTGCCCATTGGTAGACCCCGGATGCCCACTTTAGTGGGCTTGTCCTCCTCCGGGGTATAGCAATACCACGACAGTGTTGGTACTTCCTTAGTCAGCTCGATCATGTAGCGTTGGACTGTCCTGAATTCATTTTCGCTTTGCGGGGTGAATCTCACGCCTTTCCCGAATGGACGGGCATTTAAGGGGTGGCCCAACATTCTATTGAGCTCCTTAAAATGCCTCGTCCAATCCGGTAGGCATTCTGCCACTATGGGCGGGTAGCGGGTCTTATCTTGGTCGGCAGGCTTCTCAGTTGGCACTGCCGCCGGAGGTGGTCGTGGTACTGCTGGTGCAGCTACCATATGGGCATAACTGGTAGATGGCCGTTGGCCATCGTCCTGTGGAAGCCCGGACGGATTGGTCGTTGCCGCCGGAGAGGACCGGCCGGCGGATGCAGCGAGGGTGGCATATGTGGTGGACCCCCAACTGTAGGATTCTTCACCCCCCTGCTCATACTGGGCCGAGTCTCGGCTTCGTCGGTCCGGCGATATGGAGCGGGGGAGTTGCGGTGGAGATGGTGATTTAGGTGGTGATCTCAACACCTTCTTGTGCGTCACCTGATGGTGGTAATCATCATCTTCCTCCGATGTGGACGGTGCTTCATCGGAGGACAGTTGGGAGCCAATCCTTTGCCTCTTTTCAAACAAAGAGGCTTCAGTCTCCGGAGGTGTATGGCGTCTAGCCGTTTTTACTGCCCGCTGCTGCAGGGGCGATGGTTCTTGCCTGGCCGTATGCTCAGATACGGCCGGCGTGAGCGCAACACCCGGTGCGGGCTCCTTCCGTGGCGAGACGGGTTTTCGTTGGGGGATCTGTGAAAAGGAGGACACGACCCTCGTGCGTTCCGGGTTCGACAGATCCCTCACAACCAGTGGTCGATCCAACACACCTGTTCTTTTATCTGGTGGTTTTCTTATTGAAGGGGGTGGCTCCCCCTTATCCCTACCTGACATATTACTAATCCTAACGTCAGTCGAACTCTAAAAGGCCCTATCTGTAGTATGGTGATAAAAAGTTTATGGCTATCAACACTCTGGGCACTGCCTACCCCTTTTGTACACCAAAAGGGTTGGGGGAAGTGCAACGGTGGCACTTTATACGCGACTAGGCACAGGATGCACGAAACGCATAAAGTGCCAAGAATCACCTAGGGGCCGGTGACCTCGACGCCTCACGGAATCACGGGACTCAACGTTCGGCGGAGTATGTCGTACCGACGACGGTCATTTGCAGCCACTGCATAACTGCAAGCGACGCACACCTAGGAGATCCTTGATCAACGATAGATCAACACTACCACAAAGCTATACGCGAAAGAGCCGCGCTCTGTGCGATTACGCTACTTAATTACATCAATTTGTACTATCACTCTCTCTCGGTTTGCCCAATATCTTTATTTGTATAAGACATACATTTATACATTTTATTTATAAAGATAGCACAAAAAATATCTATACTATGATATACATTACATTTTTATATCACAAAAACCTTTTATTTATTCAACAAAATATGCCTATGTTAATCATATGTACTAAGTTAGAATTTCTTAAATATCTGACATATATGGTTGAAACAATGTTCTTCACTTGAAATTATAAATATCTTAACTAATACAATAGTTTAATTTATATTTTTCCTATACATTTTACTATTAAAAACGCTTTTAAATTTCTTACACAAAACTATCAGTATTTCACTAATCCAAAGGAATTTTCACATGAAAATAACACAGAATTCACCTATTTTGCTCATACAGTCAATCTGAAATATTTTACAGGTCAATTTTACATAAATTGCTGAAATTTGCAAATATTTAAATTTCTACTTATTTTGACCTCTTAAGTCAACGCGCAGCTATGAACTCACGCTATTTGAACAACTAATTCTCACACGACTTTCAATTGTCGGCAAAAATGGCAAATTTAGCACACACGGCTATCAACTAATACTAGGTGAACAACTGATCTTCACGACTCTCAAAGGTCGGAGATTATTTCCAACCAGATTCTTATCAGTTATCATGTCTCTTATCAGATAACATAGACAGAATATTCTATGAATCAAACATTGAAAATAAACATTTTGTTTTCATACAAAACGTATCAAACTCTTATAAGATAATACTTATGCAATTAATTTCCATTAATTCTATTTATACACAAAGTGATCATTTCGACCGGGGAACAAATCCTGGTCTCTAACTTTATTTTAATATTCCTTTAAATTAACATTATTGAAAAGGTGATTTCAACCGGGGAACTGAACCCGGAAACATAAATTATATCTTAAAAATTCCCTATATGAATTTATTACGAAAATATTACTAAGAAAACGACAATCTAGTCCGGCCTGGGAATCGAACCCAAGACCTTCAAATCATTAATTCGATATTTCTTTATGATTCAACTAAGTGTTTTCTTATTAGAATATTATTGCTCGATAATTTGTTTTTAGAACATGTTCGTAATCTGTTAACTAATAAATTGAAATATTCTTATAGACGCGTCGCTAACAACCTCCCCCCCGTGCATCAGCACCATCATTTGAGAGGCGTCGCGGGTACCAGGACTATTATTCTGGATGTAGGTCTCCTCAAGATACCTGTGCTAGTAATGACGTCCACCACTCTGGTGTGACCGTCTGGTCCCGGTAGCGTCCTATTAATCCTGCCTTTCGGCCACGTATTTCGTGGCAACGAATGATCTATTATCAAGACAATATCACCTTCTTTAGGTTCCATGAACCTTCCGTTTATACCCGTTCGAGGTATTAAAGTAGGCATGTACTCTTTCAGCCATCTCGTCCTAAAATGGTCGGCTAACCTCTGGGCGGATTTCCAATTGAGTTGACCCGTCAGATGTTGCTCTAAAAATAATCCAGGTGGTCGATCACCACATGAGCGTCCGAGAAGAAAATGATTGGGTGTCAAACCCTCTTCAGGACTATCCATATTGAATGTTACCAGAGGTCTGGAATTTACAGTATGCTCTGCTTCTAAAAGCAACGTATGCAGAACCTCCTTTCGCGGGCTCCTTTCTTTGAGAGTAGCGGTCAACGCAATTTTAATCGATCTTACTAACCTCTCCCAAGCGCCACCCATGTGCGGTGCTCCCGGAGGTATAAATTTCCATTTAATATATTTTCTAAATGACTCGTTTTTCATGCCCTCATAGCACTCTTCGCATGCTTGCAATAATTCTTTATTTGCAGCATTGAAATTCGTCCCGTTATCGCTGTATATAACGGCTGGTTTTCCTCTTCTGGCGATAAATCGCCTCAACACCATTATCATTGACGCTGGTGTCAATGAAGCTGCTAATTCCAGATGTACTGCTCTGGTGGTCAGACACGTGAATAAAACACCCCAACGTTTTTCGTGTCGCCTTCCTATAGTCACACTCATAGGTCCGAAATAATCTACGGCTGAGCATGTAAAAGGTGGTTCATGATGAGCTATTCTCTCTAGAGGAAGATTTCCTTGTGGCACGTTCTGCGGCTTTGACCTGTATGTCCTGCACCACTGACAGTGATGTGACACACTTCGTACTACGTTACGCAAGTTCAAGACATAAAATTTTTGGTTCACCTCAGTCATCACCGTCTGGTGATTGGCATGTCCAAAATGATGATGAACTTCTCTAATCATCATTTTAACGATTTCGTGTTTACCGTCTAATACGACAGGTTATCTTTCTACTTTCCTCAGTCAAATTAGACTTGAACTTAAACGGAGTAAGTTATCTTCTCCTATTTCCATAGATAATTTACTTAAGAGTGAACTTCTTTCAACGCTTTTGCCTGCTTTCAAGCATTTTATTTCCGAATGGAAACACTCGTCTTGAACGAACTTCCAAATTAATAATTCAGCTCTTTTTAAGAGCGTTATGTCCAACGCGCCATCGGGTCCTTTAACCGACTTTGCTAAAATTTCGTTAGAACACATAACCGACTTTTCGGCTGTGTTGTCGGGTCCTTTAACCGACTTTCTTAAACTCTTGAATTTTTCTACCGCTTGTAAGGTGCGTGTAGTTGCCCCAAGGAATTTCTTAAAGCTGCTAAATCGTCCGTAGTCGGGTAGACTTAACGGCTCTTGCTTTCTTAGCGCGGTTACTCCTTTCGGCGATTTTTCTTCACCTGTTTCTAAGCTATTTATGGTGTCCACTTGTTTGGGCCATAAATCGGGACTTGTGCTGAGGAATTCAGGTCCTTGAAACCAGCGATGACTTACATCGAAGGTGGAGGGAAATCTTCTAGTGGCGTCGTCTGCCACGTTTTGTGACGTCGGAACCCATCGCCATTCACATGGTTTACTGTGATCTTCGATCTCAGCCAATCGATGAGCAACGAATGGTTTAAATGCGCGAGGATCTGACTTAATCCACGCTAACACTGTACGTGAGTCCGTCCAAAATATTCGCTCGGATATCGTACTTGCTCTCTTCACTAACTGATGCAGCTAATCGGCTGCCCATAAGAGTTGCTTGTCATTCAAGCCTTGGAATGGAAATTAGTTTCAGCGGCGCTACTCTTGCCTTTGCGGCGATCAGCGTAATCCGCCTTTCTCCTAGCTCGTCCGTGGTGACGTAATACACCGCGGCGGCGTATGGTTTTTCACTAGCATCCGTGAAAGTGTGTAACTCTCCCTTGCCGACGCCTTCAGCAACGGGTCTAGGTACTTCTAAATGACCTAATTTCTTCACTTCCGATATCCATTTATAAAATAAAACTTGTAATTCGTGTGTTACTTCTTTATCCCAAGAGATGCCTGTCCTTCATACTTGCTGGATTAGCGACTTCCCTTGAATCGTTATGGGCGATGCGAGTCCTAAAGGATCGAAGACTGACATCACAGCGCTAGTTATCTCCCTCTTCGTAGGCGGTCGTAAACCTTCTACCACCTCTTCCGGTGTGTTACGAAGACTTATGGAGAAACTTATTATATCTCGTTTAATATTCCAGATCAAACCTAAAGTGCGTTCTGTGTGCTCCTTATCTCCCAGCGAAGCACTGTCGCTCTTATATTTATTCTCCATTTTACATAAAACCTCGGGTCGGTTGCTAGCCCATCCCCTCAGTTGGAAAGAAGCACGTTTATGTAATTCATACATATCGTTTACCATCCTTTCGGCCGTCGTCACGTCGGGAAATGCCTGTAGATAGTAATCCATATAAAAATTGCTTTCCGTCGCGGAAGCTGCTTCTGGATAGATATGTGCGTTGTCCTGCGCATTTCTATTCTTCACATATATAGGGATGCATGGTGATGATGCCGCTCCAAATATGAGTGACGTCATTCTATACTCTTCCGGTGGCGCGTCACGATTGTGCCGCCATAAGAATCGAAGGCTGTCCCTGTCTTCTTCCCGAATTTTCACTTGCAGGAACATTTCTTTGATGTCCGCCATCACTGCCACGTTTCCTTCTCTGAATCGTAGCAGAACGCCAAATAACGACTTCAATAAGTCCGGTCCCGTTAACAATGCATCATTGAGACAACGTCCGCCCGTCCTTGCGGCGGCGTCGAAAACTATTCTTATTTTCCTTTTTTGTGGATGAGTCACTGCGAAGTGAGGAAGATACCACGTGCGTGGGGAAATGGAATATGGTTCGCTTTCTCTGCGTAACCGTTAACGATGAGATTTTCAATTTGCTTCTCATATTCTTTTTTCAACTCGCTATTTTTATCGAGCTTCTTTTCGATATTAAACAGGCGAGTTTCAACCTGCGCTCTATTCGACGGCATGCACTCATTATCTGTGCGCCATAACAAAGCAGTCTCGTACCTATTATTAGGTATACGACGTACCGTTTTGTTCAAAATATTTATAGCTCGTTCTTCTGGGTCGTTCGCGGCTTTCGCGCAGACACTCCCAGAGATTCCAAACTAAAATAATCCTTGATTAACTTCTCCATGTTGTAATGTTGTGACACGAGAGAGAAATGAAAGCCAAGACTGCTGAGTAAATACTGAATATATTTGCAATAATCAATCCTAATAATAGTTAAGTAATTGGTTTAAAATACATTTTTGATCTATTCTTATGTAGAATATAATTCTTGTTATATAAAAGCATGTGATTTAAAGGTTCTAAGAATATAGCACCGCACATATTACATTTCATTTTAAGATGAACAAAACAAACAACATAATCTAATGCAACGGTATCATATCATTACAATAACAATACAGATCCAAATACATTTTGCAATCCCAGCCGCGTAAGCAGTTTGTGACACCTTTGTTTTAAATTTCTGAGTACGTATAAGGCAACGTTTGAAATTACATCGGACTATGATACGGTGTGATTCACGCCTAATTTTAAGATAACTTGTACAGTATGTTATAGTATGAACGCAAGTAAAATGTACCTTAAAACTTGGAACAGATATTTAGAAATAGTTACATTGTTAATAATAAAATATTACTTTTACATAGGTACGTTAATAAACATTCATTTTTTAAGTTATTTATAATTTCGAACACTCATTATTTCATGACTTCTAAGAAATACGTTTATCTTAATTGGGACAGAAATTTATATAAAAAGAGAATATACACTGTTAGGTACACAGCTAAAGTTTTTTTTTACAAATATTTATTTACATTGGAAAAGACAATTTTATTTCAAGCAGGTGACACAATTTTAGGTTTTCGTTGCCTTTTTTATAGAAAAAAAACTATTACATTATAAAATTTACAATAATAGTGTATCGATAACCTTTGAACTTGATTATAATAAGCTTTATATAAATGTAGTTCAAAATTGTACACATTTTACATAAGAAAACATGAGACAGAAAAAAAAATTAATTAAAGTAGAATCATTGTAAATATGAATCAATGTGCCTAAATATGAAAAAATCTTGTAAATTTATATAAGTTTACGCGAAAGTGTACTTATCATATTGGGTTGATATATTTTTAATTGCTTACGTGTAGTTGTGCGAATCGAACCCTATAGCTGTTATATGTGCAACTTGCTAGTAGCATTTTGGGTAGCGTTAATAGTCCTAATACAGAAATGCAAAATAACTATCCAACCCTATGGATTTGGTCGGGGATCCCCTTATTACCTTGTATTTTTGTAGATTGTTAGGCCTTTTTATTATCATTTCTTTTCATAAATCTTGTACGTACTTTTTCTTTTTTTTAATTAATATTTTGACTTTTAGTTAGCTTTATTTCTCTCTATTCACGCATCATCATCATCATCATCATTACAGCCCTTTACAAGTCCACTGCTGAACATAGGCCTCCCCCAAGGTATGCCACAAAGCACGGTCCTGAGCCACCTGCATCCATCGACTTCCTGCATGTCTTACCAGGTCGTCACTCCATCTAGTGGGGGGTCGCCCCACACTTCGTCTACCGGTACGAGGCTGCCACTCGAAAACCTTTTTTTTCCCAACGGTTGTCGGTTCTTCGAGCTATATGGCCGGCCCATTGCCACTTCAGCTTACTAATCCGTTGGGCTATGTCGGTCACTCTGGTTCTACTGCGAATATCCTCATTTCTTAGTTTATCACGCAGAAAAACTCCGAGCATAGCCCTCTCCATAGCTCGCTGAGCGACTTTGAGCGTCCTCATACGGTCAGCATATTCACGCATATATGTATTTATTTATTAAATATCGGGAACCGGAGTTTCAATTCACTTCAATTATATTTCATTTCATGATTTTTATCATGCGGGTACTTTATACACATACATATGGGCCCCCCATTTACTTGGGTATTATAATTATTTTATTTTATTGGTACATAATTTTTTTTCATACTGTATCAAGGTAATAGTGTACCTTGGGTTGTGCGCACAACCTTGAGGTCTACGTTTTTAAGTCACTTTTAAAGGACTCCAACAATTGTCACTGAGGAAATCTATGTTCGCACCATGATCCAACGAAGGATGTGACCTCAATTTACCATTATTAAGGGTAACAAATTTAAGACTTCTCTGGTCCCTAACAGTACTAATATGAGTAAACTCATGTACATCACTTGTACTGAAGGCGTTGTTCCCTAGTACCCGTAACTCCTTATTTTATCATCCTATCACGGAAGCATACCCTGCTTGAGGACTATATGCTTTACCAGTGACGGACGTTCCCATATCTCTCCATTACTTATTGGTCAATGTCATATTTTCTTTTATTTTTATTATTGCCATAAATATTTATTCCTTCTTTATTTATTCATTACCTTGTTCTTTATTTATATACTTTCATGCTCCACTTCCATATACTAACCTGCACCATTCTCACTCATTTCAAATCGCACAGTTTAAGCATCATCAATATTTGGGTGATCGGTCCAATATTGACAAAAATTAGTAACTAAATCATTCTTATTTACACGTTCGAACATTCCTCTCTTCCGTTCCTCATACCATTTCTAATTTTTGTACAAATGAGATAACATTCTTATCAATAAATTTTCTTTGTCCGTGTTTAACTTTTTTTTTGAACCGTTATTATTAAAACCTCTCTTAATTACTTTATTCCTGTTTACACTGGTATTTATTTATTATTTTCATCTATATAACAATACTATTATCATTTACTCATTTATTTTCCTATACTTATTATTTTTATCGCTATTACCCTGTTCATGTGTTGCATGTTGCTGTGCTGTAGTGTGTTCATTTTAAATTTATCATCTATGTTACTATGTTTTTTATAAGATACGCTCATTGCATAACATTTTATATCATATTTTTAGAAACATCAGTATCATTCGTAAGAAATGGTTAGCAGACCTTTTATATTCACTGTGTAAAGATTGCCTCTTGTTATATTTACCTACCTAATTAGTTTCTTGTCTTTCAAAAGAAATAAAAGTGTTATTTTAGCCAGGAAATATGAAAAATATAATTGATAATAAACGTTAAAAATAATCGCATCGTATGATCGTGCCTAATGTCAACATAACGTGTACAATTTGTTACTACATAAGTAGTAGTACTCATATAAATGAGTGCGAGTAAAAAAAATGTACCTTAAACTGATATTTTTAATTTATTATTTATTCAGAAGTCCACATGGTTACATCGTTAAAAGCTATATCACTTTTATATAGATCGAAAAATATTATTGAAAGTACGTTATTTATTATGTCGTGTATACAGAATAATTGAAAATCACATTACAAGAGTTATCAACTTTACACAACGATACATGAATTTATTTAAACATTTAAAAGAAAGTTTTTTATATTTTACGTAAGTTATTATATAAATTTAAGATTTAATGCCTTTAAAAAGATTAAAACTTATAATGATAGTGAAATGTTTCTAACCCTTTAAAATTTGGATTCGAGAAAAAAAATCAACGAAATGTATCACAGTATTATTTTAAATCAAGTGCGTAAAATTGGAATCTATTATTTTATTATTTCATTAATTGTTTGGCAGGACACAGTAAAAAAATAATACAAAACTATAACTGCATAAATGAGAATATAAAGTGGTCTGGCGCCTTAATAGAAGTGCCACATAAGTGCTTAAAATTCAACTTAATTTTTAATATTGTATTATAATTGATTATTTTTTTTATTGTAGGTAATAAAATATTTGATAATGAAGTATAATGTGAATAATCTGATAAATAATTTCAACTTAATTATATGTTAAATACAGAATATTTAATATTTAACTTTAAAACATAATAGCAAAAAAAAAAACAATCTTAAATTGTTAAATAAAGTTTGAAATAGAATTAAGATCCCTTTAAAATTAAACGTAGTTTCGGGAACGTGGCTTAACCCTTTGTCGGTGAAGCTCACGGACGACTGAGAGTGTCAAAATGAAAGTGATGCAATTATTGCATGTACTCAAATTATGAGATAGTTATATCGAGCACGCGCTCGGAAATAAACTACTTAAGCGTCAAACTACATTATTATTTTTTTCTTAAAGTTCTATTTTACGCTAGTTTTTTGTGTAAATGTGGTCATTTCCCGGTCCGACCAATCCATTCGTTCTATAGCCATTATTAACCAGCGTGGGCTCACGTAATAAAATGTATTCTTAATTTGCTATACATTTCGTTTATATTTTCAACGACAACCGTTCTATTAAATATTGTTGTCTTAGTAGTCTGATATGTAATATACGTCTGTAAGTCTACAGGTGCGAAGGTTACTTCTCAAAGTAAAGGATTCGTCTCTTGAGTAATTTTAATAATAACATAATATATTGTTCACTGCACGTAGAACCTTTAGTACAGCGTAATACAATTACGTTCCTTTACTTTACATTGATTCTTTTAAATACGAGGGTCCTTACCCTTCCCTGCCCTCATTCCTCTTAACCGTGACATGAATTGTCAATTGATGTAGGCATATAGGTATAACGGTATTGACACTTAACTGGGTACCAAATCATTACTTCGACCTGCTTTTATTTATCTGTTTATTTACTAGATGCTGCTGTTTGTACGCTTTGTGTGTTAAGTGCTAATAAGTGACCTGACTTATACATACAGTCTCGCGTTCAGATACAACCATTCTTATATTAATTTATAAATACTTCATGGAATTGTATTCTACCCTTCATTCGTGTATTAAAAAGCCGCACGCTTTAATTCTCCGATGAACTAAACTCAATGTACGAATTCTTTACCCTACTGATGCCCTCTAAAGCTGAATGTTTACACCGCACAAAAGCTCATCGTGTGTTTCATACCTATATTGTTTTTTTTTTGCTAATTTATTACACTGTCGATTAATACAAGATTGTTTATAAAATAATTCAAATGAAAATATTAAATTTATCTCTTAACACTACAGTACACGCGCCCCTTTTCTTCACATAAGTACACGCGTGGCCTACTATAGTAGGCCATTTTAAAATGTCAATTAATTGTATATAAAAAATTATATTATTAAAACAACGAATATAATAGAAAATTTATTTATCTTTCTTAGTTTTACAAACTTTTTTCTTAGGAAAATTATTAAAAATAGTAAACAATCAACAATTTAGTAAATATAAAAATTTTTTTTACAAAAATGGCATTTCTGAGATCCATGTAATATTTAGGAATTTTAGACTTAACCTAATTATTATTGTCTTTGTTTTCGTAGCAATCAGGACACACTTCTGCTTGGTGTTCAGGACAAATCCATTTGTTGCAAGTCCTACACCACTTTTTTGTGGACTTATTTCGGGCCTTTGAACAGAGTGCACATCGACCAACTCGACCTATCTTTGGAGTCAAATCGTGTTGAGACTCTTGGGATTCTTGAACTGTGTTGGCCAAAAGTGCTTCTATCCTAAATTTAAGTTGTCGCGAAAGAGTTTCGATGAATGCCTGGCGAACCAAAAGCGGTTTTATCAAATTGAATGACAATTCGTACAAAAAGTTTTGCCTGACAATTTGTCTTCCAGAACCGTTCATTTGGTTGACTATCAGAGCGTTGATTCCAACAATGTTCATCATATCAAAAATATGGTTAGTGGCCATCGACGACTGTTACGTAGAACACTATACTGTTTACACATTTTGTCTAAAATGTCTACACCACATTTAGTACGATTATAAAAAGTTACAATCTCTGGCTTGCGGTCTTCTTTGGTATCAGAATCTATAGCAGCATCATAATGCATTGTAGACAATAAATTGACTCTTTTTTTTGGTACATAGGACACAGGGGTAACATCTTTTTGAAACCCAAAAAGAGAACTTTTGCTAGTCATAGACTTCGAAGCTTTGAACTCCTTGGGAATTTCGGGTCTATTAGCTTTCATAGTACCAACAATCGTGATTTTCTTCTGCAATAGATCTTTAGCCAGAGGAAGATTTGTATAATAATTGTCCATTGTCAGATTACTGCCTAAATCATAAAGCGGATCAAGCACTCTATGGACAACGTCGTTTACCTTGTTGGACTTTTGAAATGGACCTTCCGGTTGCGCTCCAACATATGTCTCAAAATTGAAGACATATGGAAATTTCGTGTCGACCACCATGAAAATCGTAGTTAGGGTAGTCATCTGAATCTGATGTTTCGTCAGATGCACTTAGTCTTGTGTCTTCACTTTCGCGGAGTTCGGATTCGTGAACTAGGGCCTGTAGGTCTGGTTCTGTCTGAATTTCGCTCTCAATCACTTCTTCAACATCAGTTTCTAACTCATGCAACCACCTTTGTATTTGTTAAGCCTCCATGACGTATTCGGAAATAAATCCGAAAAATTACATAAATTAAAAAAAAGAGATATACTTTTTACAACTTGTAATGACTAATTAAATAATAATATTAGCATTTAAATACATATAAACAGACTGATATTAGGATAGTAATATAAACGCGCTGTAAGTCAATTATACATCAAAAGTTACATACTTGAATTTGGTGCACCAATACACGCGCGGACTACTATGGTAGTCCTTCACTTTTGGCGCCAAATTACCAATGCGTACGTCAGCGCTAGGGTCCCGCGGGGTACTGACGTTGTGGCAAATACAACAGACGAGGCTTACCTGGAATCGCTGGTTTCTAGCGCACTAAACTAAAAAGTTATTGCAAAAAGAATAACCGTGGTCTACCATAGTAGGCCACGCGTGTACAGTGTTAAGACCACTCGAGAAAGGTTATCGAGTAGCAGCCTTGTACCGGTAGGCGAAGTGTAGGACGTCCCGCCACTAGATGACGACCTGTGGTAAGACATGCAGGAAGTCGATGCATGCAGGTGGCTCAGGACCTTGTTTTGTGGTATTCCTTGAGGGAGGCGGCCTATGTTTGGCAGTGGACTTGTGAAGGGCTGTAATGATGATGTTGATGAATCTGCAATTTAAACTTAATAAACAATGGTTAAGTAACAGTAAACAATTTTTCGGACTTTTTTCATTACGATAATTTAAGTCGTGAAAAATAACCCTAAGATAAAGTTTGACTTTTACCAAAGAGATTTAAATATATCTAATATTTAAATACTTTGACTAGAGAAAAAAGAAAGGACATGACATAATAATAGTTAGTTGTAGGAATATAACGAAATGTCAGCGTCTCTTTTTAGCTTATGAGTATATTTGTATGTAAAAAAGGACAACAGTGGTTTTATCATTACCGAATATAGCAACAAATTTTTGCGGCCGGGCGCCATGTTTTGTCACAGTCAATGACAACTATATCAGTTGTCATTGCGACTTTAGTGAGGGAGTGTGTTATTTTTATATGTTTCTCTCGTGGAATTCGATTATAACGAAATTTCTTATTCTATTCCTCGGGACCTCTAAATCGGGATAAAAAGTATCCTATATGTTAATTCAGGTAATAAATTATTTGCGTGCTAAATTATTATATTCAAACTGGTCTGATTCTTTTGGCGTGATTGAGGAGTAAACAAACATTCAAACTTTTGCATTTATTATAATTTAATTAGTGTGGGTATTATGGCTGAGTCTAATTTATTGTCTAACAAACAAACAAAAAATTCTTTAATTAGTATTTCTTGTTTAGTAATTTATCCCGGAAAATATATGTAACATTAATAATAGATAGTTACATTATAAAAACAAAAAAACTGACTGCTTAAAAGTAATGAAGTGAAAAAATTGGTATAACTCATATATACTTCAGTAATCTCCTTTTAATTTCCTTTATTTGGATACCCCTATCGATAGCTTGAGTAAAAAAAAGTCCAGACAAAAATCCGTCATATTGATTTAAAAAAAAACTAAGAACACACGGGTGTTTGAGACGAATCACACGAAAGAATCTTATTCTAAATAAGCGTCACATTATCGATATTAGGTATAGTGCGCAGCACTACGTCAAGCCGCCATCTTTGTGCCAGACTCAGTTTAGGTATACAAGGTTTTTCGTAGGTATGTCATGTCCTTTCTTTTTTCTCTAGTCAAAGCTTAAATATCTTTGACTTTTACCAACAAAGTCATATCGACTATGACAGTAACCTTTGTAATCTAACCAGTTAATTACTTTTATTTCATGATTGCATTATTTATTATTAACAATGTTTCAATTTCATTGTTGTTTACTTAACTTGTTATTATAGGTAACTCATCTTATCACATAATAATAGGTACTATTGTCATGTGTTGTGACAGTGTTAATTATTCCTTTTATCTTGTGGTAATTTTCCACCGTGTTCTAAGACTAGGGGATGGTCGCGATATAGACAAACATCGAAACTACACGATAGAAATTTTTATTTGATATAGGTAGATTACAGTTTTTATTTTTAACACTTGTTCGGAAGAAACCTCTGTCCTGGGAAGAACCAGCAAGATACCCAGCCGGACTTTTTTATTAAAATTAATTTACATTATATTATTTTATACAATTAGTAATTTTTTATAGAATAAAGATGACAAACGAGCACACAGTCCACCTGATGGTTAAGTGGATGCTGTGGCCCATAGACATCTATATTTAACTTCGCTTAAGAATCGAAATGCAGATGCGTTGTCACCCTTGAGGACTAAGATGGAATGCCTCGAATCCAGTAAAACGGGTCTCCGGTTCTCTACACTCACCATAACGAAACACAGCAGCATTAAGCTGCTATTTTACGCTGGAATTCTGTGAGAGCGTGGTCTTTCCCCGGTCGAGCCGACCCATTCATGCTACAACCATAATAGCTGCAATTTGGCTCTACCACGTAAAACATTATGAAGTCATATGAAACAGTATGGTAGCGATCGCCTCATACCCGGGGTTTGTTATCAATCATGTGTTCTCTAGTATAGTACGAGTATAATAATCCTTACTAATCAACATTTGCTTAATAATTTTTTTAGTTTATGATAGATAAGACCTGTATATTTTCTGGGACAATGTTACAAAAGCAACATGTACTGGCAACATTGCCCGATGAAGGAATTACTGACTCTTTGAAATCGAATAGCTGGTATAATTAATTTGTGCTTGTTCCTAGTATAGTGTAAATTCGTGTTGTACGCATTATCACTAGCTGGAATTTAATAACCAAAATTCGGTGAAATACTGACCAGATCCTCTAGCTTACCACTTTCTGATCTAGTTAGTGGTCAGCGTAGGTGTGGATACAAACAATCAACACTAATATACGGTCCGTTAAAATTTTTGAAATGTTTATTTTACTTCGTTATAATACAGGGTGGCCCATAAGTCCCTTGAAATGTAAAAAAAAAAATTAAAAAAAACTAATGACATTATGAAAAAGGTTTTTATTTTGTCATAATCCTTATAAAATGGGAATTATTTTTTGAAAATTACCTCATCTAAATGTAATCCGTTACGATCGCGGCACTCCTGTAAGCGACGTTTAAAATTATCCATCACTGCGCGGCAAGTAAGCTCTGTAATGTTTGCCATTTCTCTTTGGATATTTTCTTTCAGGACGTCAATTGTCCGCGGGTTGGTTTCGTACACTTTAGTCTTAAGATAACCCCCTAAGAAAAAGTCCATTGGGGTCAGATCTGGACTACGTGGTGGCCAAGGAATATCTCCTCTTCGGGAGATCACTTTATTAGGGAAAAGTTGACGGACGACCGGCATAGCGACGTTAGAGGTACGGGCAGTTGCTCCATCTTGTTGAAACCAGGTTCGCGTATTGAAGCCTGGAAAATTCTGCAACTCTGGTGTAAAAAAGTCCTGGATCATAGCTACATACCGTTGTGAAGTAACAGTAAGCGCGCGGCCTCTGCCGTCCTCAAAAAAGTAAGGGCCTATAATGCCATGCGCTGACATAGCCGCCCAAACTGTCACTTTAGGGCTATGTAAGGGCTTTTGATGTTTGCGATTTGGAGTTTCGCAACTCCAGTAGCGACAATTTTGCTTATTGACATGGCCGTTGATGTGAAAGTGAGCCTCATCAGAGAATAACACATTATTAAACGAAGTAAAGCGGTTCAACATTTCATTTGCGAAATTTAGTCTGTGGATAGTGTCAGTATCTTTTAATTCCTGTACTAACTGAATCTTGTACGGGTGAAGATGTAAATCTTTCTTTAAAATTCGCTGTAACGATGTTCTGGGTAAGTTTAATGCACTGGAACGCTTACGAGTAGACTGGGTAGGATTTTCACGAATTGAGTGTTTCACTACATCGATGTTTTCTTTCGTCCGTGATGTCCTTGGTCGACCTGACCGTTGTTTATCCAACGTCGAACCACACTCTTCGAACTTAATAACCCAGTTCTTAATCGTTTGAACACTTGGAATGTCTTTAAAGTTGCGCAAATTCTGATATTCTCGAAATTTACGCCGCGCAATGATAGCCGAATCATTGTTTCGATAAAACTCGCGCACACAAAATGCACGGTCCGCACCGGTGAAACGCTCCATGGCGACTGAATTCCCAGAAATCGTCGGTACTCCGACCGCACCGCGCGCGCCACTCATGCGCGCCTTTTGTATTTTATTCGAAATTTACATTTCTAACGACTTATGGGCCACCTTGTATATTCTTAATGATACGTAAATACTTTCGTTATATGTAGTCGCCCTACTCTTTATTCCGGTTTGATGGACAAGAAATAAAAAGTTGATTTATACTGTTGTTAATCACTTGTTATATAAACTTATTCTAAAAAACTTATTTTACGTAGGTATCATACTTCCATCGTCTACGGGCGAGTTGCTACAGATGGTTATATTAATGAAACATATCACAGATATCACACATTTTTGGTATGAATGAGGATAGTATGACAAAGCAATTTAATGCTGCAGAAGCGAGTGTAAGAAGCAGAGAGGAGAGGAGACGAGATGAGATGTGCTGTAAAACCGGCAGGTTATTTCCACCAAAGCGGAGAGAAGTATAGTGGAGAGTAGATGTGAGCTTTGTTGTATAGCAGATATGTGAGTTGTGAGAGATCGAAACCAGTCAAGTTCTGTCTACGAAAGGAAGACGTCGTGTCGTTACAAGTTGTAATCTGAATTTGCTTGAGGAATTAGAGGTAGAATAAACACAATTAATTCTTCAATATTTAAATTATCGACGGCAACATAGATTCTGGATAAGAAACCATATAAAATGTCACAGTTATGGCGTATATGCCACACTGTATCAAGAGTTTGATGATGAAAGTTTTCAAAAATCTTACAGGGTTACAAGGAAGAATTTTCCACGTCGATTTCTCCCGACCACCCCACTAGACACTTCTCAGCTCTGCCGCATCGCTTTCTCGCTCGCCGCACAAAATTCCATAGAAAGTTGAGACATCTCATCTCCTCTCCGCTTGATCCATTTCCACGCTTGATCCATTTCCACCGATGCTAAGCGGAGAAGAGATGTGGAAATAACGAAATTGGATTGGCTTATTCAAACACATCTGTCGTCACCCCTCCAATCTGCTTTGGTAGAAACCGGGCCTAGTGTCGGCAAGGGACGCCCTAGACAAAAGTTTATCGACCAAATGCGTGATGTAGGCCCTATTTAATATGGGCCAAGTTAAAAGCTATCTTAAGTGATATGAATGTGAAAGAAATGTGGCTGGATCGCGGCAAATGGAAGTGCATAGTATAGTCTCTATCTACCCCGCTGGATAAAAGAAGTGATAGTATGTTATGTTTAATTAAGGTAAAACAGTCTACATGCATTGCTCTGCAGAGCTCAGACCTCTTCTTGTGTGATGATTTGTCTAAAAAGATTTTAGGGTATTAAATTCCAAGGGTATTCGCATCTTGTCTTCTAAATATTTTATCTTCTTAGATAGATTTTCCAACGGTGTGTTCCTTTAGTGGTTATCGCTTAAGTTTATAGCTGAACATTAAATTTGAGTCTTACACATGGTAGAGCCACGCTGAAGCTATATTATGGTTGTAGCACGAGTGGGTCAGCTCGACCGGGGATGGTCCACGTTCTCACAGATTACCAGCGTAAAATAACTGCTCTACGCCACTTTGGCAGAGAACTTAGTCCTCAGGGGTGGCAACGCATCTGCATTTTGATTCCTAAACGAGGATAAATGTAGATGTTATATGATGTGTCTATGGGCCACAGCATCCACTTAACATCAGGTAGACTGTGTGCTCCTTTGTCACCCTCATTATATAAAAAGAGAGTTTACAGACAGACCCTAACCTACAAAGACGTTTTGCATAGGACTGTTTACATTTAAAACATGTGTACAATATATATATATATATATATATATATATATATATATATATATATATATATATATATATATATATATACAGAATGGGTCCCACATATATGCAATAAATGAAACCACAAGTAATACTAGTCCGTAGAAGTGTAGAAAAATTAAATATTAAATTAAAACCCGTAAAATAAAAAAGTGAAATTTTCAAACAAAATAAATATTAAAATAAATTCAGTAAAAGTGAACACTCTGTTTAGACAACGTACCTTGACCCCTTGGAAGAGTGACAACGTTGCACGCGGGTGGCACGCCGACGAAAGACACCGCTGTCGATATGTCGCAATACCAATAGTTTGCACTGCGTGGCAACGTCGCTAAGTTCATTGAATCATTGACTTAGTGACCCGATTCTATAAATAAATAAATAAATAAATAAACCTTTTATTTCTCATTTTCCATGCTGTTTTACAATAGATATTATATGTTTACATGCAACAATAATAAACAAATCATAACATATTAACAAATCATTTACATAATTAATTCATATTTAGTTACATAATTAATTTGAATTTGCAATTTTTAATGTTTAATATAATTTATATAATTTAAAAATGTATTTTTCATTATATAATTTGATTATTTACACATTATTACTAATAAATATAAATAATAATAATAAAGAAAATATTATTTTCTGTTAATTTAATGAGAACCCCTATCTCAGGGTAAAGGCCTCCTCCATTTTTGACCATTGTTTTTTATCTTTCGCCTTGGTTTGCCAATCATCTCCTGCTATGTCTTTGATGTCGTCAATCCACCTTTTACGTGGCCTCCCTCGTTTTCTTATACCCTTGGGCCCTTTCCATACCACGACTCGACGCGTCCATCGAGCATCCTCTATTCTAGCTAGATGTCCTGCCCATTTCCACTTCAATTTCATCGAGTGGGTTAAGAAATCAATTTGGTTTGTTTTTTCTCTTATCTTGGTGTGGCGTACTTTATCTCTCCTTCGGAGTCCTAGGATAGATCGTTCCATAGCAGCTTGACATATTCTGATTTTTTCTTTTGCCTGTTTTGTATATATCCAAGTTTGCGAACCATACGTTAGGCAGGGAAGGATGCAACTATCCATTATTTTCTTTTTCATAGAAAGCGGCATGTCTCCTTTCATTATTTCCTTGTGAGCCCAGTATTTTTTCCAAGAAATATTTATTCTCCTTATTATTTCTTCTATGTTATTATTTTGGTGGAATGATACTTGCTTTCCAAGGTAGATATAGGTGTCTACATACTCAAGCTTTTCGTTTCCTATCTTTATTGATGGTTTTGTAGAATTGGTCATCAGTTTAGTTTTCTGCAGGTTCATTTGTAGTCCTACGCGACCGCTTTCTGCCTGTAGATTTTGTATCATTTGCTCTAATTGTGAATTTGTGTCTGAGAATAATACTATGTCGTCAGCAAAACGTAAATGGCTGAGATAATTCTCGTTTATTCTAATACCAACATCTTTCCAGTCAAGGTTTTTGAATATAATCTCAAGTACGGCGATGAAAAGCTTAGGGGATAAAGGGTCACCTTGTTTAACGCCTCTTTTTATTTTTATCTCTGGGCCACTTGTTTCCAGGCTAATTCTACTTGTGCTTCTTTCGTATATGTCTTTAATTATATTACAATAGATGTCTTCTACGTTGTTCGCCTTCAGTGCCTCCCATATTGAAATGTGTGAGATAGAGTCGAATGCTTTTTGGTAATCTATAAATGATAGAGAGGCTTTTGAAATTCCTTATATTTCTCAACTATGTTCTCGAGAGTTTGAATGTGATCTACGGTTGAATATCCTCTACGAAAACCAGCTTGCTCTACCGGTTGATTTCTATCAATTTTTGCAGATATTCGACTTAAAACACACTGTGAGAAAAGTTTGTAAAGGCTACGTAGTAAACTGATGGGTCGATAATTTCCAATATCTCTTGGATCACCTTTCTTATAGAGTAATATAATACTTGATTTAGTCCATTGCTCGGGAACTCTCTGCTCTTTATTTATAATGTTGAATAAATAAGTTATCACCGGTGTTAGCAGTGTTCTTGCCAGCTTTAGTGCCTCATTGGGAATACCGTCTGGTTCTGGGCTCTTGTCTGATTTTAGCCTCTTTATTTCTCTATCTATTTCAGTTTCGGTCCAATCGATAATCGTTTGATTTTGAGAGTAAAAATTTATGGCTTCGAAATTCCTAAGGTCTTTTTGGTCGTAGAGCTTTGCATAGAACTTTGTTGCTATTTTGAGGATGTTTTCTCTATTAGTTGATGGAATAGAGTTTTCTAGTAAGCTGGGTATCCAAGTTTTGTGTGAGCGAAGTTCTTTGTACGCGCGTTTGCAGCTGCCGCTAGTCATTATATACTTTTCTATTGTTTTTAATCTGTGGAAATTGTAGTCTTTCCTGATAGTTTTGTTTGTTATTTTATAGATAAAGCTGAGTTTTATTTTGTCTTCACGACTTTTAGGTTTGAGATTTTGTAGGTCGTGACGTTGTTTAATTAGACTTAATGTATCCTCGGTCAGAATGTTGTAAAGTTTGCGTTTCTCTACTTGTTTGTCTGTTTTCATGCTTTCTAATAGACATTTTTCTAGATTGTTATATAAGGTTTGAACCGTGTGTGTTTCCTCCAATTTTATAGATTTTAAATTCTGCTCTAGTTTTTCTAGGTAATAATTTGTTTCATTTTGGTTTCTCAATGTGCACATATGAGTTTTCAATTTTTGACGACTCTTTTTGTTTGATTTGAAGGATATTTTTGATCTAACCATTCTATGGTCTGATGGGAACATAATGTTATTTAAAACATGCACATCTTGGAATCGGTTTGGAAAATTTGTGAGTATATAATCTATTTCATTTTTGATTGTTTGGTCAGGAGACTTCCACGTCCACTTATGATTGCTCTTTTTCTTAAAAAAAGAGTTCATAATGGATAGGTTATATTCTTGCGCATAGTGTATTAATTGTTGACCTCTAGGGCTTCTATTTCCAAAACCGTACTTTCCAAGATGTCTGCTTTCTTCGAAGTTCCCCTTCCCTACTTTCGCGTTAAAGTCGCCCATGACTATTACATATTTTCTTGAAGCTTCATGGGCTCTATGTAGGGTGTTGTAGAATGTTTCGATTTCCAACAATTCAGACTCTTCAGTAGGTGCATAAACTTGTATAATAGTTATTGGTAGGTCATATAAATCGACATCCAGAAGAACTACACGATCGGATAAACCCCTAAAGCTTTTGATATAGGTTTTTAGATGCTTTTTTATTATAAATCCGACTCCATATCTTCCCCTTATCTGTCCATTGTAGCATAATATGAAATCATCGTATTCGTCCACTCCGTAGCCGAATCTTCTCATTTCTGACAGTCCAATGATATCGTATTTAATATTCTTAAGCGCGTTCGTAAGTTCTATAAGCTTTTCCGGGCTCGCCAGCGTTCTCACGTTGTATGTACCAATGTAGAGATTGTGTTGATTTCTCTTTTTGTTTGTATTGTTGTTCTGTATCTTTGGAGGGTTGTAGTCAAGAGAAAAATCGATTTCATTTTTCTCCCCCGCGGTGACCAGCCGTATTGGGTTTTGTGATAGTGGGGGGGCCTTCGTTAATTGTTAAATACTGGATGTTGGAGCTTCATTTTTTGGGGATTTCTCGAAGTCTTTTCTTTGTCTCATAAAAGCAGTAATTTTGTTTTTCTTTAGAGCTTGGCTTTCATGGCTTGTTCCATCTTGGTTTGGAGAAGTATGCAAATTTCTTTTTTTTGAATGTTGTTGTGAGTTCTGGTTTTTATCGGATTTATTTGGGTTCAAAATTATTAATTTGTCATATTTAATTATAGCTTTTAATCCTTCTGATTTGTATTTTATTAATTCCAATTGTAGTTGTTTCCTTTTCTCTAAAACTTTTTGTGGGTAATCTTCTTTGTAATATATAGTGCTATTTTTAATATTTTTCTTATTTTGTAGTAACATTATTTTTTCCCCATAGTTGTGAAGGTGACTGTGATGGGTCTAGGTATTTCTCTTTTTTTTCCTAATCGTTTTGCAGATTTGATTTCGTTTCTCTCACAAGGAATGTTAATTTTATTAATGAACGATAAAATTTTATTTTCTAGCTCGTGGTATGATTTTTCTCCTTCCTCGATTCCGAAAAATACCAAGTTTCTCTTCCTGATATGTCTCTCCATACGATCCAATATGTTTTCATGATTTTGTATTTTTTCATTCAATTGATTATAGTTCTGTTCCATTTTTTTGAAATTTTCGCTAATGTTATTGTTTATGCTGCTCGTAATATTTGTTTCCATTTCTTTCATTTCTCTTTTTTGTGCTGCCAGATCGATTTGTATTGATTTTAAAATTTTTGTTAAGTCTTCCATGTTTTCGCTATTTGCCAATAGGTGACGCTAGAGGTATCAAATAAAATATAAGATATCCGAACGGTTAATCGTTATGAATCGATGACGGTTCGTACCTTAGTTGTATGTGTTTTGGCTTACTCGACCATAGATGGCGTTGATTTATTAACACGATGATATAAATTTTTGCTGGATGACTAATGAGAATCAGAAGTTAGGTTATGTTAACACTGATTTCTTCTTTACTTATTGTTTTGTCATAAATTTTGTACTTATTCTTATTTATTTTTTACACTCTTATCACAAGGTTTTGGAATGTTTTTTGTTTGTCACTGGTTTTTCGCACTGTTAAACTATTTGTCGGTTATACAATTTACGATGTTTATTCGTATAATTTGTTGAATCCCACTTATTATCTTGCATTAACAGTAACTTTCCACACACGTCTTCGGGTTATAATGTTTTTAAATCTTAATAGCACACTTAACTATTTTATTTTTAACTTTTAATACGGAGTTCGCAAAAACAACTGTTAACATCGCAACGGTGGCGCCACTCCCACTAGACCCGATTCTATAGAGTGTTCAAATTTGCTTAAAATTAAAACTCTACTTTTTGACCTAATTACTGGACCGATTACGTTCATTTTTTGTATATCGTCTGCAAAGGCGATAACAAGTATATGGTTTCATTTATTGCATATATGTGGGCCCATTCTGTGTGTGTATATATATATATATATATATATATATATATATATATATATATAATCAGAATCTCGTAAACGGCTCCAACGATTTTTATAAAAGTTAGTGTGCAGGGAGTTTCGGGGGCAATAAATCGATCTAGCTAGGATTCATTTTTAGAAAATGTCGTTTTATCCGTGTTTTCAGGCCAGGAAAAACTGATACAATATCATTAGAATAAGAAAGTAAATTTTGGCAATGCATTAATGATTACAATAGCTCAAATAGAATATTGGGTGGTCCTGAAATTGTAGTACCCTCGTTTCTTTGTCTTCGGTTCTATTTTTTTTATTTTTTTTTCAGTTTCGCTTTTGTGAGAAAATCTGTTATTTCGAGCCTTTTTTATGATTTTTTTAAAAACAAGAAAATTTGATTTTTTATTCAAATAACTTGTTCAGTTTTTTCTATTATGTCGGTAAGATCAAAAAATATTAATATTTCATTAGTATGTAATTTGTATCTAAATATAATTTCCAAAAAAAAAAAATACCCAGCAAAGCTCGATCATCCAGGTACTATATATAACATAAAATATACTATTAAATCCCTGGAGAATCTGTAAATGGCTATATTGCCGTGCTACATCAGTACAAAGTAGTTTTGTGTCTGCAATAACAGTAACTATTCACTAATGAACGTTTATTGAGTACACTTAGCTTCTCTAATGAGAGCATGTGAAGTACTCGGCTGGCTGCTCCACTGCGGTTTGCCCGCCATTGTCGGGGAGGATAGGGGAAGCGACCCCTGTGTCTAACAACCCTTATGTAAACCCTTTTGATCTGCCACTGGAAGAATTTAGTACGATTATTTCGGAAAAAAAATCATGCGCTGCAGGTAATGGATGCAAGCCGTCGTTTTTTACCTTTAATAAACTGTATAGGTGGATTGTTTTTTTTTTGTATGGGAGTGTGTTTCATTAATACAGTTTCTTTTAATTCGAACAATATATCAGTTCGTAAATATATTTTATTTTTGTAGTAAAAACGTTTAAGATAGAAAAAAGGAAGAATTAAACTAGAGATCTCACGAATCAGCATTCGGTATTACGACGGTTCGGTCTTATGACGAATTTGTATGTGGAGTATAATATGGTATCTTGGAAGAAGGAATAAACAAGTGGTAAAAATAAAAATTATATACAAGCGACTTTAATATAAATAAAATGAGAACATCATGAATGTAGTCGAAGTCAATTAAATGCGCATTATTGAGGACAACTCCTAAATTACTCGTCAGATCTTGATTTATATGGGACCACATAAGACAGCAACCAGCTTTCGAATGAAAAAAGAAACATCAAAATTGGTTCACCTAGAAAAAGTTCTGAGGTAATACACAAAATACAGTTGAATTTAGAATGAACCTTCTCCTTTTTTGAAGTAGGTTGAAACCGAAAGGAAGAAAAATATAAATTGTTTTCAAGTAAAATGCTGAATTGCTATAACATAACCTCGTTTCCCACTTACAATTACCGTAATATTTTGGATCTTATTGTTATAAAACATTTGCATTTTCAGTTTAATTGTGTATTCTTTTAGGCTGTTAAGATAATCTTAAAGTTTCTATGCGTACACCAAGTTTTTTGAGATAACTTCCACGCGTATCTCTTTTACACGAAGTATTGAAAATTCCTTTCAGTTTTTATGTAACGATATAGTCCAGACAGCCTTTACCATTTTTTAAACGACAACGACGCAAACGAGACAATTCGTGTATATAGACTCTTATGATTATTATTTACATAGTCTTTAAACCTATTTCCCAGATAGTAACGGAAGCACGTAGTGCTAAGTTTTAATTTTTAACGTTTTTATAATTTAATGTTGATGGGCGAGTTGGTTTGAATCCCGCTCGGAACAAGTATTTGTAAGGTTTACAAATCAATGTTCTAAGTTAATATTATAGTACCTACACGAAATACGTTCTTGTTTCATAAAAGGATACGTTTCTTAATAAGATAAATGTATAATGTGTATTTTACGTATGGAAGTAATGGTGACAAACGGATACAAGCCCACCTGATGGTGAATGGATTGTTCATAAACACACCTACTACTAATCAGCGAAAAGTGTTTAACTCTCGTCCTGACCATTAGAAACACAGCAGCCTTATGCAGCATTTTAACGGTGGTATTATGTGCTGGTATGGTCCTATCCGGTCGAGCCGACATTTTGAGTTGTGTCTGGCCAGCAACACAAAGTCAAGAATTTGCTTTTAGAAAAAGCCAAAATTAGGGGCTTTATAGGTGCTACTAATTAGCCAAGCTTAAAAATTAGGTGCTCTAAAATATTCACCGCAATAAACTGAGATTTGTGTTGCTGACAAAACATATCGCTAGCAACGCAGTGACTCAGCCACTACGGCTCGCACAGATTGCTGCAATTTGCTACAGCAGGCAGAGGCTGTTCTTCTTCCGCACCTACGGCTTTACAAAACACTAGGGGTAGGGCAGACAAGACTACGTGGAGTCGGGGCCTTCTGATTCGGTATTAGTACAAATTCGGCATATCTTATAACTTATAATATATAATAATTTCCAGAATATTACCTTCATCTACATCCGACCTCTGTAATCTTATAGCACTTAAGTCCTTGCTAAAAATATCTATCGTATATCTATTATCGTTACATTGTACTTAATGGAGATGTTATGTCATTGTTTAGAAGAAAAAAATGTATTATATTATTTTTGAAAACAAAATGTGTCTAGTTCATCAGAATCCCCGTTAACGAAATAGACACAATAGTTAAACAATAGGAATGTTCACATATGATTCCTATGAAAAATGTTTATGAAAAAGGACAAATGTTTATGAAAACATACTAAATCGTAATGATTGTATTCTGTTTGAAATAATACTTTAATAACAAAATTGAAAAAGCATTTGAATTTTCCACTAACCATGTTTCTTTTTGTTTCAGATGAAATACGACAGACTAAAGACCACGGAGGCTTTACCGCTGTCGTCTAACTCTGGTCTTATTATCAGAGATTCCAGATTCTCCATGAGGTTTGATGCCGCATCAGCCACATACACGCTTTCGGTAAGTTAAAATGTTCAAATGAATTAAACGATCATTTATTATTCTAGTGGTTGTTTTTTGACTTAAAAACTTTATGTAACTTGAGTTCATCTGAAATCTCTTGAAAAATGTCTGAAGTGCACGACTTCAAATTTTCGTTTCTTAACCATCTCAGAAAAAAGTACCATTTAAATCATTTCAGCCTTTTCCGAGAGATTGGTGAAGATACATAAAAACATACACGTAGAATTTAGAACTACTCCTTTTTTGAAGTTGAGGTTAAAAAAGGAATGGCCGTGTGCACAATATTAGAACGTTTGAGGCTATTTGATAATTTTAATTTAAATTCAATATTCCTTATAGATAAAGGATATCCAAGAAACTGACGCGGGCTGGTACCAATGCCAAGTGCTCCTGTCGGTGAGCAACAAGATCACCGCGGAAGTAGAGCTGCAAGTTCGACGTCCCCCGATTATTTCTGACAACTCGACGCGTTCACTCGTAGTCAGTGAGGGAGAGAGTAAGTTCCTTTAAAGTGATGTGGTAATTGGCGTAAAATATTAGAAAAAAGTGCCTGTTGGAAGACCCACCTGTAAGGAGAGATGGAGTTCCTTGTTGCAGATTATCTCTAGTATTTTATAAAGCTTCAATGTTACTTATATTTTTAATCTAAAGTATTTAGAAAAAAATATTTTCCACAGATTTAGCCACATTTTAATTTGCATTTTTAAAATAAGGTATGTTGGGACATATTCGAGGGAAGATAAATAGGTTAGCATCCGTTATAGTCTGTTAAAGTCCGCTGCTGAACCTAGGCCACCCCATAGATTTCCTCGTAGGGGGAATATTTGTCACGGCTCCTACGTTTGGCAAGTGGGTTTGCGACTGCAGTTTTTTTTATTTTTAGTCGTTATAAGGAAGATGCTGCTGCCTATCTCCTGATTCTTTTCTCCCTGTCGCCTCTTACGATACCCATGGGATGATACGAGGTAGTGGGTATTCTTACACCGCTATTACACGGTACAAGTTAGCATCATGGAGGCCAATAATTGTAAGGTCTTACTCTAAATAAAGATTCCTTTTTTTTTCTTGGAATATTATACACTTTTCAGATTGGTTAAGTCTAAAAGCTACACTCACTGCGTGAAACTTTGAGAAGAAACGGACAGAAAATTACAAGTAGACTCTTTTCTCCCAACAGTTACAAATTAACATTTTAATATAAAGTACCTGGTTGACCGAGCTTTGCTCGGTATTTTTCGCTCGATTTTTTTTTATTCGTGTGTTTTGGAAATTATATTTAGAAACAAATTACATACTGATGAAATATTAATAATATTTTTTGATCTTAGCGACATAACAGAAAAAACGGAATTGGTTATTTGAATAAAAAATAATGAGTGCAATTATTTTAATTTTAATTTTCGTGTTTTTAAAAAATACTAACAAAAGGGCTCGAAAAAATAGATTTTCTCAAAAAAGAAAGGAACGTGAAAAAAAAAAATTAAAAAAAGTCGGTCGGTCGGTCTGGGCTCAAACCGGGGTTTTAAGATTCTGTGACTGACCATTATACCAATTAAGCTATTTATAATCACTAACAATCCGTCAAAATTTACCTTCTTATTCTAACGATATTGTAGCAGTTTTTCATTGCCTAAAAACACGGACAAAAAGACACTTTCTAAAAATATGTAAATCCTAGCTAGATCGATTTATTATCCCCAAAACTCCCTGGACACTAAATTTTATGAAAACCGTTGGAGCCGTTTCCGAGATCCCGATTATATATATATATATATATATATATATATATATATATATATATATATATATATATATATTATATACAAGAATTGCTCGTTTAATCGTATAGGATATAACAAAAACAAAAAATCTAACACAGTTGATTATGTAACAACCATTCAGATCTTTTAAACATTCATCTAATTTATAATAACTTTTTTCATTAGAATGATTTTACAAGTGCATTAGTCTATGCAAAGGCAATTCTGTAGGTACTTAATATTACAGCAAATTTGGCTATAAAAAACTTCTTAGGTTCTACTAGCTAGCTCTGCATATTGATTCTTAGTCGAGGATACAGATGTATGATCTCTATGGGCGTCAACATCCACTTACAATTAGGTGGAATATGCGCTAGTCTTATGGAATCTACTTTGAAATAGGAAGTTTAGTTTTATCCCTCTTTTACTCAGAATGACCAGAAATCGTACTCTTTACCTTTCTGGGTGATTGAAACACATTAAACTTCTTGGGTAGTGGTGTTGCTTTTTTGCACCACCACTGCATTAATTATAGCTTTGTTTCTGGGGTTTGT
The DNA here is from genome assembly GCA_036936625.1 of Parnassius smintheus behrii. Taxonomy (NCBI): domain Eukaryota; kingdom Metazoa; phylum Arthropoda; class Insecta; order Lepidoptera; family Papilionidae; genus Parnassius; species Parnassius smintheus. The sequence goes on from JAUPFT010000024.1 coordinate 33,740,944, forward strand.
ACTGATGAACTTTTGTTTTATCATCAACTACAATCCGACCCAATTTTTCTTCCTTGTTCTCGCTACAAAGGTCCACAACTCGCCGTAACACTACGGGTGCATTACCTGGCTCTTACTACACAAACTACATAGCGGGTTTACATACTACTGACACATGCATTCCGTCTTAGTCCACCAAAGTGATAGTGCTTGTGCCTGTAGAACTCTTTATTAGAAGTTAATTTTTGTTCTCCTCCATGGCCAGTATTGTAATCACATGAACTGTTTGTTTCTTTGTCTTTTAAATTATATTAAAATATAATTATTTTAGGTGCACAGATGGAATGTTACGCTGGTGGATTCCCACCACCGAAGATTTCTTGGCGCCGAGAGAACAATGCTATTCTGCCCACAGGAGGATCTATTTACAGGTAAATAATAAATTTAGCTTATAATTACATGGCCTGAAAAGTCTTTGGCCTGACATAGAGATGGCGCTATAAATTCAAAATCCATGTGTTCTTTGTAGAGATGTAGAGTACCAACCTTCACTTACGTCCTGTCAAAATTTCATGTATTTGGTTTTCTCATTTTCAAGTTATAGATTTCGAAGCGACGCTATCTCTGAATTTTCGTAAACAATGGAAAAAAGTGAATTTCTTGTTTTGATAAAACATTGTTTTTGATGGTAAAAAATACGGTGCAAACAAAGGCATGGCTTGATAAATGTTATCATATATATATATATATATATATATATATATATATATATATATATACATATATATACATATATATATACATATATATATATATATATATATATACATATATATATACATAGATTCATTGCTGTGCGCCTGGGGTCCAACCGGCAATCGACAGTCGGCGATGGTTATTGGCTGGTGAAAGCCGTAGGAATCGCCTGAAGCCGCAACAATCAGCTGGCGAGGTTCTAGTCAGTATTTTTTGCGATGCACGTGGTATAATATTCATAGACTATCTTCAACATGGAAAACAATCAACAAACAATATTACTGTGCATTTTTGGATCGATTGGACAGCGAAATCAAGTCCTCATTTAGCAACTCAAATAAATTTATTTCACCAAGACAACGCTCCAGCTAATTCTGCTCGCGATACGACCGATAACCATATACCATATTTACCTGATTTAGCCTGCAGTGAATATTTCCTGCTTCCCCGGTTGAAAAATTGGCTCACCGAGAAGAGATTTCATTCAAATAAGTAGCTCCAATATGAAACAAATGCCTATTTTGAGGGATTTAACGCAGGCCACTATAAGAAAGGCATCGAAATGTTTGAAGATCGTTACACTAAGTGCATTACTCTAGATGGACATTATGTCAAAGAATAAAAGTATTTGTTTACAGGGTAGTATACTGTATACAAGGTTTATAATAAATTTGTTTTTTTCTTCTTTTAATTATTCTAAGCCAGCACTTAGCTACAATCCCACCTGATGGTAAGTGGTGATGTAGCTAAAGATGGTAAAGCGCACTGACTTAACAAAATCATATTCACTATATAATATATTATAATTAAATAAACCTTCCAATTATCTTCCTGTCGTCTCAATCTTTTGAAGTTTAGTTTTCTGAAGGTTTCATTCACTTCTACTGCATATGAACTGCACAAATGTTTTTTTTTTCATCTGTCTATATGGTATAAAAATAATTTTTTTCCCCAGGGGTAACATCCTAAAGCTGAACTCTGTTCATAAAGAAGACCGCGGTACGTACTACTGTGTGGCAGAGAACGGAGTGGCCAAGGGGGCCCGCAGAAACATTAATCTTGAGGTCGAGTTCGCGCCCGTTGTCACCGTGCCACGTCCACGCTTGGGACAGGTGAGCTAACTAATTAACTACGTGGCATAGTGACCAAAAATGAGTTTTGGCCTCCGACAGTATAAGACTCAGCTTATATCTGTCTTGTGTAAACTATTGTAAATTAGGATGTGAAGTTCACATAGGTCCTTTGCTACTTCATCTTTTTAAAGGTACCTGGGATGACCGACTGACCTTCGGCTATCCGTCACTCCTGCGTCCGATCATTTGATCGCCCTAGTCTCTCCCATTCTTTCGAGATTGTCTAGTCAACGAGGTTTGTGGTGGACAAGGGACAGGTGAAATGTCAAAACAATATATAGTCTTAAGGTGAAACCTACGGACTGCTCCCAGCCATTCTCCCGCAAGATGGCGTTGAAGTCAACATTTTTAGTTTATTTGGGTTTTTGTGTAATTGGAAAATTATTAAGTCGTAGAAGTAGACTGCGGTTATCGGATATTACATTTTATTCGAATGGGTCATATCATTGCCTCAAAATCCACCCAATTCGACACAAAGTTTGATTATAACATCTGTCATTGAATATAGTGTCGTTTACACACACAGACGTATCCCTACGTTCACGAAGCCTTAACGCTAGATGACGTGTATGTAAAAAAAAAACAAGTTTTTAATTTTTCTGTTTGTGTAGATTGGGCAGGCAGAACGTACGATTGTTTTATAAAAATAAAAGTTATATTTGTTGGCGTAAACTATTTGATTGATTTTTAACTTTGAGAAATAAATTATGTCAACATTGATTACAATATAACGCACTTTTATTTTATTACATTACAGTATTGAATTTTTTATCAAAACAGAAGTACCTATTTGAAGCTACATAATTATGCTGATACATGCCTATTCACTCAAAACTAATAACACTGATGATTTGTAACAGTACCAATTATTACAATAATTAGACATTTCATAACCAACACGTAAGAAACTATAATTCATAAACAAGAGATAACAAATCTATAACACGATTTATTTTGTGATAATAACCAGGAAGGTGAAAATAATATTTCCTAATTTAGAGACACTCAACAAAAGCTTTTAGTAAAACAAAAATATAAATATACAATATATATACAAATCTTCCTTCAATTCTCTATGAATTGTGTTGCGTTCGGAACATAAGATCTAGAACACTAAAATGTACAAAAATTTACTTATCTTTTAATTTCAATGTTATCTTTATATTCCTGGTAGAATTGGCCGACGAATAAGAAAAATATAACTCAGATTAGAATAAACTAATTATAAATAAACAATAAAGCACGGAACAGAAAAAAGGATTTTATGTAACTGAATTATATTTGTTACTGAACGCACCGTAAGGTATGACGTAGTGACGAGTGAACTTGAGCTCTACAAAATATAACAAACTAATAATGTGCGTCTGTCTGAAAGTGTTTGCAAATTTTGAAATTAACCAATTATTGAATTTAAGACATTGATTTATCAGAATTATTTAAGATCACTTGCATGCCATCTAGCGTGCCAATTTTTAAACGTCGCCTTTCGTTTGCTTGTCAAAAGTCACGCACACAACTAAAGAAGTGTCAAATTTTTCCGGGATTTCACTATTGTTTTTCTCAGTATAATGTAAGTTATTGCCTATAAAGGTCAAACGCGTACACATTTCATTGTAGACAAGTGATAAAATGATTAGTTTTAAAGAAAGAGTGTCTGTGTTTAGTGTATAATTTGATAAAAAAATGTATGGACTGACGGCCGGCGCTTACACCTTAAGCAGGGCTGTTACTGTGGGAAATGTTACCAATGAGGAAGGTCACGGTGGCCAGTCTCAGCAGAGACTAGCCATCTGCGCAGGATAGAATGATAGTGCTCGAGTGTGTGCAAGCACAGGTGCACTCTCTGTTCCCTCACTGTCACAGTCCGATGGGACGGCAGTCCGACACGACTGGAGCGATCAGGCGCAGGACTAACGGATTTACTTACTTTTCGAGGCACAGTGGTAAAACACCGCCAATTTCCTGACTCCAGGCTACTACTGAGAATTTCTTGACAGAAAAACCCAAAAACTGATTTTGGATTTGAAGTGAGGACCTTAGTTAAACGCATTTATGACCATTAGCCTTACGAGGCAGTCACGAAAACACGAGTTAAAGAACGAAATAAAGAGAAATACAGTGCGTACGCGTATGTACAGGGAGCGGTAACGAGCTAATGCCTTAATCTAAAATACACCACTCCTTCTGTCCAGGCGCTGCAATACGATATGGATCTGGAGTGTCATGTCGAAGCGTACCCACCTCCTGCTATATCTTGGTTGAAGGATGAAGTTCAGTTGTCAAATAACCAGCATTACAGGTAAGCAATAATGTAAAAAGTGGGGAAGGGCGGGATACGATACTTACTACTTTGCGCTGTTGTGATTTATTTATTTTTTTCAATTTGTAGAACTCAGTCCAAGCAACAATATTACCAAAAAAAAAAAAAATTAATGATGCTAGACCAAAAATTAAAAATCTTAAATACTATTCCCTTCTCTGAATGTTTTTGTTGTTTTCTCTTCTCACAAATTATTTAAGAATTTTGTATCAAATTAAATACGGCAGCTATTTTGTCTTGTTTGCGTCGGCTCTCTCTTTACACAGAATCTAATAATAAAATAGCTTATTTATCCTTTAACAGAATATCCCACTTCGCGACTGCGGACGAATTTACCGACACGACTCTACGCGTTATCACAATTGAGAAGCGTCAGTATGGCCTGTTCACGTGCAAGGCGCAGAACAAACTTGGCACTGCCGAGGGTCAGGTCGAGCTGTTTGGTGAGCTAATTGTTATTCATATCTTCTTATAAAATATGGTAGTAATTCATTATGATATTTAAGTAGATTGATTGGTTGATGTAATTTGTTATTTTTAAATTGATGATATTTTCAAATGGTATATGATGGATTATGAATATAAGGCTTTCGAGTTTACTATATATGTATTGATAAAAAATATATTTTAAGAAAAATGTAATCTTTTGCATTTTATAAGACTTAGTGAGATAAATTTGTAACATAATGTAGAAAAATATTTTCTGCTTTCTGAAGAATATGCTTTTTATATTTTTTAATAAATGCTGAACTGTTTTGCATTATCAATTATATGTGACCAAAGCTTTTGTAAGTTTTTGTCATTGTATGTTATTTTTTTATATGATATATGCGCTTTACAGTATAAGATCTATGGCATTTTTGAATATTTTGACGTAGTTTTGTAAAAATGAATGATTTGCAATTATCACTTCCAACCCCATTCATTAGATACTTGGTTTTACTGAATTAATTACGTAATTATTGATATTATACGAAATATGTATAAATTCGACAGATAGAAAGGGGTCCCAATCCCATTCATGTGAAAAGTGTTGAATGTGGGAAATAACTGGATGTTTAGCATTCACATTACGTTCAATAGCTTATTCCAAATTAATTGGCAGTTAATTTGGAATAAGTTAAGTTGGCACCGGTTTCAACGCGTCTTTTCCGGTACTCCTACTCCCTAGGCGTAGTCCCAAAATCATGGAAGACGGCTTTCGTCCACACGATCCCAAAAAAGGCGACCGCTCAAACACGTCCAACTACCGGCCTATCGCCATCACCTCCTTGTTCTCCAAAACAATGGAGTCTATTGTTAACTGCCAGCTCATGAGGTACCTTGAGGATCACCAGCTGATTAGTGACCGCCAATACGGTTTTCGCCGTGGTCGGTCAGCTGGTGATCTTCTGGTCTACCTCACTCACAGATGGGCGGAGGCAGTAGAGTTAAAGGGGGAGGCATTGGCCGTTAGTTTGGACATTGCGAAGGCCTTCGATCGGGTTTGGCACAAAGCGCTTCTTTCGAAGCTCCCTTCCTATGGGCTTCCCGAGAAATTGTGCGATTGGATCACCAGCTTTCTTGCAGATCGGAGCATCAAGGTCGTTGTAGACGGTGAAGGCTCCGATTGCAAGCCTATTAATGCTGGTGTTCCACAGGGCTGCGTGCTATCGCCAACGCTGTTTCTTCTGCATATCAATGATATGTTGCATACCCGTAACATTCATTGTTATGCAGATGACAGCACTGGTGATGCTCTTTACACCGGCCGAGCCAATATTTCTCGGCTAAAACGTCTCCGAGTACCGGGACGAACTTGTGTCTGGAGTCGAGTCTTTGCTGAACAGAGTCTCGGATTGGGGGCGACTAAATCTAGTCCAGTTTAACCCCCAGAAGACACAAGTTTGCGCGTTAACTGCTAAAAAGAACCCCTTTGTCGTATCTCCTCAGTTTCAAGGCACTCCCCTTGTTGCCTCAGCCAGTATCGGAATCCTCGGCGTCGACGTATCGAGTGACGTGCAGTTTCATGGTCACTTTCAAAGAGAAGGCCAAATTGGCCTCAAAAAGCTTGGCATGCTCAGCAGAGCGGGACTATATTTCATGCCGGCACACCGCCTGCAACTTTACAAGGCGCAGGTTCGGCCGCACATGGAATACTGTTCCCATCTCTGGGCTGGGGCTCCCCAGTACCAGCTCCTTCCACTTGACCGCATCCAGCGCAGAGCGGCTCGAATCGTCGACGACCGGGTGCTTTCTGATCGGCTTGATTCACTGGCGTTGCGAAGAGATGTTGCATCTATTTGTATTTTCTTTCGCATATACCATGGGGAGTGCTCTGAGGAATTGTTCGGATTAATCCCAGTCGTTAAATTTCGTGAACGCACTACGCGGCAAACGTCCCGATACCATCCACACCATCTGGATGCTCGGCGGTCCACCAACTGTACGTTTCAAAAGGAGTTTTCTTCCGCGTACAACCTCTCTGTGGAATAGTTTACCACCGGCGATTTTCCGGACTGCTACGACCTGGGGAACTTCAAGAAAAGAGCTTACTCCTAAAGGGCCGGCAACGCACCTGCAATTCCCCTGGTATTGCGGTTTCTTGGGCGGCGGTAGTCACTTAACATCAGGTGAGCCGCATGCTCGTTTGCCCTCTCTTCTATAAAAAATAACTGTAATGTTGTCATTATGATTTAAAGAAATCTTGTTTTAATGGGAGACCAATATCTAGCAGAGATAAATGAGCAAATTAGAAGCGAATCACAGTCCGATTTTCCCATGTGTCGTGGAGTAGTTTGCATATATAAATTTCACGAGGACAAACAGACCTAATTTATTGTAGGCCAAACAAATACTTGTTCCGTGTGGGATTCGAACACATACCGCTCTCAACGCTGGAACCGATCTTTAAACCACGCCACGGAAGCGTCAAATCTAAATGGAGAGTTATGCAGTATTTTTACTCAACTAGTTATGCAGTATTTTTACAAAACTAGTTTGGTTTTGCTTGGATTGCGCATTGTCCGGGCATGTTTTTGCTTGAAAGCATGTTCTGTTGTGTAGAGACGATAACTCCGGTGTGTCCGCCGGCCTGCGGGCAGTCGCGCTTCTACAGCAGCGCCGCTCCCGCCAGCACCCACCACTACCACGACCGCCACCGCCACTTCGCCTTCTTGCTCGCATGCGCACTCTTCCTCGTAACCAGGTACGTATCAATTATTATAATAATGTTCTTCAGCTCGACCGGTGTAGGGCCACGCTCTCACAGAGTAACAACGTAAAATAACACAATACTGCTGTATTTCTTATGGTAAGTGTAGAAAACCTGAGATCGCTTTTAATGAAATAAAATGAGCCATTCTATCTTAGTCCTCTGAGATAATTATGCATCTACATTTTGATTCTTAACCCCTAAGGTACCGAGGACATGTTGACAGGTCCAAGTTTTGTGACCGCTAAGTACCGAGGACATGTATACATGTCCGCATTACGTGCTGCTATTTTCGTCATTAATTGATATAAAAATACAGTATATTTTCGATTGAACACTATTTCATTCGATTCTGAACGAACTAAAGAATATTCTGTAGCATTATATTCACTCGGTTATATAGGCATCATCAAATATAACAGCCATTCGCTTTTGCATGCCGGTACGGTGGGTTGCGTAATCGTTGAAGTTTTGTGATTGTGATTTTAGTTGGATTTTCTTTCAAAAAAACTGTAAGTAATGTTATTTATCTTTACTACGTAATGTTTTTGAATGATCTAAGTTACAACAACAGTAACTTTTTATGTTTCAATTGATAAAAAAGTAGAAACAAAAAACCTCTACGCGAACAATTCATAACGATCAAGATTTCTAATAAGATAATAATAGTATATTTCTTATTCGAATACCATAGTAAATACTTTTACTAGGAATTGCTAAGTGTTATATCTATATGATTGTATAAGAAAAATAAAGGAAGACACTATAATATATACACAAAAAGGTTTTGAAAATGAGGTTACAAAGCGCGCGCAAACTGTCTATTGTCGAATTTTTTTGCAAATGTTTGCAAGTGAAGAAGTAGAATTATTATAATTATTACATGCATAATTTTGATTCATTTAGGAAGAATATGTTTTATTGATTGTAAGGACATAAAAATAAAATAAAAACTTACGATATTTCATTCATAAAACAAAATTTATTGTCAGTAAGTACACTTTATAAAGATCCGTTAGAAACAAAGAGCTGTACATAATAAAATAAACATTTAAATGTTATGGTTATTGTTTCTACTTATCGAAAATCTTATCGGCTTTAAATAACTGTAACTAAAACCTCTTTAAACATAAATGAAAGGTCGTGAGAAACATAAATATTTAAAACAAGTGCCGCCAGCTGAGGTGATGACAGAGGCCGCGGTTACAAAGCTGTTTTTTGTTATATGGCGGCCGCAGTAAGGGAAAGGTTAATTGAGAATAGATGTCACCTTACCATCAGGTGGACTGTTGCACGTTGGTCACCCTTAATTTATAAAAAAAATTCAGATCAAATTACAGTAACATTAATCTTCAGATGCAATTTCGGCCACAGCCTGTCTCAATGGAGACTAGCCGCCTGGAAAGGACAGGGATGTACAGGTTGCTTCACTAATGAAATGTTTATAAAAAAAATGAATACCTACATAAAATTTAATGTACTTTAAATAAAATGTTATACTAGCTTTACAACGCCTTAGACATAAGGCTGATAATATAATTTTTTAATATTAATTTAATCGATTAAACATAGAACAGAAAATACATAGAAATTTTGATATTGTTTTATATTTTCGTAAGCAAAACGTAATGTTTAAGAACCGTGTATTTGTAAATCTGATTTGTATTGTTTTTATTGTAATGTTCCCTTTAAGATAACTATTTATAAAGCAAAAAGCAATGTGAGTATGACGCTCAATATTCATGTAGTTTACACCTATAAAAGAGGTATCACTGAGCATTAAATTATTTATTGTCTACTCTCAGAAAGCTTGTAGTGTATATTTTGTTGGTGTGACAAACAAAAAAAATGGGAAGCATTTTTCTGATAACTACTAATAAAATACTGTGGTTTTCAACACGCCGGCAAGCGTGGCAACTATGGCAAATATATAAATAATAATTCCCTCTATGAGGCAATGTATAGAAGAGGTTCATGCATTTTCAGCAGTGGACTTTATTTTCTGTAATTAATACTCATCATATCGTAAAAATATTAATCAAAGTAGAAGCTATTATAAGTGAAAGCACAAAATTATTGAATACCGACCAAAACTTCAGACGTCCATATTGCCAAAATAGCGTTTTGTGTGTAACATCCTTTTCCGTAATTACGGTCGTGCGTACGTACGTATGTATCATGCTCATAGAATACTATAATGCGTACAAAATAAAACGGGGGAGTCGGTGGAGCCCGCGTAGCCACTAAAATGTCAGTAACATGTCAATTCACACGTATAAATGTCAACACGAGATGTGTTATGACGTTACAATCGTTTCCAAAATTCACATGCAAATTATTTAAAAAATGCCAAATTGCACCCTATTTCCAAATAAATATGTATTAGAATTTAAACGATTTTTTTAATGTTGATCTTGAACATTAATCAAAAGTGCATGTAAATTTACTCTAGTCTGTCAACACAGCGAATCGGGTTTGGTAACGCCAATCCTCGTACAAAATAAAGTTGACAGCCATTCTACTGTGTATTATAGTATTCTATGATCATGCTAATGTCATTCCATAAATTCTGTAGAGTAAATTGTCATGGCGCTTTTTGAGAACAGTAGTTTATTTGCTTTCTTTAGTAGGTTTTTCATGATTTTTTTCTTAGTACATATATCATGTAATCATACTTCGAGTTTTCCGAACGAAATAAAATAACTGTGCCCTTAGCATAAGTTTCTTACATTAACGTTAACGTTAATTTGACTAAAATTATATGTAAATATGAAAAGCGCCCCTGGTGGACTTAAATGTCATCATGATTGTCGTACAAAGTGACTCGATGAAGATATGAATGCGAAGAAAATTCATGCTCAGCGGACAGTAAAAAGTATTATATGAAATTTATTTTATACAATTGAAGTAAAAAACGAACTTGGTAGATGCTTGCGGCTAACTTCAAACGAAGAAAGCTACATATACCCTTCAGGTCAGTGCACGCACAGCTGTTTGGCGACGGGAAATGTAAACGGACTCCTAAGCAAAAAAAGTATTCCCATTATCAGTACGTCTAAAACGTGAAGAATTAAACGAATAAATATTTGGACGATATTGTTAGTATTGACGGGGGTGCACTGCCGATTGATGGAAAAGTTTTGCACTGCATACCGACTACAGAAAAAACCGTACAAAAACGACTCGTATACAGAGTAGATTCAATAAAGCCTTACCACACTACCTACTGCTTAAAGTGGTGGTTTATTGGCAACTCTTTTAACGAATAATACATATATATACCTTGTTTTGGAACATTCTGAAAAAGGGCCTTGTCCAGTTGTGGGCTGAAAAGATATATCAATTCGTACTTACAACACACATATTATAAATAAGAAATTTTTAAAACTATTGGAACAAAAAGAGCTAGTTAGTTAGTTTGCAACGGGCTGTTTTCCGCAACTCCACGTCTCTGCGCGTATTTTGCGTGTGGGCAGGAATAATGTGATTATTCGAGCCATGAGATCTCCCCGAAGAAGCTCAACAGTCCCTTGATGTTGCATGCAACTTCGGGGAGTGATCCCGGCGTGCCGAGATGTTTAGCCCTGTACGTAGCGACCTCCGGACATTTCAGTAGCACGTGGGCCGCCGTTTCTTCCTCCCCCATACATGCCCTGCACAGGGGACTATCTGTAACACCTATAGTAAATAAATGTTTGTTAAAGGTGCCATGTCCTGTGATAGCACTAGTTACTATCCTTATCTGCGGCTTGTTCAGTCTCATTAGAACTTTGGTTAAGCGACTGTTTATTACAGGTAGGGCCTCCCTAGCTTGTCTACAGTCTGTTAGATTTTTCCAAAGCTGAGCGTGTTGATTAGTGAAGTGTCTACGTACCATTGAACGAACGTTACCAAAGGGGATTGGTATGATTGGTTCCGGCCCTATAGTGGCCAGAGCCGATCCTCTTCTGGCCAGTTCGTCCGCTGCATCGTTGCCTCTGGATCCACTGTGTCCCTTTATCCATTGTAGAGTCACATTGTTGTTTTTACATACCTCATTTAATCGTTGATGGCATTCATATATTAGTCCCGAGTTCACCCCATTGCAACTCAGAGCTTGTAGTACCGCCCTACTGTCGGTCAGTATTCTGATGGGGAAGTCATTAACCTTCCTAGCATCTATTGCTATGGCCGCTTGAATGATACCCATACATTCCGCCTGAAAGACCGTGTTATAGGTACTCAGCGGTGTGCATATGTGAATATTGAGGTCTTCAGAGAAAGCTCCAGAACCTACACCTTCCTTTGTTTTAGAACCATCGGTGAAAATTCTAAGCTCTTTTGGGCTTAATCCTTCCGGCTGGTTGTTTTCATTTAATTGTATCTTGTATTTCTTATCGAAAACAAATTGTTTAGGAATCCTATCGTATTTGGCTTGTAGGATAGGAATTGCTGAGTAGATTCTATCAATTATGCCTGTATGAGGGACACTATTCTTACTCCAAAGATTTAGGGTCTTGAGTCTGATGGCAGCTAAAGTCGCTTCTTGTTGTATATGTAGATGAAGCGGAGTTAGCTCCAGCATCGCTTCCAAGGCTGCTGTTGGCGTAGTTCTTATGCAGCCTGTGGCAGCCATACATGCCAGTCTCTGGTAGCGCTGAAGCTTCTTAATTGTGGTGGCTTCATTGGTCTTGGTCCACCATACCAGAGCGCCGTATGTGATCATGGGCCGGATTACAGTTTTGTAAAGCCACAGTATGATTTTTGGCGTCAGTCCCCATCTTTTGCCAATCATGTTTCTGCATTGCCAGAAAGTTATACTAGCTTTGTTGATTTTGTTTTCTATGTTTTTATTCCAGTTAAGTTTGCTATCCAAAGTAAGACCTAAATATTTTACCTCAGAGGATAGCTGGAGTTTTGTGCTGAAAAGACTTGGAAGGTGATAGTTATTCAGCATCCGTTTTTGTGTGAACATTACTAAAACCGTTTTATTTGGATTGACGGTTAAGTCGTATTCCCTGCACCATCTCTCCACTATACGGAGAGCCGCTTGGGTCAGGTCGCACACTATGCTAGCTGTCTTTCCCGAGACCAGTATAGTCAGGTCATCAGCATAACCTACTGTATAAAAGTGATTAGTATTTAATTTGCTGATGAGTTCATTAATGACCATATTCCACAGGAGAGGTGAGAGGACCCCACCCTGCGGGCAACCTTTCTTAATTAGGATTGGTTGAGATTCACCAGCAATCTTTATTATTCGTGTACTGAGCATGTAAACTATCCAGTCAATCAGTGCCGGTTCAACTTTATGTCTACTGAGTGCACCTTTTATGCTGGAGAAGTTTGTTCTGTCAAAAGCACCTTCTATATCTATGAAGGAACCTAGACATATTTCTTTGTTTTGGATGGCCCCTTCAATCTTAGTAATTACCTGATGAAGTGCCGATTCTGTTGATTTGCCTAGACTGTAGGCGTGTTGCTTGTCGTGTAGTGGTAAGTTCATTAGCGCCGACCCCCTTAATTCCCTTTCACACATCCTCTCCATCGTCTTTAGGAGAAAGGATGTGAGGCTAATGGGCCTGTAGGATTTAGGGTCAGTGTAATCGCTCTTACCTGGTTTGGGTATAAATGTGATTTTCACTTCCCTCCATCCCCTAGGAACATATTTTAGAGCCAGACAGGCTCTCATTATGGCAACAAGTCTGACTATTAGGGCTTTACCCCCCCACTGTAGAAGTGCCGGGAATATGCCGTCAGGTCCTGCCGCCTTGTAGGGGAGGAAACTGTGAATGGCCCAATGGATTTTGTCCATCGTTACCACTCTCTGTGCTAAATTCCAGTCTTCTACTGTTGGTGTCAGTATGTCGTCATGCCGGTTTGCCTCCTGGGTTAAGCAGCAACCTGGGAAGTGTGTTTTAATTAGGATGCGTTGGGCTTCATCCGGCGATGTTGAGTAGCTACCGTCGGGTTTCTTTAGAGACATGGATCCCGACGTGTTCTGTTTAGCTAGAATATTCCTTATCCTATTTGCTTGTTTGCAGGTTTCTATGTTGCCACAGAATTTACGCCACCCAGTCGAGCGTCGATACCTGATACATTTTTTTGTATTCAGACTTAGCTTTCTTATATAGTAGCCAGTCTTCATCCATTGAGGTATTCATGGCCCTGTTTAGGGCTTTTCTTACCTTCTTGCGTTTCCTATCGAGTTCTACACCCCACCATTGTTGCTTTACCTCGGCATGCCTTGGTGGAGTGATTTCTGGACATGATTCATGGTAGCTATCTATCATGGCCTTAGTAACAGCTGCTACCTGTTCTTCTAGGAGCGACTGATCTGCTATAGTATTTATCCCCTCAGAACCCGCGAGCGAAGACGTCAACTTATTTAGGTATTTTGTTTTATCCGTCTTGCGGGGATTTCTCCATGGTGGTGTAGAGGGGATATCGACCTGTAGTGCGAAGCAGATCCATCTATGGTCTGAGCATGAGGCCTCTTTCGACACATGCCATTCCGTAATTAGTTTGGCTGCTCCCTCTGTTGCAAGTGTGAGGTCGATTATAGTGCGACAGCGTTTGTTTATGAATGTAGGTTCAGAACCTATGTTTAAAATGGTTAGGTTAGTACTAAATAAAAATTCAACTAAAACCTTACCTCGTTCATTAGGTTTTTCCATTCCCCAAAGGGGATGATGTGCGTTGGAGTCCGTCCCGATCACAACCTCTAGTCCGGTCCTCTCGCAGAAGTTCACCAGCCTGCCGAGGTCATGAGGGGGAGGAGTGTCTTCCTCCGGCATGTAGACCGAGGCGACGACTAACCTTCTCTCCTGTGTGTGTTGTATTGCCACGGCATACATGTCTCTAGAACAGAAATCTGTTAATGGTTGTGCACAGATATCTTTAGTAGTGTAGATACACGCTCTAGGCTTGTCGTGTTCAGGGCTGTAGAATAGCTTACCTTTTAGGTTGTTTAGGCCTTTAATTTTACCAGCCCCAACCCACGGCTCCTGGATTAAGGCTATGGCAGTCTTTTAAACCTCTAACCACTTGCGTAATTGAGCCGACGCAGTTTCGCTGTGGTGGAGGTTGGCTTGCACTAGGCTAGTTTTGGACGAAGGGCACGCCATCATTGATCGCGTCCTCCCCGTCCCCTCCCAAAAATAGGCCTGCCAGAAGATCTCGGGTCTCTTCGTCAGCCACCGAGTCGGAAGTGGTCGGCAAAATGCAGTCCTCTTCGTCACTCAGTGAGCTGCCGCTGAGCCCGGTCTCCACTGGGGGCTTTGGCTCAGTTGTGCAGGCCGTTTCTTCACTGGGCTTGGCCTCCAGTGATTCCACTGTACCGGTAACCGTGGCTCCGGTATCCATGACTTCCGGGCTGATTTCTACCTCTTTGCTCGGTGGAGTATCAAAGAATTTACCTCCACGACCCTGGAATTTTACGTATACCGCCCCGCATACGCATGCGAGACGGCGTCCGGCCTTCATCAGGGTCGGGATGTGGTCCTCCGGCACCGAAACAACGAGGAACCACCCGTCCGTCTGCTTGTCAGCCTTGAGTAACAGCCAGTCCCTGATGTTAACCCAGCGGTTCTGGTACGCCAGCACGCGACCAATGTCACGTGAGTCTTTCCAGGCTCCTTGGGCATCAGGGATTAGGATACCACATTTGACTCTTTGTGGTATCTCTGACTGTTTTTTTATAGTCAGCAAGGTGTTGGATTTAAGGTCGAGGGTAGCAATATTCCCCTTCAACCAGTCCAGAGCCTTCTGATCGTCGCACCACAGTTTCAGGACACCCTCCGTATATACGGGTTTGCCCCTAAAAACTGGGCCCGACGCATCAGGGTCCTGACTACTCCACGCCTCGCTGATTATCTTCCTCTGTATTGCTACGAGGATGTCGTCTGCTACTTCCTTCGTAATGTGACCTGAACGCGCACACGTTAAGGCCACACCCAAATCTGCTCTAGCAGCGGAAGCGTAGCTCGTATTTGCAGCCTTTGGTTGCTGTCCGAGTCGCACTTTTTTGTGCTCCCCTCTAGGCGAGGTGGACTCTTCCAGCATCCTTTTGGCTGCTCTTTCTTTCTTCCCAGGACGCTTGGCCGCTCGCTGCTTCCTGGCGGATGTCCTAGAACTGGTTCCTGCGGCCGCGACTTCCACTTGGTCTGGATTTTTATCCTTCCCAGCTTCAGTGCGGCTACTGGTTCCAGCTCCAAGCACCCCAGTCGCAGTGGCTTGCCCAGCCTCCTTGGTTTTAGTTTCAGAAGCAGCCAGTGCGGCTCGTTCCCTTCGGCCTTTTTCCCGCTGCTTCTTGTTCTTCTTTTTGGCCTTTCCACTACTGCCTGCAGGGATAGACCCTCCTGATGGTCCGTCAGGTCGGCAAGTCACCTTTTTGGGTGCCTTGCCTTTCCCCTTACGGCTCACCACTTGCCAGGCAGCAGAGAAAAGGTCGTCAGTTCGTATTGGCTCCGCAGTTTTGTCACTCGCGGGCTCCTGTTCTTTTTTCCCCCCCAGCTCCTTGGAACTGGTTTTGGAAACGTTCAGCGAGGTAGTTGTCCCTTTGATGGGGGCACCTGCGCTGGACGGTACTGTCCGTGGAACCGCCGGTTTAGTGACGGTTCCCCCTTGTTCATTGGTGTCTCTGGTAAGCACCTCTGACACCTCTCCCTCTTTCTTTTTGGGCCTTAAATTGTCCATAATATTTGTTCTTAAAAATTTCATCCCCCCGGCTTCCCACCCTCCATGGAGCCCGCACCTTTGGGAACGCCCTATTTCAGGCGTTAGGATTACCGGGAGAATATAGGGACGTGAAGTTGGCTCACAGCGCGACATCGGGAGCTCGATCCAGCTGGTAGATGGGGCTGACAAGGCCCATCCCCACCACCCAAATAAACTGTCACTTGCTCCGTCAGCATGGCCTTTACCACCACCCAGCCCCCCTTTTCAGGAAAACTAGGCAGCCCCCACATCCCTCGCCTGCGACCCTCTGACGGGGCGCTTGGCCATTTCCCTATCTGTGGCTAGCAGATAGGGCTACCGTTTAGCTTGAAATCCGGACCAAAGAGGGCGTGTTGCCTCTCGCCACTATATACCCCAGCGACGATCGGCTCAACCCTCCAGGACTCCTTCATCCCCGCGTACGGCGCTCGACTGCGCAGGTCCTAGCGCAGGTGGGTGTGTTAGTCCCCCGGATACACCCACTCTCTCCGGCGGAACCGTCCCCTCCTCCTTTCTCATCCGGGCTTGGGACCGGCAATGGCGGAGTTACACAAAAAGAGCTAACCGAGAGCGATGTTTCCATGAATCATAGCTAAGTATACTTTTGATCAAGTCACATTTCAAACAAAAAAAAAAAACCCACGGATACACACGTTAAACTTACAACGCCCCTCATTTTCATCGGGGGTTAATTAAAATTAAATCGATGACTGGATGGTATGGAAGATTGATTTATCACACCCTATGCATTAATCACACAACATGCAGCATTATAAACGTAAGAAAATAAAGTTCTAATACTCCCAACACAACTTGGGTTTGTAATCATTTTTTAAGCGTTAATGTTAGGTTCTAACAACTAATCCAGGAGATGATCAGCAGCGTCCTCCTAATAACGACAAAAAATAATAAAACTGTGGTTGCCAACCCAACTGTCAGGCGTGGCAATTGTGGCAGATATCCCCCTATGCAGCAATCTACGAGGAAGGCACGTGTTCAATAGTGAATTTTTGATACGCTGGAACGGTAAAGGTTAGGTTCTGAATGTTAGGTTCTGTCGATTTATGCTGAAGCTCAAAAGTCCTAGCTTTTAATATTACTGGTGACGCTAATGGTCCCTTTCTTTGAATCTTTAAACGGATTAGCTAAATTGTTAGTGTGACTATGTTGCTCTTCGTATCCGGATCAAAGGAACCAGAAATAGTGGGGTGTTAGGATGCTAATTTTAAATCCGGCCCGAATGAACCAGAAAATGGTGCGGCCACAGGCTGCCCCTTCGAATCCTGCTCGAAGGAACCAGCGAATGGTGGAGCTAAGGTCCCGGGTTCGATTCCCGGGTCGGACCAAATCAATTATACGAGATTTTACTATATGTGGACTGCGTGCGTGGTTTTCTATAACCAATACAGGATGGCGGAAGTGGCACTTAGCCGGGTTTTGGTCAATGCACTTGCTAGGACCTAATTTACTATATCAGCCGGCAAGGGTAGGAGCGTGAGCTGTTGCAGGAAAAAGGGTAACGAATGAGAACAGCTCATGCTAGGAAAGAAAGGAGATGCACTTACTTACTTGGGCGTTGATCTTCTGGCGGCCACTCAGGCCTGAGGTCTATGTCGCTACGTTGAAGCTGCGGTGGTGCGTGATGATAAATTGCACTATGCAAAGCGGTCACTATTAGGTTGTTCCGTGGCGCGACTGCCACAGAGGTGCAATCACATCTAGCGTCTACCTTCAACTCTTCGTCGACTACTTGACGGCCGGTGGCGTGTTTTCGACCTTTCATTTTTCGGCAAGCGCGTCTTATTGGTAGCCCAAAATGACGCCACCATATATGGCCTTGTATTAGACATGCCCGTGCAGGAAGGAGGCGGAAGTAGTGGGAGGAAATACTACCAGCTAATATAGTCTACAAAATATGGTTACGTTACGTTTTGGCGCAACCAATTACAATGCAGTCAATTATAATTATATGTGATTTAAAATGTTTTTTGTTCTTACAGAATCGTCAATACCGGATATTAACTATCCCGGTCTGCGTCCGGACCCGCTGATCTATGGACATCCGAACAACTCCGCCCTAAGACATATCACTACCATATCAATTCTTGTGAAAGTTATTGTGATAGTTAACATTCTTAATTGATCATATACTGGATTTTAAAACGAACACACAATAGATCTCTTTTTGAAGAAATGAATGAACGAAAGAAATACTTATGAACAGAACAAAAAAAAATTCAATATTTTAGTCTAACTTCTCGACCATAAAAATGAAAAGTATGGTTTTTTCTACGTATTATAATAAAATAAGAATGTAATGAAAATTAATTAAAATTAATATTAATGAAATTAAAGAAATCAACAACAGAAAAAAATACGAATATAATATTTAGGTACAAATGTAAAAAAAATCAATTAATTGATGATTTTATCTACAAAGAGGTTATAAAAAAATGTATAGATATAGTTTTCAGTTTCTTTGAATTTGCAGCAAATCCCAACCACTTCAAGAACCAAGTCGTATTATTTATAAAATCAGAGTGACCAAACAAACTCACTAGATGTGTGTCAATGCAATGTCATGCAAGGAAGGCAATGCAGAGATTGTGCGCCTGCAAGTTTTTATTTCTAACAACATGTAACTACATATATCAACTGTATACTACTCACTAGAACCCAACAGTTGCTAAAGTGACGGTATCTATGTAGTACCTACCTAGAAGCACAAAAAGGAGCCCTGTTTTCTAATAAATTATCACAAGTTAAATATCATAATTTTGATAAATACCATCATCCATCCATCATCATCATTGTTGCTTGTCTGATGATCATTGCCATCAGCGTACTAATCCATTGCTTACGTTGGTTACTCTGGTTCTACTGCGTATAATCTCGACACAGATTCTAATCAAGCAGACTCAAATCATACATTAATCTGTTAATATCTTGTGCTGTGATGTACAACGAAAAATATTAAAACAAATACTCTATGCTGATATATAACGTGTATTACGAGAAATTAAAAATAAATAAATAAATAAATACATAGTACTGACGGAAAGTTAACCTGTGCATAGATACATACATATGTAATACTTCCCCCAAATCTATAAAAGGATAAAAGTGCATTAAAATGTGTTATATGTCACATATACAATTAGGGCCTACGCTCACAGACGGCATGGCATGGCACGGCCTGGCAAGGCATACTTCGGTATGCCGCAGGGTCCAATGGCATCCCGCGGCATGACAAACAAGTCAAGACGCGCTCGTGTATCGGGCGCTCGCGAAAGTCGCAGAGATAGACGCCGCAACGGGCTAGATTCAATCTTGTTTCAATTACTTAGCACTCACATTCCTTTAACATAAAGTAACCGTGCCACGGCATCCCTTGGAATACCGTGATGTGATGCAGCTTGCATGTGTTAAATAAAGAAATGTCAGTGCTAAGATCAGTGAAATAACGTCGAAAATCTTTTTTCCACGAAAAATCCTTCATACGCCGTGCCATGTCGTGTCGTCTGTGAGAGTAGGCCCTTAGACATGATTCCCCAGAAGTAACCAACAATGGGTAATACAGGTTATGAGTAAATTATCAACAAAGATATCATATATTATTGTATAAAATTTTCCGAGTTTTTTACGTCATGTCTATTTAAGCTGAAGTTTTATGAATTGTTGCCTTTTGATGAAACATTTATACTTCAGCATTCGAAAGGTTTTTTTAAATTACTTATTCAATATCCTAAAGACTTTTCTAAGAATTTCTTGAACACCAAATTAAAGTGCCATTATCGCAAAAAATATTATAATAATTAGATACCTTTGATCTAAGAAAGATGTGCTTAGATTTCCTTGTTCAGCCATCGCCGCCATTATTTGTTGTTCGTATCAATTGATAATGGAAAATTTTATTTTAAATATTTGGTTAATTTCTTGCAAACATTCCTTAAACGAAAGCTGTGATGAATTATTCCAAATTGAGGATTTATCTAACGCAAGTTCTTATTAAATAATGATTTCTTCTGTATTTTAAATAACTTGGTATCATCACAATAATACAGCCTAACACAAATCTATTCCACAGAACATAATTGACTCCGATTTATACTAAATTTACCCCTCCTTACTAATCCTATAGTTTCTTTTTAAATAAGGCTGATATTTGTAATTTTATTATGAAATAAATAAATATATTAGCATTATTGCAGAATATATGACTCGAATAACTAAAGTGTAGCTTTTCTAAGACATCTGAAATTATGAAAGTCGTACATATAATCGTAAATTATCACTTTTAGCAATTTACAAAACGAAAACGAACGTTGTGAAATAGATTTGAACGAAAAAACAACATAAGGGCAACAACGTCTATAACATATATACAACATTAATTGATAATAACTGTTTCAAGCGAAAAAAATAAATTCAATTTTTGACCGAACAGGTGAGATTATCATAAAATAGAAAAATAATAGGAAATTATAGACTAAATAAGAATATTCAACTCAAGAGTAATCTTAAAAGTAAATGCATTTAGTTGAAAGTTAAGGGAGCTCTATGTAAAGAGGTGGAACTATAAATAATGTTTACAGATTATGTCAAATAAAATTAGTTTACCTTACTTATATAAAAGTTATAGGCCAAGCGTTGACCACTCTCAGGGGGTGATCAGGTATAAGTACAAAAATATACTGTGTCAATGCTTGGATATAAGTTATGAACAGTTAGTCTGATGGATGGTGATGATCCAACTTTTGATATATATATATGTATGTGTAAATATATATATATATATATATATATATATAGGGAACAACATATTTTACAAACAAACGCAAGTTTCGACAGTAATCGCAGGTTTCGACACTCATTCTGGTATTTACTCGAAATTTTTTCTAGATGCATTCTGTATTTGTATTTGTTGAGGAATTCTCCATCTATAACCCCATTCCTATTCAAATCATGTACTCCGTAATCTCTTCCAAATATTATGTCTTGAATAAAAAACGATTACTTTCTAAGCAATATCGAGATAACTTTGATAGACTTCACTCTCGGCCTATCTGGTCGCGGCGGCAAACGTGACTGCCCGTGGCCGGGCCGTAAAACATATGGACCATTTTTCTTATCCAAATGTGTTTTTTATTGATCCTTGTCCTCAACATTTTATTCTACGAGTTTATTTTACATTTTTATTTTATATATTCATAATAATAGACTTCTACATAATATGTATAAATAAAACGACGTAAGAAAAAATACATTTGTATTATGATAGTAAACAAACAGCGTAGCTTCAACTGGTGTAAATACTTCAGACAAAAGCTTAATAAATCTATTTGGTTCATACAAAGATACATTTTTATAGACATTGTAATCTATCTATTGTGAATAGTTTTCAAAATATTTGAAATTACTTTATACCTTTGATTGAATTTGTAAGTAATTTAATTATTGAACTCTAAACCTATGGGTATGGTTACAAAGGGTTAAGTTATATTAAATATTTTTCTGTGATTATATTAATTTTATATCAATGTTTTACCAAATACTAAATGATAATGCTCTGTAAATGAAATACCACATCCAGATTATAAAGTTGAAAACCGTGACTTATCGGTAACAAACTGGATTAAATTAATATAGATGTAGAAATATTGCACAAACTCAAAACAATTACTGATATAATAAAACTATTCATCAAATAGCTATATTCTGCAGTCTTTTTACGTATGTAAATCATATAATATATTACTAGTGAAGAGAGTGGATGGATTCATGAATATAAATATTTCTAATATCTAGAATGTTTATTGTGGCTTGCTTGACAAATACTTATACGAAAAGTTTGTCAGTTTGTTAACACAATAATTTCATAATTTCAGCTTTAAATTATATTATTAACTTTGGGAAATAATTGTTTTTATGATTCTAGTCCTTATCATAACGTAAAAAAATGAAAATGAAATATTAAGGCTGTTTATAACACTATGTTTGAATATCTAAATTTGAAAAACTATAGATACAGAATTTGAAGCCAATACCCAAAATTTACCTGTCTCTTTTATTCTAATCCATTCAGCCTCTACAGTATGATTGTAAGACGATGAAAATTTCAACATTATAATACTAGTAAATATTATATTATTTTTATATTACTAAAATATTATTTTGGTGAACTCTGGATGTGGTGTTCATAGAAATCATAATTATTATAAACATCTCATTTTTTAGATTATGCAAGTAAGCTCTGTAATTGTAATCTCAATAGTTTCTAAGAATAGTTTTTTATGATCTTATGCTTTGACAAGAGCCCTCAGATTTTTCTCTAGTGATTAACAAGGAGTGAATTTTTAGTGTGATTTGTTCTTAGTATAAACAGAATTATGTAAATAGTAATATAATATTGTATACACAATTTGATGTTCTGTTGAGTTCTAGTACACGCGGCGATTTTGCCACAATTTGTACATTTAAAAAAATGTTTGGCATAGTAATTATTTTAGCATTTATGTAATCTTCATTTTTAGTTAGCAATTATATTCTATGTAAGGACTGAATTGAAATATACCGTTTTGGACTGATATTATTCCATCCATTTTGTTTTTTTTTAAATTGTAATTAAGATTTTATAATATCACTTGAATATCTCTTTCATATTGTTTTTTGTTGACTCAAAAACTGCAAATTCATTTATGTAATTTAAGAATTTAATCTCGGATTCCCTGGAAACATGTTACATGGTGTAAAGCACTCAAAGCTAAAGTTAAATGCGATAAAATTTTGTATAATTCATTTTATAATAATTTTGATAGTTTCACACTTTCGTTTGCAACACAATAATATCACTCAGCACAAATTTGTTTGTAATATTGTAATTAATTAATTTGTCACATGGCTTAGCTGAATAACAATTTTATATATTTTTTTCGAATAAAATTTTTGAAATGAAATTTTTGCGAATTCCGTTTGTTAGTATCGATTTTGTTTCATTAAATTTTAGAAATATAAAAATTGTTTCATTTTAGTTATGTTTGTTTATTTATGATGGTAGTGGTTTTTGTAGTCCACGGTCAGCTGCGACAAACTTCAAACAAAGTTGGCTGCAGATGTGTTGCCCTCACAGTCTGTAATTATACTAACTGTCCTATACCCATCAAACGAACAACAGCAGTGCCAGTACTTTTTACTTGGCGGGAGAAATGGGCAAGAGATGGTACCTAACTAGACGGACTCCTAGGTCGAAACGAATTATCACTATTGACTTACATCATCATCATCATCATCATTACAGCCCTTCACGTCCACTGCTGAACATAAGCCTACCCCAAGGAATGCCACAAAGCACGGTCCTGAGCCACCTGCCATTGACATATACAATATGTAACGTAATTAACGCACACCCTCAGACACCTTAATTAGTATATTATGTTATAATCATAATACATACACTGAATTTTTAGTTAAACATTTTTATGCACTGATTATTTATCAAATTAGTTATACTAATTCCGGAAGAATGTTGTGATCACAGTACAAATCCACGAACGCGAAGACTAACGTGCTTGAATAAAGTTCATTTTTCTTTATTTTTATTGAATGAGAGAATTAGTAATAATACAACTAAAACTGCACTCTTAAAAGTCTTATTGCCTTAAGTTACGGTCCATTTCAGTTTGTTTTGACTGTACAGATTTAGTCTACTCTCTGTGACTGTAATTTACGTAGTTTTAATTATTTTTAAGATAAAAAATTACCTTAAAAAAATTGCAAAAGTTCATTTTGTATGGTCCGGCTTAGTCTCCACATCTGCTTGTCATCCGTAAGATAGCACGAAAGTTTCCATAATTTGTTTCTGGCTCAGCATCATTGTTTTTTATTGGACCTGAGTCGCACGCGTCTCTCGTTAATTGTTTCAATGATCGGAATAAGCCGTTTCCGATTTTCAGCTATCTGTGCTAGTCATCCACTATCAATCTGACTTAATATATTTGGTTGAGATTTATTATACACCTTCATAAAATTATCAGCCAATAATACAGAAGATTTGTGGTACTGGGTTTCTTTCGTGAGCGGCTGAGTAACTAAGGATTTCAACTGCTGACGAAAATTGAAAAAAAAACGAACATTGCATTTGAAATTTTAGCTTTCTTTTATCGTCACTTACTGAAAACTTGAATATCTTTTCTGGCATCCAAGAAGATTTCAACAATCTGTACTTTAAATCATCATCAATTTTGGTGTTTGATGCCGTATAATAGCCCACATCTAAAACATGCTGAGAAACATCATCCACAGTCCCAGGAACGACAGCAGAAGCACCAGTACTACTTGTAGCAGTATCACTGTCGAAAACAAGTACCATAAATATATATAAAAGTCGCACGTGTAAATTTGATTTAACCCCCCACCCCCCGCGCCGCGCGCCGTCCGTAGTTTTTGTGCGGAGTGTGTTTTAGTTTGTAATTATGTCGTACACAAACGTGCAGTGGACCGAAATAGTCCGACTTTATGTATACGTAGCTAGTGACAATGTGAACGAGGCTCGACGAATGTACGCAGAACTATTCCCTGGACAACCTGTGCCAAATCGTGAAACTTTGTTGGCGGCCACGCAAAGGTTACGTAGCTATGGACAGTTTATCGTGCCGGTTCATGCTCAGGGGCGTGGCAACCAGCAGCTGCCAGTTACCCTTCAAGAACGTATCTTGGATTTCTTCGCGGAGAACCCAGAGGAGAGTACCAGGCGGGCGGCCTGTATTTTCGGTGTTTCTCATTCGACAATTTGGAAAATTCTACACATTGATCGTCAATATCCGTATCATTTTCAGCCGGTTCAAGAGTTAAATGAAAACGACCACATACTGCGGGTGGTATTTTCGCAATGGCTTATTCAAAACTTTGATAACGTATCCATTTTATTTACGGACGAAGCAGTGTTTACAAGGTCGGGCATTTACAATGTTCGTAATGAACATTACTGGAGTCGGGTAAACGAACACCGAATACGGCAAAACAGTTATTAGCACCGTTTTTCCGTAAACGCGTGGGCAGGAATTCTAGACGGCAAACTTCGTGGACTCTATTCTATTGACAGCCACTTGAATGCACAGTCGTACATGGCTATTTAACGACATGTATTCGAAAGGATGTTGGAAAATGTGCCTCTTCGTTCACTGAGAAACCTCTACTATCAACATGACGGTGCCCCTGCACATTTTCAGTTGCAAATCAGGGCTATACTGGATGAGGAGTTTCTTGGGCGATGGATAGGATGTGGAGGGCCAGTGGCGTGGCTAGCGCGTTCGCCCGACTTTACCCCGCTGGACTTTTATCTTTGGGGAGAAGTGAAGCGCCGAGTGTATGCAACTAAGTTCCGTAATACTTCGAAACACAAAAGGCGAATTCTTAGTGTGTTTTGAGACTTAAAAAATGATACTGTTGTGCTTCCTAGAGTGCGTAACAATCTACGGAAACGTGCGGAGGCATGCGTGGCTGTAAATGGATCCCATTTTGAACAGCTTTTACGATTAATGGAAAAGCTGATCAAAATGGGATTCATTTACGAGGATTTTATTTAATAGTTAAGTGTAAATAATCAATCAATCAGGCTACACATCAAGCTAACAAAACCAGTATGTCTTGGCCTCGCTTTGTATGATATTTCCGTACAATGAAAGGTCAGCTTATACTTCAAATGCCCTTTGCGTTCCAGGGCCGCGGTATCCTGCTAAGACAGTCCCGGGACCCCGGGTCCTTGATTGGACGGCGAGCTACCCATTGGTTTTGCATAGCTTATTGTGTAGCCGTATGTGCATAACATGATTAACCTTTTAAATACGCCAAAAATCCTACCTAATGATATACTATTATAATTGTTTAATTTTCTTTGTTGTTAAATCTAACTTACAATAATTTGGACTCGTCACGCAACACAAAGGGTAGGAATTTTTGACTGTCCTAAGCCAGTATGAAAGTATGAAAGAAAAGTTACATCATAGGCTATGTGTACCATTGTGTTTTTTATTGAAATGTTGTGTAGGTATCAAGGGCGGGCGGTGATCTTTACAGTGATTACGTCACTTGGGCGTATCCATGAATTTACGGACGGTGTCGGACAGAAACTATTTTAATTTTATGAAAGAAAATAGCGTTTTTTTTAAAACGGATAAATATTTTTATATTAAAGCCCATGGTTTCAGTGATAACGGTGTTTAGACTTACACACTATATATATATATTTGAATAATGTATTTTCTTGCCTCCTTTTAGCCATTTCAAATGTTTAACCAACCTGAATCAATAAAAAAAAACAGCCAAGTATTAATTCCATTTGTACACAAATATTTATTTCGATGAAGATTTAAAAGAAAATGAATACGAGTAGGTAGTCTACTCTTAGGCATCAAATCCTTTTAATTTTAATTTTAGTAACAAAAATTATAACATACTTCAATAATAATTCACAACACTAATATTTCACACACTGCACTATTACTTCGCTTATATCGCCTTATTCGCATTGGATCACTTTCCAAGACAGAACTGCCTCTCGGTGTTTTATTTGCGTCCGAAGCAATTATGGGCAACCCTTCGGTAACGGGGGAGGGAGGTGGAGAATGCTTACAGCATACCACGCAGCCGCCTGCTTGGTTATGTAGAGACTTACCCACTAAACTCCACCTTTTGGGTTTGGCTTACTGATCTGACGAGAGATCTTTAAGCCGTATACGGACGCGACCCTCCTTGGCAGAAAGGAGGGCGCAAGCGGCGAAAAGCCGTTTAGAAGGCCTCTCGGTGCTCGGCGGCTCGCTTATATATTCCGCAGACGCGGCGCAACGAGCATAAGCATCGAGAATAACCCGTCATTCTATGCTTATTGAATATTCCCGAAATGCAGTTCGAGCACGTCCTCGAAGTTACGTTGCTTGTGTAATTGACATAGTACGTAACGTCGCCGCTCCCTAATAGATGTCGCCGCGCTGCTATTAAAGTATCGTCGTGCGAATATCAAGCGAATATTAAGTCATAAATAATAAAAATAACAGTAGGTAGAGAATTTTGTTTGAGGTGATTAACTATTATGTTGTGTAATACTATTTTTTTAATTCGGGGAGGGGGGATCAATCCCCCTTGATCCGCCCTGGCTACGGCCTTGTATACAGTACTTGAATATATAAAAGTTTTTTCAAAAATAAGTTTAACAAAAAAGAAACAGGTAATAAGCAAGGATAAAAAAAATATTACACAACAACTGTCAGACTATACAATAATTAATAACATACTTATAATTTTTAAAAAATTATGTAATAAACACACACACACACACACACACACGCACGCACGCACGCACGCACGCACGCACGCACGCACGCACGCACGCACGCACGCACGCACGCACGCACGCACGCACGCACGCACGCACGCACGCACGCACGCACGCACGCACGCCCGCACGCACGCACGCACGCACGCACGCACGCACGCACGCACGCACGCACGCACGCACGCACGCACGCACGCACGCACGCACGCACGCACGCACGCACGCACGCACGCACGCACGCACGCACGCACGCACGCACGCACGCACGCACGCACGCACGCACGCACGCACGCACGCACGCACGCACGCACGCACGCACGCACGCACGCACGCACGCACGCACGCACGCACGCACGCACGCACGCACGCACGCACGCACGCACGCACACACGCACACACGCACACACGCACACACGCACACACGCACACACGCACACACGCACACACGCACACACGCACACACGCACACACGCACACACGCACACACGCACACACGCACACACGCACACACGCACACACGCACACACGCACACACGCACACACGCACGAACGCTCGCACACGCACACACACACACACACACACACACACACACACACACACACACACACACACACACACACACACACACACACACGCACACACACCTTCACGCGCGCTCCTTCTAATTAGAATCTGTTTGTTATGTCTGTAATTTTTCGTAAATTTTTAAGTTAAGTAACAAAATCAAGCTCTTGTAAAATGGCATTCGTAAAGCGCTGGAAGGTATTATTATAGGTGTGGGGGTAAACGAGCATACGGTTCAACTGATGTTAAGGACTACCGCCGCCCATGAACAACTGCAACCCCAGCGGAATTTCAGGTGCGTTGCCGGCCCTTTCGAAAGGAGTAAGTAATAACTTAAGACTTAGGAGTAAATAAGTAACTCTTTTCTTGAAGGTCCCTAGGTCGTATCGGTCCCAAAAGATCGCCAGTGGTAAACTATTCCAGAGAGAGGTCGTACGCGGAAGAAAACTCTTAGTGAAACGTACAGTGATGTACCGCCAAGCATCCAGATGGTGTGGATGGTATCGGGAGGTTTGCCGCGTAGTGCGTTCATGAAATTTAGCGGCTGAGATTATTCCGAAAAATTCCTTAGAGCACTCCCCGTGGTAGATGCGAAAGAAAATGCAAAGAGATGCAACATCTCTTCGCAGCGCCAGTGAATCGAGTTGATCGGAAAGCACTCGGTCGTCTACGATTCGAGCCGCTCTGCGCTGGAAGCGGTCAAGTGGAAGGAGTTGGCACTGGGGACCCCCAGCCCAGGGATGGGAACAATATTC
The DNA here is from genome assembly GCA_036936625.1 of Parnassius smintheus behrii. Classification (NCBI taxonomy): domain Eukaryota; kingdom Metazoa; phylum Arthropoda; class Insecta; order Lepidoptera; family Papilionidae; genus Parnassius; species Parnassius smintheus. Next base: position 33,769,671 of record JAUPFT010000024.1, read on the forward strand.
CAAAAAAGCTTCTCGATCTGCTTCGACATAGACTCCTCATAGATGTGGAGCAGTTAAGCTTTAAGTGCATCGTACGTGTGGGTAGGAGGCGGTTTTAGTAATATATCCGTCACTTGCGCGATGACTTACTTACTCAGCTTGGACACGACCAGGTCAAACTTCACCTCATCGCTCATCCTCTGAGGTGCGAGGATAGTTTCTGTGCGTATAAACCACACGTGCGGCTGGTCTGTCCAAAAGTCTGAGAGCCGGAACTGTAGAGACACTGAATCTACACCCGGTGCCATAATGGGCGGTAGCGCGTTAACAGGCGGCACGTTCTGTGGCGGTGGCGGAAGCGGTCCTCTCATGTTTCTATTCGTTCGATCACAACACACGCGAAGATTGCCCACTAATGTGTTAATATCACATCTCCTATAGGGGCCCCTATTGGTGACCAAAATGAAATATTGTATAACTTTTATGAAATATTTATTTATAGGGGAACGCGTAATATAGTTGGCGGGCAACTAGCGACTAACTCAAAAATTTTAGTAACTAATTAAGTAGGTACAACATTACTAAGTACACATATGTGTGTTCGCAGCACAGGCACAGGTCTAAGACTCCTCGCTAGGTATTAATGGGATTCCTTATTCCTTTATTATTAATAGCAGTAAGAGCACCAAAACTCTTTTACTATCCATTTTAAATTTTATTTATATTACTGGGACTCTTCATTTTGCCAATTCTCAAACCACATAAGTCTAGTAATGACCAATCGAGTTACCGACCTATTACCCTCTCATGTGTCTGGCAAAAATTTAAAAAAGTAATAATGTCTTACCTAAAAGTGTATTCGGATTCCAAAAAAGCTTAAGTACCATGGATAACTTTAGTACATTAATCACAGATATTCGTATTAAATAAATTTCTCATAGGAGTTTTTTTTTTTTGGATATTTTGTCTGCATGTGATAAGCTTCTCAATTAAGACAGAAATGCTTAACCTGAGAATTCCAGTGAGGATAGACAATTATGTCTCTAACTTTTTCTCTTCTAGATCCCTATCTATTAATGTTCAAAATTTTCTGTTTCCTTCAAAAACTATATGGAAGGGATTTCCACAAGGCTCAGTGCTTAGACCTCTCCTTTAATCTATATATATACATGATTTAAAACTTTTAGTAAATTATTTTTGTAATGTCCTTAAGACGATTTCGCACTATAATTTTTTTAAGCAACTTCAAAGTGTGTGTGCTACCAAGCCTGAGCTGACGCATCAACGTCCCGGGATGTAAACACCAGCGCTGTAAAAAAGAAGTATAATTTCGCCTCAGGTCCTTCAAAACAATCATTGCTGGCAAAGTCAGAGCACATAGGCAGAATTGGTGAGAGACTAGTTTGCCTTCCTTCTGGAACTCGTGCATTCTGGTCTTTCGCCAAGGCTGTCCAGGGGAATTTCTGTCAGCCATCTCTGCACAGGGAGGACGATTCACTGGCCCATCTCGCAAAGGAGAAGCCGATCTGCTAGGCTCTTTCTTTGTGTCTAACTCGACTCTAGATGACGGGGGGAGTACGCCGTCGACCATCCCGCGGTGTGAGTGCTCCATGCCAGAGGTGCAGTCCATACAGTGCTCGGTTCGCAAAGCACTCCTCTCCCTGGACATCCACAAGTCGAGTGGGTCTGACGGAATCCCCTCAATTGTGCTGAGGACGTGTGCTCCAGAATTGGCACCGGTTTTAACGCGTCTTTCCGTTACTCCTACTCCCTAGGCGTAGGTCCAAAATCATGGAAGACGGCTTTCATCCACCCGATCCCTAAGAAAGGTGACCGCTCAAACCCGTCCAACTACCGGCCTATCGCCATCACCTCCTTGTTCTCCAAAACAATGGAGTCCATAGTAAACTGCCAGCTCTAGAGGTACCTTGAGGATCACCAGCTGATTAGTGACCGCCAATATGGTTTTTGCCGTGGTCGGTCAGCTGGTGATCTTCTGGTCTACTGGAGGCAGTAGAGTCCAAGGGGGAGGCATTGGCCGTTAGTTTGGACATTGCGAAGGCCTTCAATCGGGTTTGGCACAAAGGGCTTCTTTCGAAGCTTCCTTCCTATGGGCTTTCCGAGAAATTGGGCAATTGGATTACCAGCTTTCTTGCTGATCGGAGCATCAAGGTTGTTGTAGATTATGTAAGCTCCGATTACAAGCCTATTAATGCTGGTGTTCCACAGGGCTGCGTGCTGTCGCCAACGCTGTTTCTTCTGCATATCAATGATATTTTGCAAGCCCGTAACATTCATTGCGATGCAGATGACAGCACTGGTGATGCTTTGTACACCGGCCGTGCCAATATTTCTCGGGAAAACGTCTCCGAGTACCGGGACTAACTTGTGTCTGAAGTCGAGCCTTTGCTGAACAAAATCTCGGATTGGGGGCGATTAAATATAGTCCAGTTTAACCCTCAGAAAACAAGTTTGCGCGTTAACCGCTAAAAAGAACCCCTTTGTCGTATCTCCTCAGTTTCAAGGCACTCCCCTTGTTGCCTCAGCCAGTATCGGAATCCTCGGCGTCGACATATCGAGTGACGTGAAGTTTCGTGGTCACTTGGAAGAGAATGCCAAATTGGCCTCAAAAAGCTTGGCATGCTCAGCAGAGCGGGACTGTATTTCATGCCGGAACACCGCCTTCAACTTTACATGGCGCAGGTTCGGTCGCACATGGAATACTGTTCCCATCTCTGGGCTGAGGCTCCCCAGTACCAGCTCCTTATACTTGACCGCATCCAGCGCAGAGCGGCTCGAATCGTCGACGACCGAGTGCTTTCCGATCGGCTCGATTCACTGGCGCTACGAAGAGATGTTGCACCTCTTTGCATTTTCTTTCGCATATACCACGGGGAGTGCTCTGAGGAATTGTTCGGATTAATCCCAGCCGCCAAATTTCTTGAACGCACTACGCGGCAAACGTCCCGATACCATCCACACCATCTGGATGTTTGGCGATCCACCACTGTAGAAATTTTTCGTTTCAGAAAGAGTTTTCTTCCGCGTACGACCGCTCTGTGGAGTATCTTACCACCGGCGATTTTTACGGACCGAAACTACCTAGGGACCTTCAAGAAAAGAGCTTAATCCTTTCTAAAGTGCCGGCAACGCACCTGCAATTCGCCTTGTGTTGCGGTTGATCGTGGGCGGCGGTATTCACTTAACATCAGGTGAGCAGCATGCTCGTTTGCCACCTCTTCTAAAAAAATAGTGGCATGTTCCCGTTTAACCTCATTCATGAATTATTAACAAGAATGTTTAACGAATTATATGGCTTTTTTATCTGTGGCCAAAAGCAGTGTGGTGATTATTTGCCGCCAAAAGTGAGTTCCTGGTATATCTGTTATTTATGATAATCAAACTATTCCAGTTAGAGACAATTGTTAGATTTTTGGGAGTCATCCTCGATTCGAAATTGGCCTTCGGTCATCACGTTGAATATTATATACTTGAGAAAAAAATATATAAATATTTTTCGGTCTGTCTGGTGTTTGGTGGGGGTCCCATCCTTTTTCTCTGTACAATGCTTTAATATGAAGCCACCTTGACTATAGTTGTTTCCTCTTGGTAACTTGCTATAAATCATCCCTAATAACAATGGACAAAATGCAGTCGAAATACCTTTGCATTACTACTGGGGCAATGAAATCCTCACCAATAATTATTTTTCAGGTTGAATGCGTAGATCCTCCTTTAACATTGAGAAGGCAGACCTTTCAGACAGATTCTTGTTTAACATCTTCCAGCATTCAGATCATCTTTTAAACTTCATTTCGTTACATTATAAAAGAATGAGAGAAGATCTTTTGATGGAACTTAAAAATTTTAAGGAGGAGGTGAGAGTATTAATTACATTGTTTTATTTTAACTAAACAAAATTAAAATAAAAGATCTCATAAATGATCTAAGGAAATCTAGAAAACAAATCAATAATATATATCAATAATATATCAATAATATATCTTTTATTTTAGAATCTATTCTATCTAATCAATAAAATTCTATGTCTCTATTTTCAACTCAAAACGAGGACTTCCGCAAAAAGATTAAAATGCTCAAATTCCTAGCTAAGAACAACTGCGACTATGTAAAGATTCTTAAGAGTAAAGTTGAAAATTTACAAAGTATGTCGAGTACAACAAGTATTGAAATAAAAAATGTGTCATGAAAAGCGATGAGACTGATCTTAAGATAGTAGTGATGTTTTTCTTATCTTTATTGTTCTCATAATGATTTATTATTTTTACGCGAACACCACACATTGATTAAAACTACTTTTACGGATCTTTTCGCGTTTAATTTTAATTGATATTTTCCGACGTTTCGGGTGCTTTCCAGCACCAATGATCACGGGGGACTGAGGTGAAGTTAAACAATTTATTGTTCTCGTTATAAATATGCTTACTGGGTGACTTCGATCACTGTTCATAAAATGTAATTATAACGTGTAGTAGGTTTTTTATGTTTATTATATATAATAAAATGTAATTATAATCGACGCAATTTGTCAGTGAGCTATCTGTTTCAGTTTTCGGCGGGAAAACACTGCATCACGTAAGGTCCAGGTGAGGGTTGCGGTTAAATTTCTGTGTATAAGCCTTTATGACATTTATTAATTAAAGTAGGGTCCTATTGTTTTTCTTAAACTGTGAAAAATTTGTTGATTTAAAAAAAAGTATTAGGTATAAATCACTTAATTTTGGCATTATCCTGTCCCCTAAGTCCGGACACAAAGTAGTCCATTAACATTTTTTTTCTTGTAAGTAGTTGTATTTCTTATAGTAATTTTTGTACGTTATTTCAGGGAACTGAAGAACATAGTGTGGGCGAAATGGAAACGTAGAATAAGAAAGAAACAAAAAATGCTACAAGCTGCGATAGATAGAGTTTTATCCAAAGAACTGAGTTTGAGAGTAGCTGCGTCGCCTTACAACATTCCAAAAAGCAGAGAAGAAGTGAAGTTGCAATCAAGAATCGGTAAATTCACTAAGACCTTCTCTCCCGACTACGAACTAGTTTTAGTGAACCACGTAAAAGATTTGTCGAAAAGATGTCTGCCTCTGATGAAAAAGAAGTTTTTAAAGTTAACTTTTGACTTGGATGAATCTTTGAAGACTCGCGATCGCTTTAACATTGATAAATGTAAGCTGCTAAGAATCATTTTTATTACGATTTCATGCGGAGACATCCTGACCCTTCGCTGAGAGCACCAGAGTCGGGAAGCATGATGCGAGTCGTAGGGTTTAACAAACCACAAGTCGATTTCTACTCGTATTACGACAATCTTGAAAAATTATTGACACAGTACACATTTTCGTCTTCCAATATTTTTTTAATATATTTATTTAACATAAAAATTACACAATTAGTTATTTTTACAGTCTGCCAAACTGCTCAGCAGTTTGTTGGCAGAAAAATGCTCTCTTACTTTCTAACATGCAAAAAAAAAAGAAGAAAAAAAGAACTAGCTTAATACAATTATACTACCACTAATACGACGAACCAATAGTATTAATATAATATTAATTAATAATTTAAAGGATAACGGCATTTTTCATATATGCATAAATTTTGCATGTACGCTTACACATATACATACATACATGCGTACAAATATATGCATACCTAAATATTACAGCTTACCTATGATGTTGTGCAATGGATCGTCATGATACATTCCATTTTTACTTTTTATTAGTATAAAGTTTTTTTAACTTATTTTTAAAATGTTGTTTTGATTTATGCGTAAGGCATTCTTGCGGTAAATTGTTATAAATTTTTGCAACTAATGTTGGAACGTTCTTTTACCATAATAATTAGCACATTTATATTGTAAAGTTATTACTTTATGCGGTCTGCGCGTATTCTTATTTATGGGGATAAAACTACGCAATGCGTCACATAAGATTGTATAATACTTTTCACATGTCGCAAATGATATTTTAAATTGCTCACTTATCGGCATTAAATTACACTCCAGGAAGAGCTGCTCATAATGGAGAAGATAACAAGGTTACAATATTAAACTTTTAAGTACGTAGGTAAAATGTCTAGACCAAACACATAATTCTAGTTTTTATTTCACATCGATCGGTGCACTATTACGGAAGTTATAAGCGTGGAAAGTTTACGTACATTTTTAAAATCTCGCCCGTGCCCGCGAGTAGTGCGTGACGTCATCGATTCCATGCGGCCGCGCCGCCGTACCGTTCCAGCGCGCCGATCATACGTTTGTAGCACAGAACACTATTACTCCTATCGGTTTGTAGTCATTGTGTTTAATATTTAAATCAATGTTTGTAGTAACAATTTTTTAAATTTTGTCATTTATTTTGTATATTATATTTGCTTATTTAATATAATATTACATAATATTATATCACAATTACATTTTAATGATATTTTTATCTCAATATTTTAAAAGGTATTTATCTCAAATATAAAAAAACATACTAAATGTATGTTTAACAAAACTTGTTAATATAACATTTAAATTACAAATATTATATTTATTTAAATTAGAATAAGAGCCGTTCATAAATACTGGGCACGTGAGAGTTAAAAATTGACGAATTTCTTCCACTTTGACTTTGATGTGGAAACCTAAAAATAAAATATAAGAATAATTAGCAGATTTAAATATAAAAAATTTGGCCTAATTATGATAACTTATATACGTTTCTACAAAAAATGTGTTTAATAATATATACGTCCTATATTTAAGTACCCACAGAAATGTCGCATCTGAACAAATTAATTTCATAATCTATATTACGTGACATAAGATGGCGTCTTAGGAATAATTCGTTTTATTAATAATTTATAATACTTTTTTTATTGATTAAGTATCTTACTAACCAATGAAAAGTAATTCCTTGGTTTTTACTGACATTTCTTGAATTATTTGTGCCATATCTAAGTACGCACGACGGCATATTTTTATCAAGAGATTTTTTTTAAAATCAACAGAACACGTGTCAACTCTAGAAGCGCCTAACGAGTGACTGATTAAAGTGCGGTGTATGCACCGCAGTTGAATGGAACATAGTAGCTGAATGCAGTGTCGCCTCTAGCACGTAGTACATATTAGCTCAATGACGTAAACATTCCTTACCTACCTACTTACTATCTGCCTCTAACTAGTTTTGTTTTCTTATTCTTCATAAGTGTACCCTGACCTTTTTGTGGTTTTTATGGTTAAAAAAAATCCTGTCGTATATATAAAGAAATTTACTACAAATATACCTTCGCTGTATAAAAATATGATTTTATCTAAAAATCAGATGTCTTCAATATTAATAGAAAAAGGGTCTCATTATTATTATGATTAAAAGCGTAGTTATATATTCGTCAGGCAAGGGATCAATGTCAATATTATCATCTAGAGTAGTAACAGGATCGACAACATATCTATGCTCAATTTCTTGTGAAGTAGTGGCAATCGCATGTGCAATTGTTTCTGACCTAGATTTGGCATTTAATTTTGATAGTAAAAATCTTTGTGGTTTTTCTGTATACCGATTTTGACAAGCAAACTTGTGAGGCAAAAGATCTTTTTTAAGTTTGAGGGGACCACGAACTAGTTCACGTAGTTTTCCATATCGTTTTCGACCTGGAACAAAATACAAACTATTTAAAGTCTATAAAAATAAGGAACCTCGTAATTTGTATTCCATCAATATTTTAAATATGTACCAACTATGTTATACATAAAAATAGGACAACTTAAAAAAAAAATTAAGTGCTCCACTTCATAATCAAACTTCCATTATTTGCGGCCCGCAAATTATGCAGGTTGAACAGCTCTGCGATGTGTTTAGTTTTTGCTTGAAATATCGTAAAAATATAAAAACGTTTGTTAACATATTCCATATTTTAACCTTTATATGCATTATAAACATTTTAAAATTTGCTGCAAATATAGGTAGGTATCTAAACTTAATAATTCACGACAGGTCATTGACTTATCTACATTACATAGGTAAGTACTTTACCCAAGTTTTGATGTTTATTTACACTGAAGTAGTTTTAGTTAAATATGTAGGTATTAGGTATTGTTTCTTCTTGAAATTATAATACTCATTAAGCGTGGAAAGGTTCAATGAATCGTTAGTTACTTAAATACTGCGACTCGAGTAGGTACCAACATGCGTAATAGAAAGCATTTACTACCAATAACCAAGAGCTATCATGTGAAGATTATTATTATTTGAATACTTACATCGAAATGATCCTCACAACAATATGCTATCGCTAGTACAAGATCCCACTGCAGAATTAGTGTACTCATCGAGTATATGCTAAAAACCTAATTTTTACGCATATTTATCATTATGAGAATAAATATTTGGTGCCTATCAAAATGTGGCCGCTAGTATTTTTAATTAAATTATTTTTAATTAATTTTTCGCAAAAAATTTCACTGATTTGTTTTTAAAATAAAATATCGTCCACTTCACGGCAATATATATAAAGACTTTGAAAATTTACGGTTGCCGTTGCACACTTGGCCGCACCTCTTCGCAGCCAGGTGTAAACAGGTATGATTTTGATATCTTTTTACGTTTATAACGTACATTTATGATTTATATATTAAATTAAAGCTAATTTTTTTCTTATTATTATGATATATGGGTGCCTAATTAAATCTGGCCGCAAATAAGAGTTGCTGGCTGCTAAATATGATAAATATTAAAAGTAGAGTGAAAGAGAGCTAGCGCGTAATGTCACCAGTCAGACGAAGACAGCGATTGCCAGCTGTCCGACGTTTTAAAGCCATTGCGCATACGTCGGGTGCTAGTGTTCTCAACCACTGGTTCAAATAATAGTAGAGACGACTTAATAAATACTCCAAAAGAAATGTCTTTCTTTCAAAATTACAAATTTAAAAATTACATAAAAACGATTAATATTGAAAAATAAAACCAAGGTAAAAAAAATTATTGTGCAAGTAGGTTGAAAAAATATTAGATTTTATTCAAGTATTTAATCGTTTGTCACATATAAATTAAACATTCAAGTAAGTTAAACATTAAAATAAAAAAATGTTTCTTATATTTTTCTTATATTTCATCGGAGCTATCACTTTTATCGTTACTAATATCAGAATCGTCGTCATTATCGGAAGATTTGTTCGTGGAATCACATAGCACACTCTCAACTTGCGTTGGAGTTGAGTCTCCCAGGAACCATGTTGGTTTTAGGACACCATCTAATAACAGCCAGCCGTTATTTTCCGCGTTAAACTTGATACAATTCGGCTCAGTAGCATTTAACCACATTGAATTAACAAAGATTGTCCGCAACAATTTTTGTTTCAAAGATTTCCAGCACGGTGGAATATGCGTTGAGTCGAAACCTTTCATTCTTTTCATAAATTTTTTATTATTTTGTTTTGAAGCGTACATTTTGTCAAATAATAAAAATCTTGCGGCATTTACATTTTGACACTTTGGAAGTCCATACATAAGGCACGTAAACTCCTGGACCGCATTAATTTTAGTTTTATTAAAGATGTCATTAGGATTCGTCAAAGACGCAAGAGCTTGTTGAATGTGTGGGTGCTTCATAAATAAAGTCAAGGGCCGAACTTTCCCTTTGTTGAAGAATGCAGCCGTGTAGTCGCAACCCGTGTACGCGTGAAAAGCGGGAAGAGCAAGACATAGAGTTGCGCCTAATTTTATTGATAAGTCCGTACAGTTAATGTAAACTTCATCTTTATTATTACTTTTTTTTGATGCACTGTTCGCCAACCAAATCTGCAAATTAGGAAATTTATGCATATTACTAATTACCTAATAAAATTATTAAAACGTCTGTGTCTGATGCTTTCACCAAAATTTTAGAATTTTCAGGTACTTTGCTTATGTGGAAAACAATCCTTGTATCAGCTTCTTCATGTTTACATTCAAATGCAGTTTCTTCAGTTTGCACTACGAGATTTGCAGCAGAACAATACGAAAAACATTGCTCTCCAACTGTAATATAAATCTTTTTATTTCCTAATACTGTAGCAAAAGAATCATCGGGCCAATGATTTGCTAAGAATTTTACCAGGGCTTCTTTGAAGTGAAAATTCTTCAAGCTTTTTAAAAAATCATTGAGTCTTTTTTGCAAAGGGCCATTAATTGTGTATGGAATATCAATTTCTTCTCGATTTTGTCGTTCGCTATCTTTAATAGAAGGCGTTAAATATCTATCAAATATGATATGTACTTCGGGAGTATTTTTCGAACAAAGTTTTATCAATATCGATTCTGCTACTTTTCCAAATGTTTGCGGCAAATTAGAGCCAATTTGATACAAATAATAGAAACCATCAATGATTTCTATGTCGACTTGGCCAGGATTAGCTGGTGCAATCTTTGCTGTCAATTGTTTACTCAGAGTTGACTTGTCCGTCTTCATTACGTCACCTGAGCAGTGGAATAGTGCAGGAGGTAGAGGTGCTAGAGGGAATGACAAACAGTACCCAATGTCAACTTTTTGATTAATAGCAATTGCCAACAGACGTCCAAAAATATCTCGTTCCATTTTAATTACTGTATTTTTGTCTCCGGTGGTACTCTTAATACTTTTTTAACACAATCTGAAGCGAAGTTATTTATTTTATTACGACTTATTGATCTCACAAATCTTGTTGAATCTTCACAGCATTCCGAAAAAAATTTTAACTTTTGTTCTTGACCTAAAGACTTAACATTGAGTAAATAATCAGTAACATTTGAGGATGCCGCTTTACCAGTTGACAAATTGAACAAACGATCTTTGACGACATTTTCAGAAAAAGGATTCATTGTTTTCTTCATCGTTTTAACAATATTGTTTAGAGTTTTGGAGTCTTTCTCAATTCGATTCTTCTGTAACGTATAAGAAGTATCATCTGCTTGAGATAATCCGATTTCTGCTTTCACGGACGACATAATTTTAGTCCTGACACTATGGCTAAGAGCCCATCTTTCTCGTGCAGCGATCGAATTTGTAAAATGGCTTACACCAGTCAAGGTATTACCGGCATCAGCATTAATCGTCTGCTCCAAAGTCAAGTCTACAGGTGATCTGCCTAAGCATGATTTTGTGCGTCTAATACCAAATGCACCTTCGCGAAATTCCTGAAGTAGAGTAGAATTTTCGACTTTTAACTTGATTAAGTTATTTAAATACATAGCAGCCCATTTGGCATAATTCGGCTGATTGAATGCAAAAAAGTAGCCACACATTTCGAAGATAGAATCTAAGTAGAGCTCAAAATTACTGCAGCGTATGCTTCTAGAAAATCGAAGAAATATGTTGATAAGTTCAGTATACTGCAAATAATATTGAGCTGTCTTTCCATGACCGCCCTGAAGTGTTATTTCGCGGAATTGTTTGTAACCCTGCAGTATTTTATCCAATGAATCAGGTAAAACAATGCTCTCGTTGATTCCACATGAAGTATTCATTACAGCGTTTAAGTCTTCCTTTAAAGTTTCAACATCATCCGTGTCAATTTCTGACAGATATTTTTCAAAATGAAGAATCTGCAAAGCACCAGAAGCCAAAGGATGTAGCCGCTTACATCGATTAAAATGTTTACTATCTAAGAAGCTGTTCATTGAACCTCCTGCTAGTGCCTCTGCTTCAACCAAAATCTCTACTAATCCACTGGAATCAATATACTTTCCAATTGCTTTAAAGAAAGCCATTTGGGTATGGAATGCGCCTAAATTAATGAATATATCGTCAAATTCTGGCTTTTTAGTATGTTGAATCTGCATAGCTAATTTGGCTATTGCTAAATCGTAAGTAGCTATGATCTGTTGTTGATTACAATTCTTAGCAATTTCCTTTGCAATGTTAAGAGTTTCTTGAACAGCTAGCGATGTAGGAGATTCATTAATTGGTGATAAGTACTCGACTGTCTGAATTTTACTCTCATCAATGCCAATTTTGCAGTTTTCTGTTGCCCCATATTCTTTTACTATTCTTAACAATATTTTGAGGTATTTTAGACCTCACAATTGCTAGGTCACAAGTAATACTCAAAGGGAAATGATCCGACCAATAAATACTGTGTAAAATTTCAACACTGCGCACAGTTTGGTAAGCGGCAGTAGTAGTCACACAGTGATCGAGCCATCTTCTACTTCCGTGTGCATCACTTACATATGTAAAAGAGTCAGAGTACATACCGAGTTTGTCCATATCAGCGCACTGCCAACACTGATCCGTACAAAACTTTAATAATTCATCACCAAATAGCTCACCTGGGTGAGCATTGAAATCACCAACAATGTAAACTGTTTCTATCGCGCACAACTTTCGATGATAGCACAAATTCTACCTAAACACTCCGTGAACTCAATTACGTTTTCATTTTAATCCACTGGCATATAAATACTGAATACCAATATGGATTGGTCACCACTAACGGCCTTTATTGCACATACCCTTGGATTTTCACAATCGATCACTGTCACTGAAGTAAACGCCACCTTACGCCACAAGATCGCAACACCCCCATACGGTCTGCCGCGAAGCAAGCCAGCAGACGTATTAAATTCTTCTTCTTCGTAAAGAAGAAGAAGAAAAGAATGAAAACTAAATTCAAAATAGCAAAGAAGAGAACGGGCATCAAACGAAAGATGTGAAGGGCAAAGACAAAATTAAAGAAAATCGTATCGAAAATCACCTCAGGATGTTTTTTTGGTTTGTATAAACGATAGTTATATATAAGTCATACTTACATCAAAATGATCTTCACAGAAAAATAGTCTAGTTTTGGTAGGCAATGTATTCGGTTATCTTCTTACCAGTTTTAGCCAAATATTTCTTATAATTAAATAATTGGTACCTGAATCCATAACTTTCCCGGTTCTTATACTCGTATTTTCGCATTCAGGCACAACACAACAATGACATAGATGATAACTCATTATTAAACATTAAAAAGTATCTTTTTCCTTAGCAAAATCGGTAAAATTCTAGGACAGTGACGTCACGAGCTGAACAGCGTGGCGGCTAGCGTTTTCACGCGAAAATTTAAAACGATAGATTAAAAGCAATTTTAATCGGTTTTAATATATATATATATATATATATATATATATATATATATATATATATATATATATATATATATACAGTAGAAGTCCGATAATCCGGCACGTTCGGGACCGACTCGGTGCCGGACTCCCGAAAATTCCGGTCTATAGGCGGTAATTATAAGAACAATTAGGTTAATAATTAAACTACAAACACAATATGCAAATATGTATGTATGTACGTACAACAAAGTTTATTTTACATTTCATATGCATAATGTATGTACACGTACTGTAAAACATATTTCACTTAGATTTTAAAAAGTCACGATTTTTCTCGAGAAGTACCTACGGCCTAAGAGTTTATGCGAGATTGTGGATAATATTTTACGAATTTTACTTACACCATTTATAAGTCCCATGGCTTACACACGTTCGGGGCCCCTGTAGCCCGGGGGCCTCTTGATACGGCTGATACGGCGGTAGTTACGCTCCTGGCCCCAACTAACCTACGGCCAACTACAAACGTTACGGAAACTCTCCGGCCGCCCAGCAACGTTTTAATCGAACGCCCTGTTCCGCTAGGTTCCGACGGTTCGAAATGTTGCGTCGAAACGCAGTGTGTCCGCAGACGGGTGTGCCGTACACCCCTCCACACTGAGTACACACCGCACTACGTACACCGCAACCCTAGCAGATTCTCACCTCCCAGAACATTGAACGATATGAGTTAGCCCTCAGAGCTGGGAGTCCACCACCCTCTGTTCGGACGGCCGTTAGATATATCATTTACGTGCACATTCAATTGACGTAGGCGAACATCGTTATGCAAGTAACGATGCAGATAAATGTCCCCTTTTTTATTTTAAGCTTGCGACCCTCAGCCCGCGAGCCCTGATACCGATGAAGCTGTAAAAGCCAAAAGGCTAAAAGCACCAACATCATCGAAACCTGTCAGTCTGTGCTCTGTGAGCTGTGAAGTATAGTAGTGTGCGGTGTGCAGGAAAAAGCGTAAAGCGTCGTTTTTACAATGGCGTATAATAATTTAAAACTTTGTTTGTTAATATTGTGTTTAGCAGCAGTTGGTAAGTTAAACCATAATATTTTTTTATTTACATTTGCTTGGTACTTATTATCAACAATGTTTATTAATTATTTATTTACTGCTTTGCCTCTAAAAAATATACTTACTTTAGTCAAAAACTTAAACTATAACTTTACTTTCCTATTACCCAAAAAAGTATTTTTTCAAGCATATTTTATCGCTTTTTATTTTGAATATATAAATTGAAAATGTATTTCTTAAACATTTATTAACAAGTATTACAATTGCTTTATATACCCCTCCTCTAGTGGGCCATATTAAAACTTAAGAAATTTTATTAAACTGAAGTTTCACATCAAAGAATAGTTTAATAATTTGTGAAAACGGTAATGGGGCTATCCAGGGGAATATACACATATTTCACACTGTGTTAACATGTTTAATCGTTGATGGCGTTCTTATATTAGTCCCGAGTTCACCACATTGCAACTCAGAGCTTGTAGTATCTTCCTAGCATCTATTGCTATGACCGCTTGGACGATACCCATACATTTCGCCTGAAAAACTGTGTTATGTGTACCTAGCGGTGTACGCGTGTGGATATTGAGGTCTTCAAAGACAGTTTAAGATTTTATACCATCATTTGTTTTAGAAACATTCGTGAAAACTCTAAGCTCTTTTGAGCTTAATCACTCCGGCTGACTGGTTTCATTTAATTGTATCTTACATCTACTTCTTATCGAATACAAATTGTTTGGGGATCTTATCGTACTTGGCTTGTAAGATAGGAATTTTTGAGTAAATTCTATCAATTATACCTGTGTGAGGAACTCTACTCTTACTCCAAATATGTAGGGTCTTGAGTCTAATGGCAGCTAAAGTAGTTTTTTTATGTGTAGATGAAGCGGGGCTAATTCTTGCATCTTATGCAGCCTGTGATAGCCACATATGCTAGTCTCTGGTAACACTGAAGCTTCTTTATAGTGGTGGCTTCACTTGTTTTGGTCGACCGTAGCAGTGCACCGTATGTGATCATAGGCGGAATTTCATTTTTGTACAGCCACAGTATAATTTTTGGCGTCAGACGCTATCGTTTGCTAATCATGTATCTGCATTGCCAGAAAGTTATACTAGCTTTGTTAATTTTCTTTTCTATGTGTTCATTCCAGTTAAATTTGCTGCCCTAGGTAAAACGTAGGTATTTTACCTCAGAAATAGAATATATAATAAATATAAAGGTACTTATTCGGCATTCGTTATTGTGTGAACATTACTAGGACCTTTCTATTTGGATTAACGGTTAAGTTGTATTCCCTGGAACATCTCTACTATACGGAGAGCCGCTTGGATCAGAAAAGTGATCATATATAAATATAAATATATTTACACTACTATATTATAATTGTAGCACGAACGGGTTTGCTCGGCCGGGGTAGGATCATGCTCTCACAGCATATCAGCGTAAAATAGCAGCTTAATGCCGCTGTGTTTTGCCCCCGACATTTGCCATAGACATCTACAATTAGATGAAATGCCTCGTTTCCATTAAAAAGGGTCTCCGGTTCTCCACACTCACCATATGAAACACAGAAGCATTAAGCTGCTGTTTTACGTTGGTATTCTGCGAGTCCTTTCCCGGTCGATCCGACCCATTCGTACTACAACCATAATATAGCTGCAACGTGGCTACCACATATAAAAATAATAATATTGAAACCTAAGGAAAAAAAATTATTTTTTACTTTAGATAATATCCGTTTTATCTATTAATATGTTATTGAACATGAAATACAGCTTAGGTACTTTATAATAATAATAATTGTTTATTTCGGACAAGTTGTACATTCATATGGGTTAGTGAAGTAACTTAATTAATAGAATCAGGCGTTACTTGGCGGAAATCCATTATATTAAAGTTGTTAAGAATTAATTTGCACACATCCGCGTAATAAAATAAAATGTGTATCATCTTACCTAATTTAAAGAGCACCTCCCGCCCTCCCTCAATTGCGTGCACTAATCCCGTCACTTTACTTAGACTTAGCTCACTAGCCTTAGTCTTACTTAGACTTAGCGATCAGCCACCGCAGAGTCAACATCCCCTGAGGATGCCTCGTGTAGAGGCGAAACACGTGTCATATTATCGTCGATGTGTGGCATTTATAGTGAAGTGGTGTTGAGAGTAGTGGTGCTGGAATTAGTGGTGCTAGAATTAGTGGTGACGGGATAAGTAAGAAACATCTTTTTATTGTATTGAGTGGATGCGTGAGAATATTTCTTAACAGCTTAAAGTAACTTAAAATTATGTTAGTAATAAATTCAATAAGGTACAAAAATTACAATATATACCCGCTCAGCATTTAAAATACATTTTCGTGGTTTAAGAGTGACCATCTGAAGAAAAGGTATGTCCCCGTGATCGTCACTTCTTGCACAAAGCACTTCCAGAGCGGTGGTGATGCTAATGTCTTGATGATGCTTGTTTGAATGATGCCTTCGAAGCCATCAGTTTGGAACTCCGCAAAAATCTCCGATGCACTGCAAAACCGCAGCAAACCCAACATTATCCTAAACATATCATTGTACTCGATTCGTAGGGTGTCTAACGAATTTTTGGTGTGGTTGACCCACAGGCTGCCTGTGTACATACTTTGGGCAGAACCAACATCATCCTAAACATATCATTGTACTGGATTCGTAGGGTGTCTAACGAATTTTTGGTGTGGTTGACCCACAGGTTGCCCATGTACATGCTTTGGGCAGACCCAACATCATCCTAAACATGTTATTGTACTGGATTCGTAGGGTGTCTAACGAATTTTTGGTGTGGTTGACCGCCAGGCTGCCTGTGTACATGCTTTGGGCAGACCCAGCATCATCCTAAACATATCATTGTACTGGATTCGTTGGGTGTCTAACGAATTTTTGGTGTGGTTAACCCACAGGCTGCCTGTGTACATGCTTTGGGCAGACCCAGCATCATCCTAAACATATCATTGTACTGGATTCGTTGGGTGTCTAACAAATTTTTGGTATGGTTGACCCACAGGCTGCCTGTGTACATGCTTTGGGCAGACCCAGCATCATCCTAAACATATCATTGTACTGGATTCGTAGGGTGTCTAACGAATTTTTGGTGTGGTTGACCTACAGGCTGCCTGTGTACATGCTTTGGGCAGACCCAGCATCATCCTAAACATATCATTGTACTGGATTCGATGGGTGTCTAACGAATTTTTGGTGTGGTTAACCCACAGGCTGCCTGTGTACATGCTTTGTGCAGACCCAGCATCATCCTAAACATATCATTGTACTGGATTCGTTGGGTGTCTAACGAATTTTTGGTGTGGTTGACCCACAGGCTGCCTGTGTACATGCTTTGGGCAGACCCAGCATCATCCTAAACATATCATTGTACTGGATTCGTTGGGTGTCTAACGAATTTTTGGTGTGGTTGACCCACAGGCTGCCTGTGTACATGCTTTGGGCAGACCCAGCATCATCCTAAACATATCATTGTACTGGATTCGTAGGGTGTCTAACGAATTTTTGGTGTGGTTGACCCACAGGATTCCTGTGTACATGCTTTGGGCAGACACATCATCGTAAACATATTGTTGTACTGGATTCGTAGGGTGTCTAACGAATTTTTGGTGTAGTTTGTTTGTGTACATGCTTGGACGTTATCCTTTAAAACGCGTCACTTTTACCTCTTTCGTACAGCGAGAAAACCTGCAAGCCAACCTATTTTCACGTGGTAGAGCCATGCGGCAGCTATATTATGGCGTATGGCGGCATACCAGAGTAAAACAGCAGCTTAATGCTGCTGTGTTTCGTATGGTGAGTGTTGAGAACCGGAGACCCTTTTAACTGGAAAAGAGACATTCCATCTCAGTCTTCAGGGCTGGAAACGCATCTGCATTTTAGTTGAAGATAAATGTAAATGTTTTTGGGCCACAGCATCCACTGACCATCAGGTGGACTGTGTGCTCGTTTGTTACCCTTATTCTATAAAATAAAATAAAATATTACCTCTAACCACTATGGCCCTTCGTTTTCTTTCAATTTTTGCTACAGGTTTATTGTTCAAGCCATTATAAGTAAATAATAGATTTCCTTATAGAGCGCCTCAAAGGAATCCCTCCTTTGAGGCGATCCATGGGGAATATTTGCAATAGTTGCTACGCTTACCAAGTCAGTGGGTTGGCAACCGCAGTTTTTTACTTTTAGCCGTTATTAGGAAGGCGCTGCTTCCCATCTCCTGATTTGTTCCCTTCTGTCGCCTCTTACGACTCCCATGATATGGGGTGTGTGTGTATTATAAGTAAAGTACCATTTACCATTAGTAGTTGTGCAGTACCCAGTGCCAGTAGTTCTCAGTAGAAACTTTCCAAAAGTAAAGAACGATTTAAAAAAAAAATATGTACCTATTTTAACTTTAACTAGCCTTACAAAATTTATATACAATATACATGTTTTTAAACGCAGGTGAAAGAAGAAAAGAAGAAACATACAATAAAAATGTATTTGTAAGTTTTTAACACATTATTAAAAAAATGTTACAGCTTCCGGCCAACAAACACCAACGATCTCCCATATCACTCAAAAGCAGATCAGGGATATAGGCGGATCGGTTGACTTGAATTGCTCAGTACACTATGCCCAAGATTATCCAGTGCTATGGGTAAGTTGTTATCAAATTTTTTATTGGTCTGTTCATTGAGTACACTATGCAAGCATATTGAATATCTTTATCTTTCGAATAGTCTAGATTAGCGCAAAAGTTCGACACATCTACCATTGGTAATTACTACTGTGAAACACGGCTGCCAAGTGAGGTGACATTGGCAAATTGCGTTTACTAATAAAGAAGCCTATGTGCAACAGCCGTATATTGTAAAAGGCCGAAGATTTTTTTTATTATTTCTTAAATACATACAAGGTCTATTATTTCAATGAAAAGGGTGTATTTGTTTCCTTTTTTTGTCATTTCAGCTTTCATTTTTAGTTACTTTTAATCGCAGCGAGTTTGATACGTCTAATTTATTTCAGTATTTAGTTTTAATGCTGATCATGATCAATGAGCCAAAAATCTGGCCTCACATGAATATGAGGCCCTGAAAGGGAGGAGGACTCTTATAACTTTATCGACCAGGTATCTTCGGATAAATCAATGACTTCTTCACTCGCTTTTGTTGACATACTACTTGGTAGATAGTCTTAAAATGTTGCAAATCCAATTTAACGAGTCGGGTTTTTCATATCTTTCACGAAATAGGCATCAAAGTTGTTAGTAATAACGATAAATGAGAGGAAATTGTAGATAGTACGGTTGTTTTGGCTGCACTTGGTTTGCTATACTAAAAGTTTCAAATGTTACAAAACAATCATACTTGCTATCCTCAATACTACTCTTCTACAACATAAGATTTTTCATGAACGCTCGAATTAGTACGAATCGTGAATTGCAAAAAGGTCTGATTCGTTCGAACCTTGCATATTTAAATTGATGAATTCTTATATTTTCGCGAACACTACACATGAAATGAAACTAATTTTTACGGATTTTATCACTTTTAATTAAACTTTTAATTCCTGACGTTGAAATATCGCGTCAACGTGATAAAATCCGTAAAAATTTCTTTCATTTAGTACTAACTGAGTTCGTTTAATTTCGAAAAAATGTCCGCCAAGTATATGATTTTGGGAATGAATCCTTCGTCCAGAAGAGATTCAATATATTCACTTTTTTCTCCCAAATAAATTGCAACCTCATTGCGTAATTCCATGTTGTCAATATTTTCCCGCTGAATAACTAACGTACCCACCTCTAGTCACAGACCGCGCGCCTGACTGTGTTAGTCAGTGACCGTACAACTGTTAGCCCGATTGGTCGAAAATCGAAATATCGTCTTACGTTTTATTGCCCGGGGCAATATTCCTTTAATAAACTTTGAAACCCACTGGTGGGTCGCTACCCAAAGTTTAAAAATTCTGAATTAATCCATTACAGCCCCACAGTCACTTCCGCACATAGGCCTCCCCTATAGATTGCTATAAGGGGATTTTACCATAGTTTGGCAACCGCAATTATTTTATTATTTTAAGTTGTTATTAGGAAGATGCTCCTGCTCATCTCGTGTTTCAGTTTCCCTCTATCGCCAGTTACGACAACCATGGAACTATAGGCGGTACTGATTATCCTCACACTGCTCCTACCCGGGAATTAAAATACAAGCCCGATGCGAATTGGTATTCGAAAATTGGCACTATATCACTCTATAGTTATCATTTAGTCACAGAGCGATATCTGTGCAGCGATGAATTCTCCGCAGTATTGAGACATATTGCAGCAATCCCTGCAATGC
The DNA here is from genome assembly GCA_036936625.1 of Parnassius smintheus behrii. NCBI lineage: Eukaryota > Metazoa > Arthropoda > Insecta > Lepidoptera > Papilionidae > Parnassius > Parnassius smintheus. The sequence goes on from JAUPFT010000024.1 coordinate 33,790,127, forward strand.
TACTGCGTTGTTTGTAAATAAGCTTCTTATTAATAGGTTATATTAGATGATGATATGATAGATACATTATAAGTATATTTATTATCACATCACATCACGGATATGATAATTTATTTATTGTCTAGTGAATATGGTTGAAAAAATGGCACTGAGCGCCGGTCCATAAATAGACATGAACGTGAAGGCGCGGCGGCGGCGCAGTGGCGACGTCGTCGATAATCAAATTAAATAAAAACATTAAATCTGAACTGACACCATATTCTGTGTTAATTTACTCGTTTTTTAGTAATTTGGCATTTGTTTTAATGTAAAGCTGGATTTCTTTTTGAAGAACATTGATTATTTGAGAGGAAAGTAAAGAAATAATTAAAACATATGATGCATAAATACAAACCTGTATGTATTACGTTTGTAAATATTATAACTACTTAAGGGGAAATATAACCTCAAATGGCTTAGCAAGATCCTCCGTTATGCCGAAAATATTGCAGCATTAAATTTGAAATAAAAATATGGTAAAGTTGAGGATTAATGTTAAGGATTAAGTCAGACGAAAACACGATTCCGTGAAATTTTCTCGATAGAAAAAAATCCAAAGTTACCTCCAAAATAAACAATAAACCGCTGTTATTCATAAAATACTTTAAATAAGATGATGAAACTTTGCATACTAACTGAACTAACTATAAAGCAGTGCTTATGTTATTTACTTTTTTTTAAATACCATTATTCTCACTGTAAAAAGAAATTACCTAAACTATCGGCTTCTTGAAGCTTGATTCCTGCCGCCCTGGCAGTTTCGCTTCGGCCATTGAAGGGGGAGGTTGTGTCGCTTACGATCAGAATACACATTACGCAACAGAACGACGTAAAATTAGAATGGGAAATAACCGTAATAAAAATAAGAAGCGACTAGGTTGGCGTTAAGAAACAGGCATAAATATGATAAACCTAATGAAATAAGTATCTAACGACCTATCTACTTACAGTATCAGTGATTACAAACATGTCGGTACATAGCATACGACGCGCGGGGAAGTGGGGGCGAAATTAGAATTTGAGCTGACTTACTATATCCTCTTAACAAACTAACTTCGCTGTTAAACAAAAAGACAGTGACAACCCTGCAACAATGGACAGTTAAGTCTCGCGAGTATCCTACTATTCTGTTTTTACTATAACTACGTAAGCACCAATCAACATATTTTTTCAACAAACTGCTACTTTACGCTGGTTTTCTATTTAAACGTAGTCTTTTCTCGGTACGGCCGATCAATCGTGCTATAACCATTATGAACGGGGGTGGCTCTGCTACGTACAAAAAATGCTTTCGAAATTTTGCCTATACATTTCATTGGTATTTTAAATGACGACGACCGTTCCATTAAACATCGTTGTCTTAGTTGTCTTTGATATGTAATATACGTCTGCAAGCCTACAGGTGTAGGTTTCATCCCAAAGTAAAGAATTCGACTCTTAAGTAGTTTTGATGACAATATAATATATTATTCGTTGCACTTAGAACCTTTAGTACATCGTAATACAATTAAGTTCCCTCTCTTTACATTGATTCGTTTAAATACGAGGATCTTTATCCTATCTTGCCCCCATTTCCCTTAACCGTGATACGCATTGTCAATTTGATGTAGGCATGTTGGTAATGTCCTATAACCAATACACCACTTGATAGGGTATCAAATATGATCACCTCCACCCGCTTTTCTTTATGTTTGTTTGTACGATTTGTGATGTACTTATAAGTGAACTCAAAGCGTACTTTTGAAACAATTGCGTAGCATATTTGACTTTGAAAATGTGCTTTTTAAAAGCCAATTTTGAATAAAATATTTGATTTTGACTTATACAACCTCGCGTTGAGATATAAGTACTTCATGGAATAGTATTGTGGCCGTAGAAGGAAAAGGGGAGATCTCCCGCCGGGCAAGGTGTTCTGCCCGGGAAGCGACCAACGCTCCGTGTGATAGTTCGGAGCTGTTCTATATATACTGTTTATGATTTTGAATTTTGATAGCGTGATTTAAGCTTCGGTGTGTATCGCTGGTGGCGCGACGACAGCGCCGCCACAGTATTATACCCTTTATTCGTGTATTAACACTTTCACTGCCCGACTTACAATAGTAAGTCAATAGCTATGAACTATATGTAGTACATACAGCAAAATGGGTTAAAAAGTTAATCCTCTTATGTACTAAGCTCAATGTACGAATCTTTTCCCTCCTGTTGCCCTCTAAGTAGCCAAATCTTACACCACAGAGAAACTTTTTGTCATGTTTCATTGCATGCAATACATAATAATGTTAAATTCCAGCATATAATATACGTTCCACTTCTGGGATAGACCTCCTCCCATTTCAAAAAGGGTTGCTTATGTATGGTGCAATTCACATATCCTCAAATTACTTTTCTAAGCTCATACATGCAGGTTTGCTCACGATGTTTAAAATTGCAATTAATAATTTCATTGGTGTCAGCAGGTAGCGAACCCGTCTTGTTCCGAGTACTTTAAAATTTACAACAAGAGCTTAGCCTCTGAGCTACTGCGGCTCATATGAGATAAAATATAAGACAGAGAGAAGAGATAATTATACTAAATATCAGATAACATACACTTTATTTTTATTATTAATATTAGAACCATTAATATTAACGTTGTTACCATTCCAACTATACTTAAGAAAAGGCTTGTGACAAAATTTTATTACCCTTTCTTACCTAATTTTTATTTTATAAATTTAATAAAGAAAATAAACTTCTATTTTAAAAACTGCTAACAGATAAATCTCTTACAAAACGAGGGTCTTGTGTTTAACCAATTCAAAGAAGGTGGTTATTAATACGATTGCGTTATTAATGTTCATTTAATATTAATTTCAAATAGTAATTTCTTTTTAATAGAGTTCAATAAGTAATAAAACATGATTATAAAGAAAATTGTATTATCAGCCATATCGCCCCCACTGCTCCGTCTTGTATCTGTGTTATCATTAAATAAATGGGTGAAAGATATTTTTTTTCTTCACGTATATGATTTATTTTGCTTATTCATTTTATTATATCCCCCAAACTCTTCACCGCTTCGTTGGAAGACATTTTCGAGCTACTGAACTGGAAAGGATACGGTATTAATGTAAATGCCGTGTACATCACTCTCTTTTTTTTGCGCCCGAAGCAATTAAAGGGCTACCCTATATGTAGAGAGGCGGAAAATGCATTACGCATACCACGATAGCCGGTCTATCGTGGTTATGAGGGACTCACTGCCTACCGGGGGAACCTAAGTGTTACCCTCTAAAAACCGCCTTTGGGGACTGGCAACTGGCTGTTTAAGCTTCTTATGCCATATCGGGAGCGACCCTCTTTTGGGAAAAGAGGGCGCAGGCGGCTACAAGCCGCTGAGGTAGTGCCTACGAAGGCAAATTAATTATGAATAATTTAATTTAATTAGAGTTGGCCTGAGCCGCCAGGAGGCAGTTCAGGTCGTTTGACAGTTTATTAGGCGGGTCCGAGTGAAGGTTTCTCGGCCTGCGGACTCGATAGCGGTGGGGCTGCATAAGTAGCTGCCTCACGAATAAGATGATTGGAGTGCGACTCTGAGGCTTTGAAGAAGTTCTCAGAGAGTTTTTTAAGAAATTGTTGAATTGTAGGGAGCTCTAGGTCCCGATGAAGGTCGGCATTACGGACGTACCAAGGTGCGTTCGCAGCTCGACGACAGAAAAGGTTTTGAACTATTTGGAGTTCATTAATAATTTTAGGGTCGGCGTGGGCAAAAATGGGGCCCGCGTAGGACATGACTGGTCGTATACAGACCTTATAAAGGGTTCGCTTGTTTCTGAGGGACATTTTACTATGTCGGCCCAACATACTGTTGAGCCTACTCAGGTAAAAACGTGCGTGACGGGTTACTCTTTTGACGTGGGGCCTGAAAGTAAGACATCACTCTCCTTCGATTTGTCGATGATATAGTCCTTATAGCATAATCGCTGGAGGACCCAAACACTATGTTCAATGACCTCAATAGTGTCTCCCAACGGATAGGTCTTAAGATGAATTTGGACAAAACAAAGATCATGTCTAACGTCCATGTCACACCTACGGTGGTAGTTTTTGAGAGCACTAAGCTCGAAGTTGTTGACGAGTACCGTACCGATGTCAATCAAGGGATTCAACTCGGCTGGGCAGCGTACGGGAAATTATGATACATCTTCTCGTCAGGTATAACTCAAAACCCGAAAACGAGATTGTACAACCAGTGCGTGTTACTAGTGATGACTTATGGTTGTTAGTCGTGGTCCTTCACTGCTGGCCGTATGAGGACGCTCAAGGTCGCTCAGCGAGCTATGGTGGGGGCTTTTCTCGGGGTTTCTCTGCATGATAAACTTATTAATGACTTATTAAACCAGAGTTATCAACATAGCCCAACGGATCAATAAGCTGAAGTGGCAATGAGCCGGCCATATAGCTCCAAGAACTGACAACCTTTTATTCGTGGTAGAGCCATGCTGCGATTATATTAGTAGTATAGTTGTAGCACGAATGGGTCGGCTCGACCGGGGAAGGACCACGCTCTCACAGAATACCTGCGTAAATTAATGGCTCAATGCTGCTGTGTTTAGTATGATGAGTGTAGAGAACCAGAGACCCGAGAGAAACGAGGCATTCCATCTTCACAGGTGACAACGCATCTTCATTTTGATTCGTAATCGTGGATAGATGTAGCTGAACTGTGTGCTGGGATGTCACACTATCCTTTAAAAAAGACTTCAGTTTGCAAAACAAGTTTTGAGAAAAACCCCTAATAGGTCAGTGTTAAAGTCTCCTATGATAGTGTGTGTGTAAGCAGAACTAAAATGCAACAAATTTTCTTCCAAATCGGAGACGTAGTCCAATTGAGGTGGACAGTAGACAACTCCAAGAAACACTTTAACACTCGACATTAACTTCAATAAAAATGTATACCATGGAACCGGAATATAGGGAAGAAGTGATTAATATTTTATAAGGTATATCAATCACTACGCAGATATATAGCGACACCTCCGCCCCTTTAACCAGTGCGGTCGTTACGGTAAAAAATATAGCATGGACGACTATAAGACTTGGATGAGAGTTCTGGTATAAGCCAGCTTTCCGATACCCAACGACCACCCAACATAAAGTGATTTTTGAGTCATAAAAGGCAAAGATTTTAGTGATATTTTGTGGTAGAGGCACGCTGCAGCTATATTATAGTTGTAGCACGAATGGGTCGGCTCGACCGGAGAACGACCACGCTCTCACAGTATACCAGCGTCAAATAGTAGCTTAACGCTACTGTGTTTCGTATGGTGAGTGTAGAGAACCGGAGACCCTTTTTACTGGAAACGAGGCATTCCACCCAAGTCTTCGCGCATCTGCATTTTGATTCGTAATCGAGGTTAGATGTAGATGTCTATGGGCCACAGTAAGCACTTACCATCAGGCGGACTGTGTGCTCGTTTGTCACCCTATCGTATAAAAAAAACCGATGGGGAGAAAAGGTTTTCAAATGGCAGCCTCGTAACGGTAGGCGAAGTTTAGGGTGACCACCCACTAGATTGAGCGACGACCTGACAGGACATGCAGGAAGTCGATGGATGCAGGTGGCTCACTACCGAGATTTGTTACGTTCCTTGGGTAAATTATGATGATGATGATTTATTTCATTGTGTTTGATTGCTTATAAAATGTTTCGAAATATTAAGTCTTATATAAAGGTAAAACGGACGTAAAATTTAAATAAACAAATCATAAATACCAAAAACTTGCTTATGGCTTATGAAGTTAAAAAAATCGTGAACTCGTCTCGTCTATCCACTCATTTATATCGTGTTATTTCCTTGAGTGAATTTAAAATTTGAATTAATAAGCAATGCTTAAATAACAGTAAACAATATATCGAACACAGTTACCCTTGTAATTAAGATAATTTAAACTGTGAAAAATAACCTACTGGTCGAGTCATTCAACTATGTTTATGCACGATAATGTTTAACCTTTGTAATCAACCAGTTCTTTACTTGTTTTCCAAGATGGCTTTATTTGTTTTTAATAATCTTTGAATTTTGTTGTTGTTTACTAACCCATTATAATATTATCGTGTGTTGTAACAGCGTCAATGATTCCATTTATCTATTGAGTCAGACTGAACTTAACGCCCTGGATAGAAAAGTCCGCACTGCAATGACGTCCCATAGGATGCATCATCCGAGATCGTCGGTAATGAGGCTGTACTTGGCGCGAAAGCATGGTGGGCGTGGCTTCCTGAGCGCGCTCACCATGCATACACGCGAAGTGTGCAGTCTCCGTCAATACTTCTTGGCGATATCGGATGATCCATTCTATAATGACGTCATTTCTAGTGATAAAGGGCTTACCCCTCTATCCTTAGCCAACGAGCAATGGCAGGATCCAGCAGTGCTTAGCATTTCCGACCGGGAGACCGTATGGAAGGAGAAGGAGCTCCACGGGAGGTACTACAAGGCTCTACATGAGCCCTTCGTAGATACAGTCGCCTCCCTCAACTGGCTACGTTTCGGTGACCTCTTCGGGGAAACCGAGGGTTTTGTCTGTGCAATACAGGATCAGGTTATTAAGACCAACAACTATCGGAAATACATCCTAAAGGATGGCACCGTCGACGTTTGTCGAGCTTGTCGCTATCCCGGGGAGTCACTTAGGCATGTCATCTCCGGTTGTTCGGCGCTTTCTAACTCTGAGTACTTGCACAGGCACAACCTAGTAGCCAGAATTCTACACCAGCAGTTCGCTCTGAAATACGGTCTCGTGGACCGAAAATTGCCGTATTACAAGTACTTGCCGGAAGCCGTGCTCGAAAATGACTGCGCCAGGCTCTACTGGGACCGGGCCATCATCACAGACAGGACTATTCTTGCGAATAAGCCTGATATTGTGCTGATGGACCGGGCACAGTCAAGGATATTTTTGATCGACATTACCATTCCGTATGACGAGAACCTCGTGAAAGCCGAAACAGATAAACGAACAAAATATCTGGACCTGGCTCACGAGGTGACCGACATGTGGGGTGGTATGCCGACCGAAATTATTCCTGTAGTCGTCACTGCGAATGGGCTAATCCCAGTCAGCGTCTCGGGTCATATGAGGCGACTGGGACTCCGTGACGGACCGCTCCGGGCTCAAATGCAGAAGGCGGTGCTCCTCGATACCGCCCGCATCGTCCGACGGTTTCTTTCCCTTTCCCCCTAACCCTCGGCCGTCTGGTCTCCCCTGCCGAGGGCTCCCATTTGGTTGGATCTTATTTATTTATGTAGTTTTTGTATTTATTTTATTTTATTGATATTTATGTACATTTATCTTTTCATTTTAATTTATAATTATATATTTATAGAACCCAACCAGGTGAGAAAATTATATAGATACCCCAAATAATAATAATAATATTCCACAACCATCACACAACGCCATCTAGTCCCAAGCTAAGCAGAGCTTGTGTTATGGGTACTAGACAACTGATAAACATACTTATATATTTCTAAATACATAAATATTATAGATAAATTACACCCAGACACAGAACAAATGATCGTGCTCATCACACAAACATTTGTCCTGGGTGGGAATCGAACCCACGACCTCCGGCATAGCAGTCAGGGTCACTAACCACTAGACCAATAGGCCTGTCAATGATCAATGTCAATGTCTATGATCAGCCGTGGACTCGTGAAGAGCTGCAACGAATGAATACGGTCAAAGGAACCCGGACGGCATAATACCGTGCGTCAAATAGTTCTTAATCGAATATACCCGAATGTAACCAAGTTTTAGAAAAACAGATTATATCACACTCATGACATAAGGCCTTTAAGAATAGCAAGTCAGTCCCCGTACGTTTTGATAGTAAATTTTTAAATTAAAACCGAATTTTGTGTCTATGACCATAGTAATTATTCACTAATAAATGCAATTTGTGTATGGAAATATAGGCTGTAACTTTACATGTAGAGACGTGGTAGCAAACCGGGTTCGATCCCCGCCGCCACCACTGAAGTTGTTAATTGCAATTTTAAGACCTGATTTACCACATGCTCGGTGCTGAAGGAAGACATCGTGAGGAAACCTGCATGTTTGAGAAATAAGGAAAAACAAGATTTCGAAGACATGTGAAGTTCGCCAACACGCGTTAGGGCATCGCGGCGAACAACTCCTTGTCCTAAAACCCTCTCAGAAATGGGCGGAGGCCTGTGCCCAGGAGTGGGACGTATATAGGCTGTGACTTTATGCATGGAAACTGCCTCCATAATACAGAAGAAAGTCCTCAAACGAGTGTAACATTTTCGTAACTCAACGTTCTAAATTCATATTTTAGTACACGAAATACATTCTTGTTTCATAAAAGGATAAGTTTCTTAAGAAGATAGATGTATAATGTGTATTTTACGTACGGAAGTAATGGTGACAAACGGACACACAGCCTACCTGATGGTATATAGACGCCGTTGTCCATAAACACTTACATATATAGGCAAATGGGTTGCCATCACAGAGATCTAGATAAAACGCTTTGTGATCAGCGAAAAAAGTCTTCAACCCTCGTCCTGACCATTGACATTGACACCAGCATTGTGCAGCATTTTAACGCTTGTATTATGTGCCAGTATGGTCCTACCTGGTCGAGCCGACACTTCGAGTTGTGTCTCGCCCATAACGCAAAGTCAGGAATTTTCATTTAGAAAAGCCTAAACTAGGGGCTTTTTAGGTCCCAATTAGGTGCCAAGTTTAAAAATTAGGTGCCCTAAAATTTTCACCTCAACGATCTGTTGAAATTTGCGTTGCTTACAAATGTTTGGGGCTGGTAAATGTTTATGAAAACATACTAAAACGTAATGATTGTATTCTCCTTGCAATAATACATTTTAATGACAAAATTGAAAAAGTAATTGAAATTTCCAACAACTATGTTTTTTTATTGTTTTAGATGAAATATGACAAACTAAACACCACAGAGGCTTTAATACTGTCGTCTAACTCTGCTCTTATTATCAGAGATTCAAGATTCTCCATTAGATTCGATGCTGCATCAGCCACATACACGCTTTCGGTAAGTTAAAAATTTCAAATGAATTAAACGATCGTTTATTTTTCTAGTGATTTTTTTTCAACTGTTTAAGACTTTGTGTAACTTGAGTTCGATTCTCAGCTGAGCGATAAAATCAGGTACAAACGTCTGAAGTGCCAGTTCACATTTTCGTTTCATAACTACCTCAGAAAAAAAACCATTTAAATCATTTCAGCCTTTTCCGAGAGTTTGGTGAATATACAAAAAACATACACGTAGAGTTTAGAACTTCGTTCTTTTTTGAAGATGGGGTTAAAAAAAGTGGTAGGCATGTACACAATATGGAACGTTTGAGGCTATTTGATAATTTAAATTTAAATTCAATATTCCTTATAGATAAAGGATATTCAAGAAATTGACGCGGGCTGGTACCAATGTCAAGTGCTCCTGGCGGTGAGCAACAGGATCACCGCGGAAGTAGAGCTTCAAGTTCGACGTCCCCCGATTATATCTGACAACTCGACGCGTTCACCCGTGGTCAACGAGGGAGGGAGTAAGTTCCTTTTAGGTGTTGTGGTATTTGACGTAAAATATCAGAAAAATGTGCTTGTTGGAAGACCCGTATTCAATATTTTATTTAATTAAATTAAAATTATTTTCTTTAAATTATATTTTATATAATTATATAAATTATATATATATATATATATATATATATATATATATATATATATATATATATGTATATATATATATATATATATATATATATATATATATATTATAGAGATTTCGCTATAAGCTGTTCCTTATACGTATTTACAGTTTAAAGTATTGAGAAAAAATATTTTCCACAGATTTTTTACAGGTGGATTATGTGCTCATTTGTTTTTTTTGGTTGTTTGTTATTCTAAAAAAAGGACGACGACAATTGTATTTTTTTAATTTACAGACACCCTACTTGAATCACAAAATAAATAATAGTACTAACACTATAACATATTTAAAAATGATAGGGAAAAAATAAAATAAGGTAACATATAACTAATTTTCATTCGCAGAAGTGTCCAAGCTAGATTGTGAATGTGGTATGGGGTCTCTTACATAGAGAACAAACAAAAAGATCTATAAAAACCCGCGTGAAAGAACATATAGCTGACGTGAAGCACTGACGCTCCGTGAAGTCTGCAGTCTGTGGACATGTTCAAGATCGTCCACACCATTACATCAGATTTTATAAACCACAAATCCTCGCAAAAGATTATCGATTCCTACGAAGAATGATATGCGAGGCTATTGAAGTTATAAAACATCCTAATTTCAATAGCGAAGATGGATGCGTACTGCCATTTGCTTGGGATCCTATAATTAACAAAATTAAATTTAAAACCAATCATATTACTGCAAGATTTCAAGATACTGTAAGCTCGTTGTGCGTAGATCGGACCCAAAGTTAACATTAAAAACTGAAGGTAGCCGGCTAACTATGACATTGGGACGGCAAACATTTCAGTCGCCCTCGCGACCACGGGCCCGTCGGGAATTAAATTAAGTTAATTAAAAAACACTTTTGTTTACACATAATTTATAGTTCACAAACAGTTTGACAAAGTTTAGTTTCAGTATTTTTTAATTAGATCTTTGATAAGATCAGTTTTTTTCAGTAAGTTTCGAGTCACTCATCCCGTAAAATAAAAACATTCATACGAACTGTAATACCTTATTTCATCCACCTTAAGGGTAGAATTTTACAAAATTTATTCCCAGTGGATTCCTACATAATAAAGGAACCTATTGACCCTAATTCATTCTCCTACGTCCAGAGGTTTGGCCTGTGAATCTTAATAAAATATTTTTCATACAAACTTCGCACGCTCGTTTAACCTTATGAATGCATTTTTGAAAAAGTAAGAAATAGATATTTTGTTATTTTCATTTAAAAAGATTTAGACAACTTTTCGAGTTAAAAACTATATGTTATTTTTTTATCCATACACATTTGTTAATACTCGGGCCTAACTTTCAAGTAACTTAAAACTATGTTAGTAATAAATTAAATAAGATACAAAAATCAAAATAAATATTAAAATATAAGATACATTTCGTGGTTTAAGAGTGACCACCTGGATAAACGGTAGGTTCCGGTGATCGTCACTTTTCGCACAAAGCACCGCCAGAGCGATGATGTGAATCGATCCGCTAATTTCTTTAGGATGCTAGTTTATTTGCGAATGATGGCTTCGATGCCAGACCCAACATCATCCTAAAGACATTATTGCACTGGATTCGTTGGGTGTCCAACGATTTTTCGGTGTGGTTGGCCCACAGATTGCCCATGTACATGCTTTGACAATATACTTTAAAAGGCGACACTTTTACCTCTTCCCTACAGCGAATAAACCTGTAAGCCAACACATTACCTCTAACCGCTAGAGCCCTTCGCTCCCATTCAATATCATCATCGTCTTTGTACTCGCTTGTGATAATATGCTCCAGATATTTAAATTTGGCCACACGTTTAATTTTAAAGCCATTATAAGTAGATAATATTTATAATGGCTCGACTCCACCGAGTCAGTAATTCATTCTTGGGGCGATGTATACGCTTTTACAACAAAATCCCAGAAAATATACTAAATTTGTCATACGCAAAGTTCAAAAATTTTATTAAAATAAGTTTGTATAAAAAGGGTTATTATAATATTAAGGAATTTATGGATGATAATAACCAAGGAAGGGTGATCGCTACCAAGCTATTTCTAATTTGTCTTGTGTTGTTAATTGTAAACATGATTATAAGCTTGCTGGTTCTTCCCAGGACAGAGGTTTTTGAAACCAGTGGTAAATGAAAAAATTGACTTTCATTAAGTATTGTTTATAATCTACTTTGAATAAAAAAGTTTCTATTTCTTTTTCTAATAGATATCCCCATAGATCGCCTCAAAGGAATCCCTCCTTTGAGGTGATCCATGGGAAATATTTGCAATAGTTGCTACGCTTACCAAGTGGGTTGGCAACCGCAGTTTTTTACTTTTAGCCGTTATTAGGAAGGCGCTGCTTCCCACACCACTTCTGTCGCCTCTTACGACACCCACGGGATGATATGGGGTCTCCTTACCAATAGTGTATTATTAGTAAAGTACCATTTACCATTAGTAGTCGTGCAGTACCCAGTGCCAGTAGTTCTCAGTAGAAACTTTCCAAAAGTAAAGAACAATTTTGTAAAATATGTATTTTAACTTTGACTAGCTTTACAAAATTCATACACAATAATCATGTTTTTTAAAGGCAAGTGAATGAAGGCAGGAAGAAACATACGTATAAAATGTATTTATGAGTTTTTTTTTACACATTATTAAAAAAAGTCTTTGTAACAGCTTCCGGCCTACGCACACCAACGATCTCCCATATCACTCAGGAGCAGATAAGGGATATCGGTGGATCGGTTGACTTGGAGTGCTCAGTACATCATGCCCAAGATTATCCAGTGCTATGGGTAAGTTGTTTTCAAGTTTTAATTGGTCTGTTCGTTGAGTACACTATGCAAGCATATTGAATATCTTTATCTTTCGTGACTAGTAGTAGTACTACTACACACTACTGTGAAATATGACTGCCAAGTGAGTCGACGTTGGCAAATTGTCCTTACAATATAATATAATAGAAGCCGTAACTACATAGGCTTCTTCTTACTATATACTGTAAAAGGCCGAAGAAAACATACATACATACAGTGTATTATAATATGCCATTGCTAATTCCAGTGTCAGTACATCCAGATTTACCCGCAAGTTTAAGTGCAGCGGATTGCGGTTTATTGACTGTTATACCGGCTACTATATAATTTAACCAATTAAAGTGCATTCTATTTGTTCAACAAGGCTACCACTAGTTTTGACTAGTGCTTTCCAGTAAAACTAGGTTTAGTAAAGACGATTAACTAAACTAGGTTTAGTAGAGAAGATTATGTATATATGATGGTATGAAATTCAAGAGCATTCACATCACGCCCTCTAAATATTTCATCTTCTCGGATAGGTTTTCTCACAATTCCTGAGTGTTGAAGCTTGGCGGTGAACATTTAAAACGAGAAATTCAATTCGAGAGTTTTTTTTTTATAGGAGAGGGGGCAAACGAGCATACTACTCACCTGATGGTAACTACTTACACAGTTACTAAAACATTTTGCATAGAGCTATTTACATTTAAAACGTGTAGTGTCGGTGTATAATATCCACTAACCCATATCATTCCATGGATGTCGTAAGAGGCGACAGTAGGAACCATATCAGGAGATGGACCGCAGCGTCTTTCCAATAACGACAAAATAAAAAAACTGCGGTTGCTAACCCCCTTGCCAATTGTGGCAACTATGGCAAATACCGCTGGAGTAAGGCAATCTATGGAAGAGGCAGTTCAGCAGTATACTTTTGATAGTCTATAATGGTATGGTGTGGTTCACATTAACTCCACTAAATTCTACTTGACCACGCTCTGGACCGCGTTGTGTGGTATTCTTTGGGGGAGGCCTACGTTCAGACGTGGACTAGTGAAAGGCTGCAATGAATAAATACGGCCAAAGGAGTCTCACCAAAAGACAGCATTTAATGGCAGGTCTAGATAGATTAGACTTTAAATTTAAAGCTACTACAATATGCGGTACACTAAAATATACCAAAAAGTGACTTTCAATAAGTATTGTTTATAATCTACATTGAATAAAAAAGTTTCTGTTTCTGTTTCGATATACGGGTATATACAACATAACAAATATTGTTAAATTTCTGGAGAATCTGAAAATGGCTATATTGCCATTTTTTAAAATAGCATGGTAAGTGAACTCCCAGCACACCAGTACAAAGACGTTTTGTGTCTACAATAACAGTAACTATTCACTAATGAACGCAATTTGTGTATGGAGACTGCCTCCACAATAAAGAAAAAGTCCTAAGATGAGTGTAACATTTTCGTAACAAATCAAATCAAAGTGCTAAGATAACCTCTCAAATCCCAAGTGGTCGGATCCGACCGCACCCACTCACAGCACTTTAACCCATAAATACTTATGTTTTAGAGACTACTTTTCTATGAAGATGTTTGACATTATAGAATCAATATGAAATTTTCTATTATCTAGTGGAATAAAAAGTCAGTTAGTCTATGGATATTTATTTATAATCTACGTTCATTTCGTACGCCATTTTCATGTGAATGTTATTGTGTTGATTTTCGGCATTTTCTAGTGTTTTATTAGTGTTTTAGTATAGTATTTTATTATAAAATTTTAATGAAAGTTTTTGTTTGAATATAATTTATCTTTTTACGTAATTAATTTCGTAAATTTTCGTATAGAAATAATTGTGATTTTCACGCTGCCGACATCCGCTTGATATTTTTTTGTTATCAATATACAATAAAATCTTTATATATTGAAATAAACTTTTGCTTAGGCCACAGGATAGAGAATTTTGTATGGATTTTATAATGCCAAACTTTATAGAAAAGTAGTCTCTAAATATAAGTTTTAATGTAATAATGTAATGTAATAGGTTCTTATAGTACACAAAATACGTTCTTGTTTCCAATATATTACCGCCATCTATATCCGACCTCCGTAATCTTATAGCACTTAATTCCTTGCTATTAATATTTATTGCATATTTATTATCGTCACTGCGTTGCTAGCGTATTGCCATGTTTTGCCAGCAACGCAAATTTCAATAGTTCGTTGCGGTGAAAATTTTGATGTAGGTACATCAAAATAAAATTTTGATGCAGGTAGATCAAAATTTTCACCGCAAATTAGCAACTAAAAAGCCTCTAATTTTTGTTTTTTTCTTAAATGCAAATACTTGACTTTGCGTTGCTGACGAGACAGATCTGACATTTCGCGCTGCAGATTTACTACAATACGAGTACAACGTAGATTTGTGAAATAAATGCCACGTGTATATTTTTATTAAATATCTTATAGCAAATGTAGTTACGTAAAGGTAGCACATTTTATTTAATGGAAATGTTATTTCATAGTTTAGAAGTAAAAAAAAGTATATAATTATTTTTAAAAACAAAATCTTTAAGCAAAATGTTGCTAGTTCATCAGGTTCTCTGTTTGCGAAATAGACAGAGGGAAAGGGTAAATATTTATGAAAAAATACTAAAACGTAATGATTGTATTCTCTGAGCAATAATTTATTTTAATGACAAAATTGAAAAAGCAATTGAATTTTTCACCAACTATGTTTTTTTTATTGTTTTAGATGAAATATCACAAACTAAACACCACAGAGGCTTTAATACTGTCGTCTAACTCTGCTCTTGTTATCAGAGATTCAAGATTATCCATAAGGTTTGATGCTGAATCATCCACATACACGCTTTCAGTAAGTTAAAATTTTCAAATGAATTAAACGATCGTTTATTTTTCTAGTGATTTTTTTTCGACTGTTTAAGACTTTGTGCAACTTGAGTTCGATTCTCAGCTGAGCGATAAAATCAGGTAAAAAACGTCTGAAGTGCCAGTTCACAATTTCGTTATACACAATAGGGAACGTTTGAGGCTATTTGATAATTTAAATTTAAATTCAATATTCCTTATAGATAAAGGATATTCAAGAAATAGACGCGGGCTGGTACCAATGCCAAGTACTCCTGTCGGTGAGCAACAGGATCACCGCGGAAGTAGAGCTGCAAGTTCGACGTCCCCCGATTATTTCTGACAACTCAACGCGTTCACTCGTGGTCAGTGAGGGAGGGAGTAAGTTCCTTTTAAGTGTTGTAGTATTTGACGTAAAGTATCAGAAAAATGTACTCGTTGGACGACCTGTAAGGTGAAGTGGAGTACCTTGTTGCAGATTATCTCTAATATTTTATAGAGCTTTAATGATAGGGTGTTACTTATATTTTTAATCAAGTAAAAGTATTTCGAAAAAAATATATTCAACAGAATTAGCCAGATTTTTAATTGCAGTTTTAAAATAGGGATTGCTGGGACATAGACTATTAAAGTCCACTGCTGAACGTAGGCCACCCATTAGATTGCCTCATAGAGGGAATATTTGCCATAGTTGCCACGCTCGGCAAGCGGGCTTGCAACCGTATATTTTTAGGGTTCCGTAGTCAACTAGGAACCCTTATAGTTTCGCCATGTCTGTCTGTCCGTCCTCGCTTAATCTCTGTGACCGTTAGCACTAGAAAGCTCAAATTTGGTACCAATATGTGTATCAATCACGCCGACAAAGTGGTAAAATAAAAATTGGAAAAAATGTTTCATTAGGGTAGCCCCCCTATATGTAAAGTGGGAAGTGATTTTTTTTAATTTCAACCCAAACGTGTGATATATTGTTGGAAAGGTATTTAAAAATGAATAGGGGTTTACTAAAATCATTTTTTGATAATGTCAATAATTTCGGAAATAAACGCTCCAAAAGTAAAAAACAATGTGTCCCCCCCTCTAACTTTTGAACCATAGGTTTAGAAAATATGAAAAAAATCTGAATAGTAGAACTTTATAAGGACTTTCTAGGAAAATTATTTTGAACTTGGATGGAAAAAGTTTTCGTACAAAAAAGACAAAAAGTTGTACAAAATAATTCAAGTTTGTAGTATAATCGTATATGCAAGCATTTTTTTAACTTCGTTTACATATTTTATTATCCTGAACGTATCTTTTTTCAAACAAAAAAAGAATTGTTAAAATCGGTTCTCGCAATCCAAAATTACCACCGAAAACTTCTGGCACATCTATGTATTAATTAGTAACCCAATTCCCCGAGAGATGGCGCTGTAGGTACTTATTACATTGGGTCGGGTGTTATCGAATTGTTCGGTTGGTCTCTCTTTGGCATCGCCTGCCGCGGAGCGTGCAATATTGCACGCTCCATGTTCGCGCACGTACCCACTACCGGGAGCAGTTGCAGGAGCGCGGAGCGTTGCTGGAGCGCGAACGTAATGGATACCCACCTTTAAACTCATAAGTGGGAACACTTATTGTGACGGACGGGATACTACGGAACCCTACACTGAGCGTGGCCCGACACGCTCTTGGCCGGTTTTTTTATTTTAATTCATTATTAGGAAAACGCTGCCACCTATCTCCAGATTCGTTTTGTTTCTCTCTGTCGCCTCTTACGACACCCACGGGATGATATGGGGTAGTACATGTTCTTGTACCGCCACTACACGGTACAAGTTAGCATAATGGAGACCAATAATTATAAGGTCGTAGTCTAAATAAAGTTTCCTTTTTTTTCTTGGAACATTATATATTTTTCACATTGGATAAATCAAAGAAGAAATGGCAAGAAAATCACAAGTAGTCTCTTTTCTCCTAACAGTTACAAATTAACATTTTAATTTAAATATAACACAAAACAAAAATCTAACATAGTTGATTATGTACAACCATTCTGATCTTTTAGACATTCATCTAATTTATATTAACATTTTTTCATTGGAAAAAAATTTGCTGGTTTTCCAGCCGATTCTTCTCAGAGCAAATGTTTTTTCCGAACCCGTAGTAAAAGCATAAAATGGTTACTTGTCATCATTTTATGCTTAATAAATAAAAATTATTTTACACCATACTTATGACGTACAAGCATTCCACCTTAGTCCACAAAAGTGATAGTGCTTGTGCCTGTAGAACTCCTAATTAGAAGTTGGTTTTTGTTGTCCTCCATGGCCAGTATCGTAATCACATGAACTGTTTGTTTGTCTTTTTAATGATATGAAATAATAATTATTTTAGGTGTACAGATGGAGTGTTACGCTGATGGATTCCCATCACCGAAGATTTCTTGGCGCCGAGAGAACAATGCTATTCTGCCCGTAGGAGGATCTATTTACTGGTAAATAATAAATTTAGCTTATACTTACATGGGCTGAAATTTCTTTGGCCTGACTGTGATGGCGCCACAAATTCAAAAACCAAGTGCTCATTGTAGAGTAGGTATCAACCTTAACTTAGATCCTGTCACAATTTCATGATATTTGGTGAACTCATTTTCAAGTTATAGCTTTCGAAGTAATGCTACCTCTGAATTATTGCAATCAACGGAAAAAGTGAATTTCGTGTTTTGATAAAACATTATTTTTTGATGGTAAAAAATACGGTACAAACAAAGGCATGGCTTGATATACGTTATAAAAATCTGCCCCACCATATTCAACCATTTGCTGAAATTCGTCGTAACCGTACGAGTACCAGTGATGTTCCAGTGACCCGCGATCGGAAAAGCCAAATGAGGCAGTAACTTCGGATAACGTCAAAATAATGAAGGATCCTTGTGTTGATTGATAGCAAAATTAATGAATGAGATAGCTAACATCATATGCATCTCAGAGGAATGCGTTAGACACATCATTAATTAATTTACACATGTGAAAGTTGTGCTCACGATGGGGGCAGAATTTCCTAATAATTGACCAGAAAGCAAAAGGTGTTCGTCTTTCAAAACATACTTTGGAGCTATTTCGCCTCAATAAAAAGGTATTTTTGAGACGATTTGTGACAACGGACGAAACATGAATTCATCGTTGTACGCCTAAGTCCAATTGGCAGTCGACAGTTGGCGCAATGGTTATTGCCTGGTGAAAGCCGTAGGAAGCGTCCTAAGATGCAACAATCAGCTTGCAAGGTTCCAGCCAGTATTTTTTGTGATACACATGGTATAATTATCATAGACTATCTTTAACATGAAAAAACAGTCAACAAACAATATGACTGCATTATTGGATTGATTGGACAACGAAATCAAGTCTAAACGACCTCACTTAGCAAGAAAAATAATCTTGTTTCACCAAGACAATGCTCTAGCTCATTCTGCTCGCGATATGACCGATAAATTCAAGTAACTACTTTACGAAGTAGTTGAACATCCACTGTATTCAGTTGATTTATGCACCAGCGACTTTTTCCTGTTTCCCCTGAATTGAAATGCTGGAAAATCATTACACGAAATGCATTAATCTAGATGGAGATTATGTTGAAAAATAAAATCCTTTATACACTAAAAATATCGTGTTTTCATTGCCGAAGACCTTTTAGCCCATGTAGTATATTATATAGCTGTTATACACATCTCATTGTGACAACACCTGTTTTTACTGATTCTTAGTCGAGGATAGATTATGCTATGTCTATGTGCCATAGCATCCACTTACTATCAGATGGACTGTGCGCTTGTATGTCACCGTTATTGCATAAAAAATATATTGCTTTAAACAATATCATAATATTGAATATAACCTCAATGGCTCAAGTCAAGACACATATTGTAAAACTTAATAAAAGCATCAGATTTATTCATTAGTCTTTCCTCTTAATATTAATGTGCATTTGTTCACGTTTAGTGTAGTAGCAAAATAATATATCAGATTAAATGCGGCGTAGTGTGACCTTGTTAAGTCAACAGTAAGGCCCAACATTTCTGATAAGTGAATATATTTTAATTACTAAAAGTGCAATATTTTTTTAAGTGGAAACTTCTTTGGAATTGTGGTCATTTAAAACTCGATGATACGAAAAAGCGACACTAAAAAGAGACAAACATATACATCTATAGAATTTTTTATTATAAATTTATTAATATTTTAAAAACCTTCCAATTTTCCTACTCTTGATACTCTGGATTCGTCTCAATCCTTCGAAGTTTAGTTTTCTGGACGTTTCACTTCTTCTGCATGTGAACGGCATAAATGGTTTTTTTCATTCGTCTTTATAATATAAAAATAATTTTTGTCCCCAGGGGTAACATACTAAAGCTGAACGCTGTTCACAAAGAAGATCGTGGTACGTACTACTGTGTGGCAGAGAACGGAGAGACCAAGAGGGCCCGCAGGAAAATCAGTCTTCAGGTCGAGTTCGCGCCCGTTGTCACCGTAGAACATCCACGCTTGGAACAGGTGAGCTAACTAATTGACTATGTGGCATAGTGACGCAAAATGAGTTTCGGCCTCGGACAGTATAAGACTCCACTTAGATCTGTCCCGTGTAAACTCTTGCTAATCTAGGATCTGAAGTTCACATAGTTCCTTTGCTACTTCACCTTTTTAAAGGTACCTGGGATGGTTGACTGACTTTCGGCCATCCGCCACTCCTAAGTACGACCATTTGACTTACTTAGGAGTGACTCTCCCATTCTTTCGAGATGGTCTAGTCAACGAGTTCTGTGGGTGGGTTTGGGACAGGTGAAATGTGACAACAATATACAGTCTAAAGCGGGCTGTTACTGTGGGAAAAGTTACCAATGAGGAAGGTAACGTCGGCCGGTCTCAACAGAGACTAGCCATCTGTGCAGGATAGAATGATAGTGCCCGAGTGTGTGCAAGCACAGGTGCACTCTCTGTTCTCTCACTGTCACAGTCCGATGGGACAATAGTCCGACACGACTGGAGCGATCAGGCGAAACGACTTTACATACTTTCCGAGGCACGGTGGTCAAACATCACTAACTTCCTGACTCCAGGCTGCTACTGAGAATTTCTTGACAGAAAACCCCAAAAATTGATTTTGGGTTTGAAGTAGGGACCTTAATAAATCGCGTTTATGACCATTAGACCTACGAGGCAGTCACGAAACACGAGTCAGAGAACGAAATAAAGATAAATACAGTGCGTACACATGTTCAGGGAGCGGTAACGTGGTAATACTTTAATCTAAATTACCACTCCTTTTTTCCAGGCGCTGCAATACGATATGTATCTGGAGTGTCGTGTCGAAGCGTATCCACTTCCTGCTATATCTTGGTTTAAGGATGAAGCTCAGTTGTCAAATAATCAGCATTACAGGTAGATAAGCAATAATGTCAAAAGTGGGGGGGGGGGTACTTATTTGCGCCGTTGAGATTTAATTTGTTTTTCAATTTTTTCCCAATATCTTTCGCAAATAACTTAAAGATATTATTTTAAAAAAATAAAAATCTTCAAAATTTGTCTCTTCTCTTAATGTTATTATGGTATGTTTTTTCCGATCGTATTTTTTTAAAGAATCTTAATTTAAGAAATTTGCATTATATTAAATACCGCAACCAAAATGGCTGTCTCGCATCGGCTCTCTTTTGCACAGAACCTAATTTATTAAAGATGGGCCGAATATTCGTTTCATATTTGGTTCGACCTATTCGGCTAAATCACCGAACATTCGTTAAGTGGTACTCAAGGTGTCCACTGTATTGAAAAGTACAAATTGAGTAAGGCCATCTCTTTCATAATTTTACTGTTGAAAGTATATGTTATTTATGGGTTAAATCTACTTTTGTGTTAATGTTTTTGGGTCACCGGAGGTTTATTTCCAATTATAGCAAATAGAAAGCTTGATAAAATATTTTTTTAATCAAAGAAAGAAATATTACTATATATTAGTACATTTAACTTTACTTTGGTCGTCAGTTTCCCTAAAATAATTCCAAATAGTAGATCTCACTAAGAATAACGTAACGAAATACCATATTTTTCATACAAAAATAGTCAAAACATAAGTATGTGCCGGCAATTTGCTTAGTACTAGATGATTCAATAACATGTCAGTTGTCGCGGGGAAGCCAGGGTCCGGCGCTAATCCCGCGCGCTTTACGGTAACAAGTTTCGACATAAATTGGTTAGGTACCGAGGTGATCCTTATGAATAATGTTCGGCCGAATATTCGGTTCGGTAAAAGTTTTACCGAAATTTCGGCCGAATATTTGTATTCGGTGAAATTTATTCGGCTCATCTCTAATATTTCCTTTAACAGTATATCACATTTCTCGATTGCGGACGAAGTTATCTACTCGACTCTACGCGTTCTCACAATCGAGAAGGATCAGTATGGACTGTTCACGTGCAAGGCGCAGAACAAACTTGGCACTGCCGAGGGTCAGGTCGAGCTATTTGGTGAGCTAGTTGTTCTTCATATCACCTTATCTCATAAAATATGGTAGTCATTGATTATGATATTTAAGTAGATTGGTTGATGTGATTTATTGTTTTTAAGTTGATGATACATATTGTCAAATTGTATATTAGATATAGAGATATATTAGAGATTATGAACTACGATATATATTGATAAAACAAATATTTTAAGAATTTTTTTATTTATTATTAATTATTTTATGAGCGTAAAGATTTTTTATAACATTTACAAAAATCCCAATTATTTATTGAAAGACTAAGGGAGATGAATTTGTAACATAATGTTGAACTATATTTTCTGCTTTCTGAATATGCTTTTTATATTTTTTCATAAATGCTGAAATTACTGTTTTGCAATATCGATTGACATATTGAAAGCGTTAAATTTTATGACCAAAGCTGTTGGTAGTTTTTTGGTCATTGTATGTTATTTTGTTATATGATATATACAACACGTAACATAATTAACGCACTTTGAGAAAGTAGTTTGTTCAGAATCGTTAACTGAATTGATTCCTATAATTTTTAATATAGGTAATTTTTTAATCCCAAAAATAATTAAAATTACGTAAATTACAGTCACACTAAATCTGTACAGTCAAAACAAACTGAAATGGACCGTAACTTAAGGCAATAAGACTTTTAAGAGTGCAGTTTTATTTGTATTATTACTAATTCTGTCATTCTATAAAAATAAAGAAAAATGAACTTTATTTCAAGCACGTTAAAGTCTTTGCGTTCGTGGATTTGTACTGTGACCACAACATTCTTCCGGAATTAGCATAAAAAGTTTGATAATCAGTGCATAAAAATGTTTAACTAAAAATTCAGTGTATGTATTACGATTATAACATAATGTACTAATTGGGGTGTCTTAGGGTGTGCTTTAATTACGTTACATATTGTATAGATGCGCTATACAGTGTGAAATCTATGGAATTTTTTGAATATTTTGTCGTAGTTTAGTAAAAATGAATGATTATCAATTATCACTTCCAACCAACTCCATTCATTAGATGCTTGGATTTTCGAAATTAATTACGTAATTAAGGTTAATATTATTTGGAATATGTACGAATTCGATACATAGAAAGGAGTGAGGCGTGTTCGTAAAAATCAGTTACACTATCATATCCCGTTGTTGTCGAAAGTTATGTTCAGCGTTTATATTACCTTCTTATTTTTATTCCAAATTAGTTACTGTAATGTTGCCATTATGATTAAATGAAATGTTTTTAATCCAGCAGAGATTAATGGGCAAATTAAAAGCGAATAACAGCAAAATCGGCAATTTCTATGTTATTTTTCTTTTTTCAAAACGTTATTCCCTGATTTTCCCATGTATCGTAGAGCAGTTTGTATATATAAATTTAACAATGACAAACATTCAGACCCAGAACCATTTATTTTAGGCCATACACATACTTGTTCCGTGTGGGATTCAAACATATACGGCACTCAGCGCTGCAAATGATCGTTAAGCCACGCCACGAAAACGTCAAATTTAAATGAAGAGTTTTTTACATTTTTTTTTACAAAATACGTCTGTATTGGTTGGTTTTTACTTGAAGGCATGTTCTGTTGTGTAGAGACGACAACCCCGGTGTGTCCGCCGGCCTGCGGGCAGTTGACCTACCACATCAGCGCCGCTCCCGCCAGAATCCAGCACCACCACCACCACCTCGCCTCTTTGCTTGCATGCACACTCTTCCTCGTAACCAGGTACGTATCAATTATTACAATAATGTTCGTCAGCTCGACTGGGGAAGGACCACGCTCTCACATAATAACAGCGTAAAAAGCAGCTCAATACTGCTGTGTTTCCTATGGTAAGTGTAGTGTACAAGCATGTAAGGAAACGTACAATTGTTAAGTCATCATTTCACAACTTAACCTCTTACATATTTCAGCGGCATATGCATTTTAAAATCAGTTCGCCTATAGCCATCAAGAGCGCTACGCGTACTCGTTATTAGTAGATCTAGCCTTTTAATTTGTATACTTATCCACAATAAATTTTATCAAACCTATCAAGCATTACCAGTATATCATCCTCGTAGTGTCGGTACTACCCCGAACATTGGTCCTTCGAGCTTTTCGAAAGAGCAAGACCTTGGCGCGTTTTCTCTTGCATTGCGGTGTGTGCGTGTCAGAGTTTCCGCTCAGCAACCTACCGGATTTTTTCGAACACGTGGCGCGTATTGGCGTGACTGTTACTCTGCTATCAAGAAACCAGTGACGCAGTATTTATCAGACGGTGTGCGATCAAGGTGCACGCCTGTGTCTGGAGAACGAAGTCTCTAGTCATCATCAGTCGGTGAGCGAGTCTGATTTTATTCGCGGTTCAGCAGATATCAAGTAAGATCAGTTCTTTTTCTCTTCTTTCTACGGTGTAAGAAGTGACGCTCTTAAATTAATTATTTCATATTTAAGTGACAGAACGTAAAAAGTTGTTATTAATAGTATGAGTTCTTCCGGGTCGATTGTACAAATGGGCGTGCCTCAGGGCTCAATTCTCGGCCCCTTTCTGTTTCTTGTATATATTAATGAATTACCTTACATAGTAAGGGATAACCATGATATAGTATTATTTGCTGATGATACTTCATTAATTTTCAAATTAAAACGACAGTTATTAAATTACGACGAAGTCAATAATGCTATAGCTAAGTTAGTCAATTGGTTTAATGTTAATAATTTGCATTTAAATGGAACTAAAACTAAATATATGAAATTCGTAACTCCTAATATTAAACATGTTAATATGAATGTAATTTTAAATGGGGAAGAACTGAGTCTTGTTGATACCACCATTTTTTTTGGAATCACACTAGACGTAAAGCTTCAATGGCTCCCCCATATATCAAAACTAGCTAGCAGACTTAATTCTGCAGCATATGCTGTAAAAAACATTAGAACTCTTACCAGTGTTGCAACAGCTAGAATAGTTTACTTTAGTTATTTCCATAGCATTATGTCGTATGGTAGTTTGCTATGGGGACACGCGACTGACACTGAAATTATATTTATTTTACAGAAGAGGGCCATTAGAGCAATATATAATTTAAAACCAAAAGAGTCAGAGACAAAAATTTAAGGAAATTAATATATTAACTCTGGCCTCTCAATACGTTTATGAAAATTTAATGTACTTACACAAGAATACACGTAGTTTTGCAAAAATAAATGATATTCATTCTGTAAATACTAGGAACAGACACAAGCTAGTACTACCAGTTACTCGACTCCACCGAGTCAGTAATTCATTCTTGGGGCGATGTATATGCTTTTACAACAAAATCCCAGAAAATATACAAAACTTGTCATACGCAAAGTTCAAATATTTACACTAAGTAAAAAGGTCTATTATAATATTAAGGAATTTATGGATGACAACCCCTGGGAAGGGTGATCGCTACCAAGCTATTTCTAATTTGTCTTTTGTTGTTAATTGTAAAAAAAAATAGTCCCACTGGGTTACTTGCTGGTTCTTTCCAGGGGAGTTTTTTTTTACGAACCAGTGGTAAATGAAAAAAATATAATCTACATTGAATAAAAAAGTTTCTGTTTCTGTTTATCATGTCGAAAATGGACGACTTCCTTGTTAATCAGCAGCAAATCGCTCAGGCGATAGAGCACGTCTTTACCAATTTCTAAAAATACAGCTCAGAAAGGAAGACAACAGACTATATACAGCGTAGATTAGACGTGTTGAATAAGTATTGGCTAGAGTTTAAAAATAATCATACAGGATTATCAGAGTTCGGTATTGAGTCTAATAGCTACTTTACGTACGGGGTTGGCCACAGGAGAATAAAATAAGATATGATTTAAATTTATTAATGAATAATTTGTCATGTAACAATAATTTAAATTTGACATTTAATTGCAACAATTATACTAATAGAATTAATTTAATAGCCATTAAAAATTAAATAAGAAATTTTTGATTACAGACAGGTATTACCTATCCAAATATAATTTAAGACAGATAGCAAATGTGCTATCCCATTATTTAAATATTAACTCAGCCAAGGACTTGGCTACCCAGACATCTGCTCCTATTGAGCAGCATAATGATTTGACATGCAATTTGAAATCAGTTACAAGTAATTTAAATTAGAAAATGAGACATTAGAGGTAGTCTCTAGCAGTTATAATTATTTAAATAATTTAGAATGTAGCTTACAAATCCTTAATACTTGCAATTGTATGACTCCACAAAATGATAATAAAAATCGTTTTTTCGTCGTTACACCTGGTGCATCAGAATATACAAGGCATGATAGGCAAAGAGCTAGACAATGAATTGTTTTTAAATAGCAACAATATTCATATTTTATGTATTACTGAACATTGGTTGAAAGCTCATAAATTTAATGTTTACCTTCGGTAATCACCAGGTGGTCACTTCTTTCAGTAGAGAAACGGTTTTAAGAGGTGGCTCCTTAATTTTAACTAGTAAATTATTATCATGTAAAGAACGTAAAAATATTGTGAGCCTCTCTGTTGAGCGAACTGTAGAAATGGCATGTGTTGAGTTTGAGCACCTCATTGTTGTGAGCATTTATTGACCCCCACGTTCTTTATATGATACTTTTATAAAATAATGGAGGAAGTTTTCGCTAAGCTTAATAAATGGAATAAATCTGTTGTAATATGTGGAGACTTTAATATATATCTCCTAGAAGTTTCCTCCACCTATATTAAATTTAGATCATTGTTTAATTCTTATGGTCTTTTTAATTTATTTTTGCCAACGCGTATTGCTAAATCTAGTGCAACATGTACCTATAGATAACATTTTTACGAATGTTAAGCCGTTCAATAAATATATAATTCAAAAATTGAGCTCTCATCACCGTGGACAATTAGTTTGGTTACCTTATGTTCACAAAAAGCAAGTAGATAAAAAAGTAGTGTTTGTTCCAGTAAATGCACGTCGCTTGGAGAAGTTTATAAGTAACATAGTACAAAAACTTTCATACCAAAATAATCCAGTTTTTTTTGTATGGAACATTATTTAAGCTTATTTGCAATGAATTTAATAATACTTTTACTTCTAAAACATTTTCCTTGAACAATCGCAAGGCATTTATTGAATGGGCGACAGTAAGAATCCATAAGAGTAGACAAAGGTTATGTACAATGAAAGGTCATATAATCCTAGCATCGAATTTAGGGAATATGTAAAAAAATATTCCAAAATATTTAAAAGTGTGCTGCATAGCCAAGTCATTGTATTTGAGCAACAAAATAAAGACTGCTTCTAATAAAATTAAAATGACATGAAGTATAATTAATAGTGAAACTGGTAAAGTCAACTTTCGCAGTTCAAACTACCAGTTAAGTTTGAACAACAAATTAACTAAATCAGATCAGGACGTTGCAGTAGTTTTTGAGAAATATTTTACTGATATTCCGATCTTAACCACTAAGTCACTGAATTCTTCTCCTGTCGTCGCCGAATCACTACTTAAACAAAATATAAATGCATGTACAAAGAATTTTACATTTCAATAAAACCGCCGATTTGTGGGGGATTTCCGTTTAAGTTATTGAGTCTATAACACCTCAACTATCAATTATTTTTAATACTAGTATCAAATCTGGTGTGTTTCCTGATTTAATGAAGCATAGTAAAGTAATACCTTTATTTAAATTTGGCAGTACATTGGACTCCGCTAATTTTTGACCTATTTCTGTACTGCCAACACTTAGTAAAATTTTTGAAAAAATTATTCTTGATCAAATGTAAAATAATTTTAAAAATCAATTCGGTTTCACAAGGGGTCGCTCGACAACTGATGCTGGTGTTGAGCTAATTAAATATATCTTTAATGCATGGGAGAATTCAGAGGATGCTTTGGGTTTATTCTGTGACCTACCCAAAGCCTTCGATAGTGTTCACCATGAAACATTAATCAGGAAACTTCAACACTACGGTGTAAGAAGTGATGCTCTTAAATTAATTATTTCATATTTAAGTGACAGAACGCAAAAAGTTGTCATTAATAGTATGAGTTCTTCAATTATTAAAAAGTTACTGTTCATTATCAAAATGCGTCAAAGTATTGTTGGTTGGGTTTTAAGATTTATTTAAAGAAAGTCAAAAGAAAATTATTAATCAGTATCAGAGTTGCGAGTTGCGAAAGTTTTAATTATCAAACAAGTACAGCAATAGGGGTTTTATAAAGAAATAAAAGATTTGGAAACAAGAAACAGCGTGAATAGCAGGAGCAAACTATATGATTTGACCCAATTTTGGACAAGGACAGAGTTTTTTTTTTAATTTATTAATCACAAAAAATATACAAATAATAGGCTTACATAGCTATTCTCGCCAAACTTTTACGTTTGATGGCGAGACACGCTCGATTTTCAACATAATGTCTTCTAAGTATACTACTAATTTACTTATAATATTGATTATACACATTTATTGAGTATTTCTTTACACTATAATTATAACCAACACAGGCACTAATTAAAACAATGATATACTTCTGTTATAAATAAACTACTACTCCAATGATAATTCATCAAGAAACAACTGTTTAAGTTTTGATTTCAACACATTTTTACTGATTTGCGGACTCCCTCTCAAAAGTTCAAATTTATTAAATATCTTAAGTATTAAAAATTTTGATAATCTTTCCCTATAATAATTATTCATTCTCGGTTTAACAAGCATTTTACATTTCTTGTATCATATTTATTATTAACATATCTTTTATAATCGTTACTATAGTAGTGACGTATGCCTATTAAGTATTCGATTTTTTTATATTCGATTATTTAATATTTTTTAAATAGGTGCAAAACGTCCGCCCATATACAATGAGTCCATAGCTAATCAGTGAGTCAGCAAGCGCATAATACACAATGCGTAACGTGTGCTTGTCTACAACTGCATTTAATTGATAAAACTTACATAACATGGATCTTAATTTATTACATATGTCATTAACATGCATTTTCCAGCTAAAATTTTGATCAATAGTTAAACCTAAATATTTAAATGTATTGACATATTCTAATTTATCACACCTGCAGCCGATTTTATTAGCATGTAGGCATTCATATGAGTGGCCAATTATACGTATCTGTTCATTATTAATGATTTTAACTTGTCGATTGTATGGTGAGTGTATATGCATGCACTTGGTTTTCGACATATTCAATATAATTCCATTATCGTGTGCCCACTTAGTTATACTTTCAAAATCTTCTTGTACATAGCTTTGTATCTCAGATAATCCTTGGAAGCATAAACAATACACATATCATCGGCATACATAAAAACGCGGCACTTATTTACGACATTTGACACACTATTCACATGCATCACATATCCTAATGGACCAAATACTGATCCAGTCGGCACCCCCAGATCCACATGCATATCCTCACCAGTCACACCAGCTATCATCGTACGCATTTTCCTATTACTCAGGTAGTTCCGAAACCATTTATTCGTAAGGCCTCGTATTCCACATTCATCCATCGCCTGTAGCAGAATGTCATGATCCAGGGTGTCAAACACCTTTTTGTAATCTATAAAAAGTGTTATAATTTGTTTACCAGCGTCCAAATACTCGTTTATGTAATCGGCAAATTCCGTTAGTGCTGAAACTGTACTGCGCCCCGGGCGGAAACCGTGCTGATCGTCTGACAAAATATTATGACATTCCAAGAATTTAGAAATTTGGCTTACAAAATTTTTTTCAAAAATTTTATCAATAATAGATAATATGGCTATAGGTCTATAATTAACCTAGGTCTATAATTTCCTGACTTATATATAGGGCGTATAATAGCAGGTTTTAACTGATCGGGATAAATACTTTTCAACATACACATATTCATAAAATTTGCTATAACAGGACTTAATTGTTTCCGTATATATTTGATGTCTTTCATCCTAATTCCATCTAATCCGGGGGCTTTTTCACATGATAAATTGTTAATAACCTTTTCTACATCTAAAGAGCACACCATCATATATCTAAAACTCACCACACTCGGATTCACATATTGTCTTCTATTTAAAAATTTAATTTTACATTTATGCTTTATTCCCTTAATTTCTTCAGTAAATGTATTAGAAAAATTTGTACATATTTTCTGTCTTACCTAATTGCCGCAATATTACATCATCTAGACTTACTTTATTTCGCCCCAGCCACTGGTTTATTTTTGCCCATATTTTCTTAAAGTCCCCATTACATTTTTTTATTTCCATCTGTCTATATTTATTTTTAGCCTTAATTATAGTTTTATTTACTTTATTTCTAAATTTTGTATATTCTAATCGCTTATTCATATTTTTGGTTCACATTTCCACACTCTAAACAAATAGTCTCGTCTTAATATCATTTTATATAAATATCTATCTATCCATGGTTGTCTTATTAAACTTTTATTACAAGTTGTTACTACAGTTGTACTTTCCCTATATATCCTATCAAACGCAGTACATAATGTTTGAAATAACACAAGTGGACATGTTATATCCGATAATTGTGCCCAGTTATACGAGTCTAGCCTTTTTTTTTATAAAATTTTCATTAAGTAATTTCCGCACACTATTGTCCCTACTAGTTTGAGTCATTACCAGGCGGTCCCATAATGAACTGGCCTGATATAGTTCAACGCGACATGTCGCTACATGTTGTGTTGCATTAAATAGTACGTTTATCGTGCACTTAATATAAGAAACATGCATCGACATGAAATGCTTAGTCTTAGTTTAACAGGCATTTGAATAACGAGAGTCGCGTATTTTTTCAAAATGTCGAAAACTGAGTATCGAAGTGTCATAAAGTTTCTGTTTAAAGAAGGTTTATCCCCTGCCCAAACAAAAGAACGATTGGATGGCGTGTATAAGGAGTCTGCCCCCTCCTATAGCACAGTGAAAAATTGGGTGAGAGTTTCGCCTCGGGAGAGAAACCGTCGAAGACTTTGGCCACGACGGTCGATCTGTGGAAGTGCTCACTCCCGAAACGATTGCTCTTATCGAAGAGGAGGTTCTGAGTAACCGCCGTTTGAAGATTAGAGAAATTGCAGCAAGGCTTGGGCTCTCTAAGAGTACCGTTCATCGCGCGATCCATGAACATCTTCACATGAAAAAAGTGAGTGCAAGATGGGTACCGAAACTTCTTTCAGCGGTACAGAGACAGGAAAGAGTGCGCTGCGCTTCGGAGTTTTTGGATCTTTGTGGCGAAAATCCAAAGACTGTGATCGAGCGGCTAGTGACTGGTGATGATCTTGTATTATGATCCACAAAGCAAGCGCGAGTCAATGGAATGACGTTATAAGGGTGAAAAGCCCCCTAGAAAGACAAAGGTCATCTAGAAAGGCAAAGGTGCAACAATCGACTAAAAAACTGATGTGCACAATATTTTGGGATTTTCAAGGCATTTTGATGGTGGATTTTAAAGAACGTAACACAGTCGTGAACGGCGAATATTATGCTTCTTTAATATATAAATTACGAGACAAGATAAAGGAAAAACGAAGAGGCAAGCTGTCTAAAGGTGTCCTGTTGCTCCATGACAACGCCCCTGTTCATACCGCTGGTGTTTCGAAGGATGCAGTTCGTCAATGCGGGTTCACAGAAGTTCACCATCCACCTTACAGTCCAGACATGGCCCCGTCCGACTATTATTTATTTCCAAATTTAAAGCGGGACTTAAGAGGAAGAAAATTTTCAAGCGATGAAGAGTTGCAGGCGGCCGTCTTCAGTCATTTTGAGGATAAAAAATGTGATTATTTTTATAAAGGTTTAGAGATGTTGCTTCACAGATGTCAGAAGTGTGTTAGTACTCATGGTGATTATATTGAAAAATAAAATTGGTTTCGTTTCATTTCCTTCATTGGTTCATAGTTAGGCCAATTCATTATGGGACCGCCTACGTATATTGCAGTTATCACTTAAATTTACCACTATTCCAATCGCATGGTGATCGGAGATTTTCGTCTCGAGCACGAACGATGACGGCTCACACTCGTTCCGTCCCGCACGCACCCACAGGTGATCTAAGCACGATGTCTCGTTCCGTCCATCCACAACCGCCTCACGTGTTATCTCTGTACTCGGTATGGAACACAATAGGCCGTAGGCACACAGGGTGTTTTTGTACTTCGTTGTTGTTGGATTAATTTTATCGTTTAGAATATCTATATTTGTGTCACCAATCAATATTACATTATCAGATGTTGGAATAGATTTTAACGTGGTCTCCAATTGATGTATGAAGAATAATTTTTTTTTTTGTGGTGGTCTATACATGGCGATAATATGAGTTGTCTTGTTTCCTATTTTTAGCTGTCCGTGTAGCATTTCTAAGGCCTCTGTAGGAACTCTCCGAGCATCGAAGCTAAGTTTATCACATTAATATCCCTCCCCCTCTGGTAGTTTCTCTTGATATTATAAAGGAGTTAAATCCTGTTATATGATATAACGATAGCTCTTCTTTTCTAATATTTACTTCGTTTAATATTAATATATCTGTCCTGTATTTATGTTCTTCCAATAAAAATATAATTCATTAAAATGTTTCCGAAGTGACCTGATATTCAGATGAAGAATTTGAATATTATTTATATTTTGTGTGAAATCATTACTCAGATCTGAAATATCATTATATCTTTTATATATAATGTCAGAAAAAAATATATCCGTTTGGGTGAACATTGGTGTTAAATGCACTTAGTGTGTATTCGCCGCTCCGCGCGTACTATGAGCGCATCGCATTTATTTATTAGTTATAATCTTCAAATTTATTTAGGTCATCTTCCGATTTTATGTTGTAGATCTTCTTTTCTTCGCTGCTCTTTTTTACTAGGATGTTGTTGTTTTGGACCCAAATGTATTGACAGCCTTTTGGTTTTAGTTTATTTCTGACGGCCCATAGAAGTTGGCGCTTGTATTTTGGCAAATCCTCATTAATAAATACGGGGTTTTCGCTGCCATTGCCATAAATTTTATTATTTGTTAATTTATATTATTTTTGGCTAACGTCCAGCTATTACGGGCGTTTTTAGATCGCAGTTTAACCACGACGATTTTAATCTTTTTATCACTAACTTTTTCTTGACCTACCCTCTGTGCTTCTTCGATATCATCCGGATTTAAGTTTAGCTTACAAGCTATTTCTTTAATTACAGACGTAATATTCTCGTCCTTGTGCTATTCCAGCCTGTGAATTTCTACATTTTTCTCTCTTTCTTTAATCTCCAGCTCCTGCACCCGTTCTTCCATCGCTTTATTGCACTTCTCTAAGTAGATATTTTTCTGTTCTAATGAGTTGATTCGTTTTTGCGATTCTTCCTTGAATGTTATTAAGGTTTGATATATTTCGGCGTAAAATTCTACGTTAGTAGAAAGGTCTTCAATTTTTTTCTCCATATTGTAAATAACTTCTAACTTTTTGTTCACTTCAGCTAAGTTCTTCGAGTTGGACTTAAAAATGCTTACCTCGATCCCGAAACTAAGCATCCAGCTATCATTCCGAGACACTCAAGATTAGTTAGTCTTATTATAGACGAAGCACATGAGCTGACTTCTAACGGAGGGGCACGATTAAGGAGGGTTTTCATGAGAAGAAAGTACTCTGCGGTATCAGAACCACTAAATTAAGACTTCGCCACTGTGTTAAATGTCGGCGACACAGCCCTGACCAAAACTATCAACTCGTGGGAGACTTACCGTTAGCAAGATCCATCCAGGAGTTTCTTTTATACAGGTGTTGATTATAGCGGTTTTGTATCCGTGAAGGCCAACAAGGGCCGTGGTGGCAAGACTACAAAGGGATATATCGTAGTTTTCGTTTGTATGGCCACAAAAGCCGTACATCTGGAACTGGCATCAGACTTGACAGCATCAGCATTTTTATGTTTAAAGACATTTATTCTCATAAAGACATTTTATACGCCACTTACATGAGAACATAAATAAAAGTAAATCTAAATAACAAAATTCATTGTCGTACCTATGTTGTTGAAAAATAAAGAACATCAAAAACAGCTATTGACGGGAAAAATCTATACAAATAAAAGAAAAGTTAAATTCTAGTATACACTGTCACTTTAGCACCACAATACTAAGACCAGGAACAAACCAGTCCAACGCACTCTATACGCAACTAAATAAATAAATAATAAATAAATAAAAAGGCGCGAACCTTCGCATGTAATTGTGGTCTGGCCGTACTTTGTTCGAGTTTTAGGCAAAACAATGAAGCTTGCGCGTCGAGTGCAGATGCGCCCAACTTTTTTTCGCTTGGTGAATTGCAGATCCGTGCGGACCTTCTTGTTCAAGGATTTGCGAATAAAGATACATGTGCTGTAAATGTATAATTGTTTGATATTCATCAGATTCGTCTCTCGGAAAATTTTTGAAGTTGACGTTCGGAAATTGTAGTTGAATAGCATTTTTATGATTTTATTTTGTAGGATTTGTAATTTGTTTAATCTAGTACTGGCAGCGCTTCCCCAGACCTCGATGAGATATAACAGGTGTGGTTTAACTAGGGCATTATATATTGTGAAACGTAGTTTCTGTGGTATATATAGAAAATTAATCCGAAGTAAGGCGTGAAGTGACATTAATTTGGTTATTAAATATTTAATGTGAACTTTCCATGTTAAATAGGTATCCAAATGTAGGCCAAGATATTTTTCATTAGTTTCTTCTTGCAATGGTGTATTGTTTATTTTAAGAGGTGAGAAATTAGGTATAGGTTTATTTTTTGCTTCAAATATTATGTAGCTAGTTTTGGAAATGTTAATAGTTAGGAAATTGTATTGTAACCAATCGCGAAGAATGTCAAGGTCCTGCTGGGCTTGAGAGACTTGGTCATGAATTGAAGAACCAAAGTAAAAAAAGACAAGTGTCATCGGCGTAAAGTGTGATATTGCCATTCAAGCCTAACTCATGCATATTGTTAATATAGACTAAAAAGAGCAGAGGACCCAATATTGAACCTTGTGGAACTCCATAGGTTATGGGTTGTGGGGGACTTTGAGTGCTACTGTCTATTTTAACGACCTGGGATCTATTCGTGAGGTAAGACTCAAACATTTTTAAGGCTATGCCACTAATACCAATGACTTCCATTTTTTTTAAGAGCAGTTTATGACTTACGGTGTCAAACGCCTTTTTTAAATCGATAAATACTCCTAGTACGATGTTTTTCTTATCAATGTTTTGTTTGATTTTAGTTACCAGATCAATTGTAGCTGTGAGTGTATTACTTTTAGACGAAATCCGTACTGTCTATCAAAAAAGAAATCTATAGAATCTAAGTAGTTTTGTAGCCGTGTATGTAAGACTTTTTCGAGAATTTTTGATAATACTGGCAGTACGGAAATTGGTCGATAGTTGCCCGGTTCTGTTTTTGGTCCCGATTTGTAAATCAGGTGTTACTTTGGCTATTTTAAGTGAGTCTGGAAATGATCCGTTTTGTAAAAGTTTGTTAAAGTTTTTCGTTAATGAATTTATTATTAAGCCCTTCACACACTTGATAACCTTTGTACTGCTACGCGCTCCAGTCGACACAACTAGCGCCATCTAGTGTCAGGAACGAGAGCGAGGGGAGCGTTGCAGTTTATGACATCACAGATCTTTCGACCGACAGCGCCACCCGAAGAACTAAGTTTCTAGAGAATCTATACTCGAGCTCTCGGTACCTTACGCGTGTTTACTTGAACATTCCGGATATTTTGCTAATTTAAATAAATAGGTGGCGCAAGATGCGATCGAGACAGAGTTGAACTCGGCGACAAAGCGAAGCTTCGGAGCGGAATTAAGTGAATTAGTGTGTTTAATTATTAGTGTTTTAACTTTAATTTGTGTAAAGTAAATCAAAGTGTTAATTTAGGTAATTTTATCGGCAATTTTTATTGTCACGAACCTCAAGCTCGTAACAGTACTAATACCATCTAGACCGACACTACTGTTTGAATCAAGTTTGTTAATAATATTAAGGATTTCTTCTTCAGTGCATGGGTCTAAACTATTCATTTGTAAATTTTGTAAAAGTGGTTTTAGTAGTGCGTGAGTATAATTTACAAGGAACTGAATAGGTATTTCGTCGGCTAAATATGGCCCTATAGTAGCGAAAAAGTTATTAAATATATTGCATATCTCATGAGGATCAGTAACTTCTATTGAATTAACAATAAGTTTGGGAGGAGCGCATCTTTGTTTAAATTTATTATTTGTAAGGGTATTGAGTAAATTCCATAGCTTTTTGGGCTTTCCGCTGTATTTGTCGAATTCTTTCTTATAATGTGACTTCTTTGTTTCCCGTGTCAACTTGATTATTTTATGTCTTTTAGTGATAAACTTTTCTCTCAGGTCTTCTCTTTCTGGGTTGTTATGTAGTTCTGTCCACATCAAGTTTCTTTCATTGATCTCTGTTATTATACTTTTGTTTATCCATTCTTTTTGTGGTTCATTCATAATTTTGGTCTTTATTACTTTGATTTTGGTGCGTGGCAGCAAGACGAGGAACTCCCGGCCACATCTACAGTGATCAAGGTCGCAATTTCATAGGAGCTAACCATATTTTGTAACGAGAGTATTCAGCGATTCAAAAAATATTCAGGACAAACTTTATGTTGGAAGTTGCCAGTTTGGGAATTGAATGGCACTTTAATGCCCCCGCTTGGCAATCAGCGGGCTTATGTGAAGCTGCAGTTAAGAGCTTAAAATATCATATTTAGCTCGTAGTTGGCAAACAAGCGCTAATAGTGAAGAATACAGCACCCTACTTTCTCCACTGGAGGGATGTTTAAATTCGAGACCTCTATGTGCATTAACCGAAAATCCCAATGACTTAGACGTTCTAACACCTGCCCACTTTCTTTCAAGTGGTCCTGGTAGAACTTTGAACATCTACGATACCGAAACTGTTTTAAGGACAAGGTGGTATTTAATCCAAAAAATATTTAACAATGTTTGGGAAAGATGGCGCAATGAATATTTAACCTAATTAGCAGCCAAAAATAAATGGAAAAAACCGCAGCCAAATATCAAAGAGAATGACATCGTCATTATCAGGGACGAATACCTTCCTTCGGGAAATTAGCCCTTTGGCTGAGTTGTGCAGCTACACCCGGGCAACGACGGGTACATCAGAGTTATCACTCTTAGAATCAAAAACGGCATACTCGGCTCTACACGTCGATCATCGTCTATGATCGTCTCGGTCCGTGAATTGTCGGTTTTTCGGGCACGCATCAAAGGGAAACTCCGGGTGGTTGCGTTGAGGTCCACACGATCGCAGATTATTCGTTCACCGTCGGACAGTGAAGCATTGCACACGTGTGTGTAACACATCGAAGCCTAAATCACGCTATTAAAAAAGTTTCGAAGTAAAAATAGTATATACTATAGAATAGCTCCGAACTCCAGCACTCGAAGCGTTGGCCGCTCCCCGGGCGGAACCCCTTGCCCGGCGGGAGATCTCCCCTTCTCCTTTTACGAATACACCTCCAATCAATTACGTCAACAACTTCGTTCTATCATCAATTCCTCTCCCAAAGCTTTAAAAATTCGACGAGTCAGAAAATGAGGAGAATCGTAAAAACCAAATAGACCAGCTTAAGACAAGTGACGCTGACGTAGAGTTGGCAGAACAGTAGTCAAACCATGACCTACATCAATATGTGGTTATTTATCTTCTGCTGGGAGCAGCTATGCTAGCATCAGCATTATTTGCTTTGCGGAGCCTACGCCGCAGATGCACCGTACGTATACAAGCGCCCTCTCAGAGCGAAAGATCAGTTGGCTTGAATATGCAGTTCACTAGCTGGAGCCCTAACAAAGAACAAGCTGCATTAGTCGAGCCCCGTGGTATCACTGTTACGTCATAAGGTGAACTGAGTGCACGTGCACTGGATAAGTCGACGTCGCCTACAGTTTGCGAGTGAAATTTTTAAGTATTTAATTGAAATTTATAAGCTAATGTTTGTTGTATCATCATCATTATCAATTTATATCATTTTGTAATCACCTATCAATCATTATCTGTTCTCTCTCGCCCCGCAGTACGGTTTTTACTAACCGCACATTTCTGTACATCAGTATTTTACCTTATAGTATCATTTTTTATTCTCACTAATTTAGTACGCAATCATTCGCCGTCGCGCATTGTACGAACTATTGTACATGTAATCCGCTCTTTGTTATGTTCTTTGAAAATTTTTTGTGGTCTACAATAAAGTATATTCATTCATTCATTCATAACAGAATAAATTACATCATCAGTTCAAGCCTTTATCATTTCTATCAACTTCTAAGATTGTACAGTACAGCTGCAAGTACGTCTTAATGCAGTTGAAAAGTCCTAGCTTTTACTATTACAATGCAGTCAATTATAATTATATATGATTTTAAATGTTTTTTTTCTTTCTTACAGAATCGTCAATATCGGATATTAACTATCCCGGGCTGCGCCCGGATCCGCTGATCTATGGACATCCGAACAACTCCGCCGTAAGATACATCACTACCATATCCATTCTGGTGAAATTTATTGTACTATTTAACATCTTTGATCTTTTACTGGATTTTAAAACTAACACAGAAAGGAACTCTTTTTGAAGAAATGGATGAACGAGAGAATTACATACGAACAGAACAAATAAAACATTTCGATATTTTAGTCTAACTACTTGATCACAAAATTAAAAAGTATGTTCTTTTTCTACAGATAATAAATAAGAATCAAATAAAAATTACCTAATGTTAATGAAATTAAAGAAATCAACAACAGAAAAAATACGAAAATTATATTTAGGTACTTAGGTATGTAAAAAAATCAATTAATTGATGATTTTATGTACAAAGAGGTTATAAAAAAATGTATAGATACGGTTTTCAGTTTTGTTGAACTTGCAGCAAATCCTAACCACTTTAAGAACCAAGTCGTATTATTTGTAAAATCAGAGTGACCGTACAAGCTCACTAGATTTGTATCAATGCAATGTCATGCAATGAAGTCAATGCAGTGTGCGCCTGCAAGTTTTTATTTTTAATAACATGTAACTATATCAACCCTATACTACTCACTAGAACCCAACAGTTGCTAAAGTGACGGTAACTAAGTAGTATCTACCTGAGCACAAAAAGGAGCCCTGT
The DNA here is from genome assembly GCA_036936625.1 of Parnassius smintheus behrii. Classification (NCBI taxonomy): domain Eukaryota; kingdom Metazoa; phylum Arthropoda; class Insecta; order Lepidoptera; family Papilionidae; genus Parnassius; species Parnassius smintheus. The sequence continues at coordinate 33,829,249 of JAUPFT010000024.1, forward strand.
TTTCTAATAAATTATCACAAGTTAAATATCATAATTTTGATGAACACCATCATCACCATTGTTGTTTGTCTGAGGATCATTGCCATCAGCATACTATAATCTATTGCTTATGTTGGTTACTCTGATTTTACTGCGGATAATCTCGTTACTGATTCTAATCACTCAGACTCAAATCATTCATTAATTAGTAAATACCTTATGCAGTGAAGTACAATAAAAGATATTAAAACAAATACTCTATACTGATATAAGTGTTACCTGAAATTAATAAACATATTTATCTATATTATACTTTATATATCTCATATAGGCAACTACGGATTTTTGTAGATTTATAAGTATACATATGTACATAATACTGACGCAAAGTTAATCTGTGCGTAGATACATAAATATGTAATACCATAGAAAAAACAGAATAGTGGGATTCTCCCGCGCCGCGCGAGCATTAAATGCCTACTGTTGCAGGGTTGTCACTGTGTTTTTGTTTAACAGCTAAGTCTCATTTAATTTTATAAGTAGTTATAATACTTACAAACATAATACTACGGATACGTACCTATGCATCATTTTTAGGGTTCCGTAGTTAACTAGGAACCCTTATAGTTTCGCCATGTCTGTCTGTCCGTCTGTACGTCCTCGCTTAACCTCTGTGACCGTTAGCACTAGAAAGCTGAAATTTGGTACCAATATGTGTATCAATCACTCTGACAAAGTGGTAAAATAAAAATTGGAAAAAAATGTTTTATTAGGGTAGCCCCCCTATATGTAAAGTGGGAAGTGATTTTTTTTTAATTTCAACCCTAACGTGTGATATATTGTTGGAAACGTATTTAAAAATGAACAGGGGTTTACTAAAATCATTTTTTGATAATGTCAATAATTTCGGAAATAATCGTTCCAAAAGTAAAAAACAGTGTGTCCCCCTCCCCCTCTAACTTTTGAACCATAAGTTTAGAAAATATGAAAAAAATCTGAAAAGTAGAACTTTATAAGGACTTTCTAGGAAAATCATTTTGAACTTTAATGGAAACAACAGTACCCACTACCGGGAGCAGTTGCAGGAGCGCGGACCGCTGCTGGAGCGCGAACATAATGGATACCCACCTTTAAACTCATAAGTGGGAACACTTATTGTGACGGACGGAAAACTACGGAACCCTACACTGAGCGTGGCCCGACACGCTCTTGGCCGGTTTTGTTAATTATTTCTTTAGTTTCCTCTTAAAGAATCAATGTTTGTCAATAACAAAATCCAACTTTACGTTACAACAAATGCCAAATACCTAAAAACGAGTAAATTAACACTGAGAATATGGTGTCAGCTCAAATTTAATGTTTAAAATTAATTTGATGTGATGTGATATGATAATTAATGTACTGATGAGAAACATATATAGCATAACTATAACAAATACATATAACAATACTAATTGATAATAACTTTTTCAAGTGACAAAGGAATTCAAATGTAAATTGTGTGTTGGAGAGTTATTTTTGACCACTCAGTTGAGGTAATCATAAAATACATAAATAAAAAGAAATTATAAAGACCAAATATGAATATTCAACTCAAGACTAATCTTGAAAGTAAATGTATTTAGTTAAAAGTTAAGGGAGCCCTATGTAAGGAGATGGAACTATCAAAAATATTTACAGATTATGCCAAATAAAAACCAAGCCAAGCGTTGATAACTCTCAGGGGGTGATCAGGTATAAGTACAGAAATATATTGTGTCAATGCTTGGCTATAAGTTATGAATAGTTAATCTGATTGATGGTATCTAGTCCAACTTTTTATAAAAAAATATCTGTAAAATTGATGTAAAAACATCAATTATACAGATATTTTAAATATAAGCATAGCAATGAATGTCACTAGTTTGCAACATATCATTGATATGCAGAAGAAACAGCGTAGGTGATAGCACGCAGCCTTGTGGAATACCAGCGTTAATAGACTTGAAATCAGAGCATGCACCGTCACTCCGATCTTGATGTTCGGATCAGCAAGGAAACTGGTGATCCCATTTACACAATTTCTCGGGAAGCACATAGGAAGGGAGCTTCGAAAGAAGCGCTTTGTGCCAGATCCAATCGAAGTCCTTTGCTATGTTCTAATGAAGAGAGTGGATGGATTCATGAATAGAAACATTTCTAATATCTAGAATGTTTATTGACTTGCTTGATAAATGCTTATACGAAAAGTTTGTCAGTTTGTTGAAATCATAAAATATAAAATGTTGTTATCAACTTTAAATTTTACTTTGGGAAATAATTGTTTTTATGATTCTATTCCTTACCATAACCCAAAATTTACCTGTCTCTTTCATTCTAATCCATTCGTTCTCTGCAGAATGATTGTACGACGCGACGGTTCAAGCTTACATAGTTTAATGTTCTGTAGAAGTTAGTAGGTACGTGGTGACTTTGCCATAATTTGTAGAAAAAATTGTTCAATGATTTGGTATAGCGATTATTTTAGCATTAATGTAATCTTCATTTTCAGTTAGCTATTAAATTCTACGTAAGGGCTGAATTAACAAATTCCGTGTTGGACTGATATTCCATCCAATTTGTTTTTTCAATGGCAATTAAGGTTTTGTAATCTCACTTTTGAATAACTTTTTGATATTATTTTCTTTTTAATCAAGAACTGCAAATTCATTTATGTAATTTAAGAATTTATTGAGTTTAATTTCAACATTAGGACGTCAAACATCTCGAATTTCCTGGAAACAGTATGTGGCGTAAAGCACTCGAAGCTAAAGTTAAATGCGATAAAATTTTGTATAATTCATTTTATATTAATTTTGATAGTTTCACACTTTTGTTTGCAACACAATAATATCACTCAGCTCAAATTTGTTTGTAATATTGTTGATTTAATTTGTCACATGGCTTAGCTGAATAACGAATTTATATATTTTTGCGAATTCCGTTTGTTAGGGTCGATTTTGTTTTATTAAACTTTAGAAATGTTAAAATTGTTTCATTTTATGTCATGAGTCATGTTTGTTTATTTATGATGGTAGTGGTTTCTGTAGCCTACGAATAGCTGCGACAATCTTCAAACAGAGTTGGCTTCAGATGTAATTATATTATCCTATACCTATCAGAACGAACAACAGCAGTACCAGTACTTTTACTTGGCGGGAGAAATATGCAAGAGGATGTTACCTAACTAGACGGACTCCTAGGTCGAAAGGAATCATCACTGTTGACTTATATAGTATGGCGTAAAGACTGCAGGTGCATGGTGCCACTAAAATGGTCTTATGCTGAATTAAATTAGTAGCAAAATATCAATGAAGTTGTGATGTAAAGGGTTACGCAAACTACGACAAAAGTACAGTAAAAATGACATTTTATTTTAATGGTAATTCAAAAATATGTCATTAAATAAAATTGCTTACATTTAAAAATATCTTACAACTAATAGATGGTGGTTGCGCGGAAAAAACCATTGGATTATTATATTTGACGGTAGGAGTGTCAAGTCGCTTGTTCCTTTCCGAAAAACGATATCATTCGTACCCTCCTATCGACACATCGGGGTGGTGGGGTGGGAGGGGCAAGAAGATGATTCTAGAATGTCACGTAATCATCGGAGCCGAGGACATATAAGGCACGCGCGACCGTTGCGCGTCCTCTTTCCACCGCAGTCGTCGCTGAAACCACAACGCTTCTCTCCCGACGCACCCCTGGGGCCCCAGAGTGTCTGTCTAGAAGAAGTTCCCTCACCTCGTGTGAGATATAGTCGCGCACCGCCTCTCTCCGGAGTGTTCCAGAAGAAGTTCCAGAAGTTGCAGCTATAGTGCTCAACAGGATAGAAGAAACCCCGGTGAGTCAACACTCCTTTATTTACTGCCTGATATAATCGTTTAACCCGCTCCAATTTTGTTGTTCTCCTAATCAGGCAGGATTCCTTTTCAGCGATTTGGCACAATAATAGTTTTAGTTTAGGGAAGAGCGAGTGCATTATACCGCATGCTATAGTAGTCGCTTTTACGTAAGCGTAGAAGCATCCGCATATACAGTCCACTTTAGTTAATATCTCGCGTAATAGGTTTAAGGTTCGACCGGGGAACTAGACTTCGGCAGCCTTAAACACGTGGCTCCACCATTTTATGGTCACTTCGAGCAGGATTTTGGTCGAATTGTTGAATTAATTAATTAGATAATGCACTCTAATTTATAGAATAGACTTAAATAGTGTTCGTTTAAATTTAAATTTTGATTAGGTACTCGCAAACAGAATTATTCGTTTTATAGCGCTCGTATTTGATTAAATTTAAAGCCTATTAAATAATTGAAACAGTGTAATAGGAACCGTTTGATACGCTTACCCACAATCTTGATAAAATTATTGAGTGCAAATGACGCGTCACCTCGACTCGCTGCGCAGGTGTTCGATTTAATTACGTAATACGGCATACCGAGTGTCCATCCTTTATTGTTTGTGCGTTGTGAGATTAATTGTGATTGATATAACTTTATTATAATAGTTTAAAATGGCAGTTAGTGGAAGTGAAATCAAAATTAAAACGCTTTATGCCAAGAGGGACATACTCTTTTCGCGTATGCAGAATATAAGTGATTATATAAAGAACATTCATATAGAAGCAGTGCGGGAAACCTTTTTGACTGAAATCGAAACGATAGATTCTCTACGAATAGATTACGAAAAAATATTAGACCAAATTAATCATTTGGAATTACAAATCGACCCGAAATACATAGTGAACTACCAACCGCTGCTGGCATTCGAAGATATGTTGTGTCGCGTGAAAAGAATTGCGAGATCCCTACTATCTCAAAACGAAGCAAAGCCGGAAAAACAGGTACGTCCAAGCGACTCGATTAGGTTGCCGCCAATAGATATTCCGGTATTTAATGGTGATATTAAGACGTGGCCCTTCTTCTTCAGTAGTTTTCAAAACAATATACACAATAACCCATCGTTATCGGACGCCGAAAAATTATATTACTTAATTAGTAAACTTAGTGGCAGGGCACAGTCGATCTGCTCTGGTTTTACACCTACAGCAAACAATTACCTATTAATATTCGAAACGCTTAAAACTAAATATGAAGATAGGAGAATGTTAGCTTCCGAATATTTGAACCAGATATTCGATCTTAAATCTATATCATCCGCGAACATCAACGGCTTAGAGCAGTTTCTAGATAAATTTGTGGCATCGGTGGCTGCACTTAAGAATTTGAAATTTAATGATCTTATGGACGTGGTGTTTCTCCATATTGCACTGAAGAAGTTGGACCCCGACACCGTGCGTGCGTTTGAAATGGAGCATCGTAGCTCGGAGATGCCTTCCTTTCATTCATTAGCATCGTTCGTGCGAGATCAAATAAAGGTGATGCAGCGCTCTCCGAACGTTAAACAGGAGATTAAAAGGTGCGTCGACCGTAGACAGACTCAACCATCTAAAATAGCAGGGTCGTTAACTTACGTAACCGCTACGCCAACATCACTCCAGCATACTTGTATAGTATGTAAAGATAGACACGGTAATTTATATAATTGCGCGACTTTTCGTAAATATTCACCAAGCGAGCGTTATAAATTAGTAAAGACAAACAACCTATGTTTGAACTGCTTAAGCGATAAGCATTTAGTTGCAAAATGCAATTCGAGTTCCGTATGTAGCAAGTGCGCCAGGAAACATCACACGCTATTACATTTTGAAAATAGCAACATAGCGGCGTCAAGTAAAGCGGATAAGGAATTCGCCCCTACTAAGGTCAACGATTCTAGCGGTCGACCTGGTGATGTCGCTCTGTGCTCATTGGCAAATATTGGAGCACAACCTCCTTCAACCGTGTTACTGGGTACGGCACGTATTTTGGTTAGGGATTCGCGTGGAAACGAACAAAGCGTCCGTGCACTGCTGGACAGCGGAGCCCAAAATAGCTTTATAACGCGACAATGTTGTCAGCGCTTAGGCTTAGTAATAAATAGGTCACTTTCATGTCCTGTAATTAAAGGCATCGGAGGCACTAGTAAATCGACACAGGGATATATAAATTTAAAATTTTATTCTCGGATAGATCGTAATGTTAACTTTGATATAAATGCACTAGTAGTAGATAGGGTCACTGAACGGTTGCCAACCGTTTCGGTTGACACCTCGGCAATGATTGAATTTAAGAATTTGACTCTGGCGGACGACACTTACGCCGTTCCTGGAAACATAGACATGCTCATTGGAGCATCGCTTTTCCCTCATCTTTTGTTAAACAATAAGGTCAGGGGCAACTCTTCGCATACCGCGCCTTACGCACTGGAAACCGTATTGGGCTATGTGATCCTTGGCTCCGCCCCCATCATAGATAGTATTTCGGCAACCTCTTATTGTGGTATGGCTGTCGAACCGCTCGAGTCGTTAGTCCGCAAATTTTGGGAGATGGAGGAGGTGAACGTCCCACCCATAGCTAGCTCAGATGACAGGTTATGCGAGGAAATTTACGTCCGCACGACCATTCGTGATCGCGACGGTAGATATAGTGTAGCGCTACCCTTTAAAGGAGATGTTTTATCTCTCGGCGATTCGCGTCAAATGGCGGAAAAACGTTTCTACAGCTTGGAGCGTAGGATGCTCGCTTCACCCCAGTTAAAGAAAGCTTACGACGCCGTCATTAACGAATATATAAGAGAAGGTTACATATCACTTGTGGCTTCGAAATTAGATAACTACGAAGACACACCGTCGTATTTCATACCACACCACGGAGTCATTAGAGAGGACAAACTTACATCTAAGTTACGTGTAGTGCTCGACGCTAGTGCTAAAACTAGCACTCACCTGTCGCTTAACGATATCCTCTATAGTGGGCAAAATTTACAGGGCAGTTTATTTAATATAATAGTCAATTTTCGTTTGTTTAGTATAGCACTATCCGCCGATATTCGTCAAATGTTTCTTTGCATAGGGGTCCGTGAATGCGACCGTAGATTCCAACGCATTTTATATCGTTTCAACCCAAAGGAACCTCTAATGGTGTTTGAATTTAACCGCGTTTGTTTTGGTTTAAAGTCGAGCCCATTTCATGCGTTACGCACGGTGAGACAGCTCGCTCACGATGAAGGTCCCTCTTATCCTAAAGCTAAGAGGGCAATTGAGAGCGGATTATATATGGATGATTTTGTGTACTCGGTCGATAGCGTGGAGGAGGCAACCCTAACCACCGCCGAGGTTATAAGGCTCATGAAATCGGGTCAGTTCAATCTTGTGAAGTGGACTAGTAATTCGCGTCCGGTTTTGGATACAATCCCACTATCACACCGTCTTTCGGCGATAAAGAAATTCGATGATTCTGATACACACAAGGTGCTCGGTCTATGTTGGTCACCAGAGTCCGACGTGTTTAGCCTTAAGGTAAATCCGCCCGTAGAGAAATGCACAAAGCGCACAATACTGTCATGCGTTGCTAGATTATGGGACGTCATGGGTTTCGTAGCTCCGGTGGTATTATACGCTAAGCTTTTAATTAAACAACTTTGGTTATTGGAATGCGACTGGGATGACTCGCCGCCTGACAGCATTGTTCGGTTGTGGCAGCGCTTTAGAGAGGAACTTCCTTTATTAAGAGAAATTAAAATACCGCGTCATATAAACGTAGATAGGAATAGCGCCATAAAGGTCGTTGGGTTTGCAGACGCCAGCGAGAAGGCTTACGGGGGCGTTGTATATTTCCACGTCCAATAATGGTAGAAATTCGATTAGCCTCATTAGTTCTAAGTCGAGAGTCTCCCCCCGTAAGGTTGTCTCTCTGGCGCGCTTAGAGCTTTGCGCAATATTAGTACTCGCCAAGCTTATTACCGCAGTTATCAGCGCATGTAGGGATAGAGTTCACATAGAAAGGATATTTGCCTTTTCCGACTCCACCGTCGCCTTATGCTGGGTTCATTCTTCACCCCACCGTTGGGATACGTTTGTCGCGAACCGAGTGGCCAAGATACAAGACGAGTTAGAAACGCGGAACTTTTATCACGTGTCCGGTACGGAAAACCCCGCCGATTGTCTATCCCGTGGACTCACCCCGATGCAAATAATGGACCACCCGCTTTGGTTCCACGGACCTGCTTGGGTTCACTTGGATCCCTCGCAATGGCCAATAACCGATTTCGAACCTTCGTCAGTGTCACAACCGCCGGAAGAAAAGAGACACGCTCTAGTGGCGAACGTTTCGAGCGAGGTTTCTCCAATCATTGCTTTGGCGAACCGCTTGTCCTCTTGGTCGAAATTATTGCGTAGCGTAATTTACGTTTGTCGATTCGCGAAGCTGTTACCGCGACGTTCGTATGTCTTAGCATCCGATTACAACTATGCCGAGTCGCTAGTATTGCGTGAACTTCAACGTGCGCACTTCTCTGAAGAAATTAGATTACAATCGAATAGAGCTTGTAGTCGCGCCTTTCAACGCCTTAAGCCATTTTTACAGGATGGGATTGTAAGGGTAGGTGGACGCTTGTCCAACTCGCAATTGAGTTTCGACCAACGGCACCCTATTGTTTTACCGCGTAAAGACCATATCATGAACTTATTAGTCGATTACCATCATAAATTGAACTCGCACGCTGGCCCTGACTTGTTGATGTCGATTTTGCGTCAGAATTATTGGATTCTTTCTGCACGTAGTTTAATACGCAATCGGGTGCACAGATGTATAGCTTGCTTTCGGGCACGCCCCAAGCCGTCATTTCCGGAAATGGCGGAACTTAGATCTTGTAGAGTAATACAATCAGTAAAGCCCTTCACGCACACCGGGTCTGATTTCGCTGGTCCGTTTAAGGTCACGCTCACTCGCGGGCGTGGTATAAGATCCACAAAGGCTTACGTCTGCATTTTCGTATGTCTAACTACTCGAGCGGTGCATATAGAACTCGTTGGTGATCTAAGCACAGCAGGCTTTATGGGCGCATTTAAAAGATTTCTTTCCCGCCGTGGCCCTGTAAGTAGATTGTATTCGGATAACGGTACGAACTACGTCGGTGCAAAACGTATTCTATCAGAACTACATGAGCTCTTAGCTAGCAAATATTATAATTCGGAGTTCGCTCACATTCTAGCCGAGAACCGCATTGAGTGGTCTCTGAACGTCCCAGCCGCGAGTCATTTTGGGGGCAATTGGGAGACTAATATCAAGAGTCTAAAGAGTCATTTATACCGAGTAATAGGAGATCAAATTTTGTCCTTCGAAGAGCTAAGTACGGTGCTCGCTCAAATTGAATGCGTAATGAATAGTCGCCCACTTTGTCGTACGTTGTCTAGTGACCCCTCGGAACCGCTGGCTCTAACTCCAGCACATTTTTTGAATTTAACGCCTTTAAAGTATTTGCCAGCCGCAGATATGGATGAGAACAGACTTAGCATTTCCGCACGCCACAAATTATTAGATCGGTTAGTGCAATCGTTTTGGAAACGATGGAGGATGGAATACTTGCATACTTTGCAGTCTCGACAAAAATGGAACACAGCAACTGAGCCTTTAGCTGTAGGAACTGTAGTTGTGCTCACCAAAGAGAATACGCCGCCTCTCCACTGGCCGTTAGGAATTGTCGAAGAGGTCTTTCCCGGTTCCGACGGAGTAGTTAGGATAGCTCGCGTTAAGACCACGGTTGGGTCTTACTAGCGTCCGGTTGTCCGTTTGTGCCCCCTGCCTCTTCCATAATTTAAATTAGCTTTCTAGATTAAATTGTAGTTGAATTTAGGTAATCTTAGCGTTAGTTAGTTATTTTGTTAGTTGATCTTAGCTCTAGTTGTATTAGTTAATTTTGAAGGAAATCCTTCAAGGGCGGGGGAGATGGTTGCGCGGAAAAAACCATTGGATTATTATATTTGACGGTAGGAGTGTCAAGTCGCTTGTTCCTTTCCGAAAAACGATATCATTCGTACCCTCCTATCGACACATCGGGGTGGTGGGGTGGGAGGGGCAAGAAGATGATTCTAGAATGTCACGTAATCATCGGAGCCGAGGACATATAAGGCACGCGCGACCGTTGCGCGTCCTCTTTCCACCGCAGTCGTCGCTGAAACCACAACGCTTCTCTCCCGACGCACCCCTGGGGCCCCAGAGTGTCTGTCTAGAAGAAGTTCCCTCACCTCGTGTGAGATATAGTCGCGCACCGCCTCTCTCCGGAGTGTTCCAGAAGAAGTTCCAGAAGTTGCAGCTATAGTGCTCAACAGGATAGAAGAAACCCCGGTGAGTCAACACTCCTTTATTTACTGCCTGATATAATCGTTTAACCCGCTCCAATTTTGTTGTTCTCCTAATCAGGCAGGATTCCTTTTCAGCGATTTGGCACAATAATAATTTTAGTTTAGGGAAGAGCGAGTGCATTATACCGCATGCTATAGTAGTCGCTTTTACGTAAGCGTAGAAGCATCCGCATATACAGTCCACTTTAGTTAATATCTCGCGTAATAGGTTTAAGGTTCGACCGGGGAACTAGACTTCGGCAGCCTTAAACACGTGGCTCCACCAGATGGCGCTGTTTTTTCTTATACGGGAAACGCATCAGGCAAATGTAGGTACGGACGACCGTACCTATCTTTACTTTTTAAATCAATGTGTTATTTTGAAATACGTGTTTAGGAGCTGACTCCAATAGGGGTCCCTACTGGTGAGCTGGTGACCATAATGAAAATTTGAATAACTTACGAAATATTTATTTTTACAGGAACGTGCAGTACAGTTGGCTGGCATAGTTGCCAGATTTTTCAGTCAGTCGCTAGTGCAACTGACTGAAAAATCTTAGTAACTAAGTATATAGGTACAAGATTACTAAGTATACATGTGTGTGTGCGCAGCACACCTATATTACTTCCCCCTTAATGAAAATGAATAGTACAAAAAAAACTTAAAACTATACAAACACTTGTTAAAGCGCTGGGGTGCAGGGCTGTACGGAGAGCCTCGGGAAGGTGGCAGATGCGGGCGCATGCTGCAGACTGGCGTTACAGGCGTCTATCATCTGACCCATATTCCGGCCCGATATCGGAATGCTGGCTAAGAACACCTGACGGCGAAGCCAGTCTTTAAACTTCTTATTAAACTTCACCCAAACAGTATACAAGATTATTGCTTCCATAAACCTGGCTGTCACATATAACCAATTAAATAAAATTAAATTGAATAAAAATATAAAAAAAAAATAAATAAAAAAATAACCACTTTATTCTCTACATCTACAGTATTCTGCGCTTGATAAACAATAACTGGTTTTTCTTGAAAATTATACGTAGTTAATACTGTAAAATTTTTCGCACTAATGCTTTTTGCCAATGAAATATTTAAAATGATTTTTTTTGCAGGTAGGCGCAAAGGTAACACGCGAACTCAGTGTGCTAATAGTTTTTATTATTGTAAAATTATTTAAAGTAGGTATTCATTATTTCTAAACAAATGAGTTAAAACTGAAAGTCATCTACCAACACAACATGGTGTTCTTAACACTTTCAAATACGCACAGCTTGTAAATAAACTTAATGAACTGAAAAAATTATTTGCTTGTCGCATGCGTGAGTATGAAGATAAGCTTTTTTGCCCTTTTGAGTGGATTAAGGTTTGTCACAAGCTTACAATAATAGTTTCATCTCAATAGTTACATCAGAAACATCACCCCCATTTTTCATCATCAACGCTTTTAAAAACACCTTAACCTTAACGATGAAATTTTTCTTCAAATTCATATACGATAGGACCACCCCTGTAGCATAATAGATGGAAGTGAGAAAAAGTAGTATAAAACGTATCATGAATTGGTTCATAATTAACGAAGATATCGCAAAGCATACATAAAAAATATCCTCAAATTAAGAAACTCCTCCATTTTTGAAATCTGCTAAAAAGGGTCTTCACAGACAGACGTCAACAAATAAATCCAACAGGCTCCGTTTTTTTTTATGGAAGTAAAATGTATGTATATAGGAGTATATTATTCTACATTATCAGCGTTATCTAATCTCTGATAACGCTGATAATGTGGAATAATATACTGAATGGCTCTCTAACACCTTAAAATAGGAAAGACCCCGGGAGAGGATGGAATTACAGCGAAGCTTCTGAAAGCGTGTGAAAACCGGTTCAGAAGCTCTTTAATTCCGTTCCCCACGGTAACACCATTCCGGAGGCGTGAGTAAGAAATCCGGTGGCCTTGTTTTTGTTTTTTATCAATGTAGATTACAAGTAATTCTTATTGAATGTATATTTTACGTTACCAATGGTTCGAACAAAAAACCTATGTCCTGGGAAGAACCAGCAAGGAATCCAGCGGGACTTTTTTTAAAAATAAATTTTACAATGTCAAGGGTCACAAAATATTTACAAAATTTATTTTAGAAACAGCTTGGAAGCGACCACCTCATTTCCAGGGGTTATTATCAACCATATAATCATTTCTTGTTCTTCAAGAAGGCGACAACGCTCTGTTTAAGTTTTACGAACCGCGCTCTGTAAGTTTTACCATGGCCCTTCTAAGCCGCGTCTATATGCTGTTTCCAAGAATTATTACGAATCGTCCCGCACGCAGACTCGACGACTTCCAGTGTCCCGAACAAGCCGGTTTCCGAAAAGGCTTTAGTACCATAGACCACATACATACCCTTCGGCAAATTGTACAGATGACCGAAGAGTACAATCTACCACCTTGCCTTGCGTATGTGTACTATGAGAAAGCCTTGGATACCTTCGAAATTTGGGCGGTGCTACAGTACCTTCAGCGGTACCAAGTTAACTGTCGGTATATCGAGATGCTAAAGTGTTTGTACAGTAGGGCTACGACGGCTATCCGGGTACAGAAACAAAGTACGAAACCCATGCAACTGCAGAGGTGTAAGACAAGATGACGTTATATCCTCGAAACTCTTCACCGCTGCATCGATCTCACATCAATGGTGAGTACATCACTCACGCTCGATTTTCCGACGATATAATCCTTACGGCTGGAGGACCTAAACACTATGCTCAGTGACCTCAGTAGGCTCTCTCAATGGATAGGCCTTAAAACGAATATGGACAAAATAAAAATCATGTGTAACGTACATGTCCTTACCTATGCCGGTAGAAGAGTTTGAGTATGAAGAGTATGAGTATCTGGAACAAATATTCCGACTAGATATGTCCAACTTCGACCGAGAGGTCAATCGGCGGATTCAACTGGGCTACGTAGCGTTTGGGAGATTATGTCACATCCTCTCGTCAGGTCCTCTCGTCAGGTGTACCTCAAAACCTGAAAATAAGATTATACAACCAGTGTGTGTTGCCAGCATTGACTTACGGATCTGAGACATAGTTCTTCTTAAGAAGCTCAGTCACTCAGCGAACTATGGAGAGGGCTATGCTCGGGGTTTCACTGCGTGATGGACTTAAAATAAGGATATCCGCATTAGAACCATACTAATCGACATAGCTCAACGGATTAATAAGCTGAAGTGGTACTGAGCCGGCCATGTAACTCGAAGAACCAACAACTAATGGCGAAGAAAGAGTATCGAGTGGCAGCCTCGTACGGTAGGCGTAGTGTAGGGCGGCCTCCCGCTAGATGGAGTGACGTCCGGGTAAGACATGCGGGAAGTCGATGGATGCATGTGGCTCAGAGCCGCGCTTTGTGGCATTCCTTGGACGAGGCCTTTTTTATATAGAGTAAGGATGACAAACGAGCACACAATCCACCTAATGGTAAGTGGATGCTGTGGCCCATAGACATCTACATTTATCCTCGATTAAGAATCAAAACGCAGATGCGTTATCACCCCCGAGGACTAAGATGGAATGCCTCGTTTCCAGTAAAAAAGGCTCTCTGGATCTCTACACTCACGATACGAAACACTTAAGTATTAAGCTGCTATTTTACATTGGTATTCTGTGAGAGCGTGGTCCTTCCCCGGTCGAGCCGACCCATTCGTGCTACAACCATAATATAGCTGTAGCGGTGCTCTACCACATATAATTTTTTCAGCAGTGGCTAATAATAGAAGAGTTAGATTGTAATAATTATGATGATGATGATGATAAGCGTTATTAAAGCATGTTTATGTTTATACCTGTAGAAATGAAAACACAACTGGAAATTGAAAGCTTTTATGTAAAAAAGTTGGACAGTAATTTTATAAAATTATAGGTATATAAATAATATTAAAATCAGATCTGTTGTTTGTTCATATTATTATCTAAACTAAGCATTAACGTATGAAGTTTATCACAATACAAGCTCAAAATACAGGAATATAACGGGACTGATTATTAAAAAAAATATAATAAACTTACTTGGGTCATTTAACAGATCTAGTTAAAATTTATATGGGACCACTATTAAATACTTAACACACATTCAATCGCAAATGCAAATTTGTCAACTTTGGAGATATCATGTAAAAACAAAATTTCCTTTTTTAGAGTTGGTTAAAATCACATTTCATTTGGTCCGTAATTTCCTTTTTTTATTTTCTATTTATTTTAAATAGAATAAGGGTGCCAAACGAGCACACAGTCCACTTGATGATAAGTGGATGCTGTGGCCCATAGACATCTACATTTATCTTCAATTACAAATCAAAATGCAGATGCGTTGCCAGCCCTGAGGACTGAGATGGAATGCCTTGTTTCCAGTAAAAAGGGTCTCCAGTTCTCTACACTCACCATATGAAACACAGCAGTACTAAGCTGCTATTTTACGCTGGTATTCTGTGAGAGCGTGGTCCTACCCCGGTTGAGCCGACACATTCGTGCTGCAACTAAAATATAGCTGCAGCGTGCCTCTACCACTTAAAAAACTCTGTCAATTTCAAAATGAGCTACATTAAACAGCTAGTTTACAATTTGTCTAATTTTCTATAATGGTGCACTCAAAAAGCAGATTAAACTACATACAAAGTTGTTTAACATGGTAACATTTTATAATTTTTGCAATATGTTAAAACATATTATTACCACGTTTTTATTAACTCTCTTCGTCATTTGTTTGTCTGTCTGTCTATCGATTGTTCAGGGTGGAAGCTTGCAACTCAAATTTAAAGCACTTCCCGATGAGCAAGATTTGAAATTTTGAACATAGCTTAGAATCAGATGAAATTGTAGGAATATGAAAAGAAGATTTGGTATTTTAATTTTTTTTAGTAAAAATTGTAAAAAATCACTTGTTTATAACTATAATTTTATTAGTGATATGTGGGAACACCTTAATAATTAATTACAAAATCATATTTCCTTAATATACAATCTATAACAAACTCTTCAAAAATGAGATGAAGTCATCCCATATATAAAATCCATTCTTATCAGCTGTACAATTTTTTAATTCTAATAAAGTAAACTCGGGAGGATGTTCAAATGTCAAATTTAGACCGTACCTCAACTGTTCTGTTGATTGATAAACATAATTAATTTTCAATAAATCTCTTTTATGATCTTCATCAAACCATTTCTGAAATACAATTTTTCCACCTACAGGGCTTTTTTCAAATTGGTTACGTAGAGTATATGCTTTGATGTTAAAACTATTTAATACTGTTTGTATATTTGCATCATGTCCCATTAATAATGTAATTTTTGGAGATTCTTCTTTGTTTATAAATATGTCTGACATGTATTTTATTAGTGGAGCAGCTATATCTTTTGCTACAAGGGTAGTGTTAAAAATAATATCATGATAACCTATACTTATCTCCATTATTAGCTGCCAGTGCTTATTGTCATTTATTAAATTCCATGCTACATCTTTCATTGAAAACCCTTCATAGTATGACATTATAAAAGCATCAATAACTGATTTACCAATTTTTAAAGGTCCTGTTATGTAAGGTTTATACCCAACTGCATAATTAATCTTATTTTTATTGTTTAGTAAATCACATTCATTTTTGTTTTTACATTGTTCAGAGTCCTTATAGTCTAAGATATTCTCTACAAATAACAAAGAATTGTTTAAAGACAAGTGTTTAAGTCGAATGTTCATCTCTCTCAGTGCAATGTTTTTAAATACAGTAGTTGTATTATGAATAACAGGATTGAAGACCGGATCTGATTCTTCTTTAAAGTGGACTTTTACGTTACAATTCGGAAATGCTTTATCAATAAAGGACATAGCAGAAACTACTGTTCTCTGTTCAGCATTAGCATATGCATAAAAGACATCTTCTGTGGGACATACATTATGCAATAGACCTTCTTTCTTTAACCAAGCAGAAAAATAACCACCCATAACTCCTTCCAAATAGGCTCCTTTAGAAGTTAAATATCCCCTTTTTTCTTTCCAATGTGGCCATGGCTTAGGAGACACTTCATTTAGATTTTTTGCTAGAGGAGTACGCACATTATGTCTACTTAAAATAATAACTTGCTTCAAACGGTATTTATTTTCGACATTAGTTACAGTAAGGGCACAAAACAAAAAAAATAATTTCACAAACATTATTTAAAATAACACTACTAAAATTAAGAAGGTAAACAAGTATTTAAACATATTAATATTTCAACACAGTCACGATTTTCCAATAAACAGATTGTAAACATTTATTACGTTACAAAACTAACAATCGTACGTAATACTGTTGGGAAAGATAGTGATTATGAATATCTAGTATATAGTCAGTAATCTGTGATGAATATGTTCGCGAAAGTGAAAGTCAGTGTCAGTCATTATTGATTGAAATAATAAAGTTCTTTTTAATAATTCGCATCGACAATTTTCTTAATGTTTTCTAAAAAATTTCTAAGTTTTCCCTATATGTATATACATACTTGGTCTATGTTTTAGTTCTTATAATAAGTATTATTATATTATGTGCTCTTACCATTTTATTACAATGATTTGTAATTTGTTTTGATATAGGTAGGTAATGTTATTTTGGTTTTTGACAATATAAAGGAGACGGGCGAATTTGGGCCTAACGTTACACAAGTGAAATATTTATCAATATTTTTTTACAGTTTTTTGTAGTTAATAATGAAATATTAAGCAGTTTTGTCATGGCAAAAGAAATTAAATATTTAATAAAGATAATACTGACTTCCGTTATTTTTATTTTTAAACAATGCTGCCAGATGAAATAGGTTGGTTAATCGATTTTAATACAAAAATAGAAAAAAGGCAATAAAAACGTGATTCAGTGTTTTTCTCTTTAGGTAAGTTTAAAAAACTTATTATTTAAATAATGGTTTCCTCGTGAGATACTTCAACGTCGTAAAATTAAATTAAAAAGTCGTAAAATTAAATTGACTAAATAGATTAATAAATCGATTTCACAATCGATTAAAAATGTTTTATACAGGCCACAAAGCGGAAATGTCAACGTTAGTTCAAAAACTCAAACGTCAATCAAATCATTGGGTGCGTTTGGCAGAAAAAAGCGCTAGCAAGCGCTTATAAGCGCTAAAATAGTTTTCGGCCAGGACACGATTGCTACTTCAGTAGCGCTGACACAATCCGCCATTTTGCTTTTTTTTTTTTTTTTATAGGATAGGGTGACAAACGAGCGCACAGTCCACCTGATGGTAAGTGGTTGCTGTGGCCCATAGGCATCTACATTTATCCTCGATTACAAATCAAAATGCAGATGCGTTGTCACCCGTGAGGACTAAGATGGAATGCCTCTTTTCCAGTAAAAAGGGTCTCCGGTTCTCTACACTCACCATACGAAATACAGCAGCATTAAGCTGCTATTTCACGCTGGTATTCTGTGAGAGCGTGGTCCTTCCCCGGTCGAGCCGACCCATTCGGGCTACAACTATACTACTAATATAACTGCAGCATGGCTCTACCACGTAAAAATTGCTTATTTAATTTGTTTGTTTTGAAGTAGAGTTTATAAGTTGTTTTGTGCAATATTAGTTTTAAGTAATATAATGACATGAATAAACATATACATGCTATTAAAAATTTATGATTGTAAGTTTTTAACATGAATACTTTACAAACATATATTTAAATTAGGTTAGATTCCCCGGTTAAAACTAACATCGTGTCCTGGAGGAAAATAGCTACTTACGATTTGACAGCGCTTACCGCTTACGATCGCCATTTTGCTTACAAGCGCTTGCTAGCGCTTTTTTCTGCCAAACGCACCCAATATTTGTTACGTTTGTTTGGCTCTGAGTTTCAGGTATACAAAAAGTACTCTGTGGCTCTGAGCTTACGGTGGTATTGAATATTTTCTGTTGTTTTTGTGTGTTGTAATAATTAATATTCTGACCTTTAATGACTCTGGCTACGTATAAAGGATTCTGACGGCTTATTTTCTCCAGTTTTTCCCCAGCTCACGCATAGTGATTTATTTATCCTTAACTTAAACCTATCTTTAGGTATTTATCAAATTAAGTAGGCTAGGTCCCATTATGGAGAACACATACAACAAGAGATGGGAGATATAAAATAGAAGTGTGTTGAGAAACGGATAGTAGCCTACTAAGAGAACAGTGAATATCCAACCAATCTAGCTGGCTAGAGGTCGAATGAAATTGAGACATTCAAATCAGACAGCTCAAAAATATATTTTACATATATTTTAGTTGACAGTATTACAGTATTAGTATTAGACAAACAGTATTATTTTTATTGCTTGGTAGGAAAAAGAACTGTAGGTTGCTGTTGTCATGTAATGTCAAAATATGGTACCTAAGCTGGGCAGGGCATCAAGAGAATTTAATACGGCATGCACCGTTTTTAGACGATAGTTTATTTTTTTATGATGAAGTGGACAATCAATAAATCATTAAAAGAG
This sequence comes from Parnassius smintheus behrii, assembly GCA_036936625.1. Taxonomy (NCBI): domain Eukaryota; kingdom Metazoa; phylum Arthropoda; class Insecta; order Lepidoptera; family Papilionidae; genus Parnassius; species Parnassius smintheus. Next base: position 33,847,992 of record JAUPFT010000024.1, read on the forward strand.
AAAGTGTTTTTAAATCATACTCCCTCTTTTTATAACAATTATTTCAAACCTCTATATATTTTTTTTCTATCATGAAGCAGTCGTAAATATTTTAGTTTTTTAAAAATGGTATTGGTATATAAATAAAATAATGCAGTAATCGTTACTGTAACATCAGGCCCAGCTTCCTATGAACTTTCGCCCGTCTCCTTTAGCCCAATTTAGTCCTAAATTTAGATTGATATTAATGTTAATTAAGATTTCGGCTTGGATGCTTGTCTTTTAAGCCATGTCTTCATTTCATTCGGGATCCTCGTTTTTATACTTTGAGTATTAAACCAAAGGAGACGGCATCGCAAGTTATACCCATCTGTAAAAGGTAAGAGAATCCGACCCATACCCGTCATATGAAACTAGTTGCTCCGCATCGTGCGTCAATTGAGCTCCAACAAAAATGCCAAATTGCAGTGTATTTTCATGCAAAAACAATCGGAACCGTCTCATCTACAAAAGAACAACGTGATTTTTCATCTGTGAATATTTTTACCGTAACATTATTGTTAAAACTTGTATTTTCTGAATATTTTCGTAAAATACCAAGTGATGCCATCACAGTTCATGAAATGAAAAATAAGCTATTTTTAAATAAATGTAATTTACTATACAAAATAAATATTTTAACGAAAATTTATTTCTTATTATCTAAATTAGTTTCATAAAATTAGAAATGAGGATATCCGCAGTAGAACCAGAGTGACCGACATAGCCCAACGGATTAGTAAGCCGAAGTGGCAATGGGCCGGCCATATAACTCGAAGAACCGACAACCGTTGGGGAAGAAGGGTTCTCGAGTGGCAGCCTCGTAACGGTAGGCAAAGTGTAGGGCGACCCCCCACTAGATGTAGTGACGACCTGGTAAGACATGCAGGAAGTCGATGGACGCAGGTGGCTCAGGACCGTGCTTTGTGGCATGCCTTGGGGGAGGCCTATGTTCAGCAGTAGACTTGTGAAGGGCTGTAATAATGATGATGATGAAATTAGTTTGTGATGAATAATAACAGTGACACATGAATAAGACAGTGGTAATGCAGCGGAGTTTGTCAAACGATTTAAATATTCAGCTCAATCTTAATACGATTTTGAATATTATAAATTTAATGTAATCGATAACCAGTATTTACCAAAATATTGTACAAAATAAAAACCAAATAAGTCGAATCGGTACTTGCCAATTCTAGCAAGCGAAAGTACTGCAATGTTGTGATGTAAGCCGTAACTTTAGCTATCGATAAGTTAATTAACACATTCAGGTTTGTCTGCCGAACGGGTTTCTATTTTTTATTTAGATTTTATAATAAAGTATTACAAAAAGTAGTAAATTTTACTATCATTGGTTTAATAATAACAATAAATAAAAATATTTTATTCAGTAAATGACCATATATAAATTATAACCGGGGATGGGGTCTCCCTTTAAGTTTAAAAACTTGTGTTAGGAGACTCCACTCTTCCATAACACTAACGTTATTATTTGCATGATCTTTGGATAATAATTAACTATAAAAATGGAAATAAAAAACTAATAATATTCACGCAAAAGGTATAAATACAAGCGTGCTCGCACGTGTGTGTGTGTATGAGTGAATGAGTAAGCGGGTGCACGCACGCGCGCATGCGCGTGCGTTCACTCGCTTACTCATATTGCTTAAATGAGCCTCAGTATCATCATAGCTCTTATGAAATTGCCATTTGGTAAGAACATATTTGCAATTATAGTAGTTAAGGTGACGAATTTTTATGCTTTTATTAATGGCGTTGTATCGAATCGCTCACTGTTTTCAGTGGCGAAGCTAGGACTCCAAACTAGGGCAAGCCTAAGATATAGTTTTGTTGTTTTTAGCAGTTTTATAAAAGTACACCAATCTTGATCTGTCTCCACTCTTTAGTTTCATATTCAGTGCTGTCAAGGACGTGTTTAACAAAGCACACAGAAGGAATAGGTACTACCGCTAGATTGTATGACATGTAATTGCATACCTTCTGCGGCTTTGAAAAGGGCCGTTTGGGTTTGCTTGAGCGAAAGAGAAAGATATTTACGTACAATACAATACATGAACAAACTTTTGAATATGCCTAGAATAATTAAACTTTAGTACTAAAGAGTCCTGTAGGGTAAACTAGCGTAAATATGTGACTCACTTAATTCTGTGATAATATGTTTTGATGCTTCCACTGCTTTATAGGAGCAAAATTTACTACTTTAAATTCAACTTTGTGATAGAACGATAAGGCTTCTTTTTGTGTATAAAATTTTGTTCAATACTTGTTAGACAAATAATAACAGTCACGTGATTTGTCATTTCACCCGCCATTTTTGCTTCCCAGCGGCAACGTACGTCTTGAGTTGTGATAATTAATACATTTTAAATGAAAAACATAGGTGTAACTTTATGAAATTTGGTGAATCAGTTGTTGAAAACATATAATTGCTGCCACTGTGAATGGTTTTGATCAATTCTGATTAATATTTGAATAATACCTTATCTACTGGATTCAAAAATTAACGATTTTCGAGATTTAAGCGCGAAACAGTGTCACCGAATTAACGAAGGTAAGTGTGATGTTTTTCTTATTCTTATATTAATAGTTTTAGTTATTGTGACTAATATAGTAAAATATATTTTAAAAAATATTTTTAATTGTGATATAAGAATAGCGGCCGTTTTCTAGCTTTTTTAAAATTTTTGTTAATTTTTATGACGTTTTGTTAGTACTTTTTATCACGAAATTAAGTGAGTTGTTATGTTATTTCAGACACCATGGAGGAAAATAAGAATTCGAAGAAAAAAAACAGAAAATATAATGAGATAATGTTAAAATCAGCCATTGAAAGTGTTTTACAGTCAAAATTAACTTTGTACATGGCATCAAAGGAATTCAACGTGCCGTGGAGTACATTAAAGGCCAATGTTGAACGAGTTAAAGAAGAACGCAAGCAGGGAATAACACAGATTAGGATGCTCAAAGTAGGTAGACCATTTTCTTTGTCAGCGAATTTAGAACAAAGCTTACTGTCATACATTATACAAATGCAAGAGCTTGGATTTGGCCTTACTGTAAACCAGATAAGACAAATAGCCTTTTCACTTGCTGAGACAGCTGAATGTAAGCATTACTTCAACAAAAGCAAAAGATGTGCTGGATGGAATTGGTGGGTTAGTTTTAAAGGTCGTTACGGTTTAAGTTTAAGGATTCCGGAAAATCTTTCATCCGGTCGTGCTATTTGCTCAAATCCCACAATATTAGCTGATTTTTATGAAAAATTAGAGGCAACTTTAGTTAATCATAACTTGTTGGATTGCCCAGATAGAATATGGAACTGTGACGAAACGGGTCTTATGTACGTCAACAAACCTACTAAAATTGTCACCAAAATAGGAAAAAAATACGTATATAATCGAACATATGCTGAGAAAGGCACTACAACTACAGTGCTAGCTTGCATTAATGCAGCTGGGCATTTCATTCCCCCTTTGGTGATATTTAAAGGGGTAAGAAATATCCCTGGACTATCGAATGGGTCTCTGCCAAATAGTTTAACGCGACTGTCGCCAAAGGGCTGGATAAATGCAGATTTATTCTATGAGTGGTTGAAATTTTTCGACCGAAACATTCCTCCTACAAGGCCGGTTATGTTGATTATGGATTCACATGCGAGTCATATAGCTCCAAAAATTCTTGATTATGCTAAATCCCACCAGATAATATTATTTACTATGCCTGCTCACACAAGCCACATTTTGCAACCACTGGATGTTGGAGTTTTTCGACCACTTAAAGCGGCATGGAGAGCAGAGTTGCAAAATTATAAAGTAAACAATCCCACCTCAGTACCTACAAGATTTGATTTTCACAAATTCCTGACACCGGTTTATGAACAATGTTTTACGCCTACCAATATACGAGCAGGATTTAGAAAAGCTGGAATATATCCAATAAATAAAAATGCTGTATGTTCAGAAGCTATTGCACCTTCAATATTATCAGATCAACCTGTTCCTACATCACAGTTCTCTATGGAAGAAATAATTATCGGTCAAGACTACGATGTTGATATTCCTCAAGCCGAAATAATAAAAACTAATTATGATCCCCTTAGTGAAGGAGCAATCAACGAGAAAGACGCTAGCAAACCTTCAATCCCAAGCATTAGTTCTATTGCCGAGGCACAAATTGAAAATAGTGCTCCTTCTGAGACTTTGCAAATGGAATGCGAGTTAGAACAAGTTCCGAACTCAATGTATAATATAAATACTGTAACAAATAATATAACCATTGACGATATACCGAGACCTATTCTTCAAAATAAAAATAAAATTGAGATACACGACATATTAATATTACCAAAATGGAAACCTAATATAAAAACACGACAAAAGAGAAATGTTCCCAAAGCTCAGTGCTTAACACCGGTCGCCACAACATCATCTACAAACGTATCTTTAAGACATGTCCGCCGAACAACTTTTAAAAAAGAAGATCAAAAAGTGAAAGATCGGCGAACACCACAACCAAACTTAAGAAAACAAGTAAAAGAAAACGTCAAACAAACTTCTCAACCATTAAATAGATTAAAATCTTCAATCTCGGATGATGAATGGGTTTGCCGATCTTGCAATGGGCTGTACTCACAAGATGTAAAGTTACAAAATAGAGCCGACTGGATTACATGTTCTTTCTGTACTAATCCTTATCATATCCATTGCCAAAGTCAAATTATAGGTGATAACCAAGAAGTTTTTATGTGTGATAGTTGCAGCATTGATGAATCTAGTGGTGAAGAGTAAAATAACATGAATAATAATAATAAGAGTATCTTAAAATATTTAAGAAATTCATTGAATTCTTACATAAACTTTTTATTATTAATAATTAAAAATGTACAAATTTATTCCTTGTTTCTTAGCTTTTAGTTGATTAGTAAAATAATTTTTAATTGGAATAAATTTCGCGAATTTTGTGAAGATTAAAAATAAATACTCACCTAATTCTGTTATATCACAATTAGAGTAGTACCATCACCGAATTAAAGTGATTGTCACCGAATTACACAAATCATCAAGCTATGCATAAAGTTCATTTACTTTAGGTTTATCATTTGAAAAATATGATTACTATTGCTCATATGGTAAACAAAAGTGTGGTTGATTCTCTTATATAAAATAAAACATTTTTATTAAGTTTCACCCGATTTTTTTTGCAATATTCTGTTTTATCACAGAATAAGATGAGTACACCCTACCTCCCTATTAAAGTATGAAGAAATGTTCAAATTCAAACTAAAATTGTTTATTGCATGTCACATTACAAATTTAAGATGGTACAATTTTGATAGGTATACATGTGACGCCCTGCAAGGGCATAGCAACACTAGAGGGCTAACTATTTTCGTATTATCTATTTTTTAAACATAAATTATAAAATATCATATCATCAACATGCAATTTTTTTATATAAATTAATTTATTTTGAAATACAATGTACCTAGTCGAAATATTCTTACTTTGTCGTTATTTACCTCATTTAAATTATAATAACATTTTTATTAATAAGATTTTTTTAATTGCTTATTAAATTGCACCGGATTTTCCAGGATTTTTATGGAATTCGGTAAATGGTTATAAATCTTTATTGACATAACGTGAGGGCTGTTTGAAACTTATTTTAATTTGGAGAAGGGTAACTTAAGCTTTTATAAATTTCTATTATTCCTTTTAGTTTTTTAATCGGCGAGTAGAGTTTTGGGTGTTTCCTAACGAATTTACGAGACTCGAGGATGTCGATAGACGTAAGTGTTAAAATTTTATTTTTAATAAAGTGGGGCTTACATGATTCCATTTTGTCTAAATTTATTAATATTCGGAGACACTTCTTTTCCAATATAAATAATTTGTTTACATCACAAGAGGTTCCCCACAAGATGATACCATAGGAGAGTACGGAGTTAGCATGTGCATAGTAAGCCGCAAGGGTAGTCTAAAAATCTGTCACAGGTTTAAGGTGTTGCAGAGCATAAATAAATGAGGATATATTTTTTTTTGCGACTTTTTGTATGTGCTGTTTCCAACTCAAATGTATATCCAGGTCTATTCCTAACAAAGTGCCAGAGTTAACAGTTTCTAGTTTTGTGTTTTTATAGGTAAAAGATATTTGAAAATCAGTTTTTTTTGTAGGGTTTAAGTTGAATAATTTTAGTTTTATTAAGGTTAACTTGTAAATCGATGGCTCCTAAGTATAATGAGTCATGTAACATTTTTAAGTATTTTCAGGTTTTGATGGTATTGATTGTAAAAACATATTATCTATCAGACTATATCGAAAAAACCTAAAATGCGTAAATATTCTTGGAAATGATCTAACGTATACTGGTTTATGTTGTGGAATTTAAAGTTGCCATACGGCGTATTCTAAGCTAACTATTCGAAATAAGTATACGCGGGATGCGGGCGGGGTACTTTAAGCGACATGTGCACACTGGACCAGCATACAGCGTTCGCTTGGCGCGTGAGTGTGTCAATTTAGGTTTGTGTATTACGGTAATTTTATTAGATTTAAGGTAAAAATAATTGTGTTTAAATTTAAATAAGCATGGATAGAACACAACAAAACGCTAGAGCAAAGCTAATGCTAAATTTAGTAGATTTAACATACTCAGAAGACAAAAATAACGAACACGAAATTTTTGAAAATAACGAGTTAGTGGAATCTTTTCATAAAAATGATAAGTTGATTAAGTTTTTCTTTTTTTTTTATAGAAGAGGGGGCAAACGAGCATGCGGCTCACCTGATGTTAAGTGACTACCGCCGCCCATGATCAACCGCAACACCAGGAGAATTGCGGGTGCGTTGCCGGCCCTTTAGAAAGGAGTAAGCTCTTTTCTTGAAGGTCCCCAGGTCGTATCGGTCCGGAAAAATCGCCGGTGGTAAACTATTCCACAGAGAGGTTGTACGTGGAAGAAAACTCCTTGTGAAACGTACAGTGGTGGACCGCCAAGCATCCAGATGGTGTGGATGGTATCGGGACGTTTGCCGTGTAGTGCGTTCACGAAATTTGGCGGCTGGGATTAATCCGAACAATTCCTCAGAGCACTCCTCGTGATAGATGCGATAAAATACGCAAAGAGATGCAACATCTCTTCGCAGCGCCAGTGAATCGAGCCGATCGGAAAGCACTCGGTCGTCGACGATTCGAGCCGCTCTGCGCTGGATGCGGTCAAGTGGAAGGAGCTGGTACTGGGGAGCCCCAGCCCAGAGATGGGAACAGTATTCCATGTGCGGCCGAACCTGCGCCTTGTAAAGTTGCAGGCGGTGTGCCGGCATGAAATACTGCCCCGCTCTGCTGAGCACGCCAAGCTTTTTAGAGGCCAATTTGGCCTTCCCTTCCAAGTGACCACGAAACTGCACGTCACTCGATATGTCGACGCCGAGGATTCCGATACTGGCTGAGGCAACAAGGGGAGTGCCTTGAAACTGAGGGGATACGACAAAGGGGTTCTTTTTAGCGGTTAACGCGCAAACTTGTGTCTTCTGGGGGTTAAACTGGACTAGATTTAGTCGTCCCCAATCCGAGACTCTGTTCAGCAAAGACTCGACTTCAGACACAAGTTTGTCCCGGCACAGACAAAGTTTTCCCGAGAAATATTGGCTCGGCCGGTGTAAAGAGCATCACCAGTGCTGTCATCCGCATAGCAATGAATGTTACGGGTATGCAACATATCATTGATATGCAGAAGAAACAGCGTTGGCGATAGCACGCAGCCCTGTGGAACACCAGCATTAATAGGCTTGCAATCGGAGCTTGCACCGTCTACAACGACCTTGATGCTCCGATCTGCAAGAAAGCTGGTGATCCAGTCGCACAATTTCTCGGGAAGCCCATAGGAAGGGAGCTTCGAAAGAAGCGCTTTGTGCCAAACCCGATCAAAGGCCTTCGCAATGTCCAAACTAACGGCCAATGCCTCCCCCTTGAACTATACTGCCTCCGCCCATCTGTGAGTGAGGTAGACCAGAAGATCACCAGCTGACCGACCACGGCGAAAACCGTATTGGCGGTCACTAATCAGCTGGTGATCCTCAAGGTACCTCATGAGCTGGCAGTTTACAATGGACTCCATTGTTTTGGAGAACAAGGAGGTGATGGCGATTGGCCGGTAGTTGGACGGGTCTGAGCGGTCGCCTTTTTTAGGGATCGGGTGGACGAAAGCCGTCTTCCATGATTTTGGGACTACGCCTAGGGAGTAGGAGTACCGGAAAAGACGCGTTAAAACCGGTGCCAACTCTGGAGCACACGTCCTTTTTTCATTACATTAGCTTAAATAAATTATAATTATGACAGTAAATAATCACAATATTTTTTGATTACAAACTATTAAATGTTCTGTACATTCTATACTGGGTTAACTTGAGATAGACCAGTATACGTCGTGTTAGTTAACAGTAGTATAACACTTGACTCAGTATATTTATTTTAAACTTCCGTCAGTCGGTCAGTATGTGCTGCCATAGCTTGCCTCATTAATGGTTATCCCTCATATATTAGGTGCCACGCTGGGCAAGCTAGTTGGCAACCTTAATTTTTCTATTATTTTGAGTCGTTGTTAAGTACTGCGGTCCATCTCCTGTTTCGGTTTCCCTCCATGACCTTTTACGACACCCATAGGATGATTACATTTATAATATGATTATGTGCCCGCAAAAGTTTCATGAATCTTATAATTTTTCATTCATACACATATAATTATAAATACACGAAGCTACATTTTAGTAGTTGACTCTCAAAACTTTTTATAAGGTGATACTCTTTTACATAGATTCAAGAGACTGTTTTTTATTGTTTTGCATGATAAAAAGAGCATGTTTGTTTTATTTTCAGAGTCGTCTCCTTTGCCACCTGGTGCTAACTTTACCAAAGATGAACTGTCAATTATAGACCACGTAGACCTAGAAGACAGTGAACATATTCTAGAAGATTTGCCATCCAACGCCTCTATATTTCCTGATAGTATTTTTAATACTTCACCAGAGAGAGAGAGAGAGAGTCAGTCTATTCGCCATCAATAATAGAAAATTCAAGAGAATCCTCACCTATCAAGATACCTGTAAACGGACTTAAGACCACTACGAACCCCATACCTTCACCAGCAATCTCGTTTTCTAATCCAAATAGTCCCATAAACATTAGTTTTTCCGTACCTGATAATCAATCTAGTGATTGGTCTTATATTAAAGATACTGATTTTGCTGTTAGTACTCCTAATCAGCCAAGTAATCGACGCAAGCGAAGTTCAAATATTAAAAAAGACAAGGGTTGCTTAAGTGAGTTGTATAAGCAAGAATGGTAGGATAGCCAAAGAAAATACAAAAAAAAGTGAATAAAGGTTTAGAGTACACCGGTAGATATGGAAAAATACACCCTGAAAAACAATTAAAGCCACCTTGCCCTAAAAGCTGCCGTCAAAAATGTTATGATAGGATATCAGAAGAGAACCGAAAAAGAATTTTTGAGATGTTTTGGAGAATTGGCAATCATTCACGACAGTGGGACTTTATCACTAAGTACGTTATAAAACTACCAAAAGCGCGCTTAACTGTTTCTGAAAATTCCAAGCGGCTATACACTATTAAATATTATTTACCATGTTTGATTCAGATGAAAATGCAGAGATAAAACGAATATCTGTTTGTAAAACAATGTTCCTTAGAACCCTCATGATAAGTTTTAACTTTGTTTATACTGCTCTAGAAAAATTTGACCGTGGAAAAGGGTTTGTAGAATCTGATCAATAAGGAAAACATGTAAATCGTCCAAAAACTATAACAATCGATATGGTACGTAGTGTCATTGATCATATTGAAGCTCTCGCGCCTGTTGAAGCTCATTACGTTCGCAAAGATTCGAAACGTAAGTATTTGGATGGCTCGTTGTCATTTCCCAAGATGTATAAGCTGTATGAGGAGTGGTTTGATTCGAACGCTTATTCTAGCAAACCGTCTTCTGTACGACAATATCGTGATATTATAAACAAAAATATAAATATTGCCTTCCATAAGCCCAAAAAAGATGCATGCGAAGAATGTCACATATTTGAAAATAAAACACAGCCTATGGAAGAAGAAATACAACATCAAAGAAATCATTTGAAACAAAAGGAAACAGCTAGAAAATTGAAAAAAGAAGACAAGGAATTAGCAATACAAAGTAAAGAGTTTTTAGCCTGTACTTTTGACTTGCAGAAATGTTTAAATGTACCTCATGGGAATGTAAGTACATTCTACTATAAAAGAAAAGTGTCCATGTATAATTTCACCATTTTTGCTATGGCATCTTTGCAAGGGTATTGATATTCTTGGCATCAACAAACAGCTAAAAGGGGAGCTAATGAAGTTGCAAGCTGTATTTATAAATTTATTGAAATGACAGTATCCAAAGGTATAAAGGAGTATCGTTTTTGGTCTGACAATTGTGGAGGCCAGAATCGAAACAGAATCGCATTTTTAATGTATATGTACGCTTGTAACAAATTTAATATAAGTATTATTCATCGTTTCCTTGTCGTTGGCCGTACCCAAAACGAAGGGGACAGCATGCATGCGTTGATTGAGAGACAAACTAAAGACAGGATTATGTATACCCCAGACCAGTGGTATGCCGCAATTCAATGGGCTAAAACAGATGGCAAGCCCTATAATGTTACTGAAATGTCACAGGAGTCAAATCTTGATTTTAAAAGACATCTCAAACACTGCATTAATTGGACATCTACTAGCGATGGAACTAAAATGTCGTGGAACAAAGTGTGTGAAATTAAAATACAAGAAAGAGATCCCTTTAAAATTATATTTAAGTATAACTATGAAGACGATTCTGTTAAATGGATTGACTGTAGAAATAAACCGAAGAATACACGAAACAACCAAAAAGAAAAGGTGGATCTAATTCTAGGCACAGCTTATGAAAATCCCCTGCTAATTGATAAAAATAAACACAAAGATCTGATGGATCTTTATAAAAGTCAAGTCATACCAAAAGAATATCATTTATTTTATAATAGTCTAATTACGGGCAATACTAATAACGATGAGTCCGACTCTGATCGAAAAAACCCTGATTTATCTACTTAGATATTGTTTTTTCCTGAAGATATTTTATTTTATTGAATTTTATTAAAACGAATGTCTCCAAAAATTAATTAAATATCTGATTAGGAACAGAAAAACGGCGTTTAATTTTTGTTAGGTAATTTTAATACTAAAAGACGCATACAAATATAATTTTGTTTTCTACTTTTATTCAAGACAGAAATTTAAATTTCATTGTTTTATGGAAAATATAAATAGTTTAACTACTTGATTGTTAATTGAATATGTTTCAATAAATAATTAAAAATATAAAAACAATGTTATTTTCTTTTGTTTAAAAAATTAAGAAGCTAAAATCTTGCTTAATTTGCATATATATCAATTTACTGCTACTTCATCTAACCGATTTCGGACATAAAAATCAGTGTATAAAAAATTGTAGATACAATGTCAGTTAACTAGTCCAAGAAAATAAATTATAATACTGTATTTATGTTGTTCGCGCCACTTTGCACTATCGCTTAACGCTTATAAGGGATTCGTTAATTATTATCCAATAAGATTACTGCAAAGCCCATTTCCGGTTTCCTAACTACCGCTTTATGCCCAGCATGTGCATTCGTGTGTTAACGGGCTCACACAAGTTGAGAAGACACGCAATCAACCGCACCGCTTATATCTCGCATCATCGCTCCCGCCCTTGTGTAATTTGGATATTGAATTATACAAGCATATAGTAAAAAGTATAGACATTTGCAATAACGCTATATTTCGTGATTATCTGTGAAGTTGATAAGTGTGAAGACAGCCGGCAGCCATCGAGACACGAGGCAGATCAGCGGAAGTCCAGGTGGGTGCACATGCATTCCTTCACGTCTTTCTTATATCCCGAATTTAGGGGATTTGCAGTATCACGAATAAATTAAATTCCATTCACCGCTCGCACCGCGCCCATATACAGTCCACTATTCTAGTTAAATTAATAGCCGCACCGCATAACATTATTTAATACATTTGAACCAGCAGTTTGGTGGTTGAAGGCCAAACGCCAAATCCACCATATATTTTTTGGTCACTTCGGCCGGGATTAAATTAACCTTTAGGCCCGGAGAAGTAAATTCTTTTTTTTTATATATTACAAAAAATTATATACGTATATATTATTAAATCATAATAAATTGTAGTTCTAATTATACTACCTACAATATTTATTTGTCCCGCATCGCTTATTACACGTATTATAATACCTTTGTAACGCATATCACACCGCTTCATTATTCCATTAATGATATTTTTCTTGTTGATTAACCGCCATCTTTCTAGTAACGCGAGATTGCTTCGTTCCCCAGTTAACAAATTCTACCGTCACTTATCGCAATAATTTTAGTCCGCATTTGTTTGTTGAAAATGACGACGAGGAGCAAAGAATCTAAACCGGTTTCGGATGAAGAAGTTAGTTTAAAAATTATTATCGCTAAACGTAATTATATTTACGAACGATTACAAAAAATTTACGGGACCTCAAAGGGCGCATTTAATTCATTGGACGAGCAGAATTTATTTCTTAGCATCGCTTCGAATATAGAACAATTTCGTAGTGAGTTTCAAGAAGTTCTAGATAACTATAATACTAAAAATTTAAAATTAAACCCTAATGCAGACGTTGATTACGAGGCTTGGAACTCATTTGAAGATTTATATAGTCGTATTAAGTGCCAAATTACGAAAATATCCACATCGCCTTCCACTGTTAGTATTTCCTACTAAATTAAAAACTTCACTTCCGCCAATTGAATTAATGTCATTTAACGGAGACATGCGCCAGTGGTCCATGTTTTATCAACAATTTAAGACATTTACGACAATTTACAATTAACTGATGCCGAACGTGTTTATTATTTGGTTAACAAATTGAGTGACAGGGCGTCATCAGTTTGTGCCGGGTTAGCCCCTACCGCAGAAAATTATTCCATTATTTGGAATGCGCTTTTAGGAAGATATAATGACGAACGCACACTCGCATCTACGTATATTAACCAACTATTGGATTTAACACAGGTGAACGCAAACACAACAGGAGGTTATCATAAATTTATGGACAAATTTGATGCTTCAATTAATGCTCTAAAGCAATTAAAAATTGAGGACTTAGCTGATTTTTTGTTTTTAAATATTGCACTTAGAAAATTAGATCATGACACTGTTAAGTCATTTGAAATGTCTTGTCGCACAATTAGCATACCAAACTACGCCTCTTTAGTACAATTTTTATACGAACAGAATAGGGCTATATGCCATACATTTAATAATTCGCATACTTTATCTACATCCAATAATAATCAAAACAAATCACTTTCAAATAAATTTAGTAAAACATTTATTAATACAGATCCTTCGCATTCGTGTATCTTTTGTAAATCAAATGATCATGAATACTTGTATGTTTGTCCACGCTTTTTAAAATTAAATACACAACAACGTTACGATATTATTAAACAAAACAATTGTTGTATTAATTGTTTAAGTAATAAACACTCGACTTCTTTTTGTAAATCGAAGCGTAAGTGTATATACTGCGCGCGGCGCCACCATTCTTTAATTCATTCTGACCCGCATGAGAATGGTTCTAAGACTGCTTTTCGTAGCAGCAATACGTTACACTCAGAGGTTGTGCAGACGCCTAACGCTAATGCATGCAGCTCGCATTCGATTAACTACCGCGCAGTTAACGATAATAAGGTTAATTCTTCTGTCGCTCACAACTCGAATACGGTGGAAGATGAAAAAACACTTACCTCTTCATGTAATATTTCTCGCGATTATAGTACTCCCCCACGCTATACTACTTTATTGGGGACTGCAAAAATAAAGGTCGTAGATAAATACGACAATGAACATTTTATTCGGTGTTTAGTTGACCCCGGATCCCAAAGCGACTATATTACGAAGGATTGTTGTAAACGCTTATTTCATTCCGTTTCGAATAAAAATCGTTTTACCGAAGTACACGGGATCGGTGGTGTGTCCCAAAAGATTTTAGGAGTCACTTCACTGCAGTTCACGTCTCGATTTAATGATAACAAATTTTATCATATTGAACCATTAGTTGTTCCGATCATCACGGGTCAGTTGCAAGATTCGATAGTAGATGTTTCAAAAATTCGCTATTTAGATAAAATACGCTTAGCAGATGATCAGTTTTATCAACCTGGGTCTATAGATATTTTATTGGGGGTTAATACCTACATAAAACTTTTGTCGCCTGAAAACTTAATTCATTCGCAATGGCCTAGTGCCATAGAAACATCACTCGGATATATTATTATGGGTGATGCTGAAGTTGCTATATCACATCATTCCCCGCGTTCATTTGTTTCCTGTTCTTACGATACAAATTTAAATCAAAATTGTCTTAATGATATAATGGAAAAATTTTGGAAAATTGAAGAACTTCCGCAAAAAATATATTTGAGCCGTGATGAGCAGGAATGTGAAGACATTTATACTTCTACTACTTACCGCCAAAACGACGGACGGTATGTGGTCGCCCTGCCATTTAAGAAAAGGCCCGACGTATTGGGTGACTCTTTAATGAATGCAAAAAAACGCCTCTTACTTTTGGAAAAACGCTTTAACAAATATCCCGATCATCGCGATCAATACAATGTTATTATACGAGAATACATTAATAAAGGTATTTTATCCGCTGTTTCTGATAATGATTGTATACAGCCTTCTTTTTATTTGCCGCATCACCCTGTCGTACGGAACGATAAAAGTACAATGAAGTTGCGCATCGTTTTAGACGCTAGTGCTAAAAATTTCTTTGAATGACATTTTGCACACCGGGCAAAATTTACAAACAGACATTTTTAATATTTTATTAAACGTAAGAGTTTATCGCATCGCTTTCTTTGCAGATGTTAGGCAAATGTACTTGTGTATCGAAGTCCAAAAATCCCATCGCGCTTTTCAACGCATTTTATATCGGTTTTCTACAGAAGAAACTATACGAACATATGAATTTAATCGCGTCACATTCGGATTACGCTCTTCCCCATTCCTCGCACTTCGCACTTTACGCCAGTTAGCCGCTGACGAAAGGGAGTCCTATCCCCTTGCTGCTTCTGTAGTGGAAAGGGATATTTATATGGATGACCTCGTTTCCTCCGCGCCTTGCGTCAACAACGCAGTCAACACCGCCACTCAACTTATCCAAATGTTTCGCCGAGATGGATTCGATTTGGTTAAGTGGACAAGTAACTGCAAGGAGCTTTTACAACATATACCAGCATCACATCGTCAACAAGACTCGGTATAATTTGATGATAATGACATTTTAAAAATTTTAGGCCTTCGTTGGTATCCCGCTACCGATAAGTTTTCCTTTCTTGTTTCGCCGCCACCGGTCACTTGTACCAAACGCGCTATCCTCTCCGCAACCGCTCGCTTGTACGATGTTTTAGGACTTGTCGGTCCAGTAATACTTTACGCCAAATTATTAATTAAAGCCTTGTGGGTTCTTAAACTTAACTGGGATGAGACTCCACCCACTAATATTGTCAATACATGGCAGCGATATATATCAGAGTTACCTTTAATCTCACATTTACACATTCCACGTCATATCGGCGTAAATGAAAAATCCCATGTGTCGCTACTAGCCTTCGCCGACGCTAGTGAAAAAGCTTACGGGTATGTCATCTATTCGCATGTTTTTAACGGAAATAATCCTCCAATTATAACGCTTCTATGTTCTAAATCTCGGGTGTCCCCATTAAAGGTTATAACTTTAGCCAGGCTTGAGTTGTGTGCCTTGGTTTTGCTCGCTAAGTTAGTACGCACCGTTTACGATTCGTTGTCATTGAGGCATCCGATCGACAACATTTATGCGTTTTCAGATTCGGAAGTTGCGCTGTGTTGGGCGTGTTCTTCACCGCATAAGTTCAACACCTTTGTTGCTAACCGTATTTCGCAAATACAGTCCTATTTATTACCGGATAACTTTTACCACATCGCCGGCTCGGAAAATCCTGCAGATCATATTTCGCGTGGACTGTTACCCTCACAAATTTTAAATTGTGACCTTTGGTTACATGGGCCTTCGTGGGTTTCCTTGCCGTGTAAAGAATGGCCTGTACAAAGGTTCGCATCAACTCATATCAGTTTACCAGAAGAAAAGACTGTGTCGCTTGGAGTCAGTGACATGGAAGAAAACCCATTTATCTCGTTAAGCTTAAAATTTTCTAATTGGAATAAGTATTTACGATCCGTTGTTTACGTTTTAAGGTTTTTAAACAAATTACCGCGCATAAATAAAATTATAACCGCATCCGACATAGAGATTTCTGAAATCACTATAATATATATTGATTATGATGATGATGATAGATAAATTAAGGTTATCGCCATTTATCACGGACGATGTACTTCGAGTAGGTGGTCGGTTAGATTATTCGTCTTTATCGGATTCCCAAAAGCATCCAATATTGCTACCAAAAAAGGGGCATATTGTTGATCTTATAATTGATTATTATCACAATAAACATTTCCACGCTGGCCCTCAATATTTACTTGCTGCATTACGGGAGAAATATTGGATATTATCAGCTCGCCGTGTAGTGAGATACCGCATTCATAGGTGTAACATTTGTTTTCGACATAAACCCAAACCTATTTACCCCATGATGTCTGCCTTGCCTGCTTGCCGCCTAGAGCAGTGTAATGCGGTTACACACACAGGTGCGGATTTTTCGGGCCCAGTTTATATCACATTGACGCGTAAACGTGGTATACGAAGCCAGAAGGCTTATTTATGTTTATTTATATGCCTCGTTACTAAGGCAGTGCATTTAGAATTAGCGTCTGATCTAAGTTCGGCAAGTTTTTAGACGCTTTTAAGAGATTTATCTCTCGTAGAGGTCCGTGTCGATTTATATACAGCGATAACGGTACTAATTTTGTCGCCTCGCGTTCATATTTAGAAAGAAAGAAAGAAAGAACCATTTATTCGATAATCACACTTTACACACAATTTTTGAAATTTAAATATAAATATGATGTTATTCAATAATGACACAAAAAAATTAAATTAAGTTAAAATTAAAAATTAAATAAAAAAAAAAGAATTTTAAGATAAAATGTGACATCAAATAGGTCTCCAACTCAGCATAATGCTGCAGAGGCAGCGCTGGTTTTCAGTTGGAACCTTGTGACTTCACTGACGAGTCGGTGTGTGAACCTTGAATTACGAGTAACTACAACTTATAGACTAATAGTAATTAGGCAGTGGGTTAAAGAGTAGTGCTAACGTACAGAGTTAACACAGACATACTGTATTAATATCAATATCAATATAAATGGTGTGTAGTACATACACTATACCTATACTTACATAACATATTTGGTTCTATGGGGAAGATAAAGCAAGGTAGCAATAAAATTTGTGATTTTAGTACATATATAATTTATATTCTGTACTCAAAGGGACACGCCACGTTGCGAGACGAAATAAAAAGTGAGATTAAAAATAAATAAATAATAAATGATCATTCATCACATATGTAACAGAAATAAACAATAATCAATAATATTTGAACATGGTGTAAAACAGTATGAATATTATTACTATTTTGCGTTCTAAACGTAATTATATTACGTATTTAGAACTTGTTGTGCTAAGTAATAGAACTTTAGTTTGTTTTTGAAACTATTCAGTGATTTTAGGGAACGAATAGGTGGTGGTAGATCATTCCAACAGTGGGTTGCTGCAAATTTGAAACTACCTCGAAACGCAGCTGTGCGGTATCGAGTTGTTACAAGGGAATGAACAGAAGCTCTTGTATTATATTTATTTTGATCTCGAGCCCACTTCAGCTTTTGAAAGAGGTATACTGGTCGCTGTTTTGTTATTGTTGAGAATAGTATAGTAGCAAGGTGTAATTTTCTCCGGGCACTCATTTTTAACAGATTAGCATTGTTCAAATAAGGCGTTACATGACTTCGAGGCGGGACAGTGAAACAAAACCCAGTACACGCATTTTGCACCCGCTGTATGAGCTTCTCTGACCTTCTCAACAGTCGTGGTCCATAGGCTGCATCTGCATAATTTAACTTAGACAGTATTAATGACTCACACAATCTTATCCGGATATCTTCACTGAGGTATTGCCGAACTTTATACAACAACTTCAAACGGTAAAAGCAACTGCGCACTCCTTCAAGTACATGACTTTCAAATCGCAAACTAGAATCAAATAATACACCTAAATTTCTTGCCTCAGAGACTTGCTGTATAGGTTCATTATCAATTATAACTAAGGGCTGAAGCATTGATATATTTTTGATATTTTTATTTGTTCCTAGAATTAAAAATTTTGATTTTTGTGGATTTAGCACAAGAGAATTTTGCTTGGACCATAACGATATACGTTTGAGATCTTCATTCAATAATTTGACGGCAGTTTCACAATCTTGAGGAAAAAAAGATTTATATATTTGCAAGTCATCTGCATATAAGTGATAGTAACAATTTTTGATACAGCTGGTGATGTATGAACTATATAAAATAAATAAAATAGGACCCAGGATAGATCCCTGTGGGACACCACGAGAAACTAAGTATGGTTCAGACATAGGTATTGTGCCATCATGTTTTGTTATACTAACATATTGCAATCTATCTGTTAAGTAACTATGAAACCATTGAATTGTGCAAGCATCAAATCCATAGAAAGATAACTTAGACAGTAGAAGAGTACAATTTATGGAGTCAAAAGCTCGTGAGAAATCTAAAAGAGTAAGTATTGTCCCCATTCCCTTATCCTGTGCTGTTAGTATATTATCAACAACATCAATAATCGCTGTTGTGGTGCTATGGTGTTTACGAAAACCTGACTGTGATAAAGGTAAGATTTTGTGTACCTCTAAGTATTCGGTTAACTGAACGCAGACCACTTTTTCTAATACCTTAGATAAACAAGGCAAGATGCTTATGGGGCGTAGATCTTTTAAACAGGTTGCCTGTTTTTTTTTAGGGATAGGCTTTACCACAGCTATTTTCCATTGATCAGGGAAGGTAGAGGTGGTAATAGATTTATTCACAATGGCTGTGATAACTTTCAATGTATGTGGCAGTGTCATAAGTAACATATCAAGTGTTATCTGATCCACACCTTGGGTGTTAGATTTCAAACTCTGAATTATTTTAGCTATTTGGTCCTCATTTGTTATATTTAAATGGAAAATACCTGGCCCATATTTGTTAAACTCATAAAAAGTAAGTTTTGAAAGGTCTATATTATCATCACCAGGGATATTCAAAAAATGTTTGTTTATTACATCAGGATCATTACAATGATCTGGCAAATTTATCTCAGCCTGTTCCTTAGTAATAATATTACCTTTTATACTTTTCCATAGAGTTTTGGGGTTATTTAAGTTTTTATTAATATACGTTTCAAAATATGCTCTCTTTTCAAAATGAATAGCATTAGTCACAAGGTTTTTTAGATCTTTATAGGCATTATAATATTTATCTAGTTTAGTTTTCTTATACCGCATGAAATAGTGGTTTCGATGCCTCATCATGATTTTAACTGTATCAGTAATCCATGGGTGAGTTTGTTTTTTTAATCGCACTAATTTATTTGGGGCATGAAGGTCAAAAAGCGTTATTATATACGAATTAAACTTTGCTACCATATCATTAACATTGTTGAGATATAAAATACTATCCCAATCAATACTGTTTAAATCTGCATTAAAATAGTCTACCAAAATCTGCTTAAGTGGACGAATGTAAGCCTTACGTGTAATTAACTTATCTTTTTCTATTAGAAATTGAACGGATATCACTGCGTGTTGCCCTAATTGTGGTAGTGTTTTGTTATAAACACTTATGTCAGAGCATACCAAATCAATGAGTGTTTCACTGTGATCTGTATAATGTGTGGGCTCAGATATAACTTGAGATAGACGAGTATAATTGAGAAAACTAAGAAGAAGTTTAGTTTTGGGGTCATCTTTATTTAGCAAATTTATATTGAAATCACCTACAAGAATCATTTTATCAGCTCTTGTGAATGAAACAATAGATGAAGTGAGGGCATCTAGAAAAATATTTACATCGAGCCAAGGCGGACGATAAGCTGTGCCAATCATAATTTTCTGTGTATTTATCGTGAAAGAGAGCCATATTTGCTCAACATCAGTGGAAGGAGGATGCGGGCAAGTACGCACTGCGATCCCCGAGCGTATATAAAAGCCAACGCCACCTCCACGGCCGCCGCGCACGGCAGCCGGCCGCGGCTCGTGCCGCAGCCGGTATCCGGGCACAACGGGCGCGCGGCCCTCCTCACCCGTCCTCAACCATGTTTCGTTTATTGCCATAATATCAACCTGGGAATCCTCTAAACCAGCTATGAATTCGTCATGTCGTGTACCCAGTGACCCAGCATTAAACAAACCAATTTTGAGTAATTTATTTTTGATTTTTGATGAGTTATATTATATAAATAATTTTTAATTTCTTATTTCTGTATTTTCCCCATAGATTTAAATCATAATATATAAATGGACGATAAAAACATGTAATATAATATAATATATTAATAACATAATATTTTAAGAGATGTTTAGGAGTGCAAATTTCATTAATAATAATTGGTAACTTATATGAATACATATTAGTCTGCGGTAGCAGTATAAATATTTCGCGACTATGAATATTTTTAACACTATTTAATTTATTTTTTACAAAATTAACAAACGAACATTTTTTTATCTTATGCATAATATACACAAAAACTAATTTAAGTATTGACCCATGATAAAATAAAATATAAATTCTATAGTGAACACAAGTGTCATAACGAATTAAAAGGTTTACACACCGTTTAAAAGTTACGTACTTAAGAATAATTTTAAAAAAAGTATAAATCTTACAACAAGAGGTACATTCATGATTTTTATATGCATGTGTGTACAAATATAAATAATATAAAAAAAGAGTAATGTTATAAAATTAATTTGAAAGTGGCCTAACTGCATCGTCACCAAAAACACGGATCAGATCTGTCTCAGATCGGATACAATAAGCATTCTTCCCATCTCCTTGGCGAGCATAGATTCTACCATATCTGGTCCATGTATATCTCCACCGTAGCTGCCTTGTTGCCTCTCGTACTCGGTAAAATAGTTGGCGATTAGCTTTTGAGAGACGCTCATTAATATAGAAGCGACAAGGTGGACCTGGCAGACCAAGGTCAGCGGTGGTAGCATTCCTCCGCACGCGTGCGCTTCGCAATAACTCGTCGCGCAGCTGGCGGCGCGCTAGACGCACCACCACTCGACGCCCACGGCCCCGATCTCCATCCGCATTGTCTTGTACTGCTGCACCGACGCGTCCGCGACGTCACTCTTAAGTGGTATTTACATGAATTACATGGATTTTTAAAATCAGAAGAATATTATAAGGCATTCAGTCAGGTGCTGACTGATAATCGCATTGTTTGGAAACTCAACCCTCCAAGCGCTCCACATTTCGGGGGTTTGTGGGAGTCCAATATTAAGGTTGTAAAAACCCATTTGTTGCGTGCAATAGGTAAGCAAATCCTCGCGTATGAAGAAATGCTTACTACTCTTTGTCAGATCGAGTGTATCTTAAATTCTCGCCCGCTTTATGTATTAAGCAGTGATCCATCGGAACCTATCGCACTTACACCCACACATTTTCTAAATTTAAAACCACTTGAATGCTTACCAGCTGCAGATTTAAGCAAGGAACGTATTAATCTGTTATCACGATTTTCTTTAATAGATTCTTTAGTTCAGTCCTTTTGGAAACGCTTCAGATTCGAATACTTACATACATTACAGAGTAGAGTGAAGTGGAATAAGAACTCTACTGTCATTTCTGTAGGGACGATTGTTCTAATAGACGTGGATAATACTCCACCGCTTCAGTGGCCTCTAGGCGTTGTCACCGAATTGTTTCCCGGTAAGGATGGTGTGGTACGCGTTGCGCAAGTTCAACTTAAGAATTCCACTTTAAAACGCCCTCTTATCAAACTGTGTCCTTTACCAACACAGTGATTAATATAGTTAATTTTACATTATCGTTTATATATTTAGTTTAATTCTTAGGTCATAACGTCGCTTCATTTCGCTACTATATAA
Source organism: Parnassius smintheus behrii (assembly GCA_036936625.1). Taxonomy (NCBI): domain Eukaryota; kingdom Metazoa; phylum Arthropoda; class Insecta; order Lepidoptera; family Papilionidae; genus Parnassius; species Parnassius smintheus. Next base: position 33,870,288 of record JAUPFT010000024.1, read on the forward strand.
GTATTTATCTATATATATCTATATTTTTATACTTTACTTGCTAGTTGAGGATACCTCAAGGCCGGGGGGGGGGGTGTTCGCGCCACTTTGCACTATCGCTTAACGCTTATAAGGGATTCGTTAATTATTATCCAATAAGATTACTGCAAAGCCCATTTTCGGTTTCCTATCTACCGCTTTATGCCCAGCATGTGCATTCGTGTGTTAATGGGCTCACACAAGTTGAGAAGACACGCAATCAATCGCACCGCTTATATCTCGCATCATCGCTCCCGCCCTTGTGTAATTTGGATATTGAATTATACAAGCATATAGTAAAAAGTATAGACATTTGCAATAACGCTATATTTCGTGATTATCTGTGAAGTTGATAAGTGTGAAGACAGCCGGCAGCCATTGAGACACGAGGCAGATCAGTGGAAGTCCAGGTGGGTGCAAATGCATTCCTTCACGTCCTTCCTATATCCCGAATTTAGGGGATTTGCAGTATCACGAATAAATTAAATTCCATTCATCGCTCGCACCGCGCTCATATACAGTCCACTATTCTATTTAAATTAACAGCCGCACCGCATAACATTATTTAATACATTTGAACCAGCAGTTTGGTGGTTGAAGGCCAAACGCCAAATCCACCATATGTATTTGTAAACCTAATACTTTTCCTAAAGATATGATGAATATTCAAATACATTGTAAACGAGTGTATGTGATAGTTAGCTCATTATAGGCCATGATTTATATGATGTACACTAAGCCAACTACATTATCTTGGAAACTCACTAAAACAGGTCCACTACTTTATTATATAAGTGTCTCAAATCTTAAAATAACACAAACTTAATAAAATCAACATTCTAGTACAAAAACTGAAAAAGTTATAAACAATTAATCTTTGACTGGCGCTCCTGTAAAATTTGAATTTTGTAGTTGACTCATTATACTTAGGAGCCATCGAAATTATGTAATTGTAGCCAGCCAATAATCTTATCTAATTTATAGTTCAATTTTGTTGTTAAATCTGTGGAATTAGTGCAAGAGATAAGATAGGGGAGTTTTGGCGGAAACATGGCCGTAGACGGATTGTCGCTCCTGTTTTGTCGCTTGAATAATGGTTTGAAGTGGATTTTGATTCGTAAAAGTGTGATTTTGTGAATTAAGTGTCCGCGCGTGTGAACAATTAGAGAAAACGACGAAACAAGTGTTTTGATGTTGATATAAACCTCAAGTAATTTTGATCGCTTGGGCGCCTCATGAACTTGAGTGGCTATCATCATCAACTGTCCGCTAGGTTGAGCTGTCGTCAAAATCTTCCAAGGGCTTCTCAATGTCAAAATGAAGATTCCAAAAGAAATGATAGGCTCAGAAAGGCTAGAAACCAGAGCCGTAAAGCTAGTTAATAAAAAAAAGATTAAGATGGAGATGTCATGGCAAAGAGCATACTATATCATAGATATGGAGTGTAGAAGTAAGGAGTACAGACTGTGTATTAAAAAGTGTCCATAGAAAACCGTTAAATAAGGGTGGCGACACTATAACTACGGGGCAAATTTTAAAGAACGCACCGAAAAATATTAGTGGGATAGACGACTTTTTCGAGGTTATATTTACTAAATAAAATTATTTTAGATTTTAGAGCTACTGAGCAGTTTAGCAGCACACTTAAACCGTCGATGACTGCTAAGTTCATTTCAACCCGGTAGTTATGCCAGCGCTGCTGTGGAGCGTGCTTACAGATGGCCATTTTTCAACTATTCTACTATGGGAGTTGGTACTCCTTACTTCTACACTTCTACACTCCATAACACTAGAGGTAGATGTGCGACTCAAATTTTATTTTCGTTATTGATACTTGCTTCGAATAACAGATGGCACTAAATTAAAAGTGCTTTAAGCTCGCCCTTTATTTGCACTTTACAATTTTTATTTTTTAAACAACCATCAATTACATTGCACAAGTGCTGCAATGTAATTGTAAGTGTGTGGTGGATGATAAAATAATAGTCTATTTTCACACTTATATTTTCTATTGCGCTGGTACACACACAGTCTAACAACAGCACAATATAGAAGGTACGAATGAGAAGATATGAACTCAGTAAAAAAATTGGTTGCCTGTAAAGTCGGTATACGGGCGAAAGTTTTACGTGACAACGACTTTGAGTGGTAAAATAATTTTAATGTGAATATTCATTCGTATAGTAGGAAGAAGGATGAAATAACACTTTTTATGTCTGTCTCTCTCGCTCTTAGGCGGGCTAACCATGCCCGAGTGGAAGGGACGCGTGCCTCTCACTCGCTCTCATTGTGAGCGCATAACGTGAGCGGAGCGTAACGCAGTTTCTTGAAGTGTCACCCGGCAAACCAATTTATAAGACGTTGTCACGTCAAAATCGGAAAGAAGAATTTAACAATGCAAACTGCATAAGTGTGGGTCGTAGGCTAACAACAGATATAGGACACATGCGTGGAACTGGCGATCTCGTTGTCCGCGGGGTTGCCGTTCTACAAATTTTAAAGTCCCTAGACTAACAGAAAAAATCCGCCAGTAACAGGATTTTGCCTTTTCTTAAAATCCGCTAGATGTCCCTAGGTATATTTTCGTGGTACCATTGGGTTAACTGAAAAATCTTGCCTAATGGTCAATGAATACCGAAAATCTAAATCTATAAATTCAGTAAAACCTTAAAAGGAGCGGACTCTATTTCAAATAAATCAATGTTATTTACAGTGTAGGTTATTGATATGACCACCAAAACAAAAAATATGTAGTGATTTTCTCGACTTCTTGGGTATCGCATATGTGCATTCCTTCTGGAGTTCTCTGTGATTTTGAAATGTATGGCTAGTGTAGAGAACCGGAGACTCTTTTTACTGGAAACGAGATATTCCGTTTTTATCCTCACGGGTGACAACGCTTCTGCATTTTGATTCGTAACCGAGGATAGATGTAGATATCTGTGGGCCAACGCAACCACTTACCATCAAATGGACTGTGTGCTCGTTGGTCACCCTATCATATAAAAAACATGCAGTAATGTTTGTCCAAATCTTCATGAGGTGTAGAGCAATAAATATGAATACATATGCTGTCGTTCGTTTCGATGATTCAGCAAAGGAACGGAACACGAAATGAAAAAAAAAACTTATTAAGTGTATAATGGAACTTCAAAGGAATAATTTGTTAGGACTTATTTCTCCCTAACTATATAACGACCAATAGCTTCTATTTCGCTGTAAGAAAAACTGAACAAAATGTTTCAAATTAAGCATCCAGTCTTAGCCTAGAAAGTCCAGTCCTAGTCGTAAAATTGGTTTTACCACCACGATAACACTACATCTTACACAACTTTCTCAACTCAAACAAATATAGGACCAGGGCTAGAAAGTCTTACCTCATCACCCCCCATATTTTTCTGATTTGGTATCTGCTGACTTTCACCTCTTTCGTTTAAATTTGAACTAGTGTACACAAACAGCAACACAAAAGTTATGTTTATTTTAAATCCGAAGAAATTTAATAAAATATATGTTAAATAATTATTAATAATTATGTTCTTAGTACCAAAATATAACAAGATGTTATTGATGATTATCAGATTGGCGATTGTGATGATCAATAAATTACACATATCTACCAAATGATTTGAATTCGGATAAGTTTTTTCGTGTTTTCAGCTTTGTAACTATCAGTCAACTTGAGGAAAGTTGTTGTGATAGAATAGTACCTTATATTATACATATAAATTATATTCTAGCAATATATATCTCGTTATTTTTGTAAATATTTGTCTTAGGCATATGATATTTATCTTAAATTACTATGTCTCATGATGAAGTTTTTGTGTCAGCAAGTGATATGAGCTCGTCTTTTCACTCCGATGATGATGATTATAACTTTCAGGTCGCCCTAAGGCAACAAATTTCTGATACATTTATTAACTTTGTTATTTACTGCTTACAGAGAGTTGTTAATCTTAAGTATCCGGTTGACCGAGCTTTGCTCGGTATTTTTCGCTCGGTTTTTTTTTAATTCGTGTGTTTTGGAAATTACATTTAGATACAAATTACATACTGATGAAATACGAATAATATTTTTTGATCTTAGCGATATAATAGAAAAAACTGAACTGGTTATTTGAATATAAAATCATGAGTGCAATTAGTTTAATTTAAATTTTCGTGTTTTTAAAAATACTAAAGAAAGGGCTCGAAAAAAAAATTTTCTCAAAAAAGAAAGGAACTTGAAAAAAAATTAAAAAAAGTCGGTCGGTCGGTCTGGGCTCGAACTACGGTATTACGATTTCGTGACCGCCCAATATACCAATTAAGCCATTTGTAATCATTATCAAACTGTCAAAATTTACCTTCTTAATATAACGATATTGTAGCAGTTTTTCATTGCCTAAAAACACGGACAAAAAGACATTTTCTAAAAATAAATCCTAGCTAGTTCGATTTATTGCCCCCGAAACTCCCTGCACACAAAATTTTATGAAAATAGTTGGAGCCGTTTCCGAAATTCCGATTATATATATATTTATATACAAGAATTGCTCGTTCAAAGGTATAGGATAGGATATATGTCATATTAATGCGCAAAGTATTCCATGTTATTATACTGAATTATTGGCTACTTTCTCAGCTGATCTCGACCATGCAATACTAGTGTCCGAGACCTGGTTAAAACCTAACCTATGTTCTACATCATATGGTCTACCAGGCTTTGTACTGGTACGACAAGACCGAATTTTAAGGTGGAGTAGCTATTTACCTACTTAGTGATATAACCTTCAAAGTAATATCCACTTTTGATGAACAGGCTAATGACATGGAGTATCTGTTTCTTGAAATTAATTTAAAGGGGGCCAAACCTATTCTTGGAGTCGTTTACTCTCCTCCCTCTATTAATTATTTCTCCACTTCGGAATATATCCTCGATAACATCTGCTCTGAGTACACACATCAAGTCATTATGGGTGATTTCAACACAGACCTGTTAAAAACTCCTCTAATTCTCAAAAGTTACGATCCATCATAAACTCGGTTAACCTCTCCATTCTCCCCTTAAAGCTACTCACTCTAATTTTTCTACCGCGGATTCTTGGATCGATTTTATTATTACATCTTCTAATAAAGTTGTGAGTTATGGTCAGTTCCCAGCTCCTGGTTTTTCGAACCATGACTTGTTATTTCTCTCATATAAATTTTAAATTCTCTAATATAAAAACCACCTAAACATATCCCTCATACAATAAAGTTACGCAGCTATGCTCGATTAAATAGAGATAGCTTAATTAATTATGTGTCCGCCATTAATTGGTCTCGAGTGTTAAATACCGACTCAATTAATGATACGGTTATGGAGTTTAATTCTAAATTATTGAATATTTACAATACACATGCGCCAGAACACGAAGTTAAAATCAAACATCCATCAGTGCCATGGATCACTAGCGACGTACGCCTGGCAATGAACAGACGCAACAGAGCTTTTGTCACATATAAATCTTGCCGTACTGTACAGAACTGGGAAGCCTTCAAAAAGGTTAGGAATCGCTGCAATCAGGTAGTGAGGTCCGCTAAACGCCGATATTTTCATGACTTCCTAATTTATTCATCGCAATCGGAGACATAGAAGTTCATTTACTCTCATGGTCTCAGTAAAACTAAAAAACAAGTAATCTTAGATATTTTCCCATTAAATGATCTCAATGCTCACTTTTCTACGGCGGCTTGTCTCCCATCTCACATTAAAATGAAAACTATTTCGAATATTACTTCCATGTCATCCCCGCATACCGATTTTTTCTCTTTTTCTACTGTCCCTGGGAAGGATACTTTAAAAGTATTACAAAAACTTAAGTCAAAGGCAGTAGGTCATGACAACATAGGAAGAACCATGATATCATGTATTTCAGATCATATTGTACCAATTTTAACCTCCACACAAAGCGCTCATTGCTGACTGGGAAGTTTCCGTTATGCTGGCAGAAAGCTTTTGTTCTCCCTCTTACAAAAATCGCTATGCCCAGTGGTTGTGTTGGCGACGCGTCTATAAGAATATATCAATTTATTAGTTAACCGATTACGAATAGCTTCTAAAAACAAATTATCGAGCAATAATATTCTAATAAGAAAATACTTAGTTGAATCTTAAAGAAATATCGAATTAATGATTTGAAGGTCTTGGGTTCGATTCCCAGGCCGGACTAGTTTGTCGTTTTCTTAGTAATATTTTCTTAATAAATTCATATAGGGAATTTTAAGATAATAAATTAAGTTTCCGGGTTCAGTTCCCCGGTTGAAATCACCATTCCAATAATGTTAATTTAAAGGAATATTAAAATAAAGTTAGAGACCAGGATTTGTTCCCCGGTCGAAATGATCACTTTGTGAATAAATAGAATTAATGGAGATTAATTGCATAAGTATTATCTTATATGAGTTTGATACGTTTTGTATGAAAACAAAATGTTTATTTTCAATGTTTGATTCATGAAATATTTTGTCTATGTTATCTGATAAGAGACATGATAACTGATAATGATAAGAGTCTGGTTGGAAATAATCTCCAACCTTTGAGAGTCGTGAAGAATCAGTTGTTCACCTAGTATTGGTTGATAGCCGTGTGTGCTAAATTTGCCATTTTTGCCGACAATTGAAAGTCGTGTGAGAATTAGTTGTTCAAATAGCGTGAGTTCATAGCCGCGCGAGGTCAAAATAGGTAGAAATTTAAATATTTGCAAATTTCAGTAATTGATGTAAAATTGACTTGTAAAATATTTCAGATTGACTGTATGAGCAAAATAGGTGAATTATGTGTTATTTTCATGTGAAAATTCCTTTGGATTAGTGAAACATTGATAGTTTTGTGTAAGAAATTTAAAACTGTTTTAAATGGTAAAATGTATAGGAAAAATGTAAATTAAACTATTGTATTAGTTAAGATATTTATAATTTCAAGTGAAGAACATTGTTTCAACCTTATATGTTAGATATTTAAGAATTCTAACTTGGTGCATATGTTGTAAAATAGGCATATTTTGTTGAATAAATAAAAGGTTTTTTGTGATATAAAAATGTTATGTATATCATAGTATAGATATTTTTTGTGCTATCTTTATAAATAAAATGTATAAATGTATGTCTTATACATATAAAGATATTGGGCAAACCGTGAGAGAGTGATAGTACAAATTGATGTAATTAAGTGGCGTAATCGCACAGAGGGCGCGGTTCTCTTTCGCGTATAGCTTTGTGGTACCTCAGTAAACTGGTTTTCATACAAATCGTTCGGGACCAGCAGTATATATAATAATCAAAAGGGAATGTAATTACTCTCTCACGGAACGGTTGGAAGATAATTACTGTTTTTTCCCAAGGATTCCTTCACCTTAACAAAAAGTAAATACAGTCCACTGGTGTCGCTATTGCGGCACATATTGAAGAATTAAGACGTTGGGACCGGGACGACTTCGGAAGACCCGTAATCCCCGCCTGAACCTATTTGAAGAAAAGGAAAAGGTCGACGCCCTTGTGTGTTACTCCGTTGCGGGGTTCACATACGTTGTTCCCGAACCCAACGTAGGTGTCATAGGAGATTAGGGAATCCGCTGCTGAAACAGCCGGATCAAGTAATAAGCGACTTCTCGACCTTCTTCTCGCTGGTTCCTTTTCAGGTTGAGAGAACCACTTCTGGCCTATCTCGATTTTGCCGTTTTTATCAAAAGTCTTAGAAGCTGTAGCGCTCTAACAGATACAAACTCACTTAACCAAAAGCACCTTACTGAATACGTTTACCAATCAGGTTTTTGACCTGGACATAGCACCACAACGGTGCTTTTAAAAATAACAGAGGATGTACGTGAGAGCATAGAGTTTCGAAAGTTGACGGTGATAGTTTTAATAGATTTTTCTAACGCCTTTAATACCGTTGACCATGATATTCTCATCGCCATCTTGTCTTACATAGGTTTTCCTTATCAGCACGGAATTGGGTCTCCTCTTATCTTCGTGGTCGCCAGCATGCGATCCGAGTCGGTGGTATGGTGTCTCATCATCATCATCATTACAGCCCTTCACAAGTCCACTGCTGAACATAGGCCTCCCCCAAGTAATGCCACAAAGCACGGTCCTGAGCCACCTGCATTCATCGACTTCCTGCATATCTTACCAGGTCGTCACTCCATCTAGTGGGGGGTCACCCTACACTACGCCTACCGGTACGAGGCTGCCACTCGAGAACCTTTCTCCCCATCGGTTATCGGTTCTTCGAGCTATATGGCCGGCCCATTGCCACTTCAGCTTACTAATCCGTTGGGCTATGTCGGTCACTCTGGATTTTACTGCGGATATCCTCATTTCTGAGTCTATCACGCAGAGAAACTCCGAGCATAGCCCTCTCCATAGCTAGCTGAGCGACCTTGAGCGTCCTCATACGGCCAGCAGTGAAGGACCACGTTTCAGATCCGTAAGTCATCACTGGCAACACGCACTGGTTGTACAATCTAGTTTTTAGAGATTGTGGTATACCTGACGAGAAGATATGTCGTAATTTCCCGAACGCTGCCCAGCCGAGTTGAATCCGTCGATTGACCTCTCGGTCGAAGTTGGACTTACCTAGTCGGACTATTTGTCCCAGGTAAACGTACTCGTCAACAACTTCGAGCATAGTGCTCCCAACAACTACCGGCATAGGTGTGACATGGACATTAAACATGATCTTTGTTTTGTCCATGTTCATCTTAAGACCTATTCGTTGAGAGGCACTGTTGAGGTCATTGAGCATAGTGCTTAAGTCCTCCAGCGATTCTGCCATAAGGACTATATCGTCGGCAAATCGAAGGTGAGTGATGCACTCGCCATTGATGTTAATACCGTATCCTTTCCAGTCCAGTAGCTTGAAAACGTCTTCCAATGCAGCGGTGAAGAGTTTCGGGGATATAACGTCACCCTGTCTTACACCTCTCTGCAGTTGGATAGGTTTCGAAATCTGATTCCGTACTCGGATAGCCATCGTAGCCCTACTGTACAAACACTTCAGCACTTCGATATACCGACAGTCAACTTGGCACCGCTGAAGGGACTGTAGCACCGTCCAAATTTCGACGGAATCAAAGGCTTTCTCATAGTCCACGTACCCCAGGCAAAGTGGCAGATTGTACTCTTCGGTCTTCTGTACAATCTGCCGCAGGGTATGTATGTGGTCTATGGTACTGAAGCCTTTTCGGAAACCGGCTTGTTCGGGAGGCTGGAAGTCGTCGAGTCTGCGTGCGAGACGATTCGTAATGACTCTGGAAAACAGCACGTAGACGCGACTCAGAAGGGAAATCGGTCTGTAGTTCTTCAAGAGAGCGTTGTCGCCTTTCTTAAAGAACAAGACCACCGCATTTCTGCTCCACGCCTCCGGAGTAGTGCCACCATGAAGGACGGAATTGAAGAGCTTCTGAAGGACTTCAAGTACCGGTGTTCCACCCGCTTTCAGAAGCTCCGTTGTAATTCCATCCTCGCCTGGGGCCCTGCCGTTTTTAAGGTGCTGGAGAGCCATTCTAATCTCGCTCAGACAGACGTCCGTGTAGTGTTGAATAGCGTCGGGTAAGACTTGCTCTTGGATCGTTACTCACACTTGCGTGTGGCTCCAACGATGATGTGTACAGCTGCCCATAGAACCTCTCAATCTCACTCAAAATCTCAGGTGTCTCGGAAACGATGCTGCCACACTCAGTTTTCAGCTTTGACAGTTGGCTTTTTCTGGCAGACAGATCTCTGGCAAAGACTTTGGAGCCCAGGTTCCGCTCGATCGCTTCCTTAATACGAGCAGCATTAAAGTTGCGTAAGTCTCGCCGCATGCATTTGGAGATCTGCCTGTTCAGTATGGTGTCTGATTGGGGTGAATTAACCACTGGTGTTTCGCAAGGTGGAATTCTCTCTCCTTTACTTTTCTCTATATTTATTAACATGATTACTTGTAATTTACGTGCTTGTAATTTACTTGCAACTATATGCTCATGTCGATGCTACTACTATGAATAATGCTGTAACCGTGATTAGCTCCGATCTTAACTGGATTCTTAGTTGGTCAAGAAGGTACGGGGCCGCTGTTAATCCAAGCAAATGCCAAGCTATAGTCTTAGGCAGCGCACGTCATTTGGGAAAACTTAATCATACATCGTTCGATCCTCTGATTTATAATGGCGACGTAATTCCTTACAGCTCTCATGTTAGGGACTTGGGATTAACCTTGGATTGTTCACTTACTCGGCGCAATTAAGTTGAGGAAGTTAGCCGTAAAGTTTTTACTACGTTGAGACAATTGTACAGATATAAAAATATCTTACCGCCTTGTACGAAGAAACTTTTAATTCAATCGCTTATTCTTCCGATGTGTGTTACTTAGATGCAGACAAATACTTGGTCAATAAATTGGATCGGCTTCTTAACAACTGTATCCGTTTCATCTACGGTCTTCGAAATTATGACCACGTCTCTTTCTACCGCTCTCAACTTAAATGATTAAATATCCCACAACGCAGGAGCCTTAGAATTCTTAGTACTCTGTTCACTATTCTTACGATCCATTGGCCCCAGAGTATTTGAAATGTAAGTTTCAATAACTGGGTTCTTCCCATGATTGCAGTCTTCGCTCTCGTAACAATCGCGTGCTCTATACTCCCTCTCACCGTACTGGTTTCTTCTCAAACTCTTTCGCTGTTACATCTGTAAGACTCTGGAAAGCGCTTCCCCTAGCAATAAGAAAATCCCCTAACAAGTGGATTTTAAAACAAAAGTAAAGGAACATTATTTGGGTTCATATGACACATAAATATATAAATAATCTATAACATTCAATCTATTAGATCCTTATATATACTTAATTAAGTTTGAGCTACGGGGATGTATTTGTGTGGTGTGGTGTGTGTGTGTGTGTGTGGGGGGGGGGTGTATGTGTATGTGAAATTTATCTATTTTAGGTTTCATCCTAGCCCACTGCAGTACACGTATCTCCCACTAACTTTCCGGTTGGCTGGTAGAAAATGCCACATGGCATTAAGTCCGCCGTTTGTACCTTTAGTACAATAAAGTGTAAATAAATATATAAATTAGATTTTCACTCCTCCACCGCCTCATCAGAAACAGAAACAGAAACTTTTTTATTCAATGAAAAGATTATAAACAATACTTATTGAAAGTCAATTTTATCATTTACCACTGGTTCGCAAAAGAAACCTCTGTCTTGGGAAAAACCAGCAAGAAACCCAGCGGGACTATTTTTTTTAAATAATAGCTTACAATCATGCTTACAATTAACAAGACAAATTAGAAATAGCTTGGTGGCGATCACCCTTCCCAGGGGTTATTATCTTCCGCAAATTCCTTAATATTATAATAACCCTTTTTATAAAAACTTAGTTTAATAAAATTTTTGAACTTTGCGTATGACAAATTTTGTATATTTTCTGGGATTTTGTTGTAAAAGCGTATACATCGCCCCAATAATGAATTACTGACTCGGTGGAATCGAGTAACTGGTACTACTAGCTTGTGTCTGTTCCTAGTATTTACAGAATGAATATCACTTATTTTTGCAAAACTACGTTTATTTTTGTGTACATACATTACATTTTCATAAATGTATTGAGAGGCCAGAGTTAATATATTGATTTCCTTAAATTTTTGTCTCAGTGACTCTTTTGGTTTTAAATTATATATTGCTCTAATGGCCCTCTTCTGTAAAATAAATATAATTTCAGTGTCAGTCGCGTGTCCCTATATCAAAATACCATACGACATAGTGTTATGGAAATAACTAAAGTAAACTAATCTAGCTGTTTCAACACTGGTAAGAGTTCTAATCTTTTTTACTGCATATGCTGCAGAACTAAGTCTGCTAGCTAGTTTTGATATATGGGGCAGCCATTGAAGCTCTGCGTCTAGAATAATTCAAAAGTAATTTAAAAGTAATTTAAAACCAATACAAATATTACAAAATAAAATAATTAAAATCTTACAGAACTGACTTCTTTACACCATCGAAAACGATTTACAAAAACACAAACATTTTAATTATTAAACAACTTTTTACGTATAATACCTGTCTACTTATCTACTAGACAACTCACAAGCTTATTCACTCACACATAACATTCACAACAAAAAGTCAAATAAACAAATATATACCCCCCAATTTAGTGTTACCTGCCGTAAGAACAAACTATGGAAAAAATAACATAACATTTGGGGGAGCACAGTTATACAATCAACTTCGAAAACATGTGAAAGAAGCGACTTCAAGCAATATTTTTAAAAGAAGATTATTTGAATTTATTTATAATGATGAAACTATGCATTAAAATTATACTTGGACCACCGCCTTATAGTTGATAGGAACACAATGAACTCGCTTCTTGGTTAACGATCGACCGATGTAATTTTTATTTATTTTTTTACTACCTAATATATACCTAATTATAATATAGATGTTATTGTTCTCATAAGTGACTTATTGTCTTAATGAGAAATAAAGTTCTTTAAACCGAAACCGATTAACAAGATTCAGTTTTTCCCCATTTAAAATTACATTCGTATACGCATAAACCCTTTGGGTAATGTTGCTCTATTCCAAACTTCCCTACCTTCAGCTAATCGTTCTTTCTTGTGCTCAGTTTTGGAGAAATGCATGGCCTTAGAAATATCCTCAAACATTTCCTCCACCTCCTCATTGGATTATGCCGAGGTTAATGCGTAAACCTGCGTGAGCTTCAGCAAATACCGTTTGGTGATTCTGAGTATAACCTACGCAACCCTCGTCGGCACACCCAATCTTTACAACGTTATTAACGAGAGACTTGTCACCGATAAATCCAACACGTCCTTGAGACAGGTGGTCGCCCCGGTGATAGAACAAGTTGCCGGATTCGAGAATCACCGTGTCCTCCCCCTCTCTTCGGACCTCGTTAGGAGGATGTGACTAGATAACAAATGGAATGTTGATAACCGAATCATCTCATCAAACTCATCAATCTCATGTAACAGCACACAGTGGCAATCTGAATCACGCGACCGGCCCGGTCTCCGGGCTGATAAAGATCCCCTCAACGCGTCAGCAACGAACCATGGCTTGCGAGTTCGGCAAGCTGTAGGACTTGCACAGCTTCGCTTGGGCGCTTTAGTATGCTGTCTCTACCTCCCTTTTTCCATCTGCAGCTTCTTCATTTTTACTATGATGGTAAGTCGTGATATATAAAAGTAAGCGTGACAGGTGAGAATGCAGTCCATTAGTAGCGCTGTCAGGCAAATCCTTCAAATTTCGAAGTCCATTTAGCACATTGGCAGCAACGGATTAATCAATGATGTTAAAGAAAGGTCAAATATTGTTTTATATGAGGTAGGGAAAACGAGCATGCAGCTCACCTGATGGAATTGCAAAAACGATGCCGGCCTTTTGAAAAAGAGAAAGTTCTTTTCTTGGAAGTCCTTGAGTCGTATCGGTTCGAAAAATACACATTGGTGACCCGATTTGTTTGAAAACAACCTCGTCAGCCTCGAGCACAGGCGCAGAGTAGCCAGCCTCTCAGTATTCTATATTATGATGCATTTCGGAGAGTGTGCACAGGAATTGCTCGCTTTAATTCCTCCCTCTCGTTTCCACCATGGAACGACCAGGCGGTCGGCGGGTCTTCGCCTCTTTGTTGTTGATATTCCACGCATTAGAAACAAACGGTTTACTTCGAAATTTTTAATTCGTACAGCAGAGGAGTGGATTACCTCTTACTGCATTACCACTTACCACCAGGTCAGATCGTGGCCAAGTACTGGCTTATAAAAAGTTAAAAAAAAAACGGAACACAGGGTTACTCAATTTTTTTGTCGAGCGCGGCCTCCGAGAGTTAGATACGGATCGTTAGTTCAAGATTAAATTGCCTATTGTAGTTTCAATGATATACTACTTTCTACTAACCGATAGCCTCTATTTTCTTCACTTTTCGGCTGGTGCCGAGGAACATATTTCGAAGTTGACATAATAGGTACAATATAACGGCTGTTGGGAAAAACAGCCACCATTTGCTTATGCATACCACTACGAGGACTGCAAACATTTCCAGTAAATACTAGAAAAGTTATGTTATAACAGAATCATGTATTATTTTGAAAGAAAACAATTAGATAAATAGATGAAGCATTTATTTGTTTCTCCAATCACACACGTAAATTCAGTAACTAAACTAGGTACAAAGTCACATATTACAAAAAGTTTACATAATCTGTGCATTTGTTTTGCAGTTTTTACACCAATGGGTCTCAGCTCAGCGATCAATATTGTTCAGAGAGCAAACACCGATTTCCAGCTATTATCCTCCAGATGACGAGATGAAAATGAGCCAATCCAAAGCCAAAGGTCAATTTTTATACCACATCCATTAATTACGATGCATTGCAATGTCATGTGCAACAAAGGATGACCGAGGCGTCGGCGACAGACAAACTCTGGTTTGACAAAGCCGTTCTTTGCTAAGGTACATAACTTACATAGGGGAATCTTCGTTTTAAAGGTATATAGTAAGTCTGCTCAAATTCTAATTTCGTCCCCAATTCACCGAGCGTCGTATGCTATGTATCGTCATGTTTGTTATCACTAATACTTGTAAGTAGATAGGTCGTAAGATACTTATTTCATTACGTTTATCATATTTATGCCTGTCTCTTTACGCCCAACCTAGTCGCCTCTTATTTTTATTACAGTTATTTCCCATTAAATCCCATTTCCCATTAATTTTACGTCGTCCTGTTACGTAATATGTATTCTGATTATAAGCGACACAGCTTTCCCCTTCGAAAGCCTAAGCAAGACTGATGGAGATTGATCGGGCGGCAGGAAACAAGCTTCAAGACCCCGAGTGTTCAGGTAATTTCTTTTTACAGTAAAAAATAATGGTAATTAAAAAAAACATAAGCCCCCCTCCCTACCTTATAGTTATTTCAGTTAGTATGCAAAGTTTCATAATCTAATTTAAAGAATTTTATGAATACCAGCGGTTTCTTGTTCAGTTTGGAGGTAACTTTGGATTTTTTTTTCTATCGAGAAAATTTTACGGAATCGTATTTTTATCTAACATTGTACTTAACATTAATCCTCAACTTTACCATATATTTATTTCAAAATTAATGCTGCAATATTTTTGGCATAACTGAGGATCTTGCTAAGCCATTTGAGGTAGTATTTTTATTATTATTATTTTTTTTTTTTTTTTGTAGAAGAGGGGGCAAACGAGCATGCGGCTCACCTGATGTTAAGTGACTACCGCCGCCCATGATCAACCGCAACACCAGGAGAATTGCGGGTGCGTTGCCGGCCCTTTAGAAAGGAGTAAGTTCTTTTCTTGAAGGTCCCCAAGTCGTATCGGTCCGGAAAAATCGCCGGTGATAAACTATTCCACAGAGAGGTTGTACGTGGAAGAAAGCTCCTTGTGAAACGTATAGTGGTGGACCGCCAAGCATCCAGATGGTGTGGATGGTATCGGGACGTTTGCCGTGTCGTGCGTTCACGAAATTTGGCGGCTGGGATTAATCCGAACAATTCCTCAGAGCACTCCCCGTGATAGATGCGATAAAATACGCAAAGAGATGCAACATCTCTTCGCAACGCCAGTGAATCGAGCCGATCGGAAAGCACTCGGTCGTCGACGATTCGAGCCGCTCTGCGCTGGATGCGGTCAAGTGGAAGGAGCTGGTACTGGGGAGCCCCAGCCCAGAGATGGGAACAGTATTCCATGTGCGGTCGAACCTGCGCCTTGTAAAGTTGCAGGCGGTGTGCCGGCATGAAATACTGCCCCGCTCTGCTGAGCACGCCAAGCTTTTTAGAGGCCAATTTGGCCTTCCCTTCCAAGTGACCACGAAACTGCACGTCACTCGATATGTCGACGCCGAGGATTCCGATACTGGCTGAGGCAACAAGGGGAGTGCCTTGAAACTGAGGGGATACGACAAAGGGGTTCTTTTTAGCGGTTAACGCGCAAACTTGTGTCTTCTGGGGGTTAAACTGGACTAGATTTAGTCGTCCCCAATCCGAGACTCTGTTCAGCAAAGACTCGACTTCAGACACAAGTTTGTCCCGGCACTCGGAGACGTTTTCCCGAGAAATATTGGCTCGGCCGGTGTAAAGAGCATCACCAGTGCTGTCATCTGCATAGCAATGAATGTTACGGGTATGCAACATATCATTGATATGCAGAAGAAACAGCGTTGGCGATAGCACGCAGCCCTGTGGAACACCAGCATTAATAGGCTTGCAATCGGAGCTTGCACCGTCTACAACGACCTTGATGCTCCGATCTGCAAGAAAGCTGGTGATCCAATCGCACAATTTCTCGGGAAGCCCATAGGAAGGGAGCTTCGAAAGAAGCGCTTTGTGCCAAACCCGATCGAAGGCCTTCGCAATGTCCAAACTAACGGCCAATGCCTCCCCCTTGAACTCTACTGCCTCCGCCCATCTGTGAGTGAGGTAGACCAGAAGATCACCAGCTGACCGACCACGGCGAAAACCGTATTGGCGGTCACTAATCAGCTGGTGATCCTCAAGGTACCTCATGAGCTGGCAGTTTACAATGGACTCCATTGTTTTGGAGAACAAGGAGGTGATGGCGATTGGCCGGTAGTTGGACGGGTCTGAGCGGTCGCCTTTTTTAGGGATCGGGTGGACGAAAGCAGTCTTCCATGATTTTGGGACTACGCCTAGGGAGTAGGAGTACCGGAAAAGACGCGTTAAAACCGGTGCCAACTCTGGAGCACACGTCCTCAGCACAATTGGGGGGATTCCGTCAGGCCCACTCGACTTGTGGATGTCCAGGGAGAGGAGTGCTTTGCGAACCGAGCGCTGTGTGAACTGCACTTCCGGCATGGAGCACTCACACCGCGGGATGGTCGGCGGCGTACTCCCCCCGTCATCGAGAGTCGAGTTAGACGCAAAGAAGGAGCCTAGAAGATCGGCTTTCTCCTTTGCAGTATGGGCCAGTGAGTCGTCCTCCCTGTGCAGAGATGGAAGAGATGGCTGACAGAAATTCCCCTGGACAGCCTTGGCGAGAGACCAGAATGCACGGGTTCCAGAAGGAAGGCGAACTAGTCTCTCGCCAATTCTGCCTATGTGCTCTGACTTTGCCTTGGCAATGACTCTTTTGAAGGACCTAGAGGCGGAATTATACTTCTTTTTTAGAGCGCTGGTGTTTACATCCCGGGACGCTGATGCATCAACCCAGGCTTGGTAGCACTCCTGCTTATAGCATGATGCTATTTTACAGGAGCGACCAAACCATGGCTGAGATTTGCCTCCAATGGGCACCACAGAGGAAGGAATAAAAAGTTCCATACCCTGAAGTACCACATCAGTAACAGAATCCGCAACAACGTTGGGATCATCCGGCGAGAAGCAAACCCGCCCCCAAGGGTAGGATGCAAAGAAAGACCGCATCCCATCCCAATCGGCTGACCTATAGTGCCAAACACGGCGGCAGCCTGCAGAATGCAACCGCGATTTCAGCGTGAGTGGCACAACACTCCGGACCAGACAATGGTCCGAGGAGCCTAAAGGGGCGTCGACGGAAATCTGATATCCGTCCGGGTGAGAGGTCAGCAGAAGGTCCAACAGGGAAGGTGCATGATCCTCCACATCTGGAATCCGCGTAGGCGAAGTAACCAGTTGTGTCAGACCATATGCCAAGGCAAAATCATGAACAGATCTCCCCGCATGATCGGTTAAACGTGAACCGAGCCATTCGGCGTGATGGGCGTTAAAGTCGCCGAGGATCACGATCTCTGCAGAGGGGATCTGCTGTAGCAACGAATCTGCAGCCATTTGGACGTGGTCGAAGAGTCGGTCTGTTTCGGCATTACCGCTGTGGGACCTATAGAGGCACCCGTAGACGCGCGGATGGTCGTCGCTGTCTACGCGTAGCCAAAGGATGGACAGGTCCGAACCTTCAAGTCTGCCGAGGCGTCGAGAACAGATGTCCTCTCTGACGTAAACGCAAACTCCAGCCCGAGGCACAAAGGAGTGTTCCAGTTTGTACCCCGGGTAGGAGAGATACGAAACATCAGCCGGAGAGGACACCTGCGTCTCGGTCAGAAAGAGCAGAGCCGGCCACGCCGTCTCGAGATGGTAGTGGACGGCGTTTAGGTTAGAGTGAAGTCCCCTGATATTGCAGAAATTCACGGACAGCGTGGCAGGGGTCGCCTTGGTCTTGTTGCTCCGTTTGCCCCGAGCAGTTGTAGTCTTGAGCGGAATTTCGCCCCCCCCAGAATACGCGGGGCAGCCTGAGCACCCACGCTCAGAAGTGGAGAAACATGGTCGTGGATGCTCAGCGAGGGATTCTCCAGGGGTGCTGGTACCCTCCTGGGGTAGTCTATCTTTATTTAATTCCGCTACCATGTTGATGGGGGGGGGGGGATTTGGGCCTCCGGCCACCTGCACTCACCGACGAAACGCGGAAGCAGAACTTCCACTTCACGCCGGTATTCTGTGAGGTCGTGGTACCACCCCGGTTTGAGCCGGCCCATACGTGCAACAGCAAAGCTGCCGCATGGCTCTACCACTGTTATATTATTTCCCCTTAATAAAAAATAACCCCAGAAACCAGACTTTGTTGGACCACAAGTATAGCGTGCCCTACGATATTTATAGAGTACTTTATAACGACCGCTACCTCTTGAAGAAAGCTGTCAGTCACCAGGGTTGGCACCGTAAAGTTCCGCATGAGCAGCTACGACGTGCCCCACAACCAGGTGCAGTCTAAAATCAACAGGCGGCCGTGTTGAATACAGACACAGACGAGCATCAAGGAGCATCCGGAATTGTTAATACACTGGTAACAGCAGCAGCACCAACCTAACCTGCGTCAAAACTAGCTGGTGCTAGTTCAGGGTTTCGTCAGTAGTCGTCGATTAGAGACATAGGAAAATATGGATTCCATCCCGGTGAGAACCTTTCACGTTATATTCTTACTTAACAATCACACATAAATTACTACGTAACACATTACAAAAAAAAAGATGTTCTTGACGTGTTGAGTCATACAATGACTGTTATCTTATTAAACCAGTTGCGACAGGTACTGCAGCCTGGTGAGCAGGCAGCCGTGTCGCCGAGGAACGAGCCTGTCAACGAGCCAATAAGTGATGGTGCATCCCATGATTCGCTTTCCCTAAATGATTAACAGCCTCAAACTTGCAAAATGACGGTAATCTAGTAGACAACGGTGCTGGACCTTCAGCCATGATAGATGCTACAAATTAAATGGTGAGCAGTTTCCAATTTATTCTAAGCTACTAATCTATTATAATTACTGTATCTATTAATTACATAGCTATTAAACTAAACAATTTTACTTCATTCATATTCAACATCGTGGAGGCATATATAAACATTAAGTTATTCTTTAAAAAATAAAAAAGAAAAACCACGAGCCGTCTAGGCGACAATTTATACTCTCATGTTATGCTGCTGAGACACGGCGTTCATGACCGCTCAGAACCCAGTTCCCTATTTTTCCGCCAAATAAAGAGACTTCGTGCCTGTCACGGAGCAATGGTCCTAAGCTCCTTACTTTACTCTCCATCAGGTCAAAGACTTTGTGTCTATCACAAAGCGGTGTTCCTGATCCTACTTCATCTATTCCTTCAAATCAAAGATTTTGTGTCTATCACAGAGCATTACCGTCACGTGAGAATGAAACAATACTATACTCGTACCTAATTGAAAGTACAACTAAAATCTGTAACTTTACATATTTACAAATGCAATAAGAATAATTTATGGTTTTAATTATTAAAATTAAGTGTGCTTTTTAAAGCTTGGGTATGGTTCCCAATCAAAGCCCATTATTTACAAAAGTGAATACTGTGTTAACAGGTCAATAGAGATAGATTATTCACGGCAGGTGCAGAGCGCGCACCGCCGATCAGAATGGCCGTGTCGCCGCAAGGACATCTTCTGTTGACGAAGCCTAAACTTTGCATTGGGTGCGTTTGGCAGAAAAAAGCGCTAGCAAGCGCTTGTAAGCAAAATGGCGATCGTAAGCGGTAAGCGCTGTCAAATCGTAAGTAGCTATTTTCCTCCAGGACACGATGTTAGTTTTAACCGGGGAACCTAACCTAATTTAAATATATGTTTGTAAAGTATTCATATTAAAAACTTACCGATCATGAATTTTTAATAACATGTATATGTTTATTCATATCATTATATTACTTAAAACTAATATTGCACAAAACAACTCATAAACTCTACTTCAAAACAAACAAATTAAATAAGCAAAATGGCGGATTGTGTCAGCGCTACTGAAGTAGCAATCGTGTCCTGGCCGAAAACTATTTCAGCGCTTATAAGCACTTGCTAGCGCTTTTTTCTGCCAAACGCACCCAATGTCTTTTAATTGTTATAAATTATAATAATCAACAGTGTATAATTATTAATGCTACAATTTAATAACCGCAATTTATCAGAAACATAACATGATGTAACTAGCTAGTTCTTTAAAACTCTTTTGGTTTATAAATCTCTTTATTGACAACTAATTCCTATTAAAACAACTATTTATTCGATTATCAACTTTGAGTCAAATATTGTTTTAAATCGTAGAAACAAATAATTGTCGATTTCATTATTAATCCTGGTAATTGAAATTACTTAAGTAAACTAATGAATTCAATAAAAAGTTATTGTTTAGTTGAAGTATTGACGTCGACCAATCAGAGCACACCTAAGTCGTTATTAGGTTTTCCTTATTGTATGAACGCGGGAATAGAATCACTTCAGTTCCTGCGCCCGTCGGTGTAGTTCTATTTTCCTGGTAAAACTTTGTAAGTATTATTTGTGAGTCTCATAATAGGAAGTGTAGAATAAAGTTGTAGTGCAAAATTAAAAGTGTGTGGTCTTAAATCTCTTTCATTACAATGGAAACAATATACGGTAGCACGACTGAACCCTTGTCAAATGGGAACAGTGGTGCTGCCTCACCATAAAACAACCCCGAGCTTTCCGCAGACATATATATATATATATATATATATATATATATATATATATATATATATATATATATATATATATAAGAATTGCTCGTTTAAAGTTATAGGATTATGCAATCGACGTATTGGATACAGAAATCTATACAGCCGGATAACGCCTACGCTCCCATATTACAATTTTGTGAATTCATGCAACTTAGAACCTGTTTTATTCGGGAACCGGTTTCAGTATTAGTATTATAACAATTCTGGTTCTAACATTAGAATTGCTAAATACCGGTAACTTACCACAAACACGCATTTATAGAGAGTGTTGGGCCTCATTTCCGAAAAATAGTAGGTACAAAATTCCTATGCCCAGTCACTTTCACAGTTATTTTTATCTTCGTTTATTTAGTAAGCAGGTATAATACTATGGATCTTTTATACACACATATTTGTATATGTGTCTATGTGTATGTATATATTAATATATATATTATACTTAGGTGTTCACCATACAAAGAAATTGCGTTAAGCAGGAGAATGAATTAAAAACTATGTATATTACGGGGATTCTGGATAATTTGTAATATGGAAGGAAGTCCTGATTGGTTTCCCTCCGTCTGGCAATATACGAATATTTGTATATCGACATATGGTAAATTTTCAAAGAAATGAGTTAAACACTATCTTTGAAATTGTTTAATGGACCAATATTCGCTGTCATAATGTATAAAATTGCCTACAAGTGGTGGACGCTACAATGCAACACTTAAACGCTACCTAACAAACAATCAACGTTACCAGTAACATTATATATATATATATATATATATATATATATATATATATATATATATATATATATATATATATATATATATATATATATATATATATATGCTCAACAGTCAGACAAATAAAGGAATCTTGAACCGCATAGTTGCGACAAAGTTTTTCAGCAACAGCAAGCAGAGGTCATCATGATAGTGGATGCTGTGGTCCATAGATATCTACATATATCGTCGGTTGCGGATCAAAATGCAAATGTGTTGTCACTTGTCACCTGTGATAACTAAGATGGAATGCCTCGTTTCCAATAAAAAGGGTCTCCGGTTCTCTACACTCACCATACAAAACACAATAGCGTTATTGAAATAATACTAGTTTTTACGGAATTTATCGCGTATATTTAACTTTTTCGAACGCTTTACAGCACTCGTTGTCTCAGAAACGTCGGGTATTTAAAAAGTTAAATATACGCGATAAATTCTGTAAAAACTAGTATTATTTCAATGTGTAGTGTTCGCGTAAATACAAGAAATCACAATAGCGTTAATTTACCACTTCACAGTGGTATCCTGTGAGTAAAAAAATATAACATGTAGGGTTTTACATTAAATGTAATCTAAATTTATTTTATTATTTTTATCATTACAGGTCACTGACCTCCATATTTCTTGTATAATGGAGGTCAGTGTTACAGTCGAATTCATTGTTATTTCAATAAAAGTTGACTTCTTTATAAAAAGGTTACTACTAAACTATATTAAACAATTTCGTAACAAATCGGTAAATAAATTATTATTTTTGTTAAAATTAAAAAAAAATCTCTGTGAATCCACATTTACATGATCGAGTAAAAGCCTATAGAAACATATTTAAATAATCTTGAATTTTGAATTAATTGATAGTTGTTAAAATTTTTTGAAATTTCTTCCAAGGACAGAATCCATCTTTGTCGGCGCTACAATTACTTAACTCCAGATCGACCCAAAAAGGCGGGTTATTAGTTGATAAATGGGAAGCATTTCGTATTTGATCGATCGTTTGATAAACATAGCTGATTTTTAATAAATCTCGATTCTTTTTTTCGTCGTACCATTTTTGAAATATAATTTTCCCCCCTGGTGGGGTTGCTTCGTAATGATTTGGTAACTCATAGTACTTCAATCCCAAAGCAGCCATAACTGAATTAAGGTTTGAATCATGACCGAACAGTACTGTCACTTTTCGTGGCGGAATCTGATCAAAAACACCTTTAATGTATTTTAATAAAGGTTTCGCTACATTTCTGCCTAGTGTGGAGCTATTAAAGCGAACATTTTGGTTTTCTCGAATTATTTCGGACAATAGTGTCCACTGTTCTGCTTTATTTATTTTACCCCACGCGACATCTTCATTAGCCATGCCCTCGTAATAACTCATAATAAATGCATCCATTACGTTATTACTCGTTGCTAATGGTCCTACAATATGAGGTTCTTGTCCTATTACATACACGATTTCATTTTTAGCTTGTAAAAAATCACAGAATAATTCACTTTTACAAATATCAGAATTTTTCAAGTCGAGAATTTCGCTTAGGTACGTGTAAGCTTCGTCGAGGTGTAATTCGCTTAATTTGTTTTCCATTTCCGCTATTATTTTTCTCTTTGTTTCCTCTGTAGTATCGCGAATAATCGGATTGAAAACGGGATCCATTTTTTCCGAGTTTATACTGTAGGCACTAATATTGCAACTTTTGAATGCACCTCTCACGAAAGCATTTGCCGATTCACGCGTGCGTTGTTTGGTGTTTGCATAAACAAAAACATCGTCAGCTGTTGGACATTCGAGCGACAATAAACCTTGCTGATTTAGCCATTCAATAAAATATTCGCCCATGTAACTTTCTAACAAAGCACCTTTGTCTGTTAAATGGCCGTGTTCATAATTCCATTTGGGCCATTTATGGGGTGACGTGTTCTTAAGGTTAGCCGTTAGCGGAGCTCTTAAGCTATGTCTACTTAAGATAAGAACTTGTTGTAATTTAAAACAATTTACATTTACTGATAAAATAATGAGAAATGTTAAAAATATGAAGAGTAAACTTTCCGCCATTTTTCACTTCACTAATAACTTAAAGAAATATCGTAAATATTTGAATCCTAACTTTTGTACACAATTACTTTGACTCACTGACTCAATAAAACTAAAGTTTGTACCAAGAGTAGAGAAATTATTCAACTGTTACGTACATCTAGGCGTAAGCCACACTGGCCGGTTCATTTACTATGCTTTGCAAAAATATTTCATCATGCGGGAAATATTAAACTTTATAGTGGCTATCACTCACACCGTAGCGCTATTAAAATAAATATTATTTTTACGAACTCTTTTTCATAATGGAGCTAAATTATATAATAAAAATAATAAGACATAAATAAACAGAATATAACATTTAATTTATTAAATTATAAAATATGCATTAGTAATACTATAAAGACCGATCCTTCAAGTCTAGAAATCGTTATTTTTGAATTGAATATTTCAATCAATCAATCTTCATTATATATTAATCAATGTGAATACATATACATCAATAAGTAAAATATATAATATTATATAAAGTAGGTAGGCTTATCGCTCTGAAAGCCTTTCTTTAGCTTTCTTTGAGACCTTTATGCGAAGAACTGTTGTTATCAAAGAAAGAAGAAGAGAGTTGTGTATGCAATTACACATTAATGATTGCTTTTTTCGCATAATGATTTGAAGATAAAAATATATAGTGAATAGAATAGGCCGGGAAGTATAATAGAACAATGGATTTATCATATCGATTATGTAAAGGGTTCACAATTCCATAAGCATAAAGCTCTAAAAGAAATTGATTTTTACGTAAAGAGGATGAATGTATAGGACAAGACATATTGTGAGTAGACCGGAAACAATTATGGCAAAAGAAATTAATAAAGTTGGTAAGAATTACCTCGCGCAAATCCGCTTAATAAAATAAAATGATGTGTCTTACCTAGTTTGAAGAGCACCTCCCGCCCTCCCTCAATTGCATGCACTAATCCCGTCACCACTAATCCCAGCACCACTACTCCCAACACCACTACACTAGGAAAGACACCCCATCAACGATAATACGACACGTGTTTCGCCTCTACACAAGGAATCCTTAGGTGCTGTTGACTCTGCTGTAGACTCCACCGCATCCGCAATTGAGAGAGGGAGGAGGTGGTCCTCCAACTACATAGGTAAGACATATCATTATTTTATTGATACCTCGCACATATCCGGTAATTCTTACCAATTTTAATATAATGAATATCTACAAATAACGCCTGATTCTATTAATCAGAAGAAAATAAGCTCAAAGTCGTTTTTCAAGTAACGGAGGCTGAAGGGATTGAACAGCACAGCTTGTTAAGTAGTAGCTTATTGGAAGATATTTAGGATGTTTACGCAATTCTAAAATGTCAATGTCAATATCGTTCATGCTCCTTGCAAAAGAAACATTTTTGAGAAATATGGTTAATAAATAAAAAAGCTGTCCGCATAAGTTCACAGCTGGAATTGGGTCTCTTCCGTTGTATTTGCCTTAATCGCCGGAAGTTCACGGGATGAAAAGTGGTGATATATTCCCTTAATCCAATACCACACCTACATATTAAGCATAAAAAATTACAAGGTAGAGCCACCCTGCAGCTGGATGTATGACGAGTGAGTCGGCTCCATCGGGAACGGACCACTTTCTCACAGAATACTTACGTAAAACAGCAATATGATCCTGCGGTTTCTTGGTGAGTGACCATATTCGAAAACGCTTTTTTATAGTAATGAAATGGGCCTACCCATCTCAATCTTTAGGGGTCATAACGCAATTCTCAAATTTGTTTCTTAATCGAGGCTATGACTATGATCTTCAGATCATTTACTAACAGATGGACCGTGTTCGTGTGTCATACTTGCATAAAATTGGCGTAAATATTTGTTTTTAAAGTCGGTAAGCATGTGAATATATATATATATATATATATATATATATATATATATATATATATATATATATAAAAGTAAAAGTAAAGTTACAGCCTATATATGTCCCACAGCAGGGCACAGGCCTCCCCTCATTTCTGAGAGGATTTTTAGGACAAGGAAGTGTCCGCCGCGCTGCCGCAATGCGTGTTGGCGAACTTCTCATGTCTTCGAAATATTTTTTCTCTTATTCCTCAGACATGCAGGTTTCCTCACGATGTTTTCCTTCGCCGCCCAGCACGTGGTAAATCAGCACTTAAAATTGCTGTTAACAATTTCATTGGCGCCGGCTGGGATCGAAACCGGGTTACTCACGTTCTGTTATATTTACAGCGAGCGTTAATCATCTGAGCTACCACGGCTACTCCATGGATTACCGAGCTTTCCTCGGTATTTTTTTTGGAAATCGTGTGTTTTGGATATTTTATTTAGATACAAATTACTTACTGATGAAACATAAATAATATTTTTTGATCTTATTGACATAATAGAAAAAACTGAACTAGTTATTTGCATAAAAAAATCATGAGTGCTATCAGTTTTTCGTATTTTTAAAAAAATACTAAAAAAAGAGCTCGAAATAATAGATATTCCCACAAAAGAATGGAACTTAAAAAAAAAAACGGAAAAATAGACGGACCGAAGACAGGACGCGAACCAGGGCACTACTATTTCGCAACGGCCCGATATTTAATTGAGCTATTACGATCATTATTACAGTGTTAAAATTTACCTTCTTATATTGTAGCAGTTTTTCATTGCCTGAAAACACGGACAAAACTACATTATCTAAAAATAAATCTTAGCTAGATCGATTTATTGCCCCCGAAACCTCCTGGAAACTAAATTTTATGAAAATCATTGGAGCCGTTTCCAAGATTTCAATTATATATGTACCTATATACAAGAATTGCTTGTTTAAAGGTATAGGATATACACTACTTTGTGCATAGAAGTATAATAAAAAAATAGCTATTTAGTATTGGACTAACCTTATCAGACTTAATCACATGATTTATATCATAACAGAATATTAATAAATTAATAAAAATTATTCTAATAAATTACGCAACGGTGTAATTATGATAACGGTCATTTCGATAAGTGTCTGATTAGACAGTTAAGCTGAGAACAAATTATCGGACGCGGCTGACGGACGCGGCTGACAGCCGCGGCTTATTGAGATCTAGCCAGTACATTTAATACTACACTGTGCAAACTATCGGCCGTAAGACGCGGACATGACCTTGCGTCGCTTTTGAGCGTTCGGACGTCCGAACAGAATCTGGCCGGCTGGATGTTTGGTGCGTCCGCGGACAGTGTGAACGGGACACGGGACGCGTCCGCGGACGTTTCGAGTGTCACAAGCGAACCAACTGCGCTCGCGACATGATGTGTAATGAAAAAAAAATTTATTGAGTGCCTATATTTATAAGTACATATTAGTACATTCATAAGTACATTTTTTAACGTTTATCATCTTTTGTAAGTCTGGATACAATGTATGAAATTCATCATACTCGAGTTGTTTTACATTAATATCATGGACAAGGAGTGTTTGGGTCCCCTATTTTTTGGAGGACGACATAAAGCAGCTGCCGCTAACTTTATAAATTCATCCTCGCTGTCACTGTTTGTCATGTTTCTCGATTGACAAAACCTTTCTGCAATGACCGAAGCGAGGCGTCCGAGGACGCTGTCTCAGCTACCGTGCACACCGCTAAGCCGCGACTATCAGCCGCGGCTGACAGACGCGGCCGACAGCCGCGGCTTATTGAGATCTAGCCAGTACATTTAGTACTACACTGTGCAAACTATCGGCCGTAAGACGCGGACATGACCTTGCGTCGCTCTTGAGCGTTCGGATGTCCGAACAGAATCTGGCCGGCTGGATGTTTGGTGCGTCCGCGGACAGTGTGAACGGGGCACGGGACGCGTCCGCTGACGTTCGAGTGTCACAAGCGAACCAACTGCGCTCACGACATGATGTGTAATGAAAAAAAATTAATTGAATGTGTTCATAGCCACGAGTGCCTATATTTGTAAGTACATATTAGTACATTAATAAGTACATTTTTAACGTTTATCATCTTTTTGTAAGTCTGGATACAATGTATGAAATTCATCATACTCGAGTCGTTTTACATTAATATCATGGACAAGGAGTGTTTGGGTCACCTATTTTTTGGAGGACGACATAAAGCAGCTGCTGCTAACTTTATAAATTCGTCCTCGCTGTCACTGTTTGTCATGTTTCTCGATTGACAAAACCTTTCTGGAATGACCGAAGCGAGGCGTCCGAGGACGCCGTCTCAGCTACCGTGCACACCGCTAAGCCGCGACTGTCAGCCGCGGCTGACGGACGCGTCCGATAATTTGTTCTCAGCTTTATTCCGCATTCTGATTAAGCAAATGTGACGTTAACTAAGCGGTATTTCACAGTCTTGCCTGCACGATCTATTTGCGAATATATTTTATCGCTACGTTCTGTTCATCTATAAACAAAAAAATATATTTTAATTTACGAGCAGGTTATGTGACATTGTGACTTTGATGTCGTGATTTATTAGGCGAATTACGTATTTACAGAAATTAATTTTCTAACTTTTGAAAGCCAGTATACATATGAATATATAAAAATGTATACCTATACGAAGTGTGTGCGAGCTTCTCCATCATTTTGTTCAGTTCTTCACAGTATACATCTGCAGTAATGCTCATCCCGTTTGGTGACGAATCACACCGGCGCTAGATCATCAAACAGTGACTATCACTTTTCTATGAGTGGTACTATAACTGCTTTACACCAGTCATCCGGTACCCGTTTTAATTCCCAACATAAATTAAACAAGGTGTACAGCAGGCCTGCCATCACTCCCTCTCCAGCCCTTAGCATCTCGAGTGATACTCTATCATATCCAGCTGCCTTACCTGCTTTCATGCTTTTCATTGCTTTCATTATTTCATCTACACTTATCTCCATACCCCTTTCCACTTCTTTCGGAATTTCTAGTTCATTTAATTCAGACGACTCTTCACTCATAAACACGCTATCAAAGTATTCCTTCCATCTGTTTAAATTCGAAACTTCATCATTCAGAATACATCCATTCTCGTCTCTTATAGCATTTATTATAGGCTGTTTTGTATTTCCCCTGGCAGTTCTTACGAGTTTCCAGAACATTTTTATGTTAGCCTGGAAATTATCAGATATCCTTCTATCATTCTTATCCGTTATTTCTTTCTTTTTCCTTTCAACAACTTCTTTTACTCTCTTATTTAGACGTCTAAATTCTGCCTTTTTTCTATATAGAGAGTAACTAACTGGCAAGGACCACCAAACAAAAGGAAAAGAGGTAGACCGAGAGAAAAATGGGTTGATGAAATAATAAGAAAAGCCGGTGAAAATTAAATCACAAAGGCAAAGGACAGACAAACGTGGAAAAAAATGGAGGAGGCCTTCACCCGTTGAGGGGTCCGTAATTAATTATGTTAAGAATTTTGTACGTAAACGGATCTGAAAATTTAATTTATTTCATATTTTGAAATTTATATAAAATTTAGAAATTATTCGATTGTAAATTATTAATTCTGATAATTATGAATTGTATTATTTTGTTTTATGCATGCATAATTATGTAATCGTAATCTTAAGATATATTTCTTTATTCTTTATTCTTTATTGTACACACAATAAGTTGGTAACAATTATTAAATATTTAAATAAATGTACAAAGGCGAGCTTAACCCTAATAAGAGTTCTCTTCCAGCAAACCTATTGGGAGAGAGAAATAGTTTTATATACAAAGCAAGTAGGTAGCAGCGTGCGTACTTAATAATTAACATAACGCTACTTAATAGAAATTGGCTATAAGTTACAGTTAACAATTATCATATAAGTGTATAACATATAAGTATAATTTATTTTCTTATTTCTTTTATTCTTATTTCTATTGATTTACATACATATATACCAATAAAGACAATAAATATATACATATATAAACATATACACACACACATATATATATATATATATATATACATACATACATACATACATACACATACATACATAGACACATACATATATATACAATTATACATATAAATACATAAAATATGTAAATATTTATAATTCTAAGTTGACAGATAATATTTCTTTACTCTGCTCCGAAATATATCAAGAGAAGAGCTAGCACGTATGTCATGTGGGAGTGAGTTCCATAGCTTGACCGCCCTTACTGTAAAGGATCCACCACATCGGCTTGTGAAATGAGAAGGAGTTTTGAGAAGTAGTTGTTTAGTGGTCCGGCACTGAGTTTCACGGGGTACAAGATACTCAAAACGCTCGCGGAGATATGGAGGTGCAAGAGGATTAAAGAGTAGAAAGTATAGAAATGATAACACATGTAAGTCTCGACGTCTACGGATAGGAAGCCATTTTGATTGAGCCCTGTACTCTGAAACATGATCAAACTTACGAAGACCGAAAATAAAACGTATACACAAATTTTGAACACGTTCCAGTTTGTTCAACAGCTCCTCTGAAGCATCCAAAAAACTAACATCAGCGTAGTCAATGAGAGGAAGAAGAAGTGCTTGAGCTAAGGTTATCTTAGTTTTTAACGGTAAAACATCTGGAGACGCTTGAGAGATTGAAAAGAGTAGTTCACTTTTCTGCTAATCATATTAATGTGAGCGACCCAAGACAAATATTTGTTCTTTTTCTAAGTCATTCATTATGGAAATAAAGAGGCTATGTTAATATTAATCTAATTTGAACGTTTATCATTTCAAATTTGACATTCATAATATAAAATAAATAAAATATCTTTTTTACAGGCAACAGAAAACCCATATAATATGTTAGTAAAATTGAAGTGAAATGAAATATAACTATTATAAATTAAAGTGCTAGTAATCAATTTAATTTAAATAAATATATTAAACACAAATATAAATTAAGATTTTGTTATATAAACACCAATAACCTGATGATAAATTCCGCAACTAGTCACTAGATGTCATAACTTTATATTGAAAAAATCTATAGTGAAAGTGACATCTAGTAAAAAAGATTAGAACCACGCAACGACTTTTGCTTAGAGGTAACAAGAACTTAAGTTGATATTTGACTAATAATACTTGCCTATTATACAAGATGTCTCTGACCTGTATAAAAGAAATTATTAATAAGCTTGGTGTGCATTTTATGTGAGAAATCATTTCACTTAGATTGTACAAGCATATCATTTCAAAGATTTAAAATAATGTCAACATCTTCCAAAAAAGCATTCAAATGCGATACATGTTTACAGCATCTACCAGTAAATTACAGCAAATACCAGATAAAGTCAGGACTGGAAATGTTAATATAACAAAAACAAAGAAAATTAACAAAAATATTTCCTTATAAAGCTTATATCTTATCAATTCAACACCAAATCATCAATTAAACCGATGATTATTTCTGCATATGCAATGTTATGATGAAATTTGTGAACTGAAACTAAAAATACAGAAGCAGTATCTACCTGATAACAACAAAATATTAAAAACTGCAGTTGGAAAAATGTCAGCCATATACACATGTACACCAAAATTTCCGCCATTTAGGCAATCTATAGGCTGGGTCTATGTTCAATATACTTTTGATAGGCTGCATATATAATGTCCTCCAGACAGAATTTCGGTTACGGCGGCCAGACTCAATGGAAAATAACCGTCGGCGTAGTACAAAAACATACTTAGTGCACGAGTGTATGCGCAAGCACAGCCTACACTTTCTATCACTGACACCACCGGAGAGAGATCAAGTGCAAGCAACGGCTTACATGCTTTCCTTACGAAAAATCATAATTATAATTTATTCGCAGAAAACATGGTAGGTACATTACAGGTAGATAAATTATTTAAGACCAGCATGTTTTGTCATAATGCTGACATACAAATATTTATCTAATACATAAATTTCATTTTCGCAACTAATATAATAAATAACATATTTTCGAAATCATCATAATCATTTTATTACATTTAATTTAATTAAAATAATATAATTGTAATTACTTAATTCATTTTTTAGTTAATTCATTTTCGTAATTAATAATTAGTTCATTTTATCCGATAGAGCAAGTGGTAATAACTCTGCAGTAGCATTGTTCACATTACTAAAGATACGGCCAAGCCAGGAGTTCAACCTAGTAGGTTGATTGATATGTGACGTTAGATTTAAAATTTTTAAGAGATTATGCAACTTTTCAGTGATTTTATTATTTTCCATGATATTAATATTAAAATCACCAACAAATACGAACTTAGTCTTAGTACAAAGAGGTATTCTAGATTTTCAAAGAACAAGTCCAGATCATGTATGTTCCTTCTTGGAACTCTATATATACAAATAACTTTAATTTTTTTAACAATCTGAATACCACAACATTCAAGGTAATGGTCCTGACCTATATACTATTAACTTTCTCAAGTACCTTAACGCAAAAACCCTTTTTGGCCAATATGCACTCACCACCCCCTTTTTTGTTTTTTCTACAATAAGAGGCAGCAAGATCAAAACCATGTAATCGAAGACTTTTTTCGGTACCTGCTTCGATAAAAGTTTCACTCAGGTGTAATCAGTATCAGGACCCATATTTTTGCTATGCAGCTCAGTCAATGTAATTTCAAGAATCCTTTTTCTAGAAAACTCTGAATGATTTGGTGGAATATTCTAAGATTAGAATCATTATTTTTTGTAACGAAATAACTTATCAGTGGATTTTTGAATTATTGCACTCAAAAAAAAAAATCATTCAGAGTTTGTTCTATTTGATTTTCAAAGTTGTTAATTTTTTCTCCATTTTTTGAAAATAGAATCTTATGGTGCCTTTTTTTGGGAGCTGTTGAACCTTTTTGTTAGAGACTAGAACAGAAATTTTTATATAAGTACAATCTAATGTTTTCGTAACATAGAAATCGCTTCTTATAGTCATTATAACCAATTAATAAATTAATTTTGTCACATATATTTGTCAAATAACTATTTTTGCAATAATTAAAATAGTTAAAATTCTTAAAAATGTCAATATATCTAACATTTTCAAAATGGCTTGGTCTATAATCGTAAATTGTAGTTTAATGTGTTTTCATTCATATATGGATTATACAAAATAGGTACCTAATAAAAGTACAGTCGCCTTAGATAATTTGTTGATTAAAATACATATATCATTACTACCGAAACCAACTATTAGAAAGTCGTTTTCCGTTAGTTGATTTAACAAAGAATGATCATAGTTTATATTTATTTCCTCACTAGTAGCTCCAGGCATAATACGACCATAGATTTTATAGGTGTCATTCCGATTTCCACATCTTGACATTGAGAGCTAAAGACAATCCACGTAGTTGGTCATCACAAAGAATGAAAATGCGATCCTTTTTGCGATTTAAGTCGTCGACTTCTCGTTTTTTCTTTTTTGGTGTTGCACCTTCTTGTGAGGTCCCAGCAGTGACGCAGGTGTTAGTTCTCTGTTAACGTGCTGCCATCTAGTTTCGTCAAGGGGCAACTACTCGGTGCAAGACCAATTTGAGGAGGATTTTGGGTTTCTGATTCCTTTAGGGATATATTTCTTAACCCTCAGTTAACCTGGTGCCTAAATATACTTTAATTTATCTGGTGGAGTCCGAGGGACTTCAATTCAAGAAATTGTTGATAAATTTAAAGTGAAACGACATTTTATGTTCAAAATCATTTATTTAACTAAAAAACATTACCTTCTCTTACTTTTATATAAAACTTTGGTATTAATTATCATTTGAACATTTTAGCATTCGAAAAATAAACTACCCTTGAAATTAAATTAACAAAAATTTGCTTCAAATTCTAGCTGCTCTAACAATTTGAATATAAGGAATATTAATTTTTTTACTTAGAAAATACTTAAACAATCTCATCAACTTATGAAAATAGACTAAAAAAGAATACTGTTTCATATAAAAATAAAAAACGTGCAACACTTAATCTTTAGCTGTCGCAACACAATGAGTGCAAATCTTCTTCGTACATGCCAAACATACCGGCTTCATACAGGTATGGCACAAAAATGAAGTCTTTCTTTTCAGGCGTTTAGGACATACATGGCAGTATTTTCTTTGGTTTCTAGGCAATTTGTCGTCTATGGATCTATGGGAAATACCTTGCTTGTGAGTTTTTATTGAACATTTCAAGAAATTCAGTAACAGCACAGCCTGGATCGATTATTTTTCGAGCTTCTCTATCAGTGAAATTGTCAAATCTGAGAACTAGAATTAGTATAAGGAAACGTTTTTTAGACATAGAAACCCGAAATATAGGTCTCCCTGTTCCGTCAGTTGCAAACAACGACAATACACTATATAGTAGCAGAGAGAGAAAACCTTTCAGTTCTATTTGGCTCGTCTCCTTGAAAGCGTATTGCTCCTTTGGTGAAATGGTCTCACGAACTATTTCCAATTTTTTATTAGTCCACTCTAAAATCGTTTCTATCATTTGATTATCAAAAATAAGCTGAAATGCATCCAAAGGAGAAATCGGACCATTCTCTGTAACTAAATCATTTTGGTTTGAAGGTAAACGAAGAATATTGTGAGACTGTGCGCGGATGTTTCTTGACGGGGGTTCACTTGACCATTTGAATCGGTTTTTTCCGTAATAATATTTAGCGCTCTCACCTGAGGTCAACACATCTTCATCATCTGAGTCAACTGAACATTCTGAGTCCAAGTCGTGATCAGAAGGTATACAGTCGTCTTCAGAGTCGGATAATAGTTCTTCAGGTATCACAGTTCGAGATGGTTCAAGTGATTGAGATTCATCGTCGGTACAATCTTCGTCATTTAGCCAGTCGAATAGAATAGATTCAGCATTTGGTTGATCTACGCTAACTACTTGTCTATTCGAAGCCATTTTCCAGTCTAAAACAAA
Organism: Parnassius smintheus behrii; assembly: GCA_036936625.1. Taxonomy (NCBI): domain Eukaryota; kingdom Metazoa; phylum Arthropoda; class Insecta; order Lepidoptera; family Papilionidae; genus Parnassius; species Parnassius smintheus. The sequence continues at coordinate 33,905,059 of JAUPFT010000024.1, forward strand.
AAAACAAAAATAATAATAAGTGATATTGAAAAAAAAAGTTACACAAATGCCCTGGTGGAGTCCGGCGGACTCTACTAGCTTAAAAACTCACCGATGGATGAAGTGCAGACGCACGTCCTCTCTCCCCTGCGCGTCGCACGCTACTGTATGAAGGTACTGTGACGCACAAGCCTTTGAGTGCCAAAACAAAGAAATCACAACACTTTGAAAATCGCGTGGAGTCCCTGGGACCTAATAGATCAATTAAGGGTTAATAGTAGTTAGGTTGTATCAGTTCTGGCGCACTGAGTCAGTACTACTGATCACGAATCTGCGGTCCATTTTTGCGTAGGATGCACGGTTCCGGAGATGTGCAGATCAATTAACTCTTATATAATTGATATCCGCTGCGGGCCTCCACCGTCATTAGCGCTCCATTGTTCTTATCTACTTATCTACTTATCTATTGTTCGTTCAATACCGTCATTATCTATTCGTGCGTCGGATTATCAGTGCTATTATATTATACTCCTTGGTTCCCATCTACAACGGTAGTCTGAATCATCAAGAAAACACATTACCTAATTTTGTTAAAATTTTTATTTATAAAATACAAAATCTTCTCCCGTAATTAAGATTGTAAGACTAACTGTAAGATTTTGTATTTTATAATAGAAAAACACGTAGTAGAAAAACATAACCTAATAATTATTGTGAAATTTCCTTATACCCCGTTAAAGCTCAAACATAACGTGGGTTCCAATACAATACAATACAATACCCTTTATTGATTACTTATTATCTATAAAATAGGAGCGAAACATCTCATCCACTAACATATCGTTGTACAATGTGTTCTCTGTAAATGTACTCGTAAAACTATGCATTGAACATTCCTGAAACTTACATAGCAAATACATTAAGCAATATTCGCCCCAAACTGAAGTCCACTCATTTTGAATCCTATCAACATTCCAGTTCCATCTTTTACAATTCTTTTTTAAAAACTCTAGATGATATAGTACAGGTGCTCGTCTGTATGAATCAAAATATTGACCGACGTCATTCGTATCGATATATAAAGCTACCCAATGTGACCCTGGTTTATCATCTGTACCCAAATTGCATATTACCTAGTCAGGTCATAAATTCTGTTACATGTTTAATATAAAATAAATGAAACAAATTTATTCATTATGTAACCATTTATATACCAAAATGAACTTAACAAAACATAGATTCCTATGACACTATAGTTTATTCAAAATGACCTCCGTGATTTTGAATACAGGCCTTCAATCTGCGCGGCCAGTCGTCTATCGCACCACGAACGAGGTTCATATCAATATCGGCGGCTGCCTTAATCAAGGATGTCTTGAGTGACTCCAAATTGGGATGAGGCTTTGAGCACGCCTTTTCCTCCAAGTGTTGCCATATCTTGTAATCTAACGGATTCAAATCTGGACTGGAGGAGGGCCAGTCTTTGTGTCGGATGAAGTCGATTTCACGCGCCGCCAGCCAGTCTTGTGTGCTCTTCGCTCTATGAGCTGACGCCGAATCTTGTTGGAATACCCAGTGCCTGTTATTGAACATGGTATGAGAAACAGGTTACACAAGGTTCGTCAGGAATATATTTTGATACACAACTGCATTCGTTTTTACATTTTTCTCACAAAAATGTACCTCTGTTAAACCCCAATAAGAAACTCCCAACCATACCATGAGCGAGGATGGAAAATGACCTCGTTGGAAACGCGGAATACGGTTGCTCGCTTCTTCACTACTGTGTGCGCACACCTTATCATTTTGTTTGTTGTAGCTCTATTCTACGGTAAAAATTTTTTCATCCGAAAAAAGAATTTCCCGATATTTTTTTCCCGCGTACCGCTTCAACAAAGCGCGGCATCTCTTCAGTCTCAGGTCCATTAGACAAGCATTCAAACGATGTCCTGTTTTTCTTCGATATGCCCGAAGCCCTAAGTCTTCATTTAACACCCTTTTCACCGTGGTTCTGCTTAACCCCATCTGAAGGGCCAACAGTTTCTGCTTACGTTTGGGCTTTCTTTGAATTCGCGCCTTTACAGCTTTTATCACTGCTGGAGTCCTAACAGACCGAGGGCGACCACTTCTTGACCTGTCATCTACACTAGAGTCTTCATTGTATCGTTTGATGGTAGGATAAACGAATCTTTTGGTTATATTCAAATTTTTCAGTATATCAAAAAATTTAATTGGCGCGTAATCGCAACGATGCAACGCAATAACTGCAACACAGTCTTTTTTAAGCGTCCACTCCATATGTAAAAATGAGTAAAATTCTAAAAAGTATACAGTTTTATTTTCATGAACAATTCGAATTCAATAAACTTTTTTGTGGCCAGCATTCTAAAAGAAAAGTTTTTACTGTGTGACAATACTTATGACCTGACTAGGTATATACGTTGGTACGTGGGTGTACATGGGCAGTCTGCTAGCAGCATAAACATTATTTTCTAGACTGGTGTGAATCTTTTTCAGATGTTGTTGTACATCTAGTGTATCCATGATATTACTGCTATTAGTAGATTATTACAGTACAATCTACTCAATGACTAACATAGGAATGATCAATTATGTGATTTCTAAATATTAAATTGCATTTTTTTCTGTTATACAAAACGTATTTGAGTCATCAATACACTGAATAAGACGCAACACGAAGTAAGGCTGAGATAAGCAACAGAATGTGAGATAAGGTTGTTGACGCATAAAGTTATTATCAATTCTGCTGTAGAAATTCTTTAGATTAGAATTATTACTTACTGGTACTATATAAGACCAAGCAACTGCAGTCATGGAGTTAGTGTATGGTCGTTTGACCGCAGTGTATCTATCAATACTACATTTGTGTTACTTCAACACATCAAAGGCCATAGATGTAAGTGTTTAATCTATTGACAAACTTACTTTTCTTTCTGTTATTTTCTTACGTGTGTATGATTTAGTGTTAACAAATTATATTTAAATATTGTGTGTGTGTATATGATTAAGCCGTGGTAGCTCAGATGGTTAGCGCAAGCTGTAAATTTCACAGTACGCGACCCGGGTTCGATCCCCGCCGGCACCAATTAAATTGTTAATTGCAATTTTAAGTGTTTATTCTATTGACACACTTACTTTTCTTTCTGTTATATTCTTACGTGTATATGATTTGGTGTTAACAAATTATATTTAAATATTGTGTGTGTATATGATTAAGCCGTGGTAGCTCAGATGGTTAGCGCAAGCTGTAAATTTCACAGTACGCGACCCGGGTTCGACCCCTGCCGGCACCACTTAAATTGTTAATTGCAACTTTAAGTGCTGATTTACCACGTGCTCGGCGGTGAAGGAAAACAACGTGAGGAAACCTGCATGTCTGAGAAAATTTCGAAGGCATGTGAAGTTCGCCAACACGCATTGAGACCGCGCCGCGGATATTTCCTAGCCATAAATACAAAGACAATAGCAGAAAGTAAAAAGTTAAAAAATACTTTTTTAACAATGACATTCATTAGTTGATCATTAGTGAATGTGATTCTGTTTTCTTAAATTACAGGAAGAAAAGAGCAGAAGGAAGAAATGGGATGATGGGAAGTAATGAAGAATGAATTGTTATGTGAAGTTTGTTGGAACAAACATATTTTAGTCACGTGTAAATACTTTTAACATTTTGGTTCAAAATGACACAAAATCTAAAAAATATTAGATACGTCATCGACATAGACGGATTTTACATTACATATCCTCATAAACATTTTCAATATAGAGAAATGGCTATTCTAGACGTAAAACTATCTAATAAAAATGATTCGTTTATCGATCATTATTTGTTTCGGCCAAGTTATCCTTTCAATTATTTGTCGCCAAAAGACAAAAAAACTGTTCGTTATTGTGAAACACACGTGCACGGCATTCCATATTTTGATGTGACCGAAGAATTAAAATGTGCCTACAAACAAGAGAACATCATTCCCATATTAAATTGGTATATTAGAAATTTGTGCAAAGACGAAGTGATCGCATACAAAGGTGGTTCAACAGAAAAACAATTTTTAAAAATGTTGATAACGAATGATAGAATTTTTAATATTGAGGAATACAAATGTCCAAAATACAATGATTTGGTAAATGTCATAAATTTAAACAAACGTTATGTGTGTAACAATCATATATTTGCAAAAAATAATCATAAAATTTTACATTGTTCTTGTGACGAAGTGTGGGTTTTTTACAAGTGGTTATTACTTGAAAATAAAATTTTAAATTAATCATAAATTTTGTTTGATTTTTCAAAAACACTAGTTACAGTATACTATATAATACAAAGGTGGTTCAACAGAAAAACAATTTTTAAAAATGTTGACGACGAAGGATAGAATTTTTAATATTGAAGAATGCAAAAGTCCAAAATACAATGATTTGGTAAATGTCATAAATTTAAACAAACGTTATGTGTGTAATAATCATATATTTGCAAAAAATAATCACAAAATTTTACATTGTTCTTGTGACGAAGTGTGGGTTTTTTACAAGTGGTTATTACTTGAAAATAAAATTTTAAATTGATCATAAATTTTGTTTGAATTGTTTACACCAACACTTTCATTTTTTATTTCTCACCTTAGAACTTTATACGTGTGTAATGTTTCACTTTATACATCCGTGTACTGCTATTGTGGCAGGACCAAGTGGATGTGGGAAGTCAAATTTTGTAACAAATTTCATAAAATCAGTTACAGAAATATGTAATTTTGATTTTAATCAGATCACATGGTGCTTTGATGAAATCCAACCTTTATATAATTTACCAAATGTTAACTATCATCAAAGAATTCCAAATCTTAAAATGTTTGATGGTGAAACTCAACAAATAACCATCTTTTAATAATAGTATATTTACATCAGCATATCATACTCATACACACATATAACGTTTGTTTAAATTTATGACATTTACCAAATCATTGTATTTTGGACATTGGTATTCTTCAATATTAAAAATTCTATCCTTCGTCGTCAACATTTTTAAAAATTGTTTTTCTGTTGAACCACCTTTGTATTATATAGTGTACTATAACTAATATTTTTGAAAAATCAAACAAAATTTATGATTAATTTAAAATTTTATTTTCAAGTAATAACCATTTGTAAAAAACCCACACTTCGTCACAAGAACAATGTAAAATTTTGTGATTATTTTTTGCAAATATATGATAATTACACACATAACGTTTGTTTAAATTTATGACATTTACCAAATCATTGTATTTTGGACATTTGTATTCTTCAATATTAAAAATTCTATCCTTCGTCTTCAACATTTTTAAAAATTGTTTTTCTGTTGAACCACCTTTGTATTATATAGTATACTATAACTAATGTTTTTGAAAAATCAAACAAAATTTATGATTAATTTAAAATTTTATTTTCAAGTAATAACCACTTGTAAAAAACCCACACTTCGTCACAAGAACAATGTAAAATTTTGTGATTATTTTTTGCAAATATATGATTATTACACACATAACGTTTGTTTAAATTTATGACATTTACCAAATCATTGTATTTTGGACATTTGTATTCTTCAATATTAAAAATTCTATCATTCGTCGTCAACATTTTTAAAAATTGTTTTTCTGTTGAACCACCTTTGTATTATATAGTATACTATGACAAATTTTTTGGAAATCAAACAAAATTTATGATTAATTTAAAATTTTATTTTCAAGTAATAACCACTTGTAAAAAACCCACACTTCGTCACAAGAACAATGTAAAATTTTGTGATTATTTTTTTGCGAATATATGATTGTTACACACATAACGTTTGTTTAAATTTATGACATTTACCAAATCATTGTATTTTGGACATTTGTATTCTTCAATATTAAAAATTCTATCATTCGTTGTCAACATTTTTAAAAATTGTTTTTCTGTTGAACCACCTTTGTATGCGATCACTTCGTCTTTGCACAAATTTCTAATATACCAATTTAATATGGGAATGATGTTCTCTTGTTTGTAGGCACATTTTAATTCTTCTGTCACATCAAAATATGGAATGCTGTGCACGTGTGTTTCACAATAACGAACAGTTTTTTTGTCTTTTGGCGACAAATAATTGAAAGGATAACTTGGCCGAAACAAATAATGATCGATAAACGAATCATTTTTATTAGATAGTTTTACGTCTAGAATAGCCATTTCTCTACATTGAAAATGTTTATGAGGATATGTAATGTAAAATCCGTCCATGTCGATGACGTATCTAATATTTTTTAGATTTTGTGTCATTTTGAACCAAAATGTTAAAAGTATTTACACGTGACTAAAATATGTTTGTTCCAACAAACTTCACATAACAATTCATTCTTCATTACTTCTCTTCATCCCATTTCTTCCTTCTGCTCTTTTCTTCCTGTAATTTAAGAAAACAGAATCACATTCACTAATGATCAACTAATGACTGTCATTGTTAAAAAAGTATTTTTTAACTTTTTACTTTCTGCTATTGTCTTTGTATTTATGGCTAGGAAATGTCCGCGGCGCGGTCTCAATGCGTGTTGGCGAACTTCACATGCCTTCGAAATTTTCTCAGACATGCAGGTTTCCTCACGTTGTTTTCCTTCACCGCCGAGCACGTGGTAAATCAGCACTTAAAATTGCAATTAACAATTTAAGTGGTGCCGGCGGGGGTCGAACCCGGGTCGCGCACTGTGAAATTTACAGCTTGCGCTAACCATCTGAGCTACCACGGCTTAATCATATACACACACAATATTTAAATATAATTTGTTAACACCAAATCATACACACGTAAGAAAATAACAGAAAGAAAAGTAAGTGTGTCACTAGAATAAACACTTAAAATTGCAATTAACAATTTAATTGGTGCCGGCGGGGATCGAACCCGGGTCGCGTACTGTGAAATTTACAGCTTGCGCTAACCATCTGAGCTACCACGGCTTAATCATATACACACACACAATATTTAAATATAATTTGTTAACACTAAATCATACACACTTTAGAAAATAACAGAAAGAAAAGTAAGTGTGTCAATAGAATAAACACTTAAAATTGCAATTAACAATTTAATTGGTGCCGGCGGGGATCGAATCCGGGTCGCGTACTGTGAAATTTACAGCTTGCGCTAACCATCTGAGCTACCACGGCTTAATATACACACACAAAATATTTAAATATAATTTGTTAACACTAAATCATACACACGTAAGAAAATAACAGAAAGAAAAGTAAGTTTGTCAATAGATTAAACACTTACATCTATGGCCTTTGATGTGTTGAAGTAACACAAATGTAGTATTGATAGATACACTGCGGTCAAACGACCATACACTAACTCCATGACTGCAGTTGCTTGGTCTTATATAGTACCAGTAAGTAATAATTCTAATCTAAAGAATTTCTACAGCAGAATTGATAATAACTTTATGCGTCAACAACCTTATCTCACATTCTGTTGCTTATCTCAGCCTTACTTCGTGTTGCGTCTTATTCAGTGTATTGATGACTCAAATACGTTTTGTATAACAGAAAAAAATGCAATTTAATATTTAGAAATCACATAATTGATCATTCCTATGTTAGTCATTGAGTAGATTGTACTGTAATAATCTACTAGTAGCAGTAATATCATGGATACACTAGATGTACAACAACATCTGAAAAAGATTCACACCAGTCTAGAAAATAATGTTTATGCTGCTAGCAGACTGCCCATGTACACCCACGTACCAACGTATATACCTAGTCAGGTCATAAGTATTGTCACACAGTAAAAACTTTTCTTTTAGAATGCTGGCCACAAAAAAGTTTATTGAATTCGAATTGTTCATGAAAATAAAACTGAATACTTTTTAGAATTTTACTCATTTTTACATATGGAGTGGACGCTTAAAAAAGACTGTGTTGCAGTTATTGCGTTGCATCGTTGCGATTACGCGCCAATTAAATTTTTTGATATACTGAAAAATTTGAATATAACCAAAAGATTCGTTTATCCTACCATCAAACGATACAATGAAGACTCTAGTGTGGATGACAGGTCAAGAAGTGGTCGCCCTCGGTCTGTTAGGACTCCAGCAGTGATAAAAGCTGTAAAGGCGCGAATTCAAAGAAAGCCCAATCGTAAGCAGAAACTGTTGGCCCTTCAGATGGGGTTAAGCAGAACCACGGTGAAAAGGGTGTTAAATGAAGACTTAGGGCTTCGGGCATATCGAAGAAAAACAGGACATCGTTTGAATGCTCGTCTAATGGACCTGAGACTGAAGAGATGCCGCGCTTTGTTGAAGCGGTACGCGGGAAAAAAATATCGGGAAATTCTTTCTTCGGATGAAAAAATTTTTACCGTAGAATAGAGCTACAACAAACAAAATGATAAGGTGTACGCACACAGTAGTGAAGAAGCGAGCAACCGTATTCCGCGTGTCCAATGAGGTCATTTTCCATCCTCGCTCATGGTATGGTTGGGAGTTTCTTATTGGGGTTTAACAGAGGTACATTTTTGTGAGAAAAATGTAAAAACGAATGCAGTTGTGTATAAAAATACAGTCCTGACGAACCTTGTGTAACCTGTTTCTCATACCATGTTCAATAACAGGCACTGGGTATTCCAACAAGATTCGGCGTCAGCTCATAGAGCGAAGAGCACACAAGACTGGCTGGCGGCGCGTGAAATCGACTTCATCCGACACAAAGACTGGCCCTCCTCCAGTCCAGATTTGAATCCGTTAGATTACAAGATATGGCAACACTTGGAGGAAAAGGCGTGCTCAAAGCCTCATCCCAATTTGGAGTCACTCAAGACATCCTTGATTAAGGCAGCCGCCGATATTGATATGAACCTCGTTCGTGGTGCGATAGACGACTGGCCGCGCAGATTGAAGGCCTGTATTCAAAATCACGGAGGTCATTTTGAATAAACTATAGTATCATAGGAATCTATGTTTTGTTAAGTTCATTTTGGTATATAAATGGTTACATAATGAATAAATTTGTTTCATTTATTTTATATTAAACATGTAACAGAATTTATGACCTGACTAGGTAATATGCAATTTGGGTACAGATGATAAACCAGGGTCACATTGGGTAGCTTTATATATCGATACGAATGACGTCGGTCAATATTTTGATTCATACAGACGAGCACCTGTACTATATCATCTAGAGTTTTTAAAAAAGAATTGTAAAAGATGGAACTGGAATGTTGATAGTATTCAGAATGAGTGGACTTCAGTTTGGGGCGAATATTGCTTAATGTATTTGCTATGTAAGTTTCAGGAATGTTCAATGCATAGTTTTACGAGTATATTTACAGAGAACACATTGTACAACGATATGTTAGTTGATGAGATGTTTCGCTCCTATTTTATAGATAATAAGTAATCAATAAAGGATATTGTATTGTATTGTATTGGAACCCACGTTATGTTTGAGCTTTAACGGGGTATAAGGAAATTTCACAATAATTATTAGGTTATGTTTTTCTACTACGTGTTTTTCTATTATAAAATACAAAATCTTACAGTTAGTCTTACAATCTTACTTACAGGAGAAGATTTTGTATTTTATAAATAAAAATTTTAACAAAATTAGGTAATGTGTTTTCTTGATGATTCAGATTACCGTTGTAGATGGGAACCAAGGAGTATAATATAATAGCACTGATAATCCGACGCACGAATAGATAATGACGGTATTGAACGAACAATAGATAAGTAGATAAGAACAATGGTGCGCTAATGACGGTGGAGGCCCGCAGCGGATATCGATTAGATAAGAGTTAATTGATCTGCACATCTCCGGAACCGTGCATCCTACGCAAAAATGGACCGCAGATTCGTGATCAGAGCATGCCAAAACTTTTTTTTTTTGTGATCGTGAGTCGACGAACGTCGTACTTGTACCACTTCTGACTCAGTGCGCCAGAGCTGGTACAATCTAACTACTAGTATAGTAGTACTGACTCAGTGCACCAGAACTGGTACAACCTAACTACTCTTAATATTTTTAAGTCCATTTTCTTTACTTTTTTCTTTTTCTTTTTCGTGGACTTACTTGAATTTGATGGGGTAGATTTACACATATGTTTCAACTGATTGACCTTTAGCTCATATTCCGCAACTTTTTTTTAAATTATGGTTTTCTGAATATAAATTCGTTATTTCATTTCTGCTATCTCAAGATTGAAGGAAAATCTTGAGATAGCAGTTAACAGAGAACTAACACCTGCGTCACTGCTGGGACCTCACAAGAAGGTGCAACACCAAAAAAGAAAAAACGAGAAGTCGACGACTTAAATCGCAAAAAGGATCGCATTTTCATTCTTTGTGATGAACAACTACGTGGATTGTCTTTAGCTCTCAATGTCAAGATGTGGAAATCGGAATGACACCTATAAAATCTATGGTCGTATTATGCCTGGAGCTACTAGTGAGGAAATATGACTAAACTATGATCATTCTTTGTTAAATCAACTAACGGAAAACGACTTTGTAATAGTTGGTTTCGGAAGTAATGATAAAGATTTACGTAGGCTACATTCTGACATATGTATTTTAATCAACAAATTATCTAAGGCGACAGCACTTTTATTAGGTACCTGTTTTGTATAATCCATATAATTGAATGAAAACACATTAAACTACAATTTACGATTATAGACCAAGCCATTTTGAAAATGTTAGATATATTAACATTTTTAAGAATTTTAACTATTTTAATTATTACAAAAATAGTTATTTGACAAATATATGTGACAAAATTAATTTATTAATTGATTATAATGACTATAAGAAGCGATTTTTATGTTATGAAAACATTAGATTGTACTTAGGTATATAAAAATTTCTGTTCTAGTCTCTAACAAAAAGGTTCAACAGCTCCCAAAAAAAGGCACTATACCATTCTATTTTCAAAAAATAGAGAAAAAATTAACAACTTTTAAAATCGAATAGAACAAACTTTGAATGATTTTTTTTTGAGTGCAATAATTCAAAAATCCACTGATAAGTTATTTCGTTACAAAAAATAATGATTCTAATCTTAGAATATTCCACCAAAATATTCAGAGTTTTCTAGACAAAGGATTCTTGAAATTACATTGACTGAGCTGCATAGCAAAAATATGGGTCCTGATACTGATTACGCCTGAGTGAAACTTTTATCGAAGCAGGTAGCGAAAAAAGTCTTCGATTACATGGTTTTGATCTTGCTGCCTCTTATTCTAGAAAAAAAACAATAAAGGTGGTGGTGAGTGCATATTGCCCAAAAAGGGATTATGCGTTAAGGTACTTGAGGAAGTTAATAGTATTGTTGTGTGAATAAGTCAACTATTCTAGTGTCAGGAACGAGAGCGAGGGGAGCTTTGCAGAGAATGACATCACAGATCTCTCAACCGACAGCGCCAACCGAAGAACTAAGTTTCTAGAAAATCTATACTCGAACTCTCGGTACTTTGCGCGTGTTTTCCTGAACATTCCGGATATTTTGCTAATTTAAATAAATAGGTGGCGCAAGATGCGATCGGGCAGAGTTGAACTCGGCGACATAAGTGAAGCTTCGGAGCGGAATTAAGTGAATTAGTGTGTTTAATTATTAGTGTTTTTAATTTTAATTTGTGTAAAGTAAATTAAAGTGTTAATTTAGGTAATTTTATCGGCAATTTTTATTGTCACGAACCTCAAGCTCGTAACAATTGGTGTCAGAAATGGGATAAAATAATGCCGATTTTACCTAAGGAGGAAATGGAGGGTGTCCGTACCCGAAGTCAACGCCAGCAGGAGACGGACCAGAGGAGATTTGGTGGTGCAACGCCGCAAATGTCTGAGGGCCAGCCGCCGGCCACGGAAGCCGGTCCGTCAGCAGCTTCTACGTCTGTGGCACCTGACTTAGGTGCTCTGATGGTGACGCTGCAGCAGCTGCGGGGTGGACAGGATGAACAGGTTCGCCGTCAGGAGGAACAGGTCCGTCAGTTGAAAGAGCAGCTGCAGAGCGGACAAGAGGAACAGGCCCGCCGACAGGAGGAACAGGCCCGTCGGTTGGAAGATCAGCAGGCGGAACAGGCCCGTCGCTTAGAAGAGCAGCTCAAACGCGATAGGAAGGAGCAGATGCTTCTCATGAAGGACCTTCACTCTACCTTCGGGAAAGAGATAAGGGAGGTGAAGGATAAGGTTGCTCAACATGATAACCGCCTGTCGGAAGCTGAGACCCAAATCAACCAAGTTAAGAAAACGCTGGATGAACTCAAACTTGGAGATGGAATTGCAGCCCCCGCAGTAGCTACTACACCTTCGCTACGTGGGTTCAAGGTACCACCGTTCGACGGGACTTCTTCCTGGTCGGGCTACAAAATCCAGTTCGAGGCTGTCATGGAGGCCAACGGCTGGAATAAAAGCCAGGCCATGACTGCACTCACCTTAGGCCTGCGCGACCAAGCCTTAACCGTGTTGGAAGCTCTCGGTAAGAAAGTGACCTACGAGCAGCTCCTTGAGGCATTGGAGGCGAGATATGGCGACGCTCACCTGGAACACGTCTTTCGCGCACAGCTTAAAGATCGCGTGCAACGCAGCAACGAAAACCTGCAGCAGTGGGCCCTTGAGGTGGAGAAGATGGTTCGAAAAGCATACCAGTCTGTACCTGCGCTCATTGAAGGGAACCTGGTGCAGACATTCATCGACGGCATCCGCGACCTGGAAGTCAGAGCTGCTGTGATGTGAGGCTTGGGCACCACGAGACGCTTAAGGACGCCTTGGCCCATGCACTGGAGGTAGAAGCCGTGCGGCAGGATCATCGTTCCCATCGCGTCAGGGAGGTTGCAATAGCTACAGTTCGCGACCGCAACAAAGGAGGCCCTAGGTGCTATGGCTGTGGGGAAAAGGGCCATCTTCGATCCAGCTGCCCTAAGCGAACCCTAGAAAGGGAAGGTGAACGATCCCAGGAGGGTAGTGCGGCCAACAGCACCGCCCAACAGCAGCAGGGAAACGAGTAAAAGCCAGAACTGCGGGGCGGGTGCTGGCTGATGTTAAAAGAGCCCCAAGGATCTCGATCTCACAAACCCATGATGGGAACAGCCTAATCATCAAGGGCGAGGTCAACGGAATGCCGTGTAAACTGACCATAGACACTGGAGCCTCTCGTACGGTTGTTAGTTCCCAACTTATAAGTCAGTTCCTTGGGGACTCCGCATACAACCGAGAACGCATTAATTTGGTAACAGCCACCGGTCAGCGTATACCCGTCCGTGGAGAGAAGGAGATGGAGTTGAAGCTTGGCAACGTGATCTACCTGCATAATGTCATCGTGGCTGATATAATGGACGACTGCATCCTAGGCTTAGACTTTATGAGGAATAATTGTTGTGAGATCGACGTTAAGCAAGGTGTTTTGAAATGTGGACAGGAGGAACTTTTTATGGAAGGTGCGTTACCAGGGAACGTGTACAGCATTAAGAAGATTGTTCTTCCGCCAAGATCGGAAACGATTGTTCCGGTTAGTCTTCCCCGAAACGCTGGGCAAGCTCACCGTTGTGTACTTGTGGAAAGGGTAAACAATGACCTTCCATGGAAAGTAGCTCGAACCTTGGTCAGAACCACTGACATCTCAAGAATACGTGTGCTGAACCTTTGCGACCGGGAACAGATTATAGAAAAAGGCACACTGGTTGGCACTTGTGAGGAAGTGGATTGGTTACGTCGGTGCCAATATATATCGAGTGGGACCCCCAGCAAGGATTCAGAAACGAGAATGACCACACTTTTGGAAGACTGTCGCAGTGTTCTCTCCCCGAACGAATTGGTCAAGGCGAAGAAGTTGTTACTCAAGTACGCCGATGTATTCTCGTCAAACGATGCTGACATAGGAAAGACTGGCTTAGTTCAACACAAAATAAACACAGGAGAGGAATTGCCTATCCGTCAGCGGCCAAGAAGATTGCCGGTAGCACGTGAAAAGGAAGTGGAAACCATGATTGAAGGAATGGTGAAGGATGGTGTTATTGAACCTTCCTCTAGTCCATGGTGTTCACCAGTGGTGCTGGTGAAAAAGAAGGATGGCAGCATGCGGTTCTGTGTTGATTACCGCCGTCTGAACGACGTTACAAAGAAGGACAGCTATCCCTTGCCAAGAATTGATGACACGCTGGACATGCTTACAGGAGTAAAATGGTTTAGCACGCTGGATCTAAAAAGTGGCTACTGGCAAGTTGAAATTGACCCTAAGGACAAGGAGAAAACTGCGTTCTCGACGGGAAAGGGTCTGTGGCAATTCAAAGTAATGCCGTTTGGGTTGTGCAATGCTCCAGCAACGTTTGAAAGGCTGATGGAACTGGTACTTACCGGGCTAATTGGCGATGCCTGTCTGGTCTACTTGGATGACATCATCATCGTGGGCCGTACGTTTGAGGAACACCTTCAAAACCTGGAACGCGTGCTCATGAAGATTCAGAGTGCCAACCCCAAGTTGAGCCCGAAGAAATGTTCACTATTCCAACGGCAAGTTAACTTTTTGGGGTTTGTAGTATCGGAAGAAGGTATCCGCACAGACCCAGAGAAAATCGCCGCTGTCAAGGATTGGCCGGTTCCAAAAGACAAGACGCAGGTTAGAGCATTTTTGGGTTTGTGCTCCTATTACCGGCGATTCGTGAAGAACTTTGCAGATATAGCCAAACCTCTGCACAAGCTAACCGAGGAGAAGCGACATTTCTGCTGGGATGAAAGTTGCAATATCGCATTCCAGGAGCTCAAGGACCGTCTGTGCAAAACACCTATTTTGGGATACCCTGATGCAAACAAAGAATTTATAGTTGACACAGACGCAAGTGATATAGGACTTGGCGGTGTGTTGTCTCAACGTAATGGTGACCAAGAGCTCGTGATAGCGTACTTCAGCAAGTCGTTGTCAAAACCGGAAAGGAACTACTGTGTCACAAGACGCGAATTGCTAGCTGTGGTAAAGTCGTTGCAACATTTTAGCAAATATCTTCTGGGACGAAAATTTCACTTACGAACTGACCATGCTGCACTAAAATGGCTATTGCAGTTTAAAAACCCAGAAGGACAAGTTGCGAGGTGGATTGAACTACTGCAGGAATACGACTTTGAGATCGAACATCGCAGCGGGAAAACTCATGGCAACGCAGATGCATTGTCAAGAAGACCTTGTCCTGAAGATTGCAAACATTGTACTAGGCAAGAGAGTAAGGAAGTGGTATCCGTGAGGATGCTCGGGGCAGACCACCTCAGCAACGAGTGGAAGGACAGCTTACTACATGCACAGCAGGAAGATCCGGACATCAAGCCGATTCTGGAATGGATAAAGGCCAGTGCTCCCAAGCCCAAGTGGAGTGACGTCTCAGCGATGAGTTCGTCACTAAAAGCTATTGGGCCCAGTGGGACAGCTTGCTGCTTCAGGATGGAGTCCTGTGTCGTAAATGGGAAAACGTTCGGGGAGACAGCTGTCATTTGCAAATGGTTGTCCTTAAAGCTAAAGTACCAGATGTTCTACAGCTGTACCATAATGATTGTTCAGGAGGCCATCTGGGAGTTAAACGAACTCTACTGAAGATCCGAGAACGGTTTTACTGGGTCCACTGTCAAAACGATGTCGAGGACTGGTGTCGCAAATGTACAAATTGTGCGGCTGTAAAGGGACCTCAGACTCGTAGTAGAGGTGCATTGAAGTTGTACAATGTGGGTGCACCATGGGAGAGAATAGCCATTGACGTGGCGGGGCCGTTTCCGGAGAGTGAAAGCTGTAACAAGTATTTCATGTTTGTGATGGATTACTTCACTAAGTGGCCAAAAGTCTTCGCCATTCCAAATCAAGAAGCTTCAACAGTTGCTGATAAACTAGTTCATGAAGTCTTCCGTCGTTTTGGAGTACCTTTAGAGATTCACAGCGATCAAGGAAGGAATTTTGAGTCTCAAATATTCCGGGAAACTTGCCGAGTTATGGGTACTCATAAAACAAGAACGACTTCTTATCACCCGCAATCTGATGGAATGGTGGAACGATTTAATCAGACATTGGAGAGGTACCTAGCAAAAGTTGTAGACAATCGGCAACGAGATTGGGACAAGCACATACAACCGTTTTTGTTGTCATATCGAAGTTCTGTTCACGAAAGTACAACAGTGACACCAGCTTTCGCAAACTTTGGAAGAGAATTACGGCTGCCTGCAGACCTGATCACTGGGATACCACCTGATGCCCCAAGCAGTATAACCGATTATGCATGTGACTTGCGGAACAAAATGAATGACATTTATGAGCACGTCAGACAATCGGGCCAGCAAATGTCTGAGAAAATGAAAACCCGGTACGACCGCAAAATGAACAATAAAGGGTTCAACGAAGGTTCATTAGTGTGGTTGCACAATCCAGTCCGCAGCAAAGGGAAATCTCCTAAACTTCAAGCTAAATGGGACGGCCCGTACCGGATTGTAACCAGGATCAACGATGTGACCTACCGGATACAGAAAGGCGCAAGAGGGACTCCTAGGATCGTCCATGTGGATCGCTTGGCGCGTTATTATGGGACCGATAATGCTCGGGACGAGCATGTCTTAGGAGGGGGCAGTGTTGTGTGAATAAGTCAACTAGCGCCATCTAGTGTCAGGAACGAGAGCGAGGGGAGCTTTGCAGAGAATGACATCACAGATCTCTCAACCGACAGCGCCACCCGAAGAACTACTTACTTACTTACTTACTTATCGTCACGCACAATCCCTAACGGGGTAGCCAGAGAGAACAGATCGCCAAGTGTCACGGTCCTTACATACTTCTTTCGCTTCTTTTAGGTTCATTAACTTCTTCATACATGCACGTCTAGGTATCCGAGTACTCTTGACCCTCCCCTCTTCGAGCAATTTGCTCACATGGTCTTCGAAAGTTAGTCTCGGTCTACCTCGACACCTTTTAATATTTACTTTCGCTCTATATATTTTCTTCACCATTCGGTCTTCACTCATTCGTTCAACGTGCCCAAACCATTGGAGTACGCCCCTATCAATTTTTGTGATAAGGTCATCTTTCAATCCTGCCATATTGCGAATCTCTTCGTTTCGCTTTCGGTCGGCTATGGTAACGCCACACATTTTACGAAGAGATCGCATCTCCACTGCATTCAACTTGCTTTTATGCTTCTTCTGGCATACCCAGGTTTCGCTGCCATATAACAAAGTCGGTACCAACACTGCGTTATGTATTGCAAGGCGTGCACTCTTCACCACGCCTTGCCTTTTGACTAATGCATTCAGGGCACCATTGACTTTGTTTCCGGCAGCGACACGCCTATCCACATCTAAATCACATCTTCCATCCCGGCTGAAAGCACTCCCCAAGTATACAATTTCATTTACCTGTTCTAGACATTCCTGATTTACCCATATTTCACATTTCGTTATCTCTTCGTCCTTTTCAAATACCGAAGAACTAAGTTTCTAGAAAATCTATACTCGAACTCTCGGTACTTTGCGCGTGTTTACCTGAACATTCCGGATATTTTGCTAATTTAAATAAATAGGTGGCGCAAGATGCGATCGGGCAGAGTTGAACTCGGCGACATAAGCGAAGCTTCGGAGCGGAATTAAGTGAATTAGTGTGTTTAATTATTAGTGTTTTAATTTTAATTTGTGTAAAGTAAATTAAAGTGTTAATTTAGGTAATTTTATCGGCAATTTTTATTGTCACGAACCTCAAGCTCGTAACATTATGTAATATTATACTAAATAAGCAAATATAATATACAAAATAAATGACAAAATTTAAAAATTGTTCTCGATATAATATACCAAGCTCGTAACAGTATATAGGTCAGGACCATTACCTTGAATGTTGTGGTATTCAGATTGTTAAAAAAATTAAAGTTATTTGTATATATAGAGTTCCAAGAAGGAACATACCCTTTCAGCTGCGGAGACTCTAACCGTAATTCTCCGTTGACTGCGGAGCTGTTTAATAAAATGGACGGCTGATTGGGCCCAATCCGTTTAAACGCAAATATCTTGATTTTGGTATATCAAACACTATAATATGTATACATTTCTGAATTCTCTATGAAATTTCGTATAAACGAGTACATATATTTAATAATGTTTAAAGTAGTTAGTATAACTAAATATAGAATAAAGTCAAAACTATCATACTTCTCAATGACACAAAGTTTTTTAATAGCTCAATTTTATTTTATTTTAATCTTACGTCTATTGTTTACAATATTTTATGTGCAAAATCATAGGCTACAATACAATTTTTTATCGTAAAATGCATTAATAATAAGCTTACAAGAACCCACAATCAATTTACACCGATGTAGCTTGTAGTTCGGACCAGATGCGGCATAATGCGGCGTAATGCTTTAGTCAATAAAAATAGTTCTTTTATTTCATTACAATGATTCAGTCTTGAATCTCTCTTTTTCTTTACATGATTCAGTCATCTTTCAATAGGTCTTGCTAAGTTTTAGAAATCCGATAAAGTATTTCATAAGTATATCAGTATATCAGTATATCAAAATTTTTGTCGTAAGTGCCATATTTATTGAAAAATTAATTACTTTATTTGAGCAAACAAACTTTAACAGCACTAGTACAGAAATAAAGACTCATTCATTCCTTTAAAAACCATAAAACCACTCAAGAGTCACTACCGCTGATGTAGAGTTATAAATAACGTTTTTTGTAAACAATACCCAATGCACCATAATATGTGTCGAGTGACAGAGGCGCCGCGAGGTGCGCAGCGGTTATGTTACATTTCCAATAACCAATAACATTATTTCTCCAAACGGTAACATATTTCCTTTAACACAAACAATAGCTACGAAATAATAAAATTTAAAACAAATATATCTGTTTCTGAAATAAAAAAAAATATTATTTATGTATATTTTTAAAGAACCCACTTCTTATGCATTATACAAAAATATGCCACAATTAAAGTTAGATTCTGCACTTTTTTGTGCATCATGTACTAGTTCATTAAAACATTTTTTATATCTGGTAGAGCCATGCTGCAGTTATATTAGTAGTATAGTTGTAGCACGAATAGGCCGGTTCGACCGGGGAAGGACCACGATCTCACAGAATACCAGCGTGAAATAATAGCTTAATGCTTCTGTGTTTCGTATGGTGAGTGTAGAGAACCGGAGAGCCTTTTTGCTGGAAACGAGGCGTTCCATCTTAGTCTTCACGGGTGACACGCATTTTTGCATTTTGATTTGTAATCGAGGATAGATGTAGACGTCTATGGGCCGCAGCAATCACCACAGGTGGACTGCGTGCTCGTTTGTCACCCTATCCTATAGAAAAAAACATACAAAATAAAGAGGTGTATTCATTTCAACGATGAGAGCCGTGGTGACTCAGAAGAGCCGTGGTACCTCAGATGGTTAGCTCTAGCTGTAAATTTCATAGTACGCTAGCAAGCCGAGTTCGATCCCCGCTAGCAATAATGAAATTCTTAATTGCAATTTTAAGTGCTGATCTACCACGTGCTCGGCGTTGAAGAAAGACAATGTGAGGAAATCTGCACGTCTGTGAAATAAGAAAAAAAATATTTCGAAGACATTTGAAGTACGCCAACACGCATTGGGGCAGCGCGACGGAAACTTCTTTGCCTTTGCCCAGCTGTGGGGCGTAAAAAGGCTGTAACTTAACTAACTTAAGTATTCATTTCGACGATGAGAGAGCCCTGGTAGCTCAGATTGTTAGCTCTCGCGTTAAATTTCACAGTACGCTAGCACACCGGGTTCGATTCCCGCCGGCATCAATGAAATTATTAATTACAATTTTAAGTGCTGATTTACCTTTGCTCGGCGGTGAAGAAAAACATCATGAGAAAGTCTGACTGTCTGAGAAATAAAAAAAATATTTCCAAGGCATGTGCAGTTCGCCAACACGCATATGGGCAGCGCGGTGGATACTTCTTTGCCGTAAAACCCTTTCAGAAGTGAGGGAAAGCCCAGCAGTGGGACGGAAATAGGCTGTGTAAATTAACAAACTTAACAATTTCGACGATGATAGTCTGAAACAATTAGCTGAACAAATTATATCTAGGAAACAATAAAAACTAAATGGATGGATGGACATAAGTATAAAATTGAATAAATATATAACATAGGTAGTTATTTCTTTAAAAGGCTCCTGGTACTTGTTGGATTTACTGTATCTACAGTACAATTCATTTACGAATGTAGGTAGCAGCAATCTTGCTCTAGGTTGAAACATAACGCAACGTTACACGATTTGCAAAGTACATACAGATAAAATGTAAATTAAAAAAAACCAGTATAAGAAATATGTGTCTGAGGTGACCTTAAAAACCACAACCTGTTCATATTAAATTAAAAAACTAAAAATTTCAAATATTAAAAAATATTAAAATAAAAATATTAAAAAGCATATTATGTAAATACTATCTAACTTTCTGTTTTAATAAATTGTTTAAAAAATTCCGAAGTCTTGTGTTAATATACATGACATATCCAAATGCCACATTCAATTTTTTATAAATCATCGAATAATCGTGGAGTCAACCAACTCCATTTCTCTGCTCGAGGGCGCTAGATTCTTTACCATTCTAACCATTCAACCGAATTTGAACTTGATGCAGTATGGCAAACTTTAGTTCCTTTTTTCGCCACCCGCAAAACAGAGAACTAGAATTAACTTCTCCGGACGTCTCAAAAATGGACACTATTGCACCTAGTGCGTATATACATTAAAATTTTGAAAATATTGCACTTTATCCACATTTTGATGTACTAAAACGGTGAACGATGAAAAATTATACATATTTTAACACAAAACTGACAGTCAACACTAAAATTTTACGTACATTTCAAGTCAACTTTACTCAACCAGCATGTTAGTTTTAAGATAGCAGTTTGCTTCATACATATTGAAAAAACGATTTTACACGTACTTAATAAGATAAACCACAAAATGAGATTACAAATAAGAAGATTACTTACCCAGAAATTGTTTTAACACAATTCACCCCACAATAAATATAAATTAATACAAAATAATTACAAATAACTTCGTTGTTAGCGCGCGTCAATCACACTAATGGCTGACTCAAGGAACGGACGACATTCAAGAATGATTTAAATAAAATATACTACTAAAGTGTATAAGCTGTGGGGTTATTATGCTAGCCTTTTTTATCCTGTACACATTGACATATGGTAGAATGAGTTAGAAATAGCGCATAATGCTTTGTTTCTTCATTAAAAGAGCGGGTAAAAAATGTCTAACACTTGGACGCCCGCAGTCAACGGAGATATTTTCGTGTCTAAGTCTTGGACATCCGCAGTTGAGAGGATACATGATCTAGACTTGTTCTTTGAAAATCTAGAATACCTCTTTGTACTAAGACTAAGTTCGTATTTGTTGGTGATTTTAATATTAATATCATGGAAAATAATAAAATCACTGAAAAGTTGCATAATCTCTTAAAATTTTTTAATCTAACGTCACATATCAATCAACCTACTAGGTTGAACTCCTGTCTTGGCCTTATCTTTAGTAATGTGAACAATGCTACTGCAGAGTTATTACCACTTGCTCTATCGGATAAAATGAACTAATTATTAATTACGAAAATGAATTAACTAAAAAATGAATTAAGTAATTACAATTATATTATTTTAATTAAATTAAATGTAATAAAATGATTATCATGATTTCGAAAATATGTTATTTATTATATTAGTTGCGAAAATGTAATTTATGTATTAGATAAATATTTGTATGTCAGCATTATGGCAAAACATGCTGGTCTTAAATAATTTATCTGATTATGATTTTTCGTAAGGAAAGCATGTAAGCCGTTGCTTCTGCACTTGATCTCTCTCCGGTGGTGTCAGTGATAGAAAGTGTAGGCTGTGCTTGCGCATACACTCGTGCACTAAGTATGTTTTTGTACTACGCCGACGGTTATTTTCCATTGAGTCTGGCCGCCGTAACCGAAATTCTGTCTGGAGGACATTATATATGCAGCCTATCAAAAGTATATTGAACATAGACCCAGCCTATAGATTGCCTAAATGGCGGAAATTTTGGTGTACATGTGTATATGGCTGACATTTTTCCAACTGCAGTTTTTAATATTTTGTTGTTATCAGGTAGATACTGCTTCTGACTTCAAAATACATACATAAACACTCACGCCTGTCACCCAGAGGGGTAGGCAGAGACTACAGACTTCCATTTAGCACGATCCTGACATACCTTTCTCGCCTCTTCCACATTCATATACTTACGCATACATGCTCGTCGGTTAAGGGTACTCTTAATTTGGCCCATTTTTAGTATATCGCCAATTTGGTCGACAAACTTCCGCCTAGGACGTCCCTTTCCGACTCTTCCATTCACTTCTGCAACATATATTTGCTTTGTCAGTCTTTCCGCATTCATTCTTTCTACATGACCAAACCACCGAAGCATTCCTTTCTTAATCCTGGTCACCGCATCATCTTGCAAACCACACTCTTTTTTTATCACACAGTTTCTCACCCTGTCACTCAGATTCAGCCCTAACATACTCCTTAGCGACCGCATTTCTACCGCATTTATTCTACTCTCGTGCTTCTTCTGCCACACCCAACTTTCACTACCATACGTTAAAGTAGGGACTAATACAGCACTGTGAATTGCCATACGTGCCTTTTTTGACACATTCTGACTTTTCACAATAGAGTGTAGAGCCCCATTTACTTTATTTCCTGCATTCACTCGTCGTTCAATGTCCTTATCATATCTCCCATCCCTGCTGAATACACATCCCAAATATACGAACTCATCCACTTGCTCAATTAACTCTCCTTCTATTCTTATTTCACATACCGTTTTGCTTTCATCTCTTTCAAAAACCATCACTTTCGTCTTACTTGCGTTCACTTTCATTCCCCTTTCTTTTAATGACCTTTTCATTAATGTAACCATCATTTGCAACTCGGCCGCCGACGACGCAAGTATGACTTGATCATCGGCGTACAAAAGGCATTTGATGGTTAACTCACCCATTCTTACCCCGCATTCTTCAACTTTCAAATTTTCCAAACAGCTGTCCATAAATAGGTTGAACAGCCACGGGGAAGCTACACAGCCCTGTCTGACACCTTTATGGATGCCAAACCAGTCCGAGTAGACCCCGTTGATTCTAACACAAGCACTCGAGTCCCTATACAGAGACTTTAATGCCTGTATCAAACCAGCGCTCAACCTAAATGCGTTCAGCGTTTGCCATAACACATCCCTGTCCACTCTGTCATAAGCCTTTTCCAAGTCCATGAATGCACAAAAAACTCTTTGGTTTTTCGCCAAAAACTTCTCCGCGATCATGCGCATGGAAAAGACTTGATCTGTACACCCCATTCCCTTTCTAAATCCCGCTTGCACATCCCAAATTTTTTCATCAGTTTCTTTCATAACTCTTTCAATTAGTACCTTAGCATACAGTTTTCCCACAATGCTAAGAAGGCTGATACCACGGTAGTTTTTACAGTCCTGCTGTGACCCTTTTCCCTTATATATTGGGACTATCACGGCTTTGCACCAGTCTCCCGGTACCCGCTTTAGTTCCCAACATAAATTAAACAAGGTGTACAGCAGGCCTGCCACCACGTCCTCTCCAGCCCTTAGCATTTCGAGTGAAACTCTATTATATCCGGCTGCCTTACCTACTTTCATGCTTTTCATTATTTCATCCATACTTATCTCCCTATCTCTTTCATCTTCTTTCGGAATTTCTATTTCATTTAGTTCACACTTCTCCTCACTCATAAATTCGCTTTCAAAATATTCCTTCCATCTCTTTAGACTCAACACTTCATCATTCAGGATACAGCCATTCTCGTCTCGTATCGCATTCAATCTAGGCTGTTTTGAAAGTCCCCTGGTATTTCTTACGAGTTTCCAGAACATTTTAATATTTGCCTGGAAATTATCCGATATTCTTCTATCATTCCTATCCGTTCTTTCTTGCTTTTTCCTTTCAACTAATTCTTTTACTCTCTTATTTAAACGTTTAAACTCTGCCTTTTTTCTTTCATTCTCATCATTCTTACCGCCAGAGTTACCAGCTTTGGTCGCTAGTAAATCTAGCCATGCTCTCTTCTTTGCTTCAACTTCCATACGTACCTCGTCATCCCACCATAACGTATTGTCTTTCCTTTCATTCATTCTCTTACTAACACCACATACTTCGGTAGCTGCATCCACTAAACCTTTCTTAACATTATGCCACACATTCTCCAAGTCTAACTCATTCACACACAACTCATCCAAATTACTTATATTTTCTCTCAGTCTGCATTTGTACTTGTCTTTCACATCTTCATCTTGTAACCTCTCAATTCTTATACGCTGTAACGCGGTGGTAGACACAGATGTCCTATGCCGCCAACGTCTGAATAAACCCCTAATTCGGCATAAGACCAGGTAGTGGTCCGTCCCTACGTTGGACCCCCGGTATACCCTTGTATCCACCACTGCGCTCCTCATTCTTTCATCCACAGTTATGAAATCTATCATGCTTCTATCATCACCTCTTTCCCAAGTATACATGTGAATCTTCTTATGACGAAAGAAAGTGTTCGTCACAAAAAGATTCCTTTCCACACATACGGTGAGGAGGCTTTCACCATTCTCATTTATCCTTTCATCACCAAACGTACCCAATATCCTTTCATAACCAAGCCTCCTCACCCCAACCCTTCCATTAAAATCTCCTAGCATAATAATATTTTCATTTCCCTTACACTTCATTAGCACCATCCTTACCATTTCCCAAAACTGCTCCCGGATATAAGTGGGCTTAGACATGTCTGGGGCGTAGACCCCTAACACAAACAACTTCTTTAAGCCCACTTTCATTCGTATCCATAGCAGTCTTGGGCTTACACATTCATACTCTTTCACACATTGGCCCATTCGTTCTGAAAGGATGATTCCTACTCCCTGGCATGCCCGCTCGATCTCGTCTACACCAGACCAGTATGCGGTATACATGCCAAGTGCAGTGACATCCTTCCCCTTCCTTTTCGTCTCATTTACACATAATACATCTATTCCTCTATCATACATCATATCGCATACTTCATCCATTTTATCATTCATTGCCCCACATACATTCAACGTAGCCAGACGGGCCTCTGCAATCCACTTTTCGCCTCTCTGGGAGACAGAACGTGACGGGTGGCGAACCTCGTCGCCGGTTTTCCTCCCGGAGATTCTTCGCACCCCTGCCCCATTAAAGGGGCGCCGGGAACTCGGGGCCATTTCTTTTACTTTTTGCCTCATGGTGCGAAAACTAATAACTTCAAAATAATAAGGAACCTATGTAAAAATTTGAGATAGTTGTGCTTGTAGGGCGTAGTTTGACGACCCCTGGTTAATATAATCACAAAATGTCGTCCCTGAAGAGTTGAGATTGTTCTGCTCATGTTCTGCTGTTTAACGAATCTTTTTTTTTAAATAAATGAATTTACAGCGATTTCTATCTTGCACGTTGTTGAATGATCTTGATACTATATAAAAAACGTGTGTGACTCACACGCGGTAGAGGTGAAACCCTCAGAAAATCGCAAGTAAAATTGTTGTTTGAAGTTATGAAACCGTAGATTTTTATGAATGGATTGGATATGATCATTTTATTCAATATGGTTAATTTTACTTATTTAATAAACTTGTCAGTTTTGTAACTGTTTATAAAATTATTTTTTTAGTTTTCAGTTTATTAAATTTTTATTACATATCTTTAAAGCACAGCACAAAGAGAAGACAGGGATAACAGGAAACACTGTATAGAATATTCTATTTCATTCTCTCGCAGGCTAAATCGGGTAGATGCATATGTTTGTCTCTTTCGTTTCATCGAGTTTTAAATTACGACTCTAAGGGTTTTCGTTTCAAAAAGAATTCATTCATTAATTACAGCTATTATACATAGCAGAGCCATGCTGCAGTTATATTAGAAGTACCGTTGTAGCACGAATGGGTTGGCTCGACCAAGGGGGGGGGGGGACCACGCTCTCACAGAATACCAGCGTAAAATAGTAGCTTAATGCTGCTGTGTTTCGTATGGTGAGTGTAGAGAACCGGAGAACCTTTTTACTGGAAACGGGGTATTCCATCTTAGTCCTCACGGGTGACAACGCATCTGCATTTTGATTCGTAACCGAGGATAGATGTAGATGTCTATGGGCCACAGCAACCACTTACCATCAGGTGAATTGTGTGCTCGTTTGTCACCCAATCCCGTAAAAAAAATCATAGTCCACTAGTGAAAATAGGCCTTCTAATAGGTTGCCTCATAAGGGGTAATATTTGATATAGTTGTCGCACTTGGCAAGCGAAGTGGCAACCGCAGTTTGTTAAGTTGTTATCAGGAAGATGCTGCTGTCCATGTACTGCTTTTTTATAAAATATGGGTGACAAACAAGCACACAGTCCACCTGATGGTAAATGGATACTGTGGCCCATACAAATCTACATTCATCCTCTATTAAGAATGAAAATACGATGCGTTGTCACCCCTGAGGACTAAGATGGAATGCCTCGTTTCCAGTAAAAAAGGTCTTCGGATCTCTGCTCTTACCATACGAAACACAACAGTGTTAAGCAGCTACTTTACGCTGGTATTCTGTGCGAGCATAGTCCTTCCCCGGTCGAGCCAACCCATTCGTGTTACAACCATAATATAGCTGCAGCGTGACTCTACCACGTAATAAAAATCTTCATACATAACCAAGTGATCTATTTTTTTATTGGATGACGCTGACAGACGAACACACAGTCTACTTGATAGTAAGTGAATGCTGGTGTCATAGACATCTATACTCAACTGAGAATCAAAATACAGATGCATTGTCACCCCTGAGGACTGAAATGGAATTCCTCGTTACCAGTAAAAGATGATCTCCAGTTCTTTACACTCACCATACGTTGTTGATATTTTACGCTGGTATTGTGAGAGCGTGGTCCTTTCCCAGTCGAGCCGACCCATTCGTGCTACAACTACAACATGGCTGCTGAACAAAATAGCAGCTCGATGTCGCTTTTGCTGTATGGTGAGTGTAGAGAACCGAATATTCTTTTTACTGGAAACCAAGTATTCCATTTTAGTACTCTTATGACAACACATCTGCATTTTGATACTTAATCGAGGATAGATGTACACGTATATGAGCCACAGCATCCTCTTACCATGCTCGTTTGTCAATCTTATTCATGTTGTATGCCATGTTTTGTAGCATTTCTCTTATAGGTCTCTCGTATCTTCAGTAGTGGACTTGTGAAGGGCTGTCGTCACAATGTTGATGATGATATACATACAAACAAACAAACGTTATGTACTTATGTACGTTTATGTATAAATATATCTGGGGCAGTCGGGTTAAAATAAAAATTTATAATGTACTTCTAAAAATGTATTAAAGTTATTATACATTAATGTGGGTAGTATATGTAGTGCTTGTAGCGATAATACAGGCCATATGCCTACTGGATAAAAAAAATTTACCGTCTGGAAAAAAATAGGGTGTAAGCGGTGAACGTAATATAAGCCTATGTCATTAATATTTTACGATTTTTTTGTTTTACTTTATCATATTATGAAATTGATCTGTCAATAAATACTACTAATTTGAAATAAACTTTGGGTACTAAAAAAATAGCAATAAAAATTTGGAACTAAATAAATATTGAAATAATACGCACCCAATTAGTAGTATTTATTGATAGATCAATTTTATAATAATATGTTAATGTAAACAAAATTGTAAAATATCATTGCCATAGGCTTCTATTTAGTTCATCACCAAATTTTTTCCAGACGGTAAAAGAATCACCCAGTATCTGTTATACTTATAAAATCAGCTCCCTCCCTCTCTCTCTCTCTCTCTGACATATGAAATAGAAAGAATGACAATAGAAAGAGACAGATATAAAATATTGATACTAAATTCAAATAAGCAATAATAAACGATTATAAGTACGGCCTATATTTTCAATTAATTTCAATAAATACTGTTTTTTATTTAAGCATCAGGCCAGTGAACGATAGTTCTAAGCTTCATACGAGCAGATCTTACTCACAGAAGGAAAAAATAGCACGACATTTAGTACTACTTACTTAGGCATCGCGTTATGATATCTGTGTGCAACTATACGTGATCCCTGCGCATGCGTTGCGAGACCCTTGTATGAAGCTTCCGCAATCACGTACAATTTAATCGCCGTAACATCAATACAACACCTACAAAAGGTAGTTAAGCAATTTTGACAGTTTGATAATACCAAAACTACCATACAGTGGAAGACTATCAGTAGGGTTATATTTTATATGTAAAGCTTCCGTATCCAAATACAGTCATCCATTAATTTAAGCTAAGTATTAAATATACGAGAGTACCAAAGGTACTTAAGATAGAATTGTATAATATAAAGATTTTTGTTTAAGTAGTGGCCCTATCCAGTTGTGTTAACTGATGCGCTAGCCGTTCCTCCCTGGCTCTCCTCGCTTGACCCAGGGCTCTCTTCTCTGCAAATTTAGCTATGAATGTTTCTACTGGAATGTTGCCTGTGAACAAAAAAGTTTTAGCTATACTAGCACATACAAATTTTTGGTGAAAACTTGTGAAAACTTCTTTAGACGTGTTGGGCGATTTTAGAATGGGTAAAGAAGTTTGCGTCACCGACATTCTCATGTTATATCTGTAGCTATAAATATGACATCTTGCGCGTATGATATTTGCATTGAATCATTTTTGAATTATTAGTTCGCATTACCGACAAGCTGTAATTAATGGCGACAATAATGCTAACAATGAAAATAATGTTAAAAATTACGTTAATTGAAATTAATGTACATACAAATACTATACATGATTAATATAAGTGTATATTAATAATATAGGTCAAATATTTTGTACTGGACACACCATATATTTTGATTAAGAGAATACCTTGAAAATGAAAAGTTTTGGGGGCGTGGCTTATTCCTTTGACGGTGAAGCAACGGACGACTGAGGCAGTGTCAAAATGAAAGTGATGCAATTACTTCATAGTACGCAAGTTATGAGATAGCCATATCGAGCAAGCGTTCGGAAAAAAACTAAGTAAGCGCCAAACAACACTTTTATTTATTTTAACAAAACTTCGTTATGGATTAAAAACTGGTTTGTGAGAACTCATAACTTATATGATTATTTACTACGCCTTAAAAATAATTCCATGAACTTATTCGTATCGTCATGGAGAAATGTAAATAATTAGACCCTACTTTGCAATTATTTTCTATCGAGAAAATTACATGATATCGTGTTTTCTTTTTATGGAATCCAAGGTCATATAGTTAAATATCATATACCAAAATTTTGGTTTGTAATCTATAAAACCTAAAAAAATATGTTAAATAGAAAAACCACCAAATCTTTGAGGTATCACCTAAATAAATAAACCATATACGAGTGTAAAAGTATATAACTGTTGCTCGGAGTTCGGAATTTTAATTTATAAGTTACGAGTTTTAATTTTTGTTACTACAAATAAATTTGAAAATCCAAAAAATAAACACTGTACATATAATTTTAAGTTTTCACTGCTGTGGGCAGGCCTCAATGACTGCCAAGTTCTTTTAATGTTCTGATGGCAGAAAATTGTTTAGGAAATACTGACTCAAATTCCTACAGACTAGTGACAGATAGTATGTAGTCTTGAACGAATTAACCACTGGACCCGACATAAAACACAAATGTATGAAAACTCGTTCAACCAAGTGGAGAATAACGCAAACAATGATTTTATTACGTTAATATAAACACTGATACGAAATTCGCAGAAGTTTACTCTATTTCTAGTGCTTGAACGTAGTCGATAAAATATATCGATGAACGACTGAGAAAGAAAAGTCGTATTGTAAATAAGCTGTAAGACAAAGGAAATAAAGGGATAATGATGGTTTTTTGTTTAAATAGGTTTAATGACTTTTATGTATCATCTTTCTTAAAATGTGTTTCTTAGAATTTGTTTTGTTCGCTTGTTTTCTTATATAAGCAATTCTAATATTTATATACTTTTCAGCAACGGCTTTCGTTAATTCATCGACGTGATTCACATCATCGTTTTCTAATTTACGGAAATGAATGTCTTCGTACAACGGAAGTTGCAGCAACGTTCTTTATTAAGTCTTTTATTCTGAACACCCTTCGTAAGTTCGAGTTCGCAGTGCTGACAAACAGCTATGGTATCACTTGAGGGAAGTATCAGTTTTCCCTTGTCTTTATGGGCAATGAGACCGCCTTCATTGGTGTCATTTTGTGTTTCTTTGCATTAGTGTTAAAACAGGCAGTATCGAAAAGTACACTGCATATGGTATTACGCTGTGTTTCGTCGGAATCCAGGTTTCATCTCTACGAACTGCTTCTACCCACTTTCTTTTCCGAGAAGGGTCATTAGCAAATCTGAAAATTCGTATAGTTTATGTGTTTAAATATTTTAAGTACATTAAAATTATATATTATCTATGGGTTAATATAATTTTTGCATTTATCATATTTTTATTTACTTATAAAAATTATTATTATAAATTTAATGACATCAGATTGTAGGATACTGTTATATAAGTATTTAAGTGTTATTGTATTGTACAAATAACATCATCATTCATTCGGTCATATCGTTAAATATCGATATATTTTTCGACATAGTCAAGCAATAGTCGATGTCAATTTGACTCACTCCACAGTTTTAGTCATTTTTTCTGAATGGTATAATCCAGCCACTTTGTGATGGTTGTCAGATGTCTACAATACATAGAAATATCGACTATAATTTAACATAGTTGGATAATACAAAATTTTATTTTACATTTGATTACATTTTGTGATAAATAACAATACATGTAATAAAATAATGTACTTACAAGTGAAAAGAAATAGTGCTGCTTCCGCCGCTATAGTTTTTACACCATTTAACTGAACATTTAGTCATTTTTGGGAGATGTTTTGTTGACAAGTAAGTGCTTGAGACTGACACAAAAACAAACGACCAAGGCTAGAATTTTCTGGTTACTGACAAGACGGGTATAGGTAAGACCGCTTATATGTCGGGTCCAGGGGTTTAATTCGTTCAAGTATGTAGTATTACTGTTGTATAGTAATTAGATTTTGGTTTTTATTTTAATTAGCTTTTTGAAAGAAAGAACATATGTATTCATGGCTGCAACTTACTTTTAGAAAACATTTATTTTACAAACAGAAATATTTAAAAAAATGGATTGCAACAACAAAAAGGGTAACGAATAAGCATAATGCTACAGTAATAGAGTTACAGCAGCCCTGATATTCTGTCGGAGTCACATATCTCGACTAGTGAGCAATCGCTGCACATAATTTAGTCTAGTCTATGTTATAATATAGCATAAAAGTGAACGCAGATTTCATTAGCACCGTACGCGCCGTTGGCACCGCATAATTACTGACGGCCTCACACACTGGCACGTACGCGCCGTACGCAAATCTTTAGTATTGCTAAAAACTGCAGTTTTTTCTAACCACTGGTGTGAAACGGTATAGTGACATTGTCTGCTCGGGATTGCTCGGATCACTATATAAAATTGGTGCCTGTTTGTTGGCAGAGGCCGGTAGAGTATATATATATATATATATATATATATATATATATATATATATATATATATATATATACAATACGGCCGACGTATCTTGGCGAGTCTGAGTATAGGCTCTGCGAAGTTTAGCGCATGAACACTCGTGAAGAAAACTGTTATTGTCATTTTTTTATATATACCAATGTACAAATAAAATTTCCCTAATACAGTGACCAAAAATATCAAAACACTTTGGAGACATTATAAATTAAAGATTCAATTTTGATACCTCACCTTTCGATAGGGGCAGATTTTATCACAAACACATACAATATTATTTACATTTAATACTTTTTATTTATTTACACTTATTATTATTTAATCACTGTCGCTGAGGGGGGAAATTCCTAACATAAAGTCGTCGGCCCCTTGTGTACCATGTGAGGTACTTGGCATAGGTTCATCTTCGTAATCGTCGCTCTCACTTTCAGACTCACTTTCTGAATCTGAAGCTGTATTAATGATGAATAATTGATCCGTCATTTCGTCAATAATATGGTCGCTCTTCCTATAGTCATGTTCGACCTCTTGCACTTTTCTGCATAAAGCACTCCATTCATTCTGACCCATTAAATTTACTTTTTCTTGTATGAGCTCCATTGTCCGGGTTACGTTCCAGTCGACGTTTTTAGCGGCTACGTGCCCTTTAATGGCAGCCCACACCATCTCGATGGGGTTTAAATCGGGATGATATGGGGGTAAACGAAGGACATCGTGGTTGTTTTGTTTAAACATTTCATCTATTACGTATTTTTTATTCACGTCTTTGTTTTTTTTTATTAGATCGTAAAGTTGTGGTTTACGCATGTCCTTTTCATATGGTATACCCTTTTCTAATAACCACGATTCCATTTTTGCCTTCTTGTCATTAGATGTAGGGGCAGGATCCATTAATTTGTTGTGGTACGGAGCATTATCGATAACCACCACCGAGTTAGGGCTCAAATTTGGAATCAGTTGGGTCCGTAACCATTTCTCATAATTTTTGAAATTCATGTCATCATGATAGTCTCCGGTTTTGCTGCCAGATTTGAACATTAGTAGCGCGTTCGGAACAAACCCTGCTTCTGACCCAGCGTGTACCATCACTATCCGCTGACCTTTTGATATCGGGCGCTTTAGTCCTTGAGCGGAACCATCTGACCACGCCTTACCTTTTGTATGTGATGAGTGGGCATACGACTCGTCAGTGAATACAATTGGTCGCCCTTCGTCCCTGTATTTTTTCATTGCCTTCAAGTACAAGATCCTTTTCAGGCGAATGTCGGTCTTCTCTATAAGAACCATTCTATTGGTTTCGGTCTTTCGCCACTTGAAACCCAAGTTTTTGATAATTGTCTTTAAGCTCGTTTTACCACCTTGAAAATTTATATCCCGTTTGAGTTTCGCTAGTAATTTGTTTATCGTCGGCATTTCTTTTTCAGTTTTGTGGAAGTTGTGTATGCATCTTTTTACTACTCCCTGGTCAAAATTATCCATATCAGTAATAGGTTTTGATCTAGACCTTTTTTTACCAGGCGTGCGGAATACTGAAAGTAAGCCCGAAATATTGCCTTCAGTTGCGATCCGCTGTACTGTGCGTTGGGACACACCAGTTGCGTTAGCAACTCTTAAATAAACTTTATCGACATCTTTTACGCCTTCTTCTTTTTCTTTTTTCATATATTGCGTTAAATCGTAAATAATTTTTCTCGCCTGGCGATTTAACACACTGTTATGTTTTGGTGGCATGTTTGGCGAATAATATAAGTGCTAACTGACACTTGCAAATAAAACAAATAAAACAAACAAAACAAACTTAACACTATTAATAAAAACAAACAACAATAACAACGAAAACTTTTGTAACCGACTGTGCTCAAGACAGAGATAGCGACACGAACACGACACCAATGCTAACGTGTGACTGAGAAATATTACCGTGTACCGAGCATTGCCGAATAAGCACGAAGCTTTACGAAGTAACCAGAAAGGGATGTCCAACACGCGTGCCTGAGGGTGTTGTTTAATCGATTTTTATTCAAATCGATTAAAATTAAGACATAAAAATATATTTATTTGCAATTTATAAGGAGGTTCTAAATTTTCTCAAATAGTCGTTACTCAAGAAGACGTTAATAGATAATTGATATTTAAGTACATTATGTCTTTCAGCTGAGAAAATAATATGTTTTTAGTTTTTTTTTTTTATTTAAGTCGAAATCTTGTTTATTATCAACAAAATTCACTATATTTGTAAATCTATTTCGTTTAATATCTTATATAAACAAAAATCAATAACTTCTAAATAAAACTAATCGATTGCGATATTTTATGACTAAAGGGTCGATTGTGTTTACTTATGGTCAATCTCTAGCCTAGACCACCGCCCCCCGTACGTCGCCTCATGCCACCATTTTGTTCCTTAAAAAAGCTATTGCGCAACCTTCTGCGCGAAGGTCGGACTCGCCAAGATACGTCGGCCGTATTATATATATATATATATATATATATATATATATATATATATATATATATACAGAGCCGGATTATAGTTTAGGTTTAGGTACCTACGCGTCAGGTATTTCGGGTAAGTAGATTAAATTGCCGAAGGGTCGGTCTCCTGTGCTCTTTGCTGACCGACTGTAGTGTGTACTTGCCGTGTAGTGTAATTGTATTTAATTTAATTTAGTAGTAATTTGTATTTAGTAGTGATGCCATCGCACAAGCCACCGGCGCTTCGCCTGCAGGCGGAGCTGCGTTGGGCCGCGAACGCCCATATCTTGATACGGCCACCCGATCGGGTCCATAGTTTAGAGTAACGGCTCGAGCAGGTCATGGCCCGAAGGGCCATAGTGGAGGAGGCTTGCACTGAGCTTTTGGCATCGAATGCGGAACAGGGAGTCCCAGACTCCTGCCTCGCGGTCTACGAGCAATTCTTTTTGCTCACGGACGAGTTGATCGAGGCGAGGGCCAAGTATGCTAGTGAAGCGCGTGAAGCTCAGCTGAGTGGCCTGCTCGAGTCCCTTCGGAAGCAGCCTACTCAGCCGGAGCTGTTGGGACGACTCCCAAATCTGGACCTGCCAAGGTTCTCCGCGGTCCTCTCCAACTGGCTGACCTTTGTTAGCCTTTTTAACAGCCTAGTGGAAGCCCGGAGGGAGTTGACACCAAGCCAGAAGATGGCGTACCCCTGGACTCACTGGAGGGGGAGGCCCTGGGCGTCGTCGGCCATTTGAATTGTTAAATAGGCTACTCAGCCGGAGCTATTGGGACGACTCCCAACTCTGGACCTGCCAAGGTTCTCCGGGGTCCTCTCCGACTGGCTGACCCTTGTTTGCCTTTTCGACAGCCTAGTGGACGCCCGGAGGGACTTGACACCAAGCCAGAAGATGGCGTACCTCCTAGCCTCACTGGAGAGGGAGGCCCAGGGCGTCGTCGGCCATTTGAAACTGTCGGACGACGCCTACCAGAGCGCCCGAGACCTCCTCGCTGGAAGGTACGCCAACGTCCGGCGAATTGCGGACGAATACGTTAGGAAGCTTCTAAACCTCCCGCTGCTTACAGACTACGCCCGGACATCGTAAATCCAGTCGTGGTAACCTGTAATTCCTTTAGGCGGTTGGATTTACCGGTGGACGAATGGTCCTTCTTGTTGCTCCATATCGTGCTGTCCCGCCTGCCTCTCGATCTTCGGATCCATTTTGAGAAGAGGTGCGGCGGGGACTGCGCCTCCTATATTCCGCCCTTCAGGGACCTGCTGCGGTTCTTGGAAGAGCAGTGCCGGCAAATCGAGAATGCAGCGGGCACTGTTGACGACCTACGGGTTGCCAACCGAGCCGTGCCCAGGGAGAGGCGGAATCCACCGGGCAAGTCGTCGCCAACCCTAAGAAAACGCGGAGCCCCCGCGGGAGGGCGCCGCCCCCTACCATCTTACAGTCGGGGGGTCGTCACCCTCCCTCAACGTGTTGAGAGGAACTTCACGGCCACTCAGCGGTCAGCTAGACCCTTCTCATCCCCGTAAGCTGAGCGGCCGCGACTGGAGTACCACCCTCCCCCCTTTGGTCGGTACTGGTACTACGGGGTTCCTGCGACCTGAAATCTGTCCCGGGCCTCAAGGCCGAGGTTCTGAAGCTCCCCAAGTCGGCCCGTTCGGTTATTTCCAACCCCGGGTCGTTGAAATGCCGCCGGATTGCCGCTTTCGGGACCCCCGGTTCGAGCACCAGTCTGATGGAGGCAGCCTCAGCTAGGTAGCTGCCGCCCTAGCTCCCACCACGGTCGCCACCACTGAACCTTTGAGCCGTCAACAGTCTACTTGTCAAACTGTTCTATTTCCGACGGCTTCAGTGAAGGTGTACAACCCGAGTGGCGACTGTTTAACGGTTCGCGCTCTATTGGATTCGGGTTCACAACGCTGTGTGGCCTCCACTTGGTTGGTGGGAAGACTAGGGCTCCCCTGGAGCTCTGAATCACGTCCAATGGTAGGTATTGGAGGTGCCGAGCCGAGTTTTGGATTTTGGCTGGCCGACGCACCGTTCGGAGCGTCCTCTTTAAGTGCATACCTTGTTATAACTGAAGGTCACCATATCGCAGCCTATGATGGGTGACTTACCCGACCGCGTCAGGGCCATCCAACCATTCGCTGGAGTCGGAACCGACTTTGTTGGCCTCTTCCTCGTCAAGTCCTCCAACCTTCGTAACGCGTGTTCACATAAGACCTATCTGTGCGTTTTCGTGTGGCTCGCCACTAAGGCCGTTCACTTAGAACTTGTAAGTGCCCTCAGCACTGAAGCATTTGTGGCCACGTTGGGCCGCTTCGTACCGCGTCGCGGTTTGCCGGACCTGATTCGGTCTGATTGCGGAACGAATTATAAGGGCACGGATAGATATTTGAGAGAGAAAGGAATGGAAGAGATGTTTCACATGTAAAATGTATAAAAGATGATTCTGGAAGGATTTTGACTGACGATGAAAGTATAAAGAAGCGATGGAAGGAGTATTTTGAGAAATTGATGAATGAGGAGAATGAATGGAATGGTATGCTTGAAAACCCACCAGTGAATATGGGCTTAGTGAGAGAAATTAGTGTGGAAGAAGTAAAAATGGCTGTTAGGAATATGAAGAATGGGAAGGCAGTCGGCCCAGATGGAATACCAGTAGAAGTGTGGAAGTTGCTGAGTGCGGATGGATGGAAGTGGTTGAGTTTATTTTTCGGTAAATTGTTGCAGGAAGAACAAATACCTGAGGAATGGTGCAGTAGTATACTGGTCCCCATTTTTAAAAACAAAGGAGACGTTCAAACTGCAGCAGTTACCGGGGAATAAAACTCATGTCACATACTATGAAAGTCTGGGAAAGAATAATAGAGAGAAGAATGAGAGAAGAGTGTGAGATAACACAAAACCAGTTCGGATTCATGCCCGGTCGAGGTACGACAGATGCCATTTTCGCATTACGCCAATTGTGCGAAAAGTACAAGCGCGTGCATAAAAATCTGCACATGGTTTTTGTCGACCTTGAAAAGGCGTACGATCGGGTTCCCCGTGAGGTTTTGTGGTGGGCGTTAAAGATGAAAGGTATGCCTGGGAAGTATGTGAGGTTAGTCCGTGCTATGTACAGAGCATCCCGTACATGTGTACGATCTGCCGCGGGAACTACGGGCAGTATCGATGTGGCGGTAGGGCTGCACCAAGGGTCGGCATTGAGCCCTTACCTCTTCCTACTGATTATGGACGCTTTGACGTCGGACCTGCAGGATGAGGCACCCTGGTGCATGCTCTTTGCTGATGACATCGTGCTTGTCGGGGAAGAAGGCATCGAGGTACAGAGCAGACTGACGGGGTGGCAACAGAGGCTGGAAAGTGTTGGCTTGAAGATCAGCAGATCCAAAACCGAATATCTGTGCTGTGATTTCGGCGGTCTTTCCAGTCCTGTACCCATGTCGTTGGATGGCGCTATACTGCCTACCTGCTCAGATTTCAAGTACCTCGGTTCCCTCATTCAAGGCGACGGCGGAATAGATAGAGCTGTGCAGCATAGGATTAACGCAGGGTGGATGAAATGGCGACAGGTCACAGCCACAACGTGCGATCCCCGAATGCCAATAAGGCTGAAGGGGAAAATTTACAAATCGATCATCCGACCTGTCGTCATGTATGGAAGTGAATGCTGGGCCGTCAAGAAGAAGGATGAAAATAGACTGCATGCGAATGAAATGAGAATGTTACGATGGATGTGTGGTGTGACAAGGATGGATAAGATAAGGAATGAGTATATAAGAGGAAGCCTGAAAGTAGCGCCAGTGGTAGAAAAGGTGAGAGGAAGCAGATTGGCATGGTTTGGGCATGTGATGCGGAGGAATGAAAGTCATGTCACAATACGAGTGTTGAATATGAATGTGGAGGGACACACGGGCAGAGGAAGGCCGAATAAAAGATGGATCGATTGTGTGAAGAGTGATATGAGAATGAAAGGAGTAAGTATGGAAATGACGGCTGATAGAGAGGAATGGAACAAGAAGGTTTACTGCGCCGACCCCAGATAATGGGAGAATGAATGAATGGATAGATATTTGAGAGGTCGTCGAATTTCTGTCCAGCAACAGGACTTATTTTTGTACTGCGATGTCCAAGAAGGGCATCTAGTGGAAATTCAACCCTCCGGCTTGCCCACACTGGGGCGGTTTTTTTTTATTGAAGAAGGGGCAAACGAGCATGCGGCTCACCTGATGTTAAGTGACTACCGCCGCCCATGATCAACCGCAACACCAGGAGAATTGCGGGTGCGTTGCCGGCCCTTTAAAAAGGAGTAAGCTCTTTTCTTGAAGGTCCCCAGGTCGTATCGGTCCGGAAAAATCGCCGGTGGTAAACTATTCCACAGATAGGTTGTACGTGGAAGAAAACTCCTTGTGAAACGTACAGTGGTGGACCGCCAAGCATCCAGATGGTGTGGATGGTATCGGGACGTTTGCCGTGTAGTGCGTTCACGAAATTTGGCGGCTGAGATTAATCCGAACAATTCCTCAGAGCACTCCCCGTGATAGATGCGATAAAATACGCAAAGAGATGCAACATCTCTTCGCAGCGCCAGTGAATCGAGCCGATCGGAAAGCACTCGGTCGTCGACGATTCGAGCCGCTCTGCGCTGGATGCGGTCAAGTGGAAGGATCTGCTACTGGGGAGCCCCAGCCCAGAGATGGGAACAGTATTCCATGTGCGGCCGAACAAAGTTGCAGGCGGTGTGCCGGCATGAAATACTGTCCCGCTCTGCTGAGCACGCCAAGCTTTTTAGAGGCCTATTTGGCCTTCCCTTCCAAGTGACCACGAAACTGCACGTCACTCGATATGTCGACGCCGAGGATTCCAATACTGGCTGAGGCAACAAGGGGAGTGCCTTGAAACTGAGGGGATACGACAAAGGGGTTCTTTTTAGCGGTTAACGCGCAAACTTGTGTCTTCTGGGGGTTAAACTGGACTAGATTTACTCGTCCCCAATCCGAGACTCTGTTCAGCAAAGACTCGACTTCAGACACAAGTTTGTCCCGGCACTCGGAGACGTTTTCCCGAGAAATATTGGCTCGGCCGGTGTAAAGAGCATCACCAGTGCTGTCATCTGCATAGCAACGAATGTTACGGGTATGCAACATATCATTGATATGCAGAAGAAACAGCGTTGGCGATAGCAATAGGCTTGCAATCGGAGCTTGCACCGTCCACAACGACCTTGATGCTCCGATATGCAAGAAAGCTGGTGATCCAATCGCACAATTTCTCGGGAAGCCCATAGGAAGGGAGCTTCGAAAGAAGCGCTTTGTGCCAAATCCGATCGAAGGCCTTCGCAATGTCCAAACTAACGGCCAATGCCTCCCCCTTGAACTCTACTGCCTCCGCCCATCTGTGAGTTAGGTAGACCAGAAGATCACCAGCTGACCGACCACGGCGAAAACCGTATTGGCGGTCACTAATCAGCTGGTGATCTTCAAGGTACCTCATTAGCTGGCAGTTTACAATGGACTCCATTGTTTTGGAGAACAAGGAGGTGATGGCGATTGGCCGGTAGTTGGACGGGTCTGAGCGGTCGCCTTTTTTAGGGATCGGGTGGACGAAAGCTGTCTTCCATGATTTTGGGACTACGCCTAGGGAGTAGGAGTACCGGAAAAGACGCGTTAAAACCGGTGCCAACTCTGGAGCACACGTCCTCAGCACAATTGGGGGGATTCCGTCAGGCCCACTCGACTTTAGGATGTCCAGGGAGAGGAGTGCTTTGCGAACCGAGCGGTGTGTGAAGTGCACTTCCGGCATGGAGCACTCACACCGCGGGATGGTCGGCGGCGTACTCCCCCCGTCATCGAGAGTCGAGTTAGACGCAAAGAAAGATCCTAGAAGATCGGCTTTCTTCTTTGCAGTATGGGCCAGTGAGTCGTCCTCCCTGTGCAGAGAAGGAAGAGATGGCTGACAGAAATTCCCCTGGACAGCCTTGGCGTGAGACCAGAATGCACGGGTTCCAGAAGGAAGGCGAACTAGTTTCTCGCCAATTCTGCCTATGTGCTCTGACTTTGCCTTGGCAATGACTCTTTTGAAGGATTTAGAGGCGGAATTATACTTCTTTTTTAGAGCGCTGGTGTTTACATCCCGGGACGCTGATGCATCGACCCAGGCTTGGTAGCACTCCTGCTTATAGCATGATGCTATTTTACAGGAGCGACCAAACCATGGCTAAGATTTGCCTCCAATGGGCACCACAGAGGAAGGAATAAAAAGGTCCATACCCTGAAGTACCACATCAGTAACAGAATCCACAACAACGTTGGGATCATCCGGCGAGAAGCAAACCCGCCCCCAAGGGTAGGATGCAAAGAAAGACCGCATCCCATCCCAATCGGCTGACCTATAGTGCCAAACACGGCGGCAGCCTGCAGAATGCAACCGCGATTTCAGCGTGAGTGACACAACACTCCGGACCAGACAATGGTCCGAGGAGCCTAAAGGGGCGTCGACGGAAATCTGATATCCGTCCGGGTGAGAGGTCAGCAGAAGGTCCAACAGGGAAGGTGCATGATCCTCCACATCTGGAATTCGCGTAGGCGAAGTAACCAGTTGTGTCAGACCATATGCCAAGGCAAAATCATGAACAGATCTCCCTGCATGATCGGTTAAACGTGAACCAAGCCATTCGGCGTGATGGGCGTTAAAGTCGCCGAGGATCACGATCTCTGCGGAGGGGATCTGCTGTAGCAACGAATCTGCAGCCATTTGGACGTGGTCGAAGAGTCGGTCTGTTTCGGCATTACCGCTATGGGACCTATAGAGGCACCCGTAAACGCGCGGATGGTCGTCGCTGTCTACGCGTAGCTAAAGGATGGACAGGTCCGAACCTTCAAGTCTGCCGAGGCGTCGAGAACAGATGTCCTCTCTGACGTAAACGCAAACTCCAGCCCAAGGCACAAAGGAGTGTTCCAGTTTGTACCCCGGGTAGGAGAGATACGAGACATCAGTCGGAGAGGACACCCGCGTCTCGGTCAGAAAGAGCAGAGCCGGCCTCGCCGTCTCGAGATGGTAGTGGACGGCGTTTAGGTTAGAGTGAAGTCCCCTGATATTGCAGAAATTCACGGACAGCGTGGCAGGGGTCGCCTTGGTCTTGTTGCTCCGTTTGCCCCGAGCAGTTGTAGTCTTGAGCGGAATTTTGCCCCCCCCCCCCAGAATACGGGGGGCAGCCTGAGCACCCACGCTCAGAAGTGGAGAAACATGGTCGTGGATGCTCAGCGAGGGATTCTTCAGGGGTGCTGGTACCCTCCTGGGGTAGTCTATCATTATTTAATTCCGCTACCATGTTGATGGGGGGGGGGGGGGGGGGGATTTGGGCCTCCGGCCCCCTGCACTCACCAGACGAAACGCGGAAGAAGAGCTTCCACTTCACGCCGGTATTCTGTGAGGTCGTGGTACCACCCCGGTTTGAGCCGGCATACGTGTAACAGCAAAGCTGCCGCGTGGCTCTACCACTGTTAAACTGGCGGTATTTTTGAGGCGGTGGTTAAGGTTGCAAAAACGCATCTCCGTCGCGTTATTGGCGAAACTATTTTGACATTTGAGGAGCTTGCCACTGTATTCTGTAAAATTGAGGCGGTACTCAACTCTCGGCCCCTCTGTCCCCTCTCGTCCGATCCGAATGATTTGGAAGTTCTAACCCCGGGCGATTTCCTGATTGGCCAGCCGCTTAACGCCCTGCCCGAGTACTCCTTCAGGGAAACAAACTCTTCGCGCAGAGTTTTTGGCACCGATGGTCTCTGGAGTACCTACATCTTTTGCAGCAGCGCGTTAAGTGGTCTGACAAGACGGATCCTCCTCGGGTTGGAGACCTCGTGTTAGTTAAAGAACCTAACGCTTTGCCTTTGTAGTGGCGCCGTGGGCGCATTGTTAAGTTGTCGTATGGACCGGATGGAGTGCCTACGGTGACCGAGGTTTTGGTTGGAGATTCGGTCTTGCAACGTGCCGTCGCGACCCTATCCCGTTTGCCAATTTACTCGCGGGCGTAAGTCCCTAGGCCCGGGCGGGGGTTCGTTTACGCCAAATCTGGCAATTTGAAACTTGCAAGGCGCTCGTCTCGGACGAGGAACCGGTTGGAAGGTTGCGCGGAGGGGTTTCATCTTGCGACCTGCAACCGCGCCTGTTAGTCTGGAAGAATCTTTGTGCGCTACGGCCATGCCGGTGGCAGGTCGGGAAATTAGAATATTCGATTGTACGCGACGGCCGTGTCAATTAGAGGTCGGAGTTATGTAAGAATCGTTACGTCGCATTACGACGGCCTCTTTTGTGTTGTCTTATTTTGTACGTCTACGTGACAACGAGGTTTTCCTTGAGTATTGAGTGACTAATGTAACTTCGATTGCCATTAATTTGCATTGACGCGTGGCTTGTGTAGTACTTTAATATCGTACGAAGGAATTTTGCTTTGTCGGTTGAACGCTAAACTTTGTGAACAGGGAGGAGATCACGTTCTCTTCGATTATAGTTGTGCTAAGTGACGTTGGACTTGAGTTCCGATAGCGGCTAACGCCCTCTGGAGTGATTGCACCTTGGGGAGCTGGGCAACGCATGTGGTTCTGCTATCTGATTACATCGGTGACGTCAGGTTACATTACACACCTCCCTACACCACTCACACATACCATTTACTTGCCCCTGACGGCACCTTGTGGTCGACCCTACCTCCGGAACTCGGTAAGTTTGTGTTTGCTTATACAGCCGTTATAAATTAATTATCCATAGGCCATTGAGCCCTCCCCTCAGTTGCTCGTCGAGTTGGGTTACTATGGGCCCTAGCCCAGTCAACTTTTGTCGGAGCAACTGAGGGCCGTAACATACATATAAACATTATACATTTGCGTCATATTTTAAAAATGTTGGCGATTATTTTATGTCATTTTGTGCTCCAAATGTTATTATATCCTGTTTCAATTAATTTGTGACGAATGGAGATACCGGACATTATTTTATATTCTTTTGTATTTGAATAAATAAAAACAAATTCTGGCATGCTTCACTCAGCGTACACACAATTAAAAGTTGTTTTAATACAGTGGGATATCCGACACAATATGGCGGCAGCGCGCTAGTACGATATGGCGTCAATTAATGACGTCATTTGTATTGGCCAGTATACTGGAAACATTTCGGAATATACCCTAAATCTGACAGTTTTAAGTGTCATAAACTACGTACATTAAACTAGCTAACTATGCTATTTTGTTTGCAAACCTTGGCTAGTATGGCCAATTTCACGAAATGACTGACCATACTAGCTACAGTCTTACAGATTACAAAATGTGGTTAATGGCTAGTTTCAGGTTTAACATTTGGTTGAAGAAAATTTCATATAACGTTTGCTGATAGTTATCTCGCTAGATAGATATAGCTTCTAAGCGAAAAGGCCACCACTTGCACCTTTGTAAGTTTTATTTATTTTTTGTTCTATGTACCTTTAAATAAGTTTAATTTCTCTTTATTTGAATTTCATGTTTATTGGTGTACAATAAAGTATGTTTAATTTATTCATTCTTTCATAGTTTAGGCCTGAGACTATCATTCATCATCATCATCATTACAGCCCTTCAAAAGTCCACTGCTGAACATAGGCCTCCCCCAAGTAATGCCACAAAGCACGGTCCTGAGCCACCTGCATCCATCGACTTCCTGCATATCTTACCAGGTTGTCACTCCATCTAGTGGGGGTCGCCCTACACTACGCCTACCGGTACGAGGCTGCCACTCGAGAACCTTTCTTCCCCATCGGTTATCGGTTCTTCGAGCTATATGGCCGGCCCATTGCCACTTCAGCTTACTAATCCGTTGGGCTATGTCGGTCACTCTGGTTTTACTGCGGATATCCTCATTTCTGAGTCTATCACGCAGAGAAACTCCGAGCATAGCCCTCTCCATAGCTCGCTGAGCGACCTTGAACGTCCTCATACGGCCAGCAGTGAAGGATCACGTCTCAGATCCGTAAGTCATCACTGGCAACACGCACTGGTTGTACAATCTAGTTTTTAGAGATTGAGGTATACCTGACGAGAAGATATGTCGTAATTTCCCGAACGCTGCCCAGCCGAGTTAAATCCGTCGATTGACCTCTCGGTCGAAGTTGGAATTACCTAGTCTGACTATTTGTCCCAGGTAAACGTACTCGTCAACAACTTCGAGCATAGTGCTCCCAACAACTACCGGTATAGGTGTGACACGGACATCAAACATGATCTTTGTTTTGTCCATGTTAATCTTAAGACCTATCCGTTTGGAGGCACTATTGAGGTCATTGAGCATAGTGCTTAAGTCCTCCAGCGATTCTGCCACAAGGACTATATCGTCGGCAAATCGAAGGTTGCATCGCCAATGATGTTAATACCGTATCCTTTCCAGTCCAGTAGCTTGAAAACGTCTTCCAATGCAGCGGTGAAGAATTTCGGGGATATAACGTCACCCTGTCTTACACCTCTCTGCAGTTGGATAGGTTTTGAGCTCTGGTTCTGTACTCGGATAGCCATCGTAGCCCTACTGTACAAACACTTCAGCACTTCGATATACCGACAGTCAACTTGGCACCACTGAAGGGACTGTAGCACCGCCCAAATTTCGACGGAATCAAAGGCTTTCTCATAGTCCACATACGCTAGGCAAAGTGGCAGATTGTACTCTTCAGTGTTCTGTACAATCCGCCGCAGGGTATGTATGTGGTCTATGGTACTGAAGCCTTTTC
Source organism: Parnassius smintheus behrii (assembly GCA_036936625.1). Taxonomy (NCBI): domain Eukaryota; kingdom Metazoa; phylum Arthropoda; class Insecta; order Lepidoptera; family Papilionidae; genus Parnassius; species Parnassius smintheus. Next base: position 33,949,984 of record JAUPFT010000024.1, read on the forward strand.
GGAAACCGGCTTGTTCGGGAGGCTGGAAGTCGTCGAGTCTGCGTGCGAGACTATTCGTAATGACTCTCGAAAACAGCACGTAGACGCGGCTCAGAAGGGAAATCGGTCTGTAGTTCTTCAAGAGAGCGTTGTCGCCTTTCTTAAAGAACAAGACCACCGCATTTCTGCTCCACGCCTCTGGAGTAGTGCCACCATGGAGGACGGAATTGAAGAGCTTCTGAAGGACTTCAAGTACCGGTGTTCCACCCGCTTTCAGAAACTCCGCTGTAATTCCATCCTCGCCTGGGGCCCTGCCGTTTTTAAGGTGCTGGAGAGCCATTCTAATCTCGCTTAGACTGACGTCCGGGATATCATCAGAATAGTGTCGGATAAGACTTGCTCTTGGATCGTTACTCATACTTGCGTGTGGCTCCAACGATGATGTGTACAGCTGCCCATAGAATCTCACTCAAAATCTCAGGTGTCCCGGAAACGATGCTGCCACACTCAGTCTTCAGCTTTGACAGTTGGCTCTTACTGGTAGACAGATCTCTGGCAGACTTTGGAGCCCTGGTTCCGCTCGATTGCTTCTTTAATACGAGCAGTATTAAAGTTGCGTAAGTCTCGCCGCATGCATTTGGAGATCTGTCTGTTCAGTTGCCTGTATGCTGTCAAATCTGTTGACGATTGCAGCCTCATCTCCCGTCTAACAGCCATGAGATTAAGAGTGTGATCGGAGAGTTTTTGTGTTCTTCTGCGGCGGGTCTTGCAGAACTTAGCTCCGACCGCATGGACAGTTTCCACGAGCTTGTCATTCATATCGTCTACTGCATTGCAATCTTGTAGGCACTGAAAGCGGTTACGTAACTCGAGCTGAAAGTTTTCGGGATTCTAGATGAGCACGAGGGGGACGGAGCGTTGACTTCATTAGACGAGACCTCTCCAACTTAACGTTTAGGTTCAGTGTGCCTCTAACCTTTCGGTAATCGCTGCCAGTTTTCACCCTTGCGATCACTGAGACATCACTGAACAGTTGGCGTCTGGTCGTAATAATGAAGTCAATCTCATTTTTTGTCGAACCGTCGGGGCTCGACCAGGTCCACTTCCTGGGGGGCCGCTTCTGGAAGAAAGAGTTCATCATAAAGAGTCCCTCTTTCTCCATAAAGTCGCCAGCTGCTGGCCCCTTCGGTTCCGTTGCCCTACTTCAAATTTCCCTAACTTCAACTCACCGTTTTCTCTTGTGCCTAGTTTTGCGTTGAAGTCTCCCATCAACGCCGTGTAGTGGGTTTTGGAGGAATGCATGGCTTTGGAAATATCCTCATACATTTCCTCCACCTCCTCATCGGGATGTGCCGAGGTTGGTGCGTAAACCTGTATGACCTTCAGCGAATACCGTTTGGTGATTCTGAGTATCAGGTACGCGACCCTCTTCGACACACTCCCAATCTTCACAACGTTGTTGACGAGAGACTTGTGGACGATAAATCCGACACCTCCTTGGGACAGATGGTCGCCCTCCCGGTGATAGAACAAGTTGCCGGATTCGAGAATCACCATGTCCTCCCCCTCTCTTCGGACCTCGGAAAATCCTATAATATTCCAGCGCAACTTGTCTATCTCTTCTTCCAGCTCCAGGATCTTCTCGTCAGTCCTCAGGTTGCGTGCGTTAAATGTTGCCAGGTCGTCGTAGGTGGCAACCGAACCTCCAGTGGAGATTCTTAGCACCCCCTGCCCCGCCGTTACCATGGTCGCCACCGTAGCCAGGAATAGCGGGGCCGCCGGGGACTGGGGGCCGTCTATTTGTGTAATTGTTCATGGGGGGTATATTGCCATAGTTGCCACGCTTGGCGAGCGGGTTGGCAACCGCAGTTTTTTTTGTCTTGTTTTTTTTGTTTTGTTTTGTACAGTTGCTGTTATTAGGAAGATGCTGCTGCCCATCTCCTGTCTGTTTCCCTCTGTCGCTTTTTATGACACCCACGGGAAGATATGAGGTAGTGGATATTCTTAACCGCAACTACACGGTGGCGGTTGAGCCTGAGACTATAAGTTAACCATATTTTGTAATTCAACCAATAAATTCAAAATTAAAGTTACAGCCTATAAACGTCCCACTGCTGGGCACAGGCCTCCTATTATTTCTGAGAGGGTCTCAACCAATAATAAGGCTTAAAATTATACTTACCTAACAAAAACTGTTCAGCTATGACTTCTGCATCCTCATCAGCTTTTAATGCAGCTTCTCTCAAACAATCCCTGATTCTATGTGGATCATACATCTCTGCTAACTTCTGGTGTTTCTTGTTCAACTCTTCATAATTCATTTTCATTTGAACTATCGTAGATATTCTATCTATCACTTCCGTTTTCAGATCATCCAGCATCTGTTGTTTGGCTATGTTGTCTTGAGCAATCTCTTCTATGCTGTTCATTAATTCTTCGGTTTCTAGGTCTAGCTCAACTAACTGAGGGTTGGTTTCTAGAAGTTTGTCCTGGAAGTTGATAAGGATCATTGTTATCAAAGCTCCCTGTTACAGTATGTAAATATAAACCGAATATTTTTGATAAATGATATGGCACAATGGTTTCTGGTTAAATCCTGGTCACAAAGGAGACATTTTCAATAGTCGATAGCGATTTAGAATGATTGATGCATTCTCAATGCAGGAGACTTCTAAATCACAATATATAACGTTTTTTAAACGTTTTTTAAAGAGTTTTCGAAAATAGGCCTGTGAATCTTTGTGGATGTGGAAGACTCATGATATTTATAAAGAGAAAATAGTTTGTTTAATATATAGAGCCTATTGTAATGTACATCTTGGCCAAAACAATTAGGCGCATTACAGGCATGCGGTTTCGACACCCGCACCGTGCCTCTACCCCCCCCCCCCCCTCCCTGCTCATCCCCTAGTGACCAATCACCGTTCCGGGTTCCCTCCCTAGTTCTAATGACATCTTAGCTGCCTGCGTGCGCCTAATTGTTTTTATTTTTTTATTTGTAAACATTTATTTTATGTGATAGAACTATGCATTGCTTATAATAAATTAGAAGCAGATTCCGATACTAACATTATATTAAGAACTAAGATAATTTCATACTAACGCATAAAAATCACTGCCAATATACATTTCAAAGCTGGGCACAGGCCTCCTCTCATTTCTAAGAGGGATTTAGGGCAAAAAACACAGAACAAGACAACAACACAGAAAATCGTACTAAAATCTTGATTCTGTCATGTTGTAGGTATAAGCCCACTATAGAATAGAATAAAATCATTTCTATTCAATATAGATTACAAGGATACTTATTAAAAGTCAATGAAACATTACCACTGGTTCAGAAAAACCGTTTGTCTTGGGAAGAACCAGCAAACAACCCAGTGGGACTTTTTTTTAAAATAATTTACAATTAGTATGAAAATATTTAGAAACAGCACCGTAGCGATCACTTCATTCCCAGGGGTTATTACCAATCATGTACTCTTTAGCAGTATAATAACCCTTTCTAAACAATTTTCGCTTAATAATTTTTTTTTAACTTTTTGATAGATAAGGCCCTTATATTTTCGGGGACTTAAGCAAGGTTTAGACGAAGCTAGTAACGATGGCGCCAGTCCTCTGACAAGCCAGCGCTGGCCTGGTCCGTCTTGTTTAGATGAGTCCAAATGGGTTCATTACAATCCTAGATTACTCTTGCAAATCGTCGTATTAAATTAATTATTTTTTAAACTTTAACCGAAAAATAATGTTCATATACATACATCAAATATAGGAATATGTACAATATTACTAGTAAAATTTTTATATTACGAATTATTTATTCTGGCGCGGGGGTTGCGGGGTGCGCGGGCGGAGGTCACTAGTTTGAAAAATAGGCAAGCGCTCTATTCCCGCCAGTACTGGCAGTCAACACTGGCTTCGTCTAAACCTTGCTTAAGTTGATAAACGAATTACTTTTTTTTTCACTATTTTTAGTGAAATAATTTTTGTTTTTGTGGACATATATTAAATTTTAGTAAGTATACTGAAAGGTCAAAGTTAAAATTTGTATTTCTTTAAATTTTTCTCTGGGGCATTCCTTCAGACCTAGGTTATACATTGCTCTTCGGCTCTTTGCTACAATATAAAGATAGCTTCAATGTCAGTTACATTACCCCATAGCAAGGTTCCAAGAAATAACTAAAATAAACTAACCTAGCTTTTTCAACACATGTTAGACCTCCAATCGTCCACTCATTTATCAATCATTCATTCAAATTCATTCAAATTCATTTATTTATTTGTGGATACAGTAAGTAAGGTGTTATAAAAATTTACAGTAGGTACCGTGTATTCTACCACAGTGTGGTGTACAAATATATTTCTTCACGTTATAGCCAATAACAGCAAAATGGAATACTTTTAAAATTGATTGCAAATTATAAAAATACAATAATCATATTTGGAGGTGGTATTAAATATTCACAGAAATGTTATATATTATAAGTGAAAAGCGTCTTGCAATGATACCTATGACAAATAACACTTTTCGTAATGGCGCCTTTACGTCTATATTGAAAAAAAAAAAAGAAAAAGGTGAAGTAAATAAAAATGTCATCTTTTCAAATTATTATTACTATTATTAAATATACGAGTCAACCATAGATACTGCATCTTAAGCTAATGTCACGTAAGTAAACTATATATATATATATATATACATATATATATATATATATATATATATATATATATATATATATATATATATAAAAGAAATCAAAAATGTCGATGTCATCGGCTCAGACAAAATAAATATTTTGTCTGAGGTCATCGGGTTATCATAATATCATGTCAAATGTATAATATATGGTATGTCAAATCAAATATAAATATTATAATATTATGTATACCAAAACAATCATTTAATTTCTATGTCATTAAGGTATTCATTAATAGAATAGTAAGATTTAGTAATTAATAATGTTTTTAATGATTTTTGAAGCTTTGTATATTATTTATTTTCTTTATGTCATTAGGTATTTTATTATATATAGGTATGGCTAGGCAAAATATACTTTTTCGCATTTTTGCTGACTTTGATTGTCGAACTTTTAATCTCAGAGGATACCTTCTATTATTTAAATTTTCAAACAATGGCAGGTTTCTATGGACAAACACAGCCGTCTCATAGATAAAAAGACAGGGAAAAGTTAGAATTTGCAGCTCTTTAAAATGTGGTTTACAGCTGTCTGTCCAGTGTAGATTTTTGATTGCTCGAATACACCTTTTATGAGCTTTGAATACCTTTTCCCGATCCACTGAGTTTCCCCAAAACATTACACCATACCTAAGTGTTGACTCAACGTATCCAAAATATGCTATACGAAGTGTTTGCGTATTTGCTCTTTTATTTAACTTATACAAGGCATATGAAAATTTATATAATTTACTGCAAACACTATCGACCTGTGCCTTCCAGTTCAGTTGGTTATCTATGATAATTCCTAAAAATTTAGTTTCTATCGTTTCATAGATTGGTGAACCTTTATAATTAATATTAAAACTTGATAAACTATCTTTTTGCCAATTAAATTTCATAATTTTAGTTTTCTCTAAATTTATATTTAAGTTATTTTTTACGAGCCAATCAATTATAAGACCAATGGAATTGTTAATCTCAATTTCATAGCTATGGGTATTATTGCCTTCATAAACGACCGTACAATCATCCGCAAAAAGGACCATAGATTGTTGTATCACCGATGGAAGGTCATTAATGTACAAAAGAAACAGGAGTGGACCCAAAACGCTTCCTTGTGGAACGCCGTAGTACACAGCTCGGGGTGTCGATCGATAAACCTTTTCTGTCAACTTTATAGGACATATTCTCCTTATTTCAGCAATCTGCGTCCTGTGTGTAAGATATGACTCAAAAAGATCTAAAACTGTGCCTCGCAATCCATATTGATGTAATTTTCTTATTAATATTTTGTGATCCACAAAGTCAAAAGCCTTAGTCATGTCCATGTATAGCGCGGCCACAGGTATTTTTTTGTCTATACATGTTATAATTTTGTTGAGCAGGTCATAAATTGCCGCGTTTACAGATTTATTTTTACGAAATCCTTTTTGCTCATTTACGAGTATATTATCTTCGAGATATTTATTTAAACGTTTATATAAAACTTTTTCAAAAACTTTCGCAAATACAGTAATCAAAGCAACAGGGCGATAACATCCAACATCACATCTGTCGGTTTTTTTAAATAATTGATTTACTATTGACAGCTTTAGAGACTTAGGGAATTTGCCTTGCTCTATACATAAGTTTATTAAATGACATAAAATACCCGCAATCAAAAATGCTGTCTCTTTGACTACTTTAGTAGTTATTCCGTCATACCCTGTGCTTTGGGTATTTTTAAGTGACTTTATAGTTTCATATATTTCAACAGGAGTGACATAAACATTGACGAAGACTTATTAAATTGTATACAATAGTTACCTGCGTTCTCTTCATTAACCTGTTTCTTATGCTCCATTTGTATAAAGTGATCGTTAAAAGTTTGAGCTATTTCTTTCGGGTTTGTTATTATTCGATTATTATATATAATTTTGTCGATTTGTTTTATAGGGGCATTTGTTTGGTTATTCTTAATAACCTTCCACGTAGCTAAACATTTATTTTTTGCATTTGCTATGTAATAGTTATTCTGCGATCGTTTTGTGAGTTCAATAATTTTCTTTAATTTTTTAGTGTACCTTTTAAATTTATCTTTTGAGTCTTTATTAGGATTAAGGCGAAATTTCCATAACTGATTCCTTTTCTTTCGGCTACACAACTTAATTCCTTTTGTAATCCATTTCGGTTTTGTTTTTAAAGACATTCTTATCTTTATTTTCGGAAAGCATGTATGTGTATGTAAATGTATCAATATCCTTCCCAGAATTTTTAGGCACTCGGTACATGCATATTATAATTATTCCAAATTCAACAAGCTCAATTGCACAACATTCAACTTCGTTACTAATGGATAGAGCTTGAACTTCGTAAATTGTGTTATACTTAATATTATAGTCTACTAAAATACAAGCTCCACCTTGTCTATTTTTTCGCAAATAACTTGTAGCTAATTTGAAATTTGGTATACATAGATGTTTAATGTCATCTTCAACCATATTATGCTCGGTTATACAAATAATCCCAATTATTTTATTTTCATCTTTTAATTCCGATAAACACACAGCAAGTAAGTCGGATTTGTTAATAATTCCGTTTATGTTTTGATGCAAGAGATACAGATTATTTTGGACCACGAAAAAACTCTGAAGAATCATCGGTTTCATTACTCGCTGATACCTCCATCGCTACATTACAAAACTCTGTTTGCCATGATTTATCACATTTTGAATACAATTTTGAGTTCCCTGTTACACAAGCAGCGTTCTTTATATAATTTAAATAATTTTGTCTGTAACTAATACTTAAAATTTCTTTCAGTAATGACCTCGATAAGTTCAAAGCAAACAGCTTTCTTCGCGGGACAGATTTGCAATAATCCATATCCAAAAACACCGCTCGCTTAAAATTGCTACATAAGAACTTTAGTTCGTAATTTAGCTTAAATAAGTTTAGGTAATTGTTATGTGGAACCTCCGATATTATTACATTTGTATTTTGGCATGAGGTGACCAAACTCATCAAGTTACATTTTAATTTAAAAGGATTACGATCATTAGATCCTGTAAGTACAACCACACAATCATTTAAAGTTAATGAAGATATTTCATGTTTCCAAACATTTAACACTTCACTTGACTCGGCACCAGGTTTAATAAAGCAGTAAACTTGATATTCCGGACCCAGAAGTTTTTCCAATGAGTGTCTGACATTTTTCCCATACTGATCAGCAATAATTATGATTTTCTTTTTTGCAGATATACGATCCACCAATATTGACCGTTTATTAGTAATATTAGTAGATATGTTATCCTTGTCAATAACTTTATTTACCACATCTTGCTGCTGAACATTTAACGCTATTTCAGATTTGTTGCTATTATTTCTTTTAGTGATCCGCATATTACTGTTTTCTTTTTTGTGCATGTTACTGTCAGAGTATGTATAAATAATGTATCTCCAAGGCGATTTGATTGATTAAAATACAGTTTTTCTATAGTTTGTGATTCATCGGCGATGGTTCTTAGATAGTTGTATGGAGGTGGTATTAACTCAGTAGGAGGCGATGATATAAACATTTTTCACGGAGCTGGGTTGACCGAGTTAGATGCAGTTTTTTTGGAAAGTATCACAATTGATTTATTTGCAATAATTCTTAGACATGTTTAATTGTGACAAACCACCAGGGGGCGTTGATGCGGTTTTTTGTAAAGTGATTGAGATTTTGGGCCTAGGGTTAGTTAATTTCATGTCACTGAAAAATTAAAATTACCTGTAAATCAGGGTTTTCTAATATCTCCTGAAGCTCATCTATGCTTAATTCACTTAGCTCTGGAAATATTAAAGACTGTGAACTAATTATTGACTGTGGGCTGCTGTCTGCAGGCTTTTCTTCATGACTTGCCATATTTGGAATAGTCTTTTGAAACTCTCTTGTAATGGCTTGTACTACACGTCCTGTAAATATTATGAACAGAATTTAAATTTGTTTTGAAAAACAGTAACATTAACCTTATGATTTTTTAAATTTAGAAACTCTCTCGTAATGGCTTGTACTACACGTCCTGTAAATATTATGAACAGAATTTAAATTTGTTTTGAAAAACAGTAACATTAACCTTATGATTTTTTAAATTTAGAAACTCTCTCGTAATGGCTTGTACTACACGCCCTGTAAATATTATGAACAGAATTTAAATTTGTTTTGAAAAACAATAACATTTACTTTATTATTTCTTAAATTTACGCGAACACTACACATTGAATAAAACACTATTTACGGATTTTATCGCGTTTAATTAAACGTTTCATAAAATCCGTAAATAGAGTTTTATTCAACATTAACTTTGTTATAAAATGGCTAATCATCAAAATAAACGGAATGTACTTAAGGTTAGATTATTAAAATACATTAGAAAATATCAAAGGATATTGCTAAGTTTGCTTAAGAAAAGTCTAAGTTTTTTTTTTATAAAATTTTTTATAAAATAAGGGTGACAAACGAGTACACAGTCCACCTGATGGTAAGTGGATGCTATGGCCCATAGACGTCTACATCTCTTCTGGATTACGAATCAAAATGCAGATGTGTTGCCAGCCCTGAGGACTGAGATGGAATGCCTCGTTTCCAGTATAAAGGCTCTCCGGTCCTCTACACTCACCATGCGAAACACAGCAACATTAAGCTATTGTTTCACGCTGGCATTCTGTGAGAGCGTGGTCCTTCCCCGGTCGAGCCGACCCATTCGTGCTACAACTATACTTCTAATATAACTACAGCATGGTTCTACTACATATAGAATTATTTCTGTTACACAAATCGTGAGTTAGAAAGGGGGAATTAATGTCATAGGAATATAGAGGTTAATAACTTTGTGACCTATGGGGGTAGCTGTGGACACTATACGCAAATACCAACCTATTAGTATTGTTAGCGACGACAAAGTGAATTCGAACATTTAATCTTAATTATTTCTTATCAGTGAATTAAAACTAAGTGTTAGCATTTAATCTTAATTATTCCTTATCAGTGATTTAAAATTAGGTGATGGTATTAATCTTAACTGTTTCCTATTCGTAAAATAAAGCTAAGTGTAAAGACTGATTAGTGCTGAAAAACAGGAAAGTAAATTAAACACTTCTATTTTTATCTTAAAGTGACTTATATGAATCTATTTAATATTATTTAGGTCTGATTAGAACATTAGACGCAAGTATAAGCTTATTTTCTAGTAAGATTTCTTTTATCATAACTTTAAGAGCTATTAACACATAAGTGATTAATATAACTCTTTTTCCTTTAAAGTAATTCAAAAGAAACATTAATATGTCAATTAATCGCTGTATAATGTTATTTCATTATGAGAAAGATTTAAATTTCATGAAAAAATATTGTATAGATTCTTAAGCATAATTCCTGAAAAAGTGTTGTACATTCCTACCTCTTGGCGGCGCCACTTGTATGTTCGGCAAAAATATGGTCCTACTCCGGAGCTGAACCGTGAGGCGACCGCGAAACTATTTTTATTTTTTATAAATGTAAAATAAAGGTTTATTGAATGATTTATGTTTAGAATAATAGAAATAAGTTGTATCTATCGTTAGGAATAAATATAAATATTGTAAGGAATGTTTTACCACGTTTATTAAGGAAATTGTGAATCTCTCTTAGAAAGGATTACTCTGCGCTCTGATTGGTCAATAGATTCACTAATGCCGTGTGCGATTTTTTCTTAATTATGATTGGTTACAGCCGCTTATAAAAAAGGGGCGTTTTTCGTGGTAAATTATTCCAAATCCGGCAATGTAATAATAAGGAATCAAGAAATAAAACAAGAAGAAACTCTCAAGAAGTGTTATTTATTGCTCATCTAACTGCTACTGTATGCTCTCCAGTTAACATCCCGCCAGCAAACCCGCTCTATTTATCAACGCTCCCTTATAGGAGCAATTACAAGTATCTACTTTATTTTTACTTCGAAATTCAACAATATGTATGAATATAGTAGTGAACAATATAGAAGTGACTTGTAAACACAATATGGAAGTAGGTGGTGGGCAAATTAGAACCCCCAGACTTCATGCATCTATGACATTGCTTTCTGTTGCTAGTAAGGGAATTAATGTCACCATCTCTTTAATAGAAGTTTCAGACAAATTCACCTGCTTTATTCTTAACCTTTAACTAACTGGGTGGGGTCTAAGTAGACCCCATGATACTATTTTTGGTTATATTTTGTTTTGTAGGCAAACTACCGTTTTGCCTAAAATGGCAAAACAGTATAGTCTGTGTGCTGCGGGGGCTCTCGACGGGCGGACGTGAGCCGTGCTCTCGTAACGGTAAGTGCCTATTTTACATTGGTGGGGTTTTTATTATAGACCCCGCACGTGCTTTTATGAAGTATTTATTTACAATATGCTAATACAGTAATTTGCTTTGAGTCGCTATATCCGCGATGACAATATTACACGACTTATACAAGACTGTACTTACTCAGAAAGTGAAGACATAGAAAAAAAAAGTAACGTAAGTTACAAATAACTTGAAAAAAAAGTTTATGACTTTAGCAATCAAGAATCAATACACAGGGAACACCTTTCTGGTTTGGAAATCGAGCAAAGAGAACTCTTCTCCTAGTGAAGAGGAAGCAGAAGAAAGGCCGGGGAAATTATGTCAAAAATATATTACATATATTTTTGACATAATATATGTAATAACATATGTATATTACATAATTAAATTTACCATATCAATAAATTTATTATATGTGGTAGAGCCACGCTGCAGCTATATTATGGTAAGGACCACCCTCTCATACCAGCGTAAAATAGCAGCTTAATACTTCTGTGTTTCGTATGGTGAGTGTAGAGATCCGAAAACCCTTTTTTTTCTGGAAACGAAGCGTTCTAACTTAGTCCTCAGGGGTGACAACGCATCTGCCTCCTAATCGAGGATAAATGTAGATGTCTATGGGCCACAGCATCCACTTACCATCAGGTGGACTGTGTGCTCGTTTGTCACTCATATTCTATTAAAAAAACTTGTTGTTGTAACACATCAGTAATAGATTCCATTGTTTTTTTTTTTTGTAGAAAATATCATTTAAATGTTTACACTTTTGACAAAGGTCAACAAACAATTCGCTATTGTTGTCTTTTTTTTCTTTTCTAAACACAATGAATTTTAAAGTAATATTATAAAAATAAAATTGTTTTGTTTTCAATATCTATATAAATTTATGTTTTGTTATATGTAAAACTTGATAGCTTTTTGAATGATTTTTTAAATTATTTTTTGTATACAATATAATTGACATCATAATATTTTTAACAACATTAAACTTTTAAAAGCCAATGCACTTTGGATGTATCTACCTTACATTCTATTCACGATGTAACTATCTTACACTTTGTATACTTAAATTGAAAAATATTTAAAACGATCACTTTAAGGTACAACCACTAAACTCTGCCTGCACCAAATAGCACAGGCAACTCAATCTGTGCTCTTTGGTGCAGCCGGTCCCAAGCCCGGATAAAAGAGTATTGGGCGGTTCCGCCGGAGAGAGTGGGTGTATCCGGGGAACTTACACACCCACCTGCGCGGGGATGAAGGAGTCCTGGAGGGTTGAGCCGATCGTCACTGGCGTATATAGTGTCCAGGGGCAACAGGTCCTCTTTCGTCCGGATTTTAAGTTAAACGGTGGCCCTATCTGCTAGCTACAGATAGAGTAAACGGTGGCTCTATCTGCTAGCCACATATAGGTAAATGGTCAAGCGTCCCGTTAGAGGGTCGTAGGCGAGGGATGTGGGGGCTGCCTGGTCTCCCTGAGGGACCATGCTGACGGAGCAAGTGAGCCTATTCGGGCAGTGGGGCTTTTCAGTCCTATCTGCCAGCTGTATCGAGCTTCCGATTTCGCGCTGTGAGCCAACTTCGCATTCTTATATTCCCCCGGAAATTCTTTTTATAATAAAGTAGGGCGTTCCCAAAGGTGCGGGCTCTGTGGAGGATGGAAAGTCGGGGGGACGAATTCTTAACACATAAATAATATTGACAACACAAGGCCCATTAGAAAAGAGGGAGATGTGTGAAAGGTGCTTATCTTAGACACTGACAAACTAGAAGAAATTTAACCGGCATTAAACCGGCGGTTCCACAGACTGTACCACCCAGCATAGGTGGCCCCACCAAGGGGACAATTTCCGGGTTGGATGTTCCCAAAACCAGTTCCAAATCTGAGGAGCTGGACGCGAGAAATGAGCAAGGGGCCGCGAGTAGCAAAACTCCTGCGGAGTCCCAAAGAACTCATGTCCTTTTCTCTGCTGCCTGGCAAGTGCTAGTGAAGGGCAAGCCTCCCAAAAAGGTGACTAGCTGACCTGACGGACCATCAGGTGGGTCTATCCCATCAGACAGTGGTGCAAAGACCAAAAAGAAGAATAAGAAGCAGCAACAAAAAGGCCGCAGAGAAGGAAGTATCTGGACAAGCTACTGCCACTGCGGTGCTTGGGGCTGGAAGCAGTAGCCGTGCTGAAACTGGGAAGGATGAAAATCCAGCCCGAGTAGTAGGCACGGCCGCCGGAACCAGCTCTAAGACATCAGCCAGGAAGCAGAGAGCAGCTAAGAGTCCTGGAAAAAAGGAAAGAGCAGCCAAAAGGATGATGGATGAGTCAACCTCACCGAGAGGCGACCAAAATAAGTGCTACTCGAACAGCAACCAAAAGCTGCAAGAACGAGCTACGCTTCTGCTGCTAAAGTAGATTTGGGTATGGCCTTAATATGTGCACATTCAGGTCACATGACAAAGGAGGTAGCTGATGACATCCTCGTGGCTATACAGAGGAAGATGATCAGCGAGACCTGGTGCAGCCAGGACCCTGATGCGTCGGGACCAGCTTTTAGAGGCAAACCCGTTTACACGGAGGGTGTCCTGAAGCTGTGGTGCGACGACCACTGGCTTTGGACCGGTTGAAGGGGAATACAGTGCAACCTTAATATAACGTACATTGAAGTAATGTAACGTACATCGTTACATTGAGGTCTCAATATAACGACTTCCTTGAATTGTCTATAACATTCAATATAAAATATACCTTTACATTGCCAACGTTTCTTGCGAATAACCTTATAACGAATTTACAACTATCAAGAAAGTGTAAATACATCTTATTAACGAATTTTGTCAACCCAAAACCTTTGTATAAAGTTTATTAGTAGAAGTTGTGAATAAAACTATTTTTTTACCTCTTTATAACAAATTTTAGACCAACCTAACCTCAACATAACAAACCTCAGTTCAATGAATTACTTGATGTAACGAATATTTACTTGTTCCTTTCCGATTTGTTTTACCGAGGTTGCACTGTATCAATACCCTCGACCTCAAATCCAACATCTCGATAACAATAAAGAATCAGTCAGAGATACCACAAAGAATCCAATGTGGTATATTTATCCCTGATGCCCAAGGTGTATGGAAGGACTCACGTGATATTGGTCGTGTGCTTGCGTACCAGAACCGCTGGGTAAACATCAGGGACTGGCTGCTACTCAAAGCGGACAAACGACGGACGGGTGGTTCCTCGTTGTTTCGGTGCCAGAGGATCATATTCCGACCCCGATGAAAGCCGGGCGCCGTCTCGTATGTGTATGTAGGGCGGTATATACGTTAAATTCCAGGGTCGTGGAGGCTAATTCTTTGATTCTCCACCAAGCAGAGGCAGAAAAGAACCCGGAAGTCATGGATACCGGGGCCATGGTTACCAGTACTTCGGAATCACTGGATGCCAAGTCCAGTGAAAAAACGGCCTGCACAACCGAGCAGAAGCCCCCAGTGGAAACAGTGCTCAGCGGCAGCTCACTGAGTGACGAAGAGAGGATTGCATTTTGCTGTCCAACTCTGTCTCGGTGATTGACAATGAGACCCGATATCTGCTGGCAGGCTTATGTTTGGGCGGGGACGGGGAGGATGCGATCAATGATGGCGTGCCCTTCGTCCCGAACTAGCCTAGTTCAGGCCAACTTTCACCACAGTGAAACTGCGTCGGCTCAATTACGCAAGTGTTTGGAGGCACAAAGGACGGTCATAGCCTTAATCCAGGAGCCATGGGCTGGGGCTGGTAAAATTAAAGGTATAAACAACCTAAAAGGTAAGTTATTCTACAACTCTGAGCATGACAAGCCTAGAGCGAGTATTTATACTACTAAAGATATCTGTGCAAAACCATTAACAGATTTCTGTTCCTGAGACATGAATGCCGTAGCAATACAAAATATACAGGAGGGAAGATTAGTCATCGCCTCGGTCTACATTCTGGAGGAAGACACTCCTCCCCCCCATGACCTCGTCAGAACGGTGAATTTCTGCGAGAGGGCCAGACTAGAGATTGTGATCGGGATGGACTCCAACATGCATCATCCCCTTTGGGGGTGGAAAAACTCAATGAACGAACTAAGGTGTTAGTTGAATACTTATTTAGCACTAACCTAACCCTTTTAAACTCTGGTTCTGAACCAACTTTCATAAATAAATGTTGTCGCACAATAACCAACCTCTCACTTGCAACAGAAGGAGCAGGTAAACTAATAATGGGATGGCATGTGTCGAAAGAGGCCTCATGCTCAGACCACAGATGGATCTGCTACATACTACAGCTCAATATCCCCGCTATACCACCATGGATAGCGATACGTGGTAGAGCCATGCTGCAGTTATATTAGAAGTATAGTTGTAGCACGAATGGGTCGGCTCGACCGGGGAGGGACCACGCTCTCACAGAATACCAGCGTGAAATAGTAGCTTAATGCTGCTGTATTTCGTATGGTGAGTGTAGAGAACCGGAGACCCTTTTACTGGAAACGAGGCATTCCATCTTAGTCCTCACGGGTGACAACGCATCTGCATTTTGATTCGTAATCGAGGATAGATGTGGATGTCTATGGGCCACAGCAACCACTTACCATCAGGTGGACTGTGTGCTCGTTTGTCACCCTATCCTATAAAAAAAAAAAAAAAAAATGGAAAAATCCCCACGAGATGGATAAAACAAAATACCTCAATAGGATGACATCTTAGTTAAAGTATTGAGAAATAAAAGTTAAGGCTAATTTATATTTCTCGATACTCTGATGTTTCAGCAACTAATAAACAAGAAAACACTACATACAAGATAAAATGAACAAATGCTGAATTGGGGTGTTTGTGTAATTGATGATTTTCGACTGGCAATATCTTCTTATTCATCAACAAATTACAGATTAAAAATTATTTGTAATCCAGCTTTATATACTATCAACAAGCCTTTTCGTAAGTATGAACAGGTTATGAAACTGGCAAAACACTGAATTAATCGACATCCACAGCGGCAGTATAGACAGTTGGGCATCGAGCCATCCAGGCTGTTTTTACTGTTCAATGGATATAATACAGTGCAACCTTAATATAATGTACCTCAATATAACTACTTCCTCAATTTAACAAATTTTTCATGATACCCTTGAATTTTCCATAAGATTCAATATAAAACATTCCTTTACATTGCAAATGTTTCTTGCAAACAACCTCTTTATAATGAATTTACAACTATCAAGAAAGTGTAAATACCTCTTCTTCAAAATTCATTAATTTTGTTTGGATTGACAAAATTAATGAATTTTGTCAATCCAAACACTTTATATAAAGTTTTTTAATAGAAGTTGGGAATAAACTATTTTTTTACCTCTTTATAACAAATTTTAGACCAACCTAACCTCAACATAACAAACCTCAGTTCAATGAATTACTTGACTATAGCAATTATTTACTTGTTCCCTTCCGATTTGTTATATCGAGGTTGCATTGTATTCATCAATATTTTATTTTAACCTCTAAGTTAGTATTAATCATCAGGCTGTGACTGACACACTCCACAGGACACTACTAAAATGAAGAATTGAAAATAATCCTAAGGTTCATTCTAAGTACATAGTTCTGTTTCAATTTTTTATACATATTACTTACCTAAATCAGAGTGTACAGTGAAATTTATTAGTCCCGGTGCTCCGACAACTTGGTTTGTGTTTTCTGCAATCCATGGATGAGAAAATAAAGGACTAACAAAGATTGCAGGCTTTTCATTTGGAAATTCTGGACTTAAAACTATACTAAGACTCATGTTTCTTCCATCAGCGGAAAACTCAACTCTATATTCAGCATTTTCCTTAACTTCCGTTACATTTGCATTAAAGATCTTAAGTGTATCTATTTGTCTTTTTCTCACATCTTGTTCTGTATAATATGATCGTGGAAGCATTTTAATCTGCTGAAATTTCCATAAAAATACTAAGTAAATGACAATGTTGTTTCAAGATTAAGAAATAAAACCACTATTGAGAGCAAACTATAACTTACATGAAAAAATATCACTTATTAAATCCCGAATATAACAAAATTGTTAAATTACAATTAAAATCTATTATAAAAAGATAGTTAATTGAAAGTTCAGATCAACAGAACAAAATTTAAATCGATAAAAAACAGCAAGGATTAATATATACAACAGTTAGCAGCATTAGCGTCAAGTAAAATTTCTTTCAACTTTTTTACAATTGGTTTAAGAAACTTACAATCAAAATCAATTATTAAATTGAAAATATAATTCTGAAGAAAATTGGAGATAAACATCAAAAAATTTTCAAATGATGGGAAGTTGGGAAGGGATCCGTCATTCCGGCAACTGTCAAATCAAACTGTCATATGCTATGTTCCGTTTTGAAAATAAAGGTTTTGCTTTTAGTCAAAATATTTAATCCAAAAAATAGTAGAATATTCAGTATATTCAATCTAATACTTTCAGTTAAAGTTTTTTTTTAATTTGGGGATCTTGTTTTCTTAATTTGTGGTGAGTAGCTAATAATTACAAATTAGTATTTTCCGGAAACATTATCCTCCACAATAATACGCGCAAATTTAACACGAATAAATAAGAAGCCCTTGCAAATACATCAAAGGCCTAAAAGTTTTATTATATACTGATATAAAGATTAAACCTATTCAGAATGATTAGCGAACTTGAAATCGAAAAGCTAACAGATAACAGATTATGCTCAGACGCTTAACTGGTAATGCGAAAACTTTCTGTTTTTTATATTTCTATGGCATCGTTATAGTATTATAGATGAGCTTACTCCAGTTGTGTAACTGTACCGTTAAAGGCCTGTGGTAAATTCATCTGATGGCGCCATCTTCCACTCAACATTAAGAAGCTCAACCAACGTTAAAGTTTCCTTTTAATTACTTTGTAATAAAGTGTCTAACTAAAATACTGCCTCCTAACATATAGGGTACATATAGTTATATACATATAGTTTAGGAGTCAGGCTATCAATGAATTGTATAAGTACCCTGTAATGCCTAGCATGTTCATATGGAAAATAATACAGAAAAATGTCAAGTATTTAATGTAAATTCAAATGCGTTATATAAAACTCTACTCTTTTCGAATTGAAACTCTAAATTTTGAATATTAATTTAATTATTTACACGTCAAAGTTTCACTATATGAAAGTGCCACTGGTATAACATCATAGTATTGATTCGCAGTTTCAATATTTTTTTTTTCGCGCCAATCTCAGTTACGTTGATATAATGAACCCGAGAAGAAATAAGTAAAAATTTTCAAAATATTGGTTTTATTTATACTTAATATTTTTTGTGCCAAATTACTGAGGTGTAATTGAGTTACGTCTAAAAATGGTAAAACATTGCTTAGATTTCAATAAGCATAATATTTATAGCACTGAAGTTATCGTGTCCATTTGGGCACACTAAGCACTAGGCATAATATTTCGAAAATCTTCGATCCCTAGCAATTTTTGAGCAAGGGCTCCCTAAATGAAATTGTAGATATCTTTACGAATATACTAGAAAATACTAGAATCAATTTTCATCACCCCTACTGATACAGTTTTTTTGATTGACGAGAATTCAGGTAACGAAGATAGTGCTGAAGATCGAGCCGAGAACTTGAATGCTCGACAGTAACAGCAGATGCGGTGTTAAGGTTTGGACAAATATATTTAACTTACAGAGACACTCTTCGTTTTAAGATCTTTGTGGCAGAAGAGCGAGAACATGGATCGATGAAACATTAGAACCATTTTTAGGGTTGTTTCCAAAGATTGCCCGAACTGACAATGCTAGTTAATCTGCCGTCGATTTGTTTGAGTTTTTTTTCACTGACAATATTATTGACATGTTTATTCCGCAATGAAATCTTTATGCTTTATGGAGAAACTGCCCTGATTCTAAGATCACTGCTGCTAAAATGCGATGCTTTATGAGTAGGTATTCGCTCAATGGTAACAGACGGCTTTTTCGGAGCTCGGAGAGAGATTCCCGCAATGAGCTTATTTGCAACTATATGCGGCGCAACTGATTTTGGCAGATAATGCGATTCATGCATTATGTCGATATGAATGAATAAGACGCGAATGACAAAATGTGGAAGTTGCGCCCATGAAACATTTTGTGACTGAACATAATCAATTCAACGTAATTCGACGAAACTATGGTAAAATATTGGCCAGCATTCCTGTAAACAATTTATCACAGGAAACCTCATCCAATTCGACTACTACTTACTTGGACGTTGGATGCATGCATGCATAATGCTTGACAACTTCAGAGAAAGTAAGATAAGGAGCCACACATCGAATTTCGGAAGGAAATTGTCGTTAGTTACCTAAGAACTTATGGCATAGCCGCCAAAGGTGCAGGCAGACTACGTTCTACGTCTAAACTGGCTGGTACGACGGCATAAATCACTACGTTCGAAAGTGTGTAAAGAAAAGAAGATGCGTCAGTCCGCATCTCCATACTGCAAGTAAAAGAGTTCTTCTGTAAGAATCGAATATATGAAGTGTTACGTTGGCCTATGTATGCAATGTTCTGCAATGTACCACCAGAAGTATTAAACACCTACCATAATAATGTTTTTGTTTCTTTTTATGTAACTACTACAAGATACATTTCTCAATTCCTTAGCTATTGTAAGCGCTTAGTTTGTCTATTGGACATGTAAATTTTCTCCAACTTCTGGATATTTAACGTCTGGCGTAAACGAGATGTTTATACCATCATCCTTTTCTTTATAAAATAAGGGTGACAAATGAGCTCATAGTCCACCTGATGGTAAGTGAATGCTGTGGCCCATAGACATCTACATTTATCCTCGATTAAGAATCAAAATACAGATGCGTCCCCCCTGAGGACTAAGATGGAATGCCTTGTTTCCAGTAAAAAGGGTCTCCGGTTCTCTACACTCACCACACGAAACACAGCAGCATTATGCTGCTAATTTATGCTGGTATTCTGTGAAAGCACGGTCGGGAGACCGCCCATCCGTGCTACAACCATAATATGCTGCGGCTTGACTACGTATAAAATCCAATTGATACTTCTGGCATTACTCTTGCGATGAAATGGAGAATGAATGAACACACTATAGTACGGACTAGCGAAATAGGTCTTTAGTTATTTTTGACACTTAAATCACCGGTTTACTTTTATGTAATTGGCACCGCCATAATTTTTGTCATTCTGTGGGCAAGTACGAATGTTCTATACAAAGGGTATAGAAAATGGCTAATGGTTGGTAGGTGAAGCCCGGTGTCGGTATTAAATGCTGTGACCGACGTGACCATGATACGTACTTTATAACATGGATCTCATGAGGGTATTAACATCTTTAGCTGCAAATGTAGTATATACATCCCGACCTGTTAAGTTAGCATTGCACAGAATGTAATGGTCTTCACCGTGATTTTATAATAAAGTTATCCTTAATCGTGTATCAGCTATATGTTTCATTTATACAGTTATAAATTCTGTTAGTTGTCTTTAAAAATATTCCAAAATCATTTATATCTGTACTGGTGCGATTTTTTTAATTTATATACATTTTTGGACAAAAGGCACAACAAATATAATAAGAGCGGCGGACTTAATGCCGTATGGCATTTTCTATCAGTCAACCGGAAAGTTTTTGGGAGAAGTATATACTGCAATGGGCTATGGCGAAAAATAATCGCAATATAACATACCTACATAGAGCGTGAACCCATTTCCATCCTCATTCTTCCGACTCCATTTTAAACAATACAAAGCAAGATTTAGGTTTCCCATACTATACCCTAGTACCTAGTTGACTGAGCTTTGCTCGGTATTTTTCGCTCGATTTTTTTTAATTCGTGTGTTTTGGAAATTATATTTAGATACAAATTACATACTGATGAAATATAAATAATATTTTTTGATCTTAGCGACATAACAGAAAAAACGGAACTGGTTATTTGAATAAAAAATCATGAGTGCAATTATTTTAATTTAAATTTTCGTGTTTTTAAAAAATACTAAAAAACGGGCTCGAAAAAATAGATTTTCTCAAAAAAGAAAGGAACATGAAAAAAAATTAAAAAAAGTCGGTCGGTCGGTCTGGGTTCGAACCGGGGTATTAAGATTCTGTGACCGACCATTATACCAATTAAGCTATTTACTACTCTGTGTAAAAAGTATCGGGAATATGTCAATAAAAAGACCCTCGTAAAAGAGGTCGTTCTATTTTTTTTACTGCATGTTGGTAGCACTGTACTGATTTAGCGTGCAAAGTTTGAGCGGGATCTGTCATTTAATTTGTTTTAAACTACACTTTTTGTTGGTCATAGTTTTGAGTTCTCGGCGATTTTTACAATGGAAAATATTGTTGAACAAAGAGTGTGCCTTAAATTTTGTGTTTCGAATGATATTTCATGTGGTGAATCACTAAAAATGTTGCGAAATACCTACGGCGAATCGTGTATATCGAAAACAAGGGCTTATGAATGGTATAAGGCTTTTAAAGAAGGCCGAGAAGTAGTAGTAGACTTGCCTCGTTCTGGTAGACCTTCAACCGCTACGACCAAAGAAAACATCGACAAAATCAAGAAGCTAGTGCTCGAAAATCGACGTATGAGTCTGAGAGAGTTGGCTAGTGAGGTGAACATATCTTTTAAGTCCGTCCACAACATTCTCATTGACATTTTAGGCATGAAACGCGTCGCCGCTCGACTTGTTCCAAAAGAGCTCAATTTCGTTCAAAGAGCGCAGCGAAAGCATGTCGCTGAAGACATGGTTTCCCGAGCTTCTACGGATCCGACCTTTATGAAACGTATAATAACTGGCGACGAGACATGGGTTTATGAGTACGACATGCAAACAAGCCAACAGTCTTGAGAATGGCGTCTCGAAAACGAGCTGAAACCCAAAAAACCGCGGCAAAGTCGCTCCAAAATCAAGGTGACGCTGACAGTTTTTTTTTTGACTACCGTGGTGTGGTTCACTCCGAATTCCTTCCAAAGGGAGAAACAGTGAATAAAGAATATTATTTAGGCGTCATGAAGCGTTTGCGTGAGAGTATCCGCCGAAAACGTACCAGATTTGTGGCAACACAACTCATGGATGCTGCACCATGATAATGCACCATCACACACAGCCATTATAGTGAAAGAGTTTTTAGCGAAAAATTCAACAAAAGTTCTCTACCAAGCACCGTATTGACCTGATATGGCTCCGGCTGACTTTTTTTTACTTCCCAAGTTAAAATTACCACTTCGAGGAAAACGTTTTGAGTCGATAGAAGCCATAACAAAAAATTCGCTGAATGAGCTAAAGGCCATACCGCAAATAGCCTATGAAAAATGTATGGAAGACTGGGTGAAGTGTTGGAGATGTTGTATTGCAAGCGATGGGGCCTACTTTGAAGGCGATAAAATAAGTTTAGATGAATAATTTGTATTTTTTGTTTTATTGACAAATTCCCGATATTTAGTACACAGAAGGTATAATAGCTAACAATACGTCAAAACTTACCTTCTTATTCTAACGATATTGTAGCAGTTTTTCATTGCCTAAAAACACGCACAAAAGGACATTTTCTAAAAATAAATCCTAGCTAGATCGATTTATTATCCTCGAAACTCCCTGGACACTAAATTTTATGAAAATCGTTGGAGCCGTTTCCGAGATCCCGATTATATATATATATATATATATATATATATATATATATATATATATATATATATATATATATATATATATATATATATATATATATACAAGAATTGGTCGTTTAATAGTATAGGATATATATAGGATCAGAGACGTGGTCCTTCACTGCTGGCCGTATGAGGACGCTCAAGGTCGCTCAACGAGCTATGGAGAGGGCTATGCTCGGAGTTTCTCTGCGTGATAGACTCAGAAATGAGGATATCCGCGGTGAAACCAGAGTGACCGACATAGCCCGGCGGATTAGTAAGCTGAAGTGGCAATGGGCCGGCCATATAGCTCGAAGAACCGATAACCGATGGGGAAGAAAGGTTCTCGAGTGGCAGCCTCGTACCGGTAGGCGTAGTGTAGGGCGACCCCCCACTAGATGGAGTGACGACCTGGTAAGACATGC